>CM061557.1:267779245-269166745 GCA_030864225.1 Capsicum baccatum var. pendulum
AAGAACCGTTGGATCGAGATCCAAAACAATGCATCACAACTATGAATTCCAATTATTCTATTTTTTCTTTCATCGAATATGATCTACTACTCTTATTTCTTACTCGATCATTAACTTCTTCTTTAAAAAAGGATTCCAACAACAAAACGGCTTCCACAACTATGAAAAGAGAATTTCTATATCTCGCATCTACTCAAATTGTGGGAATATGAGAATCTCTTTCGTTGAATTGAAAGAATTTTCTATTGAATGGAAGATGGTATTACATCAACAAGTAAAGAAAAAAAGAAATTATTTTAGTACTTACTTTTGATACTAATTCAAATTGCATTGTTGTGTCAGAAGAAGGATAGCTATACTGATTCGGTATACTCTAAAGACACCCTTGGTACAATATTGACGATCTCACAAAGATTAAATTTCAGTGAATTGTCATTTACTGATCTCATCTTTTACAAAATCGATCTTCTTTGACTGTACAAGAATATGTGGAGCTCAGCATGTCTGGAAGCACAGGACAACGTTCTTTTGCTGATATTATTACCAGTATTTGATACTGGGTCATTCATAGCATTACTATACCTTCCCTATTCCTTGCGGGTTGGTTATTTGTCAACATCGGTTTAGCTTACGATGTGTTTGGAAGCCCTCGGCCAAACGAGTATTTTACATAGAGCCGACAAGGAATTCAATTAATAACTGGCCGTTTTGATCCTTTGGAACAACTCGATGAATTTAGTAAATCGTTTTAGGAGGCCCTAATGACTATAGATTGAACCTATCCAATTTTTACAGTACGATGGTTGGCTGTTCACGGCCTAGCTTTACCTACTGTCTTTTTTTGGGGATCAATATCAGCAATTCATCCAACGATAAAGAACATCTGAATTATAGAGCTACGACACAATCAAACCCGAATGAACAAAATGTTGAATTTCATCGTACCAGTCTCTACTGGGGGTTATTACTCATTTTTGTACTTGTTTTTTGATTTTCCAATTATTTCTTCAATTAACAAAACGAAAGAGAATAAATAAGATTCTCTTAGCTCGTTTGTAAGGATCTCATAATTCAATTATCCAAGGCTGTTGATGTCTATAGCATGACCACTTGATGAAATCTGGAGGGAAGTGAGGTAAATGGCCGATACTACTGGAAGGATTCCTCTTTGGATAATAGGTACTATAACTGGTATTTTTGTAATCAGTTTAATAGGTATTTTATTTTTTATTTAGGATCTTTCTTATTTACCTTTAAGGCATCCTATTCCCCGTTTTAACTTTCTTTTGGAATCGACTTCTTTTAAATAAGATCTTCTCCCTTGTTTTTCCCTCTTTCTATGATCTTGACCTGCTAAGTGATTTCCGAAAACTCCCACTATTACTAAAAATCTCCTAATAGGCCACGTAGCAGCTTAAACTTATATTATAATAAAGTAAGTAGGAAGGAGCGAAAGCTACTTCTCTCCTCTCTTACAACATAGGTCATTCCAATCTCGGATGAAAATATTCCAAAATAGAATTGGAAATATTTATTGGACCATGATATCTAGCTAAAACTTAATGGGGTTGAAGCATCTTCTTAGAATCACTAAGGAAGTAGGAAAGGATCCAGGGTTGCCTGAGGCCCTGAGAGCCAGGATGCTTGCTCTTGAAGATGAAGTAAACATGGTCATGGGCCAATATCTTGGTGCTGTTGAAGGTATAAATGAATACTTTACCCTAATTGGTTGGGGGTGGGCGGGAGTTTAGTAGTTGCTTAGTCGTTCAAAAGTCAGACTGTCGTAAGCCCGATACTATTCTATTTACTCTCTCAAATGAGGGGCTGGTTTATTTTTCTATAGGGGCCATCTCATGTCATACCTTACCTATGGTTCAGGAAAGGGATTAACTAGAATGATTGAACCAAGACAAACCAACACCACTACTTAGAGGTGGAAAAGGGGGCGGTTGGAGGATAACAGAGCAATCACGCCTTGCTCCCTCCTGACATCTATTGGGAGGGAACCTCCTTTCAGAGTGTGATTCATCATTTCCAATGCGGTTAATTGCTATTAGGCTTTTTAGAAAAGTTCCCCTCTGCCTATGCAGTTAGCTCGACTCCAGGTATAGCTCTTAATGAGCATGTAGCCGTAGGCGAGAACTCTAATTTTTATCTTATTCTCTGGTAAGGCTGGTAATCCCAACCAAATAAGCAATCACAATCGCTACAAGCAACCTATTTCATACCCTTTTCATCGTAATTTTTCTTCTCCTTCTCTTCTTTCTCTCCCTGCCGAGCTTGTTAGAGTGTTATTGCCAAGATATTGTGTAATTCCCTTTCTTATCCCTTCTAGTTTAAGCCTTTCCTTCCTATGTAACCAATTTCTCCTATGAACCTATCCCCGCCTAAAGGATAGGAAAGATTACTACTAAAAAGTAAAGGTTGTCTTCGAGAAAGCTCTTAGCTTTCATCGTGAGTGAGAGAGGAATTGATGCAAGAGAATGCCCTGCTAGTCTTTACTTACACAGAAGAATAAGATGGATAGAATGGGATTTCAAGGAAAAATAGCCTATATAATATAAGAGAAAGAGTTCCTCACTTGACTTCAAGCTGGGGAAGGCTAGTTCAAGAACTAGAAAGATCTCACTTCTGTTTACTCAGACGCCTCTTTCTTATCGAAGACTCTGGCAGCTGGAACTCCATCGGCAGCGACTTTTACCACTGCAACCTAGGCACTCAGGCCTTGGAGCTGATCTGTCAGTCCACCGTTACCACAAACCTTCACTTTGAAGTGAAGCGACTTCGTTCATTCCCGAGTCGATAATTGCCATAGGATGGAACCCAGTAATGGCACATCAGCTTACCGATTCCTTAATAAGCATTCATTTCTGGACTTTACAAGTTACTAGTTATACCCATATGGAGTCCACCCAAGGGAGAAATCCAATCCAATGGGTCATTGGGACTGGGTTTGACATCAAAGACAGAGAAAAGTGTATAAGCGCAAAAAAGGAAAATTACCTGGGAAAACAATCCCAAGGGAAGCTTCTCTCTAGTGCTTTGCCCCACCATTGAACATTGCATTGCTATGGTCAATAAACAACCTTAAAGTGGTTCTGAATGACCTTGAGGAGGCCCTGGCGCAGCACCTTTCTCGCTCAAAGGATCTATGAAAAGAACATCCCACTACGAATTCCTATCCCATTAATAAAGTACAGATAAATAATATATTCCAAGTCTGACTTTTAAAGCATACGCATTGAAAAAAACCTTTGGCTTTGGACTTTCTGCTTTGATAGATCTTTCCTCTCAAAATAGGTTTTACCGAACCCACTATGTCCTTTGTTTAATACCCATTTTCAGGAGCGGGAATCATCGAATTGAAAACCTTTTCTTCTGACCTCGCCACTTCTTTCGCTGACCCTATCCACCTCCTTTGTGGAATACCAAAAAAAGAGATGCATTAGCAGATCATAGGTCTAAGCCAAAGCATGCATGAACCTTCTTCGTCGGAGACTGAGTTAATATACAATCCCACTTTGGAGACTTCCCTTCGGGATAGGTAGGATATGGTGCCACAAATTGTAGTCTACTCGACATGCGTCGATTCTTTGCTGGAGAAGCCTAGATCGCTAGTTTTGGACTATCGAGAAACCCCCCTCTACCCGCATCCCTGGAACTTGCTTTGCTTTTTTGCTTTAAAGACCCCGCCTGCTTCACACCTTCTATGATAGGGGAAATACATCCGCACGAATACTAATCTAATTAGCATAAATGAGCCTCTTCTGAGCCCTTGAGATTTTACATATCAGCTTCAGAAGATTCAATTGGATCATTCTTGGCACAGAAGAATGAGGAAGCAAAGGTAGAGTGTGATCTGGAGCTCCAACACTTGGGTTGAACAAAAAAGGCTCAATCTTTCACTATTCAGGAGTAAGGGAAATCAAATGTGATCGTCGCAAGACGCCCTAGAATTCCATTCTGTAGGGAAGGAGGACCTACTGAATAAGTCTCCAATCAATCTCCGGCGGGTGACAAAATGGATTTTCCTCTTTCATTTAGTGTTCATTGTCGAATCGGACGCTTAACCCCCGCCCCCAACTACGGGGGAAGTCACACTTTAACTTCCTGCCTTGAAATAGGCCTCACATCGATCGTTCTGTCCACTGAAATCATCAATCAACCTAGACCTTGACTCTCACTACGTACTCCGACTCTATCTGTTAATGAAGACGCTTTATCTAATGAAGCAGAAAGAAGACTAGGAAAGCAATCGAACAGACAAGGCTCTATAAGAGAAGAGCTAACTGGAGTATGCCTGGAACGACGAACGAGGAGTATGAGAATAGAGTTTCGAAGGTCAAATCGGGTTGGCTGGTAAAGCTTGTGTTCCAGGTCAATAAAGACTACAAACTAGTACTGCTAAAAAGAAGCTAAAAAAGTGAGGCTGCTAAAGAAGAGCTTGTTCCGGTTCCGGATATGAGAATAAGAAGAACGGAAGTACAAGAGGACAAGAAGGAGAAGAGGCGAGTACAATTTTACTTGCTTGGCAACCTCTTTCCCGGTCAGAGATAGGAAAGAATCCAAAGCTTGCAACGATGTTAGGCTTCGAACATTGTTAGGACAAATAAATTAGAAAGTTAGGACGAAATAGCCTACCTTGAATACAGAATCAATTACCAGACGGACTGGCTGGACCACTTGTACGTAATAGAATTGAAATCAAGGCAAATTCCCCTGATGGGAGTGAACATAGGGATTCCTCGACGAACGAATGCAATACATGGAAGGCTGGAGGATGTAGTACTGGACGGCTTTACCTACAACATTTCCTACTCCTACTTTTCATATAAAGAGAATGGGCAGCCTGGAAAACTTGGAATAATTACAGAATGCTTACCACCTTCGATTCGGTCTATTCTAAGTGGTCCATTGGGTAAGCAGCGGATGGAAGAGGTCTATACCCATTGCCGTAGCTAAAAGGGTTCCCTTTCTTACTTGATTGAGACTGAGAGTCAGGGCATCAGAGGTCTTAGGAATCCCATCCCTAACGAGCTAGAAGTGGAACAAGCGCTCTTAGCCTTTTGCTTGAGAGTAGGACTTGTGAAGTCAAAGACTTCAACCTGCTGCTTGACTGCTCAACTTGGCTATTGAAGAAGCTCTTTCCTTTAGGCACCAGGAGTAGGCAAAAAAAGACGGGCTTTGCTCCAACTGGCACGATTGAAATAGACAGCTAGGAAGGTATGAAGTGACTCGACCCTAAAGGAGAAGAAGGAGGCCATTGGATGAGGTTACTTCGTTCCTCAAATTTTTTTAATTTCATTCTCCCGAGAATTCGGGTTGCAACCAAAACCGAAACTTGGTAGCACTCTAATTAGTTGTGATTCCTCTTGTTGAAAAGAAAGATGCATCTCTTTTTTCTTCAAAAGCTGCCGTGCATTTCTTTTTTAGATAGGTATACTTGGGCCTTCACTGACCATGTGAGGACTTTTTAGGAAAAAGATGTCCAGCCTACAAAAAGAACTAAAGACTGTCTGATGAAAAGCTTTCTCATAGTCAAAATAGATGATGAAAGAAAGAGAGCAGAAGTATGACCTTTTCAGGAAGAATATAAATAAAGCAAGATTTCGACCAGGCACGTATCGAAGGAGCAAAGGAAGAGGTAGAAATAGCATTAGCAGGAGCAGCAGGAAGCGAACGAAAGTGAGCTTGTTCTCGAATCAGCGCACTACGAATTGAAGATTAAAGATGATTTCCGACAAGCGCACATTCATAGTCAAACCACATAGGTATCGATTTTAAAAATTTATAACCAAACCTAACCAAATGATGGTTTTTTTAATCAGTTTGATTTGGTTCACAATTCGATTTGGCTTTTAACCAAACCATGAACACCCCTACTCATGAGTTGCTTTTAATAGCCTTCTAGTGCAAACATTCATTAGCGACAACTCCTGAAGTTATCTCACGATTCAAATCATGTTTTTTCCAAATATTGGTATTTAGTGAAAATAACTCAGCCCTACACTCAACACTCAAAATCGGGTGTAAATGGCTCTTCATAATAGTCTTCATTTATTCAATCAGGCTCAATAAATTCAATTCGAACAACCTTAAAATCATTGCTCCTTTCATGATAACCAAATCCAAAACTGATATAGAAATCATTGCCCCTTTTATGATAACCAAATCCAAAACTGATTTGGATGAATATCTATTTTATCACTGAAAATACTTGAGGGAGTGAAGATCACGGTAATTATTAATGAGATAAATCAGACCATTAATCAAACCAACAATAATACAATTCGACAAGTAGAGTGAAGGTTCTCTCAGAATTGCTTAATTTAGAGATAATTTCTACTTGTTGAAATTAACATCTCAAGATGTCTTGCAAGTAATAAGAACTTGATTAGTTGTCTTGCCGGGAGAAGTAAAAAGGAACTTGATTAGTTGTCTTGCCAGGAGGAACTTGATTAGTTATCTTGTAGTTGTAAAGGAACTTGATTAGTTGTCTTGCCGGAAGAAGTAAAAAGAATTAAGATGATGATCTCAAAAAAGGAAAATATGATTTACATCTTTAGCAAGCAACAAACAATGTTTGCAGTGTACAAAAGGAAAGAAATATCTAAACAACTAGAATTTTTTGGTAAAAATATTCAACAAAAGCTCTAATGTGCTATAAATACAGAGGAAGCAGGAGTTGTCTTTAAGTGCATGTAATATGAAAAAATTATTGTTATTAGTTTAGTAGATTGGATATTTTTGAAACTGAATTAATTTGAAAAAGAGATTTTTCATTTACATAAACTTTCAAAGGAAAAAAAAATAGTGAAAACATTAATATATGCACATAACAAAAATTATTATCAATAATTTAGAGTTATTTTTTGAATTTTAGGTATTACTTCTTTTTTTTTTAAGTATAGTATACTTAGAAGATATTAAGCATTTAACTTCACATAATAATGTTATTATTTATAAAAGTAAGGACTAATTTTAACTAAAAAGATGCTAGCCATTTATTTGCAATGCAGTACCTTGAATATTATTGTGAAAACTAATTTATTTATTAATATGAAGATTTGATTAAAAATTCTGAAATATTTTTAATAAATATAGATGGTTCTTCTTTCTTTTTTTTTTAATTTAAATTTTGTACCTTTTATATTTTACAATCTTTAATATTATTTTAAGTAAAACTAAAATAATAAAATTCATATTAAATTTTTTTGGGCTTAAAGCAAACGTTTTACTTGCCTTACGTTTGAGCCACCCCTGAATCTATTTATAGTAAAAAGCACGAAAACGTTAACGAAATGTTGTTCAACTTCTTGAAATAAATTTCAATAATCATTTAATTATTTTCTTAATATTTAGGATATTAAAATCAAATAAAGTTATGTTATTAAGTCTTTTCTTGTTTAAACTTTGTTTGAATTCTTTATATTTAGGGCTTAAGACTCATTAAAATTTTATCTAATATAATATTTTTCCGTGTTTGAATGGTGTGGATTTTCTTTATTTGAACTATGTAGGAAATCCTAATAGTATTTATTAAGTAGAACTTTAAAATCAATTAAGGGTGCATATGTAAAGTCGAAGACTTGTCTTCGATTCCCGCGTTTTTTAGCCATAATTTTCTCATCAAAATCTGTATAATTATATTCCAACTAGTGTACGTATTCATGCGATGTGCGGAGTTAAGCATTATTTTTAATTATTTTATATTAAAATATCTTTTTTCGAGCATGCTGAATCATATTATCTTACAAAAATTCAACTATCATATTATTTCTCAATGATATACATAAGAAAAAAAATCTACACCCTCCCTGCCCCTACCCCCACCCCCACCTCCCGCCTCCATATCCACACTCTCTCCCTCCCCTCTCAATTTATTTTTAAAAAGATTAAACCACTCCTTCACCACTCCCCCATCTCTAACTAAATCTATATGAAAAAATAATATACGGAAAAACAATTATGTAACCTTTTTAGAAAAAAAAAAGATATATGTTTCGTATTTTCTTAAATTATATTATTTTCAATTTAAAGATATCCTCCACCTCATACGCCCCACCCTCACTTCTAATCAAATTTATATGAGAAAAAACAATCATGTAATTGTGACAAAGCTTTTTTTATTTATATTTACAATTTAATGATTTCAAATTCTTAATATTACTTGTTTTAACTTTTAAACTTTTATTCATTCTTCATCTCTTTTGTTTAAAATTTATCGATAGCAATATATGCATTATCTAATTACTTATTGGGCATTGAAAATAATAACAATATATCCAGTATATCTAATTATTTCACTATATTCTCAAAATTAATTCAAATTCTTCATGCCTATATGCACTGTACATATTTTTCTACTATTTTTTAATTACTTAATTAATTTCAATTCCCTGACCTATTCTCAATGTGCTTTTTTCGTACTATATTTTTATTACTTTTCAACTTTAAATTATTATTTTTGTGTGTGTGTTACACACATTAGTAGTTAAATTTTCTTGTCTATTATCTCAAAATATAAAAATTAGAATAGATAATTTTATTTTATTTTTGGGTTTTCCAAGGTATCCCCACAGTCAGCAGCCGTGAGACTAATTCTCCACTCCTCGGTCAGCGCATTTTGCGGTAGAAAACTGACTACAGAGTTTGCTCCATTTATCAGAGGGGGGATCGAACTCCCGACCTCTTGCTTAAGGGACATAGTGCTGAATTCACAACAAATAAGTCATATATAGAATAGGAGAAGATTCCAAAATAAATGAAAGTTTTAAATTTAGGTTTGTTATGCATAACAAATTACGTGAGTTTATTTAGATTAATAAAAGTTTTAAAATTTTCTTAATTATATATTTTTAAACTTAAATTCAAATTTCAAATATAATTTTAGTTTTCAAATTGATTGTTTTTTTCTTATAAAGAAGTGCATGTTTAAAAATCACACTTAAAATTATTTATATTTTTAAAATAAAATGATTTTCATAAAAATTATAGAGATCTTGCTACAATCCTCCTGCACACCAAAAAATATCTATCAATTGTAAACACAAAATTTTTTAGCTCGGTTCAAACAAAAAATATGACATTGCAAATTTTATGTAAATTGACGATGATTTAGGAGATTAAATAGGAGAAGGGAGCATAACGTAGTTTACTTTTAAACTAACTCAAATTTTTAATTTTGATTCAAAATTTATCATAAGTTTCTCGTAAATTAAATGAATAGATCACCACTGAAAAAAAAAACACATAAAATCAAATGAACACTTATTTTAATAACATAATAATATAAGAATGATAACAAAAAGGTAGCATTTAAAAAGCTAAATTCTTAAAAAAAAATTCAAGCATTACTTGCTTGAGTTCAAGTATGCTTTATACCTGCAAATAAATTATTTAAAGTGATAACATATTAGATTAGTTGATTCATCGAAATGAAAATATCTAAACATACAACATTAAAAATAATGACAAAAAATGCATAAAGATTATGAATAAATATATAATAATCTATTCTAAAATAAAGTCACAAAATGAAACTCAATATGTGTATTTAGATAAAGAAATTGCCATGAATCTTAATAAACATGATAGGAATTATAGTGGGGAAAAAAAAGAATAATAACAAATATTTACTTCTTAAATTGAATCATCATAAAAAAAATACTAATACCATAACCTTAAGCATTAACGAAGGAAGACAAAGATGAAAATATCATAACCTTTATGTATTTAAAAAATAAAATTGTTAAATAAAAAATTAATTAAAAAAATGAAGAATATAGTAAACAAATTTGCTAAAAAACTAATGAATAATACCCAAAAAGTAAAATCTTAATATTATTTATCACTGTGATATGTAGTAGTACATATAGGAGAGGTGAAGAAGTTGGAATTTCATTTCAATTCAAATTCTGTTTAAATTAAAATTAAAATCTCATCTCAATTTCTTTCTTATCATTAATTTTTCAAATACAATGTGTGTTTATCCTATAAATTTGAATTAAGAGAAAATTTGGAAATCAATTAAAATATTTTTAATATTATCAGTATTATTATTACTATTTTTTTTAATTATTATTATTGTTATTATTACTATAAATACTACTTTTTTGGGTTGGTTAAATACTACCAATACTTCTACTATACTACTTAATCCGATTGTATTAAAATACTACCGGCCAGTACTTCTACTATTTCATTTAACAATTTAATCCAATGCATTAAAATATAATATATTACTAATGCCATTATTACTACTATTAGTATATTTTACTACTACTATTTATTATTATTATATTATTAGTACTTCTATTATTATTAATATATTTTTATCTTTTATTTAATATTTAAATAAATTATATCCGGACATATTTTATAATATTTAAATTTTAAAAGAAATAAATTTATGAAAGAGTAAAAGTTCATTTAAAACTCTTCAACAATAAGTTTCTATTTTCAAGCTAATGTTTTTTTTTAAATAAAGGATAATGTATTTTAATATTCAAATAATTCAAAAAATTTATTACATCACTATTAACTTTGTCCTAAAAACTGCTACATGGCGTCTTAATAGCTCACCACGTGGCTAATTGTGGTGCTTCGTTCTCTGCTTTATAATATATATAGATATGGACAAAAGTATAACCATTATTAGTGCTTACATTTATAAAAACTATTTAGTATTTTGAAGTTAATTATGCATATTCCATTTTGATACTGCAATTATAGAATTTCAACTATTTAAAGAAGAAAAGAAAAGAGGCTAAAATCAAAATTATATAAAGGAAATTGCTCTTAATGCACACCAGGTCTCTTTCCTACTAATTCTGTAGGCTTCAATAGATGATTTTTCCTCAAATAGATAATTGTTAGTTGGATAAAATTGTGCTAACATTTAAACATCTTCCTAGCATGAACTTTTTGGAACACTGGTAAAATTAAAGTTTGTTAATATTGTTTAAGTTTCGAAAACCTATCAATTCAACATGAATAACAATACTTTTTTAACATTAACTATTTGAAATGGCTCAATTAGTTTTGAGGGTGGTTATCCCTATGAATGATGAATGATCCGGGATCGATCTTTCGTCAATATCTTTTGAGTCTAGTTGTCGCACATGACCTGTTTAGTCCAGTTTACATTTCATGTGTGGTTTGCAGACTATTATACAAGGCTTGCCACATGAAAACATGGCTTGCAAAATACATACTAATATATTTTGCTTTTCAAATACACTTCAATATAAATTATTTTGAAATAAATAATCATTTTTCCTATAGTTTCTGAATGCACTTGAAGCTACTTTTACTACTACAACCCCTTGTATTGTTGATCAAAATAAATTCAAAAAATCAGTGCATACATAATTTTTTTAAAAAAAAGACGAGATATTCTTAAATTATTTTACTGAAGATGATAGTACTGATTAAATAAATAAGCATTTCCTGTTGATGTAGTTCTTTATGAAGACCAAGACTATGAAGTTAATGTGCTTTTCAAAAGTGTAAGACGCCATTAAATTATTATTGTATATCATTCATATCTCTACCATAAAATTTATATATAGAAATTCTGAAATTGGCCTAAATTCTTTTTATAGTAAGAAACACATTGAGTAATAGTTGTCATCTCTTCAGGATTAAAATTTATTGTTCTGGGGACAACTCATAGTCCAAATGGTTTTTCTTGTGGAAATTTTATTAGGAATATATTAATTGCCAGGTATTTTCTTCCTCATTTTTTATTGGCTGATGTCGTAAAGTTATCGAGTTATCGTAAATATTGCTAGAGTCAAATTGTATATACAAACTAACCTAGAAACACTATCGTTATTTTTTCTAAAAAATATAATTTTTAAAATTTTAATCAGTTGATATTTAAGTTGCTAGAGAAAATGAAATGAAATTTATCATCCTCTTAGCTAGGTTATCAAAAACGAAATTCAATGTACTAATGAATTTGAAGACATTCCATTTCAATGAAAAGAAAATACAACTAAGGAAAAACAAAGAGAGATACATACTAAGGACCATAAACATTTTTTATTTAAAGGGTTAAGAGCCAAAACTTTTAACCCTAAAAATCAATGTTAATGATGCAACTCAGTTTTTAACTAAAATAAGGAAAACTAAAATTTAATTTTTGATTTGCATTTAATCCTTTGGCTAATTTTCATCATCATTAATAGATGTATCACCTAGAGGATCACCCTTATCAACCATGTTGACCTGCAACTTTAAACTAACAAAAATTAGTAAATATGAAAAGAAATCCAAATTATGTAAGGTGAAGCTAAAAAATTAGAGAAGGGCTAAAAAGGCTTACATGGTCCATATGCATGAACTCATCAAATTCACCAACACTAGTACTGTCTTATTCCCCCATTGGTTCATCATTAAGATCAATCAAAACTAAGCTATCAGTGAAGTTGATAAAATCCAAATCATGCTCGTCGTCTTGTATGTTCAAATCAAACAGTTGACCATAGAGAAGATTATAACAAAATATCCTTCCAAATCAATCTTTCAATATAATTTCGTCATTTCTTGTAAATGTCAAGGGGATAACGATCACAATTCCTGGTACAATAATAGCATGACAAGTGTAACGCCCCGAATTTGCACCCCGGACGTTACACAGTGCTTACGACCTCAAAAGACCATAAGTTAACCCGTGACTGGTACCTGCTTTGAACACTGAATAATAATATTGAAATAATGCAGAAGTTAGGCTGAAATGCCGTAAGGTTCATAATCTGAATACTATTAAATATAACATTTGATAATAATATCTGAAACCGAATACTGTCTGAACTAGTCTAGTCTGAAAAGCCTCTAACTGAACTGTCTGAATGTGGAGTTGATGGGACAAGCCCCCAACTAACTCCGACTAATAAAATACTGAATCTACTGAAATGAAAGAATATCCTCGATAGATGAGGACTACTGAATCTGCTATGCTGACTGAATCTGGCTAAGCGCGGTCAAGAACTTGAGCGTCCGAACCTATAATATGAGACAGCATAGCACAAAAGAAAGAGTATGCATCAGTACTTTGAATGTACTAGTATGCTAAATGACATAGACTGATATGCAAGGGGTCATACGCATGAACTATAACTGGCTGAATAATATGAATATGACTGAAACTGCTGGTACACTGATTTTGCAATACTGTGCACATAACTACATACTGATTATGCAAGACTATATATGTATGTATCTATATATATATATTATGCAAGACTACATACTGAATGCTCTTTAAACTCATTCAATATCTTTCTCGCTTTATCCTGCTAACAGCCTATGAATGTGCGTTTGTCGGAAATCATCTTCAATCTTCGATTCCTAGTGCGCTGATTCGAGAACAAGCTCACTTTCGTTCGTTTCCTGCTGCTCCTGCTAATGCTATTGCTACATATATATATATATATATATATATATATATATATATATATATATATATATATATATATATATATATATATATATATATATATATATATATATATGTATGTATATATATACATACATACATATATATATATATACATATACATATATATGTATACTGTATCTGATATTACTAAGATATGATAACTGAGTGACTGATATTTGTGTTTACTGATAACTGTATTACTGATAACTGGGTAACTATTTCGACAGTCTTGATTTTGTAGAACTGAACTGAGTTTGAACTAAAATTGTGGGAGGTAATCATCTAATCGACATGCCCCTCTCTGAATTGATTGGGGTCCAATCTGTAACCCTAGTTGGAAGGGTGTCAGTACCGTGCCACGAGTAAAGACAAGTTGCTGAGTCACCCTCATCTGGCAGGTGCCCTGAATGAGAACAGTAGTACCCTCAACTAGCAGGTAGAATACATCATCAACCCTCAACTGGCAGGTTGATATCTCAACCTACGCTGCCTACGTAGTTCTGGAACGCAAGAACTGCTGCTAAGGATCACACCCTCTACTGGCAGGTAAGCCCTCATCCTTGGGTTCACTCAGTGCTAAATCCTACTCTTAACTGAAGACAATGATTATTGTACTAAGCTGAACTAGACTGATACCGAGTTTAACTGAGTTTTTTGTAACTGACTGAGTACTACCGTTCGTGACATTACTGAGACTATTCTGTAACTACTGTACCTTTAGGTAAACAGCTAGATTTTTGGGTACTAAATACCCCCAGGACTCGAAAGCATGGAAAGTAAAGCATGGCATGATCTTGAAAATCATAACAATAGATATTTGTTAACAATACATTCACCTAGGCATTTTGTCAAACACTTGAGATACATGAACTTGTCCATGAATGGGACCACATGATAATATGTCATGATTTCACTATTCAATTCACTTAGACATGCATGGTTATTTCACATAATAATAGTCAACACATGAACATCATGGATACAATAATCAATTGTAGTTTCAAGGGTTTAACATGCAAATCATATAATTCACCACACATGCTATTTTAATTTCATGAAACTTGTAGTAAATCATGAATTGAAATCCAAATAATATAATGAACATGAATACAATCAAATTCAACATGAAATTCATGCAAAATCAATCAACTAGTAATTTTAAAAGAGGTTCTTGAACTCCAAGGGTGAAAGGAAACCCTTGATGAACACCTAACATACATGAAAAGATGAGTTCTTGAAGGTTCTTGGAGGATTGTTCTTGATTCTTGAGGCTGGGATTTTGTTGATTTGAGAGAGAATAACTTAATCTTGAGAGAAAGTGAGTGAATAATGAAATAATGAGCAATTAGTGCTCTTTTAGAGCTTAATTTCGTGTTTAGGACTGATTAGGATCATGAAAAAAAAAAACAAATTACCCCTGAAAGGAAATTAATTTTTGTCACTGAAAATTCTGATTTTGGGCTTCACCGCGATGTGGTGTCATTGCGGTGAGCCACTAGATCCTGGCTGGAACCTGTATAAAAAGGACGAGTGCATAAATGCACTTTGGCGCGATGCGTCATTATCGCGGTGTCTCACTGAAATTTGAAAATTCTGAAAAATGGCATTGGCGCGATGCGATGGTATTGTGTTGCCTCACTGAAAATTGCAAAGTGGGAACTGGAACCTTGGCGCGATGCAGGCTTATGGCGATGGCACACTGGAAAAATGACAATTGTCATTTGAACCCTTAGCGTGACACGGTGATGTAGCAGGTGGCACACTGTTTTGTAAAAATTACTCTAACTCTTCGCTCGGATATCGAATTTGACGAACTTTATATCGTTGGAAAGGTGACTGAATTTCCTACGCAATGGTAAGCCTTAAACTTGAAAATTATGAGTATTTTGAAAATTTTATATAAAAATACTTGTACTCTGAGAATTAAACTGAGCTAGAAAAATACGGGGTATTACAAAAAGTCCAAGAATTTTTGTCACCATACTCCTCCATCACCCAAAGGGGACATGGTTGTTCTCCTGGACCAAACCAACTCTCAATGGGATAAAATGTAAAAATTTCAAGTTTACCTCTAAACTCACCAAGACATCTAGATAGGTCAATTGCCCCTTCTTTGTGATATATTGAAAATTCAATTTTCTGAAATGTCTCTTCTCCCATATGAAATGACAAAATAATCACTTTATATATATCCCCATAAGTATCGTTGCTCTTAATAACGTCCCAGTACAAACATTCATTAACAACAACTCCTGAAACCATGTCATATGTTTTGTATGAAAAATTGGGTCTCAATTCAAGTGTTTTTCAGACCTTGGTATTGACTGAAAATATTTCAGCCCTAGACAGAAAATCATATGCATAAGGAGGTATGCTAATTGACCCTTCATGATCCTCTTCATGTTCAATAAATTCAATTCGAACAACCTTAAAATCATTGGTTTTTTCATCATAGCCAAATCCAAGAATTACTTGTATAATCACAAGATCAGATTCATCATCATAGATATTTAAAGAGGGGGACCACTAATTAAGTACTTATTGATAGATGGGTTAGTCAAATATATCATATGGCTAAAACAGTTAAGATCAGTGAGACAAATTAGATCATTGACTGAACCCACAAAAAAATAACTTAATATGCCTGGTAAGTCAAATTGGACTCTTGATATACATAGCGGAAATTTTTGTAATTGAGCAAAGTAAAGGTTTTTTATGATTGTTTTTATTATGTCCATAGAGAATATAATTTTTACCTCTTGCTTTTGAGGTCTCAAAATGTTTCTTGATGAAATCTTGACTTTTTATAATAGCACACCAAGATTTGCATACAACAAGAAACTTGATTAGTGCTCTTGCAGGGAGAAGCAAGAGAATTGAGAAGATGATTTCAAAGGTTAAATATGGTAGAGACATTTTCAATTCATAGGAGAAAACGCTAGAAATTAAGGACTCGTTTGGTAGGTTGTATTAAATAAAATAATTCATGGGTTTAAATTTAGTCCAGTCATGTACAATATTTGGTTGCCAATTTAAATCTAATCCCATCTAATACATGGATAGCTAATACACCATAGAGTGTATTATCTTATACCTAAGAAACTATGGGATTACTTATCCATGGCTTAATAATACATGGATAAGAGAATTAAATGACTCAACTACCCCTCAATTTTTTTTATTATAATTTTATTTTAGTTCCATTTTAAATTTAATCACTACAAATTTAATTGTTATGTTACATTTAATTTGCCAACATCTTTTCACTTTGCGTATGCGAATCAAGTGCTTAAATATCATTTACTCCCTTTTGTTGGTTGATTGCTTCGAATATGAACTAAATTTATACTATTTTGTAATTGTTCATTTACAGACGGATTAACTTTAACAGAAAAGATTATTGTCAAATAAATATATAATTTGAAAATCTAAAACTATTTTATCTACATTCCGTAATGTTCTTACATAGTGTGTTTTACATTTTTTAAAAGTTATTTCTCTATAATATGACAATTATTTGTTGTTTTAAATTTTTCTTGATTAAATAGACTCAATTTTTTTTAAAAGAAAAAAATGATCAACTAAGAGGAGTGAGAATTATTATTCATATTTTAGCTTTTCTATAAATCACGCAAAGAGTGAGCAACTTCACTAGTTAAATGAAGTAAAAAATCTCATAAAAATTTCAGGGAATAATTGTAAAGAAAATTTTGTAGAGTTTTAAAATACATGATGTATCTAGTTTTTAATACAATGAACCAAATACGTGATAAAAAATAATCTTTGTATTGCTAATTCATGTATTACTAATCCCTGCATTGCTAATCCCTATATTGTTAATCCATGGATAACTTCTTTTTGTACCAAACAACACCTAAAGGGTGTAAAAATAATTCTAAGCAACAGATCTCAAGTTTTTACTAGAATTTCTTACAGAAATATTCAAGAAAAGAGAAATGCTTATGAAATGAAAGAATTTTGCACTGTATATATAGGAGGGGGAGAGAAGTCTTTAAATTCATGGAATATAGTTGGATTAATTACTATTAACTTTGTAGATAAAAGTGAAATTATTACTAACAAATGAATTAGTTTGAAATTTCTGATGATCTTGTACTTAGATTGTTGTAAATTAAATATTTGAGATAAAATCAGATTTAATGTAATTCTACGTTCACATTTGAGTCATGTAGATACAACACAAATAACAACGATAACTCTTTAGAATACACATCGATAAAAAATTACACTCTTTATACATGGCTAAAATTATTTCATATAGACTAGTTTAGCTGCACGTGCCTCGCATGTGTAACTTTTGATTATTAAAATTAAATGATTTTGTCTATTGAAAATATTTTTAATGAAGAGCAAAAAACTCGAATCACTTCTCAAATACAATACACCAAATTTAAGTGGTGAAAGAAAGAAAAACAAACCACATCTCAGGTTAAGTTAACAATAATATGAAAACCAAATTGAAATATCTAACCAAAAATAAAATAAATTTGTAATTACCAATCAAAAAATTAAATGTATGGTAAATATGAAGAATGTACTAATCGAAAATTTGAAATAGATGCATAATACAACTGAAATTTTTATTTTTCTTTTCTTAAATATTAAAAAAATAAATCTTTAATGTTAAATTTTTATTCGGGAGTTTTTTTTTTAAAATAATAAATTATTATCTTTTCTAAATGGAATTTGTCTTTTTTCGAAAGGAACGTTTGTTACCTTTTCTAGTTGAAGTTTGTTATCCACTTATTTAAGTTAAGTAATGAAATAGATTTTTAAAAATTTTAAACTAATGAAAAAGGTATTAATTATCTTCTAATAAGAAAAGTTTTACTATAAATATTTAATTAATTTTTAAATTTTTAAATATTATGAAAATAGTGAAAAGACAATTTTGTTTAAAGCAGAGATTTTTAATAAAAGACAAAAAGTTCAAACAATATTTCTAAGGCTCTTTACACTTTTAATATTATATATATATATATATATATATATATATATATATATATATATATATATATATATATATATATATATATATATATATAGGAAACTCTAGCATTAGTAGATCCAGGATGTACTAGCTGTTTAATCAATAAAGAAATAGTACCCGAACACTTATTAAAAAAACTTGAAAGACCTATAATGGCCACTCAAATGGATGGATCACAAAATATTTATCGTTATTATATAGAAAACGCACAGATAAGTTTTCTAAATACATGCAATAAATTTTATAACCCAATTTATAACGTTAATAGGATATTAACAAGAGATTTAAATATAGGATCAGATTTTTCTTCTGATTCTGAAGAATCAGATTTTGGATTATCTTTATCATTTATATCAATACTTATTATTGAGTATATACTTTCTCTGTCTGACATGTATTCGTCTACATTTAATAAAGTTTCTTGGAAATCCTTGTTTAATCTCTTTTTATTTGTATTTAGTGTTCTATATACTGTAGGCAATGTTACTGTTTGTACTGGTGTATAAGTCAAGTTTTTAGGAGTTAATTCAATTCGTTTTAATTGGTTAACAAGTTCTTCTATTTCAAAGTTATTTTTTGGTTGTTCTTGGGTTTCTTTATTTTTTATTAAAATATCTATCTTCTTATGTAATTCTGGCAATTCTGATTTTTCTTGGAGAGGTTTTTGAGTTTCTTTGCCTTTAATTAAAATGTCTCTTTTTGTGTAAGTCTAATAATAATTCTATTATGGTATTATTTTGTTTTAGTAGAATTTTATCTGTTTGACTTGAAGGTATATGCCTAGATAATCCTTCTGGTTCACTATGATAATTTCTTGATTTTTCTAGTGCTTTATTATAATTTATATCTTCTTCACTCATGAAAGTGATATTTCTTCTAATCTTTTTGTTATTTTTTGCAAATCTTTGATTTCTTTTGTTATATTTTCTACTTGTTCTACAAGTTTAGATATTAATTGAGTTGTTTTTACTTCCAATTCTTTAGGTCTTTCTATTATAGTTTTTATTAGTTTTTCAATCTCTAGTTTTGTAGGTATTTGTTCTAAATTAAATTTATGATTCAAATACTGAATTTTTCTGTCTATTTCTATTTCCTGTGACTTTAAATAATCTAAATTTTGTTCTATTTTATCTAGTGTCTTTTTATGTTTATTTTGAGTAACTTCTATCTGTTCTAGAGTTCTTATTATACTGCTATCTTTTTCTTGATTTTTTTCGCTTGAATTAATCAAAAAGTCTATTATTGTGTTGTATTGTTTATCTTCTGAACGTAAATTATGTTCTCCCTGATTGAAATTACACCTTATAGTGGAGTTATCTTTTAATACTCTATATTTCTTTTCTGGTTGAAATCTAAGATCTAAATAATCGAGGCGTTTTAAAGAAGCTATGTTGTTATCCTAAGTGGTTTAAGTTAAGATATTTTTTACTTAGTTTAGTTTGATATTTTAATCTACTATTTGTATAGGTTATATCTAATTCTACTTCTTGTATAATTTCTATTAGTCTAGATTGTTCACTAATTAATGCCTTTTTGTAATCGTTAGATGTTATAGCAACTATTTCGTAATTGTTTGTTTCTCTAAAGTTTAGAATATTTGTTTCTAGATTTCTTATTTCTTTGTTTAATAATTCTAGTCTCTCTATAAATTGTTTCCGAATTTTTACAAGTTGATGTTTATAAGTAAATTCTCTATAATATTGACGTTGTATTTCTCTAATACACTCAATATATCTTATTGGCATTTATTATCCTAACTGATAAGCTTTTCTCTTAATACGTTCTTTAAGCCACTTTATTCCTGAAGTATTATTTTCTAAATCTCTCTCACAACCTTGTATTTCTCAATTTAACGCGCTTACTAAATTTTCACAAACTTGCCTAGATGTATTATATGATTTATGTAATCTATTTGCTTCTAATAACCTTTTTCGACTTTCTTCTAGATTATATTTTCTGGCAATTATATTATTTCTTTTTCTGATTTCTCTATATAAATAGAAATAGCTACACCTTATGTCTTGGAAAGATCTATGTCTTTTCATACAGAGTTTACATAAACTTTTGCGAGTTAGTAGCTAATGTTCCCAAAACCTTCTCACTCTGATACCAAATACAATATATTTCGATAAAATAAAATTTAAATGTATATTTCAATTTCAAGCAAGTATATTGCAATTTCAAGCAAAACTAGGCAGTGAATAATGATTCGAATTTTAATTTTTTAGTATATCAATTTTTGTAAAACCTACTCAGTACTCCCTCTCTTCCTCTATTTCTTCATATTTATCGTTCTTATAGCTTATATTTTTCCCAGGTTTTTTTTTTTTTACCCTGTTCATCTCTTCCTCTTAATCTAAATTCTTAACACCTTACTTCTTTAACCACACCCCGAAATATTTTTATCTGGTATCTAACACTCGTCCGTTGTCTATTCTGCAGACTCGTTGGACTATCAAGGCTAGAATTCCTAGGAATTTACAGGTTAATCCATCGTTGTTATTAAGAAATTAAGAGGCTAACCATATACTAAGGATAGGAATTTTACAGGAAGTTTAATTTACATGAAGTACAAAACTATAATTTTAAACATAGATATAAGAAACATAATTGGAAAATATTTTTTATGGGGAAAATATATAAATAAGAACTTACATGAAGTAACTAGGAGAGAGGTTTCCCTTTCGGGAACCCCCTTTAGATCGAATAGAAAAGTTGGAACCTTTATTTAAAGCAAGCTAACTGATACAAAGTTTATACAAGAAGGATTGACTTGGATAGGTTTTTTGGGAGGAAAGGTTTACACATTTCAGAGTTGATTCTGAAGTTGGTTGATTTCACTCTGCCTTCCTTCTACAAAATGTACGCCTTTTATCAAATAGACGGAGAACCATCGAAAATAACAACGAAAGACAAGGAGAAGAAAGACAAAGAATAAGCTTTTCGGAGAACAGAATAGGAAATAATAATATATTATCTAGAATATGCAGAAGACAATCTAATATAGAACAGAACCAAGAACTTAACGAAATAATAGATGTAGATAAAGATTTACAAATCTTTCAACAACATCAATTAAAGTTATTAAATCCTAAAACATTATATAACGCAGGATATTTCTCTACAGACAATCAGCTGTATAGACATTATAGAGAGGAACAAATATCAGTCATAGGAGAAGATTTTAAAATACTAGATTTAGTAAATACTAACTCTTTAAAACACATAAAGAATAATAAAATGATATTAATGCATATGGGTTTAATTGTTATAGGAATAAAAGGCCTAACTAGAAAAATCTATATATATATATATATATATATATATATATATATATATATATATATATTAACCGCATGTGTAACGTTTGATTATCTAAAATTAAATATTTTTATCTATTGAGAAAATTTTTAATAAAACGTAAAAGTTTAAATCACTTTTCAAAGATTTTTCACACTTTAATATAATAATGTAAGTAGGTAGTTTTTTACCAGTTGCTATTGAAGTTTTAAGATGTTTCATGATAAAATCTTGACCTTTTATCATGACGGACCAAGATTTACATACAACAAGAAACTTAATTAGTTCTCTTGCCGGGAGAAGCAAGAGAATTGAGATGATGATTTCATAAGGTAAAGATGGTAGAGACATTTTTTAACAAACACACACAAAGTTTGAAACTCACAAAACAAAAAAAAAAAAAATTAAGCAAGAACTAGAAAGGATGTATAAAAAATTCTATGTTTTTACTGTGATTTCCTTGCAGAAATATTCAAGAAAAAGAGAAATGTATAGGATATAAAGGACAGTAAGATTTTGTACGGTATATATAGGTGGAGGTGGTGGAGCTGTCTTTAAATTCAATAGATAAGAATGAAATTATTATTGACAAATGAATTAATTTGAAGTTTAAAGTTTCTAGTAATTAGATTATACTAAATTAAGTATTTGAGTTGAAATTCAACTTCATATAGTTCTACGTTCATATTAGATTTGTGTATACAGAAACGGTATAAATAACAAAGATGACTGACTCTTTGCTTGACAGTTAGCAAAACAAGTTTTTTTTAAAAAAGCTTTTTTATTTTCATAATTTGCTAAAGAGGAAAAAGATAATAAATAAAAATGTCTTTTACTCTCTCCTTCTCATTTTATATGTCACCCTTTGGCATGATTTTTTTTTTAAAAAAAAAAAAGTAAACCAATGATTTTTAAGTGATATATTAATTATTTTGAGTCGTGCTAGCCAGTGTCCAAAAAATTATTTTAGCAACATAAAATATTTTCTCAGAATTAAATAAATCTTAAGTGATACATTAAATAAGTATTTCTTAATTAA
This sequence comes from Capsicum baccatum var. pendulum, assembly GCA_030864225.1. Classification (NCBI taxonomy): domain Eukaryota; kingdom Viridiplantae; phylum Streptophyta; class Magnoliopsida; order Solanales; family Solanaceae; genus Capsicum; species Capsicum baccatum. The sequence goes on from CM061557.1 coordinate 267,802,043, forward strand.
TTAAAGAATACATAATTCAACAAAATTATTAATATAAATATCAATAAGTTAAACTAAAAAATAAATAAAATAATTAACACAAAAATATATATCATAATTCATAAGTAGGGGAAAAGAAGAGGAAAACGTTGAGGAGAGACTAGGGAGTGAGTAAGAAAGTTTGGCTCGTTTGGTTTGAAAACAAGTTATACTGGGATTAGTTATGTTAGGATAAGTTATGATGAGATAAGTGTAACACCCCGTATTCAAGTACATGTATTGGCGTATACAAGTACGTGTATTGGTCTTATTTATATGGAATTAATTTTTTATTTTATTTTATGCTGGAATTTGCCCGTCGATGGTTCCATACGAAGGTTATTGAATAATCTTTCCAACGATATAAAGATTTCCAAAAACGGATAAGTTTGGATATAATCGAGCACATTTGAAACTATAAAACGGTGGCCGGGATATTGTGAATAGTTAATGTGCAGGAAAATTTCCTGCAAACAAACTACTGAGGCCTGCCAGTTTTTTGGGTCAACTTTGAACGATCATAACTCCCTCAATATAATGAACTGGGAGAGTTGCGACCTATCAAAAGAAATATCTTTGAGTCTTATTTCCAATCCAATTGGTTTCATCCAAATCCAACATCTAAGTAAGGAGTTATACTCGTTTTACTTTAGCCTCTCAAAATAGATTTTTAGGGTCAACTTCAAACGATCATAACTCCTTGTACAGGACGAACTGGGTGGCCTACTTTATATGAAATGAAATCCCTTTGAATTATCTTTCCAACCATACCAATTTCACCCAAATACGATATCGGAGCAAAGAGTTATGGTCGATTTACTTTAGCTTGTCAAAACAGTCCACCATGGACAGATTCGGATTTACTTAAAAATTTTAAGGGTAATATGGTCATTTTCCGTCACCTCATGAACGAAAATTGGTCATTATATACATATACTTAGCCTCATGTCCATCATTTATCATCCAATTATTGAAGAATAAGAAACCCTAGCCTAAGTTCAACTCCAATTATCTTGTGATTCAACCGTAGAAAATCCAAATTGATTCCGTAATTGTGTTCACCGTCTCGAGGACTTAGAGAAGCACCCCTTATTTGTGCCAATAGGACTTCGAAATCAAAAAGGTCATTTTATGGTATGGATGTAAATTATGTTGGTGTTATTTATATGGATATGTATTTATATATGCATGTGAGCATAAGAAGTATGTTATTTGATTGTTGTTGAAAGATGATTCGAAATGATGTTGGATTATTCTTGTGCATGGTTGGATTATGTTGAATTGTGAAGGGATTTGGTGTGATGATGTGGTATTGAAATGATGATTATATATATATATATATACACACACATAAACCTATTGTTCAAGTTGGTTTTTGGAATGCTTTGCAAATATTGGTTGTATGAAATTATGGAAGAGAATTGTGGTGTTGGGTTGCTAATACTAGATGCCAAACATTTCATTGTAGATAAGTGATTTGTAAAGGCGGGAAGTTGTGTTGAATTGGTATCCGAATCTACAACGAGGTATGTAAAGCATACTCTAACGATGTTCTTTGGCATGAAAACACCAATGTTCCATCAAGTAAGATTTCGAGGTTGTCCAAAAACATGTATTGTTCTACATTACCAACGAAGTTGTTTCCATTCTATAAAGTGTCAAAATGTTTCATTGATATACCAAAAGGTTCCTATTTCATTGTTGTGATATTGATGATTCTGAAACACGTTGTTGATGTACCAATGAGTCTTTATTACATCGTTATTGTATAGAAGGTCTATTACTTGGTTCCTATTGATGTATCATTGTTTCAAAGTATCAAAAATGTGGTGGCGACCGAAATACCAATCTCAAAGATTAATTGAACTAAGTGATGGAAGTTCTCTCTTATCGGGTGGTATCCCAGGGACATAAGCCTAGCATGGGTCGATCCCTATTTATGTGTTTATGGGTGGTATCCCAGGGGCATAAGCCTAGCATGGGTCGATCCCAGTTGATATGTACTGGTGGCAGCCTAATGGTCACAGTACAGTACAGTAATGATTACAAAGATGATAAGAACGAAGGTAAAGTGATTGAATAAATACAATGTACAGGTTGTCACAAGTTCTAGTAAGTGTGGTCCACTCCTATTATGATTTATTCACTTGTTTCTGATTTCTATTGAGCTCCTATATCATATGTGATTATCTACAGCTTTACATACTCAGTACATATTTCGTACTGACGTCCCCCACGGGGACCTGCATTTCATGCTGCAGGCACAGGTACCTCAGCTCATACACCGCACAAGTAGGAGCCAGGTCATACAACTGTTGTTGGTGAGGTCCAGTTTTCTTCAGAGCTTTTCTGAGTCAGTTCCTTATGTTTTGTTATTGTACAGGAGTCATGTGTGGGCGGGGGTTTGTCCCGACCCTAGTTATGTCATGTATATATGTCCTAGAGGCTTTGTAGACATAAGGAAGGGTAAAGTTATGGAAGTTTATATAGTGATGTTATATTTGTATATGTGGTGGCCCCGACGGCCAAGTATTATATATATATATATATATATATATATATATATATATATATATATATATATATATATATATATATATTTGTGTGTGTTGTGCTGATACAGGTAATTAGACCCTTATATATGCAACGAAGTGCTGTCCAAATTTTTGGTGACATGTAAGTGAAAGTACGGTATTTGAACGGGTTCTCCCGGGCCTTTTCGGCTTCGGGTGCCAGTCCGGCCCGATGGAATTTTGGGGCGTGACAATAAGTTATACTGGGATTAGTTATGCTGGGATTATTTTTTATTGAATGTTTGGTTTGTTGTATTCAAAGTAACATGCATGGTATAATTTACAGGAATAATTGATTGATTACCAAAATACCCTCCATCTTATTTAACTTTATATATATATATATATATATATATATATATATATATATATATATATATATATTTCTTTTTAAGCTTTAAATATTCATTCTTAATTTTTTTAAAATTTTTTAGAGAAATTAAAATATATAAATAAACATAATTAATATATTTTACAACCATTTTAAATGGTAAACTGTTCAAAATTTATTTATTTATGAATATATTATACGTTAATTAAACATAATTCATGTGTGTGAGAGAATATATTACGTTATATATTATCTAATATATGATTAAATTATATATAATTGAACATAATTAACATAATATATTATAATTAAATATATTAACATAATATACATATAATTAAACATAATTAACGTATACATATTCATAATATATTCATAATATTATACGTTATATATTACGTAATTCCGTTATATATTATGTAATATATTATATTCATAATTAATGAATATATTATACGTTAATTAAACATAATTTATGAAAATCTAATTTATATATATTTATGAATAATATAATATATATTTATGTACATAATATATTATACTGTTCATAATATATGTTATACGTTCAAAACATAATTATTATACAGTTTACCAGTTTACGTTAATTATTATTATATATATATAATTTATTTATGAATATATTATACGTTAATTAAACATAATTTATTATTTATGAATATATATATATATGTGTGTGTGTGTGTGTTTGTAAGAGAGAGAGAAATGAAAATGAGGGTATTTTTGTTCTTGTATAATTTTATACCAAAGAAAAATAATCTTGGAATTGTTATCCCACCATTTGGGTGGATAACTTATCCCATTATTTAGGTGGATAACTTATCCCGAGATTAATTATTAATCTTGAGATAAATTATCTCAAATATTTACAACCAATACATTTTTATTCTGAAATTATTATTTTATTCCGAGATTATTGACTCTAGTCCCGCTAACCAAACGGCCAATTTGCTTGAGAATCGTTCATTTTATAGTCGCTAAAATGTGTCAAGAAGTTGACGCTTGTCCAAGCTTTTACTTGCATAATGATAAATGTACAAAATGGATGGTTAACTTGGTGCCTAACTCTCATTAACCCTAGTCTTCACTAGCAGAGTCAGGATTTTTATTAAAAAAAAAAAAATTAAAAATAAATAAGTACGTTAATAGGACCTTAAAAAGTTTAACTCTACCTCAACATGAATAATAAAACGAAGAAAGTTAAATTTTTTTATTTTAATCGTGCGTTCAAGCATACAATCTTAAAACTTTTTTAAAAATAATTTACTTATTTAGAAACTATATAAAAAGTACAATAAGTTATCAGAATTGTACTTTACGTTTAAATTATTTATACATTAACATGATAAAACTAATATTAATTTTTTCCTTAATTTTAAGGAGAGAAAATGTAAAATATTTTAAACCAATCAAAATAGATAAACAACAAATAAAAGTATATAATATAATTTTGTGAAAAAATAGAAAAAAAGTCAACCATCAAATTAGTAACCATAAAAGTGAGAAAGAAGAGAAACTAAAAGGGAGATAGAATGTAAAAGAGCACGAAAGTAAGTAAGTAGAATTTAATCTAAAAGTTAATATACAAGATTGTAAAAAATGATGTTATTCAGACTCAAACGTATGCTGAATGAAAAAGTCTGCACCCCTTTATCACTGAACCAAGCTTTAGCCTTGTGTCAAGAGGGTTCAGTACTTCACATATATACGATAAATGAAAATTTTGATCATAAATATACAATACAATTTTTCGATCAAGAGGATTCAAATAAACCCTCTGAGTCCACGTACATCCGCCAGTTCTCTTCTCCAAGCAATAAACATTACTTGCAAAATACATAATATATTTTATTTTTTAAATAACTAAGCATTTCCTGTTGATGTAGTTCTTTATGATTTATGAAGACCAATATATAGCTATTTCATCAAAATTCTACCTCTAAGTTTCAACCTATGTAAATATTGTCATTCTAGGTTAGGGATGGCAATGGTGCGGTACGGTGTGGGTGCGGTGTGGATTTTTGTTAAACCCATAAGTTTTAAAATCGCACTGCACCGCACCGCATCACCTTTAAATCCACATAAATCCGCCCCACATTCATACCCGTGCATAACCGCACCGCACCGCTCCATGTTTTTATTTTTTCCTGTTTTTTGAAAAAATCGTAACTCTATTGAAAATCATAATATTTTTAAATCTACAACAAGGAAATAATAACTAATTTCTATTATATCACTTTTCACTAAAAATTGTCAAAAAGTATAACCTGTACAAGTAATGATCAAATAGCATATTTTTATTAAAATGAATAGAGATTTTAAAAAAACTACTATAAGTTATTTATTTGTAGTGTTATACATGTCATTTTAAGTATCATCAATTTTTAAGTAAAGAATATATATAATTTTAGGTATATTCACAAGAACAATACTAATTTTTAGTTCTTTTTTTAATTTAAACCCGCATATACCCGCAACCCGCACCGCACCGCATCATTTAAAAAAAAAACTTACTTTAACCTGCCCCACACCCGCACCGAACTACATAATTTAAAACCCACACCGCCCCGCATAACTTAAAAAACCCGCACCGCTCCATTGCCATCCCTATTCTCGGTGGAGATTACCGTCGAAAAAATTCAATAAGTAAATCAATACAGCAATATACCCAGTATATTCTCACATAGTGGGGTCTGTGGAGGGTAGAGTGTACGCAAACCATACCACTACCTCAGGTGAAGTAGAGAGGTTGTTTTCAATAAACCCCCGGCTTAGGACCGATAATAGTATATCAAACACAAAAGATAAGTGCATATAAACTAGTACGGTACACAAAATAAACTAACAGTATAACAAACACCAAAGATAAGTACATATAAAATAGTACGATATGAAAAATAGCCACACGATAATACTACAGCCACAACACCACGAGCAAAAAACTCCAGACAAAAGAACGCTCCCCTACTATTACCGATGCACTCTCACCCCCTAACCCTCTACCCTAATCCTCGTCCTCCACACCTTCCTATTAAGGGTCATGTCCTCTGTAAGCTGTAACTATTCTATATCATGCCTAATCACCTCCCTCCAATATTTTTTTGGTCTACCTCTACCCCGCCTAAAATCATCTATAGTCAGTGTCTCACACCTCCGCACTGGAGGATCAGAGCCCCTCCTCTTCACGTGCCCGAACCAATGTAACCTCACTTCTAACATCTTATCCTCCACCGAGGCAACTCTCACCTTCTCTTGAATAATCACATTCCTCACCCTATATTTCCTGGTAATTCCACACATCCATCGCAACATTCTCATCTCCGCCACCTTCAACTTTTGAATGTGGGAGTTCTTAACTGGCCAGCACTCCACTCCATATAGCATAGCCAGCCGGACTACCACTCTGTAGAACTTACCATTAAGCTTCGAGGGCACCTTCTTATCATATAAAACTCTCGAAGCGAGCCTCCATTTCAACCACCCTGCCCAATACGATGCGTGACATCCTCGTCAATCTCACCATTGCCCTGAATCATAGATCCCAGATACTTGAAACTCTCCCTCTTTTAAATAGCCTGAGAGTCTAGCTTCATAACCACTCCATGTTAGGAAAGACAGAGGCACGATGAAAGAGCCCGACAGGATAGTAGCGAAAGAATACCCAAGTCTAAACTTTCCCTTCCAATTTGAACTAAGAGGAGACAAGCAAACTAATCAAACCAAATTAATATGGCAGCAAAAAAATTACCACACAAATAAGATAGGGAAAGAATAAAGGTAATCACACAAGACACCAAATTTATGTGAAAAATCCTTGGGTGTGAAAAGTAAAAAAACATGGGACCAAACCTCCACTATAATCACCAAATAGTTACAATATTGTTCTCCAAAATGGACACAAAACAAGTGTCAAACAATAAGAAACAATACATAAACTACAACACCAAACACTAGAGAAATAAAGGAGTGAAAGCACCAAAAATGCAGCTATTGTTCGGGAATGAAGAATAGAATCTACAGGATACCAAATCAAGATTCGTCATTTCCTAATCAAATATTGAGATGAGAGGAACAATCAGTCCAAAAATCAGCTCAATCGGATAAGAAACGAAGCAAAAATCGCAATTTAAAATTGACAGCTATGGCTGAAATTTAGGTGCAAAAATGAGCTTTGTTTGTCTTTCTTTGGCTGCTAAAAACTCTCTTTTTGTGATGGTGAATAAGACCTAAAAAGATCAATATATATGCCCATAGTAATGGGTCTATGGGAAACAGTGGGTTGGTCCAAATTGGGCTTCATTTATCCACATAGAAAGAAAAAAAAACTCAATAACCCAACAATTCTCCCCCTCTCAACTATGTGGAGGAGACCGCCATCCCAACGATCATACAACAATCTTCAAACTTTCCTTTTGGAAAAGCTATAGTCATCATGTCGGAACCATTATCATCCATATGAATCTTCTCAAGTTCAAGCATCTTAGAATCCAACACATCCCGAATCCAATGGTATCTCCTATCAATGTGTTTAGACCGACCATGAAATGTAAAATTCTTGCCAAGATGTATGGCACTTTGACTGTCGAAGTAAAGCACATACCTCTCTTGAGCACAATCAAGTTCCCCCAAGAATCTCTTCATCCAAAATAGTTCTTTACAATCTTTAACGGCAGCAATAAGCTCAGCTTCTATAGTAGATAGAGCAATACATTTTTGCAACCTAGATTGTCAAGACACAACTCCCCCTTCAAAAGTAACCAAATACCTTGAAGTAGACTTGCGAGTAACAACATCACTGGCCATATCTGAATCAGTATAACCACAAAGAATAGGCTTCCCAGTACCAAAACACAAACTCAAACTAGAAGTGCCACAAAGATATCTCATAATCCACTTCACAACATTCTAATGTTCTCTTCCCGAATTAGAAAGAAAATGACTAACAACACCAACAGCATGAACAATATCCGATCTTATGCAAACCATTATAGACATCAAACTACCAACAGTTGAAGCCTAAGGAACTTTCTTCATATCTTCCTTCTTGTCATCACTGGAAGGACACTGCTTCATGCTCAACTTGAAGTGTATAGCTAAAGGTGTACTGACAACCTTAGCCTTGTCCATGTTAAACCTTCGAAGTACTTTCTGAATGTACTTCTCTTGTGATAATCACAACTTCTTGGCCTTTCTATCACGAACAATCTGCATGCTAAGAATCTGCTTTACTGGTCCTAAGTCTTTCATAGAAAAAGACTTACTCAACTCTTGCTTCAACGTTTGAATCCTGCAAGCATTATGACCAACAACAAACATGTCATCAACATAAAGCAACACAATAATAAAGTCACTATTAAAAAAATTTTGCATAAAAATACAATGGTCTGAAGTAGTCTTCTTGATGCCCTACTGACTCATAAAGGAACCAAACTTCTTGTACCACTGCCTAGGAGCTTGTTTCAAACCATACAAGCTCTTCTTCAATTTGCAAACAAAATTCACTTTTCCCTTGACTTCAAAACCTTTGGGTTGCTCCATATAAATTTCTTCATCTAAGTCACCATGGAGAAAAGTAGTTTTAACATCCATTTGCTCAACCTCTAAATCTAGACTTGCAGCTAAGCCTAGAACCACACGAATGGATAATGTCTTCACAACTGGAGAGAATATCTCATCAAAATCAACTCTCTTTCTCTGGTTAAATCCCTTCACAACCAATCTAGCCTTGTACCGTGGAACTGGGTTACCATCTTCATGCTTCACCCCAAAAAATACCCATATTTCAAAGCTTTTCTGTCTTTAGGCAGTTTAACCAAATCAAAGGTATAATTATTATGCAAAGATTTAATTTTATCTTCCATAGCATCAAACCACTTTTCTTTTTCTTCACTTTCCATGGCCTCATCAAGACTCTTAGGCTCTCCCCCATCAGTTAAGAGTACATACTCATTAGGAGAATAACGAGATGAAGGTATTCACTCTCTAGTAGATCATCTCAGAGAACTCTTTGGAATATCAACAACTGGTTGTTGATCAACCATATCAACTTGCGTTGGAGTATCAACAACATTATGCAGGTCATTGTGAACATGATCGACATCTTCATTATCAATTTGATTTTCATCATCATGAAGATTTTCTTCGGGAGTAGTAGTCAAAGGAACTGGATCAACATCAACTAGACTCTCACTACTCTGAGAATCAACCTTCTCAGCTTTGTCAAAATTTTCAATTGTTTGGTCTTCAAAGAACACAACATCACGGCTCCTAACAAATTTTTTCTCAACTGGAGCATAGAAACGATAGCTAAATTCATCTTGACCATGACCAATGAAGATACACTGCCTAATTTTAACATCCAACTTTGACCTTTCATCCTTAGGAACATGGACAAAAGCTTTACACCCAAAGACTCTAAGATGATCATAAGAAACATTCTTACTAGACCAAACTCTGTCAGGGACATAACCATCCAAAGCAACAGTAGGAGATAAATTGATAACATAAGTAGCAGTATTAAGTGCTTATGTCCAAAAGAAATCTGAAAGCTTAGCATCTGAAAGCATACATCTAACCTTCTCAACTAGAGTTTTGTTCATCCTCTCTGCTAAACCATTCAACTGAAGAGTTTTTGGAGGAGTTTTCTGATGCCGAATACCTTGCTCTCTGTAATATCTATCAAAAGGACCAATATACTCACCACCATTATCTGAACGGATGCATTTTAATTTCTTCCCTGTCTATCTCTCAATCAAGGCCTGAAAATATTTGAACACATCAAGTACTTGATCCTTGGACTTTAAAGGAAATACCCAGAGTTTGCGAGAATGATCATCAATAAGAGTCATAAAGTAAAGTGCACCACCATGAGACCTTACTTTAAAAGGACCACACAAATCAGAATGCACCAACTCCAGTAAATCAAGCTTTCTTGAAGGCGGATGACTATGAAAATAAACTTTTTTCTGTTTATCGGCTAAGCAATGAACACACTTCTTTAACTTTGCTTATTTCACTCTAGAAAGCAAATTTTTCTTAGCCAAACTATCAATCCCCTTCACACTTATATGACTCAACCTTCTGTGTAATAACTCTGATGAAGTATCATTCTCCACCAAGTTTATCAAGCCTCTAGAAGTAGAGCCCTGAAATACGTACAAGTTAGACAACTTGTCACCTTGATCCACAATCATCAAACCTCTAGTAAGTTTTCACTGGCCAGAACCAAGGATGTTAACATAACCCTCATCTTCAAGGTTCCCTACAGAAATCAAATTCAAGCGAACATCTGGAGCATGCTTGACATTATTGAGAACTAGTTTGGAACCATTGTTACTTTCCAAACAAATAGTGCCAATGTCAAATACTTTTAACTTCATCATTATTGCCAATTTTCAACATTCCAAAATTACCTGGAGTATAAGAAGAAAATAAATTCTTTTTTGGCATAACATGAGAAGTAGCACCAGAATCCACAAACCAGCTAGACTCATCACGAACAAGATTGATGGTATTCTCACCACAAGAAACAAGAAGATCATCATTAGCAACAACTGCAACACGATTTCCTTATCACCTTCGTTCTTTTGCTGTCTCATATCTTTCTTATGCTTGTAACAATATTTCATGATATGTCCTTTTTTTGTTGCAATAGTCACATGTAATATTCTTCAATTTAGACCTCGACTTGCTCCTAGTTTTATCTCTATCATTTGGACCTCTGGACTTATTTTCCCCCTCTCTTCAGTAACCAAAACATCAGAGTGTGAAGATGAAAAAGATGGGCCTGAGATCTTTTTCTCATCTCGACATTCAAGACAACACTCTAAACATATTCAACAGTTACAACAACACCGGGAGCAGAATTAGTCAAAGAAACTCAAAGAGTCTCCCAAGAGTTTGGCAGAGTATTAAGAAGTCAAAGTCCCTGAATTTATTCATCAAACTTTATACCCATTCTGAAAAACTGATCAAGGACACCCTGAAAATCATTTATATGGTTAGAAATAGGACTGCCCTCTTTATACCTGATATTCATCAAATGCTTAAATAGGAACAACTTGTTATTCCCAGCCTTCGAAGCATAAAGTGTCTCGAGCTTGTCCCACAAACTTCTGGCATGTGTCTCATTCACAATATGATTTCTAACATTATCTTCAACCCATTTTTTGATATAACCACAAACCTGTAAGTGCTCAAATTTTCAATCCTCATCTGTCATGGATTGAGGTTTAGTAGACGTAAACACAGGTAGATGCATTTTCATGACAAATAGAAAATCTTTCATCTTGTCTTTCCAAGTATGATAGTTACTACCATTCAAATTTTTATTTTTACTTATTATTTTTGACATATTAAAAAAAGATAATTTTTTTCTCCATATTTTACCCATATCATTAATTATTATTGTCCAAACTAATTTTAATATACAATAATAAAGATCAACTAATAGAAATATTATGATAAAATAGTCATATTAATAATATTTTTTTAATGAGTATGTAAAGTTAAAATATGACATGAAAAGCCGGACAAAGGAGTAGTTTATATATAAAGAAATTATGAAATAGGCCTAAAATTCTTTTTATAATAAGAAGCCCTTGAGCAATATATAATTGTCAGCTATTCAGGATTTGAAATTTATTGAAGTTCTCGAAACTACTCATTATCCAAATGGCTTTTCTTGCGGAGATTTTATTAGGAATATATTAATTGCCAAGGTATTTTTCTCCATTTTTTATTAGCTCATGCCGTAAAGTTATCGAGTTATCAAAGAAATTCAATATACTAATGAATTTGAAGACAACAATTCTATTAAGCAGAAAAATTAGAAAATCATGCCATTTAATTTCAATGAAAAGAATATACATGAAGGAAAAACAAAGAGAGACACATACTAAGGACCATAAAGATTTTATGATTTAAAGGGTTATGAGCCAAAACTTTTAACCCTAAAAATCTATGTTAATGATGCAACTCAGTTTTTAACTAAAACAAGGAGAAACTAAATGCCATTTATGGCTAAACTACAACTTGCTTAATTCGACTTTTAATTTGCATTTAATCCTTTAGCTAATTTTCATCATCATTAATACATATATCACCCAGAGGACCACCCTTATCAACCATGTTGACCTGCAAATTTAAACTAACAAAAATTTAAACTCACCAAGACATCTAGATAGGTCAATTGCACTTTCTTCGTGATATATTGAAAATTCAATTTCTTGAAAGGTCTCTTCTCCCAGATGAAATGTCAAAATAACCACTTTATATATATCCTCGTAAGTGCCATTACTCTTAATAACGTCCCAGTGCAGACACTCATTAACAACAACTCCTGAAACCATGTCATAGCTTTTGTATGATAAATTGGGGCTCAATTCAAGTGTTTTCCAGACCTTGGTATTGAGTGAAAATACTACAACCCTAGACAGAAAATTATCATATCCATAAGGAGGCCGTACGCTAACTGACCCTTCATGATCTTCTTCATGTTCAATAAATCCAATTCGAACAACCTTAAAATCATTGGTTTTTGCATGATAACCAAATCCAAGAACTACTTGTATAATCAGAAGATCAGATTCATCATCATAAATACTTGAAGGGGGGAGCATCAAGTACTTATTGATAGATGGATTAGTCAAATATATTTTATGGCCAAAACAGTTAAGATCAGTGAGACAAATTAGACCATTGACTGAACCCACAAAAAAGCAACTTAACATGCCTGGTAAGTCAAATTGGACTCTTGATTCATGCTCATAGCAAAAATTTTTGTAATTGAGCAAAGTGAAGGTTTTTTCATGATTATTTTTAGTATGTCCGTAGAGAATATAATTTTTACCTCTTGCATTTGGGGTCTCAAAATGTTTCTTGATGAAATCTTGACAATATGGTAGAGACATTTTCAGCACACACAAAGCTTGAAATTCACAGGAGAAAAAGCTAGAAAGGATGTAAAAATAATTCTAAGCAATAGATCTCAAGTTTTTACTAGAATTTCTTACAGAAATATTCAGGAAAAGAGAAACGTTTATGAAATGAAAGAATTTTTCATTGTATATATAGGAGGGGAAGATGTCTTTAAATTCATGAAATAAAGTTGGATTAATTACTATTAATTTTGTAGATAAAAGTGAAATTATTACTGACAAATGAATTAGTTTGAAATTTCTGATGATCTTGTACTTAGATTGCTGTAAATTAAATATTTGAGATAAAATCAGATTTAATGTAATTCTACGTTTACATTTGAGTTATGTAGATAAAGTACAAATAACAACGATGACTCTTTAGAATACACATAATAAAAAATTACACTATTTATACATGACTGAAATTATTTCATATAGATATAGCAAATGTTGAACCCCTTCGACTAATTGAAGGTTACAAAATGAGTAGTTTTTTTTTTGCTGGTTTCCCATCCGGTATTTGGTTCCCGCATTGGAGCACGACTAATCCAGATTCGCTCCGTGTAGGGCCCATTCGGAGGAAATGCTTCCTACCAAGGATTTTTCTCGAACCTAAAATCTTTGATTAAGGGACAGAGGAGCAATCACATCCACTACACCACATCCTTTGGTGGTTAGTTGTTAGCAAGTACATACTGTATCCAAGAAGAGATCGAACACATATACACTGCATTACTTTACGAACAGATAAAATGTAGGTGAACATAATATAAACTTATTAATTATTTGAGTAACTTCTGAAGTATCCAAGTAACATGACAAATGTTTCTTTCTAATAACCAGAAATGAATAGTCTTACTTCTTTAACTGTACCACCACTTCATTAAAAAAAATGTTAAATAACTTATTGGGACTAAGCTAAGGAACTTGAAGTCATGTTAAATATTCTGCCTATTATGACATTAATCAGTATTGGAATTTCCTTCTCGATTTTTTGTTATGAATGGGCGTAGGCCCATATTGACAACACAAGGCAAGAGCATATTAAGTGGCTACATGTGGGATTTAGGTTGATAAATAGAATTTGTGGAAGCAAAATAGGTTATGAAAAATTGTGATAATTGCTTAGACAAAAGCTTTGCTTCTCATCCCTAATTCTCTCTAGTCCCTTCATCCCCTTCCACTAAGGGTGTCAAGTGGGCCGGCCCGACCCGGCCCTTGTAACTAACCCGGTCTGGTTTGACCCGGCCCGATAAGCTCTAGGGCTTTAGGATTTCAGATCCCGGGTCAGTTATTTTTTTAAAATAGGCCCGGATAACCCGGTCCGGACCAAGCCCGATCCAGGCTCGTCGGTTAACCGGCCCGACCCGGTCCGGATACCTTTTTTTAAAAAAAAAAATGAGATTTTGTGTGGCCCAATGGCTATATAGCCGTTTTTGGGTCCAAACGGTTAGTTTGGGCCCATTTATTAAAAAAAAAAAAAAAAAACTTTAAAAAATATTTTTTAATCCCAAAAAAAAATTTATAAATACCCTACAACTTCAAATCATTTTTCACACAATTTTTCACTCTCTCAAATCTCATTCTCTCTCAAATCTCAATTCTCAGTTCTCAAATATTCAATATATTTAATTTCTTAAAGTGTTCACTTTAATTTTTTAATTTTTCGTTTACAAAGTACGAGCGAAAGTTTCTAAAGTCGCAACCTTCGGATACTTCCAAAATTTGGTATTGTCGTTCCATCTCTTACGTTTAATTTTTATTTATTGTATTAATTGTTTAATATTTAATTTTATTATATTTGTGTATTTTGAATATTTTTAGTTTAATTTAATTTATATTATGGATAAATTAAGAAACCTCGCTACTAAAGGTGTTAAAAAATTTTGTCCCGAAAGCGGTAGTGGTAGTAAAAAGGGAATTACTAGCGGTAGAGGTAGTTCAAGTAGTAGATAGACTCGTGTGTCTTCGCCTTCGGTACCGCTTGGTACACCTTTTGAGGAAGAAATAGGTGTAGGTGCTCACGATATGGATTATGTAGAAGCTCAGAAAAATTACGGTATAGAAGAAGAAAATGAAGTAGATGCGGTTAATTTAGACGAAGATAATGAAAATATTGTTGAGACACCCGCAATAGGAGATGCTAACATTAGATCTGAATCGGTTAATCTCCCTCCCCGTCCTCCCAGTGCCCCAAGACCTCGTAAAGAACTAGTGTTGCATGGCAATTTTTTGAACGTATATCAGATATTGAGGTGCAATGCAATATTTGTCAACAAATATATAAGCATAGAAGTGGAGGCAAGCAAGGGGGTACGGGTACGTTAATGAGACATATAGTTGAAGATCACAAAAGAGAGTTAAATATTGCATAAGGTGGTGGGGATGTTGGTGGGCCAACGCAAACTAGAATGGACCCAGCAACCGATCACGTAGCGAAGAAGTATAATAAATTGAGGGACCGAAAAGAAATAGCTAAAATGGTAGTTGTGGGTTGTTTGCCTTTTAGTTTTCCTTCTTCTGATACCTTTATTCGTTATATACAAGCAATTTATAATCCTATGTTTAACGGTATTCCTAGAACTACTTGTCGGTCTGATATTTTTAGACTCCATTCACAATATTGTTTTTATTTATCAACATTGTTAAAAAATATTCAATGTAAATTGTCCCTAACTTCTGATCTTGATCGTGCTGTAAATAAAAATGATTATTTAACCGTTACTTGTCATTGGATGGATAATAATTTTGTGATGCAAAAACGTATTCTTGCTTTTTTATATGATAAGTTCGTAAACATACTAGACAATTTATTGTTGATTCTATTGTTAAAATTGCCGGATATTATGGTATCGAAAATAAAATTTTATGTATTGCTTTTGATAATGCTTCTAACAACAAGACTGCTATAAAAAAAAAAAATATACGCTATCTCCGCCCTTACCTGAAATTTTTCATATTAAGTGTACATGTCATATAATTAATTGTAAAAGATGGTCTTGAGTTTTTTGAGCTTTATATTGAAAAAATTCGTCTTGCCGTTGGTTTTATTCAAGGAAATAATCGTAGATCGAGAATTAGAGAATTTAAAGTTAAATGTCAAGAAAATGGACTTACACCGATTTGATACCTGGGGAAATTGATACTAGATGGAATTCTACGTATGAATTTTTAAAAACTTGTTATAAATATAGAATTCCTATTACACTAGCTTTTAACCAACATTGCAGTTCATTTGCTGATCCTGCTGATTGCATGCTACATAATTCTGATTGGGTTGTAATTAATGATCTTGTTAAGTTTTTAGAAAATTTTTATGTAGCTACGGTTGAATTTTCCGGTTCTTATTATCCTACTGTTTGTAATATTTTAGCATATATAGCCGATATTTTTGGTTTGCTCAAAGAATATAAAAATAAAGAAGGTTATAAAGAAGTTGTTGGCGCCATGTTTACGAAATTTAAAAAATATTTTTTCCCGATTCCCCCTATTTACTTGGTTGGTGCTATGCTAAATCCATGCATGAAATATAATAATATGTGTCACTTTAGTACTCTTATTTATACTAACTTAGAAATAAATACTAACGATGATTCTGAACAATTACAACCTAATTTGTGGACGGCTACGGCTGATGCAAAGGATTACATAGAAAAATTATATAATCACTATGTTGATTTATTTGATTTAGCCGTACCTACAAATATCACTCCAACTATCGCTCTTCATCCTCCCGATGAGCCATCATCTTCTAAAAGGCTAGCACATAGTGATTTTTCTGATTCGTTTTATGATTTAAATTGGTGGAACAGTGTTGATGAGAGAACTTACACATCAACTTATCGGGAAGAGCAGAAATATTATCTTCGGACGGCACCAGAGGATCGCAGACGACGGATCAACACGTTGGATTGGTGGAGGAGTAATGAAACACAATATCCTGTGCTTTCAAGATTAGCTAGAGATATCTTGAATGTTCCAATGTCAACCGTTGCATCAGAGAGCGCCTTTAGTCAGGGACGACGACAGCTTGGAGACAACCGACACTCATTGGGAAGCATTGCAATGAATGTTCTAGTTTGCCTCGGAGATTGGATTAGAGCGGAAAGAAGAAACCAAGGAATGGAACCGGAGCCGAGCGACAAGCTGAAACTTGAAGAAATTATGACTTCACGGGAGAACTCAGCAGAATCAAGTCCAATGCATGGTTTTTCCCCCGTTGACTTTGACTATCCTATGCAAGTTCCCGTTAATATTCACATGAATGAGTTTGAAAAAAATGATGCATAATTTATAGATTTTTCATTCATGTAAATTATAAATTTTGGATCATTTTGCAATCAATAAAATTCCCCAAATTCATTCACTCCTTAGTCCTTGCTTTTTATATTT
Organism: Capsicum baccatum var. pendulum; assembly: GCA_030864225.1. NCBI lineage: Eukaryota > Viridiplantae > Streptophyta > Magnoliopsida > Solanales > Solanaceae > Capsicum > Capsicum baccatum. The sequence goes on from CM061557.1 coordinate 267,819,295, forward strand.
TTTCATTTAACGATTTAAAATTTTAAATTAAATTTCTAGTTTTCTACTTTAAATTAAAAACTTACTTATAATATATTATTAATTTACTACCAAATATTATTAATTTATTATATTAAGTAGCATATGTTTTGTATATTTGTGCATATATCTTCTATAGAAGTGTATATTTAACGTATACATGTGTATATATTTTATAAATTAGTATATAAGTATATCTATATATATTGTAATGTATATATAATGTAGTATATTTTATAAGTAGTAGTATATATACATTGAATGGTGCGTATACACGTGTATATATCTTCTATAGAAGTGTATATTTAACGTATTCATGTGTATATGTTTTATAAATTGGATATCTTCTATAGAAGTGTATATTTAACGTATACATGTGTATATATTTTATAAATTAGTATATAAGTATATCTATATATATTGTAATGTATATATAATGTAGTATATTTTATAGGTAGTAGTATATATACATTGAATAGTGCGTATACACGTGTATATATCTTCTATAGAAGTGTATATTTAATGTATACATGTGTATATTTTTATAAATTAGTATATAAGTATATCTATTTATATTGTAATGTATATATATTGTAGTATATTTTATAAGTAGTAGTATATATACATTGAATGGTGCGTATACACGTGTATATATCTTCTATAGAAGTGTATATTTAACGTATACATGTGTATATTTTTATAAATTAGTATATAAGTATATCTATTTATATTGTAATGTATATATATTGTAGTATATTTTATAAGTAGTAGTATATATACATGGGATGGTGCGTATACACGTGTATATATCTTCTATAGAAGTGTATATTTAACGTATACATGTGTATATTTTTATAAATTAGTATATAAGTATATCTATATATATATTTTAATGTATATATATTATAGTATATTTTATAAGTAGTAGTACATATACATTGAATAGTGCGTATACACATGTATATATCTTCTATAGAAGTGTATATTTAACGTATACATGTATATATGTTTTATAAATTAGTATATAACTATATCTATATATATTGTAATGTATATATATTGCAGTATATTTTATAAGTAGTTGTATATATACATTGTATGGTGTATATGCACGTGTATATATCTTGTATATTTAACGTATACATGTGTATATGTTTTATGAATTAGTAAATAAGTATATCTATATTTATTGTAATGTATATATTGTAGTATATTTTATAAGTAGTAGTATATATACATTGAATGGTGCATATATATGAGTAATTGACTAATTGTGTATATGTGTATATATTTTTTAAATTCTAATGTAGTATATACTATATATATAGTGTATATATATTATTTAACGTATTTATAATGTATATAGGTGGGTATATGTAATGTCTATTGAAAGAAAGTTTTTTATTTATATTTTTGACCAGGTTTGACCAATTTTTTAACCGGGCTTGATCGGGTTTTGGTGGGTTTGATCGGGTTGGGTTAAGTGGGTCGAGTTAGGGTAGGTTTTAATTTTTTTACTGTTTGGCCCGGCCCATCTAGCGCCAAAATCGGCCCTTAACCGGCCCTCAACCCAGTTAAAATAGAAGGGCCAGCTCCGGGTTGGCCCGGCCTAGCCCGTTTGACACCCATACCTTCTACTACAGTTCCTCTTCTTCATATTGTAATTTCCCCTTTCCATATTAATCAAAATTTATTAGTTCCATTCACTCTGTATATTGATTGTCGAGTTGAGAATTTGGTATCTCTACATTGGTGCTTTCGTTGCTCGTACTCCCATGTCAGCAGTGGTACTAAATCGATTCAATGGTGGTAATCCAGAGGACTGGATTTTTCAGGCTGAGCGATACTTTACTTACCTTGGCTTCCCCGAGAAGGATTGGCTACCCCTTCCTTCCCTCTATCTTGATGGTGAGGCACTCGACTGGTACCGTTGGATGTATCGCAACAAACAATTTTTGAATTGGAAGCATTTCAAGGAGAAGTTAGCTTTGAGTTTTCAAGCTCGAACCTCCCCAAAATCTCATGTGGTACACTCACAACTTACCAATATTATAACCTTGCTACATAAAGTACAGGACAACCTAGACAAAATCCATATCTCAACTCCTGGTACACCCAATCACACGAGCTTGTCACCAACAATAATTCAAGAGGTTCCAGTAGAAAATGCACATTCAGATCATGTGGACCAGGTGTTCGATGAAAGTTCTTACTAGATTATAGACAGTCCATGAATTTGACACTGCTTTTGACTTGGTACCGAATATTTCAGATGGGTTGCAAATACCTTTGCAGGTAACTCGGGTGATAAGCAAACCTACTTGGTGTGGTGAACCTGAAATTGATTGTTCTGATGATACACACTCTAGGAAATCAACTAGCGATGAAGATGAATGTCTCGACACTAATACAAGCATAGTCTTCGACCTACAATGCCAATTTGCACATCTAAAGATTATTATGACTGAAAAATCTATTTTCCATATGAATTTGCCTTCTAATTTTAACGGACCAACAAGAGTTGAGGGAGAGGCCTCTCTTATCCCTCATGTAAATTGGATGTAATGGTATAATTGGATCTTAAAATAGTAACTCATTTCTAACAATCTTAAAATCATTAGTTTTTTCGTGATAACCAAATCCAAGATGTAATGGTATAATTGGACGATCGAATTCATCACTATAAATCCTCGACCGGGGGATAATGAAGTACTTATTTACAGATGGATTATATGACCAACACAACAAATATCAGTGAAACATATCAGGCCATTGACTGAACCACGATATTACAATTCAACATGTTGGGTAAGTCAAAAGAGGTCCTCAATTCAGACTCATAACAAAAGTTTTTCTGGTTAAGCAAAGTAAAGATTTTTGCAGACTTACTTTCGATTGGCACATAAAGAAGGTAGTTTTTACCTGTTGCTATTGAAGTTTTGAGGTGTTTCATGATAAAATCTTGACCTTTTATCATGACAGACCAAGATGTGCATACAATAAGGAACTTAATTAGTTCTCTAGCTGGGAGAAGCAAGAGAATTGAGATGATGATTTCATAAGGTAAAGATGGTAGAGACATTTTTTAACAAACACACACAAAGTTTGAAACTCACAAAACAAATATGAAAAAAAAAGCAAGAACTGGAAAGGATGTATAAAAAATTCTATGTTTTTACTGTGATTTCCTTGCAGAAATATTCAAGAAGAAGAGAAATGTATATAGGAGATAAAAGGCACTTAGATTTTGTACAGTATATATAGGTGGAGGTGGAGCTGTCTTTAAATTCAATAGATAAGAGTGAAATTATTATTAATAAATGAATTAATTTGAAGTATAAAATTTCTGGTAATTAGATTATATTAAATTAAATATTTGAGTTGAAATTCAACTAACATAATTCTACGTTTGAATCTCTTTACATTCTGTGCTATTATTTTGACTTGTCCTGGTTATTAATATGTTAAAATGAGATTTGGTGAAATACATTTTAAGTATAAATGCTAAATGGGGTTGTACTTGTATTGGTGCTGGAATGTTAGTTTGTATAACTTTGAAAACAAACATTTTATCATGATGAAAGTTTCGAGTCAGTTTTCATGGTATGAATGGGAGTAAAACAAATTCCGCTTGCTGTTTTAATTAAAATTGGGTTCGATAGGCAAATTTATAAGATCCATGAAGCTTTATTACTTTTGATCAAATGTATTCATTTACCAACTCATCAACACTAACTAATGTAACAATGATAGATAGTACGTATTTATATAAAGAAAATTTCAATTTTATAACTCGTTTCATACTTAATGGAAGAGTACTATTTAAAAGTAAACTCAATCTAGAATGTGTGCTAAGCTAAAGGAGAATTTAACCAGTAACAGTTTTAACTAACTAAAATGGCAAACACCAGTAAATTGTAGAATTAACAAAAACTCATTAGAATTTACAGAACAAAGCAAATCCTCACATAGACGGAGAGTTTATTAATTCAGATTAGCGTCGAGTAGGTCCACTAAATTGATAAAATGCTTTCTACGTATGACTTTGCATTTAACTTAAACTCGAAAAGAAAAAAAATAGAGTAATTAAATTCAAAAAAAAGAATCATGTAAAGTTCTTATTATACAGAGAAGAGAGATTAGCTATCGTGTTCAGTCTTCCAGATCAAGATACTGGTATTAATCAAACTACCATATCCATATGAAATTTTTTAAATTAGGGTTTAAGTTTCGTACGCTATTAGTATAATTAATTTTTTACGATAACAGGTCATCCAGGTAAACTTTTTCACAGTATGAGACTTAAAATCTTGAATATCAAATGTGTTACCTGTTAAAACATATTATGATGACCCGATAGTGAAAAACTTGTTCACAGTGATGCAAGAAAATTAAATTCTTCTAAAACATTACCTCCAAGTATATCGAATAGAATGTCAAGAAAATGAAATGTCGACTAATTCATCAAACAATGCAAGTTGTAGAGAGAGTTATCCCGGGATTAGTTATCCCACTTATCCCATCACTATGGTGTAAATGATGGGATAAATAGTCTCAATACTAACTAATACCTCACACCAAACATGGGATAAAATAACCCTTCATTTATCCCAAATCTATTCATCCCTCATACCCCACACCAAACGATAAATGTTGTAGAAATAAGACGGAATACTACTAAGTACTAAATTTTTAGCCAGTTGCTATCACCTCAAAAAAAAAAAAAAAAAAAAACTGTTAGGAGAAATGCTAGTGACTGACATAACTCTCTTGGTAAATCAGTATCGTTCTTCAATAATGTAAAGTGCAATGAGCATGAAAAATAGCACAATGGATTGATTTAAATGTTGACCGAGATCATCAGATCCCACACAACTTGCAACTGGGTTGAGAAACTGAGTTATGGAGCACATCTCATGACTTCCTCTGAGCGATGTGGATGTTCATAATTCCACTTCAGAGCTTGTGCAATTGGTTGAAGCAATGTAAATGTAGTTAAGAAGCATTGAGCTATATGAGCCTCTCAGGTTTTCCTCCTCGACCACAAAGGTGTTTCATGATTCCACTTCAGAGGCTACAGAGTTTGTACATTGAAGAGAGTCATATACAGTGGAATCGAGGCGATTAATCTTCTTCATAATCTCGCAGAACTTCTCAACTCGAACAGGGTCATTATTGTCCTCAAAGTGCGCTAGAAACATCTTGACTGTTTCATCTATAGGAAACCAAACTTTTTTCTTAGGATTTGCCTTGCAGGCACCCATCTCCAAATACTTCAGAGCAAAATCAATCTGCGAATTTTTTATATAGAAATTTGTGAATGCATCATAAGTCCTTAAGTTGGGTTCAATGCCTTGTTTCAACACATTCTCATAAAGAAGATTTGCTTCCTCAATCATATTTCTGTTGAGATAGGACTCTATCATCACATTTGAAATTCTGATGTCGTAGTATCGACAACCTGATTCCCATTCACTAAAACACTTGTCGAGGTTTTCCATGTCCCCCAGTTTGGATAGAGCCAAAAGCACGATAAGATAGCAAAACTTGCTGGGAGTCGGAAAAACTGACTTTAATAATTCCCATGAGCGATTGACTCCTGCTGAATTAGATGCTTTCTGATATAATGTGATTAAGGTATGGAAAGCTTTACGGTCACGCATGTTTTCCATTTTCTCCATCTTTTGGAGAACACCATTCGCCTTATCTAGGTGGCCCGTATTGATATATATCGAAGCTAGGTTTCCATATGTGAACCAGTCAAACTTTACCTGATGCTTTTCCATCTTTTCAAGAACATCCTCAACTGATACTATATCCTTCACTGAAGCATAACTGTCCATCAACTGATTATAGGTGTACAAATCAGCTGTAATATTTCTCTGCTCCATTTCTTGAACCAGTGCAGGGACTTTTTCAGGCTGGCCATTGCTTAAATGAAGATATATCACATTGTTATAATTTAAAGTAGATGTAAAATTGAGCTCTTTCATCTTCTCAAAAAGCTTCATAACTTTATCAAACTTTTTCTGTCTGCAATAACAGCTGAGAAGTGCTCCATAGGTTTTACTAGTTTTTTCAGATTCTTGCAGGCTGTCCAAATACTTTTCGGCTGAATCCAAGCCGTTTGACTGGGCCAATAGGAATATCCGTATTGCACGATCACCATTGCTGATCATAAATTTGCTGCTTTCCATCCATTCAGACAGCTGCATTTGGAAGTTAATAATTAAAGGCAGTTTGTCAAGACCAAAAAAGCAGCTTAAGTAATCAAAGCGAATATGAAAAGGAGATCAACTTAGATAAGATGATTCATGAAACAGGAATAGTTTGAATAGCAGACGGTCTAAAAAATTGGATGAATGCCAAATCCAAACAAATCTGCTGCTCTTCTTCTGTTGTGATTATAGAACAACTCTTTGCCCAACAATCAACATAGCATAGTCATTCAGATTAACTGGTTAAGACCAAGACACTAAATGAAAACACGATTATACAAGCAACAAATTTGTATGTCAACTCAAGTCCAGATTATGACGCATAAACAATATAGCTTATAACTATTATCGTTCTTCTCATATTGCTCAATGAAATATGTCATACATATTCAATTTTTGGCCATAAACAAGGGAATTCGGACATGTTTAGGGAATTAGAGACCTTTTAGGAACCAAAGCCTAATGCACTTCATCGCTTCCAAATTCCCATGATAAAGTTAGTTTTTGATGAAGACATATGTTCTTTTGATGAAAACCATCATCTTAGCCAAATAAAATTAGTTCTATCCAAAATAATGAAGTACCAATTGGTATTTCTTCTTTAGATCCAATAGCGATTTATTTCAACTGCATATTTTTCTTTTCAGGTCAAAATCAATTAAGAAAAATTAAGTTCCGTTAACTTTAGTCAAGTAAAGAAAAGAATGTACCAAAATAATGGAGTTGGAACTGTTTACTTCTTTAGATGCAATTATTTATTTTTATTAAAATGTTATTTTTCCGCACCAAATCTATTTTTAAAAAAACTTGGTTACAGCTCTTCTATGCTTAGAGAAAATTAAAAAAAAAAATTCCAGCTGTGATTATTTGTTTCAACAGTGTTATTCTTCTTTTCCAGCAAAATATGTATAAAATAATTGACTGAAATTTCATTATTTTTAGCCAAACAAAAAATTTCAACTAAAAAGTGGAGTTCTAGCGAAAAAAATTAGTAATTAGACCTCCAAAAGAAAATCTAAAGAATTAATGAATTTAAAAGGTTAAAAAGAAATATTTTTTAAAATGCCACATGGACAAAAAAATCCACGTGGCAAGCAAGTGTATCCCATAGTCTTAGGATGAGATCATGGGGAGTAAATGCTATCAAATAACCAAGTTCAGGTGTAATTAAGCTACCAATAGTTTAGGTGTGTCGTGTGCAACTAATAATTTGTACCAAGTTTAGGGGGGCTTTAGGTATTCTATCATAAGAAAATAAAAAATACTCTATGGTTCTTACCACCAAATCATCTCTACTGGGTATTTTTTCCTATTCTGCAACACCTATAGTTTCCTATTCTTTGTGCACTACCTATGTAGAACTGCAAAATATATTTAAGCTTCAATTCTTTGTCAGAAGAGACAAAGATTAGAAATGAAGATATTTGAGACAAGGAAGGAGACTCTGGGAGTGGCCCCCGTAGAGATCAAGATGCAGGGCGTGAAGCTGGGAGGAGTAGGGAATGTGAAGAGGAGATGTGCAAATGCCCCATTAAGGAGGTGTGAGAGATTGACCATAGTGGGCTTCAAGAGGAATAGAGGTAAGCCAAAAAGGATCACTGAGGTGAGCTGATTAGGTAGGACGTGACTCAACCACAGCTCACCAAGGACGTGATCATTGATAGGAGGATATAAAAATTACAGCCCGGTGCACTAAAGCTCCCGTTATGCGCAGGGTCCGGGGAAGGGCCCCACCACAAGGTGTGTTGTACGCAGCCTTACCTTGAGGTTGTTTCCAAGGCTTAAACTCATGACCTCCTGGTCACATAACAACAACTTTTCCTGTTTCCCTTCATTAATAGGTGGATAAGAAGGTCGAAAATTAGGGTAAAAGGTTAATAGGTAGTCAATAAGCATGTTTATTTGAGACTCCTCTAATTGCAAATGTAATGAATGTTTGACAATACCAGTAAAAGGGTCATGTTTTTCCACTCTGAATCTCAAACAAAGAGAAAGCAATGAACAACTAAAAAAATCTTACAAATTCTTAATGCTAAATGTTCAAGGAAAGCTCAATTGGGTGTGTTTGGCATAATAAAAGTACATTTACATTAACAAGTCATTTTCTTCTGTATGCTTCCCCAATTCTTACTCCATATCACTTGCTCCAATCAACACTTGGGTATTATTAATAATCATAAATCTAATCAAAACACTATCCAATTTGTATACATTATTATCAATATTTAATGAATATTTTTCAGAAAATACTTTCCATTTACCAACCAAACATCTCCATGGAAAATGTAAACTTTATCATGAAATGCAGAGTCCAATTTAGCTACAATGCAAATATAAACTAATAATTAAACTGATAAATACTTAATTACTTGAATAATAAGAAAATTAGATACCTGAAGGGCAAGAGTAAACTTCTTGTTTCTACGAAGATGGTTGATACAGTCAGTAATTTCTATCTTCCTTAGGGGTTTCCCTTCGTTATGCAATTTGTTTAAGGCATCTTTTAAGTTATCTTCTGATTTTTCTCCGTTCATAAGGTCGTAGAATTTCCGGCGACTTTCGTTTTTTCGATTTTTTGAGGTGATGGCTGCCGTTGATAAGGTATCCGTCGACGCCGTTGAGATGCATAGGCGATACGCCGTTGATCGGAGAAGGTTCAGACAGGTAGCTCTGGTCGCCATTTTTTCTGGTGTTGTTGAGTCTGGATGAAGAAGAACGGGTTTAACTAGGGTTTAACGACAGTGAAATGTTTAACTTTCACTGATACGACGTCGTTGGAGAAGGACAAAGATCGGAAAAAATTCAATCATAAGTCATAGAACCTATTAGGTGTCGTTTGGTTGGAAATGTAGTTATATTGGGATTAGTTATAATGAGATAACTTAGGATAGGATAAGTTTGGTTGGAAATGTAGTTATGTTGGGATTAGTTATACTGAGATAAGTTAGGATAGAATAAGTTATATTGGAATTAGTTATGCTGGAATTTAATTTTTTTATTGAGTGTTTGGTTTGTTGTTTTCAAAGTAATATGTATGATATAATTTCTTAGAATAAAGTAATTGATTACCAAAATACCTCATCTTATTTAACTTTTTTTTATTTATATATTTTTTTTTAAGCTTTAAATATTTATTCTTAAAAATAAAAATTTCATCTTATTTATCTTAAATTTTTTGTGTGTGCATTTTCAGAATTATATCGTGTGTATTTTAAAGATAAAGCTTTCATCTTATTTAGCTTTAATTTTTTTGCATGTGCCTTCCCATGATTATGTCGTGTGTGTTTAAGAAAAAATCTTACTACATCTTATTTAGTTTGAAATAAAAACTTTAGAAAATAGTCTGTTACCCCCTGAAATATAGTCGAAAAAGTTGTGACACACCTCAACTTCAGGGGGGGTCCTACCACCCTGAACTAAATAAAAGTGTATTATTTACACCCTTGACTGCCTACGTAGCAGATATTTTCAGCTAAAAGCTTGCGCGTGTAATACACGCGTAATTATTTCGGTGGGACCCACAGTCCACTAAGTTGAACTCTTTACTTTCCCATTTCCTTTCTCAAACTCTTCACTTTCTCGTTTCCTTGAACGATAAGCAAATATAAACATTATTTTACCAAAAATTTTAGCATTTTGGAGAAGATTTTCACTTTTCAAATTCAAAAATTTTAACAAATGTTGATTCTAAGTGATATTTTGGCCAAATGTTAGTCGATTGACAGTGGTAATTTTCACCCCCAAGTTCATTCTAAATCACTTTTTACGTTTGGATCAGCTGCGATTTCTTAAAAAAAAAAAAATCATCCATAATCTTCAATATCTAAATATAAAGGTTAGTTATTCGTGACTTCTAATCTATTTTGAGTTCGTATTTTAGTTAGATTGTGGTATATTTTGTTAGGATTAAATTTTGACTTTAGATTTTTTCAAGAAAAATGTAACGTGTGATGCTCTTTTGTTAATATGTGTTCTGATTGTGGTAATATTTGTGTTCTGATTTTGTTATGAAGCATATCTAGTTAGGGTTTGTCTTACAATATCGATTTATGATCGAGTTTTTATAGATTTTTTTTTTTTTGTCTGATTTGCCACTATATGGAATTGAGGTCGAGTTTTTGTTAGTTTTTGTTACCAGTGTTGATTGTTGATCTGATTTTGGTACTTGCATGACCTAGATATGTTGATTTTGGTACATGCATGACCTAGATAATTTTTCAATATCTACTTGTTGTGATTATTGGTCTGTTACAATGTGGATTTATGCACTACTGATGTTATTTCTTGATGCATCATATATATAGTCATAAAGTTAGACCTTTTGTGTTAAAAGGACCTTTAGTGCTTTTTGTAAAGTAACATAGGATGTACGTTTATAGTAATAAAAGATGGACCTTTTGTGGTTGTTTTGTTTCTTTTTAAATTGTCCATAAGAGAGAGGAAAAAGTATAAGAATATGGATAGAATATAACATAGTTGTTAGATGGTGTGTCTTTGTCACTTTATTAGACAAACACATAGATGAAGAATTTAAAACTTCTCTAAGTTTTAGACAACCAAAAAAGTATCACTTTTTGTTGAACTTGTCAATTTCTTTTGTTGAATGAATGAAAATGAACATTAACAATTTACTTGTTTGTACTATTTTGGTTCTAATAATATTAACAATGAACTATTCTGATTTTAATAATATTATTCTTTGCATATAGGTATGAGTGAGTTTACATATATAACTTTAAGATTCTATCTTGATGGGACCTTATTGTATGATGGTGAAGATGCAAGTTATGTGGGTGGTTTAATGAATGAATATTTTAATGTTGATGTGGATAATGTTTCTTATTTTGAGATGAAATATTATATTAGAGAACTTGGGTATAGCCCTAATTGCAAATTTAGTATAAGGCCACCTAATAGTTGCATTTTAGGTGACATAGACAATGATGCTATTCTATTAACAATATGCAAGACTTTGCAAAATGGTGTTGTTTTGGATGTATATGTGCACATGGCTGGGGAGGAATCTTGTGATGCTTTTTATGAAGATGTGGGGACCACTGAAAATAGTGTTGGTATAGAAATAGGGGGTAAGGAAGTAGGTGAGCCTTATTTTAAAAATGTGGTTGGTGCAGCTTTAAATACTGCCTCAAATTTTACTTTCACATCAAATCCAATTACTCCAAATACTGTTGATCCTTCAGATTTAGTAAATCATCACATTGATTCATCAGATTCTGATGATAACGACTATTTTGTAAAAGGATCTGATGAATCTAGTGATGATAGTACAGAACCTGAAAATGAAAAAGCAACAAATTTGCTTGGAGATGATGACTATAGAAGTGATGTCCATGAGGAGGTAAAACAACTGAGGGCTGAGCAAAGGGCTTTCTTGAGGAAGAAAAGAAGAGAGAAAATTCCTACAGACAATCAGGAAGTCCCTTGTGGTCAAGCTGGACCAGATCCGGGATTTGATAAGACTACCCCAGTGAGAAATAATTTAGAAGGAAGGTTAGTGGGTGATGAACCATATTATGGTAGTTCTGATCCTGGCAGCTATGAAACTGATACAGATTCTAGTTGTCTTGAAGAAGGAGATAACTTAAGATTGAACCAGTCTAGAAGAAAAAGAAGAAAAAAAGTTGTGACTGATAGTGTAAAGCATGACCCTGATAGTGATATTGTTATGTGGCAGCTGGGTATGTCTTTTGCAATTGTGAAAGAGTTTAGAGAGGCAGTGACTAAGTATACAATTCAGACAAGGGTTCAAATTGAAAAGTATGTAAATGAGACAAATAAAATTAGGGTGAGATGCAGCAAGGAAAACTGCAGATGGTTATTGTATGCAAGTCTTGATCCAAAGTCCAATAACTTTGTTATTAAGACTTATATTCCAGTATATAATTGTGATAGGGCCACCGGAAATTACTTGTGCAACACAAGATTCTTCCAACACCATCAAACTCTAGAGGAAGATCAACAAATGTTGAACCAGTTCCATCTGTTAGTGCTGATTTAGCTACACCATCAAACTCTAGAGGAAGAGCAACACATGTTGAATCAATTCCATCTGTTGGTACTGATTTTGCAACACCACTAAACTATAGAGGAAGAGCAACACATGTTAAACCATCCACAACACCAAAAATTCCTCCACACAATACTAAAGTGTCATCAAGAACTAGATGTGGAAGAGGAAGTGGTTATCCACTTGAAAGTTGGTTTACCTGTTATCAAGGTAGTACAACACATAATGCTTCAAATTTTGCACCAAGAGAGACAATTGTTGCTGCTAGAGGACGGGGAAAATGGTTGGAAACACAAGTCAATATAAAAGACCAAGAATGACTGGAATGGGTGTGTTTCAAGCTGAAAATAGCTTCACAACCATTAATGTAAGTGAAAACATTCACAGTGCTTGTGTTTTTTTCTTATAATGTCTTGAACTTAAACAACCTTTTTTTGTAGCCCGGGCTGCCAAGTAAGAGAATAGTGTCCACTGGACCTAAGAAAGTAATGAAATCAGCAGTTGTATCTGGAGACATTGGCGTCAAACCTTCAAGTGAACTGAAGTAGAAAGGCAAGCAAGCAATCACAACAAGAAGGCTCCAACAAATAAGAGATCAATCAAGGCATTCAAACAATGCAACCATGCATACCTCATCCTCTTCACAACTTCAAGACCCCTGGAAACTACAGTCATCTGTTGATTACTAATTTAGTGTCACTTAGCTACTTTTATTATATGAAATAATGAAGCTACTATTGGTCCCACAAAGACAATATTTTGGATCTTTTAAGTTGTTATTGTCCCCAAAAGATAATATTTTGGTGTCACTCGTGAATGTCTTATGTAAATGTACTAATATTCAGTCTCTTGCTTGAATGCAATGTTAATTTTGCTTTTCTTTCAAATTGCAAGTTCTATTTTGTTGCTTCTTTTCGGTTATTTACACAATAATACGTTATCCTCCTTATCATAAACAAAAGAGTATAACAATACCAAAGTAAGATCAAATTAAAGTCAGATTAGCATAAAATAATGATCTATAACATACTTCGGTAGCTTAGCATAGCAAATTGCAATTCCATTTCTACACAAAATGAGTCCCAACTACATACTACGGCAACTTAATTAGACTGTTCTTCATATTGCCAAATTGTATAACAAAACTAACAGCAACAACACCTACACATATAATCATACAACAAAGAAATTTTCCAGTAAAGTTACATGCACTTTTTTTTTCATCTTCATTCTCTTGTTTTTCAAATCGCACTTGCCATTTCCTTTCAAATTACCCATCACATTTTCGTCTACTTCATTATTGATTTTTGAATGACTTGTTTTGATGTTGAGACTTTGAAATTTAGTTTGCATATTTTCAAAGTCATTTTCCTATTTTGACTCCAAATCGTCTAAATTCATGTTGATGGGATTATGACGCTGAGTTCAAGCTTATTCAATTGCATCTTAACACTCTCGTAATTCTTTTCTAGCTCATTAATCTTGTTCACCAATCTCGAAAGAATAAATTTCGATCTTTCGTCAACTCGTTTCAAATCTCTCAATCTAAAATAATTGCAATTCGTAGCCTGTAAAATAAGAACATAAAAATAAATCTTTACACCAACATCAACATTAATAAATTAACCAAGAATCAACACAAACCTCATAATGAGGATACGCCCAAAATCTTCAACCAGGATTGTGATCTGACCAAGACGTCTGCATTTGTAATAAAATGTCATGTTTACATCGCATTTCAGCATTGATCGTTGGATCAGTCTCATTCATACACAACTTATTCAGCTCGTATTTCCTCATTTCTAATCATAAAATTTTAGAAAAAGAAAACATGAAAACTTCATTAATGGAGATGAAAAACTTCATTAATGATGCTGAAAAACTTCAAATTTTAGATTAATCATAATGGAGAAATCGGATATACATTAACAAACCGAAAATCAAAACTTTAATAACGACATTACATGGATTAAACATAAGAAATTTACATAAAAATTACCTGTGTCTTCCCAAATCAAAGAGAAATTCGAAGAATAATAAAATTTCGAAGAAGAATTTATAGAGGAAGAAAGAATCGTTGAGCTTCTACTCTCTTTTTCTTCAATGGAGGATGAACAATGGAGGAAGAAGGGTTTAAATAATTTTTTTTAATTTATTTTGGACAAGTGGCGGGTGTTTATTGGATAAAGAGGCCTAAAAAATGTCTTCACGCGCCATCAGCGTTGTTCGTACACGCATTGTGACACGAAGACGCCACGCAGACAGTCAAGGGTGTTAATAATACACTTTTATTTAGGTCAAGGGGGTAATAGGACCCCCTTGAAGTTGAGGTGTGTCACAGTTTTTTCGACTATAGTTCAGGGGGGAGGGGTAACAAGTTATTTTCTCTAAAAACTTCCAACTTAAGTTTGTTAAAGTAAAAAAAGATATGTTGTTTATGACACTTCATTTAAACACATATTACTCGTATAATATAGAATATTAAAATTCATTTTAATTGATATATACAATATCAATTTTCAAGTGATTAAAAAACTATTTAATTTTAAATATGTAATTGAACAATAGAGTCGATTGTAAAACGATAATGTGTATTAAAACTAGACAACGCCTTTGTAGTTGTTAAAATATTTTACAGATTACTAGTGAATGGTAATTATTATTATAAAATCTGCTTACTTTAATTAATTTTTTTATTGTGTAGTAAGAACTTTTTGTGTTATCAATTCACAAAAATAATACTTGGAAGGAAAAAGTTGATGTTGAATTCCGTTTTTCTATGCTTAAAAAATTATAGTACCTACATTTTGTTGGATATATAAAACATTACAGCACCTAGTTTTGATCCTTATTATGTATGAATCTAACATATTTTACTAATTTTTAATTTGTTAATTTTGCATTTTGATCCTTTATATAAGAAAATAACGTATAAGTTTATAAAATTCACAAGCAATGGGATGAAAAAAATGTAAAATTCAATTAATAAGAGGTTAATTTTTCTTAGTCGTATATTTTCGTCGTTCCAAAATAAGATATTTTAGTCTTTTTAATTTGTCATAATAACGCGTTTTAGATAACCAAGTAGATATCAATAATCTTTTTTCAATTTCAAAAACAATAATTAGAGATGATGAAATTGGAGAAATGGGTTTGTAATGGGTTTGAGGGTATTTTTGTCATTTTATAATTTATCCAAGGATAAATTAAGGTGGGATAACTTATACCACCAAATATGTGGTATAACTTATCCCAGGACTATTATTAGTCCCGGGATAAGTTATCCCAAGTATTACCAAACCAAACGATGTATTAAAAAGTTTATCTCGGGACTATTATTTTATCCCGGAATAATTTGTCTTAGTACCTCACACTAAACGGCCATACTACACTTGTGGAATATCGATCGTGCTAGCGCAAATTTAATATATGATATTTTTTTATCACAATTTATGTTATTCAAATAAAATTTTGATGATCAATCATTAACATAATTTAAGTTTTTAATAGTTGTTATTTATAATATATTTTTTCTTCTATTTTAATTTAAGTGACAATGATATAATTTCGAGAGTCAATAAATATTATATCTTTTAAATTTTTTGAGTTGTTAATTATATGATCTATAATATTTTTTACATAATTTTTCAATGAGATATGAATGCTCCCTTTGTTCCAATTTATGTGGCACTGATAAAATTTCAATTCTCAAACAATTTTTTTTTTCTATATATTTTTTTATATTAAGTTCTTAATTATTGTAATTTACAATATCTTTTATCTCATTTTCAAATAATACATGTTACTTTATGTCAGTCTCTGTCTCATCTCAATTTATGTGACACTATGTACAACCAAATTTTTTATGTTGACATATCATTTTGTATCTATTTTATATTTTTATGAAATATTATTAATTTTTTAATGTTTAAATGACCATAATAATTATTTAAGGGTAAAATAGTAAAATCACGATTGAAGTAGCGAAACAGACATATCTTAAATGACATATAATAACTAATTAGAAGTGATAGAACAAAATTGCTCTGAAAAAATACTTGTGGAAAAATTTAAGTGAGTTTCATATAAGACGTCAAGTTAATTTTAAACATCAAGATTAATTATCATTTCATGTATATTTTATCTTTTTTTATTAAATATTAGTAATTTTTTAATACTTAGATGACTTAAAATAATTAATTTGGCGTGATATCGTAAACTTACGGTTGAAGCAGCTGAAACAAGCACAACAAGCCAGAGGTGGACCCATATGTGTCAATGGGGGTGCATGTACACCTGTTAACGTTGAAAAAAATTATGTGTATATACCTTCAGAAATTGGGATATAGTTAATAGTGCACCCCAAGATGAATGGTAGTGCACCTAGGTAAACTAGTTGAAGCCATCGGTTCCATCCACACGAACAGGGATGGATTGGGGATTCGAACCCACGATCATCCCGTAAAATGAATCACCCTTGACCATTGAGCTACCACAACCAATTATTCAATAATGTTAAAAGTAAGCTTCATATTATAAGAAAGTAAGGTTATTAGCTCAGAACTCATATTTGTTCTATATATTTATATTTTCAGTATTGTTTATGTCTCTGGCGACCAATTGAATATGATAATATCCCTTAATCGACATTGAAAGTTTTTCTAACGTCTTAAGATAATATTGTGCACCACAGTATTATCAAAAGCAATAAGCGTAAAAAAGCTTTACGGTCTATTGTGTTTAAGCACAACGTACAAATAAAGTGTGAGATTTAACCAAAAAAAGGCATAAAGAGAGAAAAATATAAATATATGTCTAGTTCAAGATTTTTCTATATATATAGAAAGAGTGGTTTCAACATGGCACATATTTGATATTAAATTCAAAGTTAAGGGCATTAAGGTCTTTAAAAAAAATTGTTAGCTCATATTGAAATTTTTTTGAGCCTCTCTTGATGGACCTATGAAAAGTCTTTTAAAACAAAGCCCACTTTTTTTATATTAATTACGGATAATGCCATTTAAAAAATTTACATAAATGCCATCACTAGCCTTGCATTCATTTCCACATGTGGGCCCTCTATTTGTCATCTATTTTTCATTTTTAATAATTAATATGATAAATATCATTTAATACATTTTATTCTTTATTTACATTTCATATCAAACATATAATATGTTTTCTTCCTTATTTGTTACATAAAATACAAGTTTGCCTAATTTAAATTTTTAATGTATAATTGATAAAGCTAATTTAATAAAATAAACTTTTAATAAATATTTTTTTTAGATTTGTGTCAAGTCAATAAATACCAATAAAAGAAATTAAAGAAAAATACCTAACAAGATTTTATTTATATAAGGTTAAACATAATTTTTACTAAATAATAATAATAATTAGTTATTTTTATATATGTAAATCATATTATCCGTATTGGATAAAGCATACTATCCCTACGAATTAATGAATTTTTTAATTAAAACTTTGAACATTAATTACTTGTTGGATTGTAGTTATTTTAATCACCTCAAACTCAAACCAAAAGTTTTAATATTTTATTTTTAAAAAACTTAATATATAAAATGTATTTTACTCATATAACTTATTTAATTAATTTGATATTTTCTCGATTTATCTGAAACCTACTGAATTATGATTTTAACGAAATAAATCTAATAATTAGTGTTTCTTCGATTTTTAAAAATTCACCAACATTCCTGTATCACCCTTGATTAATTATTATTATAATTTATTTATATATTTAAAAATTAATAATATTTAATTAAAAATAAAATAGACTTTTATGACATGTCTGTTTTAATCGTAATTTTACTGTATAACCTCTAATTAATTATTATAAATTATTTATATATTAAACATTTAATAATATTCAATCCGTAATTTTATTATATTACCCCTAATTAATTTTTATAAGTCATTTATATATTAAAAAATTAGTGCTTCCTCCTTTTAAAAAAGAATGACTTACTTTCTTTTTTAGTCTGTTTAAAAAAATGACTCATTTCCTTTTTTGAAAATACTTTAATTTCAACTTTTCATATAACATGTTTAAGACCACTAGATTAACGGGCATTTTGGTACGTTTCACTCAACTTTAATTTAAGGTCACACGATTCAAAAGTCTTTTTTATTCTTTTAAACTTTGTGTCAAGTCAAAATATGTCATTCTTTTTAAAACTGAGGGACTAGTATTTAATTAAAAAGGTAAAATAAACATTTATGACATATCTGTTTACCCCTAATTAATTATTGTAAGTCATATAAATACTCAAAAATAATAATATTTAATAAAAAGATAAAATAGATACAAAAATGACAAACTAACTCTCGATGTTTTAAATTAAGATCCACTTAATTTTTTTTCCACGGGTATTTTTATAGTAATTTTGCTATGTCGCTTCTAATTAGTCGTTGTAAGTCATTTAATACATTTATACTTCGCTGCTCAATCGTGATTTAATTATATCACCCCTAATTAATTATTATGACCATATAAGCATTGTGCCCCTTGAATTTAAATAGAAGAAATATTATAAAGTACAATAACTAAAAATTTAAACTATTTAAAAAATATAATTGGCTATCAACGACACCAAACTCTGGACAAGGAGAGTAACATATATTATTCATAAAAAGTATTATAAATTACAATAGTTAACTATATGTTTTAAAAAAATATGCAAAAAAAATACGATAAATCATAATAATTAACAACTTAAAATTTTAAAAAAATATAAATATTTGATTGACTCTCGAAATTATATTAGTGTCACTTAAATTGGAATAGAACAAAAGTATTATAAATCACAATAATTAAAAGCTTAAATTATTTTTAAAATATAATTGACTATCAATGCCACAAAAGTTTGGACAAGAAAAATAATGTATATTATTTGAAAATTAAATAAAAAAATATTATAAATTACAATAATTAACAACTTAAATTATCTAAATACATATTAAAAGTATGATTGATTTTCGAAATTCTATCTGTGTCACCTAAATTGAGGCAAAAATAGCATATATTGAATTCTTGCTAGATCCCGGATGAATCTTAGAATGTATATGCAATTCTTTTTTTTTAAAAACTTTTATTTAAATATATCAAAATTGAAAAGACACGTTCTAATACAACACATCAAATAGTGTATAAGAAATAATGTTAGCATAAATAATATCAACATTACTAGTACAAACATTATTAATGCAAACATTACTAATACATTTTATTCAAAATTATTTTTATACACTCTAACAAATGACTCTTACATTTCAATGGAAGAAACATATATAAAAGCAAAGTTCGATAAAACATTTACTGAAGTATGTTTTATCATGTTCTCAAAATCAAATAACTTAAATTAATATGACAGATGAGAATTAATAGTTTTTTTTTAATAGTTTTCAAAACAGTTAAAATTTAAATTTAATTTATCTTCAAAGGACAAGTTGACAAATCAAAAAGAAGGAGAAATAAAAGAAAATGATGTTTATGTCGGCTTAGCAGGGGAATACATTGCAATTTTGGGCTATTAATTACAACCCACATGTGATGTAATATGCAATGACTAGATAACCCTTTATTTTGTTTTAACAATTATTCTCTATTTTACATAACACGTGTCAAGTCTTATGTATCAATTTTAATCTCATATTTTATACTTAATGCATCAAATTTGAGTCATATGATTAAAGATCTAAACTTCAAAATGCATCGAATTTTGTTATTTATATGAGTAAGTCGTACATAATTATCTTATGAAATAATTTGGCTCCTTAAAAAATTACTATCAAGTAGTTAATATGTTTTGCTATTCATGTTTTATAATTGGCCAAAGTCATCAAAAGACACTCAAACTTGTTGTCAAAATTCACTTAGACCCCTAAATTATGGCTTGTTCCTATCAGACCCCTAAACCCCCCGAATTTTGTTCCAATTGGGCATTTTTTTCCTATCAGCTAAAAGCTAAAGTGTGTGTTGCACACGCACTGATGTGGCAAAAACGACTTATCAAAAGCTGATATATGGCATTGTGGGTCCAATATATTAAAAAATAATTATAAAATTATTTAAAAATAAAAATATAAAACTAATTATTAAAAAGAAATTATAAAATATAAAAAAAGAAATTATTAAAAAATAATTATAAACTTATTTAAAAAATAAAAATAAAATTCTAAAAAAATTTAAAAAATAAAAATAAAAAATGGCATTGAGGATCCAAATTATGAAAAAATAATTATAAAATTACTTAAAATAAAAAAATTGATTATTAAAAAAAATTTAAATTTTTTAAAAATAAAAATAAAAAATTGCATTGAGGATCCAAATTATTAAAAGATAATTATAAAATTATCTCAAAATAAAAATAAAAATATTATTATTAAAAAGAAATTATAAAATTTTAAAAAAATAAAAATTAAAAATGGCATTGAGAATTCAAATTATTAAAAAATAATTATATTTAAAAAATAAAAATAAAAAACTAATTATTAAGAAGAAATTATAAAAAAATTTTAAAAATGAAAATAAAACTCCCCCACCTACCCCCAGCCCCCCAGCGTTCATCTGCTTTCCTTCCCCCTTAGCGTTCATCGTCTTCCTACCCCCCACGTTCCCCTTCTTTTCCATGAAATAATTTTATAATTTCTTAAACTTTACACTAACATACATCACAACAAAAACATATTCACATTACAAGAAAAAAACTTAATTTTCTTCTTCTTAGCTTGATAATTAGTTTCCACCATATTCATATCAACAAAATAGTAGCAATGGGGTGGGGGGTACTGTGAAATGATGAAGACGCGGGGTGGGATGGGGTTGAAACGATGAAGATGCGGGGTGGGGCACTGTGAAGAAGATGACATAGGGGGTGGGGTGTTTTTTTAAAAAAATTAAGAAATTATAATAATTAAACATTATATTATTAAAATAATTTAAATATAAATTTTGTAATTAATTTTTTGGGGGCCCCTCAGTGGCACTTGGCATGTTTCAATTCTTAATTTAGTAAAAAAAATAAAATCTCACAAGCTTAAAGCAATTACATTGCACACACAGTGCCATGTAGGTAAAATATGCCCAATTCGAATAAAAATCGGGGGGAGGGGGAGGGGGTTTTAGGGGTCTGATAGGAACAGACCATAGTTTAGGGGTCTAAGTGAATTTTGGCAACAAGTTTGAGTACCTATCGATGACTTTGGCCTTTATAATTCATATTGACATCAATCTAATTTATCATACATAATCAAAATATTTTAATGTTGGGTCTGTGCTGACACAGGCCATGTTATTCTAGTAATAATATAAGCATGAGTGACAAATATATGAACATTTTGTTTTTTGATAAAGTGAAATAGTCTGTCTCTTTAGAAAACCTCATTGACAGGGGGAAATATGTATATTAGAAATTAGAATCTAAGCTGCACATTAAGCGAGGTGAACGCTCAACAGATTTTGAGTCTTGCTTCGAGGCTTATGTGCGCCTTTGACAACACCGGTGCACCTACAGACTTCAAATTCTAGTTTTGCCTCTGCCACAACCACAAGCAGACACGTCGACTTGTTGCCTGCTTTAGCAGTGAAACTCCCTCTTATAAGTAAATTTTTTTATTAAATATTATTTATTTTCTAATACATAAATGACGTACAATAATTAATTAGAAATGATATAGTTAAATTATGATTACAACAACAACAACAAACCCAGTGTATTCCCACATAGTGAGGTTTGGGGAGGGTAGGATGAACGCAGTCCATACCACTACCTCCGGAGAAGTAGCAATGTTGTTTCCGATAGACAAACATGGCGAGCTATTGCCTACTTTAGCAGTGAGACTCCCTCTTATAAGTAAGTAATATAAGTAATTTGAAAATAAAAATGCAAGTTAATTTTTTTTTTCCATCTGATGTCCGGTACTCGCATTGGAGCCCGACTAATCCGGATTCGCATCGGGTAGGGCCCCATTCGGGGAGTAGCGCTCACAATAGAGTTTTTTCCATGCCCAGAGTCAAACCCTCAACCTCTGATTAAGGTTGGAACAGCCCCATCCGCTGCACCACAACCCATGTTGGTACATGCAAGTTAAAAATGCATAGAATACACTTTTGTGATGAGAGTCTTTTTTCGCTCCTTCATATAGCGAAATTTCTAGTACTCTAAACTACTTTCTTTAACCGTAAGTAGTTACAAGTATGAAATTTACATTCAATTAAAGAATAAGTCGGTTAGATCAAAAATTGTTTTGACTTTCCCAAAGGATATTAGGGAGACTCCATACAATTTCATGTCTTCATTTTTGATCGATTTGTCCTCCTAATTAGAGGTGTGCACGAGTCGCTTCAATTTGGTTCGATTTATGCACTACCGGATTGAATTTTTTATTTTTTTTAAATATGTCAAATCAATAGTCAAGCTAATTAAGATATTTTTTTAGCGATTTTCAAATTAATTGACAAGAAAATGTTCATAAAACAAATATCAATTTGACGTAGTAATTTTAAATATTGTGTAACAATAATAACTAACATAACATCAATAAAATGCTCAAAAAACAAAAGCAATAGCAACTAACATGATACATGTCGTCGTCATTGCAAACCCTCGCCGTTGATTTATCAAAGAGAAAATTGAATCGATTTAACTTTATCAGGCTGTGGGTTTTCAAGAAATTGAATAGGTTTATAGAAATTGAGCGGAGACACGAATAACTAATAAATAAAATTGGTAATTTATTATATTCTTATTGAGTTATTAGTTTATCCAATAACTCAAAGTGAAAAAAAATCAAAATAGAACCAATAACCAATTTTTTTTTATATTAAAATTTCCTTTAACCAACAACCCAACAATAATAATCCAATAATATTTTTATAGGTTCGACTTTTGTACACCTCTGCTCCTAATAATAATAGATAGATTTGCCCTCCTAATAATAGTAATAAAATCTCATATTCTCGCATATTTGAGGGATATATTATGAATTTTAGAATCACATAAATAGAAAAATACTTCACAAGCTTTTTCTGACATTGGAGTGTTTAGTGGGTGATTTGGACTGCGATGGCCTATCAATGCAATAAAAAGAGTTGAATGATCATTTATATCACCTGTACATGTGTACCTTTATTAAGCGAATAAAAATTCAAGATCAGACACAGACACTGACACTGTATGGAACAAAAGTTTCCCTTAAGAGCACCCTTATGAAAGACCTTTACTTTTCTTACGCATGAATGCTGTACTGTCAGTTGAGCCCAACCTATATACAACCGTGAATAACCCAAATTCATATCTAGTCCAATTAAAATGGGCCTACCTAACGCAGCCCAAATCTTTATTTTCCAAAGCCCAAGCCTTATTTCCTTTCCCCTCTTTTTCTTCTCCTCTTAAAATCACTATAAACCTCTTATAAACCCTAACCCTATTGTTGCTCACCCCCGCTACCCAAACATCTCAGTTGTTGTACATGGCGCTGTACCTATTGTACGAGTCGGCGTCTGGGTACGCGTTGTTCTTGGCCCATGGGATTGATGAAATTGGGCAGAACACGGAGGCTGTTCGCAACTCCATCACTGACCTCAAACGCTTTGGTAAAGTCGTCAAAATTGAAGCTTTTAACCCTTTTGAATCTGCCCTTGATGCCCTCAATCAATGCAATGCTGTTTCTGAAGGTACAGCTACTGTTATCTTTGCTCATCGAATTTGCACTCTTTATGTATATTCACTTTTTGCGACACTCGAGCCTAGGTAGTGGTAAGCTCTGCATACAATCTATCTGTGAAGTATTGTGTCTTTTGGGTTTCTGCATGTGTGCGGTTTAAGCTCTTTCATTTTATTGGGTTTTCAATTTGTTTTGAGTTTTGGATGAGTTATTGACGTCTAAGCTCTTTCATTTTAATGGGTTTTCAATTTGTTTGAGTTTTGGCTGAGTTATGGACATTCGATTGTGGTGCATGTGACAAAAGTCTCACATTTTTCTGATGTTTTTGAGGTAAAACTTATTATTTTTTTTGTTTTCCAAGATTTTCAGGTGGTCAAACACTTGTACTTTTGATGTAAGAGTTATTCTTAATTTGTGTTTCTTTTCGTGTTGCATTAGTATTTATGCTTAAAAAAACCAGTTAAAAAATTTAGAATGTTAAAAATGTAGGACTTGCGTTTTTTGTACACGGGGAATGTGTACAATTCTTCACCATATTAGCGTTTTTCTAATGCTCGTGGAATTATCTACTCGATTACTTGAGTAACTTGATAGTGTTAAAATGCTGAGAAATGTGGTTGCAGCAATGGTCTATTGGGCCAAGATATTGTATACTTTAATTTTCATTTTGCCTGCTCTGACTGTTTTTTTTTTTTTGGAATTGGGGTTCCAGGGCAAATGACTGAGGAGCTACAGAACTTCTTGGAGCGTAGTCTCCCAAAAGTCAAGGAAGGTAAGAAAGCTAAGTTCAGCTTAGGATTGGCAGAGCCTAAGCTTGGGTCGCATATCCACGAAGTAACTAAGATTCCTTGCCAGAGTAATGAGTTTGTTCTTGAGATTTTGCGTGGAGTACGGTTGCATTTTGAGAAGTTCATTGAAAACCTAAAGGTTTGTTGTATTCATTCGCTTGCAAAACAGTTTATCCTTGCCATCCATGTTGAAGTATACCTAATTTTGTTTTTCCCTCTAATATGCTTGTGTGGTTTGGGCCTTCAATCCATATTTTGGTCTTTGTTTGGGAGAAATGACGGAACAACATTTTGCTTTTCACTGTTCAATAACATACGAAAGAAATGATTTGGAACAATCACTTGAGCCTGATAAAATTTTTGGATCAATCGCTAGTCGTTGTTGCATGACTATTTTACAATTTACACTGAGCAGTCAGCACTCAGCAGTGTATATCTTAAAAATTGAAAAACTTCCTCAGATAGGTGAGCTTCTACTTATTCTTTCACACTTTTTCTTGTAGCACGGTGATTTGGAGAAAGCCCAACTTGGTTTGAGTCACAGTTACAGCAGAGCAAAGGTCAAGTTCAATGTTAATCGTGTTGACAATATGGTTACTCAGGCAATTGTCCTACTTGATACTCTTGATAAAGATATAAATACCTTTGCCATGAGAGTCAGGTATGTTTCTTCTTTGCCTTGATCAACTCCACGTTGTTGTACTTTTAACATGATACAGCCATAGTGTCATACCATGATCAGTTTGATAGTAATATCAACGTTACATTGTTGATGCTTGGTTTGCAATTTTCGTCACAGTTATATATGTTTGTTTACCTTAGAAAAGAGCATGATACGTGCCTTTTCTCCATCAGTTGAATAATTTATCTGTTCGTCAGGTATAGTCATTAAAAAAAAAACTCAGGCCACTATTTGGTATCCATTGTTCTTACATTTGCCTAGCTTCCTGCAATATGGATGAAATATAAGTTTGGTTTTAAGCCCGCCTCCATTTCAGTCCATTTGATTTCTGTATTGAATACGTGTTGATGCAGAGAATGGTACTCCTGGCATTTCCCAGAGTTGGTCAAGATTGTAAATGACAATTATCTATATGCCAAAGTTGCAAAATTTGTTGATGACAAATCCCATTTGTCTGAAGACAAAATTTCAGCATTAACTGAAATAGTTGGAGATGAAGATAAAGCAAAAGAAATTGTAGAAGCTGCTAAAGCATCCATGGGTATGATATCATCCTTTCTCAAGTCATGGAAAGGATGCTCATTCCTTCTGCTAACCTTTTGGGTTCTAATTCTCAGGACAGGATTTGTCACCAGTTGACTTGATTAATGTCAAGCTATTTGCGCAGAGGGTAATGGACCTTGTTGAATACAGGAAGAATCTTTATGATTATCTGGTCGCCAAAATGCACGACATAGCACCAAATTTGGCTGCTCTGATTGGTGAAGTCGTTGGTGCTCGTTTAATTTCTCATGCTGGTAGTCTCACAAATTTGGCTAAGTGCCCTTCTTCTACCCTTCAGATCCTTGGTGCTGAGAAGGCCCTCTTCAGGTAATCTGCACTTATTAATTTTGGTTTGCACTTGCTCTAATTGTCTCATGTCAGGTTTTGCTGGTAGGTAGGTTATTTAATTCAGCTAATGATCCCAACATTTTGTCTAATCACATTCTGGGTGGCATGTCCTATAATTTTGTTTCAGGGCCTTGAAAACCAAAGGAAATACCCCAAAATATGGACTCATATTCCATTCTTCCTTCATTGGTCGTGCCTCTGCTCGTAACAAAGGTCGAATGGCTCGTTATCTTGCGAACAAGTGTTCTATTGCTTCTCGCCTTGACTGTTTCTTAGGTCAGTCTTTGCAAGATTGAAGGCAAACATTTAATCATTTCATTACCTAATGGTTTCGTGCAAGAGCTTATTTCTTTTTTCTTTTTCACTTCAATTCCCCTATTTTATCTACAGATAAGAGTACTACTACTTTTGGAGAGAAACTCCGTGAACAAGTTGAGGAGCGTCTAGACTTCTATGACAAGGGGGTTGCACCAAGAAAGAACCTAGATGTGATGAAATCTGCTCTTGAAACCGTTGAAGACAAAGGTGAGTTATGGGAGCATGAAGCTATTACCTAGCTACAATCTGTAAACTGAACAATCTAAAATAAAACGTAATGAAATGCTCATTACCCTAGCCTGCTATAAGGAGAAGATGTAGAGATTTAAGGTGGTTCAAATAGATGGAATTAGTACAACCATACTCGCATGGTCACTTTCTTGACAACTTGTTGCCAGTATGATAAAAAGTTTTGAATGTTGTATCTTGCTGCTTTTGTACTTGTTCAGTCAATGCAACCAGACTTTATCTGCATGCATGAATAGAGACAGTAGACCAAATGTGTGCTTGTTATTGGCTGAAGATTGGTTGAAATTCATTCCTAAGAATTTTTGTTGGATGTCCTTATTTTGGCTTCTGCACTGAGGATGTATTATTTGCGTGGGGTGCAGACACAGAAATGGACGTTGATGAGCCTTCTGTGAAGAAAAGCAAGAAAAAGAAATCCAAAGTTGATGTGGTGGAATATGCTCAACCCATGATCGAGGACACAAATGGTGATGCCTCTGAAGAACCAAAGTCTGAAAAGAAGAAGAAGAAGAAGAAGGAGAAGCGGAAATTAGAACAGGAGGCCGAGCCTGAAGAGGATCAGACTGTTGATAATGCCAATGGTGACGTGCATGAGGATGGAACAGCAAAGAAGAAGAAGAAAAAGAAGAGTAAGGAGGGTCATGGAGAGGAACTCCAAGCTGCAGTAGAAACTAAAAAGAAGAAAAAGAAGTCCAAAGTCCAAGATGATGAATAAATGTACAATTTTTCCCATCCTTGGGTCTTGCTACTTTGCATTTCTTCGTCACCTCTTCAAATAGTGCCTGTATGCTCCTAGGGTAGATTTATGTCGTCTTTCAGTTTTTGCGTGCGAACAAAGTTAATATTGCTAGAGAGCCATGTATCAAACGCTCATCTTATTTATTATTATCAGAAAGGCCTTATCATGATTTCCTTCCGTTGGCGTGTTTTGGTTCACTTGGAATTATTTAATGTATTCCGGAGTTTTAAGCACCAGCAGAACTATACCAGCATCTTTGTCGCAAGGAATCTGCTCACATCTGGATTTTGGAAATACACATATGTATAGAAATTGTCCCTAGTGTAGCTCAGCTCTGGATTCCAGATTCATCAATTAGTTTTTTAAATGGTAGTTTTCCCCCGTTCTGCTAAATTTACACAGCTTACTGGGAATTCCCAACTCAGTACAAATTTCTAAAACTCATCATGGCTAGGCATATTAATTTCTTAGTTACGGTCCGACATATTTCTCTTAAGTGCTTTCTCTATGAATGGCTCATGAACAGCACGTATGGAACGATAAGTAGGAGGAAGCCGGATAGAACAAGTGCTTTTCGAACTGGCATCTCTCAAAACAACATCCCGAAATGGATTGACAGTATCTCTCTCTGCAGTCGCATCTTCGAAACCTGGTTCCCCTAGCGTTTTTGGTTCTTCAACATGCACAATTTTGATCCAAAGCTCCATAACTGTGATTCCATCTCCTGCAGTAACTATGACCTCTATAACATCATCACTGCTCAATTGATTCTCGAGTTTCCAATGGCTTAACCACATCATTCCTTCTTTCCCTCCCGGAACTCCATAGAACAAGGGTTGGTAAGACCATTTCAAACTCCGAGTTAAGTTATCAACTGTAATGCATGGGCAATCAAAAGTTGATTCATATGGTTTATTTTCCACCGGCCTATAACGAAGTGGTCTTCCTTGAGCTTTGCGCATGGCAAGAGGAGGAATTCTTGAAGGCGGCGTTAGGCGCGTGGGACGGAGAATGCTTGGTGAGAGCCCAATCGAGGAACGCTTGTACACAACGCAAAAACTCAAGCCTTCAATTCTGGAATTACAGGTAGGCACTTTGAAGGATGTACATGATTCTTTTGTGAACTTTGAGCTAAACCAGGAAGGAACTCTTTCACCTGGAAGGAAAGTGCTAAAGATGCCTAGTTGGTACAGCCCCTGCCAAAAATAACCCATAAACTTCGATATGCTCTTACCTATGTAAATATTTGCAGGTGTGTAAAGGTAGCAGGACATACCTGAAGAACAACTTTCTTTGTCTTCCTTGTTGGAGTCCACCCTTTACTGTGTATTCGGTAGTAACTCAGGATATTAGATGTAAAATTGATCATGATATTACCCATAGAATCCAAGTTCCACAAGCCTAGCTTGCTAAGTAGCTCAGCTTCAGTATTTCTCAAGGGCTCTAACTTGAAATTTCCAGCTATTTCCACTAATTCATCACAATTTGAGACGAGCAAATCCTTCAGTCTAGGTGATCTAGATTGATGTGATATTTTCTCTAACAAGCTGCAGTTAGTAACATTGAGATGTTCTATATTGGGAAGTTCTAGAAGTGATTTAAGCTTTTCGCAGCCTTCCACTTCTAGCTTCTTAAGTCTAGTAAGATAAGTTATGCCCTTTGGTAGACTGCAAATTCTATTTTGGCTCAAATCTAAGTTTTGCAATAAGGAGAGTCTACTGAAAGCAACTGGAAAAGCATCATCGGATAGATTACATTTAGCAAGACTCAAAGTAACCAAAGAATTGGGTAAACAAATATGTGAAAGTTTGGGACATATTGTCCCCTTACACAACCAGGACCGCAGGAATCCATACCACGGTTGGACCTCTTCTGCAGTAGAAATCATTTGGTGAACTGCAATTTCATCAGCATACAGCTCTCTCAGTGAATCTAGTTTATCTAGATCCATCGGGACATATTCAAGACTTGAGCAACCAGAGACATTTAGTGTGATCAGACATTTTAGCTTGCAAATGCTATCCGGAAGTTTCTGCAGATTTTTGCAATTTTTGAGGTTCAACAGAATAAGTGATTCTAGACATCCGATGGTCTCATGAAGCTCAATCAAGCTTGTACAATATCGAAGGATCAATTTCTCAAGATTGGGGAGTCCGGAAAAATCAGGTGTTCTTAGAAGCTCGTAGGAATGACTGAGATCGAAAATCTTCAGATATTTAAGGAACTGAATCACAAAAGATAGATATGAAAGTAGAGTTAGACAAAACCAAGTAAGTTTCTGCTATACCTTAAAGACTGAAGCACATTATACCACACCTTTACTCCATGCCAGATTTTCCTCAATCTGCTATGCTGTAATTCAATCACCACAAGGCTCTCCAGAGGAAAGTCAATTGGCATACACTCTAGTTGCAGTCCTGACCAGCGCAACCATGTTAATCTCTTAGGAAAAACGTCAAAAGATCCTTGAATCTCAACTTGATCGAATTGAAGCAGTCTCAACTTTTGCATATTTGTAAATACATCAGTTTCCAGAACCAGCTCATTTGTGACTTCTTTGGCATCTGACAAATGCCATGGAAAAAAACCAAACCTTTTCTTGGTGAATTGACCACTCTGAGGATTAGGATAGTTGAGAAATTTTTTTGTGTTGCGTTTCTTGAAATCAATGGCAGAAAAGCTTGAACTAACTATGTCATTTTCCTTGAGCATATCCATGTCAAGGATAATGCCTTGAATTGTTTGAGTGGCCTGTTCAGATAGAGGACAGAAAATGATAAGTAAGCGCAAGTAGGCGTTATGAATAAGCTATCAGTAGAAAACAACTTAATCCACAGAATCCCTACTTTAAGAGCCATATAAGACAGAATTTCTTACATGGTTCTGGATTAAGACATTATAGGAATCCTTGGAGCGCCATAGTCTAGAGCGTTTCCCAGGTTCCATGGGTGATTCTTGGCGAACAATGTCTCTTCCCATATCTCGAATCATTTGATGCATAACTAACCTGTTAGACTCACTAATCCTTAACAAATTTCTGTCAATGAGATTCTCAATTCCAATTATAGTGTAAAAGTTGCACCTATTGAGAATAGCTATTACTAGATCTCTGTCCTTCCCAATGAAAAAGCAAGCTAGGTGTAGAAATAAATTTTTATCATGATCATCCTCCAGAGATTCATAACTTACTGCTAATTTCTTGAGAATTTGATGATTAAGAATTGTTTCCAGCTTCTGTATTGTACTCTTCCAAATATCCATGGTTCTTCCTGCCAAAGTAGCACCAAGAACTTCAAGTGCTAATGGAAGCCCTCCACAATGGATTGCTACTTGTTCTGAACACACTTCAAAACCTTTAATAGGACAATCTTGACCAAATGCATGCCAACTTAAGAGCTCGATGGATTCATCTCTATTCAAAGCTTCAAACTCGTAAAGCTTATGCACATCAAAAGGCCTAAGCAATCTCTTGTTCCTAGTTGTCACTATGACTTTACTTCCACGGTATAAGAAGTCCTTCATTTCCAGTAGAGCATCCATTTGATCATGGCTATCAACATCGTCAAGAACAAGGAGGATTCTTTTACAACTTACAGCATCTCTCATCTCAGTCATTCCCTCATCCACGGAAAACATAGGTTTCTTCTTTCTTTTGGAAAGATCAGAAAGAAATTGTCTTTGAAGAGTAACTAAACCTTTACGGTGTGTTGAATTTTCTCTAATGTTGGACAAAAAGCTGCTACCATCAAACTTGCTGAAGTTCAAATTATATACATACTTTGCCATTGTTGTCTTCCCTATTCCACCGATGCCACAAATAACAAGTGTGTCAACATCAGTAGATCCATCCTCTAGCCATGAGTTGATCTTTTCAACACGTCGTTCTATTCCAATCAGATGAGGACAAATATACAGGACTGGCCTGCTCAGTTTATTCTCAACCACTTTAAGGATCTTCTGTATGAATTTGGACTCATGTCTGAATGTTTTAACGAAATGGAAAAGTAACCAACACGAAGTTATTCACATGAATTCGTGGAGCCTGGAACTAAATCATGCAGCGTGAATACTGGAAACACAGAATCCTAATATAGTGTACAAAAACTGTTATCAGAAAGACCAAGATACAGACATCTTAAGCAATTAGACAAGAAAAGTCTATCCTTTGAGGCCTAACAGACTCAAGTCTGCAGACCGATCTTCAAAGCAAACTCCATAAGTTTCTACTAGTTTTTAAAGTTCCTGGTATGTTGGCATATCTTTGACTACCATGCAAATCATCTTCTCCTTCATATTGAGTTTCTATTCAAAGCAACATAATTATCTAACAAGTATTTAACAATGCTAGCTCA
This sequence comes from Capsicum baccatum var. pendulum, assembly GCA_030864225.1. NCBI lineage: Eukaryota > Viridiplantae > Streptophyta > Magnoliopsida > Solanales > Solanaceae > Capsicum > Capsicum baccatum. The sequence continues at coordinate 267,851,266 of CM061557.1, forward strand.
TGTCTTTATAAATGCAGGAAAAATGAAGTGCAGATTATATTTAACAATGTCAAGTTCCTCTCCTTTTCTAATAAGGATGATCCCAATCAAATACAATTTGTTCCAACTCTAACAAAGTAGATATTTGTGTTTACAAGAAACTCAAAATCGTCGATGAAGCATTGCTCAACTGTATATAAAGTTAGTAAACTCACCCATCAGCTTGGTTCTGTAAGACCATTCCTCCCAAGTCTGCAACTTGTTTAAGTGCTTCCCTCCATTTTCTAACCTTAGCTTTCCACTCATTTCCACTTTGATTCCTTCCCAGTTCTTCCTCATGCCTATCAAATGCTTCTCCAATTCTCCCCTTTTGCTTCCTAACATCAGAAGGATCCACATGGTAAAATATGGGCAGAACTGCACCTCTTGATATCCTTTTCCAATCCAAGACCATTACCAACTCATCAAGACACAAACTTGAAAACACATAATCATTTGAAAAGATTATAACTGAAACCCCTGATTCTTCAACACCCTTTTGTAATTCAAACTTGATTTGTTCTCCTCCCTCATTTCCATCACCACTTCTTAGTGTTACAAAACCTGCTCCCACCAGAGCTTCATAGAGATGATCTGCAAAAGTATTGCCATAGTAACTCAAGAACACTTGGGACTTGAACTCAGTAGCCATATAAGTTAGAACTAAGGTCAAGGAAACTGGAATTGAGGAGATGAGGCTATTAAAATTCACACAAAGAGAAGAGGAAGAAAGAAAGTCAAAACGTTTTTTTACTTCTTGTTAGGGGTGGGCATAAAAAACAAAAAAGTGAAAGATGAATAGAACCAAATTATTTCAGTTTTCGGTTTTGGTTTTTTGATTTTTCAATTCGATTTTGGTTTATTTTTTATAAATTTGATATTTCGATTTGATTTTTAGGTTGACGCAATTAGATTTTCGATTTAAATCGAAATAAATAAAAAAAATTAATATTTTTTTAAAATTATTATATACTATATATATTAATATATATTTATTATTTAATATTTATAATACCCATGAGTTATTTAGGCTTTAGCTACAACCCATTACTGCCTACAGTCCAAATCCCCAAAATTCAAATACATTCAACAATCGAAATTGAAAGTTACTTTTTGCACTGATTTTTGCAGCCGAAAGTTAATATATAGTCCTCCATTTTATTTTTGCATTTGACGTAATTATACTCATTTGTCATCTAGAAGACTTTACAAGTTTATATTGATTTTTCTTTAATGTAAGAAAGTTAAACTAGTTCGATTTACAAATATAATTTAACCCATTAAATAGCTTCAAAATCAAAAAATCAAAATTATTAAACCTAATAGAACCAAATTAAAATTTAAATAAATCAAATCGAACCAACTAATTCGATTCAGTTTTCGATACATCTAATTTTATAACCAAAAAAACAAAATAAAAAAATTGAATCCGACCTGAATTACTGAACGTCCACCCCTTCTTGTTGCATCACACATCTTGTTAGTTGTTACTCTATTGGTTTCTGAATGAGAATAATCCTAGTAACTTTTTATTTAAACAGTATTTCCTTCGTCCCATTTTACTTATTCCAAATTTATTAATTTGATTTCTCATTTTATTTATCATTATCTCATTTTACTTGTCATTTTTCATTAACCAAGATATACATTTTCTTTTATTTTTTTACCTTTAGTATAAATTATTTTTTCTCCAAATTAAAATGTAAACATCATTTAATAGGAATATTATATAAAATAGTCATGTTATTAATTGTTTTTCTTAATTAATGTGTAATGTCAAATTGAAATGAGTAAAATAAGACGGAAAAAATATATCATATAATTTTGCGGAGAATGTGATGCAAATGTAAAAAAAGGGATGCATACAGTGGAGGTAAATTCTAACACATTGAAAATCATGGAGCAATGAGAGAGGGTGTTTGGATTAGATTATAATTTGATCAAAATAGTTTAAAGGTCATTTTTAAATTTTAAGAGTGTTTGATAATTTAAAAATTTATTTAAAAAAAGTCAATTTTGACTTTATAAAAGCCAAAAGCTAAAATTGGCCACTCCTTACTTTTCTTTTTATCTGTTGATCAAGTAAATGGGTTCTGTATCAATTAAAATTTTCACTTATTTCAAAATTATCCTCTTGTAGCGCTTATAATTTTCACTTATAACATTCATGATCTATAGCAATTTCTATAATGATTAACTTTTTTTCTAATTCAATTTTTTATATTATATTAAATTATATTTTTGTAACAATATACATTTTACTAAAATAATTAATAATATTCAAACAAACGATATTATTATAAAAAAAAAATAAGTATACGTAGTAGCTTGCCGGCAGCGTATACTATTTATGTGTTGTATTTTTTTTTACCTTTCAAGAAAACTTATTTTTTATCGTAAAAAAAAATATTGATAAACCTATTTTTTATCTACATATTTTTTACCTTAAATATTTTTTATTCAAAATTCTAATTCCATCATAAGAAAGAGTATGAATTTAAATTAATAAGGCTTCAAAATAAGTAACGAGCATTAAATAATTCAATTTTTTCTAAAGATTTTTTTAGGGCACAAATTTAATAGTCATTCATGAAATTATTATATTATATATATAATATATATATATTGAAACTGAATTAATAATATATATATTAATTTTAATTTTAATCATTTTAGAAATAAAAATTAATACTAACTCTACATATTGTTAACAACTTTAAGGGTATTTCAGACATTTTAATCAAAATAAGTGTTTAACAACAATTGTTTGCATACATCAATAACTTTTTCTCAGTTTCACTACTTTTATCCAAACGCGTAACTACTTATTTTTAAAATAAATTTCAGTACTTTCAAAAGTACTTTTTAAAAATCACTTTTTCCAGCTTATTCAAACGGACCCTTTCATTGCACCTGGGGATGGCAGAGCCAGGATTTTGGTTAAGGGTGTTCATATTTTTAGAAAAAGAAGCGGGTCATAAAAAAATATTGTAAAACGTCTATTGAAGAAGAAGAATCTTTGAACCAAGCTAATCATAAAAAAATATATAGGATAACAAGTTGAAACATATAATATAAAAAAAGTCAACAAAGCAAATTCTATTAATAAAAGCTTGATTAGAAAATATAATTACAAGTGCATTCGGCGATGTTTTATCCCTTGAAATGTTTCTATAATACACTCACTGGAAATATTCTTAAATACTCTTTTTTCTACGTAAGGCACTATGCAACCATATAAGAATTCATTATCCATTCGATTCCACAAATCATTTTTGATATACTTCATTGCCGAAACAAACTCTTTCAACTGATGCAGTGACAACGGGTAGAAGCAAAGCAAGCTTCACTAAAAGAAATTCAAGAGGATAGGTTAAATGCTTCTTTGTCTCAACCAACTCTCTTGAAAGTTCTCCAAGTCCGCCTAAATTGGAGAATCTTTTATCAATATCACGAACATCAATAATATAATTAACAAGTTGATTCTCAAGAACCCTCATGTTGAACTCATCAAAGTCATCAGGATATAATTTAGCCATCGCCAATATCTTTTGGATGTCAAAACTAGAAAATGTATCAATTGGATTCAAGCAAGCTACACCATTAAGCAAATCACTTGTCACCTCATTAAAACGGTCATTAAGTTCTTGTAGCTGCCAATCAATAATTTTATAAAATACATCCACACAGTAATGGTGCAAAGTATTATAATCAACTACTTTACGCCGTGATCTCCCTGAGTTAGCATATGGCTCATCATAATTGGGTAATGGAATACTATGCTTGATACAAAATTCCTCGACCTTTTCTTTGAGCGAATCCCAACCAACATTCTTTTTTAAAAGATGATCCCATTCATTATCTCGTAATGCTTGCAATCTTCTCTTTGCTACTTTGACAAGAATCATGGCATTAGCAATATCCTGTTCCTTTTTCTGTAATGATACATTAAGATCATTTGTGATTCCTAAAACATCAGTCATCAAATGCAACAAGAAAACAGTCTCAAAAGTTTGACAACTTCTGAGAAATCCCTATGCGCTAGCTTTTTCTTCCGAAGTACTTGCATTTTCAACAAGAGAATCAAGTACATCAACAATGGAGGCAAAGTTACTAATAAAGTTTTCAAACGACTTGTAGTGAGATCCCCAACGAGTATCACCGACTTTAATAAGACCAAGTTCTTGATTCAAACCTCTACCCGTTTCTAGCTCACCCATATCTAATGCCTCTTGAAATTTTTATTTTTGAGATTCTCGAAATTCATCCACACATTTAAAGGAAGCCCCAACACATTCAAAATATTTGAAGTCAATAATACAAGTTCTCCTATTTGAACACACCTTTTAGAAACCGCAACAAGAGTCAATTAAAGTTGATGAGCAAAACAATGAACCGAGTGAGCTGATCTACTTTCTTGTCTAATTAATATTTTAAGACCACCTAACTCACTTTGCATATTGCTTGCTCCATCATAACATTGCCCTCGTACATAAGCTAAAGTTAAAGAATGGTGAGCAAGTACATCCACAATTACTTTCTTTAGGAATAAAGCACTAGTATCTTTAACATGAACAAGTCCAATAAATATTTCCATCACAAATCCCCTTTTATCAACATATCGTAAACAAATAGTCATTTGCTCTTTGCGTGATATGTCTCTTGATTCATCAACCAACAAAGCAAAGTAGTCACCATCTAAATCCTTTATTATAGCTTTGATAGTTTTAATTTTACACGCGGTCACAATATCTTTTTGAATATCATGAGAAATCATTTATTATTTTTGAAGATTTTTCTAACACATAAGGTTTAATGTCATCACATCTATCCTCAAGCCAAGAAAGTGCATCAAGAAAATTACCTTTGTTCAAGGATGATTCACTTTCATCATGACCGCGGAGTGCTAAACCTTGATTTAGAAGAAATTGGACCACATCAATTGAAACATTTAACCGAACTCGATATTCATTCTTACTTTTCTCGTCCAACTTGTAAAATGCCACCTCAATAGATTGTTGCTCCCTCATAAGATCTCCACACTTTCTTTTTGATTGATTATGAATGCTATTCGGAGGACCAATGTGTGTTGCAAAGCTATCTTTTCTGTGCCAATTTCTAAATCCCTTCGTGGAAAATGTATTACCACCACCTTGATGAATGCTTTCTGTAACACCTCGTATTCAAGTATGTGTATTGGTGTATTCAAGTACGTGTATTGGTCTTATTTATATGGAATTATTATTTTTTATTTTATTTATACCGAAATTTGCCCGTCGATGGTTCCATGCGAAGGTTATTGAATAAGCTTTTCCTACGATATAAAGATTTCTAAAAATGGATAGGTTTTGGATATAATCGAGCACGTTTGAAACTATAAAATGGTGGCCGAGATATTTGGGAATAGTAAATGTGGAGGAAAATTTTCTGCACACAAACTATTGAGGCCAGCCGAATTTTTGGTCAACTTAGAATGATCATAACTCCCGTAATATAATGAACTGAGAGAGTTGCGACCTATTAAAAGAAAGATCTTTGAGTCTTCTTTCCAATGCAATTGGTTTCATCCAAATCCAACGTCTAAGTAAGGAGTTATACTCGTTTTACTTCAGCCTATCAAAATAGATTTTTAATATCAACTTCAAACGACCATAACTCCTTGTACAATATGAACTGGGTGGCCTACTTTATATGAAATGAAAGCCATTTGAATTATCCTTCCAACGATACCAATTTCACCCAAATCCAATATCGGAGCAAAGAGTCATGGTCGATCTATTTTAGCTTATCAAAACAGTCCACCAAAGGACAGATTTGACATTATTTAAATTTTAAAGGCATTTTGATCATTTCCTATTATATTATGGATGGGAATATGTGTATATATACATGTATATGAGTTCAAAAACTCATTTTCATCATCAATCATTGAAAAAGAACAAACCCTAGCCAAATTTGACCTTTAAATTACTTTTGATTCAACCGTAGAAATTTCAAAGTAATCCGGTAACTGCGTTTGTCATCTCGAGAGCTTCGAATGACACCTATTATTTGTGCAAACAGGATTGCATAATCAAGAGGTGAATTCTAAGGTATGAATATTATTTGCCTTTGTTCTTTTCCATATGTATATGTGTGATAGAGGATTATATGTATTGGTTGTTATTGAAAGGTGATGAAAATAGAGTTATGGACTATTTTGCATGGTTTGGTTGTATTGAATTGTGGAAGGTGGATATGGTAATTGAGTTATGGAAGGTGGATATGGTGATATACTATTGAATTGATGATTATTTATGTCTATGGCTCAATTTAGTTTAATGGATTGGTTGGAAGGATAAATGAATCCAAACTTGATATTGGAGGATGTTGTATGAATATGCATGGCATGTGAATGTAATTGGAGTATAAGAGGGTTAAAGTGACACCCTTTATGGTGTAATTAAGGCTTACTACTTAACCACTAGTTTGGTGAATTCAAATAATTGAATTGTGACGTTTGGTCGTTAATACTAGATTGCTATATATGTTCATTGTAGATAAGTAATCCGAAATGACGGGAAGTCCATTTGGGACTAGTATTGAAGGTTGACAGTCAGTTATGTAAAGCATACTCTATACCATATCTTTGGCATGAAAGTGAACAATTGTTCTATTAAGAAAGTTTCCAAAGTTATTCAGTAACATGTGATCCATAATGATTTTGTATGATGTCCTACGTTACCAATGAACATGTTTCCACCCTACAAGATGTCAAGACATTCCAATACTTACTTGTTTTCCAAATCTTACATGTTTATTGCACTAATGAATGTCAGAAGGTATCCGGTTACTCAAACAAGATCCATGTGCTATTAATGACTCTAAAACGTTTCATTGATATACCAATAAGTTCCTACTTCATTGTTATGGCATTGATGACTCCAAAGCACTTCATTGATGTGCCAATGAGTTCTTACTTCATTGTTATTACATTGATGGTCTATTTATATGTCTCTTATTGATGTATCATTGTTTTAAAGTATCAAAAATGCAGTGGCGACCGAAATAACAATCTCAAAGATTAATTGAACTAAGTGATGGAAGTTCTCTCTTATCGGGTGGTATCCCAGGGGCATAAGCCTATCATAGGTCGATCCCTATTTATGTGTTTATGGGTAGTATCCCAGGAGCATAAGCCTATCATGGGTTGATCCCAGTTGATATGTACTGGAGGCAGCCTAATGGTCACAGTACAGTACAACAATGATTGCAAAGATAATAAGAACGAAGGTAGAGTGATTGAATAAATACAATGTACAGGTTGTCACAAGTTCTAGTAAGTGCGGTCCACTCCTATTACGATTTATTCACTTGTTTCTGATTTCTATTGAGCTCCGATATCATATGTGATTATCTAAAACTTTACATACTTAGTACATATTTCGTACTGACGTCCCCCACGGGGGACCTGCATTTCATGCTGCAGGCACAGGTACCTCAGCTCATACACTGCACAAGTAGGAGCCAGGATATCCAGCTATTTTTTGTGAGCTCCAGTTGTCTTCGGGGCTTTCCGTGTCATATCCAGTCACTTTTGATATTGTATAGAAGTTAGTTATATGGCGGGGTGTGTCCCGACCTTAGTTAAACTCTGTATATTGTCTAGAGGCTTTGTAGACCTAATGTACAGTCAAGGTGGTGTTTTGTTAATAGACGTGATGGCTTCAACGGCCAAGTATTGTATATACATATATATTTGTGCTCGAGCTTATACAGGTGAATATTTCCTTTTATATGCGACATGCTACTGTTCGAATTTCGGGTTGTCATAGAGGTATGCATGAGAAGTATAAGGTTATGAGCTGGTTCTCCCGGGCCTCCTCGGTTACGGGTGCCAGTCCGCCCCAATAGGATTTGAGGCGTGACACTTTCGCCTTGAAATAAATAACAAGGCAAACAATAAGCTGCATCTGCACTTACACTATATTCCAACCAATCAAAATATTCATCAAACCATTTAGAAACAAAATGATGTGGAATTTCAAAAAAATCTGTTTGAGGAAACTCATGATCTCGAGGTTGGAAAGGATGTTTTAGAATGTATGCCCTTCTTATCTCATCATGAATATTCGGAGGATAACTCAAAATCGAAGGTCTTTCAGCGGGGTCCACCTTTAGATTATTTACATCAATTTTTTGTCTCTGAGAAGACTGGGATGGTATTTCTATTTGATCAACATCTTCATCTCGTCGGGATTGATTTTGAGACGTTGAACTTATTTTTGAAACTTTACGAAAATACTTTTCCAAACTCATTAAAACCTCAAACTAAAATAAAAATCAAGCGCATCACACTTATTATTCAATTTCAACAAATAAAAAATTATGAATACTTGAAACATTGTCCCATCCTCCCAAATAATATTAACTAGCAAGTTATCTACTAGATAAATTAGAATATTAAATTACTTAGTTCAAAACAAAAAAAAAAAATACACAAAAACAAGTTTAAGGAAAAAAAATTAAACTAAAACATAAGAAGAATTGAAGAATACCTTTTTACAATTCACACTTCAATAGTCAATCAAGAAAAATTATAATGGTAGCCCGTTGAAGCTTTGAAGACTTTAACACCAAATTTCAATTTTTTTTTAATATTAAGGTGGAGAAGATTATGGATTTGTGGTGAGGGAATAGAGAATAGTTTAGGGTTCCTGAATAACTAAAGGGTCGAGTTTAACACTACTACTTTAGAAATTCGAATTTAAATTTAACTTGTCCTTTTTTAAATTAAAAAAAAAAGTGTGCTTTAATTTTTATTTATTTTTTTTAAATCAGCCTTAGCAGCACTGGGCTTTCAGCCTTTCACATTAGTTAGTCAATTGGGCTTTCACACTAATTGGGCAATGAATATTGGGTTGAATTTGAGGTGTAACCCGGTCCAAATTCAATCCAAATACTGTACAAGGACCTGTTCCCTTTTTAAAGCAAATGCATCCGAGAATCAAACCTGCATCACCATCACAAATTTGCACACCCTTAACCGCATCTCTAACTTATCAAAGATGTTCATCAGTATGTATATAACTATATATATCTATATTTAACTTATATATTCGAAATTTTTTTCGATGAAGGGTGTTCATCTTACCACCCTTCGCAAGCCGTAACTCCGCCCCTGATGGACATGATACGGCATAAGGTATTGAAAATTTAGGTTTGATAGTTTCAATTTCATGTTTTTCAAGATACTATATTGTATGCTGAAATATTTCTTGAACTCTTATCGAGACTTATCAAATGAGCAAATTATAATTTATAAATAATGTAACAAGATATCTTAAAGTATCACAATAATAAATTATATATTTATATTTCTTTAATAAATAAATATTAATGATTACATATTATTACAAATCTTTGAATATACATAATTTTACAAGATTCATTAGTGAATAATAGTAGTAACTAATTATTTTTTAATATAATCCTTCTACATGATACAAATAAGTGACAACATCTTCACGTCAAGCATGAATTTTTTTACAAAATCTAATATGATGAGACTTTTTTTTAATAAAATATAAATTTATGAATCAAATTTTACATCTAAAAATATTAAAAATCATAGTTTCGAATTTAAAATCCTATTTATTATTTTTTAAAGAATTTAGAAATTAAAGTATTAATTTCAAAATCAAATCCTACTGTCTTTCCAGTACAAGACTAGCCGGAGGTGAGAAGCAAGAAGATGATTGAGAAGTCGCCACGTGGTTCTCAACTATATAGCAACACCGCCCTTTAACGCTAGTCTTCCTCCGTCTCCGATCTTATCTTAAGGGTTCTTACAATACCCACAAGGTAAATTTTATGTTCTTTATTTTTTAATAACCTTAGTCTCCGATTCAGTTTGCGCACAACTCAACTAATCTCAACAAGAAATCACCTAAGTGTTTTTCTATGCTTAACCCAACTTTATTGGACACCAACCACTAGGCCACGCGCTTGGTTACCTATATTTTATGTTTTCTTGGGTATGTAATCATCTTGGGTGAAACCCCAGATGGTAAAGCTTCAATTTTGGCTTTATTTTTTTGGTTCTTTGATGGGTTTTCGTGGGACGACAAGATTTAGGTGGGTTAAGGGTTGTTGCATTCGAGAACTTGAGCTCTATTTAAATCTTGTTCTGTACATTTTTGTGGTTTGATAATTGTATATATTTTTTCTCTTGCAACTGTTTATGTGTTTATTAATGAGTCTCCTTTTTTGAATTCTACTTAGTTTTATGATGAAATGAAAGTTCTTTCTTTTGAGTTTAAAAGAGCTGTTCTTAGACTTGCAAAAGATACAATCTTTGGTTTCTTGATTAGTTCAAGTGTTTCGTTTCTTGTCTTTCGATTTCTGTTACTTTATGTTGTTTCTTATACCTCTATTATTGTATTTGTTTTGTTGTGTTACTATCCATTTTTGTTATTCTATGTTGTTTCTTGTACTTGTGTTACTTCTTTTTTCGGGATTGCTACAGACTGTTTTTTCTTGATTTAAGGGTCTATTGGAAAGAGCCTCTCTACCTTGAGGTAGGAGTAAGGTCTGCCTACACTCTAACCTCAACAGAGCTCACTTTGTGGTACTTCACGGGGTATGTTGTTGTTGGAAGTGGTTCACTATCTCAAAAGCATTTTCGTTTTTTTGGCTACATCTATCCTATTTTGGAATATGCCCTAAAAGTTTATGTTGTGGTCTGTCACTTTGGTGTTACTTTGCCGGAATCTTCTTTATGTCATTTTGGTTGAGAACGGATATCTTCTTTATGTCAATCTATAGTCATTGGTAACCTCTAAAATAGATTATTCCATCTTTGCTGCCATCAGTTGGGTCTTTTATTCAAAGCATTCTTAGCAATGTTAAGTAAAAGAAATTTCTACATATGTATGTATGGTTCTACTAAGTATTAATCTGCATCTTTTGCCTACTGCAGCTGCAGCAGGTTTTGCTCATACCTTCTCTATTGCTATGGATAACTTCATCAGTTCTGGGTTGGGCAGAGCATTTAGGAAACAGAGAACTGATCTGTATCTGCGACCTCAAAAGGAGTCCCAGTTGCGTCTGGATTGTTGTGATAATTCATCCATTTCGTCAACGCCACCATCTGATAGTTTGAGCAAAGTGTCAAGTTGTGATAATGTTGATTATGGTAATATTTCAAGAACATCGTATGGTAACCTTTGTGAAGCTGAGGCTGCAGTTAAGCTTGGTGTCAAAGGTGGAAACTCTGGAGACTCCTGTTTCAGTGAATATGAGCAAAAGGATGGTCAGATAGATATGAGTAGATTTGAGGGAGACTTAACAACATCTCAGATAGATGATTCCATAAGCAGAACCGTGATGTGCAGTAACCACTCTGGACTGCCAGGAGTAGTATCAGATGGAGCTGGGATTGACAGCAAAGTCAAGAAAGTGAAACTCAAGGTTGGTGGTGTTACAAGAACAATACACACTTCTGTTGCTGGGTCTTCTTCTACAAAGTCTTCGTCCTATTCAGATGCCCCCGGAACATGGCAACCCAAGGTCATTATTTGTTTTCCGGTCGTTATAACTCCTTTATACACTTTTTCTTTATGAAACCTTAGAAGTGCATCACACTGATTGGGATGCACCTTGGTCTAATGATAAAGAAATGGTGTAGCATACAATAGGTATTTACTAGATTTGCCTAGAAGACTGTGACCTAACTGGTCTTCTTAGTTATGAACTTTTCCTTAACTTGTCTTGAATGGGCTTGCCATATTGAAAGTTTTCTAGAGTTTATGTTTCCTGTCCCATCAGCAATTTTTTAGCTCCTTTAAGTAGTTTTCACCTTTTCATGTCTGGAATATCCAAATTTGCATGTTACTTTTCCTTGATAAAAATTTAAACATAAAAGCACCAACTAAGTGCATAAGAATGTGCCTTGTCACCTATTGTACCACTTCCTCAGCATGCCGCAGAAAGACTTTATTTTAGATTCCTCAAGGTAGTCATGATTGATGTCTTTAGAGGCTAATTTTAAGTTTTCTTCTTATATTCTCAGCAGAATACAAGTGGACATTATTCCTTTTATAGTGGAAAAGCAATTGGCTTGCGAGGTGTGCCCTGGAAGGATTTTGCTGAAACTGGTTTTAACATTGGGAAAGCGGATTCCTCGATGGGTCAGTTACATGGGCAGATTGCCCTTTTGAAGCAATTTGGAAAACATGAGGCAACTTATAAAAGCAAGTCTCTGTCCAAAAGTCATTTGCCAGGTGTACCATTCGATGATGATGACACTGAGGATGACGATGATGATGAGATCCGTTACCTGAAGAAGCTCAGGTCTTCCAAATACTCTGATCACTATGAGGATGATGATAAAGTTGGATGCAGAAAACAGCGGAAGATATCAAGGGTGTTAAGTCAAAGTAGCAGTGTTTATGGTGCAGATCTGAGTGATTACAGATCGTTTGAAGCAGGGAAAGGGATTAAGAAATCCAAATCTGAAAGTGCATCTCCGGATACCGACTATGAAGAAGCAGTGGTTTCTGATACTGAGTTAGTACCCAAGAAGAAGATGAAACAACTAAAGGAATTCACTGATATTTTAGTGGATGATAAGAGAAACATGGCTGTGACAACTCGCCAGCGGGCACTTCAAACTGGAAAAGATATTTCTTACAGTGCAGGCTCGAGAGCAATTGAGTTCCCCCTTGGACTTCCACCTGCACCACCTAAGAGTGAGTACTCTACCTGTCTTCTGTGGTTTACATATTTCATCTGAGGATCAGCTGATAAATTCAGTTTGGTCTGGTTGCAGAACAAAAGGAGAAGCTCTCTGAAGTGGAACAGCAGTTGAAGAAAGCCGAGGCTGCACAAAGACGCAGGATGCGAGCTGAAAAGGCTGCTCGAGAGTCTGAGGTTTATACATCTTACGCTTTTTTGAGCTTATGTGTTTTCATTATTCAAATACTTTCCATACAGCTATGTAAACATATATAGCTTTTCCCAGGCTGAAGCAATAAGGAAAATCCTCAGTCAAGATTCTAGTAGGAAAAAGCGAGAAGATAAACTTAAGAAGCGACAAGAAAAGTTAGCACAGGTGAGAGTACAACCCAAGTACAGCATTTTGAAATTTTAAAGTTTGATGTAGTCTCTCCTACTTTATAGTATTTGGCAATTTCCCAAGAACCTGTTTTTGGGTCGAAATCTAGTACTTATGCCTATTATCTGCTGTTTCTGTTTTTAATTCTCTTCTCTCTTTCTTTTTACAGTATTTTCCATCCCTTTACCATCCATAGGAACACTTCCTTTTTGTTCATTCAGTTCATTAGTCCCACTTTCCTTGGGTCACCATCCCCAACAATGGCAAAAAGAACTTTTTCCTTTCTGCCACTTCTGCTCCTTATCTTTGAAAGTGCATTGCATCATCTATTTTAGTGTCTGTGACATCCTTAGATGAGCATGTCCAGATCATGTGTGACCATTTTCATGTAATTGTTGTCAGGGTGAAGCCGTTATCTTTACAGAGTATTTCCTTGTTGAGGAACCAAGAGTTGCAATTTTAATTTTTCCTACGCACTTGCTCTTCAGTTTATATGTCAGAATTTTTCTTTTGTGCATATTTTTATGCATTCAGGAGAGGACTGCAACAGCTACTGCACTTTCAACAAATTCTATCAGATGGGTCATGGGTCCTTCTGGTACTGTTGTGACATTTCCTAATGAGATGGGACTCCCAAGCATATTTGAACCCAAGGCTTGCAGGTGATGATCTGTAGGACAAAATGCTTATTCTTGAGTTTTTAGCTCTAAGGAGTGAGGACTTCTTCGGATATTCAATTTTCTTCCTTCGTGTTTAAATACTGATCACTAATTTATATAACCTGTTGTTTGGGTTTTATCTTGATTTTCAGCTATCCACCTCCTCGAGAGAAATGTGCTGGTCCATCTTGTATGAATACATACAAATACAGAGACTCCAAATTCAAGCTACCTCTCTGCAGTCTCCAGTGCTACAAGGCAATACGCGAGAAGATTCAACCTCTGAGTGCTTGTTGAGGAGCTCTTAAAGCCCGGATGCTGATGGACACTTGGGACTTTTTTGGTAGAGATTCTTGTGGAAGGACTGGTTGTGGTTCATAACATCTTTTGATTCTTCTCTCGTACTCCAGATGGCATAATCTATGGCTTCAGCTTGAGTTGTTGTTCATTGTAGGCACAGTTATTGACAGTTACCACCTTTGTTGATCCAGTTAGTATCGTTGTTCCTATGATCCATTTGCCAAGATTCTAGTATATTGAAAATAGCTTCATTAAACCACCATGGAGTCTTTTGTCCGCTCTATTTGAAATGGGACAATCACACAAATCTACCTTGTGCCTTCTGAATGGAAATGCTCTAAGAATTCGTTCTTGAGGATTGAACAAAACTATAAGAAGAAACCTCTCTTGGTCTCCTCCGGAACCAATAAGATCAGGCTGAATGTGGATGGAAGCCCTGAGGGTAATCTCAGCGATCTAGTGGTTGGGGACATTGTCCGTGGCAAAGATGATCAATGGCTATGTAGGAAGAGTTGACATTCAGAACATTCTAGCTGCAGACCTATCGAGCTGAAGGATGAAACTTTTTGTCTATAAACGTTTTGAAGTCGAATGTCAGTCTAAAAGCTGTAATGCTGAACATTACTACGATCAATTAAGAGCTTATATTCAGTATTGGTTAACTTCCTGGGAATATTAAAAAAGCCGACTAAGGATTCAAGGCAATCCTGCAATAGGCTAATGATCGAGTGTTCAGATGACCTTTGTTAACGAAGGATGTAAGCAAGACCCATTAATGAGTATCTTCCTCAACTAGTACTGTATATGCCATATGTTTGCATCTTCTCTATCTGTTTGACCATTAGGCAGGATGACAATTCACATGGTTGTATATCTGCTGTTTCAGTTATGGAGTTCTAGATATGTAGACACTTGCATATATTATACCAATCCGTAGAAGGCTGGGCTAGTTTTTTTCGTGGAGAAATGCCTTGAGTGCTAGATGAGAGTTTGTATTCACTAAAAAAGTAACTACTGACGAAACACATTACTCAGTACTCACACAGTGCAAAGAAATCATTAAATACTAGTCAAGTATATTCCAGCTGAGAAATTTAACCCCAGAACCTCAATCCTCAGGCTGTAAACTTTGGTCTTTAATTATGAGTTAACATCATAAACTTTGGAATGCAATGGAGGTGATCTTCTGATACTATTGATATGGAAAAAACCAACACATTTATCAGCATATTTTGGTATATTTAGATACTAAAAAAGAGAGCCTGTGTCATATTCAAAAGTAGGAAATTCCCTGTAGGATTCCTGTTGCTACAGGGAAGGCTGAAAATGCCATCTTAAAGTTCCTGTGCCACTGTGGTGACCTGCAAAATCAACATTACTGTACTGGAGACAATAACCTTTATTATTTGTACTCTACAGAGGTGGTCCAAAATCCAAATGGAGAATATCAAGTTAATAATGTACTAACAGAAGTTGTTTAAGGACTTTACCTAAGCATGCATGTCCAACTTAATTAATCAATCATTAGTGACAATAATGGTGGAATGAGTGAGATTTGTGGTCCAGAGGAAGTGAAGTGATGGGGGTTGATGAACCTCAGGGTCCAAATTCTAGAATATATATATAGAGAATAGGTATCTTTCAATTCATGTTCTTGATATACACATCTTATTTAACAGGGGTTGGCAATGGGCAGTTGAGGCCTGTCCATGCAACATCAATTTCATGGCCATCATTTTCAGGTTATATATCCTCCTCTAGCTTACTTATACAACTATATTACTATACAGAATTCATTTGGTCTGGTGTTGATCAGTCGGAATCATTTTAGACATTGATGGAATTAAAATTTTCATTAAAACAAAGTCAAAATATAGTATAGCTCGGTTAAAATTACTTATCTAAAGTCTAAACAGTGAAATTCTTCAAATTGACAGCCCTTTGAACAAAGATCGGTCTGTGACCGATTTTAAGCATCTAACATCGAAATTATTATAATGTACCAAAACAAATGAAAGAAAAAATATTCTTGATATTTTTAGTTTACGCCAACTTTGGCGTATTGGAACGATCATCTCAATCATATATACTACTTACTATGTTTATTAAATAAAAATAAGAAGTCTCCCTCATATCACATTGATTAGCTATTACTGAATCTAATAATGCAATTTGGCTTATTGTTTTTGGAAGTGTTTTGCTAAAATAAATGTATTAATTCATTGTGGCATAACGTGTCATGCACGCTGATGTTTACTTGAAATCGACACAATTAGCTTAATTGAATAAGGTATTCATTTAGTAACCTTTTACATGGGCAACTCTTTTATTAATGATATTTGGTTAGTACATTCTTTTCTTGATTTATAAACTATAATATTTTCTTTTTGCATTTCTCAGAATTCTATCTACATGTCTAAATCTTTTATTAGGTAGCAAAATCAACATTTAAACCGGATAACAACAAAAACATATTTAGTAATATCATAGTGCAGTTTGAAAAAAACGGATACAAAAACGAAAGCACTAGCAATAAAGAAATGATGTGATATTTGATCCGTACAAAGGAAAAAAAAATCAAAATTTGATGTGCTGAAGAAGAAAAAACCCAAAAGTTGTTTCTAGGTAATTTGTTTTAACATTACTTTTCAAGTTTAGTTTTGTAATCTGAATCAGATAAAGGAAAAAGTAAAAGAAAAATGATAAGGTGGTCAGTAAGGTCAAATTTATAATGTCCTACTAATGTTATCTAAAAATAATTGTTGTGTGATGTATATATTTCAAGATTGAAGTCAGAATTTGTATTATAAGGATTCATAAATTGTAAATCTGACAATTCTTATCAGGGGCGGTGGGTCACAACGGATTTCCTTGTTTTAGGACAGGACATCGAAATGGTTAGAGGATTGTCTTTAAGCAGCTGACTTCCACATAGCTATAACTGCAGAGGATAGTCTCTAAAAGCTACGACCGTCTCTTCTTATTATCCTCCGAAAACATACCTAAATTTTTATAATCACTCTACTGAGAGAACCTCAGAGCTACCAATAAGCCTTTAGGCAGGCAACAAAAATGGTAAATGTCGTCTTCCTTTACAATGACTTCTTTCTTTCCTCTTCACCATACGAAATTCTAGCTCACCCTCGGATCAGGAATACCTTAAGTCAGCAGCTCCCTTTGAAAATAAGGCATTCAGTGGGACCAAAGTAATGTAGATGACATTCAATTAATTTTTAATTTCATATTCCTGGGTCTCCAGTGCAGGTAAAACACTTGAGAGATTACTTAATAATGGAGTATTTGTTATCCAGATTAATTCAATAAATAATGATTGGCTGTAAGTTGTAACCATTAATTAATCTGATGGTACACTTGCAAAGTTACATTGGATAATCACCTTCATTTCTCTTAATATAAATATAATAGTCAGTTTACTGACATGCAAAATCTTTATTTTGCCTATGAAATAATAATCCCTCTGATCCATTTTATCTGTTATGGTAAATAAAAAGTCTATAATTTTTTTCTATATATAAAATCAAGATGAAATTATTTTTTTTACTTTGATCCTCACTCTAATATACTCCCAAAGAAGAAAAAATAATGCGGTGAAGAATAGTATTAAACTGAGATTAAAAGAAAGTCAAATTATCCTTCTAATTAATATTTTTTAAAGTAAAATAAATCAGACAATATAACTAAAGCTTTATCCTCATATTCATGCTGTTTAAGAAGTTATATTCTTTTAAAACCATATTCCAATAATATCATATTTTTCAGTGAAAAGTGACATTTGTCTTAATAAATGTTAAATATATACAGTATTTCCGTCAACTCAAGAGTAAATTGAAAAAACTTCAAAACAATGAAGAGCTGTTTATATTATTAGTTATTATTACACCTTTTTTAATAATAAATTACTAATCATTTTTATAATCGACAAAATAATTCAAATATTGAACAACTTTTTAATGAGAAATTAATTTGCAGTCAAATGTTAATGGCACGCTTTAGAAAAGGATAAAATTTTAATTTAAACAAATCTTTTCTTGCCCATAATCATGAGTGAGCTTTACGCTTAATGTAAAGCAAAAAGTATGTAGTTAACCTAGGTGTTTAAGGGGTTATATTGAATATAAAAAGTTTTTACAAACACTATTTTATCTTATAGTATACTTTTTGTAGTACATAGCAAAAGTTGTGTGTTGTGTGTAGTTGTTCTCATCTGCAAAGTTGTTATAAACATAGTACTAACATTGAGAGACAATTGATTGGATATTTCAACCAAATATCTTTTTCTACTAAAAACTCTAATAATGTTGAGAAGTACTTACTCATATCAAAATTCAAAATTGTGCAGATAAAGAAAATAGGAATCACAATCCATTAGAAGCCCTTTCCTTCAAACTTCTTTCCCACCAAGAGACTTTTTTTTTTTTTTTTTACTAAACTACACGTAAAAGGTCATCATATATTTCGTTATGTTTTTAGCTTACAAATATTCTATAGTTAATTAGCTCAAAAATATCTTTCAACATATACTACTGGAGAAAAAGACGGTAGTACCCCATACTTGTAAATAGATCCACTCTGCTAACAATGTGGATATTTTTTAGCAAAAAAATACATGAAGATTAAAATTAATTTATTTTAAACAGTTTCGGTTTTTTTTTGCCTTTTCCCTTTTGTTTTTTCATTCCCCAACAAAAGTAACCTTATATTCAAAATCTTTGACTAGATCATCTTTGTATTAGTGCAACTATGAGAAGAGTTGCTAACCAGGAATAGGTACAATATCATTCCCTTTGGTGACCTTCAATAGGTACAAAAGATTGAAGTAGTACTTGCTAGTTTCTACTGACCGTAGCAAGACATTAAAAAAAACAAAGAAGAAGAAAAAAAAAGGAATTAAAGCTCAATATATATTTGTTCAGTCTGAAAAATTTACTTATTTTTAATAATTAATTATGATCACTCAATGTATTATTTTAAAATATTAAATTAATTCAATTTAAAATATGAGTATAATAAAATTACCCCTAGAAAGCTACTACTATTTAATTTCAAACTTTTTTGAAAGAAAAATAGGAGGACAAAACTCTATTTTAAGGGGAAGTGTGTTGAAAAGGGGTGAGAGAGAAAGGACAAAAGCAAGTGTCTTTAAACACAAATAAGTGATCTGACAATCACGTGATCTTCTTCTCTGCCTACTCTTCTACTCCTACCTGTCTTTGATTCTTGAACCCCACCCCCTACCCCCACCCAAACAAGCCCATGCTCTTCTTTCCTCGTTTTAAGAATTCTTCCTTAAAATCCACGCGCCCACTTTGTTACTTGTCTGGTTTCTTGCTTTTCCAACACTTGAATTTCTTTCTTCCTTCACTCCTCATTTCTCTCTTAAGTTGAAGCCTTTATTGGAGTTCGTTTCACTCCCAAGATCCCCTTCTGGAGTTGAAGGTATGTTAGTTTCTTACTTGTACTTTTTGCTCTGTATTTTGTCCCTGTTATTCTTTCTGTTCTTGGCTTATTGCTTCTTTTCTGTAACTGTTGGGGTTATTTTTCTTGGGCTTGTTAATTTAAAATTCCACTATTATGTTCTTTGGTGTCACATTGTTCAATTCTTGTTTTTGTAAACTTGATTAATGCCTCTCTCTCTTGTCACTAATGATCTTGGTTTTCACGCTTTTGGCCTTTCTTTTTTTGGTACCGTTACTTTTGGTTGATCGATCTTTTCCTTTCTGCATTTTGGCTTTGGCTTTGGCTTGAGTTATGAGTTGTTTGTGTTGTGTATGTTGCTGCTATTCCTTGTGGGGTTCCTTTTGTTCTCTCTGTAAAACAGTAATTTTACTTGTCTATTCTGCAAAATTCAAGGATAATGGGATTTATTTCACGCAAGTTATTCCCAGCATGTGGGAACATGTGCATCTGTTGTCCTGCTATGAGGTCTCGATCTCGACAACCCGTTAAACGTTACAAGAAATTGCTAGCTGAAATTTTCCCTAAATCACCAGTAAGTACATTCATTTCAGTTTCTTTTTTTTGAGGTCTAACTAACCCGGGCTCAGGCATTATATTTTGACAAGAGGGGTTGCTTGGATGGTAAGCACCCTCCGCCTCCAACTTGAGGTTGTGGGTTCGAGTCACCAATGGAACAAAAAGGGTGGCGTAAAAAAAACTAGTAACTTCTTTGTTATGCTTGAGAAGAAAACTATAGCGAGTAGCCAGCAGTCCATCCATGAATTTGCTTTGTTAGTGCTCGTGATAGCAACTTTCAATTGCTTTGAAACTTGTGAATGCAGGATGGCTCGCCTAATGAAAGGAAAATAGTAAAATTATGCGAATATGCTGCAAAAAACCCTTTCAGAATCCCAAAGGTATTATCTTTCTTTCTTAAACCCTTTTAGTAAAATTTGCATCCTTTAAACATGTTGTGGCTTTCCTTGATCAGATCGCAAAGTATCTTGAAGAAAGATGCTACAAAGAGCTGCGAAGTGAGCACGTCAAGTTTATTAATGTTATTGCTGAGGTGTACAACAAGTTGCTTTGCATGTGCAAGGGGCAAATGTGAGTTTTTATCATCAATATTTATAACTATCTCGGTGAAGTATAAGAGTTTAAATGCCAAGATTATTCTCTTATTGTAGTACTCTCCAAAATATGATAGAAAAAACATAATAGTTCTTGCTTCTTAATCCAACCTCACTACATTTTAGATTTCCCAAAATTATTCTTTAATTTCTTTAGACACTTATTGATTTAAAGTACAACATCAACAGCATACCCAGTGTAATCCCTCAAGTGGAGTCTAGGGAGGATAGAGTGTACGCAGACCTTACCCCTAACTTGGGAGGTAGATAGGTTATTTCCGGTAGACCCTCGGCTCAAGGACTTTTTCAATTGAAGTGTGAGAATAAATAATTTAAAAAATCTTCAAAAAATATGCATAGGTAGGGCATGCCACAAAGAGTTTGATATTAGCCACATTAATTGGGCCTTCCTTGCCAGAAAGCTGCTGCATGTAACCAATGATTGCAGGTTCACATCATACATAACATCTAACTAGTCCCTATATATATGGACCTTCGATAGGCTTGCCATTCGTTAAGTCTGTACTGCAGTTGATGCACTTACTGGTAGACTGATTCAATTATGTAATGATTTAGATTCTCATGATTTGGCAAAACCTGTGCTAGGCAACTCGGAGATCATTATAGTTTGTAAAATGAAATCAAGTTGGAGTAAGCCTCCACTTTATCTTCTATGGAATGTAATATACTACCAATTTATGTATCTGCAGGGCATATTTTGCTGCTAGCCTTTTAGACATTGTCGTCGAACTACTGGATGACTCAAAGAGAGATGCTATAAGGATTACTGGTTGCCAAACGCTGACCAAGTTTATTTATAGTCAGGTAATTAATGAAAATATTGATGAATGCAGCTTTGTAGTTTGTATAATGTCAATTTCTCGTATATCAATTTGGAAGTGTAATGAGTAGTTTATTAATCTAAATATGTACGTAACATAATTCCATAAATACCTTCATTGAGATGTAAAAGTAAAGTTCTTGAATGTCTAATTGGGTATTTTCCACACTTTACTGTTCTGGTTGATTAAAGAAGTGTTGCTGATTTATTCACCTTAAAAGCTTCTATTGGCGCCAAAAGAGGTACTCAGTATTCAGTATGCGATACTCATTTCTGAGCAACCCAAAGAGAGATTATCCTTTCTTGAAGTTTTAGGTGTTCATAGTTTTAGGCATCGGCTTTTATAATGGTTGTTTATTCTTTGTTGAAGTTTCAACGTGAAGAAAGCATCTTCACAGTATAATTGTTATCTTATGGATGGAAAATCCGTTGCCCATGTTTTAGTCACCTTGATGTGAAGCCCTACTGCTAAATTATGTTATTTTGGTAGTGGAAGTTTGTTTTATTGAAGCTAGAGGGTGTTACAATATGCTTGGGTTTTTCCTCTTATTGGTATAGATGATCATGCCATTTTAGTTATACAGTGTTAGAGAGTTACTTCTTATCATCTTATGTATGCTATCTGAGATGAGTATCTTGCCCATTTATTTATCAGCTTGTTTGTAGAATTTTATTCTACAAGAATCTTGTATGTTCAGTAAAGTTACCTGTTTCAAAAGAAAAAAAAGAATCTTGTATGTACATTACAATTACTGCTTCCTAATAATAGTAAACCCAGAGTCATTGTGCACTAACTGAAGATTGACATTAGGTTCTTTTATTTGTAAAATTACTTACCATCTTATTTTGGAAACAGGTAGATGGAACATACACATATAACATAGAAACTTTAGTTCCCAAAGTATGTTCATTGGCACGGGAGACTGGCGAAGAATGCGAAATGCGCAGCTTGAGGGCATCAAGTTTGCAATGTCTTTCTGCCATGGTACTTTGAAATTACTTTTATGGTTGGAGTAAAATCCATTGTTCTGACTATGCTTGCTTTATATTTGTCAACAATTCTCCTCATACAAGTTTGCTGATTGCTTAGTTGGATCTGGGTAATTGAATCCACCTTTGCAGGTTTGGTTCATGGCTGAGTTCTCTCATGTATTTGTTGATTTTGATGAGGTTAGTAGAGTGCTCTCTCTCATTCTCTCTAGTACAATATGATTTAGTTCCTTGTAGTTTAAGTTATCACTTCCCTATTTTTGAAAATGTTACACACTCTTCATTTGCCAGAACATTTTTCATGAGTCTTTATTGTGAGATTCTATATGAAGGTTTTCTGAAATAAACAGCGATATGTTGTGGATAACATTGTTGCTATGTTTCTCCACCTTGGGTGTTCCTAAGAGTTTCTATCCTTTGTTTGTTTGCATTTATTGCTGATCTAATACATAAGTTATTCATGGTCATAGCTTTCAAGTGAAAAGTTACACAAGTAAATGAACTGAAATGCTCATGAACAAACTCAGCAAAAACAAGATCTGTTTGTTTGTTAAACAAAATGAGCTTGATCTTATTATGCAGCTCAATATTAAATGATCTGAGCTCAGTATCACCTCTTCCCTATTCTCCTTTACGAATAGGGATTGCGTTCTTATTAGTAGGGAGGAGTGCTTTGTTTGTAGATGTAGCTGTAGTCATAGTGTTATGCATGTGTTTGTAGTTTCTTGTTCGTGGTGTTTTGGTGATGTTTGTGGTTTTCTGATAGATAGTTCTTAGTATCACTTTGTGGGTGTCTTGTTTCTTTTATTATCTAGTATTGTGTGGCCCCATTTTTGTTTGTTTTTATGTTTCTTGCTTGTTATCCTGTATTATTTGTCCTGAGCCGGGGGTTCATAGGAAACAACCTCTCTGCTTAGGTAGTGGTATGGACTGCGTACACTTTTACCTTCCCCAGACCCCACTTTGTGGGAGTACACTGGATATGTTGTTGAATATGAAAGGTCTCTGACTCTTTCAGGGTTATAATCTGTTTTCTCTCAGTTTCCGCATGGGGTTTTTTACTTTCCCAAGTCCAAGTGATACAATAGGAGATTGATTATTTCTATTTACTGAGTGAGTGTTGTTTTTATTCAAAAAATGTACTGAGGAAAGTGAAGCTTGAACAAAACTCACAAATGACTGATTGAATCCCAGTTCATCTCATTTGTCTAAAAAGCAGAGTTGAGCTTGAGCTCAAGTTTGAAGGAATTTACTGAAGTTGGGTTTGTGCTTGACGTAGAACATATTCGAATTTTACCAAGTATGGCTGTGCTTGCAGTGTTAGTCAGATCAAGTTCAAACCTATGGGAGCTGCTTGGGTTGGCTCATTTACAGCTCTAGGAAAAAATTCATTGCCTGTTTTTTGTAATATTTCTTGTTAGAATATTTTATTTTTTGTAACAACTGACAATAACGAGCAATCATTGAAGACTATATCATCTCGCACAGATTGTTCATGTGACTCTGGATAACTATGAGCCTGAAATGCATAATGAAGACTTTGAACGGGGTGAGGCACACCACAATTGGGTGGATGAAGTTGTTAGATCTGAAGGAAGAGTTGTTGGTAGTGAATATGGTCCTTGCCAAATTAGACCCAGACCTGATAAGAAAGATCCATTATTATTAACAAGGTTTGTGCTGCTAAATCCACAAAAAAGTTGGCATTCTTACCAGATAATCGTGACTGTTGCCAAAGTGTTGATATCTGTTTTAATCACTTTATCTACCCACCTTTTTTTTAAAAAAAAAATCTTTCTGCCTCGAATTGTTTCTACAGAGAAGAAATTGAAACGCCAAAAGTGTGGGCTCAAATTTGTCTTGAAAGGATGGCTGACCTTGCTAAAGAGAGTAGCAGTACAGTGCGTAGGGTGTTAGATCCAATGTTTGTACATTTTGACCATGGGAGGCACTGGGCTTCCCCACATGGATTGGCTGTGATGGTTCTCTCTGATATGATCTACTTTGTCGAAAGTTCAGGTAATCTGCCACTATACTGCTTCTTGAACATTGGTGATATGCGTGCATTGGACAAATTTTCCTCTGTCCTTGTCGTAGTTGCATAACCATATGTCACTTGTAAAGCAGGTGTGTCTTTGATGGGTTCCCCACTGCATTTCTCCCGAGTATTATTTATTCTTCATAGACATTCCTTTTGCTTTTTCCATGTTGTGTTCTGGAGAAGAAGGTGCATAGCAAAAAATACTGTCAGTTATATTGTCTAAACTGGTGGGTCAATGCCTGGTATCTGTTATATCACCATGTAATACTTTTCCATGACACTATTTTCCTTGAAGTCATCAATAATTCCATTCATTGATGGTACAAATAGACTTGATGGCATCTAAATGTTCTTTGTTTGTGGATTCACAGGGAATCAACAATTGATTTTAACTGGTGTAATTCGTCATTTAGACCACAAGAATGTGGCACATGATCCTCAAATGAAGTCTTATGTCATCCAAACTGCTACTGCTTTGGCTCGACTCATTAGATTGGGAGCTAGTCTCTCAGATATACGATTTGTCAGTGACTTGTGCAGACATTTGCGTAAGAGCCTTCAAGCAACTGTCGAATCAGTTCAAGAGCAAGAGCGGAACTTCAATCTTGCACTTCAAACATCCATCCAAGAATGCTTCCTAGAAACTGCAAAAGGGGTAATTTATGTTAGTTAATGAATGACTTTGGTAGGCCTTCATATTTATGATATTGACAGATTTTTCTCTTAGATTGTTGATGCACGACCACTGTTTGATATGATGGCAATGATGCTGGAGAAGTTGCCAACTCTTGAAGTGGTTGCCAGGGCTACAATGGGATCCTTGATCATTCTTGCTCATATGATCTCATTAGCATCTGTTGTTTCACGATGTCAGCAGGTAAGTAATTGCTTGCTTTGTCATCACATGTTAGGTCCTCTTACCTTGCTGGCTAGCCTGTTTGCCAGAAAATATGTTTCCTTCATTTGAGCTTTAGGCTTCTCGCACGTTTATTACCTGTTTCAAATAAACCATAGCTGAGTTTAATCAATAAAATCTTCATAGATTATTGGATGTGAGTTGTTCTTTTTATGTATTCCGATGGAAATGGAAATATCTTCTGCCATTCATGATTTCTTATCTTTTCATGGACCAATGGGAAAAATGAACTAGTCTCGTGATGAATTGACGTACGTGTTCATCTTATTTTGTATTTCATCATCTATTAATTCTTTTAGGTGTTCCCTGAGGAGCTGTTTGTTCAGCTACTGAAAGTGACATTGCATCCAGATGTTGAAATACGGATTGGAGGACACCACATCTTTTCTGTTCTCCTAGTCCCAAGTTCTAACCATATTAGACATGACATAGCCAACCATACAAAGAGATGGAATGCCAACAGCACATCTACATTTGTGTCAATTACATCTCTACTTGAGAAGCTTCGAAAGGAAAAGAATGGAATTAAGTTGAAGGATGGGTATAGTGTTCAAGATGATTTAAAGGAGAGAGACAATGTTGATGAGGAACACAAGCAGGGTTGGGCCCTAAACAATTCACCGAAGTTTCAAAAATTTAGTTCGATGATTGATTGCACAGCTGTATCAGTTGGTAGCTTGAATGAGGGTGTAAGAACATTACTGATTCAACTGATATCACCTTTTTATTCTATATTTCTTATTTCCTTTTGCATTTTCGCTAATTTCTTGCCCACTGAAGGATACCTTTTACTGGTTGACACAGGAACCATACATTCTGAAGCTAAACAAGGATCAAATTGTCCAGTTGCTGTCTGCCCTCTGGCTACAGGCCAACATGCCAGATAATTTACCTGCAAATGTTGAAGCTATAGTCCAGTCATTCTGTCTAACACTTATTTCTTCACGTGTTAAGGTGAACATTCAGGTTATTCACATTATGATTGTTAAATCAAGGAAAAAGAAGCTAAATAAAGGCCGAGTGAACACATTTCTATGCAAGATTTAAATGCTTTCTCTACGAATCTCTGTATCTATTCTATGATCATGATCGTCATTTTTCTATTGTTGCAGAAAACCAACAATAACTTACTGATCCGCTTTTGCCAGCTTCCTCTATCACTTATGAAGTTATCTCTGGACCCTGATAATGGTATGGATCTGTAATTTTTTCAACTAATAGCAAACTCATCGGTGTCTGGTAAAAGTGAATTACACTTACCTTTTGAGTGTCTTCTTTCAGGATTGTTTTCTCCAGCATACCAGCGATCGCTTCTTGTGTTGTCAGCTGCAATGTTAGCATTTTTGGCGAAGATTTATCAGATAACTGACCTGAATATTTTACTTGAAACATTGCGGGATTTTGGTGTGAGTACTCCGTAGGATAGACTTTCATTGATTTCATTTCAAAGTCCGAGCTATATTTTCTGTTACTTGAAGAATTAATGCAAACAAGGTGATTTTATCTTACTTGTTCAATAAAACGAATCTTAATGGATACGATGTTCACAACATTATGGAAATAGGAAAGACTATTTTTCTGTTATTGTACAAGCAATTGCTACATTATTGAAACAGAAGAGACTATTTTTCTGTTGTTGAACAAGTTATGATTGCAACATTCTGGAAGTAAAAGTTTTTACTGTTACAAAAACCGACGTTTAATCTCTTTTACCTTGTTCGTTTAACAAACTTGTTTTACATATTGCGTGTGTTAATGGCTGTTAAAATCCTCTCCCATGTTCAGGTTGATCCTTTTCTGGGTATCAACGATGGTTATCAAGTGTACCTGAAGCCTCATGCAGATGTGAGAAAATATGGCTCTGCAGCTGATAACGAAGCAGCTGTATCATCACTATCTGAATTGCGGAACAAAGTTCAAGAATGTCATGAGATAATAAAGGATATCTTAGTTAAAAGTTTGTCTAGCATTGCAGAGGTACCAGTTTTCTTGGAAATTTAATGAATACTTCCTTATTTCTTGGCCAACTGCTGGCTCTCCCCAGCCACCAAGAAAAAATAATCGAAATGGACTTTTTTGGGTCCTGGTCCTGCCTCTGCGTGCTTACTTATTCTTTTGGGGTGTGCCTTAGGTTGAGGCTGATGACATATGCAAGCAGCTGTCAGAGGATTTCACACCTGATGATACTTTCATCTTTTATCTAAAATCAATGGTTGGCATGGATCATGTCCAAATAGGGTCACACTCCAGAGATTCACCTTCGTTTGACGAGGTATGCTAATCAAGCAGTCACGTGATTCTTTGTGGTAATGACATGGATATTATTTAATTACTCCCCGTCCAATTTATGTGTCACTTTACTTTTAGCATGTCCCTAAAAGAAAAACATCTTTCTATATTCAGTAATGCTTTAACTGTAAAATTCTAGTTTTGCCCTTGTGAGATTATTTACAGCTACACAAACGTCTGGCTCGCTTTAGAACGAAGTTTCAATACTCCCTCCATCCCAAAATAAGTGTCAATTTAGCAAAAATCATGTCCATTAAGGAATCAATATTATACTGTGTACTAAACACCCCCTATTTAATAAATGCTTTAATAAATTGAACACTATTAAGATGGAGTATAAGGGTATAGTTGGAAAAACATACTAATTGTTGTCTTGAATTCATATGGTAACACTTATTTTGGGACAAGAATTTTGCTAAGGTGACACTTATTTTGGAACGGAGGAGTAATCTTTCTTTCTTTCTTTGAACTATGTGCCCAGTCAAACTAGGCCCCTATTAAATGGGGTGGAGGAAGTACCAAACAAATCTGTCCATGTCATTCCCTAGTTTAATGGCAGTGTCTGGTAACAGTTTCCTTATTGTTTATACTCACCCTCATCTCCCTGAATCAAACATCTTTATACGTTTGTTGGTTATGATGCAGGAATTTTCTCCGAATTCGTTCGTAGAGGATGACAAAGTAAGTGAATCCTCAATTGCTGACATGTCCAGATTCATTCCCAGAATTCCTATGTCTCCATCTCCTTCGATGTCTCATGTTGTGAGCATTGGACAGCTTCTTGAATCGGTAATCTTCCCAACGACCCCTTATATGTGTCCACACAAATCCATCTGCTTATTTGCCATATGTTGTACCCCCAGAGGTGAACTTGTTTGTAGGAGAATCAAGTCAAAACAATTCATTAGTTATAAACAAGATTGGGGAGATTTGACTAATAGTCGGTTTGCCTGTTTGATCTGACTGTTGTTACATTATTAATGGAAGTGTATGTCCTATTTTTTAAAGAAAAGGAAAAATCTTCCATGCAATCAATTAGAGAGGCAACTCGCAATTCGCAAGAGTGTGTCAAATACTACTTTAGGGGATGCTGCATGATATCACTTTCTGCAAATAGATTTCACCTTTTTTTAGCTATCTAAAATCGTGCATATTTTTATTTATTGCTTTTTGAAAAGTTATCTGTTACTCCCATATTTGATCTAACTTAAAAGCAAAGCTTGTCTGAGCGTCCAGTCTCTCTCGTCTGAAATTGTGCAAGACTGTAAGGTACATGCAATTTAATTAGTAGGAATAGCATAAATACATGAATAAACATGCTTCCTCATTTAATGCCACATCCTGTAAAATGAGAAAATGCGAGTTAAAAAACTGAAACAAAATTGTTATTTGGGAGCTGGTTTCTGCTTTGTTAAATCTGAAACAAAATCCTTACATGCAATTTCTGCTTAATTATGTACTATTAGTTATATTTGTGAGCTGGTTTTGCATCCAAGTTTGTCTATAAAGTTAGTTTCATATTTGCATCTTCTGTCAAGTTAAAGAAATGGATTCCATCATCCAATATTGTTCTAGTTCCTCGTCTACTTTTTCTCCATAAACGGTATTCACACGTAGGGTAACATCTGCTCACTGATCGGTGTCTTTAATCTATAACCACTACTGGTGTTTGACATGAGTATGTGTAGTTAAGATTTTATTAAAAATTGGAGCTACAGACCAATAAAACTGTACCGATACTGTGAATGATTCTTTAGGGAATTTGAAAGAAACAAGTCAATCAAATAGCATATCCTTATTGCTTTAGTTGCAAGTCAAATCAAATATCATTCTCCTTAGTTTTCCTTAAGTTCCTTTCTTTTCTCAGGCACTCGAGGTGGCTGGTCAAGTAGCTGGTTCATCTGTTTCAACTTCACCACTTCCATATGATACCATTGCTAGTCAATGCGAATCTCTTGGCACAGAC
This sequence comes from Capsicum baccatum var. pendulum, assembly GCA_030864225.1. Taxonomy (NCBI): domain Eukaryota; kingdom Viridiplantae; phylum Streptophyta; class Magnoliopsida; order Solanales; family Solanaceae; genus Capsicum; species Capsicum baccatum. The sequence goes on from CM061557.1 coordinate 267,880,969, forward strand.
TCGAGAAAGAAACTCTCTAATTGGTTAGCTCATGAAAGTCTTTGTGCAAAAGAAGCTGGTATGGTGTATCCTTCCTTCCCGGCAAATGGGCCATCAGCAGTTGCTAAGGTGATCTTATGTTAACCGTCTTTTAACTAGATCTTCATACTTGTGTCTCCGGTGTAGATGTTGCTTTTATTCTTTTTTTCAAGCCTTTAGTTATGCCCCTTAATATGCCATCAACATGCGAAGTCTTTAGTTTTGCCTACTTGCATTTGATATTGATGTCCATTTGGTATCTTGTGTTTGCTGCAGATACTTCAAGAAGATGGACCCATTAGGGGACCTCTGGTGTCAAATGAACCTTGGCTAGCACTAAGACTACCACCTGCAAGTCCTTTTGATAACTTCCTCAGAGCAGCTAGAGGTTAGATCGACGCACGCAGCTGCACCTTTTTGGTGTTTAGTTTGTAAATGGAAGGTAACTAGTGATCGATGACTAGTAGGTTTAGCTAGCCCACCCTTTTGCTCTTATCCCAACTCTGGAGCTGCAATCCCCCAATCTTATCAAGTATTTGTATTATTAAGGTGTTTGTTAAATCATTGTTGTAAAGTGCAGTACTACCAAATTATCAGGCTGTATTTAGTTCTAACTTATGTTATTGTTGTGTAACTAGGCTTTCAACTCCAGCCAGCTCCTCTAATCGTTTCAAATCTGTCTCTTTTAACAATTTGAATGGAGTCCTCATGCTACATTATTAAACTTTTGCCTGGACTATATTTGAGGACAATTTTGACTTATATCAATGTTCTTGATATCCTAACTCACCACACACAATATGTAATTTACAAACTTGTAAATAATATGAACATATATAAAGAGTATAAATTGCCAACCGTAGAATAACAATTACAAATCGAATACAACAAGATGCCAGCAGGAATCTTACAACTCACGTACGTACTCCCAATTATCAAGAAACTTACAAAGCTTGACAAACAAATGTCATCTTTAAAAGTACTTCCTCCATTTATGTCATCTGTCATTTGCAAAACGAGTAAGGAAAAATTTGAGGACAATTAATGAAAATGAAGTTGTTCTCTTATATTTTCGTGCTGTTAATTACCTTCATTATTGGCAGAGGTGCAATGGCAGATCATGAGCAGCCATACAATGTGAATGGTGTAATTCCTGCAGTATTTGTGTTCGGATACTCCTCAATTGATACTGGCAATAACAATTGGTTCCCAACGTTAGCCAAGGCCAATATGGAAGATTTTGCGATGAAAAAAATTCTCTGATCAGTCATTCTTGGTATGGATGTTGATACGACCCCTATCTTACTTCCTCTTCCATCTCTGAACCTGATTATCCTCCTCGTTTTTATATGACATGGTTTTATAAATTACAACTATATTATGTCTACATTAAGTCATGGACGCAGAATGACTCAAAGCATTAGTTCAGTTAGAGGTAACTATAATTGGATTGAGTCAAATAATATTTCACAACTCAACTCGCGTACATTGAATCTGTTATTGTGTGTGTGTATATATTGATTTGATTTGATTTGATTTGTCTAACATTGATTTGCTATTTAAGTTTTTATTTCTGAAAGGATCTAAATAAGTTGGGAGCACGTAAGATTGGTGTAGCTGGTGTATTAGCAATGGGATGTCTGCCAGCTCTCAGAAATACTGGAGGAGGAATATAACTGAAAGAAATTGTGTAGATTCTGTCAATGAGAAAGTATACATGTTCAACAACAAGCTCTCTATTGAGATAAACTCTCTTAGTAGCAAGTTTCCTGATCCCAAACTTGCCGGTTTACATCGACTTTTACAATAGTATCATCCATGCATGTTCAAATGATTATGACTATCTTTTTTGGGATGGTTACCACTTCACAGAAAAAAATTACAGAATCATGGTCGTCAAACAAATACTCCAGCAACATCTTCAAACCTTCATATCTTCACCATAAACACGAGCACTGCTTGCACTTTCCTCTATTGTTAGATTTATCCTGAGGTTCTAGCTTTATTGTTTTTCTATTGATTGTTTCTAATGACATATATCATGCCTATTATTATGATCATTGAATAATCACAATTTTGTGATGTTCTATGGTTTTACTCTGTTATTATTGGAGGTCAAAGATTACAGTAGAAGGTTATCGATCAGTAGGAAGTCGAGTGTTATCGCGCTTTATATGGAATCTCCTATTTTTTCAATTCGTATTACTACTATCTGTTGTTTCATTTGCTGTGTATTTTTCTGTTTTGCTCTTATGTTTTTCTTGCAATTCCGCTTATTGAAAAATATAATAATGGAGCATCCCTTTAATAATTTAGGTATGTAATTTATAAAAATATCAAATTTGAAAGGAGATTTTACGAAGAAAATGTCACCTAGCTTAAGTTGACATGTAGATTTGACATACAAAGTATACTTGTTAATCCAATTTTGTTCAATAGGTTGAAATACAAGATATCATGGTTCAAAAATAATACCATTATTCGCCAATTTAATTAGGCAAGCTATTATTCATAAAATTCTAATGTGTATAGTTGGGTTACGAATCTTCTTAAAATTAAGGGTTCATCTGGTTGGGAACAAGTTATTTCAAAATTAAAATATGCTCGGAATAGCAATTTCAGAATAAGTTATCTCATCATATATATGACATTACTTGTTCTATCATTATGGTGTAAATGATGAAATTTCTAAGTGTGTACTGGTAGGTGGATTTACCCTAGAAATGATGGATACAAGCGAACCCGTAGTCTCTCTGACAAATTATATATATATAGAGAGAGAATTGATCTAAGTAGCATCTATTCATCAAAAGGATCGGATGATGCATTTGACCGAAAGCTAAGTTATTTATATCTAAAGGAAGAAGGATCAAATTTCATAATTAAAAAATTCTTTTTTCTCCTTTCGTTAATGGTACATCAATGTTCTAGATATCCTAAATCACCACACACAATATATAATTTACAAACATGCATTTAACATGAATACATAAAGTATAAAAAATTGCCAACCGTAGAATAACAATTACAAATCGAATATATACAATAGATGCCAGCAGGAATATAATGTAGAAGTACGCACGTCCTCCCAATTATCAAGAAACTTAACACCTTTGACAAGCAAATGTTGTCTTCTATAAATATTATTATTACTCCATTTATTTCGTCTGTCATTTGCAAAACAACTAAGGAAAAATTTGAGGACAATTAATGAAAATGTTGTTGTTCTTTTATATTTTCGTGCTGTTAAGTGCCTTCATTATTGGTAGAGGTGCAATGGCAGATCATGAGCAGCCATACAATGTGAATGGTATATTTCCTGCAGTATTTGTGTTCGGAGACTCTTTAGTTGATACTGGCAACAACAATTGGTTCCCAACGTTAGCCAAAGGGAATATGCCACAACATGGAAAGAACTTTGAAGGGGGAAAGGCAACTGGAAGATTTTGTGATGGAAAAATTCCTTCAGACATTCTTGGTATGTATGTTGATACGACCCCTATCTTGCTTCCTCTTCCATCTCTTAACCTGATTATCCTCCTCGTTTTTATATGACATGGTTTTATAGTTATAATTATATTATATCTGCATTAAGTAATGGACGCAGAATGACTCAAAGCATTAGTTCAGTTAGAGCCTAGAGGTAACTATAAATGGATTTAATCAAATTTAGGTGGTTAAAATGAATCAAGCAAAGACTCGATTGGTCAAAAGTTAAGGTCAAACGAGTTGAGTTGAGTCAAATAATATTTCATAACTCAGCTCGGTTCACCTTACGTAACCAACTCGATCACCTTCCTCTTTCAATTTTTGCTTTTTAGAACAAATAATACACAAACTAATGCATTTTTCTTGAAGTAATAGTGGAAGTTCTTCCGAATATACATAATTTTCAACCTTCGAATTTGATTTTATATGATTGAGTTTGGTTGCATTTTGATTCTGTTAGATTACAGTATTTTAGGACTTTGTTAAAAAACATAGTTATATAAAATTCACAAATGAAAAAATCAATTCAGATAAATAGTACTAGTACTAATTATTTTCAGCTTTAAAATTGATATTATATATAGTGGAAGAATTGGGAATAAAAGAGTTGTTGCCTCCATATCTTGATCCAACATTAGAAGCTAAGGATCTCATAACAGGAGTTAGCTTTGCTTCAGCAGCTTCAGGATATGATCCACAAACTGGTGTTTTCTTGGTATATTTATATATTTTTCATTTCCCTATCTTATATAGAGTCCGGAGCCTAAAGAACAACATTGTATACATAATCATAGTTGGTTAATCTTGCAAAGGTCTCCTTCACGATGCTGCCCTATAGGCTCCGGACTCATCTTTTATATATATACATTGTATAAAATGTTTTTCATTATTGATCATTATTATTTTGTGATGAAAATGCAGCCAGTTCTACCACTTCAAAAACAGTTAGAATTGTTTAAGGAATATATTGGTAAAATTAAAGGTATTGTTGGAGAAACAAGAGCCTTAGAAATAGTGAAGGAGAGCCTTTATGTAGTAGCCACGGGTAACAATGACATTCAATTGAATCCATCTTCCTCTCTAAATCCATCATACATCGATATCATGCTCAACTTTGCTTCCACTTTCTTGCAGGTAATAATTTCAATTCACATGCACCCTACTACTTTTAATTCTTTTATATATAGTTGAATCAACGGCAGGGAGCTTATTGCTTTTAGAAGGGAACCTTCGATTTCACTTTTTTATAGTGTATCGTTATTTTGATTTTTTTTTTAAAGTAAGGCTTATGAATGAAGTAATTGAAATGACGAATGACTATACACTACAAACGGACTGAAGATTGTAGTAAAAAGTACTTATCTCAACGAGGGGAAAAGCTCTTTGTGAATGGTCGGAGTGAATTCTATTCAAACATGATTCGTGCGGGCGAATGGATGCAATTTTCATACTAGTGATATTGAACAAGTTCTAAGGAATAATGTCTTTCTTATTTATGTACAAGTATTTTTTCTTTTAAATTTGATACTGTCATCATTTCTGTTTTTTTTTTTCTAATTATTTGGATATGCTTTATTCTGAGCTAAAAATTTATCGAAAACAACCTCTCTCTATGTCTAAAAGGTAGGGGTAAGATAATGCACTCTACCCTCCCAAATTCTATTTTAAAATTACACTGAATCTGTTATATTTTGTGTGTGTGTATATATATATATATCCCTGTGTGTGTATATATTGATATGTCTGATATTTGCTATTTAAATTTTTAATTCTGAAAGGATCTAAATAAGTTGGGGGCACGTAAGATTGGTGTAGCTGGTGTATTAGCAATGGGATGTCTGCCAGTTATCAGAAATACTCTAGGAGGAATTGAAAGAAATTGTGTAGATTCTATCAATGAGAAAGTATACATGTTCAACAACAAGCTCTCTACTGAGATAAACTCTCTTAGTAACAAATTTCCAGATGCCAAAATGGTTTACATTGACGTTTACAATATCATGCTTGATCTACTCAACAACCCTACAAAATATGGTAAGAATCATATGTATATATATACACATACACACACTCCCTCCGTTTGATTTATGTATGTTGCACTTTAATCGATCATAAATTTATTGTAACAGGTTATAAGATAACGAAAAATGGGTGCTGCGCTTTTCTTGGAAGAGTAGATTTGCTAGCTAATTGCCCCATCCCATGTTCAAATGATTATGACTACCTTTTTTGGGATGGTTACCACTTCACAGAGAGGAATTATAGAATCGTGGTCAAACAAATACTCCAGCAGCATCTTCAAACCTTCATATCTTCACCAAATTCACCATAAACATTCATTCCTGTATGTTCATATATACACACACGAGCACTGTTTGCACTTTCCTCTATTGTTAGATTTTTCTTTTGAGGTTCCTTCCTGGCATTATTGTTTTACCACACGTTCCACGTTGGTGAAAATAGCGTCGCCGGATCTGGGAGCTACCGGAGCCATTCTAACAATTTTGCTGCTGATTATTTTCCAATCGATTACTATGAGTGAGCTACTTTTACAAAGAGAAATATGTGAAATTGCATAAGGTAGCCACTTTTACGATCGTTTATTTGAGATTTAGCCATTATTTAAGAAGTGTTGTTTGATTTATTGTCTTGTGTCTCAAATTTGCGTTGGTGCTCGATTAATTTGAATTTGTGTGCGTAAGGATAAGGCTCGAAAATAGGAATTATGATAATAACAGAATAACTATTACCAACCTATGAGATCTACGAACCTAAAAATCAAATTGATACTCCCCCCGTTCCATTTTACGTGACATAGTTTGACCGTGCATGAAAGAATTCGGACTTCCAAAAGATCCCGGTAGCGAAAATAGGGATGCCGTTAGAACGTGTATGTATACAGAAAGGATAGTATTAGAAACGATGATATTCGGGTTAGGAGAATGCAAATTAAGGTAGACGGGCGGTAGGTAGGAGTGCGTCTCTGCTAGTAGGTAGGTGTGATTTGTCTTGTTATCTATGTTAGTTGTCGTTATACTTTGCTCATAGTGTCTTGGTCTTGGAGTTTTGAGTGATGTTTGTTGTTTCAGAAAGCTCGAACGTGGTACGATTTTGTGGTACGTTTATTTTTATTATGTCTTTTATTTCTACTTGTTGTTTCTTGTTCTTATATTACGCCCTTCTCTAGTTTTTTTTTTTTTTTTATCTTGAGCCGATGGTCTTTCAGAAATAGCCTCTCTACCTCACGTCTGAGTTGCTGGTATCAGTACGGACTACATACACTTTATCCTTTTTAGACTTCACTTTGTGGGTATCTTATTTTTCAATTTTATTATTACCCGATGTTTCCTTTATTTCAATTATTTTTATTATTTGTTACAGTTCTTTTTCTCACGGTTTTCCGCATGACCTCTTCACTACTGTGTTTTTTTCTTAATGATTTTTCTTATGTTTTACTTGAATCGAGAATCTATTAAATTCAATCTCTGTACCTTCATAAAATTATATTGAATTTCATCAACCCCAATTATTATTAAAAAAAAAATTTGGGGGGGGGGGGGGGGACATAAGTCCCAACAGTTTTGAGCTTAATTATAATTTTTTTTGATATTTTATGTAATTACAAAAATATCAACTTTGGATCTATCAAGATACATAATTAGCTCTCGATAAATCCAATGAAGGTACATTTTTTCCTTTGTAAAGCTATATAATTAGTTTTTGATATATTTTTTTTTTCAAATTTGAATCTGTCGAGATACATAATCAGCTCTTTGATATTAACCAACGAAAATACACATTAGTTGAGTTTTTTTGTAATTACTTTATAACGATGGAGTATTTGTATAAATATGATAAATTAGAGGTGTATATTTAAGTATTTTGTTTTTAAAGAAGTATGTCAACAACTTTACTTGATTTTACTTTGGGAAAAAACTCTATTTCCACCTTGAACTATACGCGAAAAGTTTGAGATACACCTGAACTTCCTATTATCCCCTATACTAATTAAAATCGTATTTTTTACAATCTTAGTGCCTACGTGGCACATACATGACACATACGTGTGCCTACTGTGGGCGATCCAATTTTATTAAATTTAAATCCGGACAAAATTCGGATTATATTAAATTCAAATTATATTAGTCCCAAATAAATATTGCGGATTAATATAATCAGATTAATTATTTAAGTCCAAACATATATGGGTTTAATTAAAGTCCAATTTTTTATTGGGCTAGCCCATTGATTTGGGCTACAAATGATGAGCCTACTTTAATAAGCCCAAGATATTGTCATATTCTAGAGGCCCAAATAAGCGCCACGTGTCAAATGACGTTGTCACGCCTCAAATCCTATTGGGGCGGACTGGCACCCGTAACCGAAGAGGTCCGGGAGAACCATCTCATAACCTTATACTTCCCATGCATACCTCTATGACAACCCGAAATTCGGACAACCATGTCGCACATAAAAGGAAATAATCACCTGTATAAGCTCGGGCACACATATATATGTATATACAATACTTGGCCGTTGGAGCCATCACGTCTATTAACAAAATACCACCTTGACTGTACATTAGGTCTACAAAGCCTCTAGACAATACGCAGAGTTTAACTAAGGTCGGGACACACCCCGCCATATAACTAACTTCTATACAATACCAAAAGTGACTGGATATGACACAGAAAGCCCCGAAGCAAACTGGAGCTCACCAAAAGCAGCTGGGTATCCTGACTCCTACTTGTGCGGTGTATGAGCTGAGGTACCTGTGCCTGCAGCATGAAATGCAGGTCCCCCGTGGGGGACGTCAGTAAGAAATATGTACTGAGTATGTAAAGCTGTAGATAATCACATATGATATAGGAGCTCAATAGAAATCAGAAACAAGTGAATAAATCGTAATAGGAGTGGACCACACTTACTAGAACTTGTGACAACCTGTACATTGTATTTATTCAATCACTTTACCTTCGTTCTTATCATCTTTGTAATCATTAATGTACTGTACTATGACCATTAGGCTACCTCCAGTACATATCAATTGGGATCGACCCATGCTAGGCTTATGCCCCTGGGATACCACCCATAAACACATAAATAGGGATCGACCCATGCTAGGCTTATGCCCCTGGGATACCACCCGATAAGAGAGAACTTCCATCACTTAGTTCAATTAATCTTTGAGATTGTTATTTCGGTCGCCACCACATTTTTGATACTTTGAAACAATGATACATCAATAAGAGACATATAAATAGACCATCAATGCAATAACAATGAAGTAAGAACTCATTGGCACATCAATAAAGTGTTTTGGAGTCATCAATGCCATAACAATGAAGTAGGAACTTATTGGTATATCAATGAAACGTTTTGGAGTCATTAATAACACATGGATCTTGTTTGAGTAACCGGATACCTTCTGACATTCATTAGTGCAATAAACATGTAAGATTTGGAAGACAAGTAAGTATTGGAATGTCTTGATATCTTGTAGGATGGAAACAAGTTCATTGGTAACGTAGGACATCATACAAAACCATTATGGATCACATGTTACTGAATAACTTTGGAAACTTTCTTAATAGAACAATTGTTCACTTTCATGCCAAAGATATGGTATAGAGTATGCTTTACATACCTGACTATCAACCTTCAATACTAGTCCCAAATAGACTTCTCGTCTTTTCGGATTACTTATCTACAATGAACATATATAGCAATCTAGTATTAGCGACCAAACGTTACAATTCAATTATTTGAATTCACCAAACTAGTGGTTAAGTAGTAAGCCTTAATTACACCTTAAAGGGTGTCACTTTAACCTTCTTATACTCCAATTACATTCACATGTCATGCATATTCATACAACATCCTCCAATATCAAGTTTGGATTCATTTATCCTTCCAACCAATCCATTAAACCAAATTGAGCCATAGACATAAATAATCATCAATTCAATAGTATATCACCATATCCACCTTCCATAACTCAATTACCATATCCACCCTCCACAATTCAATACAATCAAACCATGCAAAATAGTCCATAACTCTATTTTCATCACCTTTCAATAACAACCAATACATATAATCCTCTATCACACATATACATATGGAAAAGAACAAAGGCAAACAATATTCATACCTTAGAATTCACCTCTTGATTATGAAATCCTGTTTGCACAAATAATAGGTTCCGTTCGAAGCTCTCGAGATGACAAACGCAGTTATCGGATTACTTTGAAATTTCTACGGTTGAATCAAAAGTAATTTAAAGGTCAAATTGGCTAGGGTTTGTTCTTTCTCAATGATTGATGATGAAAATGAGTTTTTGAACTCATATACATGTATATATACACATATTCCCATCCATAATATCATAAGGAATGACCAAAGTGCCTTTAAAATTTAAATAATGTCAAATCTGTCCTTTGGTGGACTGTTTTGATAAGTTAAAGTAGATCGACCATAACTCTTTGTTTCGATATTGGATTTGGGTGAAATTGGTATCGTTGGAAATATAATTCAAAGGGATTTCATTTCATATAAAGTAGGCCACCCAGTTCGTCCTGTACAAGGAGTTATGATCGTTTGAAGTTGACCCTAAAAATCTGTTTTGAGATGCTGAAGTAAAACGAGTATAACTCCTTACTCAGATGTTGTATTTGTATGAAACCAATTTCATTGGAAAGAAGACTCAAAGATCTTTCTTTTGATAGGTCACATCTCTCCCAGTTCATTATATTAAGGGAGTTATGATCGTTCAAAGTTGACCCAAAAAATTGGCTGGCCTCAGTAATTTGTGTGCAAGAAATTTTCCTGCACATTTACTATTCACAATATCCCGGCCACCGTTTTATAGTTTCGAACGTGCTCGATTATATCCAAAACTTATCCGTTTTTGGAAATCTTTATATTGTTGGAAAGCTTATTCAATAACCTTCGTATGGAACCATCGACGGGCAAATTCTGGTATAAATAAAATAAAAAATTAATTCTATATAAATAAGACCAATACACGTACTTGAATACGCCAATACACGTACTTGAATACGGGGTGTTACAGATGTAGCATGCTAAGTCAAGTGAAGGAGCCAGTAGAACCACGTCACATGTCAAAATGATGCAGCAGGCCCATGAAATAAAAGCCCATAAAAAGGCATTACATCACTTAAATCTGATTGGTCAAAGGAAATTTTATATTCATCATGACTCTTCCTTTCCTACAACTATAAATAGGGGTCTCATAATTTAGAAAAGGACCCCCCAGAATTCTAACAAGTAGCAAGAGAAAGCTCGTGGATCAAACGCCGCAATTTCTCTAAAAAGCTTAAGCATTCAAATCAAGTTCATCAAGATTCAAGATCAGGACCACAATATTCAAGAACAAGCTCCTAAGCCCCTGAATTCAAGCACAATTCAAGATCAAGTCCCTCAAGTCCATCAAATCAAGTTCAAATTCAAGATCAAGTTTCAAGCCCTTGAATAGCTGTGATTGGTACTTCCCTAAAACTACATGCCCCCGTAGGATGTGAGCCTAAGGCTGATAGATATAGTGATCACTAGTGAACAAAAAATTAAGGTCCTACTCCGATGGTAAGGATAGGACAGCTCTTCCCAATGTGGGTTAGACATTGGACTCCATGTAGCTCACATGGTTTATGTCGGTTGTAAGAGACTCCCAATTTATGTGTGTGTATTCTCCTATCTAATATGAAAAGTCTTATTATTCTATCTAAGATGAAAACATATTTGTTTGAAAGACTGAGTTTGAGAAAGTCATTGTTTTCGAAAGATTTAATGAACATATATTCCAAAGAGAATTGTTATGAGATTTGATTGCTTTGATGATTTGGAATCGAGATGGAAGTGAATTGAGATTTATTATGATGACTCACATGTTTCACCTGATACATTTTACTCTCTTATGATTATGATGATTTTAATTCGAGCTAAGTGAATCATTTGTATCAGCATGCATAATTTTATAAACTGTGATGATATTAAGATGTTATTTTATATATGCATTGCACCCTCATATGCTCGGTACATTTCCATGGTACTGACCCATATTCGTATGTGGGCTATATTTTCTTGGAATGTTGGTACAAGGTATAATGTACATCTCAGATCTAGTCAGTTTACGATATCCAGTCAGCAGGTGATAAGTCCTTTTGATCCAAGGGCTTGACCCGGCTACCTACAGTCAGTACTAGTAGAGGCTTCATAGACAGTCAGTAGAAGTTGATGTATTCTATTTCAGTTTTGGTTGTAAAAGCAGAGTTGTAATCTTGTAAATTTAGTTTTGTATCTATCATATTCAGAAAAGAGTTATTTTCTGCAGATTTGTATAGATTTATACTTTTTGTTCAGTTGCTTATGAGTTATGCCAGTAGAAGGGTTAGCTTGGGGTAACTTCTGATCCTAAGCACCGTGTGAAGTCTCGGGACCCGATTTTGGGGCGTTACAAAGTGCTTCAAAAAGAGAAAGCAGTGTTCCAGAATCGCTTAAGAAGACTTTAGCTCTACTTGAGCATTCTGGTTCCAAATACTCTGGTGTAAAGAGTGATGATCGTTGAAGTGACTCATTATCTCCAACTACACTGCATAATTTGAGCACTTCAAAGATCAATTTATGCGATAATCCATGCTACTCTCCATCTCCTGTGATTATGCAAGTGATGGTGGCTGATGCCTCGTCTATGGAGGAGCAGTTTGCGAATCTGGCAAAGGCAATTGAAGGCCTAGCCAAGTATGTTCAAAATCAAGATGCTCGGATTGATAAGATAGTGGATAGAGTGGAAGGCTTGATAGACGGAGAGTCTAGCCATGCACTTGGAAAAGTTCCAGAGGCTCACGAGTCTGAACATCCTATAAAACAAACACCACTAACTAAAGAGGTACAAGTTTCTTCTGAGGGAATGATCCCGATTGAGCAATTGAAGGAATTCATTGAAGGGACCCTCAAAGACAAATATGATGTTGTCACCAAATCTTTCCTTGCGTATGCCAAGCCCTACACTACGAGGATAAATAGTCTCAAAATGCCTGCCGCCTATCAACCCCTCAAATTTCAACAATTTGAGGGGAAAGAAAACCCAAAACAACATGTCGCACACTTTGTTGAGACATGTAACAGTGCTAGAACTTACGGTGACTATCTTGTCAAACAGTTTATTCGTTCCCTAAAGGGAAATGCCTTTGATTGGTATACGGATCTCGAGCCTAACTCAATTGATAGTTGGGAACAATTGGAGCATGAGTTCCTGAATCGCTTCTACAGCACAATGCGTACGGTGAACATGGTAGATCTCACAAATACTCGACAAAGAAAGGACGAGTCAGTCACCGACTTCATCAATCTATAGAGAAATGCGAGCCTAAAATGCAAAGATAGGCTCAGTGAAGCTTCTGCAATATTGATGTGCGTCCAAGGAATGCATTGGGGGCTTCTTTACATCTTGTAAGAAATTAAACCAAAATCCTTTGAAGAGTTAGCTACTCGTGCTCATGACATGGAGTTGAGCATGTCTTCTACTGGAAAGGAAGGAGCGCCTATCCATGACCCTCGAAGGGGAAAGGATAAGCAAGAACCCAAAAAATAGGGTAAGTTTGTCCCTAAAAATGATAACAAAGAATCTATGAATGTTGATGTGTCTCCTGTGAAAGTCACCACAAAGGTGAGAAAGAAGCAAAGTGTGAAGATGACTTCTAGAGCACGTCCAAATCAGAAAACTTTAAAGGAGATGCAAGAAAATAAATATCCCTTCCTTGATTCTGATGTTACTGAGATTTTTGATGAAATCTTTAAGTATAAGCTCATTGAACTCCCAGAGATGAAGCATCCCAACGAAGCTGGAAGGATCAATGACCCTAATTATTACAAATATCATAGGCTCATAAGTCACCTTCTGGAGAAATGCTTTGTCTTTAAAGATAAAGTTATGGAACTGGCAAAAGAGAAGAAGATCTTCTTCGATGAGACGGTCAGTTCTCATAAAATCTCCATCACATTTGGCTCGCTCGATCCTGTCCAAATATGTGTCGAAGAGTATAATGAGAAAATATTAGAGCCTGGCAGGTCTTCAGTTGACGAAGACAATGATGAAGGTTGGACTCTAGTAACCAGACACAGACGCAAGAAGACGAGTCCATGAAAGGAGTCAGTCGAGCAACCAACTAGGAGGATAATGGTAAAGAAACCAAGGAAACAGAAGTTGCTTGAATTCCTAAAGAAGACGAGGGTGACAGAGCTTTACCCCCCAAAACCTCGGCGTCCGGTGACTTTAGAGGAATTCTTACTGAGTTAGTTTCGTGTAAAGACTGCCCAAGTCAACTTTGAGGCATCTTGTTTTAATACCGCCAAATAGGGGGAAAAGGGTGAGAATTAACCCATGGAAGTTCCTTCACCCTCCGAAAAGCTTGCTGAAACTCTTGGCTAAGAGGTACATGTGTGTGATACAAAAATCACATTCACAGATAACGATCTTCTGCTTGGTGAGGCCCTACATAACCGTCCCTTACACATGGTGGGTCAAATTCTAAGAAAGAATATCAATAGAATCTTGATAGATGAAGGATCTGGAGTCAACATCCTGCCTATCGGCACGATGAAGGAACTTGACATCGCTACTAGCGAACTGGACGAAAGCCGTATAATGATCCAAGACTTCAATCAAGGGGGCCAGAGGCAATGAGATGTATCAAGTTGGGGATTCGTATGGATGATTTTAAATCAAACCCATTGATGCATGTGATCGATGCCAAAACTTCATACAATATATTGCTTGGTAGGCCTTGGGTGCACGGGAACAAAATTATCTCATCTTGTTACTATCAATGCTTGAAGTACCTCAAAGATGGAGTGGAAAGAAGATAGTTTCCGATGATAAGCCATTCACTGAAGCTGAGTCACATTTGCCGATGCAAAACTCTACTTAAAAAAATATGTTGTGGATGAGAAAAGGGTTGAAGATGTCACTAAGACCAAGTATGACGATCTTGCATCTAAAAAGGTCGTGGTGACTGTCGAAAAAGTCTCCACCAAGAAGCCTCTCTCCACTTCAAATAAAGAAAGTGTCACTTCTACAAAAAAGAAGGCAACTTCCATTTTTCGTTACGTACCGAAGGTAAGGAAAGAGAAAGATCACCCATCGGATTCCCAAGATAATGTGCTAAAGGGGCTAACTTTACCTATCAGGAAGATTGATGCAATAAATCTATTCTTAAGACTTCTTGAAGAGTCTGTGGCTCAAAATCTGCCACAAAATATGACATTCCCTACCAAACGTACGAAGGATGGCTTCGATCTAAATACATACAAGCTATTTGTAAGGCTGGATACAATCCAAATGAGCTATCAAGGTTGGGCAAACTTCCATCGGAAGGTACGACCAGGCAGACATGTAAAGGCCTAGTATATACGCAGCCATCTCCAATTCGTATCTCCATTAGAAGGGCGGTTAGTAACTACACCAGTGTAGAAGAAAAGTCTACTGCATCCAATAAAAGGGTTTCTGTCTTTGATCGACTTGGAGAATCAACTGCAAGAACTTCTGTGTTCGAAAGGTTAGGACCTCTAAATAAGAGTAAAAGCAACAAGTGTAATAGGAGTCATCAAAGCACGATGATGCACTCTTTACTTAAAATACAAAAAAAATTTCAAAGTTTGATTCCTTCTAGAATGAAGCGACAGACAGAACTGGTAGTTTCATGCAATGAGGTGCTAAAAGTAAAGGCGCATACTGTGGTTTATACCAAGCAACGCAAAGAAGATAAAGAGAGTGTTGGCTCATCATATCATATTACAACCCAGAACGAGAAAGATTTCCCATCTCAAATGAAGGTTGATGAAGAGATAGAAGATGCCTTTTGATGTTATCATATATCCGTCAACGACGATGATCCTCAAGAGGAAGAAGGTGCTGGAGATGCTCCATTGCAACTTGAAGAAGGATTAAAGGCCACAATAGATTCCTTGAAGAAAGTTAATCTTGGAACCGATGAAGACCCAAGACCAACTTACCTAAGCACGTTTCTAGAAATGGAGGAGGAAATCACTTATATGGACATACTCAAAGAATATATAGATGTCTTCGCTTGGAGATATAAGGAGATGCCTGGTTCAGATCCAAAAGTAGTGGTCCATCAGTTGGCGGTCAAGAATGGTGCCCGTCTTGTTAAGCAAGCCCAAAGACGCTTTAGGCCGGAGTTGGTTCATTTGATTAAAAATGAAGTTAACAAACTCATTGAAGCGGACTTTATTCGTGAAGTCAAATATCCCACATGGATTTCAAGTATTGTTCCAGTACGGAAGAAGAATGGCCAAATTCGAGTTTGTGTCAACTTTTAGGACCTCAACAACTCCTGCCTTAAGGATGACTTTCCAATCCCCATACCAGAGTTGATGATTAATGCCACCACTGGTTATGAGGTAATGTCCTTCATGGATGGTTCATCCGGCTACAACCAAATTCGTATGGCGCCAAAGGATGAAGAACTCACTGCATTTCGTACGTCCAAAGGTATTTATTGCTACAAAGTGATGCCTTTTGGTTTGAAGAACGCTGGTGCCACTTATCAAAGGGATATGCAGAATATCTTTGATGGTCTGTTCTATAAAAATTTTGAATGCTATATGGATGATCTAGTGATGAAGTCAAGAAAGAGATACGACTACTTAAAAGACCTAAGAATGGTATTCGAGTTACTTCGAAGATATCAACTTAGGATGAATCCATTAAAGTGTGCCTTTGGAGTTACTTCTGAAAAGTTTCTTGGCTTCATTGTGCGACACCGAGGAATTGAAATTGATCAAGACAAGGTTGATGCGATTTTGAAGATGCCCGAGCCTCGAAATATTCATGAGTTAAAAAGCCTTTAAGGAAGGCTAGCATATTTAAGGAGGTTCATGTCAAACCTAGCCGAAAAATGTCAACCATTTAGTCATCTCATGAAGGACACTCCCTTCAAATGGGACCAAGCTTGTAGTAATGCCTTTGAGAGTATCAAATCATACTTAATAAAGCCACCAGTTCTTGCGGTACCTATACCTGGAAAACCATTGGCACTCCCTTCGAATGGGACCAAGCTTGTAGTAATGCCTTTGAGAGTATCAAATTATACTTAATGAAGCCACCAGTTCTTGTGGCACCCATACCTGAGAAACCATTGATACTTTACATTACGGAAAGAGAGGTCAGTTGGAGCACTACTGGCTAAGGAAAATAGTGAAGGTAAAGAAAACTCTCTTTACTATTTGAGCAGAATAATGACGCCGAATGAGCTAAAGTATTCTCCAATTGAAAAGTTATGTTTGGCATTGGCTTCTCAATTCAAAAGATGAAACACTACTTTCAAGCTCATGTTGTCGTCTTGTGTCTAGGGCAAATCCCATTAAGTTTGTAATGTTGAAACTAGTCCTTAGTGATCGAATTGCAAGATGGTACATTTAATTTCAGTAGTTTGAGTTTGTTGTACATTCCCCAAAAGGCTGTAAAAGAACAAGCATTGGCTGACTTCTTAGCAGACCACCCGATACCTGATGATTGGGAACTGAGCGATGAACTTCCTGATGAAGATGCAATGGTCATTGAAGCTAGACCCCCATGGAAGATATACTTTGATGGTGCCACACATCGATATGGAGCTGGTACCGGTGTGGTGTTCGTCACTCCATAAGAAAAGGTCATCCCATACTCTTTTACCCTAATAAATCGTTGCTCCAATAATGTTACTGAATATAAAGTGCTCATACTCGGAATTGAGATGGCTGTCGACATAAAACAACTACAGTTACAAGTTTTTGGTGACTCCCAATTGGTGATCAAGTAGCTTTTGGGAAGCTATGATGTCCGGAAGCCTGAGTTAAGACCATATCATGATTATGAACAGAAGTTGATAGGATGGATTGGATAAGTAACCCTCCATCATGTGCCAAGAAAAGAAAATAAGCAAGCTGATGCTCTAGCTGCTTTGGCTTCAACTCTAACTCTTTCGAATCAGACACGATTTACTATCCGCCAAGAATGGGTAGTACCACCATCAAATGATGATGAGGACATAAAAGGTAAGGTTGAATACCTCGTCGCTGTGTTCGAAGCTGTAAAGAAGGATTGGCGACAACCTATCATTGACTTCTTGTGTTATGGGATACTTTCAGAAGACCTAAGGAGAAGGACCGACATCCATTATCGTGCACTTCGCTTCCTTTATCATAAAGACACACTGTACCGAAGATCATTTGAAGGAGTACTCTTACAGTGTTTGGGAGAGGAAGAATCCATTCAAGCTTTGTAAGAAGCGCACTCAGGAGTTTGTGGATCGCATCAGTCTAGACCGAAGCTCCATTTTCACATTAAAAGGATGAGATATTATTGGCCAACGATGGTGAAAGATTGCTTGGACTATGCCAGAAGATGCAAAGCTTGTTAATTCCATGCAAACTTCATACATCAACCTCCAGAAGTACTACACCCAACTGTAGCATCTTGGTTATTCAATGCTTGGGGAATGGATGTTGTTGGTCCATTACCAAAATCTTCTGGTCGATACTTATACATCTTGGCCGCGATAGATTATATTACTTCTCAAAGTGGGCCGAAGTTGTTGCTCTCAAGGAAGTAAAGAAAGAAAATGTTGCAAACTTCATCCGAGTGAATATCGTACACCGCTTTTGAATCCCTCAATATATAATAACTGACAATGGCAAACCGTTCGATAATAAATTGATGAATAAGATTTGTGATCTCTTTGGCTTCAAGCAGCGCAAGTCTTCTATGTACCATGATGCCGCCAATGGTCTAGCCGAAGCATTCAATAAGACTTTATGCAATTTGTTGAAGAAATTCGTCTCCAAATCCAAACGAGACTGGCATGAGCGAATGAAAGAAGCTTTATGGGCGTATAGGATAACTTACCGTACACCAATGCAAGCAACTCCATACTCGCTTACTTTTGGAGTTGAAGCAGTTCTGCCACTTAAGCGTCAAATACCTTCTTTGAGACTGACTATTCAAGAAGGGCTCACCAATGAAGAAAATGCTAAGTTGCGTCTTGCGGATTTAGAAGCTCTTGATGAGAAGAGGCTGGAGGCTCAACAAAATTTTGAATTCTATCAAGCCCGGCTATCTTGTTCTTTCAATAAAAAGGTTTACTTGAGGTGCTTCCAAGTTGGAGACCAATTCCTTGCAGTAAGGAGACCCATTATCACTTCTCATAAGTCTGGGGGTAAATTCACCTCGAAGTGGGATGGACCATATGTCATACAAGAGGCATATTCAAATGGTGCTTACAAGCTTGTCGATGCAGATGGTGTGAGGATTAGTCCCATCAACGCCAAGTTCTTGAAGAAGTACTATCCCTAAAGGAAGATAAAACTCCTTAAGACACGAGTATAAACTGCATGTACACTCCTTAAGGCACTAGTATAAACTGCATGTCCACTCCTGGCCTGCAAGAGTATAAACTGTGTTCGACTAAAAAAATAAAAAAATAAAAGTCCGCTAGGTTGAAAATCTCAAAAGAGGCGGCCTAGGCAAAAGTTAGGACACAAAAAAAACACTCACCCAGAACTACGTTGTGACTTGATCCTCTTTACTAAGGTACGTAGGCGCTTGAAATTTCATTCTGAGTTCAATTGCATGAGTGTCAAAAAAAAAATATGTTCCTGCAGTATCTACCATATGGATACCAACTATGAAACTATTATAATTAAATTTTGGACTTACTCTAAATATTTGTGACTCAATGGGGGCAACCCGTCGAAAAGAAAAAGAGTTCCTTCAATGGAATTTGGAATGCCAAAGTTCTTCGAGCCTACAACTAGAAGGATCTCAAAATTTACATGCCTCTTATGGTTTTATCCTTAAAAGAATATCGAAATTTCTATGCCTTAAGGTGGACAAAATTTGTCCCTTTGCACCTTAAGCTGGCCTCTCACGGGTTTATCCTTAAAAGGATCTCAAAAGTTCCATGCCTTAAGGTGGAGAAAATTTGTTCCTTTGCACCTTAAGATGGCCTCTCGTGGGTTTATCCTTAAAAGGATCTCAAAAGTTTCATGCCTTAAGGTGGACAAAATTTGTCCCTTTGTACCTTAAGCAGGCCTCTAACGAATTTATCCTTAAAGGATATTGATATTTTCATGCCGTAAGGTAGACAAGATTTGCCCTTTTGCACCTTAAGCTGGCCTTTCGCGGATTTATCCTTAAAAGGATCTCAAAATTTCCATGCCTTAAGGTGGACAAAATTTGTCCCTTTGCACCTTAAGCTGGTCTTTTACGTGTTTATCCTTAAAAGGATATAAAAAATTTACATGCCTTAAGGTGAAAAAGATTTGTCCCTTTGCACCTTAAGGTGACATTCTGATGGATTTATTGCAAAACCACCATCTTGGAGTCAAATTGGTCGGTCTTAGAGTGTAGGGAGGCGAAGTTAAACTCTCACACCCTAAGCCGATTATTGCAAAGTCAGCATCTTGAGGTCAAATTGGTCGGTCTTAGAGTATACGGAGGCAAAGTTAAACTCTCGCACCCTAAGCCGATTGTTGCAAAGTCAGCATCTTGAAGTCCAAATTGGTCGATCTTAGAATGTACGACGGCGAAGTTAAACTCTCACATCCTAAGCCGATTGTTGCAAAGTCACCATCTTACAGTCAAATTTGTCGGTCTTAGAGTGTATGGAGATGAAATTAAACTCTTGCACCCTAAGTCGAGTGTTGCATATTGCTATTTACTTCAACCTTACAAAAGAAGAAAAAAAGAAACCACAAGGAACGGAAAAAGAAATACCTTGATTGATTCCAATCCACCACAAGGTTGCTGATGAATGCAAAACAATGAACACGGGGTATTTATAATAGGTGAGTGGCGGTTGTAGAAGAATCTGTGTTCTGCTCGAACACAGCTTGTTGAGGCGATGCATACCAATTAAAATCCTAATCACATTCTAACGTTATCTGTTGTTATGTTTACATAATTTGAAAAGGTAAGGCTACTGATTCACGTTATTAGTTTACAATGTACAATGGTTTTGGACTTTCCCAATATGGAAAGTATAAATGGCAAGCATTCTTTTTTTTTTTTTTTTTGATATCCTAATGGCAAACATAATCATTAGTTAGTGATTAATTTTAAAACATATACTCCTATGTGCTTTGAAAGTGCAGACGACCCGATATTAAGTTAAATTTGACGGTAATTCAAGATTAGTCTTCGGTTTAAATAAATAAATGTCTGGACAAGTCTTGAAGTAGGGATATTTGTGCGCGATTCAATTTTATTAAATTTAAATCCGTACAAAATTCGAATTATATTAAATTCAAAATATATTAGTCCCAAATAAATATTACGGATTAATATAATCGGATTAATTATTTAAGTCCAAACATATATGGGTTTAATTAAAGTTCAATTTTTTATTGGGCTAGTCCATTGATTTGGGCTACAAATGATGAACCGACTTTAATAAACCCAAGATATTGTCATATTCTAGAGGCCCAAATAAGCGTCACGTGTCAAATGATGTGGCATGCCAAGTCAAGTGAAGGAGCCAGTAGAACCACGCCACATGTCAAAATGATGCAGCAGACCCATGAAATAAAAGCCCATAAAAAGACGTCACATCACTTAAATCTGATTGGTCAAAGGAAGTTTTATATTCATCACGACTCTTCCTTTCCTACAACTATAAATAGAGGTATCATAATTCAGAAAAGAATCCCCTAGAATTCTAACAAGTAGCAAGAGAAAGCTCGTGGATCAAACGTCGCAATTTCTCTAAAAAACTTAAGCATTCAAATCAAGTTCATCAAGATTCAAGATCAGGACCGCAATATTCAAGAACAAGCTCCAAAGCCCTTGAATTCTAGCACAAGTCAAGATCAAGTCCCTCAAGTCCATCAAATTCAAGATCAAACTTCAAGCCCTTCAATTTATATTTGAAAAGACGAATCAGAGGATTCATAGAGATTGTAACACTTACTTATTGGAATCAATAAAAGAATTGTTGCAATATTTTTCTTGTCTCGATTATTTATTTTCCCAACTCAAAATTTTACTGTCCAACACCTACGTGGACCCTTCAGTGTGTTGTGCCATGTATGTGTCACATGTATTTTTGAAAAACTTAGTGTCTACGTGGCACATACGTTGCACACACGTGTGCCTATGTGGACCCTTTGGTATGTTGTGCCATGTATGTGTCACGTAGACACTAAGGTTGTTAAAAATATGATTTTAATTAGTCCAGGGTAATAGGACCTACGTGCTGGTGAAAATCACCTCGACCGGATCAGAGTAAACAACACAATGTCGAATTAGGCCGCCCTTTGCTTTTAAAGAATTCACACGCGGGGAGATCTGCTGCTTACTGCTCACGAAAATATCCGACCTATACTATAGTCAAGTCGTTTGCCTATTTTTTATTTGACCCAATAAAAAATGGGGTTGATGGTGTTGGCTAAAAAATGAGGGAGAGAGGAGAGTCTCAGGGTGCGCTCACTTCTGTATTTTTGTTTAGGTTCTCAAGATTTTCAATCGCTCTTTTTACTCTCTTAAAGTTTGGTATATTTTAGTCTTTTCGCGTATAGGTAAAGGTGAAAAAAAGACAGCATTTTCACTTCTAATTTTGTTCCAAGTTGCCTAGTTGGACTGAAATTAACAATAGCAATGTAGAGGAAGTTGCCATACAAAAGGCACCTAATAATTCTCCGTTCACTCAAAGCAAGTAGTAAACGTGTCATACAATTATAGGTAACTTCATTAGGCAAATTTGGTCATCAAGGTGGCTATTGTACCTATAAAAGGACCCTCTCTATAACCCCAAATCATTCATTCATAGAAAAGAATTTTTTTGTCATCTATTCAGAGTTCCTCAAGATAATCTCTCAAGGTATGATAGCTTTTTCTTCTTATATAATTTTCTTGTTTATTGTTATTATTTTTTTGGGGATGTTTAGGCTGTTTGTTATGTTGGGTATGTGTTTGATTAGTCAAAAAACGTTTTAATTATGTTTAAAAATTCGATCTTGATCTGGTTTTGTAGTATATTTATGCTGTTTCTGTTATTGGGTATGTGTTTAATTAGCCTAAAAACGTTTGAATTATGTTTAAAAATTGGATCTTGATCTGATTTTTGTAGCTTCTTCTTGTTATTTGTTTTTGCTTTTTCTGTATATTTGTTCTGTTTGTTTTATTGGGTAAAAGGGCAGCCTGCACTAAACCTACCGCTTTGCGTGAAGTTCGGGGAAGGGCCCCAGCACAAATTTATGGCAGAGCCTGTTTCTAAGGCTTAAAAATCATAAAGGGCTATTAATTGTGTTTTAAAAGATTGGATCTTGACTTTGTTTCAGTGTTTGTGCAATTTGTCTTGTTGGGTTTGTGTTAGAATCATAAAGGGGTTGCTGTTCTGTTTTAAAAATTGGATCTTGATTTGTTTCGGTTAGAATCAGAAGGGGCTATTGTTTGTGTTCTAAAAATTGGATCTTGATTTTGTTTCAGTGTTTGTGCTATTTGTGTTGTTGGGTTTGTGTTAGAATCATAAAGGGGTTTTAGTTTTGATTTAAATATTCAATCTTGATTTTGTTTCAGTGTTTGTGCTGTATGGTATATTTTGAGCTATTTGTTTTGTTGGGTTTGTGTTAGAATCATAAGGGTCTTTTAATTATGTTTTAAATATTCAATCTTGTTTTTGTTTTTGTGTTTTGGTTGTTGATCTGTTTAAATATTTGATTGATTTTCTGTATTTTGTGCCAATCTGTTGTGTTGAGTCTCTGTCTAGGATCTGAAGAGACTCTTAATTCTGTTCTTGACCACCAGTTTGAGTTTGTTTGCTAATTTTGGTTTCTGTATATACAGATGCAGATCTTTGTGAAAACCCTCACAGGAAAGACCATCACCCTCGAGGTGGAAAGCTCCGACACCATTGATAACGTTAAGGCTAAGATCCAGGACAAGGAAGGAATTCCACCAGATCAGCAAAGATTGATCTTTGCAGGAAAGCAGCTTGATGACGGCCGTACTTTAGCCGATTACAACATTCAGAAGGAATCCACCCTTCACTTGGTGCTCCGTCTGCGTGGTGGGATGCAGATCTTTGTGAAGACCCTCACTGGGAAGACAATCACCCTTGAGGTGGAAAGCTCCGACACCATCGACAACGTTAAGGCCAAAATTCAGGACAAGGAGGGTATCCCGCCAGACCAGCAAAGGCTGATTTTTGCTGGTAAGCAATTGGAAGATGGCCGTACCCTGGCTGATTACAACATCCAGAAGGAATCCACCCTTCACTTGGTATTGCGTCTCCGTGGTGGGATGCAGATCTTTGTCAAAACCCTCACTGGTAAAACAATTACTCTCGAGGTTGAAAGCTCTGACACCATTGACAATATTAAGGCTAAGATCCAGGACAAGGAAGGCATTCCCCCAGACCAGCAAAGGTTGATCTTTGCAGGCAAGCAGCTTGAAGACGGCCGTACCCTTGCTGATTACAACATCCAGAAGGAGTCAACCCTTCATTTGGTACTCCGTCTTCGTGGTGGGATGCAAATTTTCGTGAAGACTTTAACTGGAAAGACAATCACCCTCGAGGTTGAAAGCTCCGACACCATTGACAATGTCAAGGCCAAGATCCAGGACAAGGAAGGAATCCCCCCAGACCAGCAAAGATTGATCTTCGCTGGAAAGCAGCTTGAGGACGGCCGCACCCTTGCTGATTACAACATCCAGAAGGAGTCCACCCTTCACTTGGTCCTTCGTCTTCGCGGTGGGATGCAAATCTTCGTGAAAACTTTGACTGGCAAGACCATTACCCTTGAGGTGGAAAGCTCTGACACAATCGACAACGTTAAGGCCAAGATTCAGGACAAAGAGGGCATCCCACCAGATCAGCAAAGGTTGATTTTTGCTGGTAAGCAGTTGGAAGATGGACGGACACTGGCCGATTACAATATTCAGAAGGAATCGACCCTTCATCTTGTGTTGAGGCTAAGGGGAGGTATGCAGATTTTTGTGAAGACCTTGACTGGGAAGACCATCACTTTGGAGGTGGAGAGTTCTGATACTATCGACAATGTGAAGACTAAGATTCAGGACAAGGAGGGCATTCCCCCAGACCAGCAGAGGCTGATCTTTGCAGGGAAGCAGCTCGAAGATGGAAGGACTCTGGCGGACTACAACATCCAAAAGGAGTCTACTTTGCACCTTGTCCTCCGTCTCCGTGGTGGTTTCTGAAAGGGTCTGCTGTTGTTGGCGTCTGGGTCGTTTGCTGCTGTTGCTTTGTTGCGTTCATGAACTAGTCTATTTTCTTTTTTTCTTGTAATGTGTCTTAAGAGACTCAAGAATTACTCGTGAAGTCTCATGTTTCTGTTTTAGTGAATAATTATGCTAAAGATTTGAGGTTTAAAACTGTTTGGCCTTGGAACTTTTTCTTGTTTGCAATCTATGAGAAGACTGATCTTGAAGTTTGATCTTTTACGCTCTTGTTGATGATGATCTTTAATGTTGTGGCATACTTCTGTCTTAATTTATTGAAGTTCATGGCTATTCTGCTGTTTTAGCCTTTAATGTTGAACTTGCGCAAATTCTTCCCTACTTCCATCAGTTCATGAGATGGGGAAGGTTTGATCTTACCTTGCAATCAGTAAAAGGGCAGTTCGTTGTACTAAAGCTCCCACTGTGCACAAGGTCCGGGAAAGGGCTCGGGGTCTATTGTATGCAGCCTTACCTTGCTTTTACCGCTTCTTGCAATCAGTGACCAAGTATTTATCTCAAACTTTGGATCTTTAGCTCTTAGATGGCTTGTGTAGTTTTTACATAGTTGATATCTGCAATCTGCTATGCTCTTCTGTTCTTTAGCTCCGTTGGCCCGATGGTGCATCTGGTAAGTTGATTATGGTTTCATAAGCGCAAAACACTAGGATATCATGATTATAGACGAGAAACTCCCTTCGAAGTTCACTATGGATTTTTAGGTACCATCTTACTTTGGTACACGCCAAAGCTTCCATTTTGCGTACTGAAAGCGCCATCAAAGTGGACAACTATGCTGCTACTCTCTTCTGTTCTTTAGCTCCGTTGGCCCGATGGCACATCTGGTAAGTTCATTCTGGTTTCATAAGCGCGACACACTAGGATATCATGATTATGGACAAGACAAACTCCCATCGAAGTTCACTATGGATCTTTAGGTACCGTCTTACTTTGGTACCCGCCAAAGCTTCCATTTTGCCGATTGAAAGGGTCTATCAAACACATTTTCCATCGCACGAAGCTAGAGGTAAGGTCTAAGTATACACCTCTTCGGATTCTACTTATTGGACTATACTCGGTATGTTGTTGCCATTGACTTCTGGCCATCAAAAGTCATCTTATAAGCCAACTCATAATAGTACTAGTACTGTGACGCCCCAAAGTTTTGGGGCTTGTCACATGCCAGGATGGGGCGTGCCAACTGGGCCGCAACCTTGTCAGCTATGCAGGCGGCATATGCTGAGGGAATGTGCTGAAGTCGGAGATGAGGCAATGGGCATAACATGAGGCAACAAGCATCTAGATATGTTGCATGACATGTCCTAAGAGTGCCAAAGTGATTCGGAGAGGGCTTGGAGTGAGCCCAAGGGGGCGGAGGCGTGGTAAGGATCATGGGCGGTGTTCGATGTCGGCGCCGTGCCATTTTGAGATACAAGTGGAATCTGAGGATTCCGGTTTATAGGGATGATAATGATGGTACCTTATGTATGCATACCAAATTTGGGGTCATTTGGAGTCCGTTTGGATAGGGGCTTGACTTGGCCAAAGTCCAGTGGCATTGTCGTAATTTGCTGATTGGTCCGAAGGCCATAACTCGTTCCGTGAGTATGGGAATGGGGTGAAACTTCATGGAGGTGTGAAGGAAGTCAAGACAAAGATGCAGGAACAAACGGCACCCAATTTGGAGGTCGGATGAATGATCTAAGCCCAAGTATGATTGTAGGGCAGAATGATGTCCAGTGCTGGGCGTTGGGATTATTTATTTTAAGCATATATAAGGGGGGTATGAATGGTGATAGCCTACCAGCCTCCCCCGGGTGTGTCGACAGATGGCCACCCAAAGTGTGCTGCCTTGAGGGACAACCTCAAGGGCCTGCCTTGGCATGTCAAAAGAATGCGCAAGGTACCCATAGGGCTTGGGAAACCCTATGGGCAACGCGAGGTCGAGTGGGCTAGCGTTGGGCGTTGGAAAAGGCTAGAGGTTGGCTATATGAACCGACAAGCCCCGCGGGCTGTCAAAATGTTGGAAGGATGCCTCTGAGTCAATAGAGCAATCGAGATACTCTCCCCAAGAGACTCGTGAGCTAACTCGTGAGCTTGGTCAAAGTTCAGCCAAGCGAGCAAGGGTTCGTTGGCCTAGACGCGTAGTTGTGGGGCGACACTGTGCTACAGAAGTTGGAAGCAAGTTGCGTGGGCTATGTTTGGCTATGCCATTAGACATGAGAGGGCATGTCTAAGAAAGACGCTTGAGACAAAGGCCAAGGATTGAGGGTTGCCCTACTCGGGCGAAGCAAAGGCCAAGTGCACATGCACAAGGCAGTGTCAAGCTTGAGGACAGGACTGTGCATGCGATGGCAATGCTCAGGCCAAGGTGAGGGACGAGTATGTCCGTAGCCATCCCCAGGGGCGCATATGGACAAGATCCAAGGACCAAAGGTGCGCCAGAAGAGTTGCTTATACGTTGGCCATGTCGGTCAACATGTCGAAGGAGCGGCACCAAAGGAGGCAAGCCTCTGTGGCGAGCTTCCCACAGGCACAGGATCGTGCTAAGGACCTGGGAAATGAGGAAGGCTGGCCCATGGTTGGGGGAACCAGGGGCGCCGCACGGGCAAAATTGTGTGCCGCTGACGCAGTGAAAAATGAGCCCGTGACAAGTACACTATGTTGCTCGGACTCTTCAAAAATGTCATTAGGTGCATGTCGGATTCTTCAAAAGTAGGACATTTTTGGAGGATCCGACACAACTTGTATTTTTAATTATTGTGATTTATAGTACTTTTTATATAATTTTTAAATATATAAATTTTATTTTTAAAAATATTAAAGATTTCATGCTCAAATTTACCATCGACCTCATGCTATTTTACCCTTTTATCCTTATACTCCAATCCCACCGATAAAAAGCCATCAATATATTCTTTTTTTTATCATCTCCTCACATTCTTCAAGAAAACCTCCCAAAGGTATTATTGCTTTTCTTTTTCTTAATTTTCTTTAGTTTAATTTTTTTTATGTATTTTGTGTTATTTGTTTTATTGGGTATGTGTTTATAAATCTTGAAGTTAAAAACTTAATCTTGATTTGCTTAAGGTGAGTCTTGTAGTAACGGTAAAATTGTCTTTTTTGTGACTTAGTAGTAAACCACTAATGCTTTTATCTATGTTGCTCGGACTCACCAAAAAATATTGTAACACCTGTGTTGGATGTTTCCGACATGCACTATAATATTTTTGATGAGTTCGAGTGACGTAAGCTTTTTTAAGACTGTTCCCTTTACTGAAATCGTATGTTGCCGCACCTGTGTCGGATTCTCTAAAAAATATACATACTTTTAGAGGATCTGGCATACAACCGTCAACATTTTTGAAGTGTTAGAGCAACATAAGCTTTTTTATGACTCTTCCTTCTACTGAATCCTGTGTTGCCGCATCTGTGTCGGATCCTCCAAATTGGAGGATCCCACATGCACCCGTTTTTGAAGAGTTCGAGCAACATAAGCTTTTTTTTAGACTGTTCCTTTTACTGAATCCTGTGTTGCCGCGCCTGTGTCGGATCCTCCAAATGTAGTATATTTGGGAGCAATATACTACTTTTGGAGGATCCGACATGCACTAGTTTGATATTTTTGAAGAGTTCGAGCAACGTAAGCTTTTGGTGGGCTGTCCCCTTTATTGAATCTTGCTAAAGAGGGATACTTTGTGCATTGAGCTGCTTGTCTGTTGTATATGTTGGATTTGATTGATTATTTTTGGTTGTAGTAACGGTAAAGTTGTCTTTTTGTGACTTAATAGTAAGTCTCTAAGTCGTCGCGGAAGCAACCACTAATGCTTTTATCTATGTTGCTCGGACTCTCCAAAAAATGTTACCGAACCTGTGTCGGATCCTCCAAAAAATATTGGGTATGTGTTTGTAAATCTTAAAGTTAAAAACTTAATCTTGATTTGCTTAAGGTGAGTCTTGTAATAACGGAAAGTTGTTTTTCGTGACTTAATAGTAAGTCCCTAAGTCGTTGTGGAAGCAACCATTAATGCTTTTATCTATGTTGCTCGGACTATCCAAAAAATATTGCCGAACCTGTGTTGGATTCTTCCGAAAATATACTACTTTTGGAGGATCCGACATGCTCCCGTCAACATATTTGAAGAGTTCGAGCGACATAAGCTTTTGTTAGACTATTTCCTTTACTGAATCCTGTGTTGCCGCACTTGTGTCGGATCCTCCAAAAGTATTTTTTAGAGGATCCGACATGCCCCCTCAACATTTTTGAAGAGTTCGAGCAACATAAGCTTTTCTTAGACTCTTCCCTTTACTGAATCCTGTGTTGCCGCACCTGTGTCGGATCATCCGAAAAATATACTAATTTTGGAGGATCCGACATGTACTAGTCTAATATTTTTGAAGAGTTTGAGCGACATAGGCTTGTGTTAGACCGTCCCCTTTACTGAATCCTGCTAAAAGAGGGATTTTTTTTTTGCATTGGGATGCCTGTCTGTTGTATATGTTGTGTTGGATTTGATTGTTTATTTTGGTTGTATGTACTTTCTTCCTTTAGTTTTCTGTTAATCTGTTTTGTAGGTCTGTGTTTAGAGTTCAAAAAGACCCTCTAATTATGTTATTAAAAACTTAAATCTTGATTTGCTTATAGCTATTGTATATGCTGTGAAGGTGAGCCTCGTAGCAATGGTAAAGTTGTCTTTTCATGACTTAATAGTGAGTCCCTAAGTCGTTGTGGAAGCAACCATTAATGCTTTTATCTATGTTGCTCGGACTTTCCAAAAATGTTGCTTTACTCGTGTCGGATCCTCCAAAAGTATCCAAAAATATACTACTTTTGGAGGATCCGACATGCATTAGTCTAACATTTTTGAAGAGTTCGAGCAATGTAAGCTTTTGTTAGACTGTCCCCTTTACTGAATCCTGCTAAAGCGGGATACTTTGTGCATCGGGCCACCTGCCTGTTGTATATGCTGTGTTGGATTTGATTTCTTATTCGTGTTGTATGAATGTTCCTTTCATTTTCTGTAAGTTCAGTTATCCGTTTTGTGGGTCTGCGTTTAGAGATCAAAAAGAGCCTCTAATTATGTAATAAAAGCCTCAAATCTTGATTTTCTTATAGCTATGGTATATGCTGTGAAGGTGAGCATCGTAGCAGTGGTAAAGTTGTCTTTTCGTGACTTAATAGTGAGTCACTAAGCCGTGGAAGCAGCGACTAATGCTTTTATTACTGTCCCCTTTCTGGAATCCTGCTAAAGAGGGATACTTTGTGCATCGGGCTGCCTGTCTGTTGTATATGCTGTGTTGGATTTTATTTCTTATTTTGGTTGTATGAATCTTCCTTTCATTTTCTTTTAGGTTCAGTTATCCGTTTTGTGGGTCTGCGTTTAGAGATCAGAAAGACCCTCTAATTATGTTATAGAGACTCAAATCTTGATTTTGTTTCAATGTTTTGTATATGCACCAAGTACAATTTTCTGTATTTTGTGCTACCTGTTTTATAGTTTTTGTATATGCGAAAAGTTGTCTTCGTGTGATCTATGGGCCATGGGTTTGAGCTGTGAGGAAGCAGCCACTAGTGATTGCATTAGGATACTGTCTAAATCACATTCCTTGGGATCCTTCCTTGGAACCTGCCTATGCGGGATATTTTGTGCATCGGGCTGTCGTGCCTTTTGTAAATGCTGTGTTGGATTTGTGTGCTTATTTTGGTTGGATGGATGTTTCTTCGTTTAATTTTCTGTAATTCTGTTATCTGTTTCGTTTCAACATTTTGTGTATGTACCAAGTTCAATTTTTGGGGTCTTTGTTTCGAATCTGAAAAGCCTTCTAAATCTAGTTTAAAAACTCAATCTTGATTTCATTTATTGCTTTCTATATGCCATTAAGGGTTGCTTTGGAGCAACGGTAAAGTTGTCTTTGTGACCTGCAATCTCTGGAAGGAGCCGCTAGTGGTTGCGTTAGGACTAGACTGACTACATCACGCTCCTTTTTGGGGTACTTCCCTGGACCCTACTAACCCCGGATACTTTGTGCACCGAGCTGCCTTGCCTTTTGTATAAGCCGCGTTAGGATTTGTGTGCTCATTTTGGTTGTATGAATGTTTTAATAATTCAATCTTGAATTTGTTTCAATGTTTTGTATGTGCACCAAGTTGAATGTTTGGTATTTTTTTTCAGTCTGTTTTGTTTGGTCTGATGTTTAGAATCGGAAAGTTAAAAACGTAATCTTGATCCAGTTTCAATATTTTGTATATGGAACAAGTTGAATTTTTTGCTTATTTGACACCAGACCAAACAAATCATTGATTTTGTTTCAATGTTTTATACATGCACTAAATTCGATTTTCTTTAATTTTGTGTTGTCTGTTTTGTTGGTTCTGTGTTTCGGATCAGAAAAAGGCGTGATAGTCTGCTGCTGTAAGAATGCCGTTGAAGGTATTGGACGCAACCTTAGCAACTTTTGATGGAGTTTTCGAAAAGTTCAGAGCGGAGTTGCCCAAAAACAAAGCCAATTTCATCCTATTCCTCGCTGATGTAGACCCTTCTACCAACCTTAGTTGGTGCCCTGATTGTGTACGAGCTGAACCTGTTATATACAAGAAACTGGAAGCGTCAAGTGACGATATAGCACTGCTGAGGGCATACGTCGGGGACAGACCTACTTGGAGAACTCCACAGCACCCATGGCGAGTAGATGGCAGGTTCAACTTAATCCGATGGGAAAATGATGCAATCAAAGGTCGACTTGAAGACCACGAAGCACACCTTGATCACAAAATTGCTTCCCTTCTGTATGGAAATTAAGTTTCGTCATGTTAAAAAAGAATTATGTCAACAACTTTACTTGATTGTACTTTGGGAAAAAACTCTATTTCCACCTTGAACTATATGCGAAAAAGTCTGAGGCACACCTGAACTTCCTATTATCCCCTGCATTAATTAAAATCGTATTTTTGACAATCTTAGTGCCTACGTGGCACACACGTATGTGTCGCGTAGACACTAAGTTGTTAAAAATATGATTTTAATTAATCCAAGAATAATAAGACTCTCTTGAAGTTCGGTGTATTTCAGTCTTTTCTCGTATAGTTGAAGTGAAAAAAGACTAACATTTTCTCTTTTAATTTTGTTCCAAGTTGCCTAGTTGGACTGAAATTGACTATAGCAATGTAGAGGAAGTTGCCATACAGAAGGCACCTTATAATTCTCCATTCATTCAAAGCAAAAAAAGTAAACATGTCATACAATTATGGCAAATGGCTTACTACTAGATCGGTTGTGTAAGTTGGACATTTTTTCTTATATATTTGTCATTTGGATTTTGAATTTACTAAAAATTATATTTTAAATCTCTTGACATTTGACTTTGACTATTTGGCATTAAATGACTGACTGAGACAAGGAAAGTGTAATCACTAACCTAGGGTGTGAGTGGGGATCAATTTTTGATCAATTTTATGTTAAAATATTTTTTAAAAAATAAAAAAATCCTCCAACTACAACTTTTAAAATTTAAATATATTTTTAAAAGTTAAAAAATAATAAATTTTCAAAAATAAATAAAAAAGATCCCTCCCCGTCCAGCACCCCCACCCCACCCCACTGCCGTCCACCAATCCCCCACCCCCACCGGCTGCCATGGCAATTGTAAAATCACATTGCAATTGCAAAGTACAACTTCTCAAGCCTAAAGTACAACAATTCACAACATAAAAACAAACAAATCAACACAATCGAATAGAACTTTGAACAATTTTTTCCAAACAAATTAACACAACCAACAAGAATTAGAAGATGAAGATGATGAATCAACAAGAAACAAACAAATAAATGATGTGGTTTTTTTCTTCTTCAATTCTCACTTCTCAATTTTTCCAAACAAACAACAAGAATTAAATAACAAGAATCTTTCTTCTTCGATTCTCACTTCTCAATTTTTCCAAACAAACAGTAAAAATTTAATCATCAACTGTTTCAAATTGAGTAATCCTGATATCATCATCATCTTCAACAACAGCCAAAGCTCAAACATAGACAAACAGGAGAACGAAAAGCTTCAAGAACCATTAGAAATTGTGCAACAAAAGGAAAAAAATAGTGCTTTTTTTTTTTGCCTCAACCTTTTGATAAACAAGACTCAAAACCCAGCTCTAAAATATCTAAAGTTTCAAACTTTCACAAACAAAATTCGAAATTCAATTTCAAAATCATATAAAATTTCAATCTTTACAATCAAGATTCAAATCCAGTTCACAGAATCGTGTAAATCAATCAAAAATTCACAGAAAAAAGCTTAAGAATTTTAAAATTCAAAAAAATCAAATGAAGTTCCACTACTACATTAAGAGAAAATTTTCAAAACCCACCATTAACAACTTTGGGATTCAAGGTTGCCATGGTCACACCACCATTAATGTCAAATTAATTTGATCTTTGGCGCAACAAACGAACCAAAATTAATGGCATTCAATCAATTTTGGATTGAAT
Source organism: Capsicum baccatum var. pendulum (assembly GCA_030864225.1). Taxonomy (NCBI): domain Eukaryota; kingdom Viridiplantae; phylum Streptophyta; class Magnoliopsida; order Solanales; family Solanaceae; genus Capsicum; species Capsicum baccatum. The sequence continues at coordinate 267,914,212 of CM061557.1, forward strand.
CTTGGAAGATGAAAATGATGAAGGAAAAGAAGAAGGAGAAGAGGAGGGAGAACCATAAGTAAAAGAAGAAGAAGAAACGTAAATCAATTAAAAGAAAAATGGGGAAGAGAGAGGAAGGGGGAGGTGGGAGGAGTTTATTTATTTATTTAAATATTTAATATTTTTTATATTTAAAAATAAAAATGACATGACAGCCGATGTGACAGCTGACATAACAAAAGTATGTTCACTCAAAAAAAAAAGTCTTTAAAATATTTCCTTTTGTTGGGTTATTCTAGATGACATGTAGAAGTATCAACTTACAAAACGTATGGTCCACGTAACTTTCATTAAGCAAATTTGGTCATCAAGGCGGCTATTGTACCTATAAGAGGACCCTCTCTATAACCCCAAATCATTCATTCATAGAAAGAATATTTTTATCATCTATTCAGAATTCTTCAAGAAAATCTCTCAAGGTATCATTGCTTTTTCTTCTTATATAATTTTCTTGTTTATTGTTATTATCTTTTTGGGGATGTTTAGGCTGTTTGTTATGTTGGGTATGTGTTTGATTAGTCTAGAAACGGTTGAATTATGTTTAAATATCCAATCGTGATCTGGTTTTTGTAGCTTCTTCTTGTGTTGTTTTTGCTTTTTCTGTATATTTGTGCTGGTTGTGTTATTGGATGTGTGTTAATTAAGCCTATAAAACGTGTGGCAACCAATTCCTTTTTTTCACAATATTAACTATGAAGACTGTGTTACATATCAATAGCAAACAGATAAGTAGAAGTTTAGTGAACAGACCTCCACATGAAAAAGATAACATAATAATTTTTTTATAGAGTAACATAAATATTGCATTGGGTGTATCTTGCTTACAAATGTATATTTGGCTAAAATTGTCAAATCAAAGCTAATCTGCCAACATAGATCAGGTAAGAAGGGAATATTCAGAATTAACATACTTGCTAAAGATGCTACAAGACACATTCACAGATATATTGATGCAAAGATATATCCCAAGAAGAGTTTCTGCATCTCTTTTACTTCTCGAAGCCCAACACTGGTTCCGCAGTCCTTGTTGGGGCTGATAAACTCAAAAGACCCCATACACAATTATGATACAATTGATATGCGAGGAAAAGATTGTCTCATTGTCTGTATTTTATCAAACTATTATTAGTTCATCAAAAATACAGAGGAAAACAGAAAAAAGAAAGAAGATATGTATATCCATGAAACCTTAAAAATGTGCTGGAATTAGATAACTTAAAGTTAATACCTATGGTCACGAATTCTCACATGCATGTACAAAAGCAGTTAACGGAAGACACAAATGTGCCAAAATGTAAAATTTAACATCAGTAAGTTTAGAAATCAGTGTGAAGATACAACAACAACATACCAAGTAGAATTCCACAAGTGAGATTTGGGGAGGGTAAAGTGTACGCATACCTTACCACTACCTCGGAAAAGATGACCAAAAAATAAAATAAAATTTAGCAGTTGTTGGTTGTACTACTGGAGTAAAATCTCTGTGATTTATCCAAAATAGCAACCTTAGCTCGGTAAGCAGCAGACACAGTAGTCTTTACTCTCTCTCCCAGAGAAAGCTCACATGCTTCACCAATTGTACTAAACCTTAGCTCAGCCGAGGGAATGAAACACTCTTCGGATAGGCCTGGAACATTGGATGCCACTACCTAGATAGTCCATGCTTCTTCCGTCCTAGTCCTGGTGTGACTCATAGTTGTTTCACCAAATCGAAAAAGGGTTACAACTGATCTTTTGGATCCCCTCAACCGGCCTGTAATCATCAAGGAGTGAATTTATTGTCGTCTCCCGGTAAACAACATCGCTCCCTTTTGTTAGGATTCGGTGTGAGTCTTCCAGGTGTACAAATAACAATTGGGATATCACTAATATTTGTCACGACCCGAACCGGGGCCCTAGCCGTGACGGACATTCTGAACCATAAAGGCCCGAGAGCCCTTCTAACTTGTAATCATATACACCATTCATACTCAATAAGGAAATGCGGAAAAATATAACGAAATGGAACCATGGTCATAGGTCTGATACAAATTCAACAATGGGAAAAGAAATGAAATCCAAACCCTCTAATAACATCTGAAAAAAATCGTTTGCAAAATCTCTGCTACATGACTAATAACAATTGTCTGAAAATTCTGGGACAAGGCCCCTAGTAGACCAGAACCACGACTAACGATAAATGTCTGAAAATAAATAGTCCTTCTGAAATATAGAAGGCTCACCGACTGAACTCTGCGCTTTTGTCTGAAGAAATCTACTGCATATCAGGATCCCTAGATTATACCTTAGAACCTGGAAGGTAGGGGGTCAATACAAATGTACTGGTACGCAGAGCAATCCAAAATAAAGCTTTTGATATAAATAAAATAGTTGAGAGCTAGTCATAAAACATCATATATGATATAAATTTCAAAACACATGGGCATCTTTGATAATCATAAAACCTTTCTGTCAATGCAGTCTCTGATCTTTGTATTACTTCTGAGTTAGGTGACACTCCCCTACAAGTCTGATATCCCACGGGCTATATGGAATCTGCCATTGACTCGGCGGGGAAGCCCCCAACCCAAGTGTGCCGCAAGGGTTGGAGTGTTTGAGTCTGATACGCCACAGGGCACTAGGCTAGCGTAAAATAATATACTCGGATTGGCAAATCACGATTTTGGGCAATGAGTTGTCTGAACTCGTGTCTTCTTCGGGAAACCACCTAAGCTCTCTTTATGCCCAATTTCAGTCTGTTCTGATACATGCGTCATTCTAGTTTCAAAATCTGAAAATCTGATTTCAAACATGCATTCTATTCTGTTCTGAATTAACATGGCATTATCTGAGTTGGTGTCGTCACACCAAGACTTGCAAATCCTATTTCTGAGCCATATTGTATCATGCATGATTTTTTCATTAAAACTCAATTCGCAATTAGTATAACAGATTTCATGTTCCAAAAGTACAAGTCAAAACTATACAAGGATTATCAGTCTTTCAATAACAATGTGGTGGTCCGGAAATCTTTGTCAAACCAGGCAACTCTTTCCCTTAGATATTTATATTCAATATTTATCAATACAAAAAAACCCCTCTTTTGATTCAAAATTCATATTCATGTCATAGTATAAATCAATATATTTCGTATCATGCTTTTCAAGATCCATTTCAAAACAAGCCATATCATATGAAAAATGGGATAAAATCATATCAAAAGAGGGATTTCATGTGAGTCATGCTCTCAATTCTAACATCACATTAAAACACATACATACATATACATAAGATTTCAAATCACTTCGGGGAAAGGCCTAAAGACCACACAATATTAATTAAAGCTTCTAAAATATGCTAGAAATGGTAAAATTCAAACCCTTTTCGAAAAATCACGATTTCTAAATCTTTTGCATGAATTAAAGAATGTTTCTTTGCCCATAAATTTTTAGGAAAATCACACGTACCTCAATTTAGGAATTTAGTGGATGATTCTTGAAGCTTACGATTTGGGAATATTCCAAATCTTCAATCAATCTTGAAAGCCCATGGTTAAATCTTGAGTTATTTGGGTTTTTAGTTTGAAACCCTAGAGAGAGTTTCTTGTGAATTTTTGAAGAAACTATGAATAATGTGGTCACTTGAGAGTAAAATACCGTGTTTAAGCTGATAAGGGGGTGGAAAACCTAATATACCCTTAATGAGACGAAATAAAATATAACTAGAACCCAATTTTATGGGCCACCACGCGCCACAATCACAGTAGCTCACTGGAAATTGACGAATGAGATTTTTAGGGTCACCGCGACGCGGAGCCATCGCGTTGTCCCACTGGTTGGTACCTGGAACTTCAGCGCGACACGCCACAATCGTGCTAGGCTACTGAAATTTGACAATTATTAAATAGACCCCCTCCGCGACGCGCCAAGAACCAAAATGATGGTGTTTTACGACTAGAACTTAAATTAGTCATAATTTTTTGTCCGGGTATCGGATTTAGGCGAATCTTAAAGCGGAGGAAAGCTTATCAAATTTTCCATATGATAAAAAGTCAAAATTAGGGAAATTATATATATGGTTTAAACTTTACTCACTTTGGAAGTCAAAGAATGAGACTAAGTCCCTTTGACACTTTTTTTAAAAAAAAATAGTCTTTAACTCTAATAGCATGCTACTAGGAGCTAATACATGCACGACTCTTGCGAGGTGTTACATTATACCCCTTGACCTCCTCTATAGGCAACACTAATGAATGGTCTCTAATACATTTCTTCAACATGGATATGTGAAATACCGGATGAACAGAACCCAAACTTGCAGACAACTCTAACTCATACGCAACCCCACCTACCCATCTCAAAATTTGGTATGGCACTATATAGCGAAGACTCAACTTACCTTTCTTCCCGAAGTGCATAACTCCCTTCATAGGGGAGACTTTAAGAAATACCCAATCACCAACTTCAAATTCTAGCTCCCTTCTTCTAACATCGGCATAGGATTTCTGTCTACTCTGGGCTGTCTTAAGTCGTTCTCTAATAATCTTCATGTCCTCCATTGCCTGATGAACAAGATCAGGCCCAAACAAATGCGTCTCACCAACTTCATACCACCCTTTCGGCGACCTACATATTCTCCCATACAATGCCTCAAACGGAGCCATCTTAATATTGTCATGGTAGTTGTTATTGTAAGCAAACTCTATCAATGGCAAGTGATCTACCCAACTATCTTTGAAGTCAGTCACACAGGCCCTCAACATATCCTCAAGGGTCTGAATGGTGTGCTCAGCTTGTCCATCAGTTTGAGGGTGGAATGCAGTACTCAGATTCATTTGGGTACATAAACCCCCTCTGAAAAGATCTCCAAAACTGAGAAGAGAATTGCGTACCTCGGTCAGATATGATGGATACAGGTGCTCCATGCAAGCGGACTATTTCCTCAATGTAAAGCTTGGCATAATCATCTCCCGAATAGTTGGTCCTCACAGGCAGAAAATGAGTTGACTTGGTCAGCCGGTCTATAATTACCCAAATAGAATCATACTGGTTCCGGGACCTCGGAAGTCCCGTAATAAAGTCTATATTGATCATCTCCCACTTCTACAAAGGCAAAGCTATCTCTTGGGATGTACCACCTGGTCTCATAAGCTCTACCTTAACTTGTTGACAATTCAAACACTTGGCAACAAAATTAGCCACATCACGCTTCATATTATTCCACCGGTATATAGCTTTTAGATCAAGATACATCTTAGTAAAGACTGGGTGAACAACGTACCTCGTAGTATGAGCTTCGTCAAGAATCCTCTTTCGCAACCCATCTACATCTGGCACACATAGTCTACCCTGATATCTCAAAATTTCATCACCACCAATTTCAAAAGACATCACCTTTTGATGACCCACATCTTTCTTGATCTGCATTAAGATGAGATCTTCAACCTGCTTATCTTTAACTTCTGCACAAAGAGAAGATTTAGCTACCTCATGAACAACCACCCCCCATCTTCAGAATCCAAGAGTCGTACTCCTAGATTTGCAAGTCAATAAATATCCTTCACCATCTCCCTATTCCCCCTTTCAACATGCAAAAGGCTGCCCATTGATAACCTGCTGAGGGCGTCAGCTACCATATTTGCCTTGCCCAGATGGTAGTGCAGGCTCATGTCATAATCCTTCAAAAGTTCCAACCACCGTCGTTGCCTAAGGTTTAATTCTTTCTGCGAGAAAACATACAGTAAACTCTTGTGGTCAGTAAATATATCAACATGTACCCCATAGAGATAACGCCGCCAAATTTTAAGCGCAAACACCACAGCCGCTAACTCCAAGTCATGGGTGGGGTAATTTTGCTCATGCACCTTCAACTGCATAGGCCACCACTTTACCGTGCTGCATAAGTACACACCCAAGTCCCACACGGGACGCATCACAGTACACAACAAACCCCTCCATACCTTTCGGAAGAGTCAAAACAAGAGCAGTTGTCAACTTATCTTTTAACTTCTCAAAACTATTCTCATAGGAGTCAGACCATACAAACTTCACCTTTTTCTACATCAACTTAGTGAGTGGTGCAGCTATAGAAGAGAAACTCTCTACGAACCTTTTGTAATACCCCGCCAAACCTAAGAAGCTCCGAATGTCGGTTGGAGTCGTGGGTCTGGGCCATTTTCTCACTGCCTCAACCTTTTGGGGATCAATCTTGACTCGGTCACTAGGCACGATATGCCCCAAGAAAGCAATAACATTAAGCCAGAGTTCACACTTGGAAAACTTTGCATGCAACTTGTGATCTTTAAGAGTCTGAAGGATGATTCGAAGGTGATTGGTATGGTCCTCCTCACTCTTGGAATAAATCAGAATATCGTCAATGAAAACTATCACAAATAGGTCTAGAAACTGACAGAACACTCTACTCATCAGATCCATGAAAGACGCAGGGGCGTTAGTCAACCCAAAGGACATGACTAAGAATTCATAATGACCGTATCTGGTTTGAAAGGCTGTTTTAGGAATATCTGACTCTCTAACCTTCAACTGATGGTATCCGAACGAAGGTCTTATCTTTGAAAAACATCTAGCACCCTGAAGCTGGTAAAAAAGGTCGTCAATTCTAGGAAGAGGATAGTTATTTTTAACAGTGACCTTATTCAATTAGCGGTAATCTACGCACATATGCAGGGAACCATCTTTCTTTCTCACGAAGAGTACAGATGCACCGTAGGGAGAAACACTAGGACGGATGAAACCTTTGTCTAGAAGATCTGCTAGCTGTTCTTTCAACTCTTTCAGTTCTGCAAGAGCCATTCTATATTGCGGAATAGAAATGGGACGGGTGTCTAGCAACAAATCAATACCAAAATCTATCTCCCTATCAGGTGGTATTCCTGGGAGATCATCTGGAAAAACTTCTAGGAATTCATTCACCATAAGGACGGACTGAAGAAAAGGGCTTTTGATACTCGAATTTTTAACCCGAATAAGATGATATAAATAGCCCTCTTGGTGCTAAAGAATGCCCCTCCCACTCTACTACTGGTTCATTCGGGAAAGAAAAAGTGACTCTTCGGGTTCTACAATTTAGTGTGGCATAGCACAATGAAGCCAGTCCATCCCTAGAATAGCATCAAAATCAATCATGTCTAGGTCTATGAGGTCTGCCATGGTATTCCGGCCACAAACAGTCACCACACAATTTCTATACACCCTCCTAGCCACAACGGAATCGCCCATCGGAGTGGAAACAGAGAAAGGTTCCCAAATTACATTGGGCTCAAACCCAAAACCGACAACCACATAAGGGGTCACATAAGACAGGGTAGACCCGGGATCAAGTAACACATAAGCATCACAGAAAAAAATTTGTAACGTACCAGTGACTACGTCTGGCGAGGCTTTTGCCTCTTGGCGGTTGGACAAAGCATATAGCCGATTGCCCCACTCCCGGCAGCTGAGGTGGCGCCCTTTTGAGGCAGTGGTGGTGCAGAAGAGTTTGCCTGAGTTTTGGCACCACCAACACTCCTTCTAGCCGAAGGACAATCTCTCTGGAAGTGACCTGACTGACCACATGAATAGCATACCAGTGAACCCAGCTGACACCTCCCTGGATGATGCCTACTGCAGGTCTCAAACCGTGGAAATGTACGATATTGCTGAGCTACGCTGCCCTATGACTGGGTATCCTGAGCTCTGGATCCATGATTAGTTTGGAAACTCTGAGGTCATCGGTCTATTGGAGTTCTGGGCGGTGGGGCGCTGGCTGCGGACTGTGCATTACCCCAATTCTTCTTCTTCTACCATCTATTTCCCCAATTACCACTCTGTGGCTGACTGTGGTTCTGATATGTTATTTTGGTTCTCTTTGCTTGCCTGTCCTTCTCCCTAGATTTCGCGATTCTCTTCTTCTGCTTTTCTACCTGCTGCATATGCACTGACAGCCTAGAGAAGTCCATGTCCCTGTTCAGCATATCCCCCTTGCATTCAAGCACTAAGTCATCCGAAAGGCCGGATGTAAATTTTCTCATTCGGGCTCTCATATTACCAGTCATTTCTGGAGCATAACGAGCCAGCTGGTTGAATTTCAAAGTGTACTCTTTGACACTCATCTTTCCTTGCTTAAGGTTCATAAACTCCTTAGTTTTGACCTCCCTCAACTCAAGAGGAAAGAACCGGTCAAGGAAGGCTTCCACGAACTCGCCCCATACTGTAGACTCAGCACTCTCACCCTTAGAATCCGCCCGTTCGTTATACCATTGGTTCGCTACATCCTTCAGCTGGTAAGCTGCTAACTCACCCCGTCTACCTCATCTACATGCATCACCTTAAAGATCTTCTCCATCTCGTCCACAAACTCCTGTGGATCCTCTTCTACCTTGGTACCAGTAAACTTAAGCGGGTTCATCCTCATGAACTGGCCCACCCTTGTAGCCTCAGACATAATAGAAACAGACCCAATATCTTCATACCGTTGAGTCTGTGTGGTTACCAACTATCCAAGCATGTAAATAGATTGTCCAAATTCTGCATTAGATACCTCTCTCTAGCGAAGCTGAGTACAGTTAGTCCCCGTCCGGGGAGCTCTGGGTGCCCTATATAGGCTGGTCTGAGTAGGTAGGACTCACAGAGTAGTATCAATCTCCGGAGTTGAGGCTCTATTTCGGGTCCTCATCCCATGAGTGGGACAGATCTCATCTGTCTGTGCATTCTGATCGATAGTATGACGGGGAGGCATGACTATTTTTCTGAAACACAAAAGATTATTGATTAGGGGATAATTTAGACTCTGAAGCACGAACTAAACCACAAAGAAGGGAAACATTCCTAAATTCCTAGTAGTCTCCTGCTTATAAGTGTGGCGCGCTACACACCCATAAACAAGATTCTACCCAACGCGATTTCGTAGACACCCTGGGACCATTAACCGTGCTCTGATACCAAGTTTGTCATGACCTGAACTCAGGCCCTGGCCGTGACGGACATCCCGAACCATAAAAGCCCGAGAGCCCTTTTAACTTGTAATCATATACACCATTCATACTCAATAAGGAAATGCGGAAAAAATATAACGAAACGAAACCATGGTCATAGGTTTGATACAAATTCAACAATGGGTAAAAAGTGAAATCCAAACCCTCTAATAAAATCTTAAAAAAACCGTCTGCGAAATCTCTACTACGTGACTAATAACAACTGTCTGAAAATTCTGGGATAAGGCCCCCAGTAAACCAAAATCATGACTAACGATAAATGTCTGAAAATAAATAGGCCTTCTGAAATATAGAAAGCTCTTCGACTGAACTCTGTGCTTCTGTCTGAAGAAATCTACTGCATATCAGGACCCCTAGATTGTACCTCAGAACCTGGAAGGTAGGGGGTCAATACAAATGTACTGATACGCAGAGCAATCCAAAATAAAGCTTTTGATATAAATAAAATAGTCATGAGCTAGTCATAAAACATCATATATGATATAAATTCCAAAATATATGGGCATCTTTGATAATCATAAAACCTTTCTGTCAATGTAGTCTCTGATCTTTGTATTACTTCTGAGTTAGGTGGCACTCCCCTATAAGTCTGATATCCCACGGGCAATATGGAATCCTCCATTGACTCGGCGGGGAAGCCCCCAACCAAAGTCTGATATACCCGGATCGGCAAATCACGGTTTCGGACAATGAGTTGTCTAAACTCGTACTTTCTTTGGGAAACCACCTAAACTCTTTTTATGCCCAATTTTCATCTTTTCTGATACATGCGTCATTCTAGTTTCAAAATCTGAAAATCTGATTTCAAACATGCATTCTATTTTGTTCTGAATTAACATGGCATTATCTGAGTTGGTGTCGTCACACCAAGACTTGCAAATCCTATTTCTGAGCCATATTGTATCATGCATGATTTTTTCATTAAAACTAAATTCAGACCACCCAAACATGCAATTAGTATAACAAATTTCATGTTCCAAAAGCACAAGTCAAAACTATGCAAGGATTATCATTCTTTCAATAACAATGTGGTGGTCCGGAAATCTTTGTCAAACCATGCAACTCTTTTTCTTAGATATTTATATTCAATATTTATCAATACAAAAAACCCCCTCTTTTGATTCAAAAATCATATTCATGTCACAGTATAAATCAATACATTTCGTATCATGCTTTTCAAGATGCATTTCAAAACAATCCATATCATATGAAAAATGGGATAAATCATATCAAAAGAGGGATTTCATGTGAGTCATGCTCTCAATTCTAACATCACATTAAAACACATACATACATATACATAGGTTTTCAAATCACTTCGGGGAAAGGCCTAAAGACCAAACAATATTAATTAAAGCTTCTAAAACATGCTAGAAAAGGTAAAATTCAAACCCTTTCCAAAAAATCACGATTTCTAAATCTTTAGCATGAATTAAAGAATGTTTCTTTGCCCATAAATTTTTAGGAAAACCCCACGTACCTCAATTTAGGAATTTAGTGGATGATTCTTGAAGCCTACGATTTGGGGATTTCAAATCTTCAATCTATCTTGAAAGCCCACGATTAAATCTTGAGTTATTTGGGTTTTTAGTTTGAAACCCTAGAGAGAGTTTCTTGTGAATTTTTGAAGAAACTATGAATAATGTGGTCACTTGAGAGTAAAATACCGTGTTTAAGCTGATAAAGGGGGTGAAAAATACCAAATATACCCTTAATGAGACGAAATAAAATATAACTGAAACCCGATTTTATGGGCCACCACACGCCACTATCACGGTAGCTCACTGGAAATTGACGAATGGGATTTTTAGGGTCACCGCGACGCGGAGCCATCGCGTTGTCCCACTGGTTGGGACCTGGAACTTCAGTGCGATACGCAACAATCGCGCTAGGCTACTAAAATTTGAAAATTTTTAAATAGACCCCCTCCGCGTCGCGCCAAGAACCAAAATGACGGTGTTTTACGATTAGGACTTAAATTAGCAATAATTTCTTGCCCGGGTATCAAATTTGGGCGAATCTTAAATCGGCGGAAAGCTTATCAAATTTTTTATGTGATGAAAATTCGAAATTAGGAAAATTATATATATGGTTTAAACTTTACTCACTTTGGAAGTCAAAGAATGAGACTAAGTCCCTTTTGACACTTTAAAAAAAAAATCTAGTCTTTAACTCTAAGAGCATTCTACTAGGAGCTAATACATGCACGACTCTTGCGGGGTGTTACATATTCCCTTGGAAATGCCTATCCATATCACTAATGATTTCTGTGTTTGTTACTTCCTCAACTTAGTCACAACTATTATAAGATAGTGTGGGTCTTGGAAACCAATGACAAATTCTCCGTCCAGTCTTTTTATAAGTCCCTTTATACTTCTCTTCAAACAAATTCTCAGTCACATAACACTCACTTTTCTTGGATTTGGAAATAAATATTCTACCAAAGATAGACACATCTTTATGGATAGTTAGCAACAACAGCCTATCCACAACATCATACCTCCATCCCGTTAACATTCTCATTGGACCCTTCTTGCAAATTTGCTTCCAAATCAGCTTCTATAATTTTCTAAGCTTTGATGATACATAGAAAAGAGAACTTGATTATGTGTCAAAAATCTGTTTATCTTATCTATGACCAGCAAAGTATCTCTTGCACATGAGATCAATTCGACATTAGCCCATAAGAAATGCAAGGGAAAAAAAATTATTCATCATTAATTCATAAGGTGATAAAGGTCACGAGACACCTAGACGGAGAAATAGGAAAAAAAATTAAGCTTGGAGAAACAGAGAAAATCCATAGAGAGATCCAAAACATGAATCGAATGCCAAATATTTCAAACTGTCTCAATATCTGATGCCAGCATCCTCACCTTTCCCATTGCATATGCATTATACATAATGTTTTGAAGTTTCTGACCTCCAGAGGTTGTAGTATACTGTTGCAATATATATTGAGCTGACGAAGTTTCCTGCAAGTTCATTGTAATAAAGACAATCAATAAACCACCAGTAAAGGGCTACATCCAAATAGCCATTCCAGCCAACAAAAACACAAAAAAAATATAAAAAATAAAGATAAAGATCCCCCCAAAATGGAGCTCATTCTTGATTTTGGAGCTCAACGTGAATGTAGCAAGACGTATCTAATTATCTAAACTCCACCTTCCTACTCTATCTTAATTCATTTATGTCCACATACAGACTTTGCCAAAAAACATGGCACAACCAATTTCTCTATAATGCATTCAAAGAGAAGCCAAGAAAACATCCAAAATTAGGAAGGCAAAATGATAGAAAAGTACAAATCGAAAGTCTCTGTTTCATACACCGTAAAATAATGACAACCACTTCCCTTGTTAGTTTGTACTGCAAATGGTACAATTTTTGGTGTAGGTTTGTACTTCGTACTTCTCTTGTTAGCTCCTCCATACATCAGCTGCCGAGTATGATTTAGTATTTCTAGATCAATAGTCTCTTAAGGAAAAAAGAATCAAAAATACTATGTTGAAGAGTTCGGGATTTAACCCTCACCTTTGAATGGAATTCATCCAGTCCTTTGCAGAATCTTCGTTGACATTCTTTGGGGAAAGATCGAGTCAGCTGATAAGTTGTGAAGCGGAGGAGAGCATAGTTATATTTTGTTCACTTTTATTGCATACGTGCTTAACAATATTGTTGCCACGTGTTTCCACAAAGACGAGAAAGTACCATTTAGATTGCTTTAGGTACAATTTATTAGTGTTGCGTTGGTCCTTCGTGTTGTTGGCTTATATAATAAGAGAATAAAAGAAAAAAGAATATGGGAGTATAATTTTATTTTGTCGATGGAGTGGTGGGTGGTTACCGACAGTTTTCAATGGGTCCGGTGATTAATTCCACTGTTGTTGTAACCTTGCATTAAACCATGTAAATGATGTCAAGAATGGACCTTGGGCCTAACTTAACCTCAAAAGCTAGCTCAGGAGGGGAGGATTACCCAAGTCCATATAAGCAAACCACTAGTTCATTCCCCAACCAATGTGAAACTTTTACCCACTCTAACATCCCCCTCACACCCAGGCCCAACTGGCACTGGCGCGTGGATCGGGAGTCCAAAATAGGAATGGAACTGGCTCTGATACCATGACAAGAATGGACCTCGGGCCTAACTCAACCTTAAAAGCTAGCTCAAGAGGTAAGGATTACCCAAGTCCATATAAGCAAACCACTAGTCCATCCCCCAACCAATGTGGGAATTTTACCCACTTTAACACATGAACTCTCCATGAATTTGGATCATTTCTACCAAAGGCACATGACAAATACTCAGTAAAACTTCTTGACACAGCAGCATTTGATAACACATATTACATTAATATATTTGCTCCTGCAAATTATCCCACAAATTCCCCTACATATCCATTAACAACAAATATATAAACTTGTTCTAAACAATCAAAATATTGACAATTTATGTGACATGATAAATTACACTGACGGTGCATATACTCCCTCGTTCCTTTACATTTCACTTCACAAGGGAAGGGAGGGAGTATCAGTTAACCTATAGACAGTTACACGTAGTTATCTTTTAAATGACGCGGCAGTCAGTGTATAAAGTCAAAATCTTACCAAAGGTAACTCGAATATAACTGAAAGCGCCACCAGCAACAGGAACATCAACAGAAAACTCAGTATAGCACAAGGAAGAAAGAAAGGCTGATATAGCAGCTATTATATATGAGATGAAAAAAAAAAGGCCAGAGGTTTTTCGAGCAACGGGGCCAGTAGTAACAAAGACTCCAACACCAAGCATTCCTCCAACTCCAAGTGCTACTAAATCATACCAAGTCAGTTTCCTCTCCATGTCAACACCGGACCTCAGCCTCACTTTTTTGAGTTCTTGGTCTGGTATGTCCGACTATCTAGTTTATAATATCACGTTGGACCTACAAAAAGAGAACGCGCTCGCTATAAGGATTTTTTCTCTATTTAGTAGAATGGAATCTAAAATGCTAACTAATAGTGAAAGAATCTCAATCATCTCGTCACACTGTTGGTTGATGGATAAAAACATTTAAAGAGTGTCTTCTGATTTGCTTGAAAGTAGAAACTTGTCCTCTGATTCTTTTTAGGATGACCATTATACCCTTATGATTTATTTCTTCTTTTTATCTTTTATTTTCTCTCTCTCTCTCTCCTATTGCTTTGCTGATTCTAGAAGGTATTTGGTCGGGCTTTTCTGGTGAGTTTGTTTTGGTTGGAACGGGCTGGAATGTATCGAAGGGTTGCTCTCTCTCTCTCTGTTTCTCTCCTGTTCACTCCATATTTCTGTACCGTTTTCCGCTTGATGTTTTTCTTGTTATGCCAACTTGTTGCATGCTTTATTACGAATTTTTTTACTATTATTTGTTTATTATTCATTGTGGGTGCCGTATTTATGTCTTCTTGTTTTGTTCTATGCTTTATTACGAATTTGGTTATTATCTCGTGTCTTGAGACGGGGGTCTATCGGAAACAGCCTTGCTACTTCTTCGGAGGTAGTGGTATGGACTGCGTACATCTTCCATTCCCCAGACACTACTACGTGGGAATACATTAGGTTTGTTATTGTTGTTGTTGTTTTCGCATGATGTTTTCCCCATTATCTGTTAGTGTGTGTTTTCGCTGTGAGGTGTGTGTGGATTACTCCCCTGTTTTTTGTTAGTGTGTCAAGTGTGTGCAGTGTATATCATAAAGTTCAGGTCAAATATCCCAGCTATATTCACATCTTGAATTAGAAGTAGACAGGCTAAGAAAACATCAATGCAAAAAACTCAAAATGAAAAGCAAGCAAGTCATACCTCAACATGGCCTTTGCCAGCAGCAACATCCAAGGGAGTTGCACCCTGAATGTCTCTATAAGCCAATATATCATCACAACAGTCAACAAGAAGCTCCTTCAGTACCTGCAGATTACCTGCTCTAGCAGCTGCATGAATTGCTCTATTCATCATCTCCTAAATGGAACCTCAGCAAGGTGTTTAATCCATCTCTCCACCATCACGCACCAGAAACATCGGGGTGATAGAAAAATCTAACAGAACCCTAAAAAGATCACAACTTTTACTCCTAGCAGCAACATATAATACATCAGTGACACCATATCACTTTCTCCAAATATCAGAAGTGGGCTTCCTTCAAGTAATTCTTGAACAAAATCGCAGCTCCTACAACAACATCCTCGCTATACCCCATTTTCATAGCCAATGTCACTAAATTCGCACGGGTCACTACATTATCCAATCCAATAACCACCGATAAAACAACCAAGAACATCTTCTGATCCGGTATCACTCCCCTCCTATGCATATCCACAAACCACCTCCACGCTTCCTCAAACTCACTTAACCCAACACACCCCAAAATCATAATCGTATACGACACCTCATTTCTCTTTGACATATCATCAAACAACTCACACGCTTTCGTCATCCTACCCACCTTCAAATACCCATTAATCATCGTATTCCATGATGCAACATTTCTCTCACCCATTTCATCAAACACCTTTCGTGCACTCATAAAATCACCAATCCACAAATACTCGCTCAACATCGCATTATAAGACACGACATTCTTCTCAGGCATTGCTTCAAATATATCAGCAGCATCACAAAACCTCTCATTTTTCGCATACCCAGATAAAACACTAAATAAAACACAAAAGGGTGTTAAAAAACATAACAAGAAAATCAAAATCAAGATTCACTTCTGAGGTACAACAGCAGGAGGAGGAACACCACCAAGAAGACTAGCGTGTTGAAGATCAAGATCACCAAGCTGTTATTCCCTATCCATAATAATAATTCACAGCAAATCCATCATCAAAACACAAAAGGGTATTCATAAACAAGAACATTTCAAGATCAAGATCCTACTTTTCACTAGATAAAATCAATTTAACTCAAATTCATCATAAAAAAACTAAATAAAACACAAAAAGGTGTTCATATTTCAAGATCAAGATCATATTTTTCACTAGATAAAACCAATTTAACTCAAATTCATCACCACAACACTAAATAAAACACAAAAAGGTGTTCATAAACAAGAACATTTCAAGATCAAGATCATCTTTTTTCACTAGATAAAATCAATATAACTCAAATTAAACCTCAAAACACAAAAGGGTGTTCATAAACAAGAACATTTCAAGCTCAAGATCATATTTTTCACTAGATAAAATCAATATAACTCAAATTCAACATCAAAACACTAAATGAAACACAAAAGGGTGTCCATAACTAACAAAATGGTGTCCATAACTAACAAAAGGGTGTTCATAAATGTAACGATAAATCACTTTTGATTGAAGATCAAGATCATCTTTTTTCCAATCAATTTATAAATTCCACAATCCAACCTCAAATTCATCACCAAAACTCAAAAGGGTTTCCATAACTAACAAATGGGTGTTCATAAGCATAACGAAAAATCATTTGTCTTAAAGATCAAGATCATCTTTTTTCACTAGATAAAATCAATGTAACACAAATTCATCACCAAAACACTAAGTAAACACAAAAGGGTGTTGGCAAACATAATGAAAAATCACTTCTGATTGAAGATCAAGATCATCTTTTTTTCACTGGATTAAATCAATATAACTCAAATTCAACATCAAAACACTAAATAAAACACAAAAGGGTGTCCATTTTTCCACAAAAATGCCAACGGTGCCTCTTTACAAAAAAATATCCATTCCTTTTACTCCAGTTTCCTAAGAACAAATGCATGGGCGGCATTGTTCGGTGCGACGAACTTCTATATCTAAATAATATCACCCCTCTTGAAACCATTTTCAATGACGAATGGTTTCCACATTATAAAGTGTGTGTACTCATCTTTGTGAGACCCTCCATCCCGATTCAACTTCATCTTCATGTCTAGATTCCTCTCTCCCATTCATAGAGAAACTT
Source organism: Capsicum baccatum var. pendulum (assembly GCA_030864225.1). Classification (NCBI taxonomy): domain Eukaryota; kingdom Viridiplantae; phylum Streptophyta; class Magnoliopsida; order Solanales; family Solanaceae; genus Capsicum; species Capsicum baccatum. Next base: position 267,931,168 of record CM061557.1, read on the forward strand.
GAATTGATCTTTCCAATTCCAAGGTTGATCGCTGCTGTTCATTAAGAAATTCAGGGACATTCAACTTACCCTTCGGTAGGGATAATTTGAATCTATTAACGTCTATGTCGGTCAGTTCTTTTTCAATCACAAGCTGAAAATTGGCTCCTCCTAAAGCTGTGTTCCACACCTCATGTTGGACTTCATCATCATCATTATCAGCCTTATGTGGGACTTCATCATCATCATCATTAGCAGCCAATTCTTGATCTTCTTCTTCGTCTACTTCATCTTCATCATTATCAGATTCTTCCACATTTTCTTATTCTTGGAAGTCCATATTCTCTTCTTGTTCTCCTTCCTCTTGCTCTACTTCTTCTCCTGCCTCTTCATCATCAGCTTCAGCTTCTTGAATAGGATTTTATTGTACAGGAATTGGAATTGTTGCTTCTTGAATATCCTGTTTCTTTACTTCTTCTCCTCTCTCTTTATGATCATCAGCTTTTTGAACATCAGCTTCTTGAACAGGATTTTGTTGTACAGGAATTAGAATTGTTGCTTCTTGCTCATGACCATAGGCCCATGCATTTACGTCTGCCAACTGTGTCATAACAACATCTTCTTCTTCAATAGGGTGCCCTTCCCGTTGAAGGGCACTCCTCTTTATTGTGGTGGACGTGAGTGAAGAGTGATGGTGGACGTGAGTGAAGGGTGATGGTGATGGAGAGAAACTATGAGAGACTAGAGAGAATACTTTTTTCTATTTTTACAGCTACTAGTTTAGGTGTACGCGTCTTGCGCGTGTACCTCGCTTTAATGAGTTCAAACATTACATTAAATAAGATATTTGTTTAAATAATAAAGCTGAATATAGTAATTAAATTTAATATCTTTTGAGTATATAAGGGTGGATAATTTATTTATTAAACTTAATCTTTACCAAAAATATTTTTAAAATTCGATTGACATTCATCTACCATCTTAAGACATCAAAATAATACAAATAAATCAAATTTCTACACACATAAAGTTTCTTAAAGTTGTTTGACACTCATCTACTACCTGTAAACAATAACAAAATAATACGATAATAGAGATACCAAAATAATACAATTAAACCTAATCTTTACGTAAAAAAAAATTCTCAAAGCCGAGTAAAATTTATCTATCACCTGTTAACTGCAACAAAATAATATGATAAAAGTGACATAAAAAAATACAATTAAACTTAAATTTTACCACAAAAATTTCTCAAACCCGATCGAGATTCATCAACGAATTGTAAACTGCCACAAAATAACAAACTAATAGAGATATTACAATAATACAATTAAAGCTAACATTTACCTAAAAAAAATTTGAAGCCAACACATTCATCTACACCCTATAAACTATAAAAAAAATTATAATAGTGATCACAAAGTTTCGATTTTCATCCAACTAATTCTTGTCTGGGCGGAAATTTTGACAAACAATAAAGAGCATCAATGATAGTTTTGTCTATTGTGATAATTTTTATTAAAGGACAAAAAGTTCAAATCACTTTTATAAGGGAGTTCCATTTTAGTATATTATTATTATTATTATTATTATTATTATTATTATTATTATTATTATTATTATTATTATTATTATTATTGTTATTATTATTATTATTATTATATAGATATATAGATTATAGATATAAATATATTATTTAAATTAACCTAAAAAATTAAATAATATATTTGCAATTTGTGATTTAAAATAAAACTTAATACTTATGTGATTATAAATTATTTCATTAAAAAATAAAAGAAATAACAAAAGTCAATCTATTTTTAGTTATAAAAAAATTACAAGATTTTAATTTTTATTTTTTTTAAAGTAAAGAAAATGATTAGGTTTAAAATTGCTTTGCTACCAATAAATATATGAGACCCGCAGTAAGGCTTTAAATTTATTTTGCCTTTGATGAAGATTTCTACAATTTATTCAAAATGCCTAATTATTGATGCTCCAAACTATTTCAATTTGTAAATTAGGGTTTCTAGCCCCAATTTTTCGATTGATCAGAAACAACTCCGAACTTATTCAATTGTGATTTTGTTAATCCTGCGATGGTGAATTTGATCGACGAAGCTGTTTCGGTGAACATAAATCAACTGAGGCAATTGAAATCGATTGAAAATGATCTGAAAAATCTCTATTTCACAAAAGACCCATCAAACTATCCCAAGTCTGATTTCAATTTGAATTTTACGATTAAGTATCCTCATTTGAATCATATTGTATGTTGGCATGCCTTGTATGTTCGATATGGGAGGGAGAGTTGTTGTTTTTTTAAAGAAAAAAGGATTATTTTCTATCTGACGTGGAAAATGATGTCGAATCTATTGAAAGATTACGTGGCAACAAGTATGTTACACACACCGAAATAGGGGTTAAAATTAATGAGTTTAAGGATCTAAATGACAAATATATAAGTAAAAGTATCTATTTTACAAATCAAACCAAGTACAAGGATCCACTGAACTATTTTGCATGTGTTAAATTACTTGTACTTCTTGCCAAAAAGCTTAAATTTTTTTTCTTTACTATTCACAAGATCAAAAAGCTGTAACTTAATTATCTTTTGTTAATTTTTTTATCAAAATTAATTATTTAATTAATTTTTATAAATGAAAATAGCCTTCACAAAATTTTTAATCATCCTCGTAAGTGACGAAAGGAATAGTTATTTAATTGATGTTCAAGGCTATAATGGTCAATTTACTCAATATGCCTGTGCAAGCATGTGTATAACTTCTCTTTAAAGTACACTTGGATTGTACTTTAAACTTGTACATGCTGACTTCAGTTGAGTTATTTTGGGATTTTCCAAAGAGAATCGAATCTTCTTTAGTACACTTCTAGAGAAGCCACGTGGCAGTCTATATCCCAATATCAGACCCCATCAAATCTGAATATACTTAATTGAATTCACTTTTTAATTTATTTTTTTCAAAAAAAGATTTTTTTGTCTTTCATAAATTCAACTCTACCAAATCGATAGTAAAGAAAACTCATAATGTTAGTTAATTGACAACGTGACATTCATGTTGTTTTGGTAAAATTTTATAATATAATGAATAATTTTATAAGACATTTAAATGACTTTTATGAAGTGAGTTTTTCAATTTGCTACGTAGGACAATAAAAATAAAATCAAAACTTTCTTTTTACTTGAATTTATCCTTTTTGCAAGCTTCATTATTATCGTAAATTATAAGTATATGTAAGCAACAAAATTTTATCCGTACAAAATTCGGATAATATTAAATTAAAATATACTAATCCCAAATAAATATTGTGGATTAATAGGGGCCTCATAAAAGGAAGTTCACATTTACCATGACTCTCTACTTCCTACAACTATAAATAGGGGCCTCATAATTCAGAAAAGGGAGGAACAAGTTTAACAAGAAGCAAGAGAGAGCTCGTGGATCAAAGCAACAGATTTCTCTATAAATTCAAGAATCCAAGATCAGCTCATCGAGTTTCAAGATCAAGAGTTCAAAGTTCAAAAACAAGCTCAAGATTTCAAGATCAAGAGTTCAAGATCAAGATTATAAGATTCAAGAATAAGCTCAAAGGCCGTTGAATTCAAGTACAGGTCGAGATCAAGTTCACCAAGTCCTCAAATCAAGTTCAAGTTCAAGATCAAGACTGCAAGATTCAAGAACAAGCTACTAAGCCCTTGGATTCAAGCATAAGTCAAGATCAAATCCGTCAAGTTCAGGTTAAAGTTCAAGATCAAGCTCGAAGCCCTTGAATTTATAGTTGAAAAGGCGAATAAGAGGAATCATAGAGATTGTAACACTCACTTATTGAAATCAATAAATCGATTATTGCATTATTTTTCTTGTCTCAATTATTTATTTTTGGTCTCGAGAATTTTATTGTCCAACAAATTCTGGCACGCCCAGTGGGACGATCTCTACCTCTCATCTCAACTTTTCAGACTTTGAAGATTAAGAATACTGAAATAACTTCCAAGAAGATCAACTCTCAATCAACTGCTTTCAAGGCTGCTGATTCAAGGTTCTCTGCTGAAGTGGAAAGCATCCTTGGTGTTACTTTCGGAAGTTTAGGAGCTGTCACGGGGAACAAGGCAGGCTTTCTAGGACAACAAACACATCTAGTATCGCCCGCGCCAACTCCAGTTTTTGGATCTTCAACCCTAAAAGGAACGAAGTCCAATACAAGTGCTTCGTAAGGAAGAAGCAGTGTCGCGGAATCACTTAAGAAGACTCTTGCTCTACTTGAGCATTCTGGTTCGAAATACTCTGGCGCAAAGAGCGATGGTCGCTCAACAAACACGTCATCTCCACTTACACCGATAAGTTAAGCACTTTGAAGATCAACCTACGTGATAATCCATATTACTCTTCAACGTCTCCGGTGATCATGCAAACAATGGTAACTGATGTCTCGTCTATGGAGGAGCAACTTGCGAATCTGACAAAGGCAATTGAAGGCCTGACCAACTATGTTCAGAATCAAGAGGCTAGGATTGATAAGATAGTAGATAGGGTGGAAGGCTTGATAGATGGAGAATCTAGCCATGCACCAGGAAAAGCTCCAGAGGTTCATGAGATAGAAAATCCTGTGAAACAAACACCACCGACTAAAGAGGTGCAAGTTTCTGTTGAAGGAATGATCCCGATTGGGCAATTGAGAGAATTTATTGAAGGGACCCTCAAAGACAAGTATGATGTTGTCACCAAGTCTTCCCTTGCGTATGCCAATCCCTACACTGCGAGAATAGATAGCCTCAAAATGCCTGTCGGTTATCAACCCCCTAAATTTCAACAATTTGAGGTCAAAAGTAATTCGAAACAACATGTCGCACACTTTGTTGAGACATGTAATAATGCTGGAACTTGCGGTGACTATATTGTCAAACAGTTTGTTCGTTCCCTAAAGGAAAATGTCTTTGATTGGTATACGGACCTCGAACCTAACTCCATTAATAGTTGGGAGCAATTGGAACACGAGTTTTTAAATCGATTTTATAGCACAAGGCATACAGTGAGCATGATAGAGCTCACAAATACTCAGCAAAGAAAGGATGAGCCAGTCATCGACTTCATCAATCGATGGAGAAATGCGAGTCTAAACTGCAAAGATAGGCTCAGTGAAGCTTCTGCAATAGAGATGTGCGTCAAAGGAATGTACTGGGGGCTTCTCTACATCTTGCAAGGAATTAAACCAAAATTCTTTGAAGAGTTAGCTACTTGTGCTCACGACATGGATTTGAGCATGTCTTCTGCTGGAAAGGAAGGAGCGCCTATTCATGACCCTCGAAGGGGAAAGAAAAAGCAGGAACCCAAAAGATGGGGCAAGTTTGTTCCCAAAAATAAAAACAAGGAGTCCATGAATGTTGATGTGTCTCCTGTGAAGGTCACCACAAAGGTAAGCAAGAAGCAAAATGTGAAGACAACTTCTGGAGCACGTCCGAATCAGAAAACTTTAAAGGAGATGCAAGAAAAGAAATATCCCTTCCTTGATTCTGATGTTGCTAAGATTTTCGATGAACTCCTTAAGCATAAGCTCATTGAACTCCCAGAGATGAAGTGTACCAACGAATCTGGAAGGACCAATGACCCTAATTATTGCAAATATCATAGGCGCGTAAGTCATCCTTTGGAGAAGTGCTTTGTCTTTAAAGATAAAGTCATGCAACTGGCAAAAGAGAAGAAGATCTTCTTCGACGATGAGACGACCAGTTCTCATCAAATCTCTATTACTTTTGGCTCGCTCGACCCAGTCTAAATATGTGTCGAAGAGCATAATAAGAAAATATTAGAGCCTGACAGGTCTTCAGTTGATGAAGGTTGGACTCTGGTGACGAGGCGCAGACGCAGGAGGATGAGTCTGCGAAAGGAGTCATCCGAGCAGCCAACCATAAGGAGAATGGTAAATAAACCAAGGAAACAGAAGTTGGTTGAATTCCCAAAGAAGACGAGGGTGACAGAGCTTCACCACCAAAAACCTCAGCGTCCGGTGAATTTAGAATAATTCTTATCGAGTTGGTTTCGTGTAAAGACTGCCCAAGCCAACCTTAAGGCGTCTTGTTTTAGTACCGCCAAAGAGGGGGCAAAGGGTGAGAATCTACCCATGGAGGTTCCTTCACCTTCCGAAAAGCTTGCTGAAACTCTTGGCGAAGAGGCACATGTGTGTGATACAAAAATCACATTCACAAATAACAATCTTCTGCTTGGTGAGGCCCTACATAACCGTCCCTTATACATGGTGGGTCAAATTCTAGGAAAGAAGATCAATAGAATCTTGATAGATGAGGGAGCTGGAGTTAACGTTCTGCCTATCCACACGATGAAGGAACTTGGCATCGCTACTAGCGAATTGGACTAAAGTCGTATAATGATCCAAGGCTTCAACCAAGGGGGACAGAGACCATGAGATATATCAAATTGGGGATTCGTATGGATGATTTTCAATCAAACCCATTGATGCATGTAATCGATGCCAAAACTTTATACAATATATTGCTTGGTAGGCGGGTGCATGGGAACAAAATTATCTCGTCCTCTTACTATCAATGCTTGAAGTACCTTGAAGGCGGAGTGGAAAGAAAGATAGTTTCCCATGACAAGCCATTCATTGAAGTTGAGTCACATTTTACCGATACAAAATTCCACTTAAAGAAGCATGTTGTGGATGAGAAAAGGCTTGATGATGTCACCAATACCAAGTGTGATGATCTTGCAGCCAAGAAGGCCATGGTGACTATTGAAAAGGTATCCACCAAGAAACCTCTCTCCACTTCAAATGAAGAAAGCGTCGCTCCTATGAAAAAGAAGGTAACTCTTATTCTTCGCTACGTGCCAAAGGTAAAGAAAGAGAAAGATCACCCATATAATGCCCAAGATAATGGGCTAAATGGGCTAATTTTACCTATTAGGAAGATTGACGCGATAAATCCATCCTCAAGGCTAGTTGTGGCTCGAAATTCGCCACATGATATAACACTCCCTACGAAGCAGACAAAGGAGGGCTTCGACCCAAATGCATACAAGTTATTTGTAAATGATGGATATAATCCTAATGAGCCATCAAGGTTAGGTAAACTTCCATTGGAAGGTACAACAATGAAGGCACATGAAGTCCTAGGATTCACAGAGCCACCTCCAATTCGCATCTCCATAAGAAGGGTAGTTAGTAACTACATCACTATAGAAGAGGAGTCTACCGCATCCAACAAAAGGCCTTATGTCTTTGACTAACTTGGAGAATCAACCGCAAGAACTTCTGTATTTGAGAGGTTGGGTCCTCTAAATAAGAAGAGAAGTAACAAGCGTCGTAGAAGTCATCAAAATATGACAGTGCACTCCTCGCCAAAGATTCATAAGGATTTCCAAAGTTTGATTCCTTCTAGAATAAAGCGACAGAAGAAACTGGTAGTTTCATACAACAAGGTGTTAAAATCAAAGGCTCATATTGTGGTTTATAACAAGGAACGTGCGAAAGATAAAGAAAGTGTTGGCTCCTCATATCATGTTATGACCCAGAATGAGAATGAGGCCTCATCTCAAATGAAGGTTGATGAAGAGATGGAAGATACTTTCTGGTGTCACCACATATCCATCAACGATGATGATCCTCAAGAGGAGGAAGATACTGGAGATGCTCCTTCTCAACTTGAAGAAGGAGTGAAGGCCACACTAGATCCCTTGAAAGAAGTTAACCTTGGAATCGATGAGGACCCAAGACCAACTTACTTGAGTGCTTTTCTAGAGATGGAGGAAGAAACCGCGTATATGAATATACTCAAAGAATATATGGATATCTTCGCTTGGAGTTATAAGGAAATGTCTGGCTTAGATCCAAAAATAGCGGTCCATCAGTTGGCGGTCAAGAATGGTGCTCGTCCTGTTAAGCAAGCTTAAAGGCGCTTTAGGCCAGAGTTGGTTCCACTGATTGAAAATGAAGCTAACAAACTCATTGAAGCTGACTTTATTCGTAAAGTTAAATATCCCACGTGGATTTCAAATATTGTTCCAGTACGGAAGAAGAATGGCCAAATTTGAGTTTGTGTCGACTTTCGAGATCTCAACAATGCATGTCCTAAGGATGATTTTCCAATCCCCAGATCAGAGTTGATGATTGATGCCACCACTGGTTATGAGGCAATGTCCTTCATGGATGGTTCATCCGGTTACAACCAAATCCACATAGCGCCAAAAGATGAAGAGCTCATTGCATTTCGTACGCCCAAAGGTATTTATTGCTACAAGGTGATGCCTTTTGATTTGAAGAATACTGGCGCCACTTATCAAAGGGCTATTCAAAACATATTTGATGGCCTACTCCACAAGAATGCTAAATGCTACGTGGATGATCTAGTGGTGAAGTCAAGAAAGAGAGATGACCACTTAAAAGATCTAAGAATGGTGTTCAAGTTACTTCGAAGATATCAACTTAGGATGAATCCATTGAAGTGTTCCTTCGGAGTTACTTCCGAAAAGTTTCTTGGCTTCATTGTGCAACACCGAGGAATTGAAATTGATCAAGACAAGGTTGATGCAATTTTAAAAATGCCTGAGCCTCGAAACATTCACGAGTTAAAAAGCCTTCAAGGAAGGCTAGCATATTTAAAGAGGTTCATCTCAAACTCAGCCAGAAAATGTCAACCATTTAGCTATCTCATGAAGAAGGACACTCCCTTCAAATGAGACCAAGCTAATAGTAATGCCTTTGAGAGTATCGAATCATACTTAATGAAGCCACCAGTTCTTGCGGCACCCATACCTGGGAAACCACTGATACTTTATATCGCGGCACAAGAAAGGCCAGTCGGAGCACTATTGGCTCAAGCAAATAATGAAGGCAAAGAAAACTCTCTGTACTATTTAAGCAGAATGATGACACCAAATGAACTGAAATATTCTCCGATCGAAAAGTTATGTCTGGCATTGGCTTTCTCTATCCAAAAGATGAAACACTACTTTTAAGCTCACGTTGTTCGTCTTGTGTCCAAGGCAAATCCCAACAAGTTTGTGATGTTGAAACCAGTCCTCAGTGACCGACTTGCAAGGTGGTACCTCCAATTTTAGCAATTTGAGATTGTGTACATCCCCCAAAAGGCTGTAAAGGACAAGCATTGGCTGACTTCTTGGCAGATCACCCAATACTTGATGACTGGGAACTGAGCGATGAACTTACTGATGAAGATGCAATGGTTGTTGAAGTTAGATCCCCATGGAAGATGTACTTTGATGGTGCTGCACATCGAGACGGAGTTGGTGCTGGCGTAGTATTTGTCACTCCACAAGAAGAGGTCATCCCCTACTCTTTTACCTTGACGAATCATTGCTCCAATAATGTTGCCGAGTATCAAGCGCTCATACTCGGGCTAGAGATGGCTGTCGACATGAAGCAACTGTAATTACAAATTTTTGGTGACTCCCAATTGGTGATAAAGCAGTTGTTGGGAAGTTATGAAGTCAGAAAGCCTGAGTTAAGACCATATCATGATTATGCATGAAAGTTGATGGGGTGGCTTGGAGAAGTAACCCTCCAGCATGTGCCAAGAAAAGAAAATAAGCAAGTCGATGCCCTAGCTGCTTTGGCCTCAACTCTAACTCTTCCAAATCAGACACGAGTTACCATCCGTCAAGAATGGGTAGTACCGTCATCAAATGAGGATAAGGACATAAAAGGTAAATGTGAATACCTCGTTGCCGTTTCTGAAGCTATAAAGAAAGATTGGCGACAACCTATCATCGACTACTTGTGTTATGGGATACTTCTAGAAGATCTAAGGAGAAAAACTGACATTTGTCGTCGTGCACCTCACTTCCTTTACTACAAAGACACACTGTACCGAAGATCATTTGAAGAAGTACTCTTACGGTGTTTGGCAGAGGAAGAAGCAATCCAAGCCTTGCAAGAAGCGCACTCGGGAGTTTATGGATCGCACCAGTCTGGGCCGAAGCTTCATTTTCACATTAAAAGGATGGGATATTATTGGCCAACGATGGTGAAAGATTGTTTGGACTATGCTAGAAGATGCAAAGCTTACCAATTCCATCCAAATTTCATACATCAACCTCCAGAGGTACTACATCCAACTGTAGCATCTTGGCCATTCAATGCTTGGGGAATGGATGTTGTTGGTCCACTACCAAAATCTTCTGGTGGACAACTATACATCTTGGCCGCGACAGATTACTTCTCGAAATAGGCTGAAGTTGTTGCTCTCAAAGAAGTAAAGAAAGAAAATGTTGCAAACTTCATTCGAGTGAATATCGTCTACCGCTTTGGAATTCCTCAGTACATAATAACTAACAGTGGAAAGCCATTTGATAATAAGCTGATGAACAAAATCTGTGATCTCTTTGATTTCAAGCAGCGCAAATCTTTTATGTACCATGTTGCCGCCAATGGTCTAGCCGAAGCGTTCAATAAGACTTTATGCAACTTGCTGAAGAAAGTCGTCTCCAAATCCAAACGAGATTGGCATGAGCGAATGGAAGAAGATTTATGGGCGTATAGGACAACTTACCATACACCGATGCAAGCAAGTCCATACTCACTTGCTTTTGGAGTTGAAGCAGTCCTGCCACTTGAGCGTCAAATACCTTCTTTGAGACTGGCTATTCAAGAAGGGCTCACCGATGAAGAAAATGTCAAGTTGCGTCTTGCGGAGTTAGAAGCTCTTGACGAAAAGAGGCTGGAGGCTTAACAAAATCTTGAATGTTACCATAAGGTTACCTTTTCTTATGGCAGGGACGAATAAGCCATCCCTATGCACCTTAAGATTACCACAAAGTTACCTTTTCTTATGGCGGGAATGAGTAGTCATCCCGATGCGCCATAAGATTAACATAAAGTTACCTTTTACCTTTCTTATGGCGGGTACGAGTAGTCATCCCTATGCGCCATAAATTACCATAAAGTTACCTTTCTTATGGCGGGGACGAGTGGCCATCTCTACATGCCACAAGACTACCGTGAAGTTACCTTTACCTTTTACCTTTGCCATAAGACTACCGTGAAGTTACTTTTACCTTTTACCTTTGTCATAAGTCTACCATGAAGTTACCTTTTACCTTTGTCATAAAATTACCTTTCTTATGGCGGAAACGAGTAGTTATCCCTTCGCACCATGTGGTTATCGTCTTTGCATGGAAGATGTTATTTGGGAGAGAAATATAAGTCGTGCATAAACTGTTAAAAAAAAAAAAAGAAAACAAAATCAATAAGCGGAAAAGAAATTACCTTGGTATTGATTTCAATCCACCTCAAGGTTGCTGCCGAGAATGCTATAGAATATGATGCACACAATGAATAGCATGGGATATTTATAGGTGTATAGAGAGGCGGTGAATGTTAAGATTCGTAGTTTGAGTCGAAAGGGATTAATATAATCCAACTAAGATTCTAGGACTAGTAAAGGCGGCTGCAGCAGAATACAAATTTTACTCAAACACAACCTGTTGAAGCGGTGATATGCAGATCCTAAACCTTACGGAAATTATCTTATTACGTCTGCATGGTTTAAAAGATAATCACTAGCACGTGATTAGTGGAAGGAATAATTGGCCTTTACGGTATTAAGTATATGATGGGGCAGGAGACATAATGATTAACCAAATGATTTTTTGAAAGTGCAACATCTTTAAGGCATGATGATTTCCTATATAAAAATGCTTTTAATTAGTAAGGTACAAATTTAAAAGAAAAAGAAAGGTGGCTGCTGAGATTATGTTCTCCAAAATTATAAGGGAGCATTAAAATATAAATAGTCATCATGGTTTTCTAGAAAACATTTTTTTTTGTACTGCATACAATCCAAAGCATGGCACGATTCACATGCATGCAGTAAAGCTTATTGATCCCAATTAAATTATAAATGGGTATTTCAAGACTAGTCTATGAATATTTAAATATCTTGAAAAGTCTTAAGTAGGGGCACTTTGTAAGCAATAAAATTTTATCTGGATAATATTAAAATAAAAAAAATACTAATCCCAAATAAATATTGTGGATTAATGTAATTGGATTAATTGTTTAAATCCAAATATGTGTGGGTTTAATTAAAGTCCAATTCTTTTAATTGAGCTAGTCCATTAATTTAGGTTAAAAATGATTAGCACACTTTATCAAGTCCAAGATGCCATCATATTAATTTCGGCTACAAATGACTGAGCCCACTTTAGCAAGCCCAAGATGTCATCATATGCTAGAGGCCCAATTTGATGTCACATGTCAAATAACGTGGCATGCCAAGTCAAGTGAATGAGCCAATGGGACCACTTCACGTGTCAAAATGATGCAGTAAATTAAAAGCCCATAAAAAATGTCATGTCACTTAAATCTGATTGGTCAAAGGAAGTTCACATTTACCATGACTCTCTACTTCCTACAACTATAAATAGGGGCCTCATAATTCAGAAAAGGGAGGAACAAATTTAACAAGAAGCAAGAGAGAGCTCGTGATTCAATGCAACAGATTTCTCTACAAATTCAAGAATCCAAGATCAGTTCAAAGTTCAAGAACAAGATCAGTTCATCAAGTATCGTATCAAGATCAAGAGTTCAAAGTTCGAGAACAAGCTCAAGATTTCAAGAGTTCAAAGTTCAAGAACAAGCTCAAGATTTCAAGAGATCAAGAGTTCAAAGTTCGAGAACAAGCTCAAGATTTCAAGAGTTCAAAGTTCAAGAACAAGCTCAAGATTTCAAGATCAAGAGTTCAAGATTCGTTCAAAGTTCGAGAACAAGCTCAAGATTTCAAGAGTTCAAAGTTCGAGAACAAGCTCAAGATTTCAAGATCAAGAGTTCAAGATTCAAGAACAAGTGAACAAGCTCAAGATTTCAAGATCAAGAGTTCAAGATTCGTTCAAAGTTCGAGAACAAGCTCAAGATTTCAAGAGTTCAAAGTTCAAGAACAAGCTCAAGATTTCAAGATCAAGAGTTCAAGATTCAAGAACAAGTTCAAGACTACAAGATTCAAGAATAAGCTCAAAGGCCGTTGAATTCAAGTACAGGTCGAGATATAAGCTCAAAGGCCGTTGAATTCAAGTACAGGTCGAGATCAAGTTCACCAAGTCCTCAAATCAAGTTCAAGTTCAAGATCAAGACCGCAAGATTCAAGAACAAGCTACTAAGCCCTTGGATTCAAGCATAAGTCAAGATCAAATCCATCAAATTCAAGTTAAAGTTCAAGATCAAGCTTGGAGCCCTTGAATTAATAGTTGAAAAAGTGAATCAGAGGAATCATAGAGATTGTAACACTCACTTATTGAAATCAATAAATCAATTATTACAGTATTTTTCTTGTCTCAATTATTTATTTTTAGTCTCAAAAATTTTATTGTCCAACAGTATATTTTAATACTAAAGATAGAAAGGAGAAGTTATAACAAAATTATTATCTAATAAATTTGATATGCTACACTATAGCATGTCAAAATTCAGAATAGATCTGCTGAATTTTTGAAATTTAATTAGCTGGATGGATTCCTTCCAGCTCAATTTATATTTTTATACAACTGATCAATAACAAATTTGAGCTCAAAATTCCTTCCCATTTTATATATCATCATTTTCTTTTTTATCCATCCCAAAAAAAATGTCACATTTCTTTATTTGGTAACTATTTAAAAAACACACTTATATTTTTACCCTTATTAATTCCACTTATAAGGGCCACTTAATTAAAAATAATAATAATAATAGTATATTGTTTAAATAAAGGACAATTTGGTAAAAAACATAAGTTTTAACTTATTTCTTAAACTTCGTGCCTATAAAATGGAACGGACGGAGGATGTTATATTATTAAAAGCCAGTTTTGCAGCAGAAATATGAGGATATTGATCTTGTCCAAAGACTCTGAATTGGTTCATCAGTTGAAACCTTTACTGTGTATTTGGGCCAGGTATAGTGTGCATAAGAATAGTGTGCAGAATACGGATGTTTCTAATATCATGAGTATTGATTGTCAAAGCTAGTCAGTATCACCAAGCCGTCTTGGAACATAAATTTCACAACCTACACAATGTCCTCCTGATTTCACCACATTGGTTCACCTTGGAAATGGAAAGTGAGTGGTGATTGTTGATGATCCTGGATGTTTCACAAGAAAAAGATCCAAGGCAAAGAACCCCTCCCCCCCACCCACCCACCCACCCAATGCATGTAACAGCTGCTCGGAGCCCAGATAGGGAATGCTTGTCCCAATTGACTCCCCTACAGGCTGTTCCCACATGTGATTCTCAGACATGATAAGTAACTCTTCCGCCATGCCATGCTCAATCTTATCTAGAAGAGCACCCTTTCTGGCTTCATAAAAGCTATCAGTTTCAAGATCCAAAGGTGCTGTCTGTGCAAAAACAAAGACTCTCTTCAGGAAGCTGATCTGAAGAGTTGTTGATCAACAAAGGTTGCAGAATGCAGATGGCTACAAGTTCCAACATTACCTTCCAAACGTGATAAAGCTTCCTTCATAAAGCGTGTCAGGAGCACTACCTGCTCCAAAACTTCTCAAATTCGGGTCATGACTCGTGAGTAACCTCATCACGTCCATCATGCAACTTTAAGTTCTGATCACATTTTTGTTGGGAAAGGAGCAGAGCTCGTAAATAGGATACTATGCTTCCAGCAATGTTAAACTCTTAGGGCAAAATAAATATGAAATAACCATGAAAGTTCTCCCTTTAAGACATATCAAAAAGTTCAAAGAAGTTTTTACCTTCGAACAAAATGACAAATTTCAACTGAGTTGCAAAGCGTGAAGTAGATTCGACTCCTTTTCATCTTCACTGAAATGATTATATAGACTGCCACAGTGACTTCAATCATTTCAACTGTTGTGCAGGTTTTCTATATGCTAAGTCGATCAAGCAAAATCGGGTTCAGGAACACCATTAGTTATCTTCAAAACAATCAGCTGTTCCACGAAAGAGTGTTTGGAAACTGCAAGCAAAATACAAAAATACGAGGAGTTCTACGAAGAACAATCTTAAAGCATAAAACAAAAGCATAAAAGGGTAAGCAATACGTGCACATGGGATTGAACCTCACCACACACAAAGTCTGACAGTTAAGTAGAAGAGGGTAGAGGAGCAGGCCTGGTATCACCGAGTTCCAAGCCGTATGCCACTGGCCTTCGGAGATTTCTCCGTTATTAAAAAAAAACGCATTCTTTGCCAGAATGCTATTTGACTCATTTTTGAATAAATACACACACACACACACACACACACACACATATATATATATATATATATATATATATATATATATATATATATATATATATATATATATATATATATATATATCCTTGTTAACACCTAATTTTTTATCCAAACCTAATATTTTATAGCATTTTAATGTTCAATTAATTTTTATTTTATTTTATTTTATTTTTATTTTTAGGCATTTTAAATTTATCTTATTTTGAGGTTCGTTAAAAATTTTGAAAACTACAAAATAAAGTCACATTTTAAATAAGTTTTTATTTTATTTTTTTATTTTTTATTTGTTTATTTATTTAAAAAAATAAATAAATTATATTTGTTTTCTTCTTTCAATTTTTAATAAAGAATGTTGTGATATTAATATTTCTTAACCATATTCCTAAGACTAGCTAATTAACTTATCTTGTGTTTTGTTAGTTTTAAATAGATTTTATTATTTTTATTTTATTTAAAAAATTAATTAAAAAAAAAAATCCTAAACTACCCAAACCACCCCACAATTCCCATAACCCACATCTCTCCCCCATTATTCCCTCAACTCCCACTTTCACTCAAACACACACACACGACAAGCACACACACTACACAAACACATACACATAACACACGACATGCACACACACTACATACACTATATATACAACACATGCACTTGAAAAAAAAAAAGGGGGAGACACGGATCAAAAAGAAACAAAAAAAAAAAGAAACCAAGAAACCAAAAAAAAAAAAAAAAAAGAACACATACGGGAAAATCAAAAAAAATTTAGTGGAAGAGAAGAAGAGTTGAGTTGAGAGTTTGGATTTTCGTTCAACATTTTTGGTGAATTGGCTTCTTTGTTACATTACTTGGTTTAATTTGCTACCCAGGTTCTTGTTTAACTCTTATTTTTTTTGTAAGTTTTCATGAGAATCCAAGCATGAACAACGTTCTATATGATTTTGTGTAGAAGACATAATTCACCATTTACATGAGATCTTATAATGAATTTTTATCTCCAATGGTTTGAGAGTTTATCAGCATGTGTGCATGTATATCATCTTTTTTATGTCTTTCGCAGTATATATGTATATAAACCCACAAGTATGTTAACTTACTAATAAATGACGTACAGTGGGGTGTCCTTATTTTTGCTCAAAATTTCCAAAGTTTGAATCTTACTAAAGGAAAAGGGTGGTTGTAGCAACAATTTAGTAGAGATATTATCCATAGTTCACTGCTTTCTTGTTCCTTAACTGTTGGGAATAATTTCCCACTGTGGATATGAAAGTCATTCATTGTTTAGGCAATACCCTCTTTAAGAAAGATTAGTACATCATTAATTATTACTTAAAGTGTTTCGTATAATTTATGAATTGATTATAAAATTAAAATAAAATAAAATCAAACCCATTTCCAGTTGCATTACAGTTTTAGTTCAGGTTGTTTGGTTAGCATATGAACAGTACGTTCCATACTAAAATTAAGTTTATAAATAATTTATTAAATTAGATTGGTTCAAATTTGTGATCTTTTGAATCTGTGTGTGTTATTTTATAATCTATCATTTAATTTTACTTACTATTTTATTTGATGTATTTGTTTAAGGTTTGTATTACCTTGATCAAATTGGTCGTATAAATCAAGTGATGAACACATGAAACATGACAAATGAAATTGTATTTTACTCTTAAGACTTTCGTTACTTTGTTATCTAATTGGATCATTAGGAATGTGGTTCGACCGGCAATAATAACAGACAATTATAGTTGGATTAAGAAATGTAGAATTATGTGTACAATCACATCTTTAGGAAATGAGATAATAACTAAAAAGAAAAAAAGAAAAATGAGTTCATGTTTTGATCAAAAGAATTTTTGAAGTTTAATACAAGTGAATTAACGATGAAGTTGGAAAGCCCTGCTACCAACCATTCGTTATAATTAAATTAATTTACCACTGGAAGCCGATTGAATTGGGTTGGGTAGGTTTTAAACCTATTAGGTGTTTATTTAGATTAGGAAGATGGGGACGACTCATAAATGCCGAAAAGGCGCGAGAAACGCGCCAAATTTGTGGTGAGGCCGAAAAGTACTACTATCGGTAAGCCATACGTCAATATAATAAATAAATTAAAAGCGGGAGGCAAATAACTTTTAGGTTAACAAATATTATAAATCCAAAAAAAAATTAATTTAAGCCAGACGTAAGTCATTAAAGCGACCGTGCTAGAACCACGGGACTCGAGGGGTGCCTAACACCTTCCCCTCGGTCAACAGAATTCCTTATCCGGATTTCTAGTTCGCAGACCAAATAATAAAAAATTAAAGAGTCATTTCCTTTTGAATAGGGATTCAATAAGGTGACTTGGAACACCCAAACTCGATTCCAAGTGGCGACTCTGTAAATAAAATAATCCCTTTTCAAAACGTCACTTCAATTGGAAAAACCCATTTTCTCTAAATCCAACTCCCTAGCGGGGTAGGACGCGGTGAAAAGAGGGGGTGTGACAGATGGCGACTCTGCTGGGGATATAACCAGAATTCGAGCTTTCATATTGACTTGTTTGGCTTTATTTAATTTTGATATTGTATATTGTTGGCCTAAATGTGTTCTTTGCCTACATGTTTATCGCTTTGATATTATTTGAATTGCAATATAAACTGTCTTCTCTCGCGCAACCATCTGAGTTTTCTGAGATACTGTATATTCGGAGATGCGGTATACGCTCCCGAACTTGAGATACCAGAGATGCGGCAACGCTCCTGGGAAGGATTCTGTAGTCACCCATGATTTAGGACGGAAAGGGACCAACAGTGAGGCCGGAAAGCCCTGCTACCGGTAAAGCTGTCCCTTGCCGACTCGAGTTGTCCGCTCGTTTCATTGATAGTCTAGAGACCTAACTCCACAAGGTTGAACCTATCATAACTAGAGCTTAGACATGGCTATCCCTAATAGACTGCGTTTTACTTGTATCACGTGTATTTTTGACTTAGTAGGGCTCGACCCAGGGGTCGGGTCCGTCTAGGCCAGGTGTCACCTTTTGAGACCATCATGTACATTTTATGTGCTACTTGTTGCATTATAGGAAATGCCATATCGGATGTTGACCGGCTTTTAAGTGAATTAATTGATCTGAAAAAAGGGGGTTAAATAAACCATGAACTACGTGATGATCTGATTCATGTAAAACATGATACGTAGGCAACCCTCGGCGGGTGCGATCAAATATTTTTTCAAGTTTCAAGTAACAATTTTAAGATGTTTGCGTTAAATAATGAGGAAAAAATCAATTCACCAAAGCCGGGATGAAACAAGAGGGTTTTTCCTAAGTCCATTTCAGGAAGAAAATTACTTAGGTGCATGATATTTGAGTTAGTTATGAATATATCAATATTTTTAAAAGCTCTAAATCCTAACATATTTGTTTCTGTTTCAAAGAAAGAGAGAATAAGGTGGTTGGTTGTGGTTAAGCTGGCCTCTCACCCGTACAACACAAGGTATAAAGGAAAAAGGAAGATGACTCGAAAAGATGGAACAGAATCTGACAATGAAGAAGGTCGAGATCAGTTAGTTCCACAAGAGTTCGCATCTTTGGAGGAGAATAGGTTATTGAAGCAACAAATTGTGGAAATGTATTAGGCCTGGGCGAATGGACAAGCCCCGCCTTCCTCGATTCCTGGCTTTTCAGATGCAAATCATCCCAGTTCTACTCAAGCCCAAGTCGACGATCCACTTTATCCGCCTGGATTTGGTCCATACGCTAATGTGTCTAGCGCTGCTGGCACATCCACCATGCGTCCTCCAAATCCATCATTCACGAACAACCCGCTTTTTATTCCGGCCGGGACAACTAATATAAATCCTCCATCAATGATACAGAAGCCTATCAACGAACTAAATCATGATTAAGTCTATCCTCCTGAATTGGCATTCAAACCCGTAAATTCATATCAGCCCACTCATCAGCCTAAGTTTCGTATCGTGATTGAGAAGGCTATTAGGAATGAAGAACAAGAAGAGATAGTTAGAAAAGTGAGGAGTCTGGAGCAGAGTATGAGAAACATACAAGGATTGGGGGGACACAAAAGCGTCTCTTTCAAAGACCTATGTATGTTCCCTAATGTTTATTTGCCAATAGGGTTCAAGACCCCAAAATTTGACAAATATAGTGGTCATGGTGACCCAGTGGCCCACTTAAAAAGGTATTGCAATCAACTCAGAGGAGCAGGAGGGAGAGAGGAGCTGCTTATGGCCTATTTCGGAGAAAGTCTGACGGGAATAGCCTCCAAATGGTTTATCGATCAAGACATCTCCCATTGGCACGTTTGGGATGATATGGCTCAAGATTTTGTACAACAATTTCAATACAATCTCGATATTATCCCTGACCGCACTTCTCTTGCTAATATGAAGAAAAAACCATCTGAAAGTTTTTGAGAGTTTGCCATAAAATGGAGAGAACAGGTATCTAGAGTCAAGCCGCCACTGAAGGACCAAGAATTTTCATCATTTACTAGCCGCGGTTGGTAAATCTTTCGCTGAAGCAATAAAAATTGGGGAAATAGTGGAGAATGGCATCAAATCAGGAAAGATCATGAGCCAAACCGCCCTCAGGGCCACTACACAAGCCATTCAAAGTGGATCAGGTAGTTTCAAAAATCAAAAAAAGAAGGAGAAAGGATCCATGATGGCATCAGGACCGGGCAATGCCCAAAGAGGATGGAACACCCCTTACGTTCATGTCCAACAGGGACAACCCAGCCCTCCTCAACATTATTATACACCTCAACCTGCTGTTCTTAATGCTCAAGCATATGCCCGACCTCCTCAGCGTCCACAATGGCAGGCACCTGCGCCACAAGGTTTTCGTCCGCGGCAGCCAAGTTTACAAGCCCCTCATAATCCGTATGTTCCGGCAGACTACACAAGAGAACAGAGGCCAAAGGAAAACTTCACCCCAATTGGAGAATCATATACGAGCCTGTTGCGAAGATTGGTCAAATTAGGATGGATTGAACCTGTTTTGCCTTTCAAAGTGGATCCGAATGCAAGTTGGTTTGATCCTAATGTAAGGTGTGAGTACCATTCCAACGTCCAAGGCCACAGTACCGAAAATTGTTGGAGTCTGAAGAGAGTCATTGAAAAGTTAATCGAAAGCAAGGCAATCGTAATACAAAAAGAAGAAGCACCAAATGTCACCGACAATCCACTTCCTAATCACAGTAACACACACGTCGTGGGGATGATTTTTAATGATAGAGACTACAAGCCAACAAGCCAAGCAGTGATGGAAATAGGCGCCTTAAAGGAGAACCCGGGTGAAGCACTGAAGTGTATGCAAAGAGAACCACTGATCGTGAAAGGAGTGAGTTCTATTATAAGACCCCAAGATTCAGAAAAGATGGTATTGTATGTTCCTGCGAAGCTAAAGGGAATAGCACGAGATGGGCCAAAACTATATATTTCAAGTGGTCCCGCAGGGTTCGACCAACAGCGCAACAACACGAGAGAGATAACAGAGTCAATTGTCATAAAACACACAGCACAGCTCCCAGTGACAAGCTTGAAAACCATCCCATGGAACTACAACAAAACCACGGTGATGTACAAAGGAAAAGAGGTCATGGAAGAAACAAATGAAACGGGAGGTTTGACTCGATCAGGAAGATGCTATGTTCCAGAAGAATTAAGGAGACCAAAAACGTTTAAAGATAGTCAAGGGCCAATGAAAAAACCTGTCACAAACGAAGAGGCTGAGGAATTTCTGAAGAAAATGAAAACCCAAGACTATTCCATTGTCGATCAATTGAGGAAAACCCCGGCTCAAATCTCGTTATTGTCCCTGCTGCTACATTCTAAAGAACATTATCAGGCATTGATTAAGTTGTTGAACGAAGCATACGTCCCGAAGGAAACTACGGTATGTCAAATAGAAAGGATGGTTCATAGAATATTTGAAGCAAATAGAATCACTTTCACTGATGATGAGTTACCCACAGAAGGTTCTGGTCATAACAAAGCTTTGCATCTGACTATCAAATGCGAAGGATATTACATAAAAGGGGTAATGATCGATGGAGGTTCAGGAGTAGATATCTGTCCTCTCTCTACTTTGCAAAAGTTAAAAATCAGCCCAGATAGGATTCGGTCCAATAATGTATGTGTTCGGGCTTTTGATGGTGCAAAACGAGACACAATTGGTGAGATAGATCTTGCTTTGGTTATCGGACCAGTTGAGTTTACAATCACCTTTCAAGTAATAGACATGGATACTTCCTACAACCTACTTTTAGGAAGACCATGGATCCACAGGGCCAGAGCCATACCTTCTACTTTGCATCAAGTATTTAAGTTTGAACACGACAATCAGGAAATCATTGTACATGGAGAGGATGACCTTCCCATAAATCGAGATCCTTCTGTACCCTGTATCAAAACAAAAGGGGGTTGTGAATCTCCCATTTTTCAAGCCTTTGAAATCGTGACAGCTGATCAAGCCGTGGAAGGTACGCCGATTCCAAGGTCTTATCTCTCTTCTACTTCAATCATGGTGGCTAGCCAAATGCTACAAAATGGTTATGAACCGGGAAAAGGATTAGGGGCTTCGCTGCAAGGAATTACAAACCCCGTAGATCCATGTGGTAGCCACAACTCCTTTGGCTTAGGCTTTAAGCCTACCGAAGCAGATAGAAAATGGGCAAAAGAGCAGAAGAAGAAGGCTTGGAAATTGATAAGTCCAGTTCCACACATTAGCCAATCTTTCACGAAAGCTCAAAAGAAAGGAAATCAATACCCATACGCTAACAAGGATGTGGATGAAATATGTCAAGGCCTCAAGGAAATGTTTTATGAAGTAAACATGGTTCAGATGGGTGAAGTCCCTAGCCATGCAGATGTGCAGTTCGTCGGGCCGAATATCAAGCTCACTAACTGGGATGCCACTCCTCTCCCCACAAGAAAGGAGTCTTGGTAGTTTATTTTGTTATTTCGTTTTTCTTTCTTTTGTATTTTGGACTATTCTCAGGGTTGTAGTCCACATAGTTTAGTTGCTCTGCTTTCATGTTAACCCTCCTATCCTTTCCGATTTGATGAAATGAAATTCAAGTTTTCTAGTAAGGTTATCTTTCTTCCCACTTTTAATTTTTATTTTTCTTTATCTTATTTCAGTTGTGTTAATACTGGCTCCGATAACATGGCATATACGTGGAGTTCACATTTAGATCCTAAAAAGTTGTCTAATCTCGAATCAGCAAATCAAACAGTAGAGGAATACGATGAAGGTGAAGCTGATAAGGAAGCCAAAAAAGGATTGGATCAATTTGAGGATAGGCCCAAAACCAATTTAAATGACACCGAGATAATAAATTTGGGAACTGGTGAGGAGGTTAGAGAAATAAAAATAAGTATTCATGCGGATCAGAATATCAAGAATGATATTATTCAGATTTTGATCGAGTATAAGGATGTTTTTGCTTGGTCTTATGATGATACGCCAGGGCTAAGCACGGATTTGGTGGTCCACAAACTGCCTACATACCCTGATTTTTCATCGGTCCAGCAAAAGCAAAGAAAGTTTAAAACTGACGTGAGCGATAGAATCAAAGAGGAAATCATGAAGCAATTGAATGCGAACGTGATCAGGGTCGCTCAGTACACCACATGGTTGGCTAATGTGGTGCCCGTACCGAAGAAACATGGCAAAATCAGAGTCTGTGTTGATTATAGGGATTTGAACAAAGCAAGCCCTAAAGATAACTTTCCGCTGCCCAATATTCATATCCTTGTTGATAATTGTGCTAAACATGAGATCCAATCTTTCGTGAATTGTTATGTCGGATATCACCAGATCTTGATGGATGAAACAGATGTAGATAAGACTGCTTTCACCACCCCGTGGGGTACTTATTGCTACAGGGTCATGCCGTTTGGTTTAAAGAATGCGGGAGCTACGTACATGAGAGCTATGACTACTATTTTTCATGACATGA
Source organism: Capsicum baccatum var. pendulum (assembly GCA_030864225.1). Lineage (NCBI taxonomy): Eukaryota > Viridiplantae > Streptophyta > Magnoliopsida > Solanales > Solanaceae > Capsicum > Capsicum baccatum. The sequence goes on from CM061557.1 coordinate 267,954,366, forward strand.
TGCACAAGGAAGTAGAAGTATACGTTGATGATGTCATTATCAAGTCCAAGACACGAGTCTATCACGTAGATGACTTGAGGAAATTCTTTGAAAGGTTGCGAAAGTATAATCTTAAGCTCAATCCAGCCAAGTGTGCATTTGGAGTTCCATCCGGAAAACTTTTGGGTTTCATAATTAGCCGCAAAGGCATTGAATTAGACCCCTCCAAGGTAAAATCCATTCGAGAATTGCCACCTCCGAAGAATAAAACTGAGGTCATGAGTTTTCTTGGAAGGCTGAATTATATAAGCAGATTCATCACTCAGCTCAGCACTACATGTGAACCGATATTTAAGTTGCTAAAGAAGGATGCTGCTATCCAATGGACAGACGAATGTCAAGAATCATTTGATAAGATTAAAGAATATTTGGCAAATCCTCCAGTATTGGTCCCACCGGCACCTGGTAGGCCTTTATTACTATATCTGTCAGTGATGGACAATTCTTTTGGTGGTGTTTTAGGACAGCATGATATCACAGGCAAGAAGGAACAAGCAATCTATTATTTGAGCAAAATATTCACAAGTTACGAGGTAAAATATACTCTTCTAGAAAAGACATGTTGCGCCCTAACTTGGATCGCTCAGAAGTTGAAGCACTATCTTTCGTCCTACACAACCTACCTCATATCTCGAATGGACCCTTTAAAGTATATTTTTCAAAAACCTATGCCCATAGGCAGGTTGGCGAAATGGCAGATTTTACTTACAGATTTCGACATTGTTATGTTACTCGTACCGCTATGAAAGCGCAAGCATTAGCCGATCTTTTGGCAGAGAACCCAGTTGACAATGAGTATGAGCCTTTGCGAACTTACTTCCCTGATGAAGAGATAAACTCAATTGAAGAAGAAGTTTAAGATGATATGTATGCGTGGAAATTATATTTTGATGGGGCAGTCAATGTCAAAGAAGTAGGAATTGGGGCGGTTCTTGTCTCACCAACTGGGCATCATCATCCCGCCACAGCACGACTCCGTTTCTTTTGCACTAATAACACAGCAGAATATGAAGCTTGCATTATGGGGTTAAATATGGCAATAAATCTGGGTGTACACAAGCTAGTGGTGTTGGGAGATTCTGAATTACTCATTCGACAAATTCAAGATGAATAGGAAACGAGAGATATCAAGCTCATTCCATACAAACAGTTCTTAGAGGACCTTAGCAAGAGATTCAAGTCTATCGAGTTTAGACATATTCCCAGATCCCATAATGAGCTGGCTGATGCCCTGGCTACCCTAGCTTCCATGCTCCCATACCCAGGAAATACGCATCTCGACCCGTTAGAGATACAGATACGAGATCAACATGGTTATTGCAATATAATTGATGCAGAACCAGATAATGAACCCTGGTACTATGATATCAAATGCTTCCTAAAGTCAAAAGAATATCCAACGCACGCCAATGCAGATCAAAAGAGGACTATTAGGCGACTTGCTAATGGGTTCTTCTTAAGTGGAGAGATTCTGTACAAACGAACCCCAGACTTGAACTTGTTGAGATGTGTTAATATTCAAGAAGCTGAAAGAATCATGAATGATGTACATTCGGGGGTATGTGGTTCGCATATGAATGGCTATGTTTTAGCGAAGAAGATTATGCGAGCAGGATATTATTGGTTAACTATGGAGCGAGATTGCTTTCGCTTTGTTCGCAAGTGTCATCAGTGTCAAATTCATGGTTATTTGATTCACTCCCCACCTTCAGAGTTGCATCCTATGTCTGCTCCTTGGCCATTCGTTGCTTGGGGCATGGATGTAATCGGTCCAATAGAATCAAAAGCTTCTAATGGGTATCGATTCATACTGGTCGCTATTGACTATTTCACCAAATGGGTAGAAGCTGCTACTTTCAAATCAGTCACGAAGAAAATAGTAGTGGATTTTGTTCATTCGAACATCATATGTCGTTTTGGTATACCAAAGTCCATTATCACAGACAATGCAACCAATCTCAATAGTCATCTAATGAAGGAGGTTTGTGAGCAATTCAAGATCGTGCATCACCATTCTACCCCTTATCGTCCTAAAGCAAATGGAGCTGTTGAAGCAGCAAACAAGAATATTAAGAAGATTCTTAGGAAAATGGTCCAAGGATCTCGACAGTGGCATGAGAAATTACCGTTTGCTCTTTTAGGATATCGTACAACTATCCGTACATCGACTGGCGCAACTCCTTATTTACTAGTCTATGGGACTGAAGTTGTGATACCGCAGAAGTCGAAATTCCCTCGCTTCGAATCATTAGTGAAGCCGAAATTGACGATACTAAATAGGTCAAGTCTAGACTAGAACAACTATCGTTAATAGATGAAAAAAGGTTGACGGCAGTTTGCTTTGGTCAATTAAACCAGCAGAGGATGGCGCGAGCTTACAATAAAAAGGTACGTCCTAGAAAATTCGAGGCCGACCAACTTGTTGTAAAATGCATCCTTCCACACCAAGAAGAGGCTAAAGGAAAGTTTGCTCCAAACTGGCAAGGCCCATACATAGTTAAACAAGTATTATCAAATGGAGCTTTGCAACTTGCGGATCTGGACGGAAAAATGACAGAAAAAGCTATCAATGCCGATTCAGTCAAAAGATATTATATTTGACACACTTGTGCTTAACATTCTCAAGTTGAGATGACGAAAGGCCATCATTCTACTTAACCAAATGTCATTAATCCCTTGTCAGCCCTTCGAACCTTATTTACCTTTCCTTGCTTACCCTCTTTGGAGTCAAAAAAAAAATGCGTTACCATTGAACTACGTTCGACCTGATTCCTAAATGGATACGTAGGCAGCCCTATCTTGGGGTTCGGTCCGACAAAAGAAAAAAAAAATTTAGTATTTAAAAAAAAAAAAAAAAAAAGATGAGATATATATCCTATTGTCACTTTTATATGGCTCTCAAGTTGTAATCTACCCTAAAAATCTTTTTCCCTTTGTCCATTAAAGACCTTCCGATCAATTTTTGAGAATGTCAAGCCTTGTGTGATATATATATATATATATATATATATATAAAAAAAACTTGTAGGTGAAAACTCATGGAGGCACCACAAGATATAAAAAAAAAAATCTTATTGGTGAAAATCCTCAGGGGCGCCATAAGACAATGATGAACGAGACAATCCAAATTAGAGAGGTCAATTGAGAAAATCTCAGAAGGAATGACTTTAGTCAAACAAAGTTTATCATGACAGGACAAAGATTAAGAAGGTTGATTTGATTTGATTGAAAGGTGCAGCCTAATTCGAGATTAGACAGTTTTGAAGGATCAAATATCTACTCCAAATTGTGTGTCATGCGTTATTGAAGTCAATATACACCTCCAAATAAGTTTTTTACTTTACTGGTAGAAATACTTTCTATTCAAACATAATTCTTTTATTCCTTCTTTTGATTTTTCCTTATTTCATTTTTACACGTTTTTTTATGGGTAAGTCTCGCACCAAATACAAAATAAAGAAAAACGCACAAAATTGACCATGGCTCCCAGTGAAATTGAGCAGAGATTATTCGGCGTTCACCACCTTGACAAGGACAGAGAGCCAGTTAAGATAAGTGTTACGAGTGAAGCATTTGAAAATGAAGATCAGAATCGTACTGAAACAAACAAAAATACAGCAGAATGTGAAAGACGAAGATTCAAGCTCACCAACTAATTAACTTAATCAACTGTATCAAGTTGGGGCAAGGATAAGGCAAACCTCCAAGGGACTCAAGGCCACAAACCAACTACCAAGTTTAAAACTCACAATTTTTTTTTTCTCTTTGCTTGAATAGGGGCAAAGCAAGCTTGTGAAGTTTAGTGAGAAAAAAAAACAAGTATAGCAAGCTAAGTTTTCTTGAATTTTCTCTTTTTTGTTATACTCCTATAATTCTAAGTTCATATCAATATAATAATAATAATAATAATAATAATAATAATAAAACCCCTCATATTCAGGACTGGGGCATTTTTTTTTCTCTTTTCTAACAAAGAAAAAAAAATCCTAATCTTTTTCGTCTTCATAGGGCGTCATCCCCTAGTTGACATCTTATCTCGTCTTCATAGGGCGCCATCCCCTAGTTGATATCTTTTTCGTCTTCATAGGACACCATCCCCTAGTTGGTATCTTATCTCGTCTTCATAGGGCACCATCCCCTAGTTGGCATCTTTTCATCTTCATAGGGCGCCACACCCTAGTTGACATCTTATCTCGTCTTCATAGGGCACCATCCCCTAGTTGACATCTTACCTCGTCTTCATAGGGCACCATCCCCTAGTTGACATCTTTTTGTCTTCATAGGGCGCCATCCCCTAGTTGACATCTTTTTCGTCTTCATAGGGCGTCATCCCCTAGTTGACATCTTTTCGTCTTCATAGGGCGCCACCCCCTAGTTGACATCTTATCTCGTCTTCATAGGGCACCATCCCCTAGTTGGCATCTTATCTCGTCTTCATAGGGCACCATCCCCTAGTTGACATATTCTTCATCTTCATAGGGCGCCATCCCCTAGTTGCCATCCATTTCGTCTTCATAGGGCACCATCCCCTAGTTGACATCTTATCTCGTCTTCATAGGGAACTATCCCCTAGTTGACATTTTTCTCGTCTTCATAGGGCGTCATCCCCTAGTTGACATCTTTTTCGTCTTCATAGGGCACCATCCCCTAGTTGACATCTTATCTCGTCTTCATAGGGCGCCTTCCCCTAGTTGACATCTTATCTCGTCTTCATAGGGCGTCATCCCCTAGTTGACATCTTATCTCGTCTTCATAGGGCATCATCCCCTAGTTGACATCTTATTCATCTTCATAGGGCGCCATCCCCTAGTTGGCATTTTAGGAAATAAATCTTCCTATTTTTCTTCTTCATGTCTTCACAGGGCATGACAATCCCTAGTCACATTTTTAGGAGCAAAAATCCTAATTCTTTTTCATGCATTTATTAGGCATAACTTCCTTTGGTTGCACTATTAAGAATAGGATTTTTATTTTATCGCGCTCTTAGCTTAAATTTCTATCCATTCATTTATTTAGTTATTCTTAAACTAGTTTATAGTTTTTCTAATAACTCACAAAATTTTCCTAGTGTCAACTGGGGCAGAAAATTTTGTTTATTTTGTTTCGTCTTCTTTGATGGCTTGCAGGTTTTCTGCGAAGCACAGGTTTATCCAAGAATGGAATTTCATCTCCGGTCAGACTATAGAAGAATGATCAGGTTGAAGATAGTTAGAGTCAGCTCTGTATCCGTAGCGGCCCAACATCTCAAGAGACATCTTTTTAGCTTCTGATAAGGAGAATGAGCATCCAAAGTATTCTATGAATTGTTCTTTGGCAGAGCGTCAATGACTCAATCCAAGTTGCAGGTTCAAATCTCAAATCCTAACTTCAAGATCAAATCTTGAGATCGAGGTACCCACCAGAAGAAGGTGAGGCGATAACTGAAGATCCAAGAGGAGGATCTGAAGCAACGGGATCAAGACAAATAGAATAAATAGGATCTTGTACTTTTATTTCTATTTTCATTCTTTGATGTAATAAAAGAAGCAACGAACCGGAAACTCGACGGGACCTCAACTCGACTCTCCAATTCATCCACTCATTCTTACACCTATTTGAACTACACGTGACCTGATTCCCTTATAACCCGAGATATGTAGGATGCCCAAAGCCAGGGCTCGGTCACACCTCTTTCCCACTTATTTACGTATTAATATTGAATAAAGGGTTGAGCCAAAAATTAGTCATGTTTACTTCTTTGCTTGAAAATTCTTCATATTTCCAAGCAAAGAGGGGCATTCTGTAAACACCTAATTTTTGACCCAAACCTAATATTTTATACCATTTTAATGTTCAATTAATTTTTATTTTATTTTATTTTATTTTTATTTTTAGGCATTTTAAATTTATCTTATTTTGAGGTTCGTTAAAAATTTTGAAAACTACAAAATAAAGTCACATTTTAAATAAGTTTTTATTTTATTTTTTTATTTTTTATTTGTTTATTTATTTAAAAAAAAAATTATATTTGTTTTCTTCTTTCAATTTTTAATAAAGAATGTTGTGATATTAATATTTCTTAACCATATTCCTAAGACTAGCTAATTAACTTATCTTGTGTTTTGTTAGTTTTAAATAGATTTTATTATTTTTATTTTATTTAAAAAATTAATTAAAAAAAAAAATTCTAAACTACCCAAACCACCCCACAATTCCCATAACCCACATCTCTCCCCCATTATTCCCTCAACTCCCACTTTCACTCAAACACACACACACACGACAAGCGCACACACACTACACAAACACACACACATAACACACGACATGCACACACACTACATACACTATATATACAACACATGCACTTGAAAAAAAAAAGGGGAGACACGGATCAAAAAGAAACAAAAAAAAGAAACCAAGAAACCAAGAAACCAAAAAAAAAAAAAAAAAAAAGAACACATACGGGAAAACCAAAAAAAAAATAGTGGAAGAGAAGAAGAGTTGAGTTGAGAGTTTGGATTTTCGTTCAACATTTTTGGTGAATTGACTTCTTTGTTACATTACTTGGTTTAATTTGCTACCCAGGTTCTTGTTTAACTCTTATTTTTTTTTGTAAGTTTTCATGAGAATCCAAGCATGAACAACGTTCTATATGATTTTGTGTAGAAGACATAATTCACCATTTACATGAGATCTTATAATGAATTTGTATCTCCAATGGTTTGAGAGTTTATCAGCATGTGTGCATGTATATCATCTTTTTTATGTCTTTCGCAGTATATATATATATATAAACCCACAAGTATGTTAACTTACTAATAAATGACGTACAGTGGGGTGTCCTTATTTTTGCTCAAAATTCCCAAAGTTTGAATCTTACTAAAGGAAAAGGGTGGTTGTAGCAACAATTTAGTAGAGATATTATCCATAGTTCACTGCTTTCTTGTTCCTTAACTGTTGGGAATAATTTCCCACTGTGGATATGAAAGTCATTCATTGTTTAGGCAATACCCTCTTTAAGAAAGATTAATACATCATTAATTATTACTTAAAGTGTTTCGTATAATTTATGGATTGATTATAAAATTAAAATAAAATAAAATCAAACCCATTTCCAGTTGCATTACAGTTTTAGTTCAGGTTGTTTGGTTAGCATATGAACAGTACGTTCCATACTAAAATTAAGTTTATAAATAATTTATTAAATTAGATTGGTTTAAATTTGTGATCTTTTGAATCTGTGTGTGCTATTTTATAATCTATCATTTAATTTTACTTACTATTTTATTTGATGTATTTGTTTAAGGTTTGTATTACCTTGATAAGATTGGTCGTATAAATCAAGTGATGAACACATGAAACATGACAAATGAAATTGTATTTTACTCTTAAGACTTTCGTTACTTTGTTATCTAATTGGATCATTAGGAATGTGGTTCGACCGGCAATAATAACAGACAATTATAGTTGGATTAAGAAATGTAGAATTATGTGTACAATCACATCTTTAGGAAATGAGATAATAACTAAAGAAAAAAAAAAATGAGTTCATGTTTTGATTAAAAGAATTTTTAAAGTTTAATACAAGTGAAAATTAACGATGAAGTTGGAAAGCCCTGCTACCGACCATTCGTTATAATTAAATTAATTTACCACTGGAAGTCGATTGAATTGGGTTGGGTAGGTTTTAAACCTATTAGGTGCTTATTTAGATTAGGAAGATGGGGACGACTCATAAATGTCGAAAAGGCGCGAGAAACGCGCCAAATTTGTGGTGAGGCCGAAAAGTACTACTATCGGTAAGCCATACGTCAATATAATAAATAAATTAAAAGCGGAAGGCAAATAACTTTTAGGTTAACAAATATTATAAATCCAAAAAAAAATTAATTTAAGCCAGACGTAAGTCATTAAAGCGACCGTGCTAGAACCACGGGACTCGAGGGGTGCCTAACACCTTCCCCTCGGTCAACAGAATTCCTTATCCGGATTTCTAGTTCGCAGACCAAATAATAAAAAATAAGAGTCATTTCCTTTTGAATAGGGATTCAATAAGGTGACTTGGAACACCCAAACTCGATTCCAAGTGGCGACTCTGTAAATAAAATAATCCCTTTTCAAAACGTCACTTCAATTGGAAAAACCTATTTTCTCTAAATCCAACTCGCTAGCGGGGTAGGACGCGGTGAAAAGAGGGGGTGTGACAATCCTTCTACCACATGATTAAGCTTGTTCTTGCAGTTTCACTGCAGTTTTCTATTTCTCTTCCTTTTCCAAGCAAATTAGCCCAAATTTAGAAACAAAAGAAAAAGAACAAGAAACAGAGAAAATTAAAATAAGGAAAAACACACAAAACATTGGCATCAAAAATGCTAAGGTAACATTTGAGCTTCTCAATCGATTTTAGTACCAAAAGTCCATTTCGAGAAAAATTAATTGAAGACTGACCTCTACAATCAAAGGCCAAACAACAGAATAAAGAGGGCACCTCGTTCAATAAGTTGGATTTCGTAGGATTTCTATTTCCTTTGCCATGATGGAGTTCTTGGCAGATATTCCATCAGTGTCATCTTTGGAAACCTTGTGCTTAGAAATATCAACTACTGGGCATAATATTGAGATATTCATGTCATAATCTTTTCTCGAAAACACATAACTGATACATTGATTGAACTATGGTTAACAGAACACAATCATCCAAATTGGATCTAACTTGATATAAACCTTTAACCATAAAAAGAAGGTGTTTGGCTTCACTGAAGATCTAATTTTACCTATATGGTGGTTTTTTATATGCCAAGTTGATCAAGCATAGTACTGTTGTGTAAGTTCAGGAACACCATTAGTTTTTTGGATTTAGAAAAGACTATTAATCATGAACCTTATATAAAACACACCATGTTAAGTGAAATAAATCACAATGAAGAGACAATTATCTGCGGTAAGGCCCTGAAACAATAGACTCTAATGGTAGGAAAAAAATCTCAATAATTGACAAATCAACCTGTGAAGCACTTTGCAACTTTATTCCTATTTGACAGAGGATTCGGGTTCGAACAGTAGAATATGAAATCACTGTGGATGCTTTATTCCAACATGAGACTTTCTAGTGCAATCCGGATTAGTCGAGTCCAAAAGTGGATGACGAGCACCGAAATGGCGCTATGACAAAAAGAAACAAACAGCACTTCCTGATCATTATATTTGGACTAGTTAAAGTTTTAGATGATTAAAGAAAAGAAATGGCATGCATCAAGAAATTAGAATATTAATAAACATGCAGAACTAGAACCCTTGAATAGGGAAAGGGAGTTTTCAACCTGGAACTAAAATCCAACAATATTCAAACATTGTTAATTGTTATAATGAATCCTTTATCATGTCCCATGTCACATAAAAGGATTAAATACTTAACAAAAGTACCTACATAATCCCTAAAGAAAACAAGCTTTTCGAGTAAATTACATAAGTACGATTAAACCCAAGACATTTCACTCCTCTGAAGCATTTTCTTTTTAAGTCATAGACCACGACCGTATCTAAATGCATAAATATTATTTCTTCCTTCCATGTCTTGAAATGTGATGTGAGATTCTCAGACCCAAAGTTGACCAAATCGATGCTATACTCCTTTACCCAAGTGCAACTTATTTTATCCTTGAGTATCCACAGGTCTAGAATTGAACTCCTACAAAAACGGCGTGCGTCTGGCAAGCAAAGCATCCCTTTCAAATCCATTAGAGCCTGGCCATAAATACTTCCAAAAGATGATGGGGGAGATATAGTTAGGAATTTTTCATTTTCAAAGTCAAATGAAATAATTTCATGACGAAAGAGGGTACGACGATAACATCTTGTCAACCAATACATACATTCATTTACTAACAGCCCTGGCCCGAACGGGTGACAAGAAGGCACTTCTGCAAATTTTTTCCATCTATTAAAAGAAATGCCACCACCAACATTATTTATGGTAAGAACCTCACATTTTAGGTGTGCAAGCTTAAGGTCCTGAAGACGCCGCTTTGTGTTCGTGGAAGGAAGCCTGTAGAAAAAATGCATCACTTTGTATTCCTTCCTTGAGTGAAGATATCCGAATCCGCAGTGGGTATATCCAGGGATAGCAGAAGGTGAGTATTTCGGCAATTCAGAAAATTGTTGCATGGCAGGATTGCACAAATAAATACGACAATCTGTATAGAGGCAAACCAAACCGTAGCATACTTGCATTGTGCTAGACATGATTTGGCTATCAGAGACAGAGACAGTAGAACTTTATAACTCCTCCGGGCTTCCATCCATGTTAACTGAAGCAAATCGCAGCCAAATCCTTTTTGGCGGTTCCAAAAGTTTTGTTTCAATAAAAAGAATCTGGGGGTCATTTTCTGTTGATTGTCTCAGGTGTGAATGAAGGAACGAAGGACTAACAATAAATTCATTCCACGATTTGGATGTGCAACTTAACATGGATAATGACTTGAGGGGGCATCTTAGCAAAAGAGAGATTATAACATCAGTAGGTAGCTTATTGAAGTAGTCACAATTCCCTTTCTCCTCCTCTGTATTACTTGTCTTTTTCCGTATTACTGATCGTTTCATTTTCTTGTTACACTGATGCAATATCATCAATAAAATGTTACATTTGTAATCTTATTTGATTGATTTCTGTTCTCGCATTAACGAGCTACAATTAGTTTATTAATGAAGAAAAAAGGAATGATTTTTACTAAGATGATTCAAAAGTATAAAGGAAGTAAACATAGAAAGAACATCAAACAGTAATATAGTATTCACCTAATTAACCCACTTCTCTAACTTAAAATATCAAAAATTGAGCTGAAATTTGCGAATGCTATACTATATCGAATCAAATTCATTTGCTGAAATTAATTGTGTAACAAAAGGTACCTTTTTGTGTTGTAGTTCCCAATTGTCAATATTTTTTCTTCGAGCAACCTTCATGTTTTGGTTCAATTCGCAATTTTGCCTGAAGTGGCTGCAGGCGGCGGCGATGGCGGGGGAGAAAGGAAAGAAAGAAAAGGGGTGGGCGAGGAGATTTTTAAAAAAAAAATAATTAAAAACTAAATATGATAATCGAACTAAGGGGGTGTTTGCTACGTGGTATGAAGTGGGATATTTCGTGTTTAAATTTGGTATTAAATTTTATATCATATTTTGTTAATGGCATAAAAATTTATATCATCAATCAGACATGATATAGATCGAAAGGGTCGTTTGGTTGGAAAATAATAATACCGGGATTACCTGGGATAACTTATCCCATCATTCATATGGGATAACTTATTTCATCACTATGGTGTAAATGGTGGAATAAGTTATCCCGATCTTGACAACCAAACGGTGCACTAAAATTTTTATCCCGAGATTATTATTTTATCCCAAAACTATTTGATTTAGTACCTCACACCAAACAACCCCTAATACTGAAATTATAATCCCTAAATAATTTGGTTTGTGTGCTAAATAACTCTTACCGTCCATTAATGGGATTGTGCTTGTTTCCCTTCGTTAATGTAAAGGGAATATACAACCCAAGTAATTGACGACACGGGCAAATACATACCCAAAATCTAATGAAGGATATATATGTACCATTTATGATAGTTTGGGGTACATATATTTTCCTTTTTCATAAAATAAATAATAAAGTGGGCAAATGTATCAGATTGTACCATGTGTCCCTCTGTTGGCGTAAAAAAGAATATATATATATGTACCATTTATAATGATTTGAAGCTATATATGTCCCTTTCTGTTCTTAAAATTATCTAGTATTATCTGAGGATACCTATGATCAAATGAGGTTGAGTGATGCATTAGTAAAACGTTTGTTTGAGGCCCAGAAAATTTAATATGAATTACTCCCTCCATTTAAAAAAGAATGACCTCGTTTGACTTGATATGGGGTTTAAGAAAATAAAAAAGACGTTTGAGTCTTGTGGTTCTAAATTAAAATTGTGCTAAATGTATCAGATATCTTTAAATTTTGTGGTCAAAGTAATGAACTTCCAAATTTTGAATACAAAATCACTAGTTCTCACTGACCCGGTCCTATATTTTTGGGCTTTTGGCCCACTCTCTCTCACTGACTAGTACCCAAAAGCCCTTTTGATTCCCTTTTAAGTGAATTTGTTTTATAATACAAATGCATAATTTTTATTAAAATTATTAGGTTTTGCCTAACTCATGCCGTGTTGAAATTTTTTAATTTAGGTGAATATTTTCTTTAAGTATATAGAATAGTTTTTTAGTGTACAAAATATATTTTCTTAGTACTCTAGCGATTATTTTTCTTTTTGGGTGTATGTAATATTTTATTTTCTTTAATTGTTAAGGTTTAGGGTTTAACAATTTGTATACATAGAGGTGTTTTGTACATTACTATTTATTCAAGAATACACAAAGTAATTCTTTCACATGTTGTCTTATTTCTTTACTTATTTTTACATGGTATTAAGAGCACTGTTATTCTTTTCATATAACTATTCCTGAATTTTTTTCTCTCTTTCATTCAGTATTCATATTTCTGTGTTTTTTCTCCTCTTTTGTTTTGTATTCATATTCTCTTTTCTTTTATTAACTAAAATGGGTGAAGTTCAAGATCTTCCAATCCAAACTACTGAAAAAAAGTGATGGAATCCCTGCAATTAATGCAGTTGATTCGTCACATGCTTACTACATACACCTTTCTGATCATCCCGGCATAAATCTTGTCTCCACCATTTTTTATGAAAGGAGCTATGGTGGCTGGAGAAGGACAGTTATGATTGCACTTTCAGTCAAGAACAAACTAGGATTCATTGATGGATCTCTAGTTGTTCCTACTGATACAAATCTTCAGACAGACTGGGCAAGATGTAATAACATGATCTTGTCTTGGCTCTTGAATTCCCTATCAAAGAAAATTGTTGAATCTGTCCTATATTTCAAAAGTGCCAAAGTCTTATGGTCCGATCTAGAAAATAAATTTGGTCAGGCCAATAGAGCAAAATTATTTCAATTACAAAAGGATTTAAATGCTGTAGTTCAAGGAAATTCAAGTATTTTTACTTATTTCACTAAAATGAAAAGTTTTATGGGATGAATTTGATGCTCTTAACACCTTTCCTGCTTGTAGTTGTGAGTGTGAATGTGGTGCAAAAGAAAAGGGAGAAAAATTCCATCAAGATGAGAGGCTGCTCCAATTTCTCATGGGTCTGAATGACTCCTTCATAGGGGTTAGAATTAATATTCTGTTGTTTTTCCTCTCCCTAATATTGGTCAAGCATATTTTCTTTTGATTCAAGATGAAAAATTGAGAGAAATTCATGCTACTCCTGCTTACTCAGGAGAATCAACTTCTTTTCTTGTTGGTAATAGAGGTAGAAGAAAATTTTATGAGTATACGACTCAACAAGGCAATCTCATTAAGAAAAATAACTTGATATGTAACTATTGCAAGAAAGTAGGTCTACTATTGATCAATGTTACAAAATTCATAAATTTTCTGCAGATTTCAAGTTCACCAAGACCAAAGGTACCAAAAAGGAGCTATGATTAACAATATTTTTGTAACAGGTGAAGAAAATTCGCAGAAACTGAATAATACTACAGATAGTATGTCACTTAGTCAAGAAAATGTTGCACAATTCATGCAGCTTTTGCAGAAAATGAATTAGAAAAATTCAAGAATCACTAATGCGTCTGCTAATCTCACTTGTGCTGGTATGACAAAGTTTTTCAATTCATATGCTTGCTTGTTTAAAGTTGACAATGATTCTTAGATAATGGACAGTGGAGCCTCTGAGCACATGACTTTCAATAAAAGTCTCTTTTCTAATTTAAGTTTCATGTCCAAACCTATCATGGTTACTCTTCCTAATTCCCATAAAGTGAAAGTTACTCATTCTGGATCTGTATATCTTTTAAGTAATCTACTACTACATAATGTCCTTTACATTCCTTCTTTCAAATTCAATCTTCTTCCTATTCATAAACTGTGTAAACAATTTCAAAAATTCATACTTGTCACTCCTAATACTTGTTTCATGTTGCAGGGCCTTTCACTGAAGAGCCCTCTGGTGCTTGGTAGAGAACAAGGAGGTCTATATGTGTTCAAGTCAATTCAATCAACAGTTTCCACAAAGAGTCAATCAACAGAGTCTACAAAAAGTTTATCTAATTTTAGCTCTAATAGTTTGTCCTTTTCAAATTCAGTAGCTAATGTCTTTACTTTTTATTCGAGTTTCATTGATTCCAATGTAAAAGAAATACTATGGCATTATAGGTTAGGTCATATGCCATTGAGTAATATAAAGAAGATTGTTTCAGTTTCTTTATCTTGTTCAAATTTCTTCTCCTTGTTCTATTTATCCAATGGCTATACAATTAAAGTTATCTTTTTCTAAAAGTGTTATTTCCATTAAAGCAATTTTTGATTTAATACAAGTGGATACTTAGAGATCTTATAAAACCGGCACACATGGTAGTTTTAGGTATTTTTTAACAATTATTGATGGTTTTAGTAGAGCCACTTGGACTCATCTTCTTAGCACTAAATCAAATATTTTCCCTATTTTACAATCATTTCTTTCCATGGTAGAAAGACAATTCAATACCAAGGTTAAAATAATCAGAACAAACAATGCTTTTGAATTAGATAGTGGTAAAATACAATTTGATTTTTTTCTTAAAAAAGAAATCATTCATCAAACTACATGTGTTTACACTCCACAACAAAATGAAATAGTAGAGAGAAAACGCAAACACTTACTAGAAACATCAAGGGCTTTACTATATCAATCTCATTTACCTATTATTTATTGGGGAGAATGCTTGTTAACGGCAACTTACCTTATAAATAGATTTTCTTCCTCAATCTTACAACATAAGTCACCTTTTGAAGTTCTTTTTAAATCTAAACCTATTTATTCAAATCTCAAATGTTTTGGTTGCCTATGTTTTGTTTTCACCTTATCTAATCATAGAATAAAGTTTGATTCAAGGGCTTTGCCTTGTGTATTCTTAGGGTATCCTTATAAAAAAAAAAGGATATAAGGTAATGAATCTCAAAACAAAGAATATTTTTATTTCTAGAGATGTGAATTTTCATGAAGAATATTTTCCTTTTTTGGATAAGTCAAATATTTCTCAAAAATTATTTTCTATTTCTTCTTCATCAAATTTTGATATTCCTGGTGCGCCTACAAGCTCTAATTTCCCTTTATATCTATCGAAACCAGAATTTGATTATCTTACTTCATCTTCTACTTTTCCAATTATTGATCCTACTATGCTAACTTCTAATTCCACTAAGTCAGATCCTCATTCTCCAGTCTCTGTTTCATCCCCTTCTCCTATTTCTACCAAAAATTGCACTTCTCCTCGCCCAAATCTAATCTTGGACACCGTGATTAGGAAATCTTCTAAGATAACTAAAACATCATCTTATCTTCAAGATTATATTTGCAATGCTCTTCAATTCACAAATGTAAGTTTGACATGTTTTCTTAGTCCTGTGACCCCTATTTTTTTCCTTTTAATGAATTGTATTCTTCTAATCAAGTCATGCTCAACTCCGTTTCTAGTATTCATGAACCTGTTAACTAGAGCAGGTAATGCGTATTCCAGCATGGTAAGAAGATATGGATAAGGGATTAGCATCTCTAGAATTGAATAAAACTTGAAATGTTGCCCTGTAAATGGGTTAATAAGATCAAGCAATATTCAGATGAAAGTACTGAAAGGTATAAGTCCCGATTGATTATTAGAAATGATATACAAAAAGAGGGAGTAGATTACAATAAAACATTTTCACCTGTGGTAAAAATGACTACTGTGAGATGTATACTTGTTATTGGTGTGAAAAAAAAGGAATTTGTGGTGGGATACAAATTTTTGTGAAGACTTTGACCAGAAAGACAATCACGCTCGATGTTGAAAGCTCTGACACCACTGACAACATTAAGGCTAAGATTCAAGACAAGGAAGGGATTCCCCCAGATCAGCAAAGGTTGATCTTTGCAGTCAAGCAGCTTAAAGACGGAAGGAGTCAACCCTTCATTTGGTGCTCCATCTTTGTGATGGGATGCAAATTTTCATGGACTTTAACTGGAAAGACAATTACCCTCAAGGTTGAAAGCTCCGACACCATTGACAATGTCAAGGCCAAGATCCAGGACAAGGAAGGAATCCCCCAAGACCAGTAAAGATTGATCTTCGCTGGAAAGCAGCTTGGGGACGGTCGCACCCTTGCTAATTACAACATCCAGAAGGAGTCGACCCTTCACTTGGTCCTTCGTCTTCGCGGTGGGATGCAAATATTTATGAAAACTTTGGCTGGCAAGACCATTACCCTTGAGGTTGAAAGCTCTAACACAATCGACAACGGTAAGGCCAAGATTCAGGACAAAGAGGGCATCCCACCAGATCAGCAAAGGTTGATTTTTGCTGGTAAGCAGTTGGAAGATGGAAGAAAATTGGCGGATTACAATATTCACAAGGAATCGACCCTTCATCTTGTGTTGAGGCTCAGGGGAGGTATGCAGATTTTTGTGAAGAACTTGACTGGGAAGACCATCACTTTGGAGGTGGAGATTTCTGATACTATCGACAATGTGAAGACTAAGATTCAGGACAAGGAGGGCATTCCCCCATACCAGCAGAGGCTGATCTTTGCAGGGAAGCAACTCGAAGATGGAAGGACTCTGGCTGACTACAACATCCAAAAGGAGTCTACTTTGCACCTTGTCCTCCATCTCTGTGGTGGTTTCTGAAGGGGGCTGCTGTTGTTGGCATCTGGGTCGTTTGCTGTTGTTGCTTTCTTTCGTTCATGAACTAGTCTATTTTTTTTTCTTGTAATGTGTCTTAAGAGAGTCGAGAATTACTCGTGAATTCTCATGTTTCTGTTTTAGTGAATAATTATGCCAAATTGAATATACCCTTTGTCATATTCTTGGTCAAATTTATTCTCGTTGTCATATTTTATGATTAAATTTATTTATCTATTTTAAAAAATTGACTAAATATAAAAACTTTATCATATTTTAGGACAAATTTACGTTCGATGTCATATTTTGGGGCCAACTTTATCCTCGTTGTTAAGAAAATTTTTACATGTATCATTTCTTTAATAGAAAAGCCCAAAACAATGTTAAATGCCTCATTTTTTAAAAATAAGATACACTCTAATCTAACTAGCCCGACACAACTCGAGCCACAAAAAAGACACAAACAAATATAGCCCTTTCAGTTCTGTTGATCAAATTTTTTCAGTGAAATTAAGTCGTTGAATATTTATCAGTTCACAGTCCACGACAATTGAATTTGCATCATTGCAAACACACACAAAAAAATATAACCATCTCTCAGTTTATGAACCTGCATCAATGCAAACACAAAGAAATATAATCCTCCATCAGTGCTAAATCTGCATCAATGTAGAGATTGTGAAAGTTGGCATTTAACGATCTAATATAATAGGTTGAGCCCATTAGATTTTTCTGTGGATGATTGAGTTGAGGTGTCTCCTTATATGTGAATCGTATTAGAAACGATGATAGAATGTGTATGCATGCAAGAAGGATAGTATTATAAACGATGATATTCGGGTGACGAAGACACAAATTAAGGTAGATGGGTGGTAAGTGCTATTAGGTAGGTGTGTTTCGTCCTATTATCAAACTGGTGCTTTCTTGGTATATATATTTTTCATTTCTCCTATCTTATATAGAGTCCGGAGCCTAAAGGACAACATTGTATATATAATCATAGTTGGTTAATCTTGCAATGGTCTCCTTCACGATGTTGCCCTATAGGCTCCAGACTCATCTTTTATATATATATATATATATATATATATATATATACTGTATAAAATATTTTTCATTATTAATTATTATTATTATTTTGTGATAAAAATGCAGGCAGTTCTACCACTTCAAAAATAGTTAGAATTGTTTAAAGAATATATTGGTAAAATTAAAGGTATTGTTGGAGAAACGAGCCTTAGAAATAGTGAAGGAGAGCCTTTATATAGAATCCACGGGGAACAATGACATTCAATTGAATCCATCTTCCTCTCTAAATCCATCATACATCGATATCATGCTCAACTTTGCTTCCACTTTCTTGCAGGTAATAATTTCAATTCACATGCACCCTACTACTTTTAATTCTTTTATATATAGTTGAATCAAAGGTAGGGAGCTATTGATTTTAGAAGGGAAGCTTTGATTTTATTTTTTTATAGTTTTTTTATAGTGTTATCGTTATTTTGATTTTTTTTTAAAGTAAGGCTTATGGATGAAGTAATTGAAATGACGAATGACTATACACTACAAACGGACTGAACATTGCAGTAAAAAGTATTTATCTCAACGAGGGGAAAAGCTCTTTGTGAATGGTTGGAGTGAATTCTATTCAAACATGATTCGTGCGGGCGAATGGATGCAATTTTCATACTAGTGATATTGAACAAGTTCTAAGGAATAATATCTTTCTTATTTATGTAAAAAAAAAAAATAATTTGATACTGTCCTCATTTATGTTTTTTCCTTTTTCTAATTATTTGGATATGCTTTATTCTGAGCTAAAGATTTATCGAAAACCGGCCACCTCTCTATATCTAAAAGTTAGGGATAAGATAATGCACTCTACCCTCCCAGATTCTATTTTCAAATTACACTGAATCTGTTATATTTTGTATGTATATATATATCCCAGTGTGTGTAAGTATATATTGATATGTCTGATATTAGCTATTTAAATTTTTAATTCTGAAAGGATCTAAATAAGTTGGGGGCACGTAAGATTCGTGTAGCTGGTGTATTAGCAATGGATGTCTGCCAGTTATCAGAAATACTCTAGGAGGAATTGAAAGAAATTGTGTAGATTCTGTCAATGAGAAAGTATACATGTTCAACAACAAGCTCTCTACTGAGATAGACTCTCTTAATAACAAATTTCCTAATGCCAAAATGGTTTACATCGACGTTTATAATATCATGCTTGATCTACTCAACAACCCTATGGTAAGAATCATCTATATATATATACACACACATACACACTCCATCCGTTTGATTTATGTATGTTGCACTTTAATCGATCATAAACTTATTGTAACAGGTTATAAGATAACGAAAAATGGGTGTTGCGCTTTTCTTGGAAGAGTAGATTTGCTAGCTTATTGCCCCATCGCATATTCAGATGATTATGACTACCTTTTTGGGGACGGTTACCACTTCACATAGAGAGGAATTATAGAATCGTGGTCAAACAAATACTCCAACAGCATCTTCAAACTTTCATATCTTCACCAAATTCATCATAAACATTCATTCCTATATGTTCATATATACACACACGAGCACTGTTTGCACTTTCCTCTAATGTTAGATTTTTCTTTTGAGGTTCCGTTCTAACATTATTGTTTTATGGCAAAATGACCTTGTGGACCCTTATACTATGTCAGTTTTGTAAGTTGGACGCTTCTACTTACATGTTTGTCATCTGAACCCCTAAACCCATTAAAAAACAACTTTTTAAACACAATTTCTGATGTGGCATCCTATGTGGCTGGGACCACATAGGAGTGTGTGTTTTACACTTCAGCCGTGCGTCAGCCAAAAAATTAAAGGGCCCCAACGGTCAAAAAGGGTTCCAACACCCATTCTAAATGCTCCTTCTTCCTCATTTGCTTCCAACACCATTGCAATTTGAGCATTTTTTTCATCCGTTCTTCTCTATTTTTTCTCTCTCCAAGTTTTTGTTCATTAATTTTTTTTTCTTGCTATGCTTGTAATATTGGAAAGTTATTTATTCATGTAATTTTTTGCAACACCATGACAGTTCGAATTTGTTATTGTGGACTTTACGCGAAACTTAAGATGTCAAGAACACCAACCAATCTGGGAAGAATGTTTTGGGGCTGTCAAAAATATCAGGTTGGTACTGGTTGTGGATTCTTTCGATGGGCCAATGAAAATGAATAATATAAAGGTAGACATCGAAGGCAAAGAAGACAAGAAGGACTAGGAAGATATGGAAGGCGCGGAAGATATGAAAGACCAAACATCAGTATTGATATCACTATTATCATTATCGTTGTCATGTGGTTTCGATCTGTTATATTATTTAAGATGGCTTGATCTATGTAGTTGGTATGTATAATGAAACGAAATTAAAATTTAATGAGAAACACCATTGCCAACATAAAAATTTGCAATATATAATTGGCATCAAATACTTGTCTTAACAACATCAAAATGCTTGTCTTAACAACAATGAACCAGAGTCTTAAAAAATTATCTTAACAACACTTGGGATCAATACAGAAAGAGAATTACACTAATGTGTTGCTTGAGTGCTTGTTGTGGATTGATTCTTGCTGGTTTGAGTGCTTGATGTGGCTTGAGTGGTTGGAGATGATTTTGCCTTTGATCTTTTGCTACTTTGTTGTTGTAGCTGTCTTTGAGTTATTGCAGCTCCACCTTTCCACCTTAGTCCATTTGATTTGAAACCCAAGTCAATATTAGTTGGAACTGAACTAATAAGTGTTGGACTATGTAATACTCTATCAGTATTTCCAGACTGTAAAAATAAAAAAAAAATCAGTTATTCATGCACTAATTAAAACCAATTAAATGTAAAGTACATTATATGAAACTTACCCTCTCTACCACACTGCCACTTGGTCCAACCAGCACACCAAAACCTACTTCTTTTACCTTCTTTTGCCTTGGTCTTTTATATGCCAGATTTGCACCACCTCTCAAAGTTGTACTAGTCTTTCTCTTTTGGGCACCAACACCACTAGTAGACAACTGAGTTATAGATTGTGTAGCAGTAGCACCCACTGCTAAAGTGGTAGTAGGCATCACAACAGCTGCAGGCCTTATATAAGCTGTTGAGGCACGTGCAGACCTTACACCACCAACTGATGCAGCATTTGCATGTCTTCCTGCAGCTGTTGGTGTACTGTGAGCATTTGCAAGCCTTCCTGAACATGTTGGTGCACTTTAAGCATTTGAAGGCCTTCCTGCACGCCTTCTGTTGCTTGATTTAGCATTTACAAGCATCTCTTCAGCTGTTGAAGCATTTGCATCTCTCTCAGCAGCAGCAGCTGCAGTACTAGTGTTGGCTTGCACAATTGGTTGAATGCCATAGCTACTACTGAAATCTTTTTTCTACAAAGAAATATGGAAAGGTCAAAAACACATTCAAAAAGAGTAAAATTCATCAATAAGAAAAACTTTGTCTTACCAAAGTTGGACATCCTTTCTTGTTGTGTCCAATACACTAACACACAGAACATGTCATTTTTCTTCCCTTTCTTGTAGCATTTCCAAACTTCTTCTTAACAGTTTCATCCTTAGCTTTCTTTCTATTTTTACCTGGCTTTCCTGGCATGGGAGTAATCTCAGGTGGCTCAATTGGTGGTCTTGTGCTATTTAGCCACATGTTAATATTTGTCATTGGTTGAATATACTTTTCATATGCCTTCAGGTATGTTTTCCTTTGATACCAGTGATCAAAATATGACTCCACATTCCATCCTTTGTAATGCATTGCAGCAATTGCATATGCACAAGGAACTCCCTTTAGTTGCCAAGACTTACAACTACATTGCTTCCTCTTCACATTAACAACATGTGTATAAGGTGGATCACCAATCTCAAATCCCATATCACCATTAAATCTCACCTCACACTTGGCTGCATATTCAGCATTCTCTGCAAGAACTTCCATAGCCATTGGTGATACATCGGTGATCAATTTTTCACAAAAATCTCTCATTTGATTCATTCTTTCCATGACTTTGCATCTTATTTCCTCCAACATAGTGATAATTGTCTTGAACCTAGCAACTAAAATTCAACTATTAAAAGTCTCACACATGTTGTTTTCAACCATATCACACCTGTTATATTCCTTAAAAAAGCCCTACACTTTGCCTCTTTGTTGTACTTGAGCAAATCTTCCACAATTCCAATACCCAACTCACTCATTTCATTAAGTTTCTTTTGCAAGTACACTTCAAATGGGGCCCTTGCAACCTGCTAGAATTTTTTTCTCCTTTCCTCACCACTCCAAACCTGCTTCCAGTTGGCCTATATATGTCTATCACACCATCTATGCTCAGCATTTGGCAGTAGATTAGTAAGTGCCAAATGAAGACCCTATCAAAATATGTAAAACAATAGTTAAACATTAAAGACATCATTGCAGCAAACTAGCCAGTAATAAATAACTGAAAAATATGAACAGATGAAGAGTCATACCTTCTGCATATCATACATGACTGTCAACTCTTCACCCCCATTTTCTTCAAGTTCCAAATCATGGCTGATGCACCTAAGAAACCACAACCATGTGTCCTTGGTTTCTTTATCAACCACAGCCCATGCTACAGGGTACATTTGATTATTTTCATCTTTGGAAATACAAGACAACAAGATACCTTTACATACACCCTTGAGAAAGGCACCATCTAAACCAATTATTCTTTTGCAACCTTCTTTCCATCCACTTTTTAAGGCCCTAAAACAAATGTAAATGCCCATAAACACCTCTTTTCCTGGAACTGCATTCTTGGATGTCCTAATAGATACGGTGGCACCAGGATTGGTGGTCCTCAATAGTTCAACATAGTCATACAACCTAAAAAACTCTTCAGCAAAATCACCAAAATGTTCATTCATAATTCTAATTTTTGCCTTTCTACAGGTTGTTTTACTAACATACAGTCCATAGTCCTTTCTTAAAAGCGCTTGAATCTGATGCAATTTTATTGATGGGTCACTCATAATCCTATCTTTGTAATGCTTACTAATCCACAAAGGGCTGCACATCTTATTTCTTGTCCTTTTAGAACACTTGTGTATAGGGAAGTAAGTTTTCACAGTAAAAAATCATGTGTTATCAATACTTTCAAAAATAACCCAAGGACAACCCTTATGCTTACACTTAGCCTTTACCCTTTCCTTCTCGTTAGGTTTCAACTTAAGGTTCACACCTTTTTG
The DNA here is from genome assembly GCA_030864225.1 of Capsicum baccatum var. pendulum. Taxonomy (NCBI): domain Eukaryota; kingdom Viridiplantae; phylum Streptophyta; class Magnoliopsida; order Solanales; family Solanaceae; genus Capsicum; species Capsicum baccatum. Next base: position 267,977,411 of record CM061557.1, read on the forward strand.
AATAGAGTAACTTTGCAGTGCCTCTCTAAACTCAATAGCATTTAAAAAAAATCATATACAACTGAAAACATACCTTCTTTGCAGTTTTATCAAAGTATATCTTGCTAGAAGAAGTTCTAGGTAGTGGATCTACCACTTCATCATTATCAACAAGATCTCTTTCCTCTTCATCACTAATGTCACTACCCGAATCTGAACTATCAAAATAAGGGTGATCCCCACCCAGTTTACCTTCATATTTAACCCCCTTATTCTTACAAATATCCTCAAAACCAGCATCTATATCTACTGGTCCAGATAGTATCTCATCTACATTCACCCTATCAGTCTTTTTTTTTGCTTGTTTTTCAATGTTAGCCTTTCTAACTTGAAGCAACTCTTCATCAAAATCGCTCAAATCTTCAATGTTTTCATCAACATCATAAAGTGAATCACCATCAGAATCAGTCCAATCAAAATCTAATTCAGAATCAGATGTTTGGAGATGGTATGTGGAGAAATCATTAAATTGACCTTCACCTAAGTCTTCACAAGAAACCTTAGCTTTTCTTTTTTCTGCCCTAGGAAGCTGATTTTCATTTATATTTTCATCTTCATTTATATCCAATGGATGAGATGAAGATACATCGGCCATTACTAAGTTGTAATAATGTGGAGTGGCTGTCACATCATCATTAACAACTATAGGTTCACTAATTTGGTGAACCACATATACATCATCCAAATCTCCATATTTTAAACAACTGATAAGGCTTAAAACATTAACATCATTTTCTAACTTGTAATAATAGCCTTTTTTGTTTACTACACCAAAAGGTTTCAATTTTTTTCACACCTAAATCTATTGCTCAGTTATGAAACAACATAACATGAAGCTCATCAATATCTACTCTAATGTTATCAGGAATACGAATTCCATTTGCATACCTTAAATCAGGGTCTGACAAAAAGACACCCCCATACGTGAATTAAATTGTTACAATTATATCCATTTATTTACAAAACCTGCACAATAACAACATAACATATACATTAGGCAATTATCCACAAAGCCCTAATTTTTAAACAAAAAACTAAGGAATAAAAACATCAATTCTGATTTTACCAAACAAACCCTAAAGTGTAATTGAAATAACAAAACATGCCATTGAAGGCACAAAACGATTATACATACGTTTAATAGGAGCATTAAACAACAAAAAAATCAAAAGCCCCAAAATTTTCGGACCCAATTCTGAATTGACCAAAAAAACCCTGAAATTTTATTGAAATAACAAAAAATGCCATCGAAGGCATAAAAACAACAATATATAGCTTTTATACGAGCATTAGACTTCAAACAAATCAAAAGCCCCAAATTTTCAGTCTCAATTTTTCAGTTTACGAAAAACTCGAAAACCCAAAATTCTAATCAAAACCAGATATATGTCATTGAATCCATATCATCACTACAAATACTAACTACAACAACACTACATGCGAAAAAGAATAAAATCACACAAAAAATTACAGAAAAATATTCGTAATCTGAAAAACCCTAAAATCAGTAGAACGGACCACCATTTAATCGACTACAAGCTTCAGAATAAAAAACCACATACTACAACTACACCAAAATGTTAAATACTTACAAGGATTGCAACAACAATCACCAATATCGGCCTAAATTACCTAAACTCGTGCTAATCTTTCAGTTTCGGATGAGAGAGAGAGGAGAGGCAAAGAAGAAGGTGTAACATGACCTAAATTTTAGGTCAAATTTTACTATTTATACTCTACACACGTCATTTCATGCGTAAAAATTATTTTACACAAAATTAATGACGTGACAGCGATTGTGCAACATGCACAGCTGAGTAGATCGACAAAGGGTTTAAAAAGTTGCTTTTTAATGAGTTCAGGGGTTCAGATGACAAACATGTAAGTAGAAGCGTCCAACTTACAAACTGACATAGTACAGGGGTCCAGAAGGTTATTTTGCCTTGTTTTATTTCTACCAATTGTGTGTAGTGCCTCATATATATGGTACCTATTATTATGATCATTCAACAATCACAATTTTATGATGTCATATGCTTTCACTATGTCATTATTGGAGGTCAAAGATTAGAGTATACCTGTCAAATGAGTCGGGTTGACCCGGCCCAACCAAACCCGACCCGGCTTATTTAATAAAATCGGCCCAATTTGATCCGACCTGATCAACCCATGGGTTGTATGGTACCGGACTGATTTATTTTTTTAGGCCCGATTAACCCGGCCGAGATCAAGTCCGGTCCGAATCCGCCGGTTAACTGACTCGGAATCGGTCCGGATTTATTTTTTATTTTTTTAAAAGGGCTTTGGACCTTTTGGGCCCAAACTAGCCGTTGGCCCAATGGCTATATAGCCGTTTATGGGTCCAAACGGCTAGTTTGGAATTTTTTATTAAAAAAAATTACTTTAAAAAAAAAAAAATTAACCCCAAAAAAATTTCTATAAATATCCTACACTTTCAAATCATTTTTCACACAATTTTTCATTCTCTCAAATCTCAATTCTCAATTCTCAAACATTGTATATATTTAATTTCTTAACGTGCTCACTTTAATTTTTTTAATTTTGTGATTACAAAGTACGAGTGAAAGTTTCTAAAGTCGCAATCTTCGAATACTTCTAAAACTTGGTATTGTCGTTCCATCTCTTACGTTTAATTTTTATTTAATGTATTTATTGTTGAATATTTAATTTTATTATATTTGTGTATTTTGAAATTTTTTAGTTTAATTTAATTATGGATAAATTAAGAAACCTCGCTACTAAAGGTGTTAAAACATTTTGTCCTAGAAGCGGTAGTGGTAGTAAAAAATGAATTACTAGCGGTAGAGGTATTCAAGTAGTAGATATACCCGTGTGCCTCCGGCACCGCTTAGTCACCCGTTTGAGGAAGAAGTAGGCGTACCTTTAGGTGTAGGTGCCCACGATATGAATTATGTAGAAGCTCAGAAAAATTACGATATAGAAGAAGAAAATGAAGTAGATGCGGTTAATTTAGACGAAGATGATGAAAATATTGGTGATACATCCACAATAGCAAATGCTAACGTTAGATCTGAATTGGTTAATCTCCTTAGATCTGAATTGGTTAATCTCCTTCCCCGTCCTCTCCGTGCCCCAAGAGCTCATAAAACAACTAGTATTGCATGGTAATTTTTTAAACGTATATCAGATACTGAGGTACAATGCAATATTTGTCAACAAATATATAAGCATAAAAGTTGAGGCAAGCAAGGGGATACGGGTACGTTAATGAGACATATAGGTGATGCTCACGAAAGAGAGTTAAATATTGCACGAGGTGGTGCGGATGTTGGTGGGCCAACGCAAACTAGAATGGACCCAACAACTGGTCAGGTAATGAAGAAGTATAATAAATTGAGGGGCCGAGAAGAAATAGCTAAAATGGTAGTTGTGGGTTGTTTGCCTTTTAGTTTTCCTTCTTCTGATGCTTTTATTCATTATCTTCAAGCAATTTATAATCCTATGTTTAATAGTATTCCTAGAAGTACTTGTCGGGCCGATATTCTTAGACTTCATTCACAATATTATTTTTATTTATCAACATTGTTAAAAAATATTCAATGTAGAATGTCCCTAACTTCTGATCTTGGGTGTGCTGTAAATAAAAATGATTATTTAACTATTACTTATCACTGGATAGATAGTAGTTTTATTATGCAAAAATGTATTCTTGCTTTTTTATATGATGAAGATCGTAAATATATTGGAGATTTTATTGCTGATTCGATTGCTAAAGTTGCAGAATTTTATGGTATCGAAAATAAAATCTTATTTATTGCTTTTGATAATGCTTCTAACAACAAGACTGCTATAAGAAAAATAAAATCTAAGATAACTCTGTCGTTACCTGAATTTTTCATATTAAGTGTGCATGTCATATATATAATTTAATTATAAGAGATGGTCTTGATTTTTTTGAGTTTTATATTGAAAAAATTCAGTTTGCCCTTGGTTTTATTCAAGAAAATAATCGTAGAAGTAGAATTAGAGACTTTAAACTTAAATGTGAACAAAATGAACTTGCACCGATATTGATGCCTGAAGAATGTGAACAAAATGAACTTGCACCGATATTGATGCCTGAAGAATCGTAGAACTTACACTATCTTTTAACCAATATTGTGGTTCGTTTGCTGATTCTGCTGATTGCATATTACATGATTCTGATTGGGTTGTAATTAATGATCTTGTTAAGTTTTTGGAAAAAATTTATTATCCTACTGTTTGTAACATTTTGGCATATATAGTCGATATTTCTGCTTTACTCAAAGAAAATAAAAATAAAGAAGGTTACAAAGATGTTGTTGGTGTCATGTTTGCTAAATTTAAAAAATATTCTTTTTCGATTCCCCTATTTACTTGATTGGTGCTATGCTTAATCCGTGCATGAAATATAATACTATGTGCCACTTTAGTACTATTATTTATACTAATCTAGAAATAAATACTAACAATGATTCTCAACAAGTATAACCTGATTTGTGGACGGCTATGGGTTGATGCGAATGAATATATAGATAAATTATATAATCACTATGCTGATTTAGTTGATTTAGCCGTAACTACAAATATCACTCCAACTGTCGCTCCTCATCCTCCCAAGGAGCCATCATCTTCTAAAAGACCGGCACATAGTGGTTTTTCTGATCACTTTTATGATTTAAATTGTTGGAACAGTGTTGAGGAGAGAGCTTACACTTCAACTTATTAGGAAGAGCTTAAGTATTATCTTCACCGCTAGAGGATCACAGACGACGGATCAACGCGTTGGATTGGTGGAGGAGTAATGAAACACAATATCCTGTGCTTTCAAGATTAGCTAGAGATATCTTGAATGTTCCAATGTCAACTGTCGCATAGGACAACGCTTTTAGTTAAGGATAACCGCAACTTGGAGACAACCGACATTCATTGGGAAGCAATGCTATGAATGTTCTCGTTTGCCTCAGAGATTGGATTAGAGCCGAACGAAGAAATCAAGGGATGGAAGCGGAGCCGAATGACGAGCAGAGACTTGAAAAAATTATGACTTCACGGGAGAACTCAGCAGAATCAAGTCCAATGCATGATCTTACCCCCATTGATTTTGACTATCCTATGCAAGTTCCCGTTAATATTAACATGAATGAGTTGGAGAAAATTATGCAAAATTTGTAGATTTTTCATTCATGTAAATTATAAATTTTGGATCATTTTGTAATAAATAAAATTCAACATTCATTCATTCCTTAATCCTTACTTTGTAATATTTTTCATTTAATGATTTAAATTAAATTTCTAGTTTAAATTAAAAACTTAGTTTAATATATTATTAATTTACTATTAAGTATTATACTATTATTAATTTATTGTATTAAGTAGCATATGTTTTATTTAAAATAGTGTATATATTTTCTAAATAGTATATATTTAACGTATACACGTGTATATGTTTTATAAATTAGTGTATAACTATATATATATAGTGTGTGTATATATTGTAGTATATATATATTGTAATATATTTTATTTAAAGTAGTACGTATATATTGAATGGTACGTATATATGTGTATATATCTTCTATTGATGCATATATTTAACGTATACATGTGTATATGTTTTATAAATTAGTGTATAACTACATATATAGTGTGTGTATGTATTGTAGTATATTATATTTAAAGTAGTACGTATATATTGAATGGTACGTATATATGTGTATATATCTTCTATTGACGTATATATTTAACGTATACATATGTGTATGTTTTATAACTTAGTGTCTAACTACATATATAGTGTGTGTACATATTGTAGTATATTTTATTTAAAGTAGTACGTATATATTGAATGGTATGTATATATGTGTATATATCTTCTATTGACGTATATATTTAACGTATACATGTGTATGTGTTTTATAAATTAGTGTATAACTACATATATAGTGTGTGTATATATTGTAGTATATATATATATATATATATATATATATATATATATATATATATATATTGTAGTATATTTTATTTAAAGTAGTACGTATATATTGAATGGTACGTATATATGTGTATATATCTTTTATTGATGTATATATTTAACGTATACATGAGTATATGTTTTATAAATTAGTGTATAACTACACATATAGTGTGTGTATATATTGTAGTATATATATATTGTAGTTTATTTTATTTAAAGTGGTATGTATATATTGAATGGTGCGTATATATGTGTATATATCTTCTATTGATGTATATATTTAACTTATACATGTGTATATGTTTTATAAATTAGTGTATAACTATATATCGCGTGTGTGTAGATATTGTAGTGTATATATATACTATAGTATATTTTGTTTAAAGTAGTACGTATTTATTGAATGGTACGTATATATGTGTATATATCTTCTATTGACGTATATATTTAACGTATACATGTGTATATGTTTTATAAATTAGTGTATAACTATATATATAGTGTTTGTATATATTGTAGTATATATATATATATATATATATATATATATATATTTATATATTTTATAAATTAGTGTATAACTACATATATAGTGTGTGTATATATTGTGGTATATATATATTGTAGTATATTTTATTTAAAGTAGTACGTATATATTGAATGGTACGTACTCATGTGTATATATCTTCTATAGGCGTAGATATTTAACGTATGCATGTGTATATGTTTTATAAATTATTAGATATATCATTATATTGTAGAATATTTCTTGTAGTATATGTGTTATTTAGAGTAATATATATATTTAACTAACGTATAGTCGTATACGCGATTACATGTGTAATTGTGTATATATTTTTAAAATTCTAATGTAGTATATACTATATATATAGTGTGTATATATTGTTTAACGTATTTAAAATGTATATAGGTGGGTATATATAACGTATATTGGAAAAAAAGTTTTTTCTTTTGATTTTTGATCGTTTTTTAAACTGAGTTTGACCTGATTTAGGTGGGTTGGATCGGGTTGGGCTAAGTGGGCCGGTTCAGGGTTGTTTTAAAAAAATTTACTGTTGAACCCAGACCTGGCCCACCTAACCACAACCCGGCCCGGCCCACAACCCGAGCAAATTTCACGGGCTAGTTTCGGGTTGATCCGGTCCGACCCACTTGACACCAATAGATTAGAGTAGACGGTCATTAGTAGGAAGCAGAGTGTTATCGCACTTCATATTGTAATCTCTTATTTTTTTCAATTTATATTACTACTATTTGTTATTTTACTTGCTATGTATTTTTCTATTTTGCTCTTATATTTTTCTTGCAATTTTGCTTCAATTTTTTTTTTTTGAATCGAGAAATCTATTGAAATACAATGGAGTATCTATTCAATAATTTAGATACAACTTGTAAAAATATCAAATTTGAAAGGAGATTTTATGAAGAAAATGTCACGTAGCTTAAGTTGAATGTAGATTTGACGCAAGAACTATACTTGTTAATCCAATTTCGTTCAATATCTTGAAAATACAAAATATCATAATTCATGAATAATACCATCATCCCCCAATTTATGGGGTGTTTTGATTAGTTTTTTTAAGTGACTTATAAGCTAAAAGCTAAAAGTCACAGGTAGATAATGAGTTTTGACTTTTTTTTTTGCTATTTTTTAAGTCTAAAAATAAAATACTTAAAAATAATGTCTCATTGTCAAATACTGTCGAAAATTAAATAGTGTTTAAAAGTCACAAAAATCTAAAAATAAGTCAATCTAAACGCCCTCAAGTTATTAATCATAAAATGTGGATAGTTGGGTTACAAATTTCTTAAAATTAAGGGTTCGTTTGATTTAGAACAAGTTATTTCGAAATTGATTATGTTCTTTCGGCATAAATTATCTCACTATGTATATAAAATGCTATGAAATTACTTATTTCATCACTGTGATATAAATAATGAAATAAATAGTCATAAACTACCTAATATCTTTAATAAACACAAAATAACAACTTATTTCAAAATTATTATACCTACGCGCTCATAAATAAGGAAAAAAAAAAAAAAAGCGTATGTTTATTGGATGTGTGCTAAATTACGCTGAGAGCGCAGTTGCACAACTTTCCAAGCTCGTCATTCTCGTTATTTGCTTACTCTGAAAAACAAAACCTATCTTCTTCTACTCCAACACCAAAAAAATCCCAGGTAGAAAAGAAAAAAAGATGGCTCATTCTTGCATAGCCACAACTTCCTCAATCTCTAAACTCAATTCCCCAATTTACCCATCTGATTCTTCCAATTTTACCCACATATCCCTACCATTTAAACAACTTCCCTTCAGGTACTCAAATGGGTTTGTCTAATTTCACTTGTTACGTCGTTAATATCCAGTATTTTCATTAAAGTTTTGGTTTTTATTGTTTTCTTGGTTAATACCCAGGAAAGTGAAGAGTGTTGGGAAAGTGAAGAGTAGGGGAAATAGCACTGTGAAGGTTCTGTATTCTGGAGCTGACTGGGATTTAGCAAAGCCATCACGTTCAGGAATTTGGTCTATCAGGTAAAATAACCTAATTTGTTAAAGGGTCTTGGTTGAGTTGCATTTCCGTTGTAAATCTGAATTTTTTATATGTGTTGGTGGTAGAAATTGGGTAATTTTAGAGTGGGAGGGATACTTTTGGTTCTTGTTGTTAGGGTTTGTTATGGTTTATGAGTGGATAAGGGGGTTTATGCCCAATTTTGGCTATACCAAGTTTGGACATTTCAAAGAAGTATGGGTGTGCCTGTGTGTCACCTAATGAAGATGTTAATTTGACTTTTCTGGTAGTATAATATCGGTGGTGCAACAACAACATAAAAGGCAGCCCGATGCACCTAAAGCTCCCGCTAAGCGCAGGTTCTGGGGAGGGACCCGAACCACCAGGGTTTATCGTACACAGGGTTACCTTGAATTTCTGCAATAGGATGTTTCCACAGCTTGAATCCGAACTCGTGACCTCCTGGTCGCATGGCAACAACTTTACCAGTTACTCCAAGGCTCTCTTTCAACAACAACATACGTAATGTAATCTCACAAGTGGGGCCAGGGAGTGTAGTGTGTGTACGTGAAGGCAAAGAGGTTGTTTTTGATAGAACTAGTACAATATTAGTTGTGGAAGAAGAAAATATTAAAGGGAGCATTGAGACGTTAGTTTGATATCAAAAACATCACTTGAAAACACAAAATTGAATAGTAGAATGAATCTTGAATTCTTGAAAGTCATGAAGGTTGACGGTTTAAAGAAGTATATAATAAGATTGTTAGTGGAATGGTATCAAACATTTTGTGACCCCCCAAAATAGGAAGAGTTTGTGTAAATTAAGACACAGGAAGTACTACTTTTATTTATATTTTGCTTTTCTTCTTAAAGAGAATTTTGTGAGTTCTCTAAAAAAAAGTAGAAGGCTGTTTGGTCATATTATGGGATTTTTATAAGTTAAAAGATTCAGTTTGTGGACCTGTGGAACACATAAGTTGTAAGCATTCATTGTTAATGACTTAGTTACTTTGTCATCTAATGTGTCCAGAAATCTGTTATAACTTATGATTATTCCTTGTTATTGGGTTTTGCAGAGATGACGTGCAAATGCCATCATCACCTTATTTTCCTACATATGCCCAAGGTCAAGGACCACCGCCGATGGTTCAAGAACGATTTCAGAGTGTGATCAGCCAGCTCTTTCAATATGTAAGAATTTGTACTCTTATGGTAGATTTAACATTCACCACAAAGTCTCAATGTACTTGCTAAAATTTTGAGTCCTGTGTTATTGTTATTATTATTATCATTTTGAAGAGGATCATACGATGTGGTGGAGCAGTTGATGATGATATGGCTAATATCATAGTTGCTCAGCTTCTTTATCTTGATGCTGTTGATCCCACAAAGGTATATCTTTTAGAATGCACTTTTAATTCATGGGATATACTTGGTTAAAATATTAGATGTTTCAACTTAAAGGAGATTCTGCATTTGGCATTCCTTTGGTAGTATATATCATCTTTTGTATTTGTAAACTTCAATCCATCAATTTTGTTTGCCTAAATATGATCTATCTATTGCTTAATTGCTTGAGCAATTTATGAATTTCTTGCCTCTTTTCATGCTGGAATTTTCAGCATATCATGTTAATTGATATGCCAGCATAACTTCTGTGCTTGAGCTGGCCTACTGAGGTCTCAGTGCCCAGTTGTGCATGAACCAAACAAGTGAAGAATGTCAAGGCCTAAGCGAGACATGTGAAAGTTACACCTTTACGTCTCTTTCTCCTGGTCTAATTCTATATACTGATGTAGTCGACAGCCCTTATGCCATGATTATATGAGGTTTTCCCGTTGATCAGCTTCATATAAAAAGATCAAAAATTTGCTTTTTATTGAACAAGAATGAATACAAAGGTGCTGCGATGGTTTTATTTTATCCAGCTCTGCTCCTCTTTTGACATATGCTTGTTATTTCGTAGCAGCATCTCTTTTCGGTTAAGCTTTTAGTTCTAAAACTGTTTTTTCCCCTACTATTTTTTAACTTCATCCTTTTATTTACTTCTTAGACGGCTTTCTTTTAATTCAACTGAGCACCTCTTTAATTTACTACACAGGACATTGTCATGTATGTCAACTCTCCAGGAGGTTCAGTAACAGCAGGTATAATAAGTGTTTCCAGTAAAACTCATATTTCTGTTGTCAATTTGCCATAGTTATTTAGCTTTTACTGTAGTATTGAACAGTTACTATAAGATTTTACCGTTTACTTCAATGTGTGGTTCATCAATTGCTATGCACCTATTATTATCTCAGGAATGGCCGTATTCGATACCATGCGACATATTCGACCTGATGTCTCCACTGTCTGTGTTGGACTCGCTGCAAGGTACTGATTTTGGTTACTTTATGTACCTTTGTGTTTCTCTTAGAAGATGATCTTATCATACCTGAAAATAGTGGATATATTTGAAAATTTTGGGATTGGATTTTCTGTTCCTTCTTCTCGTCCTGCCTTTATTCTCTTTCCTCCTTTCATACACCCTTAGCCCCTTATAAGCCCTCTTCCTATACTGTGCCAGTTCTCTTGATCTCAAATTCCTGGGGACTTCCTTATATGAAGAAGTGTACCATGTCAAAGAAATGAAGCTAATATGAATTTATTATGTGTCTGTATAGATGTGTTATTTGATACTATTTCCACGTTGATGTTACATTGCTTTGACGATCTACTCACCTTTCACACGGTTTTTTCCTTAACCTTCATATCGATTAGATGGGCGAGTGGTGGAACAATTTACAAGTTTTTTTTCAAAAAAGTGTGTCATTCGAGACTTCATATTCAGTTACTTGTGGAATTTATGGAGTCTATTTTACTTTTAGTACCCTAAGGTGATTAATCACCTTAGTCTTTTTTTCATGGAATAGATAGATTGTCTTTCTTAGCTAATTTGTATTATGCGGCATTGCAGTATGGGGGCTTTTCTTCTCAGTGCTGGCACTAAAGGTAAATTGAATAGCTGATTCAAGGCTAGACTAACTCTCCTTATTCTGTACTTATTGTTCTTGCTCTTAACTTTTGATGCTTTTATCATCTTGAAGGAAAGAGATATAGCTTACCAAATTCAAGGATAATGATTCACCAGCCTCTTGGTGGTGCTCAAGGTGGACAAACTGATGTAGATATACAGGTATAATCATTCACTTTATTGTATGCCACAGTTTTTATTTTAAAAGTTTGAATTTAGGAGTCAATATTGTAATATAATGGATATAGAGTGCAACATCTGATTTTGATTTAAATGTTCCATTCTGGAATCCCGTCCATCATTAAAAGGGATGCTAGAATCTGGAATCCCGACTCTGATTTTATTTTATTTTTTGATACATTTTGCTCCATATGCTGACAGATAAAAAATACATTTGAAAGCGGTGGTTTTATAAAGTAAAGGATCCAATTCTAAATTTCCCGAGTCAGAACTTCTGACCCTTGAAAAGCAAAAATCACTTGACACAAAATGCTTACAAAGAAGTACCTGCGGGGGGTGGGAGTACGCAGACCTTACCCCCCTACTTGCGGACTACTTGTCCCATAAAAATAAACTAGATTGATAGAAAGAGTAGCTTTTAATAATATATTTGTGATGGGAACTTAGAAGAAAATATCCAGCTCCTTTTTTATTTAGAGTTTGCATAATAAGTGGGACAATGTTGCGATGTTGGTGGTGGTAAAATATAATACAATCATGGTTATTAACCCTAGACACTGGGATTATTCCCATCCAATCCCATCGAAAAGTTAATCTTTTGAAACCATTCATTGAGAGAATGCATCTAGTTTAAGACAATATTCCCCAACTTGCTTGGGACTGAGGCAAAGTAGTTATATGTAGTTTAGACAATTTTGCGATGACGCAAATTAACTTTCCATCATTCCAGCTTATGTACACTGGTTAGTCAGAGCTTATAGAATTCTGTTTCTCTTGTGTCATAACTCAAATTGTGAAACTTCTATTCAGTAAGTTAAATAATTTCTACTTTTCATGCTGAGAAGCAGAGGCAGACATAAATGCATGTTTTCGTTGTGCAACTCTCGTATGTGTAGATTGGTAAGGATGAGATACTTAGAGCTAAATCAATGTTGACAATGATGTCCAGGCTAATGAGATGTTGCATCACAAAGCAAATTTGAATGGTTACCTCGCCTACCACACTGGTCAAAGCCTTGAGAAGATTAACCAGGACACTGATCGTGATTTTTTCATGAGCGCGAAGGAAGCTAAAGATTACGGGCTAATTGATGGTGTCATCTTGAATCCAATGAAAGCCCTTCAACCACTTGCAGCAGCTGGTGAACAATCGTAGTTGCATTGCAAGGAAGGACAATTTTCTCCTATCATTTTGCTCTCTCCCCCTGGATTACTAGTACAGTCATGACTAGAAATTGTAATTCATTACTGGGTTTTGGATAGACATAGTATTCCTGCTGCCGGGAGCAAATGTACACGATTTTTTTACATGTTTGTCTGGGTATCAGCTGGGGAAGAGTGTAATGTACCTGCCCAAATCTAATAGACATTTTCGCATAGGTCTTGATGTTTGTCTTTAAAAGTAGTTCGCTACTTCCATCTTTCGAATAACAATCAAATTCATGGCATGCATGTCACAGACCTTTGTTTCTTGAAGAGCACAAGATAATGTTAGCATTGTTTCAAGTGCAATAATGTCAGTCCCTGTGGAGTGTGGAGTTTGCTTCCCTGGCCCATTGAAATGACTGAAGACAGTTTCAAGAAAAAGTGAAGGGCTACACAGCTTAACATATAATAATTCATTGAATTCACCAAGTGCAGGGACTAGGTACTCATTCAAGAATTCAGACTAAAAGTGCGAATGTATTTTAATGGATCCTAAATTGCAGTAGTATCTTATTCTTCAACCAAAACAAAATAAAGCGTGGTTTGACAAAGAACGGATGGAATTTTATTTCTCAATGAAAGAGTTGCCAAACAAGAGAAGAGACATTCTTTTTTAAACGGATTAAAAAGAAAAAATAAAACAAACAAACTGAAACGAAGAGAGAATTAAAGAAGAAGCACACATAGATCTTGTAATTTGGGGTGATCAAATATCAACTAAGCTATCAAATTTTGTAAATATGTTTGATAAATTGTGAGAGAACTTTGGTACTCTCCTAGTCCAAGGGTCCAAGGATAGAAGTAGAAGTAAAATGAGGAAAGTAGAACCACATCCAGTTGGGCTGTTATTGCTGGAATTTGAAGAAAAGGACTCTTAACAACTTGTATTAATCACCCCAAGTTGACAAATGTGAGGTTGAGGCCTTTCACATTTGTATCTGTCCTTGCCCGTGACACAAAAGCCTAACAAGCAACCTCTTTAAGCTTTTGTTTATGTGATATTATTGTATCATACGTTTGTTAGAGAGATACAATTAGTTATACATTTCATATATTTGTTGGATAAGAAAGGGATGCACTTTTCCATTTTGAGCACAAACTTTTTTTGGTTTCCCATCCGGTGTCCGGTGCCCGCATTGGAGCCCCGATTAATCTGGATCGCACATTGCAGGGCTCATTAAGGTGGCAGCGCTCCCAACAGAGTTTTCTTCATACCTAGGGTCGAACCCTCAATCTCTGGCTAAGGGTGGAACAGCCCCATCCACTGCACCACAACCCATGTTGGTTGTTGGTGAGCACAAACTTTGTTACTTCTTATCCGTAACTAAGTCGATTGGTATCCTAATAATTGCAACAATCCACCGATAAGTTTAGGCGTTTCTTGAATGTGTTCGGCCTCCGTCCAGGTTTATTTATTTATGTTTGACTTCACATTCATTAAAAAAAAAAAAACAATATAACTTTATCACTAAGAAATTATTATTTAATGTTAAGGGATAATCGGAGGGAAAAAAATAATTTTCTATTTATTTTGCGAAAAGAGAACTTTTAGTACATTGAACAAGCAATGGGAGGCATCAATAGTAAGAATTACTAAGGCCAAACCCATCGATAGCCCCTTAAACTTGTCCCTAAAATTCACTTAGGCCTCTAAACTAAGGCTTGTACCTATCAAACCCCTAAACTTCCCAATTTTGTTCCTATTGGGCATTTTTTGCCCACATGGCACTGCGCGTGCTGTGCAACCGCCTGAGGCGCGTGAAGACTAAAAAAATTGTGCATGTGGCAAAAGTTAACGTTAAATAACGTTACTTTTGCCATTCCCTTCAATTTCCCTCTTTTTAACCTAAATTTACTCTTCTTTTTTCTTCATTCTCTCCTCCATAGATGGGTCCTCATCAACTTCTCTCATCTCACTATCAAAGTTATCTCCTAATTTCTCTTAAATTATTTTTTTCTCTCATTTTCGATGAGAATGTCGGAAAATTTCGTCAATATTGATGTTCCCAATTTGTGTTACTGTTTCGAATTTTGTCCTTTAAGAACTTCAAGGACTCCTTCAAATCCGGGTCGTAGATTTTTTGGATGTAAAGTTCCAAAGGTTTGTATAATTTTCACAGATTTTAATTATTATTTTTTTTGGTATTTTTTTTATTATTCTATTATTTTTTCATTTTAGGAAAATGGTGGATGTGGGCACTTTAGATGGATTGATCCAAGACCTTCAATATCTGTGCATCAATATCCTGAGGTAGAATCGAGCTTAATAATTAGGTGCAAAGATGGTGAAAATTCGTGTGATCGATTGAAGCAAAAGCTCCAAGACGTTGAACAAGAGAGGGACACTTTATGTGAGAAATTGAAAGATAGAGAAGGGTTGATTGCATTGAGGCAAAAACTCAAAAAGTTAAACTTGAAAGGGAATGTGCTAAGCTCAAATTGAATAGACTTGTTCTACTTCTTCTCATTATTCTAACTGTAAAGTGGTTCTTTAATATGGTGTAAGGTGTAGTAGTTAAGTTTGCCTATTGAATAGGCAATTGGATATTGTAATGGTTAGTTTGTAGTAGTTGTTTCGTTAGTTTGTAGTAGTTGTTTGTTCAGTTTGTAGTAGTTGTTTGGTTTGTTTGTAGTAGTTGTTTGAATGAATTGATATATTTTTGTATGACAATCTCATTGTCAATTGGCTACTTTGTGTCTACTTGTGTAGCTACTGAAGGTATTACCATACAACCTATTTGTAACTACTAAAGGTTATGATAAAAATGAACTATATTACAAGTGCAAGTAGCTGGATATCATATTAACACAGCTCAAGATTGAGCTAAAAACTGCATGCATGATGTAAAGATGTTCAAAAAAGGCTCAACATTAAGCAGAATAGTTCTACTGCAGCATACACCAAAATCATTAATTGCTGCCTAAGAAAAAGTTATTCAAAAACTAGTAACACAATTTGTTCAAAGACATTCCCTCATTATAGTGCAAATCATTTCTAAATGAACTACTTCTTTAAAGATCTAATTGATGAAGAAGACTTGGCTGCTTCCACTTTTTTTCTCTTATTTGCTTTCATTTGTTGCAATTGTGTGCTGGTGACTGCATCTTTTCCATTCCACTTTAGGCCACTAGGTTTAAAATCAATATCTATATTGGTTGGTGAAGCACTCCTTAAATTTATACCTCCATAAAGAACCCTCTCACTTGATGTACCTGGCTGCAAAATTAGACAAAATTGTAAGACAGTGAACATTGAAAACTTGAATGAAAACACTAGGGCAAACATTATTATAGGTAAATAATGAGACAAAAATAAATACATTGTACACGTGGGTTCCAGTTGCTGGATCAGAGTAAACACCAAAACCAGTTGCAGGCCTTTTGTATCCAGTAGCAGCAGCAAATGAGGTAGCATTGTATGACCTCTTGTTGGTCAGCAAAGGTGGTACTTGACTAGAAGAAACATTTCTTCCACTTTCAAATGGGGTCCCTCTTGCATTGGCTATTTTTCTTGGCAATCCTCTACCACTCCCTCATTGACCTCTACCAATTCCTCCTTCACCTTCCCTATCAGCACCAAATTGTCCATTACCAGAACCATCATCCCTACCAGAACAACCTTTACCTATACCAGCAGAACCTTGACCTCTACCAATTCCTCTTTCACCTTTCCTATCAGCACCAAATTGACCACTACCAGAACCACCATCCCCACCAGAACAACCTTTATCTCTACCAATAGAACCTTTACCTCTACCAACAACACCTTGACCTCTACCAGCCACACTTGACACCTTTCTTTGAGGTGCTCTTGGCACAGCAGTTGTGTCAACACAAATAGATCCTGATTGACTGGATTGTGTAGTTACATATGTATGAAAGGTGGAGCTTGACAGTGAATTAATACAACACAATATTTTCAACATTTTTCAATAATAATATTAAGTAGGACAAAAATTAATAATATTAAGCAGGACAAAAATATTAAGGCAACAGAACATATATAACTTACTCTTGTTGTCTGACTTTGAGTGTAGGTATGTCTTGTCATTGCACTGGTGTCACCACAAATAGAACTTAATTGTGGTGGTGGTGGATTCGATGAAGCTTCAGGATGACAGCTAGGTTGACTAATATTACTGTTCCCCATCCCATTCTAACATATAAACAGAAATATGAAAAGCTAAGAAATATGTTAAATTTACAAACTATTATGAAAGTCATTTAAGGCTTACCATTTTGGCACATACAGTCTTGTTATGGCCAACTTGTTTGCACCTTGAACAAGTGATCTTGACACCTTTTTTTGAGAGTTTTCCCCATTTTTTTGGCTCATCCTTCTTTTTCCTTCTGTTCTTGCCAGGTCTGTCTGGCATCTTTCTTGGTTTTAGAGGTTCAATTGATGGGTTTTTGGTTTCCGACCACATTCTCATATTGGTAATTGGATTAATGAAATGGCTATAAGACTTAAGAAAGGTTTCTTTCTTATACCAGTGCTCTACATGCTGATCAGGATCTACATTCAAGTAATAATAAGCACAAATGGCATGAGGACAAGGAATACCTCTTAACATCCATAACCTACAATCACAATATTTCTTGTCCAAGTGAACAACAAATGTGTAACCCTCATCTTCAATTTCAAAACCATTAACTCCATTTCATAGAACTCTACACCTATTTGAAGATTCCTTGTTAGCTTCTAAAATAGTTCTTGCCATAGGTGCAATGTCTGAAATCCATGTTTCTGCAAATTTAATTATATCTACATGTCTATTCATCAGTTGATGTCTGATATCCTCTAACATTGTGATTATGGACTTACGTCTAGCAGCTAAGATCCAAGAATTGAAAGTCTCACACATGTTATTTTCTACAATATCACATTTGGAATATGTTTTGAAATATGCCCTACGCCAAGAAGTAGGACGATTAATCGGCATGTCCTTAGTTATTTCTTTCTTACCTAGCCTTGACATTGTTTGCATCTCCTCTCTAAACTTTACTTCAAGACTTGCTTTTGCACATCTCCAAAACTGTTTCCTTCTCTCTTCTCCTCTTCAGTGCACATGTCAATTGTTTCAAATATGTCTAGCACACATTCTTCTATTAGCATTTGGTAGCAGATATATCAAAACAGGAACAAGACCCTGTAATAAGTATAAAGTATTATTAAAACAGGAATATTATTGGAAAATAAAGTCAAGTAATGAGAAAAATAATTAAATGGTGGTACCTTTTATTGGTCTGACATTACAGTCAAGCCTTCACCAGTTCTCAGATTTAGATCTGCAATCAGATACCTTATGAACCAGTCCCATCTATGTTTTGTTTCAACATCCACAACTGCCTATGCAATAGGATACATTTGGTTGTTGTCATTTTTCCCCACAGCAACCAACAACTCACCTTTACAAGCTCCTTTGAGAAAGCATCCATCAAAACCAATAATTTTCCTACACCCATCTAACCATCCTTGCTTGAAGGAATGAAAGCACACATAGAAATAAACAAAGAGGTTCTTTCCTGGTTCAGTTTCTTTGTCAATTTTTATCCAACAAAAACTTTCAAGATTTTTTGTCTTGATCATATCTGCATAGTCACATAATCTGGCAAATTCCAGCTTCCAATCTCACATATTCTCCCTTATAACAATCTGTTTAGCCCTATAACAAATAGTTTTACCTACATAAAGACCCAACACCTCTCTTACTAAATCCTGAATTTCCCAAATCCTAATGTATGGCTGAGAAGCTATTCTATCCTTGAACTTTCTAGCAACCAACTTTGAATCACACATCTTGTTCTTGTTTATAGGTATACATTTGTGAATAGGGTTATAGTTCTTAACGATAAAATCACTGAATCCCTATCAGTAGAAGCAAACAGCAACCAGTTGCAATTAACTGCAATGTACTTCACCCTTATTCTATGTTTTTCATTAGGTTTTAACTTCACCTGCCTTCTATACTCTACAACATAATCTACAACAGCTTTTCTAAACTGATTTGCACCCGCAAAAATCATTCCAAGATCATACACAGAAAACTAACAATTTTCATCATACCTAGTTTTCTTGCTTCTCCTTCTTCTAAGTAGATCTACTCCTCTAACAGCATCTACATCTATCTCTTTACTATCTTCACTCCAACAATCAGAACTATCAATATATTCCTCATCTCCACCCAACTTTCCAGAATATTTGGTAGCCTTACTTTTACCAATATCCCCAAAGCCTCTATCTACACAACCAGCAACTCCCACAGGTACTTCTTCAGTTTCAACAACCTTTTTTCTTGCTTTTTTGTTTCTTTCTTTGTTGTTGGCTTATTTTCCCTTCTTTCTTATCTAAAATCCCTCAATTTCTCATCATCATCTGAGCCATCTTCTGAAGGAACATCTCCAAGATCTGAATCACTACTCAAATAATCTGATAACTCACTTGTTAGCCTATTAACATCTTCTACATTAATGTCTTCTATATCAACCTCATCACCTCCTTCTACACCAAAATCTTCTTGGTTAATATCTTCTGCATGGATATCTTCTACATCAGCCTCATCACCTCCTTGTACACCAACATCTTCTACATCAGCCTCATCACCTTCTTGTACACCAATATTTTCTACATCAGCGTCATCACCTCCTTGTACACCAACATCTTCTACATTAGTGGCATCACCTCCTTGTACACCAACATCTTCTACATCAGCCTCTCTCTCTTCTTCTACTCCAACAGATTCCCTCTCTATGTTAGCACTATCACCAACACCAACATTTTCTCTTTCTAGGTCTACACACTCAATAATATCAGGTACAGGTAAAAACCCAGTGGGACCATCAGGGTCAAGAATTGGTTCATCTAAAATATGATAGACATAAAAATCAATAGAGTCCTCATGTTTTAAATCTTTAACCAGTTCATAGAGATGTCTATCACTTTTAACCAACTTGAACTGATTAGTTACTACATCTTGATAATAAAACCCCCTAACAGCTTCATACCCTGATTCTTTAGTATAAAATAATAATTTTAGTATGGAAAAGTGGTCCTTGTCAATGTACCTTACCTCTGGCACACAACTTGTAACATATGTAGGGACACCCGTATTGGAAAAGGATCCCCCATGGTGCAATTTTGTAAAAATTATCTCCATTTATTACGTCACCTGTGACAAAGGATAAAAATTCAAAGTTACTTAACGGAATGGCCACGAAATATATCCAGAGTACACATCAATAAGCTAAAAGATACAACCTTTAATGCATGTTAAGTAAGGAGACGGAATATTCCCAAAATGATAGGCGTAACAGTGATTTCAAAACCCTAGAAACTACAATATGCTAAAATTCAACAAAATTTAACAAATACAAATCATAAGAACACTTACACCAGGAAGATCTGAGGAAAACCCCCAAATTTGTCCTTCGATTTGAGTGGGAATTTAGTTAATCTAAGGTTATGAAGAGGGAGACTTAACGGGGAGAGAGAGAGAGAAAAACCTCCGTGGAATGAGATTTTTTCGATTTAAAATTAAAATGTATTAAGTATATATAGAGTTAGTTTATACACGTGGGGGGTTTTAAGCGGAATAACTTTCCACATCAGCGGCGTTTGGAGACACGCGCCTGGAAGCTAATGAGATATGGGCAAAAAATGCTCAATTAGAACCAAATTGAGGGGGGTTTAGGGGTTTAAGAGGTACAAGTCTTAGTTTAGGGGCCTAGGTGAATTTTAGGGACAAGTTTGAGGGGCTGTCAATGGGTTTGGCCAATTACTAAAGTCAATATGTTTGTCATAACGTAGTACCAATTTGATTCCTAAAGGCCAAACACATATGTGGCCCCTTAAACTTGTTCAAATTTTTCATCTACTTATAAAAATAAAAACAAATTCTTTAAAATGAATAAGCAAATAAACTCTAAGGTAACACATAGATATGTGTATAACATATTGAAAATCATTTATTAAAAGGTATTTAAAATGCATAATCTAAGAGAATATATCAAATAATTATAAATTGTTAATTTATATCGTAAAAAATAATGTATATGTGAGAATAATATCAAATCTATGATTTGTTGTATTCCTTAAGATTAATAATAAATGGCTATGAGTTTAGAAAGTATTTTTTATCACAAATATTATGTTAATGAATAGAAAAAAAAAAGATACATTACAGTGAAATTCAATTACAAACATTCATCTTCATCATCTTTGATGAGTTCATCTTTATGCATTATGGTATATTCATTAATCTTATACCGCACATCAAAATTATTAGATGGACAACATGTGGTTTCTTACCTTGAATCAATTGAGAGGAAAGAAATAATCATAATTTATTGATCTAATGCATACAAGTGCCATTGTATACAATATATCATATTTTAGACCAACACATGAAGCTTTGTTCTCATTAGCAATGACTTAGCTATTTGTTGAAGGCTTTCAATGTCAAACCATCATCATCAAGATGAATTGTCTTGATTTCACAATCTGAAAATTATGTTCTTAACTCAATTTTATTGAGCAAACAACTTTATAAATGTCAAACGTAGGTTGATAATGAATATACATGTGATCATGTAATTGATGCATCTTTTCAACATATTACATGATAAGTGAACGGATCCTTATTCACCTTTTATTCTTTTCAGATTTTGAGGAATTCAATCCCAATATTAGTTGGTCCAACCAACTTGTTATGAGAACAAGCAACATTAAAAGTAATGAAGAATTTTCTAATTCTTCAATATATGTTCAATATTCAGTATGCACATTTTTGAGATGTCGCAATCGTTCATGTCAATTTATGTACTTTTATTCTAGTAAACTCCAAGTTTATATGACATGTGCTTTTGCGTTAGTAAATTTCAGATTTACTATGACATGAGTAAATTTCAGATTTACTACTTTAGAAGTAAATTTTAAAATAACTCTTCTCAATTATTCAACCTCTTTCGGAGGTGAGTTTTGATACCATTACAATCAAGTGCACGTTTACATTAATAAGTTTCTTAATCCCCAGGAATGGAATAGAATTGTGTCTTAAGCCTATTAAATTCTGATTGCTTATAACCTATTTCATGATATTGCTACTTCGAAAGCACATCGAGGCATACATGTCTTTCAAAGTATATCATATATTGCTACCACGTTCACTTTAAGAATGGAGCATATTCAGTAGAACAAGTTTCATGACTTTTCATCAAAAAACACATTATTTTGCCTTAGCCATCATTATATCAACAATATGGTGCATTGAGATTCAAACTAAATATCTTATTTATATAAAGGCGTCTTAGGCCACAAATCGATGGAGTTTGAACCCAACCTTTTATTTTTATGGTGCATGTATTCATATCGTGCTTTTGGGAGGATGATCATCTTCAACTGGTCAAATTTTTCTTTTAGACTATTCCACAAAATAAGTGGATGCTTAGCAGTAAGGTATTCAATTTTTATAATTTCGTCAAGATGATGACGCAAAAAAATCATAGCCTTAGCATGATTTTTATTAGATGTTGTAATTTCTTTCTTTATGGCGTTTTCAAGACCATAGCATCTAATTGGATTTCAGCATTCAACACTCATGAAAGGTATTCTTGCTCAAGGCAACAAACTCAAATTTTGTAAGATTATTAGCAATATGAAAAGAAAGAAAATAATACCTTAACCTTTAAATTTATTTGAGACGGTAGAGTGTCTCGTGTTGATAACTTGTTATGAAATATAAAAATAATAACAAGAAAATATAAACACGAACAAGAATAAATAAAGAGAGAAGAGAGAGTAATTCTTTATTTCTCTTGGGATCTTGACGTGTGATTTACAATGAAGGGACACTTTTATTTATAAGGAAAATTTACTCCTAGTTTCTCACTAAAAGACAGATACTTCAAATCCTAATAGATATCAACTAAATCTTGATAGACATTCACTATACTGTAAATACATTTATCACAAAATTCAAGTTTTATATTTAAAAATGTGAGCTCACAACTTGGAATTGAACAATAAATTAAAATCAGATTTTTGTACAAATTGCATGAGCAAAACATTGATTCTTGAAAAAATTGGGGTCCCAATTTTTATGGCCAAATGTCTACTAAAAGAAAAAACATAATTATTTCAGGTCTGAAATGCCTAGTAAAAGAAAATGTCATTATTATGGAAATTGAATCAAATATTGCAATTTGATGAAGTGAAATAAGAGAGAATAACAGAGATCCATATTTTGCGGAATGAAACCTAACCACAATTGTCTGTACTCTTTCAAGCAATATAATTTGCTTTATGCCCCTCTTTGTGAACAATACAAAAGAAGCCAATTCCATTTTCTCATACTCAAATTTCTATGTTCATATACATACATTGTGTAGGTCCTTCATTTCTCATTCTATCCCAAACATTAAACATACCTACTCTGTCTTTGTCATTGAGTTTTTCATGTCATCCACCCCACTTTCATGAGGTTCTATGCCCCCATATTATTAGTCTATAAGTTTCTTGAGTTACACTCTCTTTGGAGTGATCGGTAAAATTTTTATTATGTGACTTAGAGGTCGTCACAAATTCAATCGTGAAAACAGACTCTTGTAGAAATGTAAAGTAATATTATGTACAATAAACACATCTAGTTTCGCCCTTTCCCCAAACCATACCCTTAGCAGACACTTTAATGTTTTGCGTTGTCCTTGATAACTACACAAAAAAATATTATGCTAAAAATATTTATATATAATGAGGTGTTGGAGCGGGGGTAGGGGAGAGGACCTGCTTTGAGGCATGGGGTGGGGATTTTCCCTATTTCAATAGGAAAGACATTTTCTTTATTTTTAAGAAATTTATTTCCTATCAGGAGGTTTTCTAAATAGTTTGACTCAGACTTTCATATATTCGATGCAATTTTTTTTTTTTACATTACTTGATTATTTAAAACAATTCAAAATAAAGTCATGAATCTAGTTATCTAAATATAAGGAAGACAACCTACTAGTACAAAAAAATTAAATCTTCACTCGTGTATTTAAATTTGATTTATCTAATACAAATAATGAGAACAAGTAATTTTGAGATTAGTTAATACATCACACCAAACATGAAATGAAGTAAAATCTAAAACTTTATTGTAAAATTAGTAATCCTCATCTTACGTACAAATCCAAAAAATTACATATTACTACCTATTACTAAATGGAGATTCGTCTGATGTTGAGATAGCACTTTGCCTAAAGCTAAATTAAACCAATACAAATTCCAATTAGAAAAAAATGTTGGGGCCTATTATCATATTGCAAGCTAGCTAGCTAGCTAGATTATATAATAATGTTCAGTATCCTAGCTAAGGTTTTATTTGTTTTCAATAAAAACTACTCCGATGGAACACAAATACTCAAATAGTTTAGTGATGAAAAGAACATGTGTGCTGGCTAAGAACCCAATCATTCGATAACCAAAATTAACACATTCTGTAAACTACAAAAAATAATTATTTGTTGGCAAAGTTATCAAATCATGTTTTCGGACAAAAAGGGAGGAGAATCATGACTCTCTTCATAGTCAAAGATTTGCTTCAACTTTGGAGATTACACTTAATTAGTGCTACTTGGTCTTAATTAATTAACAAATCTGCTCTCCCATTAAAAAATATTACATTTTCACTTGAATTTGACATGTATAGATACTGCATTTTTTCATTTCATTTGACCACTAAGAGTTGATTACTTTGAAACCCACTATATTCGAATTGTCTTTTGCCTATATATCTCCTACGATTCAATGTTCGAGTTGTTAGATTTTATTTTTTAAAATATGGAGCTACTCTTTTTCTTCGCTTTGAAAAATAATATGACATGGAGTAGCAGTCAATCAAGGGTAATAAAATAGAATCTTCATTAGGAAAAAAGTATCGTTTCCACCCTAAATTATACCCGAAAAATTGAAGTCACACTTAAACTATACTAGTGACTTATTACTCACCTAAACTATAAAAAAGTGGAACTATTTACATCCTGTCAGGCTACCACCACTTGCATGTGGTGTAGTGTTTTACACGCGCTGCCACGTCAGTAAAAAGTATCACTTTTTTATAGTTAAGGTGTGTAATAGGTCACTTATATAGTTTAGGTGTGGATTCGACTTTTCGACTATAGCTTGGGGTGGAAACGATGCCTTTTCCCTTAATGTTTTTAACCGTTTACTTTTGTTATTTAATAGGCTAGACGCGCCTAAAATAAGTGTAACACACGCGTCTTAGTATAGGGGTCGCGGGGAGGTAATAATATCACTTTTGTATAGTTAAGGTGTGTAATAAATCACTTATATAATTTAAATGTGGTTTAGACTTTTCTTGTATAGTATGGAGTGAAAATGATATTTTTTTCCTTTTTATTATATTAAAAATATGGTAACACTTAGATATGCATATTACATGGTTAAAACGTATAATATTATAGGGTAAAAACGTACACACATGTGAGCAAAATGGTGGGGCTATCACACGAGCAAACAATCCCACTAAAATAAATTCGTGGGGACACAACATATATGCATATTATCTTCTCTTTTTCTTTTTATTTTTTTACTGGTAGGACCATATGCATATATTGTTTGGAAAGTACAATAATAAATATACTACTACTACTAATAAAGTGATGAGCAGATCGAGGGGGATGGAGACAATAATTCTTGTCAAACATGAACACAGATGAAGAGAACTGAGGTTTAGGGTTGTATGAAAGACTAGTACTACATGTGTTCATTTTCTTTTGTTGCAGTAAGTACTGGCTTATGAATGACTCAACACTAGAATGCTTGTGCCTTTGTGTGATCAACAATCCATCCAACAGTGCAAACAAAGTGAGTGACAGTTAATTTTATTAACCCCCGCCCCCCCTACCCCACTGACCTATCCATCCATACATGATATATACCGTATTGTCACCTCACCTTCATGGTCTTCTTTTTACCTAAAACGACTTCCCACTAATTGACCACTCATACTTCTCTAATTATATACTATGTACTAAACACTTTTACGGATAAGTTTGGTACGAGAGATAACCGTGTTGGACAATAAAATTTTCAAGATTGAAAAATAATAAATCGAGACAGGAAAATATTGCAACAATCAATTTATTGATTTCAATATGTGAGTGGTGAATCTCCTTATTCGTCTTTTCAAATATAAATACAGGTGGTCGGTTTTTCTCAATTTCCGACCACAAAACCGCCAAACTGCGTGGTCCGTAAAATTGTGGTAGCTTTTTAAAAACCGACCACGTGTGGTCGGTTTTTTTTTTTTTTTTTTGTAATTCATTATTATTTTATTAAAATAGAAAAAAATGATTTTGAGAATAAAAAATTCAAAATAAACTAACCACAAGTGGTCGGTTTTTTAAAAAATAATAATAATAAAAACAGTGGTCGGTTTTTATAAATATTTTTTAATTAAATTTTTTTTAAAAAAGCTACCACATGTGGTCGGTTTTTTTGATAATTTTATAAAAAAAAATATTGAAATTTTTCAAAATACAAAAATTAAAAATCAATTTATTTACAATATAGCCCACCAACCATTTACAAACATTGATTATTATCTACAATACATCCCACCAATCATATGTATGTAATCAACAAACCACCATAAGAATACAAACATTATTTACAAAATTTATCGAGGTTCCAAATCCAAACTATAAAACATACAAAATACTAAAAACTACAACTCATCATCCGCATCTTCATTCTCAGCCTCATCCATTCAATTATTGATATTTCGTTGATGTATCCAGCTATAATCAGATTCCATCTACACAATCAATCACATTCAAGTGATTAGTTCAAGTCACAAAAAGTTCACATATCAAATACCTACACCTAAACATTTTCAAGTAACTAATTCACTTCACACGTTACCAAACTAAATTCAAATGAAAAACGTACCTACAATTAAACATTTTGAAGTCACTAATTCACTTCTCAAGTGACCACACTTTACTAAAATTAAAACGCAAGTTCACATTTCAAGTACCTAATTTCAAAACAAAAGTCACTATTCCATAATTCAAGTAACGACACTTAAACACTTAAACAAAAGTCACTATTCCATCAGGTTCAATATTATTCAAATAATTACGAACAACTCAACTAAGTACAAAAATCACCTATACATGGAGAAATCAAGATTACATGTTGAACTAAATACTATTACAGTAACAGCTAACGAATCCACAAGTCATAGCTTAGGGCAAACGAAAATCATACAAAAATATAACTTTTACATATGTCGATATATGAACATAAACAAACTTGAAATTAGAATAGGGGATTGACAATCAAAATCCAGCGGATTTGCTCGTTTAAAAAGAAGAGGGATGGAAACATATGTTAGTTAACAAATATAAATAAAAATGCATTCAAAACAATCTAGTCAAAATGATAGCGCAAGTGTCACGTATTTTTGAGATTTCTCCCACAATGCTAGTTTAGGCATATAACGACACACAAAAATTGAAGGATTTAACTCAAAACTCACAATTAGATCTTAATAGGACCGTTCACAAGAGAAAATAGATAAAGAAGTACGAGTTTGAACGGAATAGCAAACCTGAGACGGATTCTCTCAGAATCCGTCATTTTCGATGAGAAAAGGGCTGCATGGCTGGTTCACCGTTGATGGAGGCATGGGGACGGACAGAAGAAGCCAGCGACGGCGTTGGGTTAGATCGCCGCTAATGATAGCGGTGGCTGCAATGCTGGAGGGGTGACGCCATGACTGGTGAGGTCTGGTCGGATGTGGAGCAGCGCGGAGGGGAGAGAGGCACCGGCGGGGGCTGTTCCGTTAGAACAAAAAGACGGTGCCAATGACGACGTTGGAGCGAAAAAAGAGGAGGACGAGGGGGACCTCGTGGTGGTGTTGGAGCGGTACTTGCGGCGGCGCTGTTATCGCCGATAGGGGAGGTAAAAGGGAGAGAGTCTAGAGAGAGGTTGCCTTTTTTTTTGTTTTTTTGGAAATTAGGGATTACGGTTAGGTTGTTTTTAATAAGGAAAGAGGCAGATCAATTTTGATCAATGGCTAGGATTTTTAAGATTATGCGAGGTTAGAATGTGGCTATGATTGTAAGCAATTAGGTTAAGATTGTAATGGCTAGAATTGTAAGAAATTGGATTAAGATTGTAATAGACTGAGTAGAGTAGGCTATAATTGTAAGAAATTGAATAAAATCGGATTAAGAGGTAAATGAATTAGGCAAGGTAATTTTAATTAGGCTGTTATTTAAACATGTAATAATAATAAATAATAATAATGATAATAATAATGATAATAATAATTAAATAACAATAATTTAAGTAATAATAATAATAATAGTATAATAATAAATAATAACAATATATATGCTAATAAATAATAATTAAAATAATAATATCAATAAATAGTATTAAATAATAGAAAACTTAGACAGTGTATTTGCAAAGAATGTGAGTGAGCACAATTACATGAAAAAGTAATTTAATTAATAAAATTATGTAAAATGTTGTATTTAAATTAATAAATCATAAAATGATATCAAAAACTAATAAAATAATTTATATATATTTAAATCACGAATGTGACACGTCGATAATCTGTTTGATGCAAGAAAAAAATGTGGAAAAAATAATAATCTTTAAAAAAATAGTAATTTTGTTAAAATAGCAGCCTAAATGTAGTATCAGGAGGTCAAAATTAGGTGTCAACAACGGTTGAGATCTAGAGGTTGAGGATTTAATTATGATTTGATTAAAATTTAAAAATTGAATTACAAATTGACTATAATTGTAATAAATTGGCTAAAAATGTAATGAATTAAATAAAATAGGCTAAAATTGTAAGAACTTGGATAATATAAAATAGTAAATAATATATAATACATAATAAATATTAATAACGGTTGAGACCTAAATATTAAGATTTTGATTAAAATTAGATGAAAATTTTAATTTAGTCTAATTAGATACAATTTGGCTAGAATTATAATAAATCGGGTAAAATTAATTTAAAATTGTTATGAATTGGCACAATTGAATTAGAAAATACACAAATTTAAAAAATGTATGTTATTTCAATAATAATAGATGATGTATTTTGTATAATAATTGTGAATGTGTATGTTCACGAAAAATAATAAAATATTATATTTGAATTGATAAATCATAAAAAATGGTAAACTTATAACTGTAAACCACTCTAATTACTTCCTACACCCTTATATATATATATATATATATATATATATATATATATATATATATATATATATATATATATATATATATATATATATATACTCCGTAATACAACGTGTTATATATATATTGATTACTGCATACGTCACTACACGAGATATACGTATATACATATATTTAATTGTCTATCAGCTTTCAGATACGTACTATAAACATCAAATACACGATTTTACTACCCCATAATAATATACAACGTATTTTACAAATACTCAGATGAATTATCGATTACATTATCGTATGTCATTAATATACCTTCACTATATAATATGTATATATATACCTATACATACACACACTATCGACTATATCAAGTTCTAAATACGTACTGTATCTATCAAATACATACACAAGTATATTATCCAATAATATAATGCGATGTGCTCCTTATACTTACTCAGATGAGTGATCGATTAATTATATTTGATATCTTAATACAATATTAGGTTTTGACTGCATCGTTCATCAATCGATCACTAGATTATATATATATATATATATATATATATACATACTTATGTATATGAACGCATGAATGAGTACTATATATATCGCATCCACAATTATATTACCTTATAATAGACCGTTATCGACATCGTGTGATCAGTGTAATTTGAAAATATATATATATATAATTATTTCTAATGAAAATAATATATATAATTATTGCTCGCTAAAAATTATTTATTTATTATTTCTTTTAGTTTAAAAACCAACCACAAGTGGTCGTTTTTTAAAAATATTTTCTTTTTTAAAAAATAAAAAAATAAAAACTGACCACAAGTGGTTGTTTTAAGCCCTTGAATTTATATTTGAAAAGCCGAATCAGGGGATTCATAGAGATCAAATCCCTCAAGTCCACACTACTAAAAAAAATTGAGGGATTTGATCTCTATGAATCCCCTGATTCGGCTTTTCAAATATAAATTCAAGGGCTTTAAACTTGATCTTGAATTTGAACTTGATTTGATGGACTTGAGGGATTTGATATTGACTTGTGCTTGAATACAAAGGTTTTTGAGCTTGTTCTTGAATATTGCGATCTTGATCTTGAATCTTGATGAACTCGATTTGAATCTTGATGAACTCAATTTGAATGCTTGAGTTTGTAGAAAAATTGCGGTGTTTGATCCACGAGCTTTCTCTGAGTTTTTGTTAGAGTTTTGGGCCCTTTTTTTCTGAATCATGACAACGCTATTTATAGTTTGGAAAGAAAAGAGTCATGAAGAAGATGAACTTTCTTTGTCCAATCAAATTCAAGTGACGTGGCGCCTTTTATGAGCTTTGATTTCATTGGACCTGTAGCATCGTTTTAACATGTGGCATGGTCCTATTGGATCTTTCACTTGATTTGGCATGCCACGTCATTTGACATGTGGCACTCCTTTGGACCTCTAGAATTTGACAATATCTTGAGTTTAACAAAGAGGGTTCATCATTTGCAGCCCAAATTAATAGGCTAGCCCAGTAAAAATTAGATTTTAATTAAATCCATACATATTTAGACTTAAATAATTAATCTAATTATATTAGTCCGTGATATTTATTCGGAACTAATATATTTTGAATTTAATATAATTCGAATTTTATACGGATTTAAATTTAATAAAATTTTATCGCCCACAAATAGATAATAATTTGGTGTACTAATTATTAGTTATACACAATACAACAAATTATTGTATTAATAATAGAAGAGTAGTTAATAAGTACATGACTGAGAATGGATAAATACAAAACTGTTCTTAATACATCAAATTGAATAGTGAATAAGTAAAAGTTTTAGCATGACTAATCCTAACATTATTAATACGCTCTATTTAATACCGATTTTATATATTCTACCAAATGATATGTTTCACACACTTTGTTATAGTAACGAAAAATTATCGAGGCAAATGACATGCATGTTTCGCTATAATTGCATTTTTATAGTAAAATTAAGAGAAAATACATCAAAACACCCTTAAATTTTTTCGCAAAATTCACTTTAGCAACTTAACTTTACGGATAATTATTTACCCCCCTAAACAACTCTTAAATGAATTTTCTACAACCCAAAAAATATTATACTACTCTCACTATGGAAAGTGCATTACATACGCGCCGACGTGGGCGCCACGTTGGCGCCACATCAGAGCCACGTAATTTTTTTTAAAAAATACTTTATCTCAAAAATCCCCATACCCCTCTTTTCTTCTCCTCTTCAACCCGTACCCCCCAGCCCGATTCTTTAACTCCCCTCCCCCCACCCCACCCCCACCACAAATATATATATATATATATAAGTGAAAAATCTCCACATCCCTCCTTTATTCTCCTCTTCATCCCCCACCCCTAGACCCAAAAATTATTTCTTCTTCAAATTCGTTCCCTCACCCTTTCACCTCAGTCATGCTTTCATTTTTTTAAGGTTGATTATTTGTAATTTTGAATTTAAAATTTTGAAATTGGTGCATTTTTCATACGGGCATTTTTAATTTGTTCATCAAAATAAAAATCCGATTAATATGGATCAACTATTGAGGAAAAATGATTTTGATGGAATAAATTATTTTTTTTTTGAAGATTTTCGATATGTATTTGATTGTAGTTGGTTGATGGGTGTAAAAAAAGAAAAAAGAAATAGAGAACAAGGAGAGAGGGGTTGGTGGGATGTGAAGAAGATGATGTCGGAGATAATTTGATAGCTGAAAATAAATAAATGGGGCCTACTAACTTTTTTTTTTCATATTTTTTAATTACAACGCGCGGATTTTAATAAATATTGTCACTTCAGCTCTTGAGGTTGTAGAAAATTCAGTTGAAAGTTATTTAGGGGGTAAATAATTACCCGTAAAGTTAAAGTGCTAAAGTAAATTTTGCGGATAAGTTTAAGGATGTTTTGATGTATTTTCTCTAAAATTAACTTAATATTTAAATGTTACTAACTTCTTTAAATATTGATCGGATATTTTAAATAGTCGAAAAATCTCTAGAAGTTGTCTAAAATTCTACTAATAATGTCACATTGACACACATGTCTAGGTGGTGAAATAACTTACCTCTAATCCGCTCCTAAATAACTTACCTCTAATCCTTCCCATACTATACAAGAAAAGTAAAAACCATACCTAAACTATATAAGTAATCTATTATACACCTTAACTATACAAAAGTGATATTATTACTTCCCCGTGACCCCCATTTTAAGGCACGCATGTTACGCTTATTTTAGGCGCGTTCAGCCTATTAAATAACAAAAGTTGAATCCACACCTAAACAATGTAAGTGACCTATTACACACCTTAACTATAAAAAAGTGATACTTTTTACTCCCTAGATCTGACGTGGAAAATACATAATTATTTAAATAAAAAATGACGCTTTTAAATTAAAAATTAATGCAAAAAAAATAAAAAAAATTAAAATACTCTTCCCCCAATCCCTAGCATCCATCTCCCCGCCCCCACCCCCAAACAACCATCTTCTTCATTACCACCCATCCCTAAAACCATCATCTTCTTCATCACCCCCACCCTGAAACTCCAACCCTACCCCCACCCCAACCAACACAATTTCTTCATCACCCCACCTCCAAATTCCAACTCCATCCCCAAATAACACAATTCATCATCTACCTCATCGAATCAATGTCAATTTCACAATGAACAAAATCAAATTGTATTTGATGTTTAAACGGACAAAATTAAATTTTATAAAAAAGAAATATAAAATTTTGTAGCAAGGATGTTTTCCGGTGAATTCTCGTCGAAAAAGTCGGATTCATCGTCGACTTTCTCCTCTCTATCTGTTAATTATTAATCCATCCAAAAAAAGGAGCGTGCTACCATATTAGTTTTTTTTTTTTAATTATAGCTGAAAAACAAATAGAAAAAGTACAAAAATGTGTTGGTCATTATCATTTAAAACACAGAGGCCAACAGTCGAATAGCATTTCTTGAAACAATAATGTCACGCCCCAAAATCCCATCGGGCCGGATTGGCACCCGAAGCCGAGAAGGCCCGGAAAAACCCGTTCAAATACCTGTACTTTCACTTACATGTCACCAAAAATTTGGACAGTATTTCGTTGCATATAGAAGGGTCTAATTACCTGTATCAGCACAACACGCACAAATATATATATATATATGAATATATATATATATATATATATATATATATAATACTTGGCCGTCGGGGCCACCACATATACAAATATAACATCACTATATAAACTTTCATGACTTTACCCTTCCTTATGTCTACAAAGCCTCTAGGATATACATGACATAACTAGGGTCGGTACAAACCCCCGCCCACACATGACTCCTGTACAATAACAAAACATAAGGAACCGACTCGAAAAGCTCCGAAGCAAACTGGAGCTCACCAACAATAGCTGTATGACCTGGATCCTACCTATGCTGTGAATGAGCTGAAGCACCTGTGCCTGCAGCATGAAATGCAGGTCCCCCATGAGGGACGTCAGTACGAAATATGTACTGAGTATGTAAAGCTGTAAATAATCATATGTGATATGAGGGATCAAGAAAATCAGACGCAAGTGAATAAATCATAATAGAAGTGAACCACACTTCATAAACACTTTTAGGATCATGTACATTATCATTAATCTGAATTGGGTTCTTGAATTCAAACACATTTGTGGAACAGTATACATTTGTTCATTTCACTCTTTACAATTATCATTCGCCATTACCTCCTCCTCCCGAACCTCCAACCACCTAACAATAATCAATATTGTACCGTACTATGACCATTAAGCTGCCCCCAGTACATATCAACTGTAATCATATCAAGTATCAGGATCGGCCCATGCTAGGCTTAAGCCCCTGAGCTACCACCCACACGTATATCAAGTAACACACATAAGAGATCTTTCCAATAACTTAGTTCAAAAGCTTTTGAGATTATTACATTAGTGTTCATGCCAATATAGTACCTTTGGAACAATGATACATCAATAGGAACCAAGTAATAGACCTTCTATACAATAACGATGTAATAAAGACTCATTGGTACATCAACAATGTGTTTCAGAATCATCAATATCACAACAATGAAATAGGAGCCTTTTGGTATATCAACGAAAAATTTTGACACTTTATAGAATGGAAACAATTTCGTTGGTAACGTAGAACAATACATGTTTTTGGACAACCTAGGAATCTTACTTGATGGAACATTGGTGTTTTCATGCCAAAGAACATTGTTAGAGTATGCTTTACATACCTCATTGTAGATTCGGATACCAATTCAACACAACTTCCCGCATTTACAAATCACTTATCTACAATGAAATGTTTGGCATCTAGTATTAGCAACCCAACACCACAATTCTCTTCCATAATTCCATACAACCAATATTTGCAAAGCATTCCAAAAACCAACCTGAACAATAGGTTTATGTGTACATATATATATATAATCATCATTTCAATACCACAACATCACACCAAATCCCTTCACAATTCAACATAATCCAACCATGCACAAGTAATAATCCAACATCACTTCCAATCATCTTTCAACAACAATCAAATAACATACTTCTTATGCTCACATACATATATATACATATCCATATAAATAACACCAACATAATTTACATCCTTACCATAAAATGACCCTTTTGATTTCGAAGTCCTGTTGGCACAAATAAGGGGTGCTTCTCGAAGCCCTCGAGACGGTGAACACAACTACGAAATCAATTTGGATTTTTTACGGTTGAATCACAAAATAATTTGAGTTGAAATTAGGCTAGGGTTTCTTATTCTTCAATAACTTCGATGATAAATGATGGATATCAGGCTAAGTATATGTATAAAATGACCAATTTTCGTCCATGAGGTGATGGAAAATGACCATATTGCCCTTAAAATTTAAGTAAATCCGAATTTGTCCATGGTGGACTGTTTTGATAGGCTAAAGTAAATCGACCATAACTCTTTGCTCCGATAATGGATTTGGGTGAAACCAATTGCATTAGAAAGAAAACTCTCGGGGCTTCTCATCGATATATAGCAGATCACACAGTTCATTTTGTACAAGGAGTTATGATCGTCTAAAGTCGACCCAAAAATCTATTTGGCTGCAGTACTTTTGTGTGCAGAAAATTTCTGCACATTTACTGTTCATTGCGTCCACCGTTTTCAAGTTTCGAACATGCTCGCTTATATCCGATACTCATCTGTTTTCAGAAATCTTTATATCGTTGGAAAGCTAACTCGATAAACTTCGCATAGAAACTTCGACGAGCAAATTTCGGTATAAATAAAGTCGATTCCTATACACATATAATCAAACTATACACTTGAAACCATCTCAAAATAATCAATACTCATACTTAAACTCATATATACATAACTTATGATCAATACATATACTCCAACACATATAACCATGGCTATTGCACGTAATTAAGTACGGGGTGTTACAAATAATGGCCATTATAGCTGAGAATTTTATTTTTTTTAAGAAAAGACGATGGGTTACAGATGAAAACAATGTTAGAAGAAATTAATTGTTATGGTAATTTTGTTGGTGGGATAAAATTTATGATGGTCGATATGGTGTAATGGAGGTAATGGAGGTTTTAGACATTGACAAAAATGGATGTTTTAGACATCGAAGAAGAAGGGAAAAAAAGAAAAAATTATGAAAATAATAAATTTATTATTTTTTCGAATTATGCTGACATGGCAGCGCGTGTAAAACACCACACCACATGCAAGTGGTGTAATGTCTGACAGGGTGAAAAAAATATCACTTTTTTATAGTTAAGGTGTGTAATAGGTCACTTATATAGTTTAGGTGTGGATTCGACTTTTCGACTATAGTTTAGGGTGAAAACGATGTCTTTTCCCATATCAATTACTCAAAATTTAATGCATGCATAATTCATCATCAAACTACCTCTTAACATTTTACTATGTACAGAGAGAGTACTTAAGAGCAACGTTAATAAACTCAGTGTATTTCTACATAGTGGAGTCTGAAGAGGGTAAGATATACGCATTTCATATCGTTACCTTCAACGAAGTTGAGAGGTTATTTTCGATAGACCCCCGAATCAAGACAAAGAAAGTACTTAAGTACATAGCTAGAATGATAGAATAAACTTCTAGACATTTGTTGATTGATAGAATAAAAATAATAATTTTAATATAAAAGCATAAAATAAAATATGAAATTATTTTAATAATTTTACATATTAATTAATTTTAAAATTGTTTTACGCAACTTATAAAATATTTTTCTTTATATTTATCTCGCACAGGAAACGACCAACCACATACTAGAGTTGGGGAGTATATAGAGATGCCTCACTCGAAATGGGCATTAAGGTACAACATGTTACTGTTGGATAGCATGGGAGAACGTGCGCGCTATGAACCAACATGTCCCCCAACTTCATAGTAGAGGGATTGGATAGTTGCCACCTCAAAATTTTTATTCAGAATATCAATTATAGTCAATTATACTTTTTAAATAATTTAAGCTTTAAATTATTATGATGTGTGATATTTTTTCTTCTATTTCAATTTAAGTGCTATAATGATTAGATGAACATAATAACTAATCATGGATGATATGATAAAGTTACGATTGAAGCAGCAAAGCAGACATGTCTTAATGACACACAACAACTAATTAGAAGTGATATAGCAAAATTATTATAAAAAATGTTTGTGATTTTTTTTTGATTAAATTATCATTATATATCTATTTTACATTTTTTTATCAAATATTATTAATTGATTCAATGCTTAAATGGTTATAATAATTAATTAAGAGTGATACAGCAAAATCACGATTGAAAGAACGAAATAGACATGTCTAATTAGTAGTGATACAACAAAATTACTATACAAAATACTTGCGGGGAAAAAATAAATGTGTCGCATATAAAACGTCAACTAATTTAACATTAAATATTATTAATTTTTTAATACTTAGATGACTTTATAATAGTTTTTTAATATTTAGATGACTTATAATAATTAACTATGGGTGATATTATCAAATTATGAGTGAAACAGCTGAAGCAGACATGTTATAAATATCTATTTTATCTTTTTATTAAATATTATTAATTTTTTAATACATAAATAACTTATAAAAATTAATTAGAGATGACATAATAAAAAATTACGGAGGAAGTAACTTATGAAGCGGACAGGAGAAACATGTTGATGGAGACTTGCGTGCTTCTCCTTGCCATTCCCTCTTATAAGATACTAGTGGCCTTACGCCGTGCTACGCACGGCTCAATGTTAATTCTTAAAAATTCTACGTCATGTATAATTCTACCATTGAATTAAAACCTTCATTCATTTGGTTGATAAATTCTAAGATAGATATATATTATTATATTTAGATTGATGAAATTTGTATAACAATATTTTAAATTCAAATTTTTGTGGCATTAATAGTCAATTATATTTTTTAAATAATTTATTTTTTTAATTATTATGATTTATAATATTTTTTCTTCTATTCTACTAATTAGAAGTGACATAGTAAAATTATTATAAAAAATACTTGTGAATTTTTTTTAAGTGGTCCTATATAAGATGTCAAGTTAATTGAAAATATCAACAAAAATTTTATCATTTGATGTTTATTTTATATTTTTTATTAAATATTTTTTCTTAATACTTAAGTGACTTATAAAAACATCAAAAAATCAACTTGTTATTTTATGTCTATTTTATTTTTTATTAAATATTATTAATTTTTTAATACTTAAATGACTTATATAATAATTAATTATGAGTGATGTCGTAAAATCACGATTGAAGCAGCTGAAGTTGTCATATCATAAATGTCTCTTTTAAATTTTTTATTAACTATTTTTAATTTTTTTAATACGTAAATAATTTATAATAATTAATTAGGAGTAATATAGTAAAATTTCGATTGAAGCAGACATATCATAAATATTTAATTTACTTTTTTTAATTAAAAAATATTAATTTTGAAATACATAAATAATTTATAATAATTAATTAGGAATGATAGAGTAAAATCACGAATGAAGCAACTGAAGCAGGCATGTCCAGTTGCTTCTTTGCCACTTATGTAATAGTAATAGATGAAATTTATGATTTAGGGTGTGTTTGGTATGATGGAAAAGGTTTTCTGGAAAATATTTTTCTATTTTTCCTTGTTTGGTTGCAATAAAATGTTTGGAAAATATTTTCCACAACAACTCATTTTCCTCAATTTGAGAGAAAATGACTTCCCTCATGGGCCAAGGGAATTCATTTTTCAGAAAATGACAAATGTGACTTATGACCCCACCCCTCTTTCCCATCCCAACAACACTCATATTCACATGACTCAAAAATTTTACATTTATAAAAAATTTACATTACTCGAAAATATTTTTCACTGTGTTTTGTTTCAATTTTTCACTGCTTGAAATAAAAAATAGTGAATCCCAATTTTTTTTCATTTCCAATATTCGTTGAATGTATTGATATTTTCATATGCATAGAGGAAGACTTACCTATGTTACTTTTGCTAATTGCATATTTCATTTTGTCATCGATGTAACTTGTTTCACGAGGTTGAATAAGCTTGTCGTTCCATTATATTTCTATTGATTGTAGTATCTTGAGATTGTCCTGACAAAATATTGAAAAGTGTCTCCTATATTTGCTAATTAATAGTTGCTAAAATTTAGTGATTGTAATATTTTAGTATTCGATATTGATATTATTTGTTATGCTTTACAAATTGTTGAGTTGCGAGAGACACTGATATACTAGTTAATAATTAGTAGTATTTTCTAAAAAAAAAAAAACTTCACTCACCAATCAAACACTAGAAAATATTTTTCTAAAAAATAGTCTGTACTCACCAATCAAACACCATAAAATATTTTTCACTGACCAACCAAACATAAGAAAATAAGTAGAAAACAAATTTATTTCGAGAAAACATTTTCCATCATACCAAACACACGCATTTATAAAAAATATTTCCTTAGTTTATATATTTTGTATAATTTATATATATAATATAGTATATTATTATATTATAATATTTGACTAGTCATCTTTCGATACATGTGACTAAGCAACTTTGGGGTAGAGTAGTTGTACTTCACCCTATGGCCCCGGGGCCTCTTGCTTTATCTTGCTATGTTCATCCATTTCTTTCTTTGTCCTTTCCTCAAACAAACCTCCATCTTTCTCAACTTCCTTTTTTTTTTAATGATCATAATAACGTTTTGTCATTAATTATTTTTATAATCATTTAGAGAAGGTAAAATTGTATACATACATCTTTTTGGTAGAGTTTTTCTTCATGTAATATGCAATACATCAAATTGTTTTTTTTTTTTACTCATTTAGGAAGAGTTTTAAGTTATATGAATTAAAAGATAAATTTATTACTATTAGTTTAGATAGAGTAATAATTATAATTAACTTTGTATAGGATAACATGAAAAGAGTTTATTATTAGTGCTTAATTATTTATTATTGTAATCTATTTTTTGATTTATTATATATCAAGTTTGTGGTAAAAAAACATTAACTACTGTTGTAGGTCTTAGTCAAATAACGTTAAAATTTATCTGATTTTATTATATATATACTTTATACTTATAATTTAATTTAATTCTTCATAAATTACATTATTAAGACTAGCCTTTAAGGCGTAGTTCAATGACAAAATTGAGGAACTTCTAATTAAGATCTCAAACAAATTTGTTGTTCTTCGAATTTTGAAGGTTGTGATACATCTTAGAGACGACATTCATCGTCGCTCATTGCCCTTCTTTTCTCCTATCATTTTCAAATATCATCATCCACCCAACAACCATCACTAATTGTTTATAATTAGTTATAACAATTACCAAACACTATTTACAATCACAAATCATCATTACAATAACATCCCTCAATCGCAAGATCGCAATTGATAATTACCATTACTATTAATCATCATTAATACTATTAGATATCACTTTTAATCAATACTGCCAGCCATCATCATCACTAGCTATTATGTAACAACTGATATATATAGCCTCAAATCATCATCAAAATCGACACTAACAACCACCACAATTAGACATCGCCATCATCAATCACTATATAAATTTTAAAACATTTTATTAATATTTAAACCTTAAAAAATATTTTCAATATTCAAATTCATACTATAATTTAAGCTTGATATAACCCTTATATCAATAAATATAAAAAATTAAATAAAAACTTCTTTCCCATAAATATATTGCAAGTGAGATTTGAATACAATTTTTTTTTATATTTCGACCATATATAAATATGAGTGAGTAGCCAGATGGTGATTATCATGTCTGCTTTCAGTTGCCTACTTGTAATCAAGAATATTTTTTAAATTTTTTATTTTAATGTAATTATTTTATTTTTAATTTGTTATATATTATGGAGTGTGTTCAATTGAAAACTCCTACATCCAAAAATTGAAGGTGGCTGAAATAATAATGTTGCGATGGATGTGTGGATCTACTAGGAGAGATAGGGTTGAAAGTGAGATTATTCAAGAGAAGTTAGGAGTGGCTTCGGTGGAAGATAAGATGCAAAAAGTGAGGTTGAGATGG
This sequence comes from Capsicum baccatum var. pendulum, assembly GCA_030864225.1. Classification (NCBI taxonomy): domain Eukaryota; kingdom Viridiplantae; phylum Streptophyta; class Magnoliopsida; order Solanales; family Solanaceae; genus Capsicum; species Capsicum baccatum. The sequence continues at coordinate 268,018,265 of CM061557.1, forward strand.
TTCAGACATATGATGAAGGAGGTGTCCAAATTTCCCCGTACGAAGGTGTGAAAAGCTGACTATGAATGGTTTCATGCGAATATTAGAGGGAGATGATTAAACATGACATGAAACAGTTATATCTTACAAAGGACATGACCATTGATAGGAAAGTGAGGAGGACGTGAATTAGGATAGAGGGTTAGTGGGTAGGAGTGTTTTGTGTGTAGTTGTGTCTGTAGTCATAGTATTATGCATGTGCCTTGTATTTTCTTGTTTGTGATGGTTTGGTATTGTCAGTTGTTTCGCATAGATAATTTACAATATTAATGTATGGGTGTCTTATTTCTTGTATCATTTTATTGTGTGTTTTTATGCTTTTTGTTTGTTATATTGGTGTTTGCTCTAAGCCATGGGTTTATCATAAGCAACCTCTCAACTTCATCTGAGGTAGTGATATGGACTACGAACACTTTTCCTTCCTCAGACTCCACTTTGTGGGAATACAACGGTATGTTGTTGTTGTTGCTATATGCTTGAAAATTGCGAGAAAACTATTATAAATTGAATCAGATAAAAATTTAAATTATTTAAAGGCACATAAAAAATTTTGATAACTCAAAATTCTTTCAGTGCAAAATAAATTGGGATATATTATTTGAAAATTTTGTAAAAAGTAATATAAATTACAAAAGTTAACAAATTAAAATATTTGAAATATGTATAAAAGTTTTGTTTGAGTTTTCGAATTCTCTCAATGTCATATAAATTGTTGGAATAAGGAGAGTAACATATATAACTTGAAAATAACTTAAAAATCATATAAATTCTAAAATTAGCAATTTAAAGTATCTAAAACTATATAACAAATTTGATTGAGTTTCTCAAATATTTCATCAACTTCGAATAAAGTGAAACAAAAAAATATATATATAATATCTGAAAATTATGTAAAAACACTATAAATCAATTATAAATAATTTAAAATATTTAAAAATTATATAAAAATCTTAATCTAACTGTCAAAAATACTGAATGATCGATATTATATACTGTCAAAAATACTGAATGATAGTATATAAATCCAATCCGGCGCACCTGCTTCAACCCTTCGAACATCTCGGGGCTTCCCTTCTCTTTCCTTTCCTTTTCCCCACTACTCACTGCTAACGCAGTGTCTCGTCTTTCTTTCTTTCATTAGTTTTTTTTTTTAAATTAATAGTAGTATTTAAAATTTAATAAATAATTATTTTTATTTTCATTCACTTGACATAAATCAATAATGTTTTCTTTTAGCATGATTCACTCCTCATAAAATAAATAAAATTCTCACTTATTATTATTATTATCAAAGTCTGGTCTGATATTTATCACTTTTTTCCCATTTTAACTCAAAAGAATTAGCTAGCTTGGGTCTTTATCCAGGTGTCTATCTCTATCTCTTCCCTGGTCCTTTTCCTCTCCCAGTGTCTCTTACGAAAACATGGGTGTAATATGGGTTATATAACCGTCCCCTTAGATTAGATTTTAATTATAAGTTGTTGTTTACACACACTACTACTTACTGTATAGTGTGTAACTGTTTGATGAAGGATGAATTGAGCAAACTTCATTCTGCTATTGCATGTTCGCGTACTAGTACTGGACAACAACAAGAGGGGCCGCCTATTGATCATAATACGAATAGTCTTGTTGCTCATCATCACCATCACAATAATAATAATATAGGCAGCAGCTTGGAGGGCATGTCAGATCTTATTAAAGCCCAGATTGCTAATCATCCTCTTTACCCTAACTTACTTTGTGCTTACCTTCAATGCCGTAAGGTAAATAACTTCACTGTCTACACAGTTGGTTTGTGTTTATTTGTTTCTACATATGCCTTCTTGTACTAATTTGGGCATATATATAAAGGTTGGAGCACCGCAGGAACTGGCATCAATTTTTGAAGAAATCAGCAATGAGAACAACTTAATATCCAGTTGTCACACTACTGAAATTGGAACTGATCCAGAACTTGATCACTTTATGGTGATAACAAAAACTAAGCCCACACATCATGAGTCTTTTTTTTTTTTTTTTTTGTATTTTCATTTGTTAAAAGAGGGTTTTTTGTTATTTTGTGTGTTGAAGGAATCATATTGTGCGGTCTTAGTGAAATACAAAGAGGAGCTATTAAAGCCGTTTGATGAAGCTACAACGTTCTTGAATAACATAGAGTCACAGCTGAGTTCCCTTTGCAAAGATAGCTTAATCACTTCAACAAGTTTCAACAATGATCTATCTGGTAGTATACTTTTTCTTCTTTAATTAACTAGTGCAGTGCGTGTGTGTGTGTGTGTTCTTGGGGTTTGAACTAGTCTTTTTATTTTTTTATGTGTGTGTAGAAGTTTGGTTGGTCAGAAATACTATTCCGTTCAACTTTTGATTCGGACCCCCCCATACTTTAGCTGGCTGGCCCCTTTCTCTATAACTAGGGTTAGAAGATCGATGTTAGTAGAAGGCATGTTGGTGTTGCCTTGGAAATTGATACTTTTCAGAGCCTGCATCCATGGAACTACTGTTTCTATCTGACAGGATTTTCTTTCTTTCTTTTATCTTTCCAATGCTTCAACAACATCTATACTTTATCATGTGTTTTGCTTTTTTAACTTGCTGTGGAGTGTGGACTACCATGTCTCCTGAGCTAGCATTTTGCCATAGATATTGGGAGTGGATTTTGAAAGTTTATCTTCAAATACCTATTTGATCAGATCTTCTTCAAATATTTTCGAGGTTTTGGGACTTTCACTCGCAAAACTGCAATCTTTTTCCGAGTGAATGCATGTCAAAACACCACTTCAAAAATTCAAAATTTTGAGTTTCATCTTCAAAATATAGCTATAGCCAGAAAACAACTAAATATTCTAGATGCTTGAAATCATGCCTGAACAAATGTGAAAACCAATTAGACAAACAAATTGTTGAGAATAAGAGGCAGATCCTGTATTTGAGTTTATGGTTTCCACGAACCGTATAATGTACAATGGCTCCAGCTCTTTTGAGAATAATTACACACTTCAACAAAAAATGAACTTTTTCTTTCTGAAATTGCCTTATGCGGTGATATTAAAAATTTACTTGTTTGTTTGGCTTGAGTTTCCGCTGAAGAAAGTAACCTCGGTTTAATTGAAAACCCACATAGATGGTTTACATATGATAAAAGCCCCATTTGGATTTTTTTGGTCATGGAACTTGAAAATTATGGATGATAAGAGTGATCTTTGTTGCTGATGATATTGAATTTATATATAGCTGATTTGATCAGGCCTAAAATGTATAGATACTACATGGAGGTCCGGTTTCGTAGATGGTGTGCTAATTTCAAGACCTATGGAGCATTAATCACTTTGTTTCGATTTATGTTATGGTGTTGAAGAATATGGTGTGCATGAACATGTGATTTACTTAGTTTTTACACATGCATGATGGATATGCTTATTATTGGTAGATTAGTGTGTTTGAAATTAGGTATCTGTGTCTAATATTCATTTGTTTAGTAGACACATGAAGTACCAAGGCTTTTAGACATGGTTTAGGGCCTCAAGGCATTGCTTTCAAATTGCAAAGATAAAGTTCTAAATGTGTCCCTTGTATAATGTATAGTCACGTCATTTTTCAGACTTTTTCTGTGCCTATTTTCTTGTGTCATGTCACACTTTTTGTCCATACTCCTTTCCCTACAATTGTAATTGTGCTTTAGATATCTATGAATTTCTAACATCTTTGGGAGCAAGTGGTACTTCCAGATGAAGGAGTTAAAAAAAAGGCCAATGCAATCTGCAATATTATTCTTAGGAGAGGATATATCTTTTCTCTACTTAAGAGGATGATAATTAATACTATTAAATAGGAAACAATAATAGCTGCTAGGCATGGATGATAGTTTATACCAAGACCTTAACTATTCTTAATCTGATTAATTTTTTAATTAACTAATATAGGTGATGGTTTCTCTGGACTACCGCTGAGGTGGAATATGTTTTTCTCATTTACTTCAATATAAAGATGTATCATATCTGCCTCACTGTTTGTGACTTTTGCTTTTTCCTGTGTCCATGTCTCTCCTCTCTATGCATCCAGGTTACGTTGGGCATTTCCTTGGTGTTTCTGAGTGTCATAAGTGGATATTTCCTACCCGATTTCATTTTTTCTTGACTATGTGTTGCTAGACTTTGAATTAATTAAGGATTACACTAAGCGACATTGGAATACTAACAGAACCAAGGTTTACTACTTAAATTATAAGATCATCATACATATGTAGTTTGATGAAATATAATCCCAATTCTCTGCAGCTTATTCGGTTTGTAATCTTTCGAAATCTACTTATTTGAAGCTATGACATTAAACGCCCCTTTTCATAGTTCAGGAATTCATCAAACTTAATATTTAATGAAAACTAGGATATGATGTCTTGTTTATAATTTGGGGCGTGTGCGCATATATCTGAGCCAGTACTCCACATTTTGCTTACATCCTCAAGAGAGTACTGTATGCGCAAGTCACTGTAAGTTCTAAATTTTCAGGATGAAAAGACAATTTTGCATTTGGAAAGACCGAGTATATAAGAGACATTTTTTTACTCGGTTCTTTCCATGTCTTCTCCCGTAATTCACTTTTTTCTCTCTTAAAAATTCTATGTGTCACCATAACTTGGTGTATGTCTAGGTGCTTAGTTCATACATTTTCGATAAAGAATGTGTGTGCCCCAATACATCTTCTATAGTAGCCTGATGCTAATATTTGGTCACATATGACCTTGTTAACCATTCATTATCTTGAGCCGGGGGTCTATCGAAAACAACTTCTCTACTTCTTCGGAAGTAGCGGTATGGACTGCGTACATTTTACCCTCCCCAGACCCCACTTGGTGGGATTACACTGGGTTTGTTGTTGTTGTTGCTAATATTTGGTCACATATTATTGGTTTGCATCCAGAGAGGGAGTGGTTTGATTAATTCCACATGGACCTTGAACCATAATTAGCAACTTCTTGTAGAGGTGCATCAATGCTTTGATTTATTTTACAACTTAATTGTCTTTGCCCACCGATTAGTACTCTCTCCAGCACAGGAAGTTAAGCCTTACAAGCTTGATGTGAAGGTAGAGTAATTCGCTATATTAGTTGGAATAATACAATGGAGACGACCAAAGTACTTACCCATTTTCAAACGCCAAACTAATGGAATTGCCAATTTCTTTTTCTAAATGTGTAGGACTGATTAAAGATTTGTTTCTGTTTTTCCCCTATTTGTTATTTTCTTTGTCTAAATTATTCAGGGTGTGATAGGGTAACTATAAAGCGGGGAATTTCTTAGTTATTAGAGCTGTGTGCTGTTTGAAACTGGATAATCTTTTAATGAATCCCTTGTGAACTGTGACGATGTAAATCTAAAGCAAGCATCTTGAAACAGTGTAATAGTTAGATTCTATTGCTCCTTTAGGATTTCTGCTGTCCTGATGGGTAACATCTCCATGTGACCATGCACCGGAAAAATCCTTTTGTGTGTGTATTTTGCATTAACTGGATGCTCGTACGATATCTTAACAGTGAGTGTTTTTGCATTAGTATCTTAATAAGTGTTATGCAGTGGTGAAAGGTTTCATAATTAATTGAGATATATGATGCTAAAACTGCTCAGTGTGGATCTGGGGAAGCTTAATCTGTCGCTTGGTTGATTGGTCACTTAGTCAACCATTGAAATCAAGTTTTTGATGTATATTAGTTCTCTTTTTATTAATTGGTTGAAACATTAGCTTTTATACTATTGGCCGTTCCTATGGAGTATTCCATGATGTTGTGTGGTCTGAGATTTTTTTTCCTTCCTAAAATTGAAACATAGCATATGGAAGAATCTTTGATTATGAATGCAAAAGATGTGCCGTGTCAGGTGATGTAAGCATACGTGCCATTTTGATTTATGTTAGATGTCCATAACAGATGAAGCAGGTGGTACTTCAGATGACGATCTAGGCTGTGAGGAAATGGAAGCAGCGGATGGTCAAGAATCTCCTGCTAGTCGTGAAGGTGATAATGAGCTAAAAGAAATGCTGATGCGCAAATATAGCGGCTACCTTAGCAGTTTGAGAAAGGAATTTTTGAAGAAGAGGAAGAAAGGCAAGTTGCCCAAGGATGCAAGAATTGCTTTGATGGACTGGTGGAACACCCACAATCGATGGCCTTATCCTACGGTAATTTCTTAGTCCATGGCTATTCAATTTTCAAAGTTGATATGATTATAGATCTTACACGAACATTGTGAAGAATCTTAAACATATCAATGTATTTTAACATGTTGCAGTAGGTTACCTGCGCTAATTTCTAGTTATCTAAACTCTTACAGTGGACACCTATAGTTAATTGAGCTTTGACATTGTTGATGTATATAAATTAAAATCAATTTATTATTTCTTTACGACCAACGAATGTGAAGAATCCAGGGTCACGGGTCATGAATTACGAGTTTATAGTGATGTGATTATTTTTTCTATTCATGTTAACAATGTATAGATGACAATGAATGCAGGAAGAGGAAAAAAACAGGCTATCGGAAATGACGGGGCTAGACCAGAAGCAGATAAACAACTGGTTCATAAACCAAAGGAAGCGACACTGGCGGCCATCGGAAGACATGAAATTTGCTCTCATGGAAGGTGTTAGTGCTGGATCCATGTATTTTGATGGACCTGGAGGCACTGGAAGTATTGACACTTGAAAATTAGAAGGAAAAAAGACTCCTCTTAGCTAACACGTAGTGCATAGTATGACAAACGTATGTATTCTCAAGTTTATATATCGACTTATATTCAGAACAATTGTTAATCATATATTCTCTTCCCATTAGATCTAACAAGTTGTGAATTTTATTATGGTTCATAGGTGATACATGAATACTATTTTACTTGTGTTTATAAAATTTAATCACCAGGAATATTAATTTAATTGAACAGGTTTCCTATTTCCTGTGAAGTGGAATTTTGCTACCTTATCTCAAAAGATTAGGGGAGTTAAATGAAATTTAAATTTTTACAATAGTAATACTAGGGTTACTTGCCTCTAATTTTCAAGTTGTGGATCCGAGCTTACCTCGAGTTATATCAATACTGTCATAAAAGCTTCAAGGAAAGACTACAAAGAAAAAAGAATAAAGAATGTTGTTATGTCACCGTCAAAATGGTTCAATATTGTCATTTATCTTGATGAAAATCTTATTTCAATAGAAATTTAGCGAGTCCTTGATTTTCAGTAGATCTAATATTATTGGGTCTATTCCATCTCATTTAGGCTTTCAAATTTAATGCACTGATCAATTTTGACAACTAGTCTTAATATGGTTAACGGAGCATATAGTTTTACGTTGGTCAGGGGTTGGGTCGGGTCGGGTCGATCCACTGTTTTAAAATATATTGTTCATAATTTTTTTAAAAGGAAGTTGCATGTTATGGGTGATTTTAGATATTTGACCCAAATAAGAAATGTCTTTAAAGAATAATCTTCTTTACTTTTAAAGTATAGTACAAGTACCGTTTTGCCCATCTACACCTCAAATATATTTTTAAACTTTATATCATTTGTCTTTCAAATTTTATTTTTTATTATTTTCACGTTTTATTTTTCCTCTAATTTTGTTATTCTACTTTTTATTTTATCATTTAATTTTATTTTCATATATTTGTCTCAATCTTTATATTTTTCTCCTTTTTCTTTTTTCTCAAGCATTATCTATTTTTTTTCTTTTTTCTTTTTAATTCAATTGTCTTTAACCTTTATTTTTCTTTTAGTTTTGGTTTTTATCAGTTCTCTTTTCCCCCCCTTCTTTTTCTCAAATTTTATTTTTATTTTTTCCTCTCATTTTTTATTTTCTCAATTTTTTTAATTCTTCGCTTTTTTTTTATCTTTATTTTTTCTTGTCTTTTTTTTCTCAATCTTTTTTTTATTTCTCTATTTTGTTTGATTGTTTTTTTTTTCTTTTTTCAGTTCTTTTTTTTTCCTGATTTTTCTCAAACTTTATTTTTATTTTTCCTCTCATTTTTTATTTTTCACAAATTTTTAAATTCTTCACTTTTTTCTTGATCTTTATCTTTTTTTTTCTCAATTTTTTTTTGTTTCTCTATTTTGTTTGATCGCTTTTTTATTTTTCTCAACTTCTATTATATTTTGCTAATAAATAAAAATTGAATAATCTGCAAAGGAATCTTTATTTTTTTGACATCAAAATAAATTTAAGGGCATGAATTGTTGTTACGAAGTTTTTTGAAAATTCTTGAGATAAGTTGTGTCTCTACTCTAAGGCGTGAGTTGTAGAATATCTCATAAATAAAGTTATAACGTGGTAGTGTCAACTATTGCCCGTGAGGCATAATTTATTATTTGAAAGTCCTTGAGCTAAGTCTTGCCTCTAAGGCAAGAGTTGTAGAACATCCCATAAATGAAGACATAACGTAGTAGTGTCAACTCTTGTCCATGGAGCATATTTATTATTTGAAAGTCCTTAAGCTAAGTCTTTCCTCTAAGGCAAGAGTTATAGAACATCTCATAAATAAAGACATAGCGTGGTAGTGTCAACTCTTGCCCGTGGGGCATAATTTATTATTTGAAAGTCCTTGAGCTAAGTCTTACATCTAAGGCAAGAGTTTTAGAACATCCCATAAATGAAGACAAAGCATGGCAGTGTCAACTCTTGCCCGTGGGGCATAATTTATTATTTGAAAGTTCTTGAGCTAAGTCTTGCCTCTAAGACAAGAGTTGTAGAACATCTCATAAATGAAGACATAACGTGGTAGTGTCAACTCTTGCCCCGTCTTGCCTCTAAGACAAGAGTTGTAGAACATCTCATAAATGAAGACATAACGTGGTAGTGTCAACTCTTGCTCGTGGGGCATAATTTGTAAATTGAAAGTCCTTGAGCTAAGTCTTGCCTCTAAGGCAAGAGTTGTAGAACATCCCATAAATGAAGACATAACGTGGTAGTGTCAACTCTTGCCCGTGGGGCATAATTTATAGTTTTAAAGTCCTTGAGCTATGTCTTGCCTCAAAGGCAAGAGTTGTAGAACATCTTATAAATGAAGACATAATGTGGTAGTGTCAACTCTTGCCCATGGGGCATAATTTGTAGTTTGAAAGTCCTTGAGCTAAGTCTTGCCTCTAAGGCAATAGTTGTAGAACATCTCATAAATGAAAACATAACGTTGTAGAGTCAACTCTTGCCCGCAGGACATAATTTGTAGTTTGAAAATCCCTGAGCTAAGTCTTGCCTCTAAGGCAAGAGTTGTAGAACATCTCATAAATGAAGACATAACGTGGTAATGTCAACTCTTGCCCGTGGGGCATAATTTGTAGTTTTAAAGTTCTTGAGCTAAGTCTTGCCTCTAAGGCAAGAGTTGTAGAACATCTCATAAATGAAGACATAACGTGGTAATGTCAACTCTTGCCTGTGGGGCATAATTTGTAGTTTTAAAGTTCTTGAGCTAAGTCTTGCCTCTAAGACAATAGTTTTAAAACATCTCATAAATGAAAAAATAACATTGTAGAGTCAACTCTTGCCCATGGGGCATAATTTATAGTTTGAAAGTCCTTGAGCTAAGTCTTGCCTCTAAGACAATAGTTGTAGAACATCTCATAAATAAAAATATAGCGTGGTAAAGTCAACTTTTGCCCGTGGGGCATAATTTGTTGTTTGAAAGTCTCTGAGCTAAGTCTTGCCTCTAAGATAAAAGTTATAAAACATCTCATAAATCAAAATACATTGTGGTAGTGACAACTCTTGCCCATGAAACATAACTTGTTGTTTGGAAGTCATAAGTCTTGTTTTTATAATGTGATAGTATCAACTAAGAAATCAAAGAAAAGAACAGAAATAATAAAAATTGCGAAAAAAGAGAAAATGAAAAAAAATATTTTAAAAAATAAAAAAAAAATGTAGCAGTTGAGAGAGAATGAAAAAAAAAGTAAAGGTCGAGAAAATTTAAAAAAATAAAAGAAAAATAGTATTTAAAAAAATAAATAAAAGTAGACGTTGAGAGGTGTAAATAAAAAAAAGTAAGGGTTGAGCAAAACTAAAAAGAACAAAAAATAAGAGGAAAGAAAAAAAAACAGAGAAAAATCAAAAAGAAGAAAAATAAACTGAGAAGAAAAAAGAAAAAAAATAAGGATTGAGAAAAATCAAAAATCAAAATTGAAATGAAAAAACAAAAATCAAAGTAAAATTAAAAATAAAAAAAATAAAAATTGAAAGATATAAATATGGAGTTGTTATCCATTATGAGGATCATTTATGTAATTACTCAATTGGTCAGGGGTAATTTCGTCCAAAAAAATATTAGTTAAGAGGTAAAGGTTATTTTAAAGAAGTTTTTTTATTTAGGGCTAAAAATTTGAAAGCCACCTCAATTTGGGTCTATTCCTAAAATTTATCCATTTTTTAAATCTCAATTCTAACCTAATAATGTTACTCCCTCCGTCCCATTTTATGTGTCATCATTTCCTTTTTTGTCCGTCCCAAAAAGAATGTCACATTTTCTTATTTGGTAACTATTTAAAGACACAATTACACTTTTATCCTTATTGGTCTCACTTATAAGGGCTCACTTAATTAAAATAATAATAGTACATTGTTTTAATGAAGGACAATTTGGTAAAAAATATCAAGTCTTTACTCATTTCTTAAACTTCGTGTCCGATCAAATGACGACGCATAAAAAGGAATGGAAGGAGTAATTATTTAAAAGACTTTCAAATTACAATTATATTACTCCCTTCGTTTCAAGAAGAATGACTTACTTTGACTTGACACAAAATTTAAGAAAATAAAGAAGTCTTTTGAATCTCGTGGCCAAAATTAAAGTAATGTCAAATGTACCAAATTACCCTTTAATCTTGTAGCCATAAATATGTCATGTGGAAAGTTGAAATTAAAGTATTGTCCAAAAAGTAAAGGGGTCATTCTTTTTTAAACGGACTAAAAAGAAAAGTAGGTCATTCGTTTTTAGAAGAGGGAGTATTATAATATACTTATTAAGTGCTCCAATCCTATCAAATAATAGGTTGAGGTAGACTGACCAACACAATTGGCAACCCTGTACTGACAACTTTAGTTTTTCGAGAGTATAAGGGGTCATTTGGTAGAGTGTATAAGAATATCAAATATGTTGTATTAGTAATGCTGGGCTAGTAATGCAGTGATATGTAATGTTGGAATTAGTTGTGTTGAGATTATTTCTTATCCAATGTTTAGTTTGATGTATTCAAACTGACATGCATTGTTATATTCTTAAAATAATTATTTATTACCAAAATACCCTCCACGTTTTATAATATTGTGTACTTAGTAAAATTTTATTATTCATTTTTTAAAATAAAAAATAAAAATTCTTTTCATATTTTCACTTAATTTTTTTGAAGGAAATTGTCATATTGAGAAATTGAATGACAAAAAGTCACGAAGTTCATTATGAATTGAAAAAAAGATAAAATTTGTATTGATAAGATAGTTATCGATTATTACAATTTCTCAAAAAAACTTAGAAAGAATTTGATAAAAAAATTGCTCTATACGTTCTTAATCTTACTTATCTTGAGATTAATATGAGTCAATATATTTTCTAAAAATCGTGTGAGATAGAACCTATATTAAAATCAGAAATCTGGCGCTATCATGTAAAGTAAAATTTTAAAATTACATCTTTAGTCCTAGTAATAAAAAAGATCAAATAAAATCTTTAAAATGACTCGAAATTGTGTTGAGTTGTGTTAAAGCAACATATTACGAGAAGCTTTACATCCCTGAAATTGGTAGTGTTGGGAGGGATACATTTTTGTCGTTAGCATACTTATCCCATAGTATTAGAATCTATCTAGGGAAAATGCATTATTTCCATCTCAAACTATAGTCGAAAAATCGAATTCACACCTAAACTATATAAGTGATCTATTACACACATTAATTATAAAAAAATTATACTTTTTACACCCCGTCAGTCATTACACCACTTGCATGTGGTGTGGTGTTTTACACGCGCTGCCACGTCAGCATAATCCGAAAAATAAGAAAAAAAACATCGTTTCCACCCCAAACTATAGTCGAAAAGTCGAATCCACACCTAAACTATATAAGGGACCTATTACACACCTTAACTATAAAAAAAGTGATACTTTTTACACCCTGTCAGGTATTACACCACTTGTGTGGTGTTTTACACGCGCTGTCACGTCAGCACCACGTCAACATAATCCAAAAAAATAATAAATTTATTATTTTCATAGTTTTTTCTTTTTTCTTTTTAAATTATTTTTTCCCCTTCTTCTTCAATGTCTAAAACCTCCATTGTTGTCAATGTCCAAAACCTTCATTACACCATATTCACCACCATAAACTTTATCCCACCAACAAAATTACCATAACAATTAATTTCTTCTAACATTGTTCTTCATCTGTAACCCATTGTCTTTTCTTAAAAAATAAAAAATAAAAATTCTCAGCTATAATGGCCATTATTGTTTCAAAAGATGGCCACTCGATTGTTGGCCTCTGTGTTTTAAATGGTAATGACCAACACATTTTCGTACTTTTTCTATTTGTTTTTCAGCTATAATTTTAAAAAAGCAAGCTACATTTTTTGATGGATTAATAATCAATAGACAGAGAGGAGAAAAGCGACGATGAATCCGACTTTTTCGACGAGAATTCACTGAAAAACATCCTTGCTACAAAATTTTATATATATATTTTTTATAAAATTTGATTTTGCCCGTTTAAACATCAAATACAATTTGATTTTGTTCATTGTGAAATTGACGTTGATTCAATGAAAATGGAGGATGAATTGGGTTATTTGGGGATGTGGTTGAAATTTGAAGGTGGGGTGATGAAGAAACTGTGTTGGTTGGGGTGAGGGTGATGAAGAAGAAGATGGTTTGGGGTTGGGGTTGGAGTTTCGGGATGGGGGTGATGAAGAAGATGATGGTTTGGGGGTGGGGGGTGATGAAGATGATTGTTTGGGGGTGGGGGAAGGGAGATGGATGTTGGGGGTTAGGGAAGGAGTGTTTTAATTTTTAATTTTTTTTTGCATTAATTTTTAATTTAAACACGGCAATTTTTATTTAAATAATTATGTATTTTCCACGTCAGATTTAGGGAGTAAAAAGTATCACTTTTTTATAGTTAAGGTGTGTAATATGTCACTTATATAGTTTAGGTGTGGGTTCGACTTTTCGACTATAGTTTGGGGTGAAAACGATGCCTTTTTCCTTAATGTTTTAGCCGTTTACTTTTGTTATTTAATAGGCTGGACGCGCCTAAAATAAGTATAACATACACACCTTAGAATGGGGGCGCGGAGAGGTAATAATATTACTTTTATTTAGTTAAGGTGTGTAATAAACCACTTATATAGTTTAGATGTGGCTTCGATTTTTCTTATATAGTATGGGGTAGAAATGATATTACTAATACCATGATTTCTAAGGTATTAACTATCAACCGACCCTTAAAAGTGGATAATTTGAGTAACAACAACGAGGACATTTTTGGGATAAAAGATCCATTAAAGGTATAATTGTCCTATTTTCCATAGTTAAGGGTCACAAATAGCTCTTTTTCCTACTTAAAAGGACTAAGTTAGCTTTTTGTTTTCCTTTAGGAGGTTAAAAGTTTTTAACCGGGATTTACCTGGGTTATAAATAGTTCAGCAGATGTAAAATATTTCTCCAACGTCACTTCGATTCGGAGTGTACCCGACCCGCCACTATCCAGTAACCCTAATCCCAACGCCAATCTCCGTAATTGCTGGACGATTTTATCATCTCTTTCGACTCTAACGGTGAGTTTTATTTCGCTTATTAATGATTTTAATTTTTTTTTCCTTCTTAATATGGTCTGCGATTTAATACGCGCTTGAATTTGCTGAAGCATAGTGGTAATTTTCACGAGTCATTATTTGTTCATAAAAAATTAGATTCTAGAAGCGTGACTGTTGTTGTGTACGAATTTTGTGTATGTTAAATTTAGGTTTGTTTTGAGTCGATGGTTGATTTGTATTTGTCTCCTAGTTGGTTTTAGGGTTACTTACTCTTCCTAATTTGTGGTACAAGGATTAGGGTTTATACTCAAGAGAACGAGAACTAAGGTTAAGAAAAAGTTATTTACAGATTCACTGTCCTACGGAGGTTTAGAAGCGGCTGCTGAGTTGGAAAGGTTAGGTGGAGTAAACTGAAACTTTTATGGTCTGTTTGTGTGAGTGGAGCTCCATCTTCGACAAGAGGGGTTGCTTGGATGGTAAGCACCCTCCACCTCCAACATGAAGTTGTGGGTTCAAGTCATCAAGGGTGGGATATCCTTGAATTCTGTTCTAGGGGTGGCAATGGGGTGAGCAGGGAGGGTGTAACACCCCGCACTTACGCACTAGAATTCTAACCGTCGTCCCTACGCGTATAAGCTCTAATACAAATATAAGTTTCATGATCATTATTCTAGTGTTTGAAGTTCTTTCGAGGTGAAAGATGTTCATAGGAATCATTTAGAGCGAAGTTGAGCTAAGAGCCTTTGATTCGGCTAAATCTTTATATTCGATTCTACAAGGATCGACTTTAAACGTGTATAACTTTCTATATACGTAGAATTTCTCAGCTCAAGACCCACAAAATTGTAGATAATTGAGTTAGCTTTACAACAATACCAATTTCGCCTTAATATGATACCCGAGTGAAAAGTTATGGCATTTTTTGTGAGAGGCAGTAAGCCGACGCGATTGGGGCGCGGCGCGCCGGTTTCTCAACGCGCTATGTGACGTGACGCGTTGCGTATTGCCCTGCTGCTTCAGTTCCTAAAGGGTCTAGGGTCACTTTGGTCATTTTCCCTCACCCAAATCCGTCCATAACACATAATTTCAACTCCCAAGGAGCATTAGTTGTCCCTTTACTCATAATTTCTCTCCAAGGAAGCCTCAAGCCTCTCTCTCAAGAACAAACCCTAACCTCCATCAAAGAACTTCAAAACTCCATTACAATCTCTTCAAGAAGAAGAGCCAAGAATTAAGTTCCCTTATCCAAGAATCTCAAGAAAAGCATTCAAGAACATTCCCAAGGCTTCCAAGTCAAACTTTCAATTTCAAATCAAATCAATTAAGGTATGTGGGGTTATGAACAAGGATATTCTTTCATCCTTGTGCTCAAAACATTTTTTAAAGTTAAATTTACAAGATTTGCAATTTAGGGTTCATACCCAAATGTCATTGTTTTGAGTTTATGAAGTTACAAAGTGATTTATGTGTTGAATTGCATAACTACTCTCACCTATTTATGCGTGTGACTTGACTATCTATGTTGAGAATTGAATTTCATTATCTTGACTTGAACCATCCGTTTTCCTTATTTCTTATTACGTATTTTGCGTTGTTCTCTTATTTTCTTTTCTCGGATATCTAGTGTTATTATTTCTTACCTTTTATTTTGTTATGCTACCCATCCAGTTTTATATTTCATTACGACCTTGGTATATTATTCTATATCTTGATATAGGGGGTCTATCGGAAACAACCTCTCTACTTCCTCGGAGGTAGTGGTATGGACTGCATACATTTTACCCTCCCCAGACCTCACTTTGTGGGAATACACTGGGACTGTTGTTGTTGTTGTTGTTGTTGTTGTTGTTGTTGACTTGAACCATCTAGCTTAGGATCACTTGTGGTTCTAAGCACCGTGTGACGTCCAGGGGTAGTCTCGAGGCATTACAAACTTGGTATCAGAGCACAGAGTTCAAGTGTCTATGAAGTCGTGTATAGTAGAGTCTTGTGGAATGGTACAGAGATGTCTGTACTTTCATAGAAACTACTAGACACGACTTCATAGACACTTGAACTCCGTGCTCTAATACCAATTTTTAATGCCCCGAGACTACCCCTGGGCGTCACATGGTGCTTAGAACCACAAGTGATCCTAAGCTAACCCATGATATTTGTATAACTCGTGAGCAACTAAATATATTACATAAATCTTAAAGAAATAACGGAAGATAAATCTTTTCTGAATATGATCAATACAAAATTGGATTAAAATGATTACAACTCTGGTTATACTGAACAAAACTGGAATCAAATACATCAACTCTACTGACGGATTATGAAGCCTCTACTAATATTGACTATAGGTAATCGGGACATGACCCCAGCTATCCCTAATCAATACGACTGAATAAATAAAAATACTACTAGAACTAGAATTGACTTGAGTCCTTGAATCAAAAGAGCTCATCACCTGCCGACGGGAAACTGCACACTGTCTGATTATGATGTTTGGGCTACAACTGATACCTACATTATGAGACAATGTAACACATATATATGTGGATCAGTACTTCTGGAATGTACTGAGCATGTGAGGGTGAATGCATAAGTAAAACAATGGTTTAATGTACATATAAACTTTTTAACATGCATGCTAAGTGTAAATGACTTACCTTGGGCTTGAATAAAACAACTATGTAAAATCATAAACATGAGTAATGAAGCATCATAACAAACTTTGTGAGCCGTAACACTTAGTTCTGAAAGCTGTACTTTTACTCTTTCTATTGGGAGTTTCATTAACCAACATCAACCATGTGAGCTGTCATGGAGTCCAACGTCTTACCCACTTTGGGGAGAGCTGTTCTACCCTTGCCATCGGAACAGAACCTTATCTTAAGTGATCACTATACTTAACCCATATAGGGACTTTAGACTTATGGTGGCTCGTAGTTCTGGGGCATGAGACCTTGAAATCATACCCAACTCGGTGCTAAATACTATTCCCATTCTTATCGCTCAAACTTTAAGAAATCCACTTTAAAATAACACAAGGGTTTGTAAAGAAAGCCAATTATGCTTCTCTTTCTTTAAATCATGATCAAGATGAATAATTGTGGATTCCAATCTTAGCTTAGGATCAAAAGATCAATTCTTGATTTAAATCTTGAAATATACTCATCAAGAGAAAACTTAAGAGCATTATCTTCTTGAAATCTCAAAACTCAACTTAGGGCTTAAAATTCATGCTTTAAATTCATGATAATTCATAAACAAACTTCATGCTCAATAACAATCTTGAAATACTTCAACAATATCAAGTCAAGATAATTAAATTTAATTCTCAACATAGATAGTCAAGTCACACGCATAAATAGGTGAGAGTAGTTATGCAATTCAACACTTAAATCACTTTGTAACTTCATAAACTCAAAACAATGATATTTGAGTATGAACCCTAAATTGCAAATCATGTAAATCTAACTTTAAAACATGTTTTGGGCACAAGGATGAAAAAATATCCTTGTTCATAACCCCACATACCTTAATTGATTTGATTTGAAATTGAAAGTTTGACTTGGAAGCCTTGGGAATGTTCTTGAATGCTTTTCTTGAAATTCTTGGATTAGGGAACTTAATTCTTGGCTTTTCTTCTTGAAGAGATTGTAATGGAGTTTTGAATTTCTTGGATGGATGTTAGGGTGTGTTCTTGGGAGAGAGGGGCTTCCTTGGAGAGAAATTATGAGTAAAGGGGCAACTAATGCTCCTTGGGGGCTGAAATTATGTGTTATGGACGGATTTGGGTGAGGGAAAATGACCAAAGTGACCCTAGACTCTTTAGGAACTGAAGCAACGGGGGAATTCGCAATGCCTCTAGGGGTGGGCATGGTATGGTATATACCGAATTACCATACCGAACCAAAATTTTTGATACCGTAATTTTTGGTATTATGGTATTTGGTATGGTATATGGTATACTTTTTGAATTTTTTTGGTATATGGTATACGGTATTTACAAATGACATATCGAAATACCGAATACCATACCGAAGTGTATACAGTTGCATACGTAACTTTTATATATATATACACGCACAAAAAAAACTTAGTATTAGTATAAAAATGTTTAGACTTTGAAACTTTCGCTACTCTTTCTTGATTGAAATGTCTTTTTGGTGTAATTGACTAATAAAAGGAATTGTTTGTACTTCTTTTTCAATATTTCTACATGTGTAATGCATTTTTATGATACAAGTAAGACATGCTTTTGAAAAGTCGAAGTAATAATACTCTAGTATACGAGTATATATTGTCAAAGTTAAACAAACTATGGTTACGGATTACTATACCGCAAAATACCGAACCACACCGAATTAATATGGTATAATGTTTTTAAAAATCGAATACCGAAATTACCGTACCGAAGTTTCAAATACCGTACCATACCATACCATGCCCACCCCTAAACGCATCACGTTGAGTAACCGGCGCGCCGTGCCCCAATCGCGTCGGCTTACTGCCTCTCACGAAAAATGCCATAACTTTTCACCCGGGTATCGGATTAAGGCGAAATTAGTATCGTTGGAAAGCTAATCAATTATCTACAATTTGGTGGGTCTTGAGCTGAGAAATTCTACATATATAAAAAGTTATACACATTCAAAGTCGACCCTTTTAGAATCGAATATAAAGATTAAGCCGAATCAAAACTCTTTCACCTCGAAAGCACTTCAAACACTAGAATAATGATCATGAAACTTATATTCACATGGAAATCATTTGTATTAGAGCTTATACGCGCAGGAACGATAGTTAGAATTCTAGTGCGTAAGTACGGGGTGTTACAGAGGGGTAGGGCGAACTCTAAATGGGGTGGGGCAGGGCAGGTTTGGGTTTGGTTTGCAGGCTAAAATCTGGCCCTTAATGTTGTGAAGATTTAAGTATATTCTTAGTATGTGTTAGCTTAAGTTGTGATTACTTTATGATTCTGACTTAGTTGTTTCATATTACTTCGAATTTCAGTTCAAAAACTTATTAAATATATCTTCATATTTTTAGATCGAACGCTTGTTAAAGGTGCATTTGTTTAGAATAATAATTAAAAGTTAAAAGAATACAATGGGTATGTTGTTGTTGTTGTGAACTTTACTTCCAAGTACTCTCCTCGATCAGTTATGTGGATTTGATTTGGCTGTGATGTCATTGTTCAAATTTCTTGTGTAGCTGTCACCAATGAAACATATTATGCTCACATATATAATCTCATCTAATTTATTCTCCTTTTTTTATTTGTAATAGGGAGATTAAATCATTGGATTCGGAGGCTTGAAGCAGATAAAGTGACCTCTGTTTTCTTTACATACCATTTTCTTAAAGGGGGGTTCTTTCTCTGATAAAAATGTCTGTAACAGCTGGTGTAAGTGATACAATCATTGCAATTAGGGAAAAGCTCCGGGGTAAAATTGGCCAAACGAAAGTGAAAAGATATTGGCCTGGTAAAGCTCCTGAATGGGCAGATGAACCGGAAAAAGATGAGGATATTAGGATGAACCGGGAAGCAGCGCTTGAGAAAGCCTTTCCCAGTCAGGGTGGTTTAGACATTGCAAGAAAGGATGATGCAAGGCTGCGTCGACTGGCAGAGAGTAGAGTTGATAACCGTGAGGAAATCAGAGCAGATCATCGTCGCATCCGACAAGCGGAGATTGTTTCAACCATAGAAGAGGAAAATAGAAGACTAGAAAGAATGGAATTTGAGGAGGAGGATGAAGATGCCTTGGATGAAAGGAGGAGGAGAATCAGAGAAAAGAATCTTCAGAGACAACAGGAAGAACCTCTGCTGGAGGAAGAAGAAGAGGAGGTAGAGGAAGAGGAGGAAGAAGAATCAGAATACGAGACTGAATCAGAGGAAGAGACCACAGGGATAGCAATGGTGAAACCAGTTTTTGTTCCAAAATCTGAGAGAGATACCATAGACGAGCGTGAGAAGCGCGAGGCGGAGGAAAGAGCTCTGGAGGAGTTAGTGAAGAGGAGGTTAGAGGAGAGAAAACTTGAAACAAAGCAAATAGTAGTTGAGAAGATACGAGAGGAAGAAATAATTCAGAAAAATTTGGAGCAGGAAGCTAATATTGCTGATGTAGATACTGACGATGAGGTGAATGAGGCTGAAGAATATGAAGCTTGGAAGTCCAGAGAAATTGCCAGGATCAAGAGGGAGCGGGAGGACAGAGAGGCTAGTAAGAAGGAGAGGGAAGAAATAGAGAGAGTAAGAAATATGACTGAAGAAGAGAGGAAGGAGTGGGAAAGGAGAAACCCGAAACCTGCCCCACCACCCAAGCAGAAGTGGAAGTTTATGCAGAAGTACTACCACAAGGGTGCTTTCTTCCAGACAGATGCTGATGACACAACTGGAACTTCTGGTGCTGATGGTATATTACACCGTGATTTCTCTGCACCAACAGGGGAGGATAAATTGGATAAATCCATACTACCAAAAGTCATGCAGGTTAAACACTTTGGTCGCAGTGGAAGGACAAAATGGACACATCTTGTCAATGAGGACACAACTGATTGGAACAACCCGTAAGTACCTTATACCTTATATTTACATGCCCATCTTTGTTCAATCAATTTGTCACATAGATATGCTGGATTAGTATTTCTAAATTATGTTGCTGCACTCAAGGGTGTAGCCTAGTGGTCAATGAAGTTGGTTAAGAGTCTAAGGTCTCAGATTCAAATCCCAGTCGAGACAAAAACACTAGGTGTTTCTTCCTAGTCTTGGTGGACAGAGTTACCAGGTGGGAGGTGGCAGGTGGCAGGTATCTCGTGGATTTAGTCGAGGTGTGCGAAAGCTGGCCCGGACACAACAGTTATCAAAAAAAAAAAAAGTTGTCTTGTTTGTTTTATGTTAACATCTGGTTTAATGATTTCAACACAATGGTGAATACTACCTTTGTCCAACTATGCTTATCGTAGCTGCTCTTTCACTTTGGTTGAAGGGATGTCACATTTTGTGCTCTTTAGCATATTTAATTTTCTTGAAACTGGTAATCTCTCTCTATCCCAGCCCTCCAAACTGAGTTTTAGTCTACAGAAAAGCATAGGATAAAGCAATGGATAAGATTAAAGTTACATAATGAATATATTAATTATACTTTGGATGTTTCACAGTTGCGTCAGAACTTTGTTCTGGAGTCTTAGTTACCTTCTATGAAGTGGATGATTTTTATGTCAAACAATACAGCGCATCACGTTGATTGCTACTCTCTCTCTCTCTCTCTCTTTTATGGGTCTTGTCTTATATGCTACTGGATTCTTGCATGCTCGATTAATCACCTGCTATTTCTATACGTCTTTTGCTTGGGATTTTTAAGAAATAACTATTATCCTGGCCAAGGGTCTTAAGAGTGAATGATGTGCATTTCAGGGTGTAGAGAGGTTTATCTCGTGTGTGTATCAGTACCTAGGGCGAGATTTGGTGTGATAGGAGAAAATTTTCGTTTGCTAGGTGGATTTATGGGCATGAATGTATGAAGAATTCGATCATCTATTGAGATGTTTCCTTTCTGAGTGTATTCTAGCGTTGAAACCATCAAAATTTCCAGAAAATGAGACAATAAACAAGTTTTGGGGCCTTGAAAATTTTGACTGCATTTTTGTGAGTGATCCATGCTAGTATAGGAGCATCCCTTTTTCTGTTCCTGTAAAACGCTCTTCTTCTGTTTTTGATGGTTGGGAAGTTTTTGTCGTGGCTAATGTACCTGGCCCCGCTGGATAGGAAAAGAATTGAAAGCCTCATATGGCATAGGAAGTTTGTGATTGGGAGCTCAGAGTTTGGGGCGTTGAAACGACTTTTGGAGGTGTGGGAGAATGTGGCCATAGACTTTGGGTGCCTTCTGAGTTTTACCTTCAAATTCCCTACATCATTCTTGACTAGTCATGTATTAAACTAAAATACTTAACAAAGATTCAAACATAGGAGCGGATGTGCTTATTAAGATCATTTGGAGAAACATAGAAGTTTATTACTGTACATTAATGAGACAATGGGACACGTTTACTTTCAGTTCAGTAAGTTCAATTTTGAAAAGGGAATTCCCCAAAATATGAGCACTTTTTCACTCAATAAATTATCTAGCTTAGCAGAAAATAAAATAAAAGTACTCTTCTGTTGAGTAATGCCTTTGTAGCCAGCGTGCAACATGTCCGAGTAGCTTAGAGCATCTGGGATTACAGCCAAAGCCAGTTTGAGAAAGAAAGTACCTAGCATCCTGATTCCATTCGATCGTCTGGTTTGCGGGGCTTAGATTATACCGAGAGGAAGTATAGTAATATCTGTCCATGTCCCTGGTTTTCATTGAAGACTTTGCATGGCTGCTAGTCTCTGTCTAATACTAAGGGTTCGTTTGGTAGGAGGGATAACGGATAATTAATCCTGTGATTAATTTTAAGATGAGCTTATCCCATGTTTGTTTGGGATAAAATTCATGGGATAACTCATCCCGGGATTTTAGTGTTCTTTTTATCCCTTCTTGAGGGTGGGATAACTAATCGCGGGATAGCTAATCCCAGGATAACTAGTTTCCCAACCAAGCGGCCCCAAGGTTGCTGCTGTGCCTGTGATGAGAGGCTTGGCCATTTGAATGCTATTACTTGCTGGCCAACAGGAGTACTATATTTGACTTCCACCATGTCAGTTTGCGATGCATGTGTGTATATTTCTTAGTTGAATCTGACAAACTAGAAACGGAAGATCTGCAGACTATTTCAAAATTTTCATTATGTACTTCTGTATTCTAGTTTACAATGTACAGTTTGTGCTTTCTTGTTCAGTGGCCAGCTTTATCTGTGTGTTATTCTGCTAGCATCTTTTGCACTTGTTGATTTGACGATTGCTGTTGGAGCAGGTGGACATACAATGACAGTCTTCGGGCCAAGTACAATGGGAAAATGGCTGCTGTTAATGCTCCTATTGTGAAACCCAAGGGTAAGAAAATGAAGGAATGGGAGACTCGGTGAAGGCGTATTGTAGTCTGGTTCTTGGCTGTGCTCTTGATTTTGCTCAGATCGTTCGAAGCACTGTTACTGTGTTTCTATTTTGCTTGTTGCATTCAAATGTATCTTTAGCTCTTGTGAGAAGTTATATGAATTGCGGAGAAGCACATTCCGGTAGCAGTTTCATAATTATCTAATTGTCTCCTTGTTGAAAAATGAATTTAGGCTATAGATTGTATTCCGCTTTTTAGTTATTGAGATATGCTATACTAAAAGCTTGAATGAAACTTTTTCTCAGTATCGTTCAGTGTTCAACTAAAATCAAGAGTAGAACTTGTGTACGTTTTTCATTTTTTTTTTCCAGTTTGATACTTCCAAAGGAAACAAAAAAGAATTCTTCGTGCAAATAAGTAGGATTTTGTTCTTGGTATAATTAAAATCATGTTAGGATATTTTTAAATCATCCTGAGGTAAATTTATCCCTTGAAGTTGGACTTATAGGACATCTTCTCCAAAAATTCATCCATGGGAAAGGAAGTCAAAGATAGAAAAGAACAAAAAAAAAAAAAAATCCACAGATCCATCAATTTGGGTGGATTGTGATCATTTGGTGCTATCCTGTGCAATGGGGTTTTTCCTAAAGGGACCCCTTTCTTCGTATCCTGCACCTCTCGTTATAGGCATAGATAGATTGTCCTACATGATCCATATAGATTGTGTGGAGAGTGTTGGAAAGCTGTCATTTTCTCTGCCGGCGAGGGCTGTGGTGGAAGTGTGTGGGTGGGTGGGGATTGGATTCAATTGTCTCTTGGTTGTTGGTTAGGGTGGGGATGGGGGGATTCAGGTGCCTGCCTCACTGGTTTCTGCTCGTAATATTTTTCCTTTTTCCTAAATCAGGTCTGGAAAGTTGTAGTAGAGTGAGTAGCGTGCTTGCTAAATTCTACTATACTTCTGTTAAGTTTTAAGTTTTAGCGGCCCTGAAGTGACATATGATAGAGAGTTCAAGAGAAACTAAAATTGGTATTACTGGTGATTTGGCTGGGGGGTCCTTGCACTCGGAAAGACTCAATGTGTATACCTAACATGTGATTGTTGTTGTAGGTATAGTCAGGAATAGACGTGTCACTTCACTGCATAACCATGTAAGTTCAACTGTTTCATTTAACCTAGAAGAAAATTCGACGAACTTGGAGAACGTAGGAAGCTTTAAAATATTGTGTGGCGTTAAGTATAAAGTCTGCTGCTGCTACTTGAATGATGATAACTCAAATTCATCAAGTATAGTAAAAATATTTGGGGATGATACTCTGCGATAGACATGGGCAAGCTTTCCTCTCAAGCACCTCCAATGTCAATTGCTTTACAACTATTGGGAAGGGAATTAGTGAAAGCTGGTAAACTCGACTGGGTTTCCTTCTGGTCTGACATGATTGAACGGAGACGCGTGGGGTCACTTAAGATTTTGTGGTTTATCAATGGGGCTAGGGAATGGGCTGGTGTCTTAAACTATCTTCCAACCTCCTCCTCACATTTTGATCCAAAGAATAAGCAAATTTTATTCAGAAAGAGTGATTTGGACATTGTTCGATCTAGTGATGGAAAACTTTGTCCACCAATAAAGACACTGTTCATCAGAACATGGTTAAGTGGGATTGGATTTGGCAAAGTGAAAACACCTTGCTAAAGTATGAAGTCTGCTGCTACTTGTTGAATGATGTTGCAGAAGTAGGGACTGATAAGGTATTGTTGGAGACGCGTCGCGGTATGTTCATGCTAAGGGGAACGACGGTTCTTATTTCTTTTCCCTGCATCTTCATGTTTCGTCAAGTTTGTATTTTCTTAATTTGTGCTACTAACACTTGCAACTTAACTGCCACAAGGACATGGAGAAAATGAGGCGTTCCCAAATTTTATCCTTACTAATGGGATTTAAGATAGACTTCGGATCCTAAACATTTTGTGCTTCTTAAAGTAGGTTTAAAAATATATAAGTATGAGAAATATATAGACCACAAAATAGTGAGGATAGAAAAAAAGAAACTATAGTAAGGACAAAATTGAAGAGTATGAAATGTAAGATAAATGATATTTCGTTGACCCTTCTAGACTTGACACATTCATTAAAAAAAAAATTTAGTAAGGGTCTATTTTATCAAATTAAACTTATTAATTATGTTTTGAAGATATAAATTTGAATATATATAACTTGTTTAGTCATTTAATGATAAGAGTATTATTAGAAGAATATATTAAAATTCTCTTGATTTCATCAAAGGAAAAATTAAATTAAAATAAATATTTTTAAAAAGAGGGTCAACTAAAATGAAACAGAGGGTGTAGAGTAATACCATCTTTAGAACTTAAGGGGTCGTTTGGTAGAGTGTATAAGATAATACTGAATAAGTTGTATTAGTAATGCTGGGATTAGTAGTGCAGTGATTAATAATACTGAGATTATTTTTTATGCAGTGTTTGGTTTGATGTATTGAAAACAATATGTATTGTTATATTTTAAAAACAATATTGTATGTTTACAAAAATACCCTTTGGCGCATTATAACTTTGTCTATTCTTTGCAATTTTTTTTTAAATAAAAAATAAATAAAAATATAACTAATTATTTACTTTGGAATTTTAAGATTCAATCATTCACTTATATATATATATTTTTTGTTATCTTTTCTTTATTTGTTCATCATTTTTTGTTGTTTTCACTTTGTGATGTTCTTACGTTGGAGGAAGATACGTGTAACTTTTGAACGAGACAATAGAATTATTATTGATATAAATTTGTGTTCCGTAGAGTGCATGTCAAAGCTAAGTAGAAAAAAAATATTTTTATTTATGATATCCTATTTACAAAATTAATAGTTTGTATGCAATCATGCAATTTATTTATGGATTGTGACCAATAATTATTTTTTAAGTTAATGGAGTAGTTTTTTTATGACTAAAATTATTTGGAGGGATATTATTATCTTGATAAATTGAAAAAAAATAACTCACATTGAATAAATTGAAAAGATTCGAAAAAAAATTAAAGAAATTTGAGGACATTTTTGTCTTGACACATATTTATCCATGATTATAATCCATGGATTACTAATCCCACCAAGTTGAGTGTATTAATTATACAACCTATAATACCATGTATGGTGTATAACTAATCCAAGTGTTAGTTATATATAGCTTTAAAATTACTACCTAAGTAATCCCATCATTTAATCCATGGATTATGAAAATAATCCATCCTACCAAACGGGTAGTAAGTACTTACATATGCCCATGTTCTTATTACATTATTTTTTCTCTCTCTGCTTCCAATAGCTATTCAACTCAACCTGGATCAAATAAATACCTAACTCAACTTTTGAATGTTCACTCAATTTAAGGAATTTACCTGGTGCAATAATGTTTTGTAACAGTTAAATCATTTGACTATTCGTTTGTTTCATTTAAATGTCAAACTGAGTGGTGAGCTTACCTAGGACCACTGGATCTGGTAATTGGTCCAATTCATATTAGTACAAGTTTTTTCTTTTTAAAACCTACTATAGGATACTACGCCTAATCGATGTAACATACAAATAATTAGGTCGTTTAAATGAAAAAAAAAAAAAACATTATTTTTCATCTCAAAATGAAAGGGATTATTCTTCAATTAATTCAAGTTGGAGGAAAAAGATTATCATACCACTGGGTTGTTAAATTTTGATATAATTCTGAAATTTGGGATGGGGTGGAGAATTTCATACGAAAACAACATACTCAGTATAATCCGTTAAATGGGGTGTAGAGCTTCTTAATAATAGTAGTATTATACTGTTATTTGTTCAACGGAAAAGGCTCTAATATGCCTTTTAACTATTAAAAATGGTACACAAATATCCTCCTTCCACCTTTAGGCTCAAAAATACCATTCTATTCATCTATTTGGCTCAAAAATACCCTTAATGTATTAGAAATGGCTCAAAAATGCCCTTCTTCATCTATTGGTTCAAAAATGCCCCTCCATCCACCTATTTGGATCAAAAATACCCTTAACATTAAATTTAAATCCAAAAATGTCTCCTCCTTTTAACAAATATATAATTTTTTTTAAAGCTATGAGCTTGAAAACACATTATTTTCGATAAAGCTTTTTTTGCGTAAAATATAAGAATTTGTGATGTTTTCAAAAAATTTTGTAAAACATAAGAATTTCTTATGTTACCGTAGATTTCCATTAAAGAATCGTTAATAAAAAAGGATAAATATAATAATTTATTACGTTTAGCCTATTTTAATAACTAATTATAGAGATGGTATATTTTGATCAATTTATTCATATCTTGACTTATTTTGATTTCGAGTTCAAAATCGAACTGGGAAATACTATATTCGTGTGGTTTAATCCTCTGATTAAATAAATTATTGTTTTATTACAAGGTATGAAAGTGAAATATTACGGGGGAAAAACGTCATGTTAATTAGAAGGGTGGGAAAATTAAGTAATGCTATTAGTACTTGTTTTTGCACTATATAGCGAGAATTTTTTTTTTCAAAACGTCTATATTTTTCATTTTAAAATTATGTAGCAAAAAACGATGTGAGCATGTGCGTAGGATATTTAATCCTAATTGAAACCACACGAATATAGTATTTCACAATTCGATTTTGAATTCAAAACCAAAATAAATCAAGATATGAATAAATTGATCAAACTAAACCATCCTATAATTAGTTATTAAAATAGGCTAAACGTGATAAATTATTATATTTACCCTTTTTTATTAATGATTCTTAAATAGAAATCTACAGTAAAAAAATTTCTCTAAATCATAAGAAATTCTTATGTTTTACAATTTTTTTTTAAAACGTCAGAAATTCTTACGTTTTACGCAATTTTTTTTTTTAGAAAATAATGTGTTTTCAAGTCCACAACTTTTAAAAAATATATATTCCACATCATGTTATAAATGTATTTACATTATAGTGAATGTCTATTAAGATCTACTTTGATATCTATTAGGATTTGAAGCATCCGTCTTTTACTCAGACTAGGAGTAAATTTCTCCTATAAATAGAGGGATTTTGTTCATTGTATTTACAATCATATAATCTCTCATCCTCAAGAGAAGAAATAAAGAAGTCTCCCTCTTCTCTCTTTATTTATTCTTCTTATTTTTTCTTTATATTTCATAACATGTTATCAGCACGAGACTCTGCCAAATAAGGTAAGATTATAAATCTAAAGGTCAAGGTTAGTAATTCCTTATGTTATTTGTATTTTTCTATTAATGATATAATTATTGTTGGATTTGAGGAAAAATAATTGGTTTGAAACCATTTATGTTTTAAATTCATTCCTCAAGAACAATATTATCAAAATGGATGATAATATTTGGGTTCAAGTCCCATCGATTTATGCCTAAGACGCCTTTATATGGATAAAATATTGAGTTTGAATCTCACTACACCGTATTGATGATATTGTGATGGCTAAGGCAAAATAATCGGTATTGGTTGAAAAGTCATGGAATTCGACCCATTGAATATGCTCCATTCTATGAAGTGAAAGTGGTAGCAATATATGATAAGTTTGAAATATGACAACTTACTTCATTCTTGAGGTGTATGTGGTAGCAGTGCATAATATGTCTGAAAGAAGACAAATGATTGAATGCACGAATATAATAATGATCATCAAAAGTGATGATATTTTCACACGCTTATATGATTATAAGATATGCTAGAGAAAAATTTTCTACATCATATGTATGCCTCGATTTGCTTCTGAAGTAGCAAAATCTTGAAGAGGTTATAAGCTATCATAATTTGATAGGCTTAAGGTACGATTATATTCCATTCCTGGGGAATGAGAAACTCATTAATGCAAGCGTGCACTTGATTGTGATTGTATCACAACTCACCTCCGAAAGAGGTTGAATAATTTTGAAATCTACTTTTAAAGTAGTAAATCTAAAATTTATTCATGTAATAGTAAATCTGAAATTTACTAAAGAAAAAGTACATGTCATGATAAACTTGGAGTTTACTATAATAAAAGTTCATAAATTGATATGAACGATTGTGACATCTCGAAGATGTGCATGTATTGAAGAACTAGAAGATTCTTCAAGAATTGTTTATATCATTTGTTCATGACAAGTTGGTTGGACCAACTAATATTGGGATTGGATCCCTTCAAATCTGAAAATTATAAAAGGTGAATAAGGGCCCGTTCACCTATTATGTGATATGTTGAAAAGATGCATTAATAAGATAATCACATGTACATTCATGGTCAACCTACGTTTGACATTCATAAAGTTACTTGTTCAATATAAATTGAGCATAATTTTCACATTGTGTAATCAAGATAATTAATCTTGATGGTGATGGTTTAGCATTGAATGTCTTCGATAAATATATAAACCATTGTTAATGAGAACAAAACTTAATGTATTGGTCTGAAATATGATATATTGCCATAGCATTTGTATGCATTAGACCAATAAATTATGATTATTTCTTCCCTCTCAATTGGTTCAAGGTCGGGAACCAATTATTCCATCTAATAATTTTGATGTGCAGTATACGATTAATGAATATACCATAATGCACAACGATGAATTTCTCAAATAAGTAGAGGATGTAATGTTAGTTTTCCTAACATAAAGGGAGATTATAAGCGTTATGAAATATGTTAGGAATTATCACCAGATCCTTATCCAAAAGATAATTCAAGTCAAATGCTGAAAGCATCTCATATTAAACGCAAGTGCTCTTATTTTGTGTTCCTAAAGGACAGAGTTTATGCATGCGTGAAGCGTGGTAGACTAATCGGTTCCAAATGAAATAGTCCTTGAAAAATAAGGAGCAAATAATTATAATAAGAAGGCAATGAGCTCTTCAAGAGCCTACGACATACCACTTCATGAAACCTTATGAGAGGTTCATATACCTGAAAATAATGAAGTGATGAGATCTCAAAATGTTATGTCGTATTGTGAACCGATACGAAATGATATATCATCAATATCTTTGACACAATATTGTCGCAATATTGTGAAAGATTACGAGGATCTGAATTCTACGTTTATTTAAGCATGCTGACGTAGAAACATTTATCAAGAGACATGAAAGGATACATCTTGGTAAGTATAAAACTTATTTGATTTGCAGTCCTGATATTTGAAGATGTCACTCATGAAATGTTGAATATTGTCACTTGACAAAGCTTATGTGAAAACTATTAAGGATTCAAACTACTTGAAGCATATAAAAGTTTTCGGGAAACTTATTTATAATCCTTATATTGTATAAGCATATTGCTTGAACATAAGAGTGTCAAACGGGCCGGGCTGACCCGGTCCGACGTAGCAAACCGGACCGGTTTGACCTGGCCCGGTAAGCCCGAGGGCTTTAGGGGTCCGGGTCCCGATCCGTTTTTTTTTAAACTGGGCCCGGTTAACCCGGCCCGTACCAACCCGGTCCAGGCCCGCCGATTAACCGGCCCAGCCCGGTAAGCAAAAAAAAAATTTAATTTTTTGGGACAAACTAGCCGTTGGACCAACGGCTATATTACCGTTTTTGGGTCCAAACGGCTAGTTTGGGCCCATTTAATTAAAAAAAAAATTTTTTTTTAATCCCCAAAATAAATCTACAAATACCCTACAACTTCAAATCATTTCTCACACAATTTTTCACTCTCTCAAATCTCAATTCTCAAATATTCAATATATTTAATTTCTTAAAGTGTTCACTTTAATTTTTTAATTTTTCGTTTACAAAGTACGAGCGGAAGTTTCTAAAGTCTCAAGCTTCGGATACTTCCAAAATTTGGTATTGTCGTTCCATCTCTTACGTTTAATTTTTATTTATTGTATTAATTGTTTAATATTTAATTTTATTATATTTGTGTATTTTGAATATTTTTAGTTTAATTTAATTTATATTATGGATAAATTAAAAAACCTCGCTGCTAAAGGTGTTAAAATTTTTTGTCCCGGAAGTGATAGTGGTAGTAAAAAGAGAATTATTAGCGATAGAGGTAGTTCAAGTAATAGATATACCCGTGTGACTTCGCCTCCGGTACCGCTTGGTACACCTTTTGAGGAAGAAATAGGTGTAGGTGCTCACGATATGGATTATGTAGAATTTCAGGAAAATTACGGTATAAAAGAAAAAAATGAAGTAGATGCAGTTAATGTAGACGAAGATGATGAAAATATTGTTGAAACACCCGCAGTAGGAAATGCTAACGTTAGATCTGAATTAGTTAATCTCCCTTTCCGTCCTCCAAGTGCCCCAAAACCCCGTAAAAGAACTAGTATTACATGACAATTTTTTGAACGTATATCAGATATTGAGGTGCAGTGCAATATTTGTCAACAAATATATAAGCATAGAAGTGGCGGTAAGCAAGGGGGTACGGGTACGTTAATGAGACATATAGCTGAAGATCACAAAAGAGAGTTAAATATTGCAAAAGGTGGTGGGGATGTTGGTGGATCAACGCAAACTAGAATGGACCCAACAACCGGTCAAGTAGCGAAAAAGTATAATAAATTGAGGAACAGGGAAGAAATAGCTAAAATGGTAGCTGTGGGTTGTTTGCCTTTTAGTTTTCCTTCTTCTGATGCTTTTATTCGTTATATACAAGCAATTTATAATCCTATGTTTAATGGTATTCCTAGAACTACTTGTCGGTCTGATATTTTTAGGCTCCATTCACAATATTATTTTTATTTATCAACATTGTTAAAAAATATTCAATGTAGATTGTCCCTAACTTCTGATCTTGGTCGTGCTGTGAATAAAAGTGATTATTTAACCGTTACTTGTCATTGGATGGATAGTAATTTCATAATGCAAAAACGTATTTTTGCTTTCTTATATGATGAAGATCGTAAACATACTGGATAATTTATTGCTGATTCTATTATTAAAATTGCCGGATATTATGGTATAGAAAATAAAATTTTATGTATTGCTTTTGATAATGCTTCTAACAACAAGACTGCTATAACAAGATGCTATCTTCGCCCTTTCCTGAAATTTTTCATATTAAGTGTGCATGTCATATATATAATTTAATTGTAAAAGATGGTCTTGACTTTTTTGAGCTTTATATTGAAAAAATTCGTCTTGCCGTTGGTTTTATTCAAGGAAATAATCGTAGATCGAGAATTAAAGAATTTAAAGTTAAATGTCAAAAAAATGGACTTACACCGATTTTAATGCCTGAGGAAGTTGATACTAGATGGAATTCTATGTATGAATTTTTAAAAACTTGTTATAAATATAGAATTCCTATTACACTAGCTTTTAACCAACATTGTGGTTCATTTGCTGATTCTGCTGATTGCATGCTACATAATTCTGATTGGGTTGTAATTAATGATCTTGTTAAGTTTTTAGAAAAATTTTATGTAGCTACGATTGAATTTTCCGGTGCTTACTATCCTACTGTTTGTAATATTTTGGCATATATAGCCGATATTTCTGGTTTGCTCCAACAATATAAAAATAAAGAAGGTTATAAAGAAGCTGTTGGCGCTATGTTTACGAAATTTAAAAAATATTTCTTCCCGATTCCCCCTATTTACTTGGTTGGTGCTATGTTAAATTCGTGCATGAAATATAATCATATGTGTCACTTTAGTACTCTTATTTATGCTAACTTAGAAATAAATACTAACCATGAGTCTGAACAAGTACAGCCTGATTTGTGGACGGCTACGACTGATGCAAAGGATTATATAGAAAAATTATATAATCACTATGCTGATTTATTTGATTCAGCCGTACCTACAAATATCAGTCCAGCTGTCGCTCCTCATCCTCCCGAGGAGCCATCATCTTCTAAAAGGCCGGCACATAGTGGTTTTCCTGATTCGTTTTATGATTTAACTTGTTGGAACAGTGTGGATGAGAGAGCTTACACATCAATTTATCGGGAAGAGCTGAAATATTATCTGCGGACGCCACCAGAGGATCGCAGACGACGGATCAACACGCTGGATTGGTGGAGGAATAATGAATCACAATATCCTGTACTTTCAAGATTAGCCAGAGATATCTTGAATGTTCCAATGTCAACCGTTGCATCAGAGAGCGCCTTCAGTCAGGGACGACAGCAGCTTGGAGACAACCGACACTCATTGGGAAGCAACGCAATGAATGTTTTAGTTTGCCTGAGAGATTGGATTAGAGCAGAAAGAAGAAACCAAGGAATGGAACCAGAGCCCAACGACGACCTCAAACTTGAAGAAACTATGACTTCACGGGAGAACTCAGCAGAATCAAGTCCAATGCATGGTTTTACCCCCGTTGACTTCGACTATCCTATGCAAGTTCCAATTAATATTAACATGAATGAGTTGGAAAAAATGATGCATAATTTATAGATTTTTCATTCATGTAAATTATAAATTTTGGATCATTTTACAATCAATAAAATTCCACAAATTCATTCACTCCTTAGTCATTTTTTTTTTTTATTTAACGATTTAAAATTTTAATATCTTCT
Organism: Capsicum baccatum var. pendulum; assembly: GCA_030864225.1. Lineage (NCBI taxonomy): Eukaryota > Viridiplantae > Streptophyta > Magnoliopsida > Solanales > Solanaceae > Capsicum > Capsicum baccatum. The sequence goes on from CM061557.1 coordinate 268,051,575, forward strand.
ATACAAGTGTATATTTAATGTATACATGTGTATATGTTTATATATCTTATATTGCCCCCGTTGACTTCGACTATCCTATGCAAGTTCCAATTAATATTAACATGAATGAGTTGGAAAAAATGATGCATAATTTATAGATTTTTCATTCATGTAAATTATAAATTTTGGATCATTTTGCAATCAATAAAATTCCACAAATTCATTCACTCCTTAGTCATTGTTTTTTATTTTTTTTTATTTAACGATTTAAAATTTTAATATCTTCTATACAAGTGTATATTTAAGGTATACATGTGTATATGTTTATATATCTTATATAAAAGTGTATATTAATGTATACATGTGTATATATGCTTTATAAATTAGTGTATATACATATTGTAGTGTATATATATATATATTATACTATTATAGCATATGTTTTATTTAAAGTAGTACGTATAGTCATATATAATTATATATTGAATGGTACGTATATATGTGTAATTGTTTATACTTTATATATTTTTTTAAAAATATATATTGTATATTGGAGTGTATATAGTGTATATTCTAGTGTATATATAGTGTATATTTGATTTTTTATTTATTTTTTTGATGGGTTTGACCGGTTTTTAACCGGGTTTGACCGGATTGGGTTAAGTGGGCTGGTTCCGGGTGGGTTTTAAATTTTTTACTGTGCAGCCCGGCCCAACCCGGCCCGGTTAAGGCCAAACCCGACCCGTAACCGGTCCGGAACCCGGTAAGATTGAGAGGGCCGGTTCCGGGTTGACCCGGCCCAGCCTGTTAGACATCCATACTTGAACATCATTGAAACTCTTGGAGAGTTTTCAAAGCAATAGATTATTTGCTGAAATTCAAAATATATTGAATTGTATTGGTTATGAAGTACCATATCTTAGTGCAATTGATGCACTCATGTACCTTGCAAATACTACAAGACCTAAAGCTTCTTAGTCAATTTGTTAGCAAGGTATATTTCTGCTTCTGCTATGAGACATGAAAATGGGATAAAACACATGAGCTTGTTTTATTCTAAAGATTGCAGTCCCGATCTTATTGATCATGCTGATGTTGGGTACTTATCTGACCCGCATAAATGTCGGTCTCAAATAGGTTATGTGTTCATATGTGATGGTACTGCCATATCTTGGAGATATATAAAGCAGTCTATCATAGCCACTTCGTCGAATCATGCTGAGATAATAGCTATTCATGAAGCAAGCCAAGAATATGTATGGTTGAGGTCCATGATACATCTCATTCGAGAAAAATATGGTGTGAAATATGACAATCTACCCAGAATTTTATACAGAGATAATTCAGCATACTTAGCACATCTTAAGGGAGGATTCATAAATGGAGATAGAACGAAGCACATTTTGCCAAAGCTTTTCTACATACATGAGCTACAAAAGAATGATGATATTAACGTGCAATAGATTCGTTCAACTGACAATGTGACTGATTTATTCACCAAATCTTCTCCAATTGCAACTTTCAAAAAGATGCTGCACAAGATCGAGATACAAAGGCCAAGGATGTTCTCATTAGGGGGAGTTAATATGCGCTGTACTCTTTTTCCCATACGAGGTTTTGTTCCCTTGGATTTTCCTTGTAAAGTTTTTAATGAGGCAGCCGAAATGTGTATTATCACAGATGTGTACTCTTTCACCTTCACTAGATTTTTTTTCCTACTGGGTTTTTTCTAGTAAGGTTTTAACGAGGCACATTATCTACCAATTAGACATTCAAGGGGGAGTGTTATAAATGTATTTACGTTATAGTAAATGTCTATCAAGATCTTGATATCTATTAGGATTTGAAGCATCCGTCTTTTACTCAGACTAGGAGTGAATTTCCCCTATAAATAGAGGGGTTTTGTTCATTGTATTTACAATCATATAATCTCATCCTCAAGAGAAGAAATAAAGAAGTCTCCCTCTTCTCTCTCTATTTATTCTTCTTGTTTTTTCTTTATATTTCATAACACATCAGAATTTGTTAAAAGGAGGAAATATTTTTGCACTTAAATTTATTGTTAAGGGCATTTTTTATCCAAATATGTGGATGAAGGGGTATTTTTGAACCAATAGATGAAAAAGAGCATTTTTGAGCCATCTCTAATACAGTAAGAGTATTTTTGAGCCAAATAAATGAATGAAAGGGTATTTTTAAGCCTAAAGATGAAAGAAGGATATTTATATACCATTTTTAATAGTTGAAGAGCATATTAGACCCTTTTCCATTTGTTCAAATAGCTGGTCCTACAAGTATTTAACTAGACGAAAAGAAATTGAAGCTTTAATTAGCCGAAACATATATGTTACATCCTGAAAGACATAATTGACCACATTCTAGAATATATATATATATATATGCATTTAAAGCCATGATAGATTGAAAAGATATATGAATATATAGCTAAATAACATGAAAATTGTACCCTTCATTCCTTTTTAATTGCTCTATTTAGGTTGGATGCACCCCTAACCCCTTCTCAATTAATGGTTTAGATAATTTGAAGAGGGTATGGTAGGAAGATTTTAATCAAATTATTCTTGAAAGATTAATAAGCACTTAAAAAAGAATATAAACCCAATCTAAATGGAGCACTTAAAAAGGAATGGAATGGAGGGAGTATATGGATATGATGATGTCTGAGATTGAAAAACGATATTGACATTTTTTAGCTGGAAATGTGGACTATTTAAGTACATTTACTTTTTGTAGATGTGAAGGCATATATATAGACAAAATTACATCAAATTTATCATCACCTAAAGACAAACAGAAAATCAAGAGATTGAAGCATGAGGCACTGTTTGAATTGACTGAAGTAATGGAGTTGAAAGATAATATTGTAGTCTTCTTATTATTGACTATCTTTTCTGAAAAAATATTTGATTTTATCCTCAAATGGCCCCTTCAGCTTTCTCTTCCACTCAATTATTAAGTGATCAGATTCTTTTGTCCATGTTAGAAAAATAGTAAAACAATCTTGTTATTGAATGGAAACTTAGTAAAAATAAGCTTATCACCTACATGGGTTGTGGTGCAGTGGTTGAGGCTGCTCCATCCTTAATCAGAGGTCGAGGGTTCGACCCTAGGTATGGAGAAAACTTTGTTGGAAGGGCCCTGTAACGCACAATCCGAATTAGTCGGCACTCCAATGCGGGCACCAAACACCCGATGGGTAACAAAAAAATGCTTATCACAAATAAATTTTGTGTCGCGGCAAGTCAGTGTTTTGGAAGCGATTATGATTCATTCATTTGCCTCGCGAGCTTATTTTTCACGTGCTCCCTAATTGCAGCGCAATAGAAGGTAATTCAATATAAGGAGAGGAAAAAAGTTACTCTTTCGTAATTAACGAGGGACATTTATCTTTCATATAAGCCAAAGAATATAAGAAAAGAAACCACAAAAATAAAGGAAAGAAAAGAGTTTGTTTGCATTATTCAAAGGTTTTATTCAACAAATATCTGAAAATAACAGAAAGTATGCAAAAATTGAAACAATAAGAAAAAGATAAAAGACATGATATCACTGACAATTTGCAGTTAGAAGTTTTTTGTAAACTTGTGTACATCAGTGTAAGTGGAAAGTTCAATTGTCCCTTTTCTCTCAATTTCCTTAATTCTTCACATCATCTTCAAAATCATAATCATGCAAGTCAATTTCTTTCTTTCTTCTTTTCTTTAGTCGTTACAACAGAATTCTAATAAATTGCAATAGCCAGTTGAAAAGTGTAATGAGATGTATGAAGAGCATATTAAGATAGTTACGGTTCAAAATTTCATCTGCATAAGTCTTGGTGGATAGAGGTGTGAGATAGCAATGCAAGCATCAATAGAATAATCGTCGAGCTATCCGCAAGTTAGGCATGGACGTTTATGCACCATCATTACTAAAAGATAAACTTATTGTTTCGGATATAATAAATACATAAAGTAAGGAAAAAAAAACAAGATTTTGCTCGAAATCTATACTAATACTTATTTAACAAGTGATAGCTGGGGATATAGTTTGGCTTTTATATGTTTACCTTTTGTTTTTCTTAATTTCTTCCCGGATTAATTGGAGGGGTTGGAAGATTTGAATCAAACATTACTTGGAGCAAATAGCAAAAGAAAGTATACCATTATCATAGTTTACAGTTTAGTGATATCGATGTGTCTCTCTCATAGAACAGGATGTATATGTTTTAATTCCGATCCTTATCTTTCTTCTCGATTACTTCACCTTTCCTGATCCTCCAATGTAAGTAAATAAAATAAAAAGGAAAACAATATTGAGCAAAACAAGATTGGGAATTGAAGGGAATCAACAAGATATGGCTTTGCACAAACATTTCATGGTTGTATTCATATAGATAAATTTTGTAAAGATTAACAAAGGCCTCATAAGGTCATGTCTTTTTCTTGAGGTTGAGACAATAGGGACACACAAATTGACACACTAATTGATCTGCTAGCTGATCAAACAAGTTAGGGACACGTACAAAAAAGTATACTACTAATTATGAAAAATATAATAGAAATGATAGTACTCCAGACCATTAATTAAAAACATACATGCTAGCAGCACAGCACAGACAAATTATAGTTCTTCCAAGACATAAATTTCACTCCTCCAGTCCAAATTCCTCAATCAAGTTCATTTTGTTGAGTGGATTGAAGGCATGAATCTCAGCACAAGCACATTTGCTAGGTAGCACATAGGTGCCCAACCCATCAAGTGGTTGAACACAAGGCAATGGCAACTTACGCGCTATAATCACGGAATTAATTACCTCATCCGTTGGATGGTACACCGAAAGCACCTCGAATCCTCGTAGATCACGAGGATCGAGGACAGGGTACAAAAAAGCGCGTGCACCATGTGCACTCCTGAGCATCAGGGTAGCCCCTGGTGCCATATACTTAGCGAGGTGATCGACGACCTTAACTTTGTCCTCCTTATCCATACCAACTAACGCGGCCAGAAAGACTACATCGTAGTCCTTCAGGGCGCACGTTACATCCATGATGTCCGATGTGTGGAAAGTCATCCTTTCGGACAAGTCAGGATCGGCCGCCACAAGGGCGGCCGCCATCGTATTAGCCCCAGCATCAATGTCATAGTTGTGGAAGTAGGTAGTAGTAAGATGTTTAGTAGCCAAAACAATAGAGGTAAATGGAAGTGGACCTGAACCCACAAAGGCAATTTTGTTTGGGATTTTTGTAGTGTTTTTAGTAAGGATGTTGTACTCAAGAAGGCTGAGTTTGATGTAATTGTCAAAATAAGGGAAAATGTCAAGATGGTCAAGAGGGTTTTCATAAGTGGCAAGAATTGTTGAAAAGTGAGACTCTAAAAGTCCTTCAGCCTCACCACATAACTTGATGAGATGAGACCTGATTTCTTGAATTTTTTGGCAGAGCTTAGAGACATCAATAGGATTAGGAGGCATGCACGTGTGGACAAGGTCTGTGAACAACATGTTGACATCTTTGCAAGGGCTAAGGTTCTCCAATCTCGAGATTTGTTCATATAATTCACATACTTTTTGTACTACTGGATTGCTGTTTGGGCACACCATGTCGACACTATGAGCAAATTGAAAACAAAGCTAGAAATTCACCTTGGAATTATAAAACAAGAATTTTTTTGTATGTTTTTTTTTTTTTTTGCTTCTTGAAATTTGGAGGACACACTCAATAATCTGATGCTCCTGAAGCCACCACAGGTCGCTATTTATCGAGGGGTTTTCGATGGGCCATGGAGGGAGGGGGGGGGGGGGGGGGATATTATTTGTTGCATCATTCATTGTTATAGAATATAAATGAAATGTTGTTGCTTTGTTTTCTTCTCTTACTGGTTAATCAATTGCCACATTTCACCTTGATCATCAACAATAGAATCAATTGTCAGGTGATCGATTAGTGTAAATAGTTTTCATGCTATCAATTAAACATGTTACGACTACACTGACTAGTGATTATGAGTAATTTGTTTCGTTTTTACGAGTCTAAATTATTTTCTCTCTTGTTTGGTTTTATTTTTCAACGTATATATAAGATTATTATATTAACAACAACTAGACGCATACTATAGTGCTAATTAAGAATGTCAAACATTTAAGTACTGCAATTAGCTATTCAATTACTCATTAAAAATTTAGTAGGTTGATTAATCAACACGATCATAATTTAGCATGAACATCATTTTACTACTCCTCCGTTCTATTTTATTTATGTGATTGCGTTTGACTTGATATGATATTTAAATTTTTTTTTAAAAAAAAATTGTGATTTGAAATAATTCGTAGATATTTGTCTGATTTTAAATCATTTTATTAAAGGTAAAAAAAAGTTGAGTTAATTTTTTTCTAACTGGAATAAAGTACTCCCTCCGTCCCAAATTGAGATGATACATTAATTAAGAAAAATAATTAATAATATGACTAGTTTACCATAGGACTCCTATTAAATGATGTTTACATTTTAATTTAAAGAAAAAGAGGTAAAACATGGATAAAAGTTTTTATCTCTTCTTGATTAATGAAAAAAGATAAGTAAAATGATAAATCAAATTAAAATTTTTGAAACGGATGGAGTAATATTCTCAAAGATAGAATTATGTCACATGAAATGGAACTAGAGGTACTAACTTGTTGTGTAGTACTACTTGTTTGGAGTTTTGTTGTGTACTTGGTGTTTCTAGTTTTGCATTTGTACGAAAACCCTAATGTTTACTGTCAGCAATTAGTTAGGCTTTGTTGGACCACAAACTGTGAGTAGTTTTTCTTGGGACTTGGGACAGAAGCTCAAACTTACAATCCCAATGCTAATATTTATTTATTGCTCCTTACTTGTTGTTCTTAAGTTAATTGAAAATGACCGCATGTAAATATTCGATACGACTAAGATTTTATTGTAGTCTCGTAAGAGCAATTTTTTACACCAATTACTATGTGAATAAACGGTAGATATAGTTCGACTTGTTTGAAATTGAAACATAATAATTACGTATTATAACCTTAATTACTCAAATCAAAACGGCATGAATGGAAAGGGGGTGGGGGAACAATGAAGTATTGATATAGAACAAGGACGAAACCTAGGAATTATAGGGGGAAATGGCATGGATAATGCAGTAATTAGAATCTAGTAGTAATGCAGAGCAGCACCTAAATTGTTGGGAAAACGTTGATTGCAACATTAGAATCTCAAATTTTTTATGCTTTCCCACTTAGACTGTCCACACTACTGCATGACCAAATTATTAATTAAGTGCTTTAATTCTAAGCTATTTTTTTGATTCCTTCTTCTTGAATCCTCTCTACCCCAAATTGGTTTTCCTATTACTAATTTACTACTATATATTTGAAACATCAAATAGATCAAGACTTTGACCAAGGTTCTTTGTGTATACTTCTGTTGTTTCGCAACAAGAAAAATGCAAGTTTTGTATAGTACTATTAAATAGTAGTATTATACATCCCTTAAAAATTATGTATCTACTAACCTTAATTTTAAGAGTATTTTTGTTAGAATGTATTTTACTTCTTAAACATTTCACTTGAATCTTTGACTTTCCTAATTAGTTGGCACCGGGACCGGGTAAACACACTCCTGAAGACATTGCACTTGAATGTTTGCCATTCCTAATTGTGTGTGCACCGGGCAAACATGCTTCTAATTAAATAATAGCTTGCAAATCACTTAGAGATGTCTGGTGTGACAAACTTGATTGAGAAGACATTAGTAGAAGGAGTCGGTTGACGATCTCCGTTATGAAAAATCACTTATTGCACTAATTAAGTATAAAACGGTAAATACATTTTAGGATCATCAGACGTATGAAAATTTTTACTTTTAAACAAATTGACTTTCAAAGCCAATTTAGATATTGAATGGACTGCCTCTATGAGGAAAATTTTACCATGGGTGAGACACAACCAACACTAGTTGTGTGAAACACCTTTTATTTATTGACAAATATTTTTATGGGCCCAATTGTAGTCAGAAAATGTCCTCATCTCCTCATATTTCGTTCCATTAATTTCCTTCAGTATTTTGGCTATTTCTTTTTCTTCTAATCACTTTACTTCTCTATGCATCTTTCTCTGTCTTTTTTTTTTTATTGGTTAAATAGTTTTTCCAGCTAGTTTTTTTTTTTCCACATTTTTTGTTTTATCTATTTAAAACAATCTTGTTACTCTCTCAATTTTATTTTATTTGGGTCACTAAAATAATTTTTCTTATAATTTATGTATTTTAACAAATAAAAAATTAATGTTATTTCTTGGTATTTATCAGTAAATAAATATATAAAATATTAGTAATTAAATTTAAATTTTCAAAATATAATTAATAAGATTAGTTTGGTAAAATGAACTTCTAATATAAACATAATTTAATTTATGTATAAAAATAAACTTATAAAAAAATAGTGAAACGCCGTCATGCATTATTAAATGGAAAAAGGATACTCTATAACACTTTCTAAAATAAATAGCCAAAGTTTGAAAACTTTTCAAAAAGTGTCCAGTCGGATATACTATTTTCGCTTTATAGCCTTTTCCTAATTTGGATATTTTGGCCTACGGAGTCCATATACAGTCCATAAACAACAGTGATACAGTTTATATACAATACTGATACAGTATTCAACTTGGGCGATTCGGCCCTTTTAAAAATATTTCAATTTCAGTTTTTTGCTAAAAAACTTTTAACTGATCAAATGTTCTGCCTTTTTTTTTTATTATTTAGAAATAATAATTAAATTACATAAAAACGATATAATTGTTAAATAGAATATGCATCTATATAAGATATATGTGTAGAAATTGTATAGTTCTATCAAATATGTATATGTATAAAATATATATAAAAAATATATAGAAAGTGTATGAAAATTATATAATTGTTGTATAAAACGTGTAAAAAAAATTATATAGTTATTGTATAAATTGTGTATCAAAACTGTATAATTTTTGTATAGAATATTTATATGTATAAGATATGTATAGAAACTGTATAGAAGGTGTGTAGAAACGGTATAGAACAAGCCAGTAAATTGAAAAGGCTAGAAAGTGAAATTTAAATGTCATGGCCATTTTCATGAAAATTGTTTAATTTGAAGTGTCGTTCCTGTTCTTTTCCCTTATTAAATTACACAAATATTTAAAGTTTATAGACAAAGCATGAATTTTTCTTTAATTATCATTAAGTTGAATCTATTGACAAAAGTCACAATTTTTTTAAATTTTATTTTTGTTTATTTAAATTTAGTATTTTTTTTTCTTAGAATGGTATATTGAAAGTTTTCTATCAATTTTTTGATATTGAAAAGTTTAGCTGTTAAAAGCTTATGTAGTTATTTGATTACGATAGTAGTATTAAAAATATTATTGATATATTTACTTGTTAAAATAAAAATTTATTTTCAACTAATCAAATAAAATAAAATTGATAAATCCAGAAAATGTGGGGAAAAAAAGAAGAGGGAAGAGTAAGGAAGAAAGAGAAATAAAAAGCAAAGGAAAAAATTAGTGATAGTTGTGCTAAAATTTTCCCCTCTATGGCATATTTTTGGTTTCACACCGAGTGTGGCAATTATATATATGAAGATAATGTACGACCAATAAAAACTGACAATTTTCTTGTAACCCTTTTTTTTTTAAAGAACATAATTTATTTATTTATTTATCTTGTAACCTTGCGTGCAAGCATTAGGGTCCACTTTTCAATCTCACCGGGTTTCCACATATGCACAAGCGACAAGGTTTTACGTTACAAAGTTTTAGCTTTTTGATTTTTTTGATTCTTCTAAGTACATTATTTTTAAGTCACTTTCATATTTAAATGGAGTAAAATCTTTTTCCTCATTTTTATTTGGGAAATACATCAAATCACATGACAAGCTAAGTTATTATGAATTTATGGTGTGCTTGTAATATGATGCCTTATAACTTCTCAAGTTGTAATTCATTTTGTAGCTTTTTATGCAAAAATCACTTAACTAATTTTACAGCTAATTACTATTTACTTATAAAACTTGTTAAATCAGTTTTTGTCACTTCAAAATCATTAAATTTATGGATGGTGGTTACTCATAAAATAATTCTAGTTAAAAGGAAAAACGTTAAATCAAGTAGGCTATTTTAAAATATTAAGAAAGATTTCGGCCTCCATCTTCATGATTTTGTCTTGTCAAGAAAATAAGAAAAGTTCCATTTTTGTTTTTTCCACACTTCTTACCGTAGTTGTCTTATTTTTACTTTCTTCGTTCACTTTACGCCATACTATTATTTCTTGAGAAATTAATGTTTTTTCTTTTAATACGATTTTTATAACTTTTCTTAAATATTTAGGTTCATTATTGAGTGTGTTAACTTACAGCATACTTTTCATTTAATTCTCAAGTATGTACATTTTATTACGAAAAATTCGTGCTGCTTTCACTTTCAGTTCTCACATTAATGGAAAAACAACCAACAAAAGGAGTGTTTTCTTCATGGACACACTATAACAAATTATATAGTTGAAAAAAAGCAGATGGACATAATGTATCTACGACATTGATATACTTTTAATTGAAAAAGTCACTCAATATTTTAATACATCTTCATGTGACGAACAGCATTAGCCCTTCATAGTGCCATATGAAATTACCAGCACTATGCCATTTCTAGAGTCATTGTGACAACACCTCCCAACAAAATATACACTCACGGTAAGAAAAAGTATTCTTATCGAGTACAAAATTCAAATACATATATAGGACATGTATTAGCACATTTTCAATCAATCGTGATTAATAAGTAAATATATAATTTTTAAGATTGTGTCGAAGTTCTATAATAGCTTATTATTTTCAAATTCCACTTATGAATTACAGTGAATGTGTTATTATGATACTATATTTTTTCAAACTTTGCTTCTAGTTCTAGGGGAGCGTCACTTTTCTCGAGAAATAGAGTATCTTCAAGAAAAAAGGAGAGAAAAAACAAAGAGAAAAGAAAATGTTTAAGATGAGAAATAAATGAGAATTCTTTTCTCTAAATGAGAAAAATCTGCACAAAAAAAATAAAAAAATCACACATATATTTGGTCAAATGGTGCCTTGTACGGACTAAGCTTTTTTTCTTAATACAGCTACTATTTATTTTAAAATTAATTGACATTCATATACTTTGCGTTGATAAGAAAATGTTCTTTCTTTTTTATTTAATTTGAGGGCGGACCTACGACTTTCTTTGTTAGTTCTAATTACATAAATAGAATTAGTGATATGGAGAGAAAAGCAAGCAAGGTTATCAAGCTATTCTAATTGTATAAATATTTATTTATATTAATAATCAACAGATATAATCTGAATTCTTTCCAAATATGTATATTGATTTATGCAATATTGAGTTTTTTTTTCCTTTGGGGCTTGGGTGGGTGGGTGGGGTAGAAGGTGATAATTTGGTAAAGTTAAGTATAATCTTCGCTAACGCAACCTAGGCAGTGATAGAATAAACTATACGTCGACAGCTAAGTTATGTAAGAACAATAAATTACTTGTCGAAAGTTAATTCGACAAACACAAGAAAATGGAATAAGAATATCGTAAGAAAGAAACAGAAATAGATATATTATAACCAAATTAATTACTATATATCTTCTCAATTATGAGATTAATTATTCCATCAAACGCTAATTCATCTTATCCTATAACTGATTAATTGTTAAAGTCATTTCATCGCACAAGAAATAGGAGCATTGACAAAAACAAAACAAGATAAAAACAAAAGGATATATTATTACGTACATAAAAAAAAATAAAAAAAAAGGCCCCATTTGGACTTAAACAACTCGTTAAAAATGTTGCAAAAGACTATTAATGGACATGGCAGGATGCATGGTTACGATTCGTTCGAGGGTAAGATTTAAATTTTATGGATTCTAAATTTAAGTTACCATAATCAAGTGTCCATTCCAACTGAATTTAAAATTTAATTTCTGAATATATTTAATAAATTACTTAATATAAATATAAGATTTAAGCTAAACCTACTAGGTTCGACCATATATAACAAACCCTTCACCTCTGCCCCTGCGTCCTCTTTTAATTAGATAATTTAGGTTTGAGATGGGGGGATATATAATTCTTTAGTAAGGCCACCTTATTCTTATTTGATTTGATGGACCTATATAGTAGTGAATTCAAATTAATTGAATTAATAAATTTCGGATATAAGATGTCAAAAGAAAAAGGACGACTTGATATATGTTTTAGCAATGGGGTTTCTTTGTTATACTCCCTCCTCCTTAAAATACTTATCACATTTTGATTTTTTAGATTTAAATTATATGAACTTTGATAAATATTTTAAGATATAATTTTTAAATATTTAAATTTTATTTAAAAATATAGAATTAATTAGTCTAATTAAATTTAACTTTAAAAATTAGTTAAATTATCCTTGGAGTGATAAAATGAGACATGTATTTAAGAACGGAGAAAATATTATTTTAGTAGAGTATAATTTATTAAGCAAATGGTATGAGGAAAAAAGAAGTGCCCTTTATGGAGTTTGAATGGCCACCCCTTGGAGAACTACTCCGACAGGCAAATATTACATTACTACAAAAACTATAATGTTGACATTTCATGTCATTAGAACTATTTATTACTTATTATTATTAATTGAACTTCCTCACGATGTGATAGTGTTTTTTCTTCTTCTTCTTTGTTTTTTTTCTCTTTTGGTGTCCAATATGTTTTACTATTCCATTGGCTTTTATCCCCTCAACTTCAATGGCCCAAAAAAGATGTTGCCATTCACTTTTTAGCCTTTCTGTTAGTGCTCACTATCTATTGGTTGCTTTGATTCAGTTGGGACTTCCCCTTTTAATATACTATTTATTAATTATGGAGAGACTATTTTAAGTTTACAGTAATATAAAAAAAGTTGGTTTCACTGTCTCGTAACTGGTTAATATTGCAAAAAGGAAAAGAAAGTATTTGATTATTGAATGAGATTTCACTCCGACGGCTCTGCCCACTTTTTTCATGTCTAAACACAAAATTACTTTTCAATTTAGCTTCAAATTATATATAAAAAAAAAAATATCACCAAATTCATGTTCAAATGCATATTAAAGCTCTCATTTAAAAGACTTTGAAGTGCAATCATGTAATGTAGGAAGAATAAGAAAGAATGAATATATAAAAACAAGTTGGGATAATATTTAGTGGTGCATTTTGAACCAACAGAAACATATATATTATGGTGTTATAATGGATTCGTTATATATAGTTAAAGTCATTGGGCCATGTAGTATACCCTCCTGTTTCACTCCTAAAAAAGTAGTTGGACTATATATATAATGTGACTACTCGACATTGATACTTTGATTTCACTTTTCATCTTTCCGCTCTTTCTCTTTTTAAGAGCACACTTTAATTTGGAGAGCTTATTGTCTCGTTCCCTTTAAAAAAAAAAAAAAAATCTTCTGCTTTTCTGTTTTCCTTTAAAAGTTTTTTTTTTGGTAACAACAACTTATGACTTTTCTTTTAGAAAATCACTCAACTTTGTTTTTTATTTTAAAAGTCACTCAATTTAGGGTTCTTCTATCAGAAAGTCATCCAACTTTGATTTTTACTTACAAAGTTACTCAACTTATTTAATCAATTAATTTTTAATTAAAATTTGCTAACATGAAAAATTATTTAAAATCAAAATACGAAAAAATTATTTGAACCATATCATTACATATTTTCATTTTTACTTTATAACCTGCTGAAATTTTAAAATATCCTAAATAGTTAATATCAATTCACTTATAATGTTAATATTAATTTTTAAGATTTTCATTATCATATTTATTTAGATGATTAGATTTAATTAACTTCCAACGTGATACTTATTTACGAAATTGATTTTTCAATCTTAATGTATTTTTTTGTATTTCCACTTGTATAATATACAGATGCATCAAATAATAAATATAGTGAATTCTATTCCTACTAAGTTGATAAGGGGACGTTGTAGATTTTAAACTAAAATGATATAATATAAATTATTAGCAAATGTCATTAGACATTAGTAACATTATAATATATATACTGCAATGAGGTAAAATTAGCAATAAAAATTATACAATCAAATGATTATGATTTTAGGATATTAATTGATGATCTGTATGACTATATATACTTTAGAGTATAGAGTAACCATTGGACAAGAAAATTGAGAAAACTAGTAGTAAAATTAAAATTCTAAGAAATAAAAGAGATATTTTTTAAACCATTTAAATGAATTTTGAATATGGACGGGCCATTAAATTAATTGTTTATTAAATGATTTCTTTTTAATTCTTAAATTTTTTGTTTTAAATAAAAATTACATGTTAACAAATTTTAATGAAAAAAATTAAATTAAATAGTTTGAGTAACCTTGTAAGTAAGACACTCATAGTTGAGTGACTTTTGGAGTAAAAATTAAAGTTGGGTGATTTTTTGATAAAAGAACTCAGAGTTGAGTGACTTTTGGAGTAAAAAATCAAAGTTGGATGACTTTTTTTACAGAAAAATCATAAGTTGAGTGACCATTTGGGTTATTAACTCCTTTTTTTCACCCGATTTCTGGTACCCGCATTGGAGCCTCAATTAATCTGGATTGCGCACTGCAAGGTCCATTCTGGGAGAGAAGCTCCCAACAGGATTTTCTCCATACCAAGAACTCAAACCCGAGACCTCTAGTTAAGAGTGGAGGAGTCCACCACTACACCACAACCCATGTTGGTCCCCTTTTCTTCGCGTACGCCTTCAATGAGCTCTAAGTTTAAGTAATACGTATCGGTAATGTAAAAAATATCTCATCAGGTCATCTCTACATGTAGAAGTCATGTGAACTCAGTAGTCATACCTTGTATATATGTCTGTGTGAAATTTGGGAAAGAACCGGACTACAAGATCTCTTAAATATCTATAAATATTCGACTGCTAACCTGGTTATGTTGTAGTGTTGAATGAAGTTGCTGCAGAAACCCATAAATTTTAATTCTTGTATCCGCCTATATATATGTTAGTAACATATCATATTTTCAAGATTTCAAAGCCCACACTTCGTAGAGACATACATGTATTACCTTTAGATGATATGATGATATTAAAAAAATTATTAATACCAATAATGTATAAAACTTAAACTCGTTAAATCACTTTATTGGCTTGTTGCACAAAATCTTGATTGGCTAGCTTGGAAGACAAGAGATAGATAGATAGATAGAGTAATAAATAAAAAGCTACTTTGTAATCTTGGCCTCATTCTCTTTTTAAATATTTTCTTTCCAATTGATTCTAGGGGAGTTTGTAGAGTTGAAGCAATGTCTATATTCTACGCAAGTTTGGCATAAAAATCCAATAAATGAAAGAAAAAGAATCTGCATATCCAAATTGCATAATCGAAAAGTGGAGCATTATAAACCAGAAAAAGAAGAAATTAAGAGGAATATATATTATGGGGTCAATTAATCATAGCATGCATGTTCTTGGGCTGCAATCAAAGTCAAAATTATTATAGATAGGGTCCGTGGCTACCACAAGACATCGCGTGCCAGATTCTCTTATGTCTATTTCAGATTTTGACATTTTAATGTTCTCTACCTTATACATATTCTTTGTTGAATTATTTCTTTCCATTTTAGAAGAAAAGGGGGTTCTAATCTAGTGGAGTATATATTTTTATAGAATTAAGCTGTTTTTTTTTTTTTTTTAAAGATAGAAGAAAATGATAGGATTAGCCGGACCCTTGCAAGAACGTAACAAGTTAGTTTGTCGGTCCTTCTCTTTGACCTGTCTCGTCGACTTGCATGCCCTCTGTCATGGGCGTCATATAAAAATTATTTAAACACTTAGCTTAGTGTATATAGATAATATTTTACGAAAATGGAGGTTATCACATGAAGATTACACTAAGGAATTCCAATATTGGACTCAAAGAAAAAGTAAAGCATAGCGCTAATTAACTTCTGCTTTTAAGAAGATCAAAAAATGCTTCTATTTTGATGACTGATGGGGATGGCTAGGTGCTCATTTAGGCTAAGCAATAAGATGGTTGTCTGTTTCTTTATTCTTTTTAGCAAGTAGCAATAAGGATTCTTTTGTCTTACATATATTTTGTTTATCTTTTGAGAATCCGGTACTTGCGTATTCTTCTGGTACTATAACTGTCAAGTTATGTATGTTTGTACAGTTTAAATGAGAGATGAAAGTCATTCATTTGATGAAGCAAGAATTTCAAAGACTGATGAAAAGCAAGTTACCTCGAATCTTTTTTGTTTTGTTTTCTGTCTCTGGGTGGGGGTGAGTGAATGAAAAATTTGTTGTTCTTGCATATGTTAAAGAAAGTGGCAGTAATTATTTTAAGTACTATGTGAAGAGTAATTTCTTCCTCATCTTGGTATTACAAGATTCAGTTGATTATGAGTCAGGCCTGTTTTTAATTTTTTTTATTTCCAGAATTATGAGTCGTTGTTGGGAATTTTTTTTTGAACTTTGCTATTCTAATATTTGAAATTTCCTTCTTTTTCTTTTATAGATTTACAAATGATACATCATGATTCATGCCATATATTGACATGAATTCTGCTTAGCAACACGTGCAAAGAATATTTCTACAGATCATAAATAAAATGTTTTGGCGTCTACATAGTATCCAGACCTCACTTGTGAGACATACTGAATATGTACACGATATGTAAAGATTTTGGCAGTAGGTGTAGCACATCTTCCGCCGGGATAGCCCCAAATGGCCATCATATGCTTTCATAATGGACCAAAGCCCAATTGCTAGAGATAACTACTAGCACTATCAAGGGAACAAGGGAAATTCGTGCGTTCTAATCAGAAATACATACAAAACTAAACCAAATTCATTGTGTTGGCTATGCAATTATACTGGTGTTTCATTTTACAAGTCACTGGGGTCAAAGCTTTCGTACAACAGAATAAAATGACAACCTCCCCCTGTACAAATAGTGATAAAGCAAATGACACATGACGTCTAATAATATCAAAAGAACCATGTATAGCCAGCTTGAACGTCATGCGGTCTAAAATTCTTCACGAACTTGAGGGTCCTCATAGGTAGGAGCTTCATAACTACTCCACTCTTCAGAAGTTTCAAAGATTGTGTGTGTAGTTGATTCACTATCAAACGAGTCCTTGGGCTCAGAATTTTCAGCTTTAGTAGCCTTGTACAATTCATCAGGCACAGATCCATCGACTTCTATTTCCTTTAGTTGGAGAAATACAAGTAAATGATCCACTCCATTAACTAAATCATACACCATTAATCCAACCTTTCCTCCAACCCAACTGCCCAACTCGCTCCCAACCAAGTAACCAAACCTACCCATGGTCTGCTCCCCGAGATAGCCAACCCAATAGGCGCCAAACAAGGTACCCGAACCCCTCAATGCCCCCTCAATTGGGGTACCTCCAAGATAAAGTGCTTCAAAAAAGTCCCATCCTGCAGAAATTATCGGACCAACAATGCGCTTGGTTTTTCGCACGGCTAGTTTTGCAGCTTTTGCTCCTTCTTTCTGAGCTAGTTTAGCTGCTTCTTTTGCTGCGATGCCTTGTGATATGGCATCATGCAGAGCAGTCTCGATTGCTGAGTTCCTTGCTCTCTCCACATGAGAGGATCTGGTGTTATAAGCGTAGAGCTTCACACCTTCCTTGACTAAACATGCTAAGCTTCCTGTACTCCCATCAAAACAGTGCAACCAAGTAAATTCTCCACTCTTTGATGCAGCCTCTTGACCAACCCACTCCCTACATTTTTCAGCTGGAAAGCAACAAGATATAAGGCAATTGATTGATATAACATACAATAAGGTGGGATAGAATAAGCAAAGAACCAAATAATGGTGAGTAGGGTAACGCCGTAGAGGCCCCTTATCGTTAAAAGTCGTGAATGTCAATGGTACAATTCTATGCACATAATACTCGAAGAAAAGTGCCTCAAAGTAGTGATACTAATGCTGGTAGGGAAAAAAACGCAGATTATGAAGTATGAGCATAAAAGTATCCTGTAGCATGAGTGCACAATATATACTAAAATGGAACATCCAAAGGATAAAACATTTCCAAAAATACAAAAAAAGTGATTGTTAAATCGAGAACATAGTAACCTTCATATCCGCTCCTTCTTCAATGCATAGAACTACGACCAGAATCTCAGTCGGATAGTTAGCGCAACAAATTTAACAAGAAATAAATGGTAGAGAAAACATATGTATGATGCAACTATCCAGTAGCATCAGAGGGGACGGAGGAAAATGCTATAATGGGTTAGGATAAAGGTCAGAATAATAAAAAAAAAAAAAAAGGAAGATTCAAAGTTGAGAAAGAGATTGAATATTAGTTCCTAGTTATCGCCTTAACTGAACGAACAACTTCTAATGCGAGACGAAGCACTCAACCCAGTAGCACCTAATTTCAGGATTTAAGCACTAAATATTTCTCTACAGTATATTAAGCACGACGGGTACAAAGAATTAAAACTTAAAAAGAGTCAAGAACCACAAAAGTATATTTAGACGCGCAAATAGAAAAATTGCTAAAGCAATACTCATCCAAGATTCTAATGTCAAGCTACTTCCAGGATTATGAAAGTAGTTAGTAACTCCAGGTAGAAGATTGGTCAGTAAGTTGAACTATCTTACCATCATAAGCTTGAATATTCATTTCTTAGATATTGTTAGATTTCTAGGATCCTCATGATGGGATGCCGCGGTACGCATCCATCAATATACAAGACCCAGTGATCCACCCGGGACAAAGCCTTCAATATGAAGACGGAATGAACACGTATATTACAGAAGATGCATATACAGATTGGCTGAGTCATCTGGATAGTCCATATTCAAACATTGTGTTTGATAAACGGAAACTGTCCTCGTGAAAAAGTAAGATGCAAGATGCGGTCTCAAGGTCCAAGTAGAAGCTGCGAACCGAATGAATAAAGCAGTTTTTTCAAAAGTTGATAAATGAAATTAAAAATCGACAATTGTGACGATACACTGCGTCCAATTTAGTCTTCCATAAAATAAAATATACGTATTTGAGATCAGTTGACAGTTTCTTTTGATCAGCTAGCATATGTCTTAACTCGTTCCCATCGATTTCCTTAGTCCAAATGATCAGCTAGCATATGTGTTCAACAAGATGCTCTAAGGCCTAAAAATTAACCATACATGTGACAATCTAAAAACCTATGACCTACATGCTCCATCATGAAGGAGTGTCAAGAATGTTTCTCTTAAATCATGGATTGATACTCGCTTATCTCTATTTTATATCCTCTCAACAACAACAATAACAACATACCCAGTATATTCCCACAAAGTGAGTTATATATCCTCTCAAATGATTTAAAAAAAAGGAACTAAAAGCTGCCACTTCATGTCATAGCCACCAGATTCACCCTCCTTAGTGATGTTCTCGCTTCTTTATTCTTTTGGGGGAAAAGATCTTCTACACCAATCAATAGGTCCATTTCTACCTTCAATCACCTCCCCACGAATAAAGATTCAGTGATGCACCTTGTTTTTCAAAAATTAGGTAGATTCAGGGTAAAAAGTGAGTAATGTGCATTTAGCTTGCAGGACAATTTGAACAGTATTTTTCTAACGGCCTATAAGGCTATCCAGATTTATTTTATGTGGGGTTCTTAATCATTTTTTGATCATAAAAACCGTGTTTACCATGTCAAAATAAGAAAAGAAGATAAATGAAACGCAGACTCTCGAAACTCTATCACAATGTACTACGTTTGTTTCATTTGACTATGCTAGAGCTTAAGATAGCAAGGCAGACTTTTGAATCTTGTGGTCCTAACCCAAAGATGTTATAATGCTGCACTAAAATGACCTTCGGATCTTATGGTCATAAACCCGTCATGCGGGATGTTGGAATTAAAGGGTTACTAAATATAGAAAGTGTCATTCTTTGTTAAACATACTAAAAAGGAAGGTACAACACATAAATTGAAACAGAGGGAGCAGTAAATTTGCATAAGCAGTACAATCTTTCATTATTGTCACTTCAAAAATGTCGAGAGCATGCTTATACCGTGGGATGATTGTGCTTCATCTGGACATATCAACCTTAAATCATAGAAAATTCTTAATCTCTCAAGAAGCTAAACGGATATTTCAACTTAAACATGGCTTTCTAAATACAAACTGTAATAACTATGTTATCAACATAAACACCAAATGAAATATATAGACTATGAGCACAGTGCCTACTAAACATTGAACGGTCAGCTTATAGATGTATTTGCCAATTCCCTAATCGCTCCCAACTGTTACATATAACGCACTTGGTTAACATAACTTGTATTGACCAACTTTTGGAGGCATGTCAAATGGCTCAGTGTAGATATTAAACGTAAATGGTTAAATGTGTAGTATATGATAAGTGTCCTACATAAAAATACAGCTATATTCATTGTAAAATATGCCTATAAGAGGATCCAAGTACAAGACATAAGTCACCCTTATGCCTTTTCAGGATCATATGGAATATAACAAACAGAAGGATGTTTCTGGAACGATTGAAAAGACAATATAAATTATCACGAGTGCCTTTTTGGTTTACTAACATATTTTTTAAGTTACTAAAATATTTACTTATGTATGCATAGCTCACTGCCTTTTCAAATTTTTTAATTACATTGGAGAAGGGGAGGGGGTTAGGGGAAGGGAACACTATGCTAGTACTGAGGTTTAAAACCTCTACCAACTGTGGAAGGCAGGGAGCTCATCAAGTGAGCTAGCCTTCAAACCCTCATTGCACTTATATGGAAGATAAATACAACAACAACAACAACAACAACAAACCCAGTGTATTCCCACCTAGTGGGGTCTGGGGGGGTAAGATGTACGCAGTCCGTACCTCTACCTCTGAAGAAGTAGAAAGGCTGTTTCCGATAGACCCCCGGCTCAAGACACGAGACACCACACAAATATAAAGTAACGCACAGAACAGGATTTCATAACGTAAATACGGCACCCATAAGTAGTAGGAAACATCGGAAAGCACCCAGATTCGTAATAAAGCATGGAACACCGAAAGCATAACAAGAAGAAGAATAGAAAATAGGAATAAAATAAGAATAGGAAGAATAACAGGAATAAAACCCCCACCAAATACTTCCCTACCCTAACGCCCCAAACTGACCCTAGTTTTCTGCCCTAATGCGCGCCCTCCAGACCTTCCTATCTAGGGTCATGTCCTCGGTGAGTTGTAGCTGCTCCATATCCCGCCTAATCACCTCACCCCAGTACTTCTTCGGCCTCCCCCTACCCCGCCTAAAACCATCCAACGCTAGCCTCTCACACCTACGAACCGGGGCATCCGTGTCCCTCCTCTTCACGTGTCCAAACCAACTCAATCGGACTTCCCGCATCTTGCACTCCACTGGAGCCACACCAACCTTCTCCCTGATAGTCTCATTCCTAACTCTATCCCCTCGAGTCATCCCACACATCCAGCGCAACATCCGCATTTCCGCCACTTTCATTTTTTGGATGTGGGAGTTCTTAACTGGCCAACACTCCGCTCCATACAACATGTCCGGACGGACTACCATCATGTAGAATTTGCCTTTAAGCTTGGGCGGCACCTTCTTATCACACAACACCCCCGACGCGAGCTTCCACTTCAACCATCCCGCCCCGATACGGTGCGAGACATCCTCGTCAATCTCACCGTTACCCTGTATCACGGACCCGAGATACTTGAAACTATCCCTCTTACATACCTCCTGCGAATCCAGCTTCACGACCACCTCGTCCTCCAACCTCACGTCCTTAAACTTGCATTCCAAATACTCTGTCTTGCTTCTGCTCAACCTGAACCCTTTAGACTCAAGAGTTTGTCTCCACACCTCTAATTTGTCATTCACACCCTTTCGGGTCTCGTCAATCAGAACTACATCGTCTGCAAAAAGCATACACCAAGGCACCTCCCCTTGAATACGCCGCGTCAATACATCCATCACCAAAGCAAACAAAAAAGGACTAAGAGTAGATCCCTGATGCACTCCTGTCAAGACAGTGAAATGCTCTGAGTCTCCTCCCGCCGTCCTTACCTGAGTTTTCGCTCCATCATACATATCTTTAACTGCTCTGATATAAGCCATCGGGACTCGACTCACCTCCAAGCATCTCCAAAGCACCTCCCTGGGAACTTTGTCGTAAGCCTTCTCTAGGTCGATAAACACCATGTGCAGATCCTTCTTCCTTTCCCTATACTGTTCCACCAGCCTCCGTACCAGGTGAATTGCCTCCGTCGTCGAGCGCCCAGGCATAAATCCAAACTGATTTTCCGAAATAGACACTATCCGTCTCAGCCTCCCCTCGACCACTCTCTCCCAAATCTTCATAGAGTGACTCAATAACTTAATCCCCCTATAGTTATTGCAACACTGGATGTCACCCTTATTCTTATAAAGAGGGATCATGGTACTCCACCGCCAAGCCTCGGGCATCTTTGCCGTCTTGAAGATTTCGTTAAACAGACCAGTCAACCACCTTACCCCAGCCTCTCCAACGTACTTCCAAAACTCCACCGGTATCTCATCCGGCCCCGTCGCCCTACCCCTCCGCATCCTGCGAACAGCCTCTCTAACCTCTTCTACCCTAAAACGTCTACAATAACTAAACTCCCGACACTCCTCTGAATGCTCCAGTTCCCCTAACACAATAGCTCTATCCCCTTCGTCATTCAAGAGCCTATGAAAGTACGACTTCCATCTATTCTTAATATGTCTGTCCTCCATCAACACTCTGCCATCCTCCCCCTTAATGCACCTCACCTGATCGAGGTCACGGCCCTTCCTCTCCCTAGCCTTAGCGAGTCTAAACAACTTTTTCTCCCCTCCTTTCCCCTGTAACCCCGCATACAGGCTCTCAAACGCGGCCGTCTTAGCTGCCGTGACTGCTGACTTAGCCTCCTTCCGAGCTAGCTTGTACTCTTTCCTGTTTACCCGTTTCTCTTCTTCGTCCCTGCTCTCCACCAACTTAGCATACGCCTCTTTCTTGGACCGTACTTTCTTCTCCACCTCTTCATTCCACCACCAATCCCCCTGATGGTACCCGGCCCGGCCCCTAGAAACACCCAACACCTCACTTGCCTTCTCCCTGATGCACCTAGCCGCCCTATCCCACATACTATCCACGTCCCCCCTACACTCCCACACCCCCATTCCCGCCAACTTCTCCCCTATCTCCCACGCATTCACTGGCGTCAAACCGCCCCACTTAATTCTAGGTCTACACTCCTTACTCCTCCTCTTACTATTCGTCTTTATACCCAAGTCCATGACCAAGAGCCTATGCTGGGTCGAAAGGTTCTCACTCGGGATGACCTTACAGTCCCTACACAACACCCTATCCCCTTTCCTGATCAACATAAAGTCAATCTGGGTCCTGGCCATCGCGCTTCGAAAGGTGATGAGGTGATCGTCCTTCTTCGGGAAGCCCGAGTTCACCACCACCAGCCCAAAGGACCTTGCGAACTCCAAAAGGGTAGCCCCCTCTTCATTTCTCACCCCAAAACCAAAACCACCATGCACATCACCAAAGCCTCCCGGTAACGCGCCGATGTGCCCGTTGAAATCTCCTGCTACAACAATCTTCTCCGAGCTAGGCACGCCTCTCAGCACCTCCTCCAAAGCCTCCCAAAACCGCAACTTCTCCTCCCCCTCCGAGCCCACTTGCGGCGCATAGGCGCTACACACATTCAGGGTAAACCCCCGAATGACCAACTTAATAGTTAATTGTTTGACAATTGCTATTAAGCCACTCCTTCAATTGTATATAATATTTTCCACACGGAGGGTACTGAGTAAATGAGTTATTTAATTTACCAAAAAGTTACTAAACTCTGTAATTTTTTTTGGCACCATCTTGGCACATATTTAATAAAATGATTATTTGATTTCTCAACGAAGAAAAAGCACAAGACATCACTTTTCTTGCATCCTCCATCTTTCTCTTACTGCTCACACTGTGCATTAGAGAAGAGTCCTTTTTCCTAACCCAACCCAAATATAGTTTCTTTTGTGCCTTTGAGAGAGAAATTCTGCAAGGCAGATGGGGGATTAAATAAGGCATTTGACTAAAAAAAAAGTAGCATGGTTTCAAGCAGCCATCACTACTGTAAGAACTTAAAACATAAAATGACGCCGACAAGGAAAGCTTAATTTTTTCCACATTTCTGAGTGTAGATAAACCTGCACTTTGCCAAATTTATTTCGATTTTGACAGATCAAATGCAACTTTTGGTATTCATGTGTCAGTCCAGGGCCCTAAATCAGACATCTTACACAGCAGTACATGCAACAACTGCTACCCCTTTCACTTCAATTTCATTTTAGAAATAAAAACTACATTAAATACAGTATCCTGTTATAATATATAGTATTTACCCCAAGTCTACAGCCCAGATATTAATCTGGACTCTGGTATCCAAACAAACTAAAGAGTTTTCAAATCCACATTATTGAACTCTCCCTAATAAGTAAGTTAATTACCACGCTATATACTTGAGCACTAAGTTGCTCGGACTCTTCAAAAATGTCTACGGGTGCGTGTCGGATCCTCCAAAAATAGTGTATTTCTGAAGGATCCGACACGGGTGCAGCAACATTTTTGGAGAGTCCGAGCAACTTAACTTGAGCACTTATAGCCAAATATTGGACACTATGGACTGCTAAAGGAGTACTTTTTAAACTGCCCATTGTCCCTGCACTGTACAATATCCTTTTGATGACTTTGACTTTATGCACTATACTATCAACTGCGACGCAGTCTCAAACAAATTACAGTCGGCTATATGAATCCTCATCGACCATGTTCACCATTCAAATTCATCAAAGGCCGACTATAATGAGAATACTGAATTGGTTTGTTTTACGATGGTTATGAAACTTCACATTTGCACGGGCATGAGACCGGTAACATGAGTAAGCTCACATTGTACAAAGATTCGTTTTGGTAAAATGCTTCATTAACAAAATTACTACCTTTTACCTATAGAAAAGGGAGTACTTTAACCTTTTAAGTCAGCTTTCCGGTGGTAAACTACCCAGTAAAATCAATAAGTCATACCTAAAAGGGGATATTATCTAATTCCTTAACATTGCAATTCGAATAATTTCTTGTGGCTACTCATAAATCATAAAAGTCTTGTATTCACGTTAGCAATACTGCAATCACAAATTGGCCGTGAAATGCAAAAACTAGTCTAAAGGAAGATAAAAGGCTTTAGATCATCTTGCTAGACGTCTACTTTAAATTGTTATATAAAGACACATTAAGTAGCACTTCAATTAAATGCAACAGCACCCAAATCAAAACTGAGCAATGTGACGGTAAAACTCCAATAGGGATAACATGTAATCAATTTATGGGCATAAATACCCCAATGGACCAAGCACATAATATAAATTTCACCAAAGAGTGCACAATGCCCTATCACCCAAAGCAAACAACAACCTGAGGACCTCCACCATCTCCTACATATCATGTTCCCTGCAGGAAATTAATAATTTGAAGTCTAACACGTTTGTTCTATACCTCCGAGACCCCTTCTAATTTGACGGCAATTATGCATCTAGTGCACAATCTCCATATAGATTTACAGCTGCATACTTTCATCTTCCGTAGAAGTTGAAAATCGCCTGAGCAAATCATATATTATGAACCATCATTACTAGCCTTGGAACTTGTAGACATATCAAGCATTAATATAACATGTGGAGAGCAATAAAATGGATCTTTCCGTTCTAATACTCTATCCGAGAGTTATCAGTATTAATGGAACGCTATTGGATCAAACGACAAAGACATTGTTGAGAAAAGATATGGCTTTTTTCGAATAAAATGAAAATTGGATTCATACAATAGGAGGAAGATTCCCCTTCCCTTAACCGGAAAGAAATGCGACCATGAAAGAGGGATTAAGTAGAACAAAAAATAAACTGAGTGGTAGAGTCGTGAAAACACTTATTCCTTCCATATTTTGAACCTTAGCTCCATCGAAGAATACATTACTATATCACATCCCAACAAACCATAATTGAATCAACACTTGCAGACTTCCATTTACGTAAATAAAAATGTAAGATTTTCATTCACTGCAAGACAATAGAGAGCTCTACGAAATCATTCGTCACCCGGGCAGGCAGTCAATATTTGTGACATCCTAAAGCCCAAAATACCGCAGTGCGTCATAACAAACTAAACAAAGTAGACGAAAAGGTAAAATTCACGGCTTTATTAATCCCAAATAATAATAATCTTCAGCCAATTTCTATACGTACATTGAATAAATCAAAGAAAAGGTTAGAAAAGAATAGGGATTACATACCAGTGATGCTGAGAAATAGAAGGCCAACGAGAAAGAGAAGAACTTGAACGCGCTTCTTCTCAATCATTGAACTTATAATTACTACACCAAAACCCTAAAAGTATCAAAAGCGAATCTACGAAAATGGGAACGATGGATCTGCAGCAGTTGAATTGAATGTTGCGTATAAGCTTGACTCAAATGAATCTGCGTTAATTTTATTAATTTATTCGAGTTCGTTAATTAAGCGGGAGAAGAAAGATCATCGCGCCGGATCAAAAAGTGTACCTTTAGAAATTTCAAAGTATATTGAACTTTTTGTCCTCGTTAAAATATTTTTTTTATCTTTTTAAAAAATTATTATTTATTTATTTTTAAATATAAATTATAATATTAACTTCTAAAATATAATGAGTTAGGAAGAATTTTGATCAATTAAAAACTCTTAAAATTATCAATTTAAAGTTGATTATTTTTGGCAAAAGTATAAACAACAATAGGAGTACGTTAGCTACTTTTGACAAAGTAGAATCTTGATCAATTAATAACTTAAATTTGTTTATTTAAATTTGGCTATTGTTGGCAAAGTATAAACAATAACAGGACTACGTGAATTAATTTTTGATAAAGTAAATTGTATTATATAAGGAGTCCTTGTTTTTTAATTTTTATTTTTCCTTCAAAGTAGGAGTTCTAACTAATGTGAATTATTATTTATGGCAAAGTACACAGTATAAGGAATCCCAGATTTTTAATTTTTATTTCATCATTGACATTCAAATCGCCCACGAAGGATTCCAAATCAAGAAAGGTTTCTGCCTATTTCAAACATAAACTAAAGCATGAATCTTTTCGGAAAACGAGAGATACAAGTATTTACCAATGAGTTGCCAGCCACCTCCACCATAGCAACTCGAGCAAACCAACAATTTTCTACTGATCTACAGAGTACATCTATCTAAAATTAAGTCAGACCAAGCATTTTTATATTCAGAATCGAACCATAACAGAAGAGGTTTCTTTGAAAAGTGCTTTATGATGTTGTTGTGGTAATGATCTAGGGAAGGTCTTCAGAGTTCAATGATTGTTTCCAACTTCTTTATGGCTTGGAAACGATGCAAGCATTACTGCATGCAATATAAATACATTGAATATTAATAGGTGATCTTGTCAATAAAATCATTTTTTATAAAGAACGCAGAGAATTTTATAAATAAAAACCTGAAATATAGTTCATCAAATTCAGTGTAATTTTTATTATTATTATAAATGTTATGATTGTTGTTGTTGTTACTGTGTAAACATGGGCTTGTACTAAAATAGATCTGTATTATATATGTACATTCAACTTATCCTAAATAACTAAGTGAATCCACCTTTTATGATTAAAGTTGCATCAGTCATGGATAGGGAGACGTCAAGAAATTGCTAATTCGGTGATCCAACAAGTACTTTTTTAACAACACCAACGTCATTGAACATTCATTAAGAAGCATATGCCAACCAACAAGTTACCTTATCAAAAAAAAAAAAAAAGTATGTACCAACCAACTAAAAAGTCTAACGAAACCACCTCTCTAGGTTGCATACACACACACTCCTCAGACCCTATTTGTGGGATCTCACTAGGTATGTTGTTGTCGTTGTTCCAAAACAACCATCCTCAGACCTTTTATAATCTGAGTGTGGGCAAGAACAACCTTCCACGCATTCAAGCCATGGCAACGCTCATTTAATCGATTGATTAAGGAGCTAAATTGTGATTGTGGTGTTTTGATTATCTACCGCAAAACAAGACACAAATTAATATAATTACAGTATGTCATGATAGTATATATTATTTAAAGAAAAGTTATTTTCTTTTTATGATTTAATTCTTAGTTTGATATAATGTGATTTTAAGCTTTAATTGATAATATTAGTGATGTACCCTTGGTTTTATTGGTTTCTAGGATCTATATTTCATGTTACATTTGATTTTGTTTTAGCTCCTATGACTTTCAGTTTTTATCGCAACGATAGCAACAACCGAGGCGGAGGCTACTATTAAGGTTAGGAAAAAAAGGAGTATAAGTAGGAAGGAGAGGCTGGCGGTTAGGTTGTTGGGGGAGAAAGAGGAGGATGAAGAGAAGTTTCTAGAAGGTGATGATGAAGAGTGTCTTTTTCTTCATTGGGAGTGTGGATTCGTGCAAAGTTTGCTACTTTCAATCTTTGATACTGTTAAAAAGGACCATGATCGATTACTTAGAATTATATTGCTCAAATTCTTAAAAAAAATGTTGATGGTTGTGTATCGCATCTTTCGAAAGTAGTGTAAGTTAGAGAATCTGACACGATTGCGCTAACATATTTGTAAAATTCAAGCAACATTGCTTGGAGGATTTTTTGAATAGACGAATATTGATTTCAATTATATGTTGTGTAAAGTCTTCGAAGCGGTACAAATACTTCTCAAGCAACATGTAGAAATTTTGAAGTGACTTTTTACATGCATAACAATACAGTTATACCTTGAAATATAAGCAGTTTGATCTGAATTTGTTTAAGTAGCTAGCATCAGTAAGAGAAGCATAATTTTCAATCTTTTGCTGGTGATAGAGTTATGTCCTTTATGGAGCTAATAGAAATGCAACAACTGATTTCTTATTATATACTGGTGACACTGATCATAAGTATTTATTGAAATTACATTATAAATGATATAATTAATATTGTTATTATCAACATAATCTATTTTATAATTCAACTTTTCAAATAATCCAGTAAAGGTCTTATAATAATGATAAGGGACGCACGTTATAATAATAATAATAATAATAATAATAATAATAATAATAATAATAATAATAGTAATAATAATAATAAGAATAATAATAATAATAATCTATATCCATAATGTATATCTATAATTTATATCTATATCTATATCTATATTTATATCTATATCTATAATTTATATCTATAATCTATAATCTATAATATATTAAAAGTGTGGAAACTTTTAGAAAAGTGATTTGAACTTTTTGCCCTTCACTAAAAGACTCCACAATAGATAAAACAATCATTTACCATATTACTAAATTATTATTTAATTATTTTAAAATATTTTAGGTGTCCCATTAAAATTTGGTTATTAATCATTTCTTATTTACACATAATTAAAAATACTATTAATTTTCAAGGTTATTAATCTTTTCTTATTTAAACATAATTAAAAATATTATTAATTTTCAAATATTAATTTACATTTGAGGAACTAATAATAAATTAATCTTTTACATAAAAAGATGTAACCAAATATGAACTTTAATACTAACAAAATATTATTTAGTAGTCATTTGTTGACTGAATTTTTCGGTCCCTTTTGAACAATAATTTCACAAAAATGGGTAGGTTATTTTGGTAAGAATTTTACTTAAAATAGAAAACAAATTAAGTAAACTCTCTTTTTTAATGTTAGCATCCAAGTAATTGTATGAATTTTTATCTCTTTACTTTTCTATTTAATTTATATTTTCTTTGCACTTTGAAATTTATTTTATCAGTTATTGGTTATTCGTTACTTTTAAATGTTGGTTTGATTGCTTAATTATGTGATTTTTTTATGTGTTTTATGATATTTTTGAGATTTTATCATAATTTATATTTGATAGGTGTTGACCTCACTCGAAAAAATGCCGTAAGGATGAAAATTTCAATTCAAATTTTAAGCTTCAAAATAACGCAGATAATTGAGGTACAACTTCTATTAATTGAATTAACATACGATTTATTATTTCGAAAGTTATATGATCTATCTAAATTTATTATTTAGGAGAAAATTATTCTCGCAATATTTTTTTTGATCGATCATATGTGGGTTAATTGATTAGTCACAAAGAAATTGAGGTTAACACTTTTAATATTCATTCTGATGTTGTCGTAAGTGTATCATTAAATATTTACATCTAATTATGTACGCTCTTTCATTAAAGATATATACAATATTGATTTTGAGTAATTGAAGAAAGTAAAAAGTTTGTCCATGTATGATCATTAGCTTTAGCAAGGTAAAGAAGTGATGTTGGACAAGATCGAAAGATAATAATATATCCTTACAAAATATTTTTTTATTCGTGCTTTCTTAATTTTCTGACTTTTTTTCTCCCTTTCTGTTATATTTTATATTATGAATATTAGTCTCAACCCTAAATTGGATCATAGTGTACTAATAATATTTATGTTTTAATTTTTATGACGTATATGTACAACAAATGCTCCTTTACAACTTAATTTTCCTTTACATCTTTTTCTTTAATGAGTAAAATTTTTTAATTCTTTAAATTTTTTATTTTATATATAATTTTATTTATTAAGATGAAACACTTATAATGTTAAATTATATCTTTTAAATAGATACAACATTTATTTTAACTCAATTGCTATTTCTTTTATAATTTTATTTCTTTGTATATGATTATACTTATCAACACGAGACACACGTGCAAAACACATACACTTGACTAGTGTAACTAAATAAGTGTTGTTTAATTTATTTATTTTTAATGTATATGGAGTAAAAAATAGAGAAAAGTCATATTTTCCCTCCTGAACTTGTCCTCCCAACTCACTTTAGCACTTAAACTTAACTTACGTTTATCTACCCCCCTTTAACATCTTTAAAGTGTATTTATTTCACCCCTCAAAATTAAATACCACTCTCATAACGGAGGGTGGGTTACAACCGCGCCATGTCAGTGCCACATCAGTGTCAGGTCATTGCCACGTAAGAAATTAGAATTTTTTTAAAAAAAAAATCTCACACGTACTATTTTTATGTTTTTTTTTTAAATCAAAAAATATTATATATATATTGAATAAAAAATGCCCCCACCCCCACTCTATTTTTATTTAAATAATATATATTTTATATAATTATTTTTATGTATTTTTATTTTAAAAATAAAAATATACATGTACTATATATACCATTCCAGCCCCTTCCCCCCAACCCCCGCTCTTCTTTCCTTCCAGCCCCCCACCCCACCTTATCCCCGTTCTTTCTCCCCTTCCAGCGCCCCCAACCCCACCCGCTATTCTTTCTCCCTTTTAATTAAAGAAAAGTGTTGCTTTAGGTGGTGTTGTTAATGGAAAAAAGTGAAAAAAATTAAAGAAAAGTATTGTTCTTGAGTGGTGTTGTTAATGAAGGAAATAAAGAAAAGTGTTATTCTTGAGTGGTGTTGTTAATGGAGGAAAGTGAAAAAAAATTAAAGGAAAATGTTGTTCTTGGGTGGTGTTGTTAATGGGGGAAAGTGAAAAAAAATTAAAGGAAAGTGGTGTTCTTGGGTGGTGGTATTAATGGAGGAAAGTAAAAAAAAATTAAAGAAAATTGTTGTTCTTGGATGGTGTTGTTAATCGAGGAAAGTGAAAAAAAATTGAGGTTGTTAATGAAGGTTTGAGTGTTGTTGTTGATGATGATTTGAAGAAGAAAGAAGAAAAAAAGTCTATTTTTTATTTTATTTTAAATTTTAATTTTTTATTATATTTTAAATATAATATTACTGAAATTATTTTTTGTAATAAATAAACGCGCCCCTTTTTTTAAAAAAAATGTCACGTCAGCTTTAGGTGTCAAACAAATACATTTTAAAGATGTTAAGGGGGGTAAATAAACGAAAGTTAAGTTTAAGTGCTAAAGTGAGTTGAGAGGACAAGTTTAGGGGGAAATATGTCTTTTCTCTAAAAATAAGTATAAATAACATAATTACCAAACCTTTTGGAAGTAATTATACTCTCCACATTTTTGTAATTACTTTACTCTCTCTCTTATAGTCGACATATGTATAACATTCTGTTTATAAGTTGAGATTTCTGTAATATGTTTAGGAAATTAAGATTTTTTGTAATATTGGAAACATAAGTGGTATATTTGTGTAATTTTTAGAAAAAATAATAATACATAGAAATTGTATCTAGCGTGCTCCTTCTAATTTAACTAGATATTGGAGCCCGTGTCAGCACGGACCCAATGTGCTATTTTTCAGCTATTATATGTTATTTTTTTATTTAAATTTATATGACACTGATTAATATTTGTGAAAGTTAATAAAATTTATTATATATAGTTTTAGATATTTTCACTGTTGTAATTTACAATTTTAAATTATTTGCTAGTGCAATTTATAATACTTTTCTTGTTTAAACTTTTATGGTATTGATGGTGAATTTAGACTTTTAAAGTAATTTAAGTTTATAATTATTGTAATTTATAATATTTTTAACAAATTCAATTTAAACTACACTAATATAATTTCGAGAGTAAACTAAATATCACGAGTGAAATAGCGAAATCAGAATGTCTTGAATAACTCATAATAACTAATTAAAAGTGATAGAATAAAATTGCTATAAAGAATACTTGTGAAATTTTTTTTAAGTGGCCTCACATAAAATGTCAAATTAATTTAAAATATCAAGAATTAATTTATCATTTTATGTGTATTTCACCTTTTATAAAATAAATATTATCAATTTTTAAATACTTAGATGACTCATAATATTTAATTATATACAGTAAAATTACAATTGAAACAGTTGAAACAACCATATTATAAATGTCTATTTTATTTTTAAAAAAATAATATTATTTGTTTTAATAAGTAAATGTCATATAATAATTATTTAGGAATGATATAGTAAAATTATGGAGCAAACAAGCTGGAAGCAGGACGAACGCCAGCTGCCTGCTTTCAGGTGCCTGCCACTGCCGTTTATATATAGTAGTAATATAATAAATTATTATATTAATTTTTTTTATGATTCAGAATGAAGAAATTGTTCAAAGTTGAAGAATGTATTAATTATTATTTTTTCAAAATTATTCTTCGTTTCTTCAGCCACTTGTAAATCTCAAATATTAATTATCTCCATTTTTAAGAAGAGTTGAAAAGAATTAACAGATAATATTAATAAATTATTTTTTAATTTATGTTTTTAAATATCTTTTGGGTGTGTCGTTATTAACTCTATTTATTAGATGTTTCTCGAGAATTAAACACTATTAAAAGAAGTAGTCTTTGATATAAAAGTATACTTGTAAATAATTACAAATTATTGGCCTTAAATTTTTAAAGTGGTAATTATGCTAAAATAAATTTATTTTGCTAAAACAACACTTATTTTGAGACCAAAAAAGAAAAAGTTATTATACAGTTTATGCACTATTATGCAACAAATGATAACGAAGAAATTATTATGTGATGATCAATGAAAGGAGAAAATAATTAATGAAAGGAGAAAATAATTAGACTCTTCCCTTCACTTTTCTCTAATACTTGTAATATTTTCCCGTATCTCTTCGACATAATAATGCATAGTTCTCGCATAAATTTAGTGGTAGAAACGTAATCTGTATGCAAGCTAAATGCTGCGTCATTTATATTAAATTTTAGAAATCAAATATTGTATTGATTATGTAGAATTTAGTAATGCAGAGTTTTTATGTTAGAAAAAAAATAAAATGAAACCATGTATCACTATATTGAATTCTATATGATAATTGTTTTTCTCTTTTCCTATATAGCGAATGGGGAAGACCAATTCATGATATGGCAAATTTTTCATTTGGGTAGAGAGTCAAATATCCAAATATACCCTATGTTACAAGTTTGGTTTAAATATACCTTCGTTGTTAAAGTTTAGGAGCAAATATATTCCTAAACTTTGTGAAAAGGTCCAAATATACCATCCGTTACAAGTTTGATCCAAATATGCCCTTACTGTTAAAGTTTAGGAGCAAATATACCCTTTAACTTTGTGAAAATGTCCAAATATACCCTCCGTTATAACCCATAACCCAACCCATCAATTTGGACCAACCCATAGACCAACCCAAATTTTGTTTATCAAAATTTCAATCTTATAATGTTATCGAAATATTTCATCAGTTCAATGACTCTTCAAATATTATGTTAATATTGCATTTTTCTTATTACCAGTGTGTTCTACTTCAAATATTGTGTTGATATTGCATTTTCAAACTTTGGTTTGTTTTCATGTTGTTTGATTTTATCGCGAAGGACTCTAATCTACTGAAATATTTCAAAATAGTTGTAAAATGTGGAAGAATCAGGGTCATGGCTTCTCCAGCTGTTTCAACTCCTAAGAGAGAGACAGACTCCAAAAAAATGAATTGTCATATCCGAAATAGGCCTTGTTTCAATCTTTGGAAGTAATATCGACAATTTTTACAACAAACTTCTCGAGGGGCAGAGTAGAATCACTTTAATATACAGATTTGATGCCTCAAGTTGCACAGTTAGGTTCGTGGAACAGATTCGTAATTTCGCCTTCGAAGGCTAGATAGACGGAAAGAATGATCCACAATATGTACATACTTGGACCAAACTTGTAACGGAGGGTATATTTGGACCTTTTCGGAAAGTTAAAGGGTATATTTAACCCATTACCCTTTTCATTTTACTGAATGATCCACAATATGTACATTTTTTTTTTTGGAAAGGTTAGGCCAATATCTGTTTTCTCAAATTGTGGTTCTCCTTTAATATATAAACAATCAAGAAATTCAAGAGAAAAGAAGTGAGGAGGGGAAAATTACACGTGCAATTTTCCAAACCTTTTATAATTATTATTGGTTCGAGAACCTTGATCATGGAAAATTAGTGAATTCCTATAACTAGGCTCCAGTACAATAAACTTGTGCACGTCAATATTTGGTACACCTTTAAACATGTCTCCAATTTGATGCCACAAATGCTATCATTTTATAACCTTTTTTCTTTTTAGCCAAAAACAATGTCCACAAAGGTAGGAGTAAGGTTTGCACACATCCTATACTCCCCCAATACAACTTGTGAATTACACTGGTATTTGTTTTAGAATGATACAAACAAAAGTTGTCTGAATTCAAGCAGAGAATTTGGCAGAAACATTATCTAAAATTCTAATTTAAGTAGAAGGAAGACCTCTAACAATGTCACAAGGTAACCTTAGAGAGGCAGATTGCTTCAAACCTATCATATTATTATACACAGAATTCATTATTTATTAGAGTGCTATATTTTGGTAGAAAAATGTCAACAATGCAGTAATCCTGAAAGATTCATCATGCAGTAAAGAGAACAACAAGAATAGATAAAGCAGTTTTTCCCTACCATTAACTAACTTGAGAAAGGCAATATTCCCTGAGTATTACATTTGATGTAAGTCACAATGTCTTAACATCATTTGAGCAAAAACATGTTTCATGCTCTCATAACATAACTAGATTAGAGAGGCTGTTTCCATCAGACCCTCTGCTCAAGAAAAAACAGTACAAAGCAGTAAAGCGAAAGAAATAACAAGCGTACAAGAGACAACAGCAAATAACAAAAGCTGATAGATCCTCTGCTCTCTTTTCTTCCCCGGGAAAGACCCAGCTAACCTGCAACTAAGGCATCAGGTTATCCCACCAGGGTTTCCAAGAGAGTACATCAGTATATCACCAATTTGTTTGCACCGGCTCGGTTGACTAGTATCCACTGTGGACTTCGGACCCAAGTTAAGTACTATCGCGTTGACCTCTGAAATTTCTAGTCCAAGGGTTCTGCCACTAATGAGCGTATCTCTATGTAAGGAGCACTAGAACTCAAAACACAACTACTCCTACTTTGAGGCCAAAACTACGCAAGAAAAGTTCAGCTAGTTCAATGCAAAACATAGAGCTTGATTACGATAAAAATGTATACTTTCGAAACTGATTCTCTCCCATGGTCAGGCCTCTGAAGAGCTGAAGTTTATTCCACCAAAAGCTGGTTATTAAGAACTAAAAACATCATACATACGATTCTTATCTTTGATGGCATGTTGACATATAGTGATGCAATCCACTCCAAGTAATCGTTTTCAAAACATCAATACAGATCACTCTATTTTGAAAGGCAACACCATGACTTCTATCAAAAACCTCACCCCTCTTGGAGTTTATGCATGCTTTGCTGCACTTGTTGAGCTAAGGAAAATCCAAACCTAAAGGTACTAGACAAGCTAAGGGCAAGAGAGATAATCATGAGTTTATCAAGGACATTGACAGCATTGACAATACAACAATAACAATTACTACTGCTCTTCAAATACCAAACCGTTGTCATTCTCAAGAATGGATAAAACTCGTGAATTTATGATAGCTTTCACTATGATCATTCCCTAAATTCTCCATATCAGGCATGACAGGACCAATCAGTTATCCATTACTGTTAATATCATCATAAACAAAGACCAAACGGTAAGACAAAAACATCTGATTCAACAACTCCCAGCTAAGTCTTGGTATATACATGGTTAAAAGAGTAAGCAGAGACACAGCATACACTAAAACATAACCAAGAAAGACACAACTAACATGACATTACCATCCAAAGAAACTACTGTGCTAAGATGTGGACTAATGGAAGCAAAGCTACCCAACTAGCCATAAAGACAACCAAATTGACATTAAAACTTAAACAAGCCTGAAGAAGCAATGGGCTGCATTGGACAAGGAGTCTGCAATGGCTTCAACAAAGGATCAGCAACATCAGCAGCCAAACCAGTACTCTCAATAACATCATTTAAATACCTGAGCCTATCAGTCAATTCCATTACTTGTGCCTTCAACACATTATTCTGTGCAGCACAAATTGTATATCTCTCCGTTGTCTCTTCAATCTTAGTCACAATATTCTTGTTTGCACCCTGTAATCTGCTCACTTCACCTGTCAAATCTTGCAGAAGCTTCTGCTTCTTCATCCTCGAACGCCTCGCCGATTCCCTGTTGGATATCATCCTTTTCCTCTTCTTTTCATCCATTCCTGCATACCTTTGATCATCTTCTGATGCAGATGAACTAACACTCTGCCTTAAAGCTGACATTTTTCCTCAATAGTGTCTACAAATTCAACAGTACCCAAAGTCTATGATTTCAAGAATTGCCAATCTATAAAAAGGGTACTATTTATCGGGTATTTCCAAAGAGGGTATTCAAGAAAAATCATAAAAATGATAGAGAAACAATACGGAGAAAGATTGACGAAAACAATCGCCCAAAAAGGTGGTGGAAATCACAGAGATCATAGATTGATTCCTAACTAAAGAAACCTCAAATTCATTGTCGTTAAGAAAATCAGCAACAACCCCAGAAATACCCACCTTTGTAAATCTCACAAATAACAAAAACAACAACTATAGATTAAAAAAAGAAAAGTGATATCAAGATATGGGGTTGTCACAGAAAAGGCAATCTTTTTTAAGACAATGAACAAAGGTTGATTGATTGCAAGAAAGAAAAGACACACAGAAGGAATCAAGAAAATAAGAAGGGAAGATTAAGAACGTTGGAGACAAAAAATGGTAGGTGGAGGAATAATTGAGGAAGAGATTAATATGGAGAAACCAGAAAGTATTTTTATGGAGGCGGAGAAGAGGATTACGTTACGTTACGTTACGTTACTCAACCTTTGATGAAAGGTGTTTATTGGATGGACTGGTAAAGATAGTTTGAAGGCGAGAAGAATGTTCTTGATGACAATTGTAAAGTACACTTGTAGAAAAATACAACAAATATTAATCATTCAATTCCACACATATTTTTCACAAAAATTAACACTAGACTTGCTTCGACTTTCAATTTATTCGTCAAGCTTTCATCTTTTGATCAATTTCATATCCTATACATACTTTTAATTTGAAATTATATTGGAAATGTTTGATACATCAGATAAGATAAGTAGGAATATCTTGACATATGATTGATAATACCACCTTTAACTCAAAAATGATGAGATAATAGAGTTCGGAATAATTAATAAATCCTATCAAATATGGGATAAAGTTAATCTCAAATTTACTAAATTCGTATCCAATCAAACTGAGATAGGTAAATCAAAAACGGAAGAACGGATTTTGAAACCGAACTCATTAATAATCAAAACACTTGTTAGTTTTTTCATTTATTTTGCTACTCAAAATCAATGTTCCAAAGCATACTGTGAATTTGAAACATGAATCCACAAAAGGAAATAAAAATTTCAAGAGTCATCATCTTAATCCTAATTTTGTTTGAAAGGAAAGGAAGAATAATTTTAGGATATAAAAACATACTTTTTTACGAATATTCATTATGTTTACTTCTTCTTTTTTAATTCTTTCTAGGTGATTAAGCTCGTGAATATTGATTGATACTCCTCCGTTTTAAAATAGTTACTTTTTTTACTTGACACTCTCCTTAAGAAAGTATTTATTAGAGGTTTATTTTATCAAATTAGTCTTATTAATTATGCTTTGAAAATATAAATTTAAGTAAATATACTTGGTTTAGTCATTTAATATTGAAGGTAGTATTGGAAGAGCATAATAAAATACTATTGATTGATACTCCTCTGTTTCAAAATAGTTGATCCTTGACACTCTCTTTAAAAAAGTATTTATTAGGGGTTTATTTTATCAAATTAATCTTATTAATTATGCTTTGAAAATATAAATTTATGTAAATATACTTTGTTTAGTCATTTAATGTTGGAGGTAATATCGGAAGAACATAATAAAATACTCTTGATTTCATCAAAAGAAATAATTAAATTAAAATAAATATTTTAAAAAAGATGACCAACTAAAACGAAACGGAGGGAGTATAAAAATTCTTAATAAAATGATAGTGCTACTTGTGGACATTCTGTAATTGATTCCAATCTAATCTGAAAGCCTTCACGTCGAAATTCAAAATAATATCCAATCGAAGAATAATACTTTTTAATATTTTAAAAAATGTCAAAGTTGGTTGAATTGGATAAGGGTAGCAACAGATGAATGGCGCGAAAAGATAGATTAGGATAGAACTACATTAATTATTATACTTTATTTGATTTAAAAGTAATAATTCTTAGTAATTATTTAAAGCGTAGATTATGATTAGATTAATATTGAGTTTATTATTTTCTCCAAATTTAATTCATACTTATATGTTATTATCTTCTACTGTCGCTTACACCCTTTATTGTTTTTCAAATTAAAACTCCAAAAATTTACTAATTTTGAGTTTACTTCCTTTGCCAACTTGTTGTCGTAATTTCACAAGCTCTTTACCATAATAAGGTTGTATATATTAAAAGAAAAATAAAACGCACACGCACAAAATAATAAAAAATAAAATAACAACTATAGTGACAATTAGGGAGTTCTCTTATTTGATCGCTTTAACAAATTAGCATCAAAGGTTATCTTGTGGAGATAAATGATTTCTTTGTTCTTAATTAAGAGTCTTCCTTAATAATAATTTTATTCCAAATGGAAAGTGCTGTCTTTGAAATAAAATTTAGACAAAAGTAGGAGTTCTCTAATTATAAGTTAATTAAATGGTTTAAGTTCAACATTTTCTTAGAAAAAAAGACAAAACTTTGGTGCGTGCATGCAACTACCTAAAAGACCTGTCTGTAGAGAAGGCTTCTAGATATCTTGGCATAAAAAATAATATTTTCTTCATTTTAATTTGTTTATATCCTGCTTTCTTTTTCAAAAATATCTCTTTTATTGATAACTATGTAATTTCAACATTTTACATGTCATACTTAAAAGATTAAAGGAGACCCGATATCTTTAGATTAAAATTACAAAATTCAAAAATCTTCCTTAATTTTTAAAATATTCCATGTCAAATCAAAAGTCAAAGATTCTACAAATAATTTTCTGGGTGAAAAGGCATGTTGCAAATAATCTTACTTAAAATTAAATAATACTTGTTTCAAAGTTCGGTTGATAAATACAGCAGTAAAAGTTGAAATTTACTTGAAAGGTTCGGTTTGGGTTAAAAATTTATTCACTTTTTATCTTTTGGTATTATCTTAAATTGCTGGCTAAAATACAAGGAGTTAGGGGTGGATATGGTACAAAATTGATATAATTGGAATTGTCATACATTTTCACACTGCCAAATAGATTAGTGAGAGGAAGAAAGAGCTGGTGATTCCACAAAACAAATACTCATGTTAAGCTGGGCAGATTACATAAATCCAATACCAATTTTGCCACTGGAAAAACATTATACTAACTTCTAATCCTGCATTTTCTTTGGAATAGGTAACAAAGATTGCCTCTTCAATCCACAACTTCAGTCTCACAGTTCTCTTTGAACAAAATGCTCTTCATTATCTCTCTCATCGAAACTTCGATCCATACAATTTTCCCCAGAACCAGATCAGATCTAACTGTCTTACCAGGTTCTGTAGATTAGATTGCTAAGGCGTTCGGCAGGAGATCTCCTAGCTGCGCAAGTGTTCTCTTGGCATGTCACTCACCTTAAATCACATAGTAACAGGTGGCCAACAAGCCAAGGAAACTTTGGACTTTGCAAACAATGGCCACACGATCATCTTTCATGAAATGCTTGAGCCATGCAAACTCATGACGTACCTTTTTGAGAAACAAACTCATGATGTATCTATCAGCGTAAAAATGAAACTTACGGCATATAACCCAAAATATAAGGACAACTAATTATACACGTTGATAAGACCATGCTGAGAATTTACCCAAGCATACTTCAACGGAAAACATCAAAGCTACCGCACCAGCCTATGATTTCCTCCGGGCAAGCTAGAATACAATAGAGGGAAGACCAATCTGATATTGGAACAAGGTTAAATCAAAACTTTTAAGATAGGCCTATTATAATTTCTTAATTTAATTTTACAATAACATACCTAGAGAAATCCTAAAAGTGGGGTCTGGGAAGGGTGGTGCCTTATTCCTACCTTGTGAAAGTAGAGAGACTGTTTCCGATAGGCTCTCGGCGCAGGTAACGATATCCAAACAGTAAGAAAAGGAAAAACACTAAAGAAGAAACCATACATAAAACCATGGAGAAAAAAATATGAGATTACTAATAAGAGGAACTCGACAACACCCAACGACCTACTAGCCTTCCACCCTAATCTTCGATCTCCATGTCCTCCTATCTAGGGTCATGTCCTAGGTAAGATGCAGATGTGTCATATATTGTCTAATCACCTCTCCCCAATAGTGTTATCTAAAGCAAAAAAACACTTAAAAGCTCTAAGGTCTGTTGGAGCTTTAAGCACAAAATGAGAATAAAGCGTAGGCTTTAATTAAAAAAGGCGCAAAGGGATAAAAAGTACAAATATATATGTTTAGTCTAAGATAAATAATTATAAGCATGAATGACAAATATATTAGCTAAGAAATTGAAAAAATTACGATAAAGTGAAATATCAATTGTTTAGTGTCGTCTCTCCGCTCATAGGCAAGGAAAAGTATGCCTTAGAAAATTGACGACGACACTGAAGTGCACATTAAGTGAGGCGAAGCACTCAACACGTTTTGAGCCTCGGTTTAGGGCTTAAGCGCGCCTTTGATAACACTGCTCCCCAATACTTTTTCGAGCGATCTCTACCTCTCCCAAGACCCCCATAACCAACCTCTCACATCTCCTCACTGGGGCTTCTGCGCATTTCTCTTCACATGCCCGAGCCATTACAAACTCTCTTGATTTGCTAAAATGGACAAGTAAAGTAAAATATCTATCTTTGGTATAGGGACAAGCAATACCCTTACCATTTACCAGAATTAAAAAAAATCTCTTCATCCATAGCTAAGAACTTTTTGAAACTAGAACAAGAAACAACTTGAGTTTACGTTATGCAAGTCACACAGTTAAATTGTGATTGCATGGATCTTATTCCACTTATTATGATGCATCAGATTGCATAAAGAAGCTTGCTTGATTATTTTATTAAAATAAATGGACCAACACAGACACGACTTGCCTTGGTCTTATGTTGGCATGCACATTGGCTAATCAATTGGGTACCACTATCTCCCACCAACACGAATATCGGCAGCTAGGAAAATCCATCTGGTGTCGCCTCTGTTGAAATCCCAAATATTGATCCCCAAAGGTTTTTATCCAAGTCTCAACTACTAGTTCCCACCCACCCCCTTGGGGTTCACACAAGACCTACACTTATGCACTAGATTTTCCCGTAAATAAGCCAACCCCTTTAAGGTTTCTATTATTTTTATTGCTAAGCAGAACCTGTAGGTTTTGGCAATGAACCACTAGTAGAACTCCCTTGCACTAGTTGCCAGTTAATCGGGAAGCTGCAGTTTATGGCAGAATCTAATGCTGCAGGCACATTTCACTAACTGTCAGGTACTTCACCAGCAGTTTCAGAATTTAAAGGACTAATCAGTATCAAGTAAATTTAGGATAAAATCCTATTTGGTCCTAAGACAAATACATGCCAAGGAACTAGTCGGAAATAAAAACAAAATACATGTATAGGATCTGCTGGGAAATAAAAGCTCAACCATCGACACCATCATGACACATGTATCAGCATAATCACATAGAGGATTGCAATAGAAAAATCTATAAAAGATCAAGAATTAAAGAAGGCATCATGCAATTTAACCTTCTGTTACAGTTGCAACTATGTGTAAGCACAGAAGATTGCTTTCATGATGAAGCAGACAAGTCTCCACTGAATTTCACCCATGAACGGGCTTTAATATAATTACCAACCCTTGATCTACACAAAGAAAAAATTATGAAATGTGATTAACCGCCATAGACCTCGTACATTTAACTACTCTAAACCAAAATTGAAAGAGAGATAGGAGGATAAAAGCACATACCTGCCTTGCAATGTAACCATGAGTCACAAAGACTTTTGCTTTTGTCCCACCGGAAGAACATCGTAACAGAATGACTCGATTCATTAGACCATTCTCAAGCTTCTCCACCATAATTAACAATTAACAATATCTTTGTAGAGGTGTCCATCTATGTCAGGGACGAATCCCTTGTCTATCATTTTTTCTCTGATAATGTCATAGGTAATTCTATTGGGTGCCAATCCTCTTTCCAACATCTCATTCAAAAGAGCATTTGCTTCTTCCAGCTTATCTTTCTGACAGAAACCTTTAATCAACACGTTGTAAGTGACAACATTTGGTTGCTTTCCTTCCTTCTCCATTCTTTTCCTAATAGTAACAGCTGCTTTGGGGTTACCTTCTTGGCAGTAGCCAGCCATCAACGTGTTGTATGTCACGTGACTTGGGAACAACCTTTTCTCAGACAGCTCATCTAGAAGTCTCACTGCCTTTCTTGATTCTCCCCTTTTGCACATTGCATCTATTCGAATGTTGTAAGTTACTAGATCAGCCTTCACACTCTTCTCCTCCATTTCCTCTAGTAGCTCTTTTGCTGCTCCAACATTTCCGTCTCGATAATAACCACCTAATAAGCAATTATATGTTGAAATGTTGGGACAAATCAGTTTGCTCAACATTTGGTCACGAAGAGCGACTGCTTCTTCCATTTTGCCAGCCTTACTATGAGCATCAATAACTGTGTTGAAAGTTAGTACATTTAGATCTAACCCTTGCTTCACAATATCATTAAACAACTCTTTAGCCTCTCCGAACATCTTCATTTTTGAAAAACCATTTATCATTACATTATAAGTCCGAATATTAGGTTCCAACCCCAAATGTATCATTTCTGCACGTAAACCAAGAGCCTCATCAACTTTCCCATCACCAAAGAGCCCATAAATTAACGAGTTAAACGTGACAACGTCCAGTCTCATCCCTTGAAGCTGCATTTCTTTAAAAACCTTCACGGCTGCCCCCACATTATCATCCTTACAAAACCCATCAATAAGAATATTATAAGTTCTCTCATTTGGACTCACCCCCTGCTCCACCATTTCTCTCAAAAGCGCATCCGCTTTATACATCTTCCCATCCCCACCCCTCTTACAATACCCGTCAATCAACGTATTGTAAGTAACCACATTAGGCATAATCCCTCTAACCTTCATATCATCCATCACATCCCTCGCCTTATTCAGCTTCCCCGCCTTACACAACCCATTAATCACAACATTAAACGTGTACAAATCAACCCAAATCCTCCTCCTAATCATCTCCTTATACACGTTCTCCCCTACCTCAAATTTCCCCTCTTTCACCACCCCTTTAAGCATCGGTTTACACGAAAACACACTCAACTTAAACCCATAATCCCCAGCTCTCC
Organism: Capsicum baccatum var. pendulum; assembly: GCA_030864225.1. NCBI lineage: Eukaryota > Viridiplantae > Streptophyta > Magnoliopsida > Solanales > Solanaceae > Capsicum > Capsicum baccatum. Next base: position 268,096,048 of record CM061557.1, read on the forward strand.
TAAAACCCTCCAAAGCTAAATCCAACTTACCATTGTTAACATAAGCTAATACCAACATATCAACAATAATAGAATTAGCACAGAAATTATCACTACATGTCAAAAGCGTATGAAAAACAGAAGAAACTGAATGAGTCTTCCCATTTTTAACAAAATCATGCAATAAAGATCGAACCTTTGGGTATTTTTTATCATTAACTAACAATACAAGAAGTTTAAATAAATTTTCAAGAGGATGGTAAACCTTAGACCACCTGAAAAACCCCAATATGGACGAAGAATCAAACCCAGATTCCAAAAGAAGTTCAAGAAAGGAAGACGGGTTAATGGGTTTAATTAATTCCTTGAGGTTATACCAGTGCTGTTTTGAAATTAATTCTTCAACTTTGGATTTGAAAATTGGGTCGGAAAAAAAGTTGGGTGCTGATGTTGGTGATGGATTTGCTGTGTGGAGGAAGCGGCGGGGTGTGCGAGAATGGAGACAACGTCGGACATATGTAACCGACATGGATGCCGGCGACACAAGTACTGGAGGAGTCTTGGTTAGGAACAGGGGAAACATAGACAGCTACGAACAAACTGAAACTGAATTTGGGAAAATTTGGTGTAATTTACGCGAGTGTAGTATCCAGTTTCAACTAGGAAAATGGCTTTAAAATAGCCCTCTAAAATTAGCTAAGTTTTCCTATTCAAATAGGGATGGACATGGTAGGGTACCATAGCGTATTTTAAATTTTGTTATAGTAATTTTAATTTTTGGTATTTCAAAAAATAATATTATTACCATATCAAATTAGTTTGGTATAGTTTTTTATCTTTAAATTCAATTTTAATATTTTATGATATGATAATTCGGGAACAATACTTTATTTGATTTCGACTTACATATATTCATATAAAAAAACTATAACTTAAAAAAGTCTCAATCATATCAGACTAATAACTATCTTTGTTAATCATCTACATAAAAAGAATATTTCAATCACGATTGAGTAGTCCAAGATGCAAACTCTGAACAACATTACCTAAATTAAACAAAGTACTTCGAAATAATAAGTTTCTCAAAAAAATTATTTCTGAATAAAAGTTACTTTTATGTTTAATTGTCTAATCAATGACATATAAATATATTTAATAATCTTAAATAGTAGTAATATATTTGGTTTTTATATATTATTAAAAAACTTTGATTCGTTATACGATATTTTGGTATTTATTGAATAAATACCATATCAAATATAATAATAATTTAAAACTCCTATCAAATACCATAATATCGATACTGCGGTATAAAAAATTTCGATATGGTATTCTGTATATACCATCCATGTCCGCCCCTAGGGTCAAATATGTTCCAATCGTTATCAAAGTTTGTAAATATATTTTTATTTTAATAATTTTTTATATGTATTGATAATTAAGTGAGGTGAACGTCACGTGGCATATCACTTTAGCGTCAGATATATATTTTATTTTTTATTTAATAGAAATTGAGTGAGGTGTATGCCACGTGGCATGCCATCTCACCCAATTGTCCGTCCACATTAAAAACTGTTAAAAGAAAGGTTTATTTGGATACTTTAGTAATGACAAGAGTAAACACGTAATTTTGTCCCTCCGAAAGATTAATTTACCCAATTTTACCTTATCCTACTGTGTACCCTCATCCATGTTATTATACCCTCACAAAATACAAAAATAATAAACCTTGTCTTATCCTAATATTCTAACAACCCACCCAACTAAAAATTGACAACACATCCTAACCCCTACCTCACGTCACCCTAGGCAACCCTCTCACATTTGTTACTTGTTTTAACCAAATACACAGGATAACAACTTGAAAGGGGCCCACAAAATATTTAAAGAACAAAAATACACACAGATTGACAAAAATCGCACACACACTCACAAAATCACCGGAAAACGCCCATACACACTCACTGAGCAAGGAGAAATAGTGAAACAGCGCGATTGACGGAGATCCGGCGAGAAACAGCGAAGCCGGTGAGATCTGTCCGTTTCGCTTGAGTTTTCCGGCGAACTTTTTCGCCGGAATTAGTTTATTGGTCGTCGTCTGCTCGGTTCAGTCCCAAACTCCCTATATCTCATTGATTTCCTTCGAGTTCCTGTTAGATTTAGACAGAAAAATAACACGGTCGCCGGAATCAAACCTTATCCCGTCAATTTTCCATTTTCGCAGCTCACTGAAGCTCATCGGAGCTCGATTTGCATTGGGTTTTGGGTTCCTGGTGGTTTGTTGGGGGTCTTGGGTTCATCTATTTCTTGGTTCGTCGTCGATATTAGATTTCGAGTTGTCGTTATCAAATTGCGTCATCGTTCTTGGTTGGATTTCGTATAACAAAGTTTGTCTCACTGGTTTTGAAGTTGTCCTATTATTTTTCTCTATACCGAGTTAGATTCATCGCAATCGAGGTTCTATATTCGAGATTCCAAGTGCAGGTCTTCTTTAATATTATTACCAACCGAAATCGATTATCAGAAGGTCCATTTCTTTAACTCATTCTCTCTTCTTTATCGTAATTTGTTGATGTCACGCCCCAAAATCCCATCGGGCTGGACTGGCACCCGAAGCCGAGAAGGCCCGGGAGAACCCTGTCACGTCCCAAAATCCCATCGGGCCGGACTGGCACCCGGAGCCGAGAAGGCCCGGGAGAACCCGTTCAAATACCTGTACTTTCACTTACATGTCACCAAAAATTTGGGCAGCACTTCGTTACATAGAGAAGGGTCTAATTCCCTGTATCATCACAACACGCACAAATATATATATATATATATATATATATATATGGCCGTCGGGGCCACCACATATACAAATATAACATCACTATATAAACTCCCATGACTTTACCCTTCCTTATGTCTACAAAGCCTCTAGAATATACATGACATAACTAGGGTCGGGACGAACCCCCGCCCACACATGACTCCTGTACAATAACAAAACATAAGAAATCGACTCGGAAAGCTCCGAAGCAAACTGGAGCTCACCAACAACAGCTGTATGACCTGGCTCCTATCTATGCTGTGAATGAGCTGAAGTACCTGTGCCTGTAGCATGAAATGCAGGTCCCCCGTGAGGGACGTCAGTACGAAATATGTACTGAGTATGTAAAGCTGTAAATAATCATATGTGATATGGGGCATCAAGAAAATCATACACATGTGAATAAATCATAATAGAAGTGAACCACACTTCATAAACAATTTTAGGATCATGAACATTATCATTAATCTGAATTGGGTTCTTGAATTCAAACACATTTGTGGAACGGTATACATTCGTTCATTTCATTCTTTACAATTATTATTCGCCATTACCTCCTCCTCCCGAACCTCCAACCACCTAACAATAATCAATACTGTACCGTACTGTGACCATTAGACCGCCCCCAGTACATATCAATTGGGATCGACCCATGCTAGGGTTATGCCCCTGGGATACCACCCATAAACACATAAATAGGGATCGACCCATGCTAGGCTTATGCCCCTGGGATACCACCCACACGTATATCAAGTAACACACATAAGAGGTCCTTCCAATAACTTAGTTCAAAGCTTTTGAGATTATTACATTAGTGTTTATGACAATATAGTACCTTTGGAACAATGATACATCAATAGGAATCAAGTAATAGACCTTCCATACAATAACGATGTAATAAAGACTCATTGGTACATCAACAATGATATAGGAGCCTTTTGGTATATCAATGAAACATTTTGACACTTTATAGGATGGAAACAACTTCGTTGGTAATGTAGAACAATACATGTTTTTGGACAACCTCGAAATCTTACTTGATGGAACATTGGTGTTTTCATGCCAAAGAACATCGTTAGAGTATGCTTTACATACCTCGTTGTAGATTCGGATACCAATTCAACACAACTTCCCGCCTTTACAAATCACTTATCTACAATGAAATATTTGGCATCTAGTATTAGCAACCCAACACCACAATTCTCTTCCATAATTCCATACAACCAATATTTGCAAAGCATTCCAAAAACCAACTTGAACAATAGGTTTATGTGTATATATATATATATATATATATATATATATATATATATAATCATCATTTCAATACCACATCATAATACCACATTATCCCTTCACAATTCAACATAATCCAACCATGCACAAGAATGATCCGACATTATTTCCAATCATCTTTCAACAACAATCAAATAACATACTTCTTATGCTCACAAGCATATATATATATACATATCCATATAAATAACACCAACATAATTTACATCCTTACCATAGAATGGCCCTTTGGGTTTTGAAGTCCTGTTGGCACAAATAAGGGGTGCTTCTCGAAGCCCTTGAGACGATGAACACAACTACAGAATCAATTTGGACTTTCCACGGTTGAATCACAAGATAATTAGAGTTGAAAATTAGGCTAGGGTTTGTTCTTTCCTATAATTGATGATGAATATGAGTTTTTGAACTCATATACATGTATATATACACATATTCCTGTCCATAATATCATAGAAAATGATCAAAGTGCCCTTAAAATTTAAATAATGTCAAATATGTCCTCCGGTGGACTGTTTTGACAAGCTGAAGTATATAGACCATAACTCTTTGCTCCGATATCGAATTTGGGTGAAATTAGTATCATTGAAAAGATAATTCAAAGGTCTTTCATTTCATATAAATTAGGCCACCCAGTTCATCCTGTACAAGGAGTTATGATCGTTTGAAGTTGACCCTAAAAATCTGTTTTGAGAGGCTGAAGTAAAACACGTATAACTCCTTACGCAGATGTTGTATTTGGATGAAACCAATTGAATTGGAAACAAGACTCAAAGATATTTCTTTTGATATGTGGTATCTCACCCATTTCATCATATTGAGGGAGTTATGACCGTTCAAAATTGACCCAAAAACTGGCAGGCCTCAGTATTTTCCTGCTAATTTACTGTTCACAAAAATCTGTTTTGAGAGGCTGAAGTAAAACGAGTATAACTCCTTACTCAGATGTTGGATTTGGATGAAACCAATTGAATTAGAAAGAAGACTCAAAGATTTTTCTTTTGATAGGTGGTAGCTCGCCCAGTTCATTATATTGAGGGAGTTATGACCGTTCAAAGTTGACCCAAAAACTGGCAGGCCTCAGTATTTTTCTGCACATTTACTGTTCACATCCCGGCCACCGTTTTATAGTTTCGAACGTGCTCGCTTATATCCGAAACTTATCCGTTTATGAAAATATTTATATCGTCGGAAAGATTATTCAATAACCTTCGTATGGAAACACCGACGGGCAAATTCCGGTATAAATAAGGTCGATTCCTATACACATATAATCAAACTATACACTTGAAACCATCTCAAAATAATCAATACTCATACTTAAACTCATATATACCTAACTTAGGATCAATACATATACTCCAACACATATAACAATGGCTAATGCACATAATTAAGTACGGGGTGTTACATCCTTCCCCCCTTAAGGACATTCGTCCTCGAATGTGAATGTAGTTATTTAGCCGAAACAAGTTCGAATTCATAATTGATATTCACGTCATCATATAGATATAATGCATATGTAAAAACTTACTTGTTAGTGTCCCAGTTCCACTCCTTGCACTTCTTTTTCACCTTTGAAAAAATAAGGGTATTTCGATTTCATTGGTTCCTCTGTTTCCCATGTAATCTCTTCCCTTTGTTGATTTCTCCAAAGTACTTTCACCGATGCTACTTCTTTATTTCTCATCTTCTTAACTTGATGATCTAATATAGAAACAGACATCTCCTCATAGGTAAGATCTTCTGTTACTTGCACATCTTCAGTAGAAGTAATAGGGGACGGATCTCCGATGCACTTTTGAAGCATCGATACATGAAATACTGGATGCACTGCTGAGAGTTCCTGGGGTAGCTCTAATTCATAAGCAACTTGCCCACATCTTCGAATAATCTTATACGGGTCTATATATCATGGACTCAACTTTCCTTTCTTGCCAAATCTCATCACCCCTTTCATTGGCGATACCTTCAAAAATACCCAATCGCCTAACGAAAACTCTAGCCCTCTTCTTCTACTATCCGCATATGACTTGTGTCGACTTTGGGTTGTTTTCAACCGTTGTTGAATCACCTTGACTTTTTCTATGGCTTGATACACAAGATCCGGTCCGAACATAAGAGTTTCACCCACTTCGAACCATCCTATTGGTGATCTACATTTCTCCCATATAAAGCTTCATATGGTGCCATTTTGATACTTGAATGATAGCTATTATTGTAGGCAAACTCAATAAGAGGTAAATGATCATCCCAGTTGCCTTTAAAATCTATAACACATGCTCGTAGCATATCTTCAAGTGTTTGAATGGTGCGCTCTGCTTGTCCATCCGTCTGAGGGTGAAAAGCTGTACTCAGATTCACTTGTGTTCCCAAACTCTGTTGGAAAGACTTCCAAAAGTTTGCAGTAAATTGAGTTCCCCGATCCGATATAATAGAAGTTGGCACTCCATGTAATCGTACTATTTCTTTAACATACAGCTTCAAATATTCTTCAACTGTGTAAGTGGTCTTAACGGGTAAGAAATGTGCGGATTTAGTAAGCCTATCCACAATCACCCATATAGAATCAAATTTTTGAGCTGTACGAGGCAAACCTATAACAAAATCCATGTTGATCATGTCTCACTTCCAAATTGGAAGATCTATGCATTGCATATAGCCTCCGGGCTTTTGATGTTCCACTTTAACTCGTTGGCAATTTGGACATTCATCTACAAATTCTGCGATATTTCTTTTCATGTCATTCCACCAATACATATCTTTCAAATCTTGATACATTTTGGTTGATCCTGGATGAATGGAATACCTTGAAAAATGTTCCTCTGTCATAATCTTCTTTCTTAGCCCGTCTACATCCGGCACACACAATCGGTTTTGGCACTGAAGTACTCCTTCTCGCGTAAGCTCAAATGCCTTGGTTGCACCCCTCTGAACGTTCTCCTTAAGCTGTAATAACATAGGATCTGCATATTGCTTCTCTTTCACTTCAGCTACTAATGAAGATTCCGCAGCATTATGTACGATAAGCTCTTTGTCCGGAGTTTCAAGAAGGCGAACTCCCAAACTAGATAACTGGTGAAGATCTTTAACCATACCTTGCCTTTCTATAGGCATCATCATAGCCTTACGACTTAACGCATTAGCTACTATATTCGCTTTCCCTGGATGATACAAAATATCGACATCATAATCTTTTAATAGTTCCATCCACCTTCGCTGCCTCAGATTTCGATCCTTCTGACTGAGAATATATTGTAAGCTCTTGTGATCAGTATATATATCAACATGAACCCCATATAAATAGTGGCGCCATATTTTTAAAGCAAAGATAACTGCTGCCAGCTCAAGATCGTGTGTAGGATAATTTTTCTCATGTGGCCGCAATTGTCTAGAAGCATATGCTATTACCTTACCATGCTGCATCAATACACATCCTAAACCAATTCTAGAAGCATCACAATACACTGTATACCCTTCTGTACCTTTTGGAAGTACCAACACAGGTGTAGAAGTCAACTTATTTTTTAATTCTTGGAAACTCTCCTCACACGTATCATTCCATTAGAACTTGGATGCTTTATGTGTTAGCTTGGTTAAGGGTGCTGAAATGGAAGAAAAGTCTTTAACAAACCTCCTATAATAACTGGCCAACCCGAGAAAACTACGAATCTCCGTCGGCGTTATGGGCCTTGGCCAGTTCTTCATAGCTTCTATCTTTTGAGCATCAACCTTTATCCCTTCACTAGATACAATATGACCCAAAAATGTCACCGACTTTAACCAAAACTCACATTTAGAGAACTTTGCATAAAGCTTACAATCACGAAGAGTCTGCAATGTCTGTCGTAAGTGATTGGCATGGTCCTCTTCTGATCTAGAATAAACTAGAATATCATCTATAAAAACTATCACAAATACATCCAGGAATGGCTTTAACACCCTATTCATCAAATCCATAAAAGCTGCAGGTGCATTTGTTAGCCCAAATGACATAACTAGAAACTTATAATGACCATACCTTGTTCGGAAAGATGTTTTGGGTATATCTTTTTCTTTGACCCTCACTTGGTGGTATCCTGACCTCAAATCAATCTTAGAAAAGCACTTGGCTCCCTGTAACTGATCAAATAAATCATCAATTCTTGGGAGAGGATATTTATTCTTAATAGTCACCTTATTCAATTGTCGATAATCAATACACATCCTCAGCGAGCCATCCTTTTTGCGCACAAATAACACTGGTGCTCCCCAGGGGGACATACTAGGCCTTATGAATCCCTTCTCAAGCAAATCTTTCAATTGCTCTTTCAATTCTCGCAATTCTGCTGGGGTCATTCTATATGGAGGAATGGAGATTGGTTGGGTTCTTGGTATTACATCAATACCAAACTCTACTTCTCGTTCAGGAGGTAGACCTAGAAGATCTTCAGGAAATACATCAGGAAATTCATTTACCACCGGAACAACGTGAAGAGTTGGTGGCTCCGCTTCTGTATTCCTTACTCTAACTAAATAATATAGGTATCCCTTGGAAATCATTTTTCTTGCTTTGAAATAAGAAATAAATCTACCTTTTGGTGCGCCAATCTTACCTTGACATTCAATAACTGCTTCATTCGGAAAATGTAAATACATCTTTTTTGTACAACAGTCAATTTTGGCATAACAAGACGCCAACCAATCCATACCCATTATAACATCAAAATCTACCATTTCTAGTTCCACGAGATTGGCCATCGTGTCTCGACCACACACAGTTACTACACAATCTTTATAAACTCTTCTAGCAATAATAGATTCCCCAACCGGGGTAGATACTTCCAACGGCTTATCTAACAATTCGGGGGTTCTTTTGAACTTTCCAGCAACCAAAGGAGTAACATATGATAATGTAGAACCGGGATCAATTAGAGCATATACATCAAATGAAAATATGGACAACGTACCCGTAACCACATCTGGGGAAGCCTCTAGATTCTGTCGATCCGCTAAAGCATAAGTGCGATTCTGAGTCCCACTGGAACTGGCGACTCTTGTTTCGTTTCTAGCGTGACCCACGGGTCGTGCGCCTCTACCAGAATAAGATACCGGTGACGATGATGCAACAGCTGATCCCAAAGGTCGTGCTACACCACCTGCGCCCCTTCGTAGGCATTCTCTCATCATATGCCCCATCATACCGCACTAATAACAAACATTTGTTCCCGTTCGACATGCGCCCATATGATGCCTTCCATATTTATTGCATGGCTCCTGAGGAGGTCTCAGTTGGATCATATTCCTTTGCCCATGATAACCCACTGATCGCGAACTATGATCCTCACTTCTTTGCCCAATTTGACTGCCTCTGAACCCCTGATGCTGTGGTGGAGCACTAGCTGTAGAATAATAAAATAATGGCCTAGGTGGTCTAGCAGAAAATTGACGTCTAAAACCTCCCTGTGGCGCCATAAACTGCCCTGTAGATCTGGACCTCTTAGAAGATCCACTTTCAAATTCCTGTGTTCTTCTTCTTTGCCTCTGATCTTCCATTTTCTGTGCAAATGCTTGGATCCTAGCTATATCCGTATCTTTATTCAGTGCAGCAATAGTATAATCCCTAACCAAATACGGATCCAATCCGTTCACATACCGATGAACTCTGTCATCCATAGTAGCTATAACATTAGGAGCATATCTGGACAAGGAATTAAATCGAAGACTATACTCCCTCACACTTGTATTACCCTGCCGAAGATTTAAGAACTGATTCGCACGGGCCTGACTAGTCTCATATGGAAGATAATGATCAATAAATGCCTCTTTGAACTCTTTCCAAGTAGCTGGGGGTGCATCAATGCCCCTCAACCATTTCCAGTCTTTATACCAATATATAGCCTCACCTTTGAATCTATACGCGGCTAACTCCACTGTCTCTCTGCCCGATACATGCATCACCTCTAGGGCCCTTTGGATTTGATCAATAAAGTCCTGCGGATCTTCATTAAGATCGGATCCGGTAAAAGTAGGCGGATCCATCTTAAGAAAATCTTGCGTCCGAAGACTAGCCGCCCTATCAGTACCGCTAGAACCCGCGACATGAATAGCTTGCCCTTGGACTTGCCCAGCAACTATACGAGTCAAAAGTTGCACTGCATTTCTAAGATCTTGATCAACAACATTAATAGGTGGCTCTGGGGATATAGTTCTCCTCCCCCTTATTTCTTCTGGACTGGGGAAAGTTTCTGATGCATGCTCAGCTGGAGCCTCACTTTAATTAGCTGGTATAGTGGGTGACTTACTAGTCCCCTCTCCGGCAGCCACATCTATTTGCTTACCGGTATTATTGCTTCTGGTAACCGGCATCATTACTATAATAAGAGAAACAAACTGATTCAGTGGTCAACTATGACTTCATATACAATATAAGCTCTATCGCACGATCTAATACATGAAAAAAAGAAACAATTCCTAAATGTCCATAGCCTCTGATGATAGGAGGATTTACACACCTATATCAATATATTTTGCCCATATTTTAGCCTAGTTTTGAGAACAAATTATATATTTCATGCACTTTTAGTCCTTTTTCCTATAAATGAGCTAACAAACATGATTAGTAAAGTTTCAGGTATAAATGATGCAGAATTCAGCATTTTATGGCTTACTTGACGCAAAAGAAAGCTCACGAAGGAAGGAAAGGGAGTTTACACGCCTAAGGACCAAAACTGCTGCATGGAAAGTCTGTCCCGGGCTAAAACAGCATTTCGGAAGACTTTGGGGACCTGGACCAAAACTGCTGTATGGAAAACCTGTCCCGGGCTAAAACAACAATTCTGAAGACTTTGGGGACTTACAGACACAAAGCTGGATTTGGACAATGATACATTAACCTAGTACAATTGGGTTATGTATTTCATTAGTTTATTTGGATTATGATAATGTTACATTAACCTAGTACATTTGGGTTAAGTATTTCATTAGTCTAGTAGGATTTGGTTATTTATTTCATTAGCTTAGTAGGAGTAGGATATGGGTGTTATAAATACCCTATCATGCTAGAGATTTTTAATTAACTCCTCCCTTAGTGGAGAGATACATTCAATAATTAATCTTCTTCCATCCCTCTCTTCTTCCACCACAACAATTCTACAACTCTTCTAATCTTTTCATCAATTCTTATCTTCTATTCATCTATTCCACAACAAGAGAATCGTTACTTGCTAAGGAATCACGCCTCACGCCTATCACTTGATCTACACGCCATTACTCAATATTGTGATATAATAAAAATGTCAATCGTGATCTCCTTCGCATTCATGGGTAACTAAACCTCTCTGTTGGGGTTATGGAAGCCGAATGAGATACTATCTATTGCTGTGAGTTTGTGAGTTCGTGACATGTATATTGCTTATATCATTATTCTCTTCATCTTAATCTACATTCATTGCGTTTGCTAACGCAAGAATACGCCAGTCTAATATTTAACTTGTTCGAGAGAAAGGTTATTTGTCTGGAAAAGAGATAATGTCAAGGTAGTAGGACACTCTTTCCTATTAAAAAGCTAGTGCCGTAACTGGACTAACCTCTTGGAGAATTCGTACCGTTAGACACGCTTTAAGCTCGAGAGAGTTAAAGTGAAATAGTCCTTGTTTAGGTCGAGAGACGCTTGGATTTACCATCGACTACAATTCTCTATAAGCAATTGCATGTCAGAATTCTACACACTCATAGCCAATAGAGACGTATACCTCAGAAGGTGGACATAACCCCAATGCTTCTATTCTCATTGTTCACAACCAACATAACAATCTCTCTCTTTTTACTTTATTATTTTCAGCTTTTGTTTACTTTACTTGCAAAACAAGAAACCCCCTTTTTTACGAGACTTGCACCAAAAGTTTAGTAATTTTGCTTACTTGTTGGCCAAGCTATTTCCTGTGGGATCAACACCCAACCCAGGTTGGGTTCTATATTTGCTAACGACCGCTTTACACTCCTACGAGAGCTGTAGATTGAGCGTTATCAAAAATTGGCGCCGTTGCCGGGGAATACGAGTGTCAATCAAGTTCGTGATAATTACTAGACCCTTTGGTCAAAGATTCTCGTACTTTTACTTTTAGTTGTTGTTTTTTTATTTAGGTTTATTCAGTGCATCAATGGAAGCACAAGCTGAAATCGACAGGATGGCTGCTTAACACGAGCAAGCAAGATTAGCTGCTCTTGCCGCTGCTCAAGTCCAACAACAAAACATTGATAATCCTGGGCGAGCAACAAATCCTGACGATGAAGATTTAGGTGATGACGAGTTGATAAACCCAAGGCATGTTGCTGAAACTACAACACCTGCCAACAGAAGAGGTCGACAAGCGCGGTATAGGTATGATCGCCAACCCATGCAGCCAGCTTTTGACGATGATGATGATGATCTTGATGGTGCCGGAGCCACTGGAGCAATAATTCCACCACCATTAGCGCCCGGAGCCAAGTTCAACATCACAATCACCATGATTCAGTTATTGCAACTCAAGGGATTATTTGGTGGACTAGCAGGCGATGATCCGAATATGCATCTCATAAACTTTATTTCTACATGCAAGTCCTTTGACAATCCTGGTGTTGGTCAGAATGCTATTCGATTACGTCTATTTCCATTGTCTCTGTCTGGGGAGGCAACACTATGGTTGAATGGGCTGACTCCTGATTCAATTACAAATTGGAGGCAATTGAGAGACGCTTTCCTAGAAAGATTCTTTCCGCTATCCAAAAGGGCTCAATTGAGAGATAAAATCAGCAACTTTCGTCAGCTTCCCTCTGAAGCTCTTCATGAAACATGGGAGAGGTTCAAGACAAAGCTAGCGAGATGCCCAAACCATCACATGACTAATGTTCACCTCATGGAGATCTTGTATAGAGCCTTGGATTCAATAACTAAACCAGTGGTGGACAACGCAGCAGGAGGTTCTTTCATGGACCTCACCTTTGGTCAAGCAAGCAATATGCTAGATCGTATGACGAAACAAAGTAGAGCTTGGCATACCAGGGATTCTGAGGTAGCAAGCCCCACTTTATCTATTGGCATGACTGCAGACCAACGAAGAAGAGAAGAAGAACGTGATCAAGATATGGCGCACATGAAAACCCAAATGGATCTTCTTACAAAGCATCTATTAGGGAAGACTGAAAAAGTGAAAGCGATTGCGTCAAAAGGAAGAGACTAATCTGAAGAGGAGGCCAACTACTTGAACAATCAGGGGGGTTTCCGAGGGAATACCCAAGGAAACCAAAGTCGGGACTATTGTGATAAATCTGGAAACAAAGACCAAGGTAGTTGGAAGAACAAGAATGAAAAGAGTGGTTTGTACGTTCCCCCTGGCAGACGTGATACCACCATATCTAATTCTGGAAGTATGGAAGACATAATGGTTAAATTATTGAAAGGAGTGGAAGCAACGAGCGCGGGAGTTACGGAGGTAATTAATGATTTGTCCGCCATGAAACAATTAGTAGATTCACATTCTACTTCAATTAGACAACTAGAGCAGCAATTCAGTCAACTTTCAGCAGCACTCAACCAAAGAAAGGTCGGCACTTTACCTAGCGATACTGTGCAAAACCCAAGGAATGATGGGTCATGCATGGCCATCACTACCAGAAGTGGTAAGGTGCTGGAAACTTCAGAAAAAGGTAAGCAAGTGATTGACGAAGTTGCGGACATGGATGACAACGCAAAAGGAGAAGATGCCGCAGCTACTACTCCTGACGTCAACAACGCCACATCCAGAACTGTGCAGCCTAAAAAATTGGGAAAACGGAAGCAAGAGGAGAAGAAAACCACGGAGAGAACACTTCCATACCCACCACCACCTTTTCCCCAAAGATTGAAGAAGGTGGCGGATGACACAAAGTTCAGCAAATTCATGAATATGTTAAAGCAGCTCACCATTAATGTTCCATTGGTGGAGGCACTTGAACAAATGCCTGGGTATGCGAAATTTATGAAGGATTTCTTGACAAAGAAGCGGGCAGCAAGTTATGACTTGGCGGATAATGTTCATCATTGTAGTGCAATCGCTACAAGATCGCTAGTTCAAAAGAAGGCAGATCCTAAAGCTTTCACTATTCCTTGCACAATTGGATCGTTGGATTTTGCCAAGGCATTGTGCGATCTAGGTGCTAGCATCAATTTGATGCCACTATCCATCTACAAGAAGTTGGGGCTAGGCGATCCGACACCAACCAATATGAGGCTCGTGATGGCTGATAGGTCGGTAAAACGACCTGTGGGTATCTTGAATGATGTGTTGGTGAAAGTTTCTTCATTTATCTTTCCTGCAGACTTCGTTATTCTGGATTGTAAGGAGGATTCTGAAGTTCCCATCATCTTGGGACGTCCCTTCCTTGCAACTGTAAGTGTGCTTATTGATATGAAAGATAATGAGCTTTTGTTTCGAATTAATGACGAAGTGGTACGGTTTGATATATGTAAAACAATGAAGTAGCCCAGCGATATGAATGGGTTATCTGTAGCTGATGTTCATCATGAGGATACGAAAGCATTATCTATAGAGAAACAACCTACTGTTGAGCCATTGTCTGCTGTGCCACTGAAAGTTGAGCATGAAGATAATGAAGGTTATGAAGAACTTATGAGTGCTCTAACAGAAATAGAGCCTTATACTCCTAAGCAACCAGATTGTGATCTCAAGAATCAACCAAAAGTGAAGACTCCCATTAATGAGACACCAATGCTAGAATCGCAAGAGCTCCCCGATTATCTAAGGTATGTGTTCTTGGAAAGTAGAAATTTACTTCCGAAGAGTACAGATGATTTAAGTGAACAACACGTAGAAGCTCTCATCTCTGCTCTGAAGAGATACAAGAGAGCTATGTGTTGGACTATTGATGATATAATTGGAGATTCTCCGGGAAAATGTAAGAGCCATCTCGAAGAAGATCGCATGTCCACAGGTAAGCCTCATTGTCGTCTAAATCCTTTCAGAAAATGATCCATCACTTATATCGACGAAGTATGAGTACTCGAGGTAACTATGTCGAGCCAAGACAATAAATAAGGCGCTAGATGGGAGGCAACCCATCATTTTATCATTTTATCATTTTATCGTTTTATCGTTTATCATTTTTCATTTATCGTTCATCATTTTTTTTTGTTCTAGTACTTGTTTTGTTTTTGATAAATGAAAATCCAAAAATAAGAGTCGTGCCACGACCAAAACTAAGGCGCTTGGTGGGAGGCAACCCATCGTACTAATCGTTTTCATTTGGTTTTGAGCAAAGATAGGTGCAAGAAGTATTCAACGAGGAGATTGATTTCAATAGACGATTTGGACGCATTGTATGGTAAAGTTGGTAAGTTAGGAATGGTGATGCATAAGGCTATGGATTGAGCATTTCTCACACCAAAATAGGCATCGAGGAAGGCTAGGCTTTGGTAAAACTAGGCCACGAACGATGCACAACCTATCCTATAGCCTAAGGTCTCGGAATCTAGTGTGCTATACACTATGCTCCGCCTATTCCTAGGTATGCTTTTGACTATACGCCGCCTATGCTATGGCATTTGGTCTCAGTATCTCATATTCCATAGACTATGCGGCGCATATGTCTACAAATGCCATAGACTATGCGGCGCATATGTCCCATTATGCTATAGACAATGCGCCGCATATGTCATGTCTATGCCAAGCATTATGCGCCGCATATGTAGCATTTTTGTCTCCAAAACCGATTCTAAATGGGTCATAACCCGACCCATTCTCTTCCTATATAAAGGGGACTTAGTCTTGAAACATAACCATACTAAAAATTGACCTAAAGGCACCGCATTCCCTCTCTAAATCATCTCAAAATTTTTTCTTACTCTTCCAAATCACAAAACCATCTCCAAAAAGCTTTAAGCAAGTAAGTACTCTCTTATTCTTCATCTATTTCTCGTAAGTACTACGTTGCTCTGTCTATCATGAATTGCTACATTTTGAAAGATTATTGGTGATGTTCATGTGTTTGGATTATTGATACAAAATCATGTGAGCGAACATGTACGTAGGAAAATCTTGACTTGTTTCCGACTTGAAATTGGTTTTAATAGCATTGTTATACTATTTACGGAATTACTATGGCTATGAACATTGCTTAAGATTGTTGTTTGGATACTTACATGTTAGACTATCCCGGCCATCGGGATAAGACTTATAGTGCCTACCGGCATAGGAGGTTGTGGTTGTTGAAAGAATAACTATTCCATGTGGTAACCCCTATGTAGTAGTGTGGTTATATCTACCATGAAAGTAGTCCAATGGCTGCAAGTAAGTGATGCATTGCTGATTTTCTTGTCGGAATACAATCCTAAAACATATGTCGACAAAATCTGAGTACTCGACCACTTTCACCTCCCTGATTTGTGTTAACAAAACTAAGTGTGGGGTGGTACCCCAAATGCTTGTTTATAGATTGTATCGATTGAGATTGTGCTACCACTAACACTATTTCTAGTCTCAGGTACAATGGCACCCAAAGCAAGACAAGGCAAAGAAAAGGCTACCACTTCCCAAAAGAGCAAGAAAAGAGGCCGCAAGGAGCAAGGAGAACCCTCCTCGATGCAAACACCTCGACTCACTCTTGGAATTAAGTGGGATACTTATGAGGAACTTCTTAGGATGACGACTCTGATGATGATTCCGATGCAAAGGGGTATGACCCCAGACATAGAGAATGAGTCAGACTAACCAGGTTCTTCTTATTTATTTTCCACTGAGGACAGTGTGTCCCGTCTAAGTGTGGGGTGGTGGTATTGCATGCTATACTTCTCTACTCGCATCTATGTTTTTTTTTTTTTTAGTAGTTAAGTTTTTTTTAGCAGAATTTTTTTTACTTAGCTTCGCATGAATTTATTTTGATAGGCAGCATGAGATTAGAACAAGAGTATGTGCTACAATTGTGACTATTGAGACGTTTAGGCTCTAGTTGTGACTCATTATGTGATATTGTGTGATTCAATTCCTTCACTTGTTGGGTCGAGAGTCTATATTACTTCCAATCAAGTCGACCATGTGCCTTGTGTGTGTGAGATTAATAGTATCTTCTATGTTTGTGGCTGATGCTAGAACTTGCCTGGTATGTATGCAAAGCGAAAATAAGGAGTGTAAGTTAGGATATGATTTAGGCATTTCTCTGGCAACCTATATTTGTTTACCTTCAGTTTTACCTACCCATGGACATCATCCTAGTCAAACCCTTTTGAGCCTTTAGCCTATTTCTTTGACAACCTCGTATGTAAGCCTAATCCATTTTTTTCAAGACCGTAATTTGATCCAAATTCCTAAGTGCTTTAAATTAAAAAAGTCATGTGACAACATAAGAGGAAATTGGGTAAGTATGATGCTTTAAATTGTAAATGGTGCTTGAATGTGTTTTGGAAAAGAAAGTGCTATCATAAGAGGTATGTTGTGAAAAGAAAAAGGAAAAGAAAGCTGAAAAGTGAGTTGTTCTTAAAATTGAAAAACAAAAGAGGAGAACAAGGGTGGTAGAATAAAAGAAAGAAAAAAGGTTGAAAGAAAAAAGTGTCAATGATACAATGTGATGTATTAAAGCGCTTAGGAGCTTAGTCACTATTCCTGGCCAAAATAGTCCTACCCGTCCCTTAGCCTACATTACAACCATCAAAAGACCTACTTGATCCTAATCTTAACATTCTGACATTTAGTGGAGTACTACACTAAGGGCAAGCCTATGGTCATCAGTTGCTACATATGAATTCTTTGTGAGAGCGAGAGCAAGGATATTGTTGATACCCATGTTTGAAAAATATGCTATACTTGTGAGTTATTATGGGTAATATATTGTGAGACACACATGGTTGGTGAGTTTTGGGTAGTTGTATATGATTCCTTGTACCTTAACGTTTGCATGTGAGTTGACCACCATCACGAGTCTATGCTAGAGGTTAAATTGTTTCTACTTATAATCGGGAAGTACTCTTTGTTGATAATTGTTGTGCTTGTCTTGAAGAATGTTTTGTGTTGTTGCTGTAAAAACCCTAAGTTGATGTTTAGAAGGACGATATGTTGTTCGAGGACGAACAAAGCTCTAAGTGTGGGGTGTTGATGATAGGCGGATTTACACACCTATATCAATATATTTTGCCCATATTTTAGCCTAGTTTTGAGAACAAATTATATATTTCATGCACTTTTAGTCCTTTTTCCTATAAATGAGCTAACAAACATGATTAGTAAAGTTTCAGGTATAAATGATGCAGAATTCAGCATTTTATGGCTTACTTGACGCAAAAGAAAGCTCACGAAGGAAGGAAAGGGAGTTTACACGCCTAAGGACCAAAACTGCTGCATGGAAAATCTGTCCCGGGCTAAAACAACATTTCTGAAGACTTTGGGGACCTGGACCAAAACTGCTGCATGGAAAACCTGTCCCGGGCTAAAACAACAATTCTGAAGACTTTGGGAACTTACAGACACAAAGCTGGATTTGGACAATGATACATTAACCTAGTACAATTGGGTTATGTATTTCATTAGTTTATTTGGATTATGATAATGTTACATTAACCTAGTACATTTGGGTTAAGTATTTCATTAGTCTAGTAGGATTTGGTTATTTATTTCATTAGCTTAGTAGGAGTAGGATATGGGTGTTATAAATACCCTATCATGCTAGAGATTTTTAATTAACTCCTCCCTTAGTGGAGAGATACATTCAACAATTAATCTTCTTCCATCCCTCTCTTCTTCCACCACAACAATTCTACAACTCTTCTAATCTTTTCATCAATTCTTATCTTCTATTCATCTATTCCACAACAAGAGAATCGTTACTTGCTAAGGAATCACGCCTCACGCCTATCACTTGATCTACACGCCATTACTCAATATTGTGATATAATAAAAATGTCAATCGTGATCTCCTTCACATTCATGGGTAACTAAACCTCTCTGTTGGGGTTATGGAAGCCGAATGAGATACTATCTATTGCTGTGAGTTTGTGAGTTCGTGACATGTATATTGCTTATATCATTATTCTCTTCATCTTAATCTACATTCTTTGCGGTTGCAAACGCAAGAATACGCCAGTCTAACATTTAACTTGTTCGAGAGAAAGGTTATTTGTCTGGAAAAGAGATAATGTCAAGGTAGTAGGACACCCTTTCCTATTAAAAAGCTAGTGCCGTAACTGGACTAACCTCTTAGAGAATTTGTACCGTTAGACACGCTTTAAGCTCGAGAGAGTTAAAGTGAAATAGTCCTTGTTTAGGTCGAGAGACGCTTGGATTTACCATCGACTACAATTCTCTATAAGCAATTGCATGTCAGAATTCTACACACTCATAGCCAATAGAGACGTATACCTCAGAAGGTGGACATAACCCCAACGCTTCTATTCTCATTGTTCACAACCAACATAACAATCTCTCTCTTTTTACTTTATTATTTTCAGCTTTTGTTTACTTTACTTGCAAAACAAGAAACCCCCTTTTTTACGAGACTTGCACCAAAAGTTTAGTAATTTTGCTTACTTGTTGGCCAAGCTATTCCCTGTGGGATCGACACCCAACCCAGGTTGGGTTCTATATTTGCTAACGACCGCTTTACACTCCTACGAGAGCTGTAGATTGAGCGTTATCAGCCTCCTATTTATAGGTGTGGTGCACAACGCACCGATAAACAAGACTCTACGTAGACACGGCTTTGTAGACTCACTAGGACGAACCTCTCTGATACCACTTTTGTCACGCCCCAAAATCCCATCAGGCCGGACTGGCACCCGGAGCCGAGAAGGCCCGGGAGAACCCGTTCAAATACCTGTACTTTCACTTACATGTCACCAAAAATTTGGGCAGCACTTCGTTACATAGAGAAGGGTCTAATTCCCTGTATCAGCACAACACGCACAAATATATATATATATATATATATATATATATATATATATATATATATATATATATATAATACTTGGCCATCGGGGCCACCACATATACAAATATAACATCACTATATAAACTCCCATGACTTTACCCTTCCTTATGTCTACAAAGCCTCTAGAATATTCATGACATAACTAGGGTCGGGACGAACCCCCGCCCACACATGACTCCTGTACAATAACAAAATATAAGAAACCGACTCGGAAAGCTCCGAAGCAAACTGGAGCTCACCAACAACAGCTGTATGACCTGGCTACTATCTATGCTGTGAATGAGCTGAAGTACCTGTGCCTGCAGCATGAAATGCAGGTCCCCCGTGAGGGACGTCAGTACGAAATATGTACTGAGTATGTAAAGCTGTAAATAATCATATGTGATATGGGGCATCAAGAAAATCATACACATGTGAATAAATCATAATAGAAGTGAACCACACTTCATAAACATTTTTAGGATCATGAACATTATCATTAATCTGAATTGGGTTCTTGAATTCAAACACATTTGTGGAACGGTATACATTCGTTCATTTCATTCTTTACAATTATTATTCACCATACCCTCCTCCTCCCGAACCTCCAACCACCTAACAATAATCAATACTGTACCGTACTGTGACCATTAGTCTGCCCCCAGTACATATCAATTGGGATCGACCCATGCTAGGCTTATGCCCCTGGGATACCACCCATAAACACATAAATAGGGATCGATCCATGCTAGGCTTATGCCCCTGGGATACCACCCACACGTATATCAAGTAACACACATAAGAGGTCCTTCCAATAACTTAGTTCAAAGCTTTTGAGATTATTACATTAGTGTTTATGCCAATATAGTACCTTTGGAACAATGATACATCAATAGGAATTAAGTAATAGACCTTCTATACAATAACGATGTAATAAAGACTCATTGGTACATCAACAATGAAATAGGAGCCTTTTGGTATATCAATGAAGCATTTTGACACTTTATAGGATGGAAACAACTTTGTTGGTAATGTAGAACAATACATATTTTTGGACAACCTCGGAATCTTACTTGATGGAACATTGGTGTTTTCATGCCAAAGAACATCGTTAGAGTATGCTTTACATACCTCGTTGTAGATTCGGATACCAATTCAACACAACTTCCCGCCTTTACAAATCACTTATCTACAATGAAATATTTGGCATCTAGTATTAGCAACCCAACACCACAATTCTCTTCCATAATTCCATTCAACCAATATTTGCAAAGCATTCCAAAAACCAACTTGAACAATAGGTTTATGTGTATATATATATATATATATAATCATCATTTCAATACCACATCATCAATACCACATCATCCCTTCACAATTCAACATAATCCAACCATGCACAAGAATGATCCAACATCATTTCCAATCATCTTTCAACAACAATCAAATAACATACTTCTTATGCTCACAAGCATATATGTATATACATATCCATATAAATAACACCAACATAATTTACATCCTTACCATAGAATGGCCCTTTGGGTTTTGAAGTCCTGTTGACACAAATAAGGGGTGCTTCTCGAAGCCCTTGAGACGATGAACACAACTACGGAATCAATTTGAACTTTCCACGGTTGAATCACAAGATAATTAGAGTTGAAAATTAGGCTAGGGTTTGTTCTTTCCTATAATTGATGATGAATATGAGTTTTTAAACTCATATACATATATATATACACATATTCCTGTCCATAATAGCATAGAAAATGACCAAAGTGCCCTTAAAATTTAAATAATGTCAAATATGTCCTCCGGTGGACTGTTTTGACAAGATGAAGTAGATAGACCATAACTCTTTGCTCCGATATCATATTTGGGTGAAATTGGTATCATTGGAAATATAATTCAAAGGTCTTTCATTTCATATAAAGTAGGCCACCCATATCGTTCTGAACAAGGAGTTATGATTGTTTGAAGTTGACCCTAAAAATCTATTTTGAGAGGCTGAAGTAAAACGCGTATAACTCCTTACGCAGATGTTGGATTTGGATGAAACCAATTTCATTGGAAAGAAGACTCAAAGATATTTCTTTTTATATGTGGTATCTCTCCCAGTTCATTATATTGAGGGAGTTATGACCGTTCAAAGTAGACCCAAAAACTGGCAGGCCTCAGTATTTTCCTGCTAATTTACTGTTTACAAAAATCTGTTTTGAGAGGCTGAAGTAAAACGAGTATAAATCTTTACTCAGATGTTGGATTTGGATGAAACCAATTGTGTTAGAAAGAAGACTCAAAGATATTTCTTTTGATAGGTGGTAGCTTGACCAGTTCATTATATTGAGGTAGTTATGACCGTTCAAAGTTGACCCAAAAACTGGCAGGCCTCAGTATTTTTCTGCACATTTACTGTTTACATCCCGGCCACCGTTTTATAGTTTCGAACGTGCTCTCTTATATCCGAAACTTATCCGTTTTTGAAAATCTTTATATCGTCGGAAAGATTATTCAATAACCTTCGTATGGAAACATCGACGGGCAAATTCCGGTATAAATAAGGTCGATTCCTATACACATATAATCAAACTATACACTTGAAACCATCTCAAAATAATCAATACTCATACTTAAACTCATATATACCTAACTTAGGATCAATACATATACTCCAACACATATAACAATGGATAATGCACGTAATTAAGTACGGGGTGTTACAAACCCGTTCAAATACCTGTACTTTTACTTACATATCACCAAAAATTTGGATAGTACTTCGTTGCATATAGAAGGGTCTAATTACCTATATCAGTACAACATGCACAAATATATATATATATATATATAATACTTGGCCGTCGGGGCCACCACATATACAAATATAACATCACTATATAAACTCCCATGACTTTACCCTTCCTTATGTCTACAAAGCCTCTGGGATATACATGACATAAATAGGGTCGGGACAAACCCCCGCCCACACATGACTCCTGTACAATAACAAAATATAAGGAACCGACTCGGAAAGCTCCGAAGTAAACTGGAGCTCACCAACAGTAGCTGTATGACCTGGCTCCTACTGGTGCGGTGTATGAGCTGAGGTACCTGTGCTTGCAGCATGAAATGCAGGTCCCCCGTAAGGGACATCAGTACGAAATATGTACTGAGTATGTAAAGCTGTTAATAATCATATGTGATATGGGGGATCAAGAAAATCAGACACAAGTGAATAAATCATAATAGAAGTGAACCACACTTCATAAACATTTTTAGGATCATGAACATTATCATTAATCTGAATTGAGTTCTTGAATTCAAACACATTTGTGGAACGGTATACATTCGTTCATTTCATTCTTTACAATTATTATTTGCCATTACCTCCTCCTCCCGAACCTCCAACCACCTAACAATAATCAATACTGTACCGTACTGTGACCATTAGGCTGCCCCCAGTACATATCAATTGGGATCGACCCATGCTAGGCTTATGCCCCTGGGATACCACCCATAAACACATAAATAGGGATCGACCCATGCTAGGCTTATGCCCCTGGGATACCACCCACACGTATATCAAGTAACACATAAGAGATTTTTCCAATAACTTAGTTCAAAAGCTTTTGAGATTATTACATTAGTGTTCATGCCAATATAGTACCTTTGGAACAATGATACATCAATAGGAATCACGTAATAGACCTTCTATACAATAACGATGTAATAAGGACTCATTGGTACATCAACAATATGTTTCAGAATCATCAATATCACAACAATGAAATATGAGCCTTTTGGTATATCAATGAAACATTTTGACACTTTATAGAATGGAAACAACTTCATTGGTAATGTAGAACAATACATGTGTTTGGATAACCTCAGAATCTTATTTGACGGAACATTGGTGTTTTTATGCCAAAGAACATCGTTAGAGTATGCTTTACATACCTCGTTGTAGATTCGGATACCAATTCAACACAACTTCTCGCCTTTACAAATCACTTATCTACAATGAAATGTTTGGCATCTAGTATTAGCAACCCAACACCACAATTCTCTTCCATAATTCCATACAACCAATATTTGCAAAACATTCCAAAAACCAACTTGAACAATAGGTTTATGTGTATATATATATATATATATATATATATATATATATATATATATATATATATATATATATATATATATATATATATTTATATATATATATATATATAATCATTTTAATACCACATCATCAATACCATATCATCACACCAAATCCCTTCACAATTCAACATAATCCAACATCATTTCCCAATCACCTTTCAACAACAATCACATAACATACTTCTTATGCTCACATGCATATATATATATATATATATATATATATATATATATATATATATATATATATATATATATATATATATATATATATATACATATCAATATAAATAACACTAACATAATTTACATCCTTACCATAAAATGACCCTTTCGATTTCGAAGTCCTGTTGGCACAAATAAGGGGTGCTTCTCGAAGCCCTCGAGACGGTGAACACAACTATGGAATCAATTTGGATTTTCTACGGTTGAATCACAAGATAATTGGAATTGAAATTAGGCTAGGGTTTCTTATTTTCAATAATTTGATGATAATTGATGGATATGAGACTAATTATATGTATATAATGACCAATTTTCGTCCATGAGGTGATGGAAAATGACCATATTGCCCTTAAAAATTTAAGTAAATCCGAATCTGTCCATGGTGAACTGTTTTGACAGGCTAAAGTAAATCGGCCATAACTCTTTGCTCCGATATCGGATTTGGGTAAAATTGGTATTGTTGGATAGATAATTCAAAAGTCTTTCATTGCATATAGAGTAGGACACCCAGTTCGTCCTGTACAAGGAGTTATGATCGTTTGAAATTGACACTAAAAATCTGTTTTGAGAGGCTGAAGTAAACCGAGTATAACTCCTTACTTAGATGTTGGATTTGGATGAAACCAATTGCATTGGAAAGAGGACTCAAAGATCTTTCTTTTGATAGGTTGCAGATCTCCCAGTTCAATATATTATGGAAGTTATGATCGTTCAAAGTTGACCCAAAAAACTGGCAGGCCTCAGTAGTTTGTGTGCAGGAAATTTTCCTGCACATTTACTGTTCACAACATCCCGGCCACCGTTTTATAGTTTCGAACGTGCTCGATTATATCCGAAACTTATTCGTTTCTGGAAATCCTTATATCATTGGAAATCTTATTCAATAACCTTCGTATGGAACCATCGACGGGCAAATTTCGGTATAAATAAATAAAAAATTAATTTCATATAAATAAGACCAATACACGTACTTGAATACGCCAATACATGTACTTGAATACGGGGTGTTACAGTTGAATTGGGCATGTTTGAAATTGGATGAGTTGGTGAATGTTTGATGTTATTCACGTGAAATTCGTATGATTATCATGCTTTAATTGTCGTTGGGTCTATGTTGTTTATATTGGATTCCGAGTTAAAAATTGAGTTGATAGTCAAAGCATGTGTTAATTTTTGGTTGGAAAAGGATTTCGGGGTGGGAATAAGAAGTTGTTAAAAAGTTGAATGTAGTTAAATTTTGGACCGTTGTCGTTTCATTTAATTTGGATTAAGCATGAATTTGATAGAATCATTTTAAATCAAAAGCTTAATAGGCAAGACTTAGGTCGGGTAAGCAAATCTAGAGATTGTGGGTTGATTGAATGGTTTAATTTTATCACTTTTGAATCAATTGTATAATTCGGTCGGGGATTGCCCCGAAGTATCTGTATATATTTATTCACCGGGGAATGCCCCGAGGTATCTTGTATCCGGAGGACATTCGTGATGAAGGCCCGAGGAGTCGGATATTACATTAGTCTAGAATTAATTTAGAGTAGGATTTATTTTTACGCATTTCTTATTTTTGGACTGTATAATTGGACTGGACACTAAATTTTGGATTGTTTTCTTTTGTTTGTTTGATTGATTGTGTTTGTATGTTTTGTGTGGTTTATACCTTCGTAGTGTCAAATTAGCCGATACTCTTCACCAAGCGACCGTGGTCAAACCACGGGATCGAGGGGTGCCTAACACCTTTCACTCAGTCAACAGAATTCCTTAGCCAAAATCTCGGTTCGCAGATCAGTTTTATAGTCAAAACCATTTGAAAAGGATTTTCAAAGGTGACTTGGCACACCCAATTATGTTAAGTGGCAACT
The DNA here is from genome assembly GCA_030864225.1 of Capsicum baccatum var. pendulum. NCBI lineage: Eukaryota > Viridiplantae > Streptophyta > Magnoliopsida > Solanales > Solanaceae > Capsicum > Capsicum baccatum. The sequence continues at coordinate 268,122,295 of CM061557.1, forward strand.
CTGAATTTTCATGCAAATAATCCTTTTCGAAACAACTTTTCACCTTTTGTAACTTTAATAATAAAAACCCTTTCAAAAACTAAAATCAATCTTTTCGAGTTAAAAAGGGGGTGTGACAGCTCTGGCGACTCTGTTGGGGACGCATTTCAGAATTCGAGCTTATTTTTGGAGTCGTATCGGCTTTGTTTTGCATTATGGGTGTATAAACATTGTTTGTGATTATTGTTTGTGTTATTGTTATCACTGTTGTGCATTTTCGTGCTCTTTGTGTACAATATTTATCCTATGTGTTACCGCTTTTATATCTGGCATCATGTGTCTACCCTCAGACCTTCTTTCTGCAACAAGTCTGTAGTACATGTGTTGTACACGACCTCTAGTTGAGTCACCCTTATTTTAGGGGGGAGCCATCGGTGTTATGGAGTAGGTGGAAAGCAAAGCAGCCACTATCGACCATACGCTCCCCCGAACAGCCTTGTTAGTGAACCACAACGTAGGTCAGCCTTTAGGTCATGCTTATGTGCATCATACTGAGACCTAGCGGGACCCACATGGCCTTTTGTAGGAGACTCACCTCTAAGGCATCCCTACGTGCTAACTGTTGCATCTTTAAGGATAACGTGGTCATTTGACGGACTGATTTGAAAAAAAAAAGAAAAAAAAATATTTGGTAGGAGTAAGGTGCGTAGGCAAAAACGAAAAAGAAAAAGAAGAGAAAAAATATAAAAAAAAGTGAGTCGAAAAGAATGAATCAAAAGGAGTGTCGTAGTTTATTTTCGAGTTCTTTATGGCTTTTGTTCTTCACGATCCAAAAACTCAAAAAGATTTTTTTTACGTTTTGCATTTGTCTTCTCAAAGTACCGTGAGTTCAAAAAGGAAAAAAAAAGGTTTTGTTTGCCTTTTCTACTTATTTGTCAAAAGCAAAAATACCAAAAAGATTTTTCTTCATAATTGGTGGTGTCAGTCTTAGTTGAAGTGTCTAGTTGAAAATTCAAAAAGTTTTTATTCGTTTGTTTTTGGTTATGTCTCTTAAGTTAGGGTCAATTTATTAGTTAATCGTTAATTGTCCAATCTGGATGAACTACGCATACCTGACTCCCTTCCCTCGGGTTAGGATACGTAGGCAACCCTCGGTGGGTCCGGTAATCTTTGTGTTGGCCTTTGTATTATTATTAGCCTAGGTCTCTCGCCCCGTAATCTAGAGTTGTTAGCCAAGTAGAATGATTTTGCTCAGTACTTCTGTTCGGCAAATGGGAGTCATGAAGTGGTCTGTCCCATCGACATATGTTTGCGTCAAAAATTCCAAGGGTTAGGAATCTTCTACTCCTGTCAAATTTTTGAGATAACGTCTTATGTGTTATTACAAGATGGATTTGTCCACCAAGTCTAGAGTCCTGATGGTTGTCAAGATGCCCAAAAAGTTAATCAAGTGGTGGGAAATGTTTAACTATGTTGATCAGCAGAAACTGATTAAAATATTAGGTGATCTTACGGAACTTTTGCATGTTACCCCTCGTCCAGATTTAATAGAGGCTTTGTTGACCTTTTGGGATCCAAGTAGTTTGGTGTTCAGGTTTAGGGAATGTCAAATGACTCCTACTTTGGCAGAAATATCCAGTTTGTTGCATTTGCGCTATATCGAGAAGGATATGATTCGAGCACGAAATCATACTGGCATGAGGGTTTTGCAGTCTTGTGGTTTAAAAAGTAAGGGTATGAATTTGGATTGTTTAAGTGATTCGTGGGTTTCCTTAGATTTTTTGTTCGCTAGATTCAGGCCCTCGGAAGGTTTTGATTGTTTTTGGGATGAATTTCATATGACTAAGGAAAAGTGGGAGAGAAAACGTCTTGAAGTCTGCGCCCTCGCTTTGTTAGGTACTTTAGTGTCTCCGCTAGAAGAAAGAAGTATTAATACACGTTTGCAATCTGTGGTGATGACTCTATTTCATAAGGATCAAAATGATAAGGGCATTAATCAAAAGGGCAGGTTCACTCTCATACCCATGATCTTAACAGAAATATATAATGCTTTAACCGAAGTGAAAGGGGGATGAGATTTTTTGAGGGCAGTAAACTGATACTGCAGTTATGGATGATGGAGCATTTGCATGCGCCTTCTTTAGTTAGACCAGACGTGGTTGATCGTTGTATTCCCAATCGAGTGAAAGCCATGGACCTCAGGTTGCGTTTGGATAAATTCTCGCTACCCGTGGGAGTCGACGCTTAGATTGAATTTCTTGAGTCAAGAACTGGGGATAACATTTTGTGGACTTGTCTGTGGCTTCGACCAAAGATAATCTTGTTTGGTTGTCAAATGCAGCTGTCACACCCCTTTTTTAACCCAAAAAGATTGATTTTAGTTTTTGAAAGGGTTTTTATTATTGAAGTGACAAAAGGTGAAAAGTTGTTTCGAAAAGAATTATTTGCATGAAAATTCAGAGTCGTCACTTGACATAATTGGGTGTGCCAATTCACCTTTGAAAATCCTTTCCAAACGGTTTTGACTATAAAACTGATCCGCGAATCGAGATTCCGGCTAAGGAATTCTGTTGACCGAGGGGAAGGTGTTAGGCACCCCTCGATCCCATGGTTTGACCACGTTCGCTTGGTGAAGAGTATCGGCTAATTTGACACTACGAAGGTATAAACCACACAAAACATACAAACACAATCAATCAAACAAACAAAACAAAACAATCCAAAATTTAGTGTCCAGTCCAATTATACAGTCCAAAAATAAGAAATGCGTAAAAATAAATCCTACTCTAAATTAATTCTAGACTAATGCTCTACCCAACGCCTCGGGCCTTCATCACGAACGTCCTTCGGGTACAAGATACCTTGGGGAATTCCCCGGTGAATAATTATATACAGATACTTTGGGGCATTCCCCGGCCGAATTATACAATTGATTCAAAAGTGATAAAATCAAACCATGCAATCAACCCACAATCTCTAGATTTGCTTACCCGACCTATGTCTTGCCTATTTAAAATGATTCTATCAAATTCATGCTTAATCCAAATTAAATAAAATAACAACGGTCCAAAATTTAACTACATTCAACTTTTTAACAACTTCTTATTCCTACCCCGAAATCCTTTTCCAACAAAAAATTAACACATGCTTTGACTATCAACTCAATTTTTAACTCGAAATCCAATATAAACAACATAGACCCAATGACAATTAAAGCATAATAATCATACGAATTTCACGTGAATAACATCAAACATTCACCAACTCATCCAATTTCAAACATGCCCAATTCAACAAATTACGATAAAGAAGAGAGAATGAGTTAAAAAAATAGACCTTCCGATAATCGATTTCGGTTGGTAATAATATTAAAGAAGACCCGCACTTGGAAGCTCGAATATAGAACCTCGATTGCGATGAATCCAACTCGGTACAGAGAAAAACTAATAGGACAACTTCAAAACCAGTGAGACAAACTTTGTTATACGAAACCCAACCAAGTACGACGACGCAATTTGATAACGACAACTCGAAATCCAATATCGACGATGAACCAAGAAATAGATGAACCCAAGACCCCCAAAAAACCACCAGAAACCCAAAACCCAATGCAGATCGAGCTCCGGTGAGTTGCGAAAATGGAAAATTGACGGGATAAGGTTTGATTCCGGCAACCGTGTTGTTTTTTCGTCTAAATCTAACCAGAACTCGAAGGAAATCGATGAGATCTAGGGAGTTTGGTACTGAAACGAGCAGACGACGACCAGTAAACTAATTTCGGCGAAAAAGTTCGCCGGAAAACTCAAGCGAAATAGCCAGATCTCACCGGCTTTGCTGTTTCTCGCCGAATCTCGGTCAATCGCGCTGTTTCACTATTTCTCCTTGCTCAGTGAGTGTTTATGGGCGTTTTCTGGTGATTTTGTGAGTGTGTGTGCAATTTTTGTCAATCTGTGTGTATGTGTATATTTTCTCCCCCCCCCCCCCCCACCCACCCACTTCTGTGTGGGGTATATTTATATTGATGATGATGGAATGGAAAAATTTATTTATTTTCTTTAAATATTCTGTGGGTCCCTTTCAAGTTGTTATCCTGTGTATTTGGTTAAAACAAGTAACAAATGTGAGAGGGTTGCCTAGGGTGACGTGGGGTAGGGGTTAGGATGTGTTGGCAATTTTTAGTTGGGTGGGTTGTTAGAATATTAGGATAAGACAAGGTTTGTTATTTTTGTATTTTGTGAGGGTATAATAACATGGATGAGGGTACACGGTAGTATAAAGTAAAATTGGATAAATTAATCTTTCGGAGGGACAAAATTACGTGTTTACAAAAAGGACATATTTAACCTCATAGTTTAATCAAAAGCAAACTTAGCTGATTTTATCAAAATTGAGGGGTATATTTGAGCATTTTTCCTTTTAATTATTACATTAACAACCAACTTATTAATTTAATTTTGGCTACTATATTTTTTAATAAAAGATTGTTCAAGTGAAAACCTACTAAACAAATTAAGAGAAATTTGGGTTTGCTGTCAAATTTACAATCAGGAGAAATGATATTGAGGTTTAATGAAATTTTATCTTCTACGATGTAGAGAGTTTCACAAAAATTTGTTCATATACTTACACAAGAAGATTTCGGTGTTCCCTAATTTTTCCTTTTCACTTGTAAAATATTATTTGAAAAATTAGTATTTAAATTTGATTATCAATATCAAAAGTATATGTATAATCAAAATGGAAAATCAATTTTCGCTCACCCTATTTAAATGTTTATGATAAGTAAAAGAAATAGAATTATCACAATATATTATTATAAGTTTCTCCCATTTATCTTCATATTACGTTATTTTATATATTAAATATCATTTAATCTCTAATTCATTCACATTATAATTATACTTGTGTTGGTGAATTATTACTATCTAATAAGAGGAAAAGAGCTTAACCCAAAAAAAAGAAAAAAAGAAAAGGGGAAAAAGAGTGTCACGGCCCAAAATCCCATCGGGTCGGACTGGCACCCGAAGCCGAGAAGGCCCGGGAGGACCCGTTCAAATACCTGTACTTTCACTTACATGTCACCAAAAACTTGGACAGCACTTCGCTGCATATAAAAGGGTCTAATTACCTGTATCAGCACAACACGCACAAATATATATATATATATATATATATATATATATATATATATATATATATATATATATATAATACTTGGCCGTCGGGGCCACCCCATATACGAATATAACATCACTATATAAACTTCCATGACTTTACCCTTCCTTATATCTACAAAGCCTCTGGGATATACATGACATAAATAGGGTCGGGACAAACCCCCGCCCACACATGACTCCTGTACAATAACAAAATATAAGGAACCGACTCGGAAAGCTCCGAAGTAAACTGGAGCTCACCAACAGTAGTTGTATGACCTGGCTCCTACTGGTGCGGTGTATGAGCTGAGGTACCTGTGCTTGCAGCATGAAATGCAGGTCCCCCGTAAGGGACGTCAGTACGAAATATGTACTGAGTATGTAAAGCTGTTAATAATCATATGTGATATGGGGGATCAAGAAAATCAGACACAAGTGAATAAATCATAATAGAAGTGAACCACACTTCATAAACATTTTTAGGATCATGAACATTATCATTAATCTGAATTGAGTTCTTGAATTCAAACACATTTGTGGAACGGTATACATTCGTTCATTTCATTCTTTACAATTATTATTCGCCATTACCTCCTCCTCCCGAACCTCCAACCACCTAACAATAATCAATACTGTACCGTACTGTGACCATTAGGCTACCCCCAGTACATATCAATTGGGATCGACCCATGCTAGGCTTATGCCCCTGGGATACCACCCATAAACACATAAATAGGGATCGACCCATGCTAGGCTTATGCCCCCGAGATACCACCCACACGTATATCAAGTAACACATAAGAGATTTTTCCAATAACTTAGTTCAAAAGCTTTTGAGATTATTACATTAGTGTTCATGCCAATATAGTACCTTTGGAACAATGATACATCAATAGGAATCAAATAATAGACCTTCTATACAATAACGATGTAATAAGGACTCATTGGTACATCAACAATATGTTTCAGAATCATCAATATCACAACAATGAAATAGGAGCCTTTTGGTATATCAATGAAACATTTTGACACTTTATAGAATGGAAACAACTTCATTGGTAATGTAGAACAATACATGTGTTTGGATAACCTCGGAATCTTACTTGATAGAACATTGGTGTTTTCATGCCAAAGAACATCGTTAGAGTATGCTTTACATACCTCGTTGTAGATTCGGATACCAATTCAACACAACTTCCCGCCTTTACAAATCACTTATCTACAATGAAATATTTGGCATCTAGTATTAGCAACCCAACACCACAATTCTCTTCCATAATTCCATTCAACCAATATTTGCAAAGCATTCCAAAAACCAACTTGAACAATAGGTTTATGTGTATATATATATATATATATAATCATCATTTCAATACCACATCATCAATACCACATCATCCCTTCACAATTCAACATAATCCAACCATGCACAAGAATGATCCAACATCATTTCCAATCATCTTTCAACAACAATCAAATAACATACTTCTTATGCTCACAAGCATATATATATATATACATATCCATATAAATAACACCAACATAATTTACATCCTTACCATAGAATGGCCCTTTGGGTTTTGAAGTCCTGTTGGCACAAATAAGGGGTGCTTCTCGAAGCCCTTGAGACGATGAACACAACTACGGAATCAATTTGGACTTTCCACGGTTGAATCACAAGATAATTAGAGTTGAAAATTAGGCTAGGGTTTGTTCTTTCCTATAATTGATGATGAATATGAGTTTTTGAACTCATATACATGTATATATACACATATTCCCGTCCATAATAGCATAGAAAATGACCAAAGTGCCCTTAAAATTTAAATAATGTCAAATATGTCCTCCGGTGGACTGTTTTGACAAGCTGAAGTATATAGACCATAACTCTTTGCTCCGATATCGGATTTGGGTGAAATTGGTATCATTGTAAAGATAATTCAAAGGTCTTTCATTTCATATAAATTAGGCCACCCAGTTCGTCCTGTACAAGGAGTTATGATCGTTTGAAGTTGACCCTAAAAATCTGTTTTGAGAGGCTGAAATAAAACGCGTATAACTCATTACGCAGATGTTAGATTTGGATGAAACCAATTGCATTGGAAATAAGACTCAAAGATCTTTCTTTTGATATGTGGTATCTCTCCCAGTTCATTATATTGAGGGAGTTATGATCGTTCAAAGTTGACCCAAAAACTGGCAGGCCTCAGTATTTTCCTGCTAATTTACTGTTCATATCCCGGCCACCATTTTATAGTTTCGAACGTGCTCGCTTATATCCGAAACTTATCCGTTTTTGAAAATCTTTATATCGTCGGAAAGCTTATTCAATAACCTTCATATGGAAACATCGACGGGCAAATTCCGGTATAAATAAGGTCGATTCCTATACACATATAATCAAACTATACACTTGAAACCATCTCAAAATAATCAATACTCATACTTAAACTCATATATACCTAACTTAAGATCAATACATATACTCCAACACATATAACAATGGCTAATGCACGTAATTAAGTACGGGGTGTTACAGAGAGAAGCACACATCTGATCGTAACATGTGTGCTTCAACGATATGCTTACTCAATGTAGTAAGGAGTCGTTTGATAGAGTGTATTAAAAGTTTAATACATGCATTAGTTTTTGTGCATTAGTAGTACCATGTTTGGTATCATATTTTTGACCATGCATAATTAATACTTGTATTAATTATACACTCTATTGTGTATTGAGGTGTGTATTAGTAATACACACCATTTTCCATGTATTAGTAATGCAAGACTTTCAACACATGTATTAATTTATTAAATGACATTACTACCTCTTAAATTCTTTTTCCTCCTTTTTCCACCATATCACATCCCCTATTTCTTTTCCACCATATTCAAAAAATGATCTCTCTATTTTTGTACTCTACCATGAAAAAAGGGTGTTATTTGATGAACTTGTATGAGATAATTTTTGTACTGTACCATGAAATTTTTGTACTGTACCATGAAAAAGAGGATGTTATTTGATGAACTTGTATGAGATACAACAAAAGGGTTCATCCGAGAAGAAATTCTCTACATAGTTACCACAGTAAGTTTACATTGTGTTCAAGTCCTCAAATTTATTTTTATATATGTTGGATGATATTCTGGACATTTAACTACAACTTGCTTGCTATAGAAACTTTGAAATCTTAATACCAAATATTATTAATCATAAAGTTCAAAGTATTTAGGATGATTGTTTCTGTATTTACATTCTTATTTCTTGTAATTTTCATTCATATTTCTTGCAATTTTCACTTTGAAATAAGAATTTGTTCGAGCTTTGTTGCTTGTACACCTTGAAAACAGATTGCAAAAGGAAGGTTGAAGGAAGGACAATTCAGTAAAAAAATATTTTTTTTATAAAAATTATATAAATATATATTATCTTTAATATATCAAACCAAACGCTATGTAAAAAATAATGTATGTGTAGCTAATACCAGCATTGTTAATACTTGAATTAATAACACAAGCATTACTAATATACCATATTTAGTATTATTCTTATACATTCTAGCAAACGACCCCTAATTGCGGCTTGGTTGTCCAACACCTGTTTTACGTGCATGAGATCTTGTGATCAAGTCTTTTTTTCTCATTTACTGGACCGTTCTCTTTTAAAATTCAGTTGTGTATTTATTGGGCCCATTAAATTTTATATTTTTATTTTTAATTTGAGAAAATACGTTATTTCACCCTTGAACTATATCCAAAATGGTTGAGACACACCTCAACTTAATGGGGATCCTATTACCCCTGAACTAATTAAAAGTGTAATTTTGACACCCTTAGTGCCTACGTGGCACACACGAGTGCATGGATCCTTCAATGTGTTGTGCCACGTATATGCCACATAGCACTAAGAATGTCAAAATTACATTTTTAATTAGTTCAGGGGGTAATAGGACCCCTTTTAAGTTGAAGGGTGTTTCAACCGTTTTGAGTATAGTTCAAGGTTGAAATACAACCTTTTTTCTTTTTAATTTATTTGTGAATATTATGGCTCTCTATAATTTGTATTTTTATTTGCATAAAAATTTCAATAGTAAAAAAAAAATCAAATAATTTATATATTTGCAAATATTGTAATAATTTTTTAAAATAACATCTATATATTTGAAAACTACCTTAAAAAAAGTTCCAAGAAGTCACAATAGTTAACAACTATTTAACAGATATATAAAAAAATTATGATCGAAGAGAAACTTGATTAAATCTCAAAATTTGAAAGGTGCCGTATAAATTGGACAAAGAAAATATTATTTTCATTTACAGATACTATTGACAAAGATTAACATTATATTTTTTAGAGAAAATGCTTTGTTTCCACCCTAAATTATACGCAAAATTACTGAGACACACGTGAACTTTAGGAGGGTCTTATTACCCTCTTGGACTAATTAAAACCATTTTTTGGCAACCTTAGTACCTACGTGGCATATACGTGTGCCTACGTGGACCTTCAGTATGTTGATTCACTGATGTGCCACGTATGTGTCACGTAGGCACTAAGATTGTCAAAAATATGATTTTAATTAGTCAGGGGATAATAGGACCTTCCTAAAGTTTGAATGCGTATCAATAATTTTGTATATAGTTCAGGATGAAAATAGAACATTTTTCCTACTTTTTAAAAAACTATTTCTACTATCCGATTACATATATTTGATCTGTGCCTTGCACGGTCATCACACAACTAGTTTTTTAAGGAGAAAGAACACCCCGTGGCCCTTTCAGAAAACTAGTTTCATCAAAAATAGCCATTTCAAATTAATTCCATGGGCTCACTATTAATTTTGAGCCCTTTTGGTCCACTTTTAAAAGGATGTTCAGTTTTATGTGTCGCCATTTGGTCGGGCACAGAGTTTAAGAAATAAAGGAAGACTTGGTAAAGTTTACCAAATTATTTTTTATAAAAAAATGTGCCAATATATATATTTTTTAATTAAGTGGGATCAATAAGGGTAAAAGGGTAATTGTGCTTTTAAAAAGTTGTCAAATAAGGAAAGACGACACTTATTTTGAAACGGATTAAAAAGGAAATGATGACACATAATTTGGGACGGAGGGAGTACTATATTTTCTTGTGATAAAAAAATCTTTTTTGAAATAATTAAATAAATTTTTATAATCATTATATAGAATATGTATAAAAATTATTTATTTGTATAGAAATTGTATATACGGTGTGCATAATTGTATTGTTATTGTATAAAATATGGATATAAATATGTGTATAGAACAACCAATAAGATATAGGGGTTGTATCAATATAGAATAGAGACTGTATTAATATAGTATAATGATTGTATCACTTTCGTATAGAAACTATATATGCATAGGTTTTTCTTGCATAAACTACACCAATGTGATATATGGACTGTAACGTGTATAACAACTTCATAAAGGTGCATAAAATATGCATTGAGTAAAGTGCAACTTAGGTTGTCTAGGATGTGTATAGATATGGTACAATTGTTGTATAGACTATGTATATGTATAGGATATATATAATGATTCTCGTTCTTACCCAATTCAATTCACATGCATCTGTATTTGATGCGTATAGAATTTGTACCAATTTTTTTTTATAGAACATGCATATGAATAATTATTGCAACTAAAGAAAATATATGACGTGTATGAAAATTGTATAACTATTATTATGACGTGTATTGAAAACTGCATCATTGTTTTGTATAAAATATATAACTGTATAGAATTTGTATAGATATTATAAAATTATTCAAAAAAAAATTACTATATTATTTTTTATATCGAATATATGTATTTAGTATCTAAATTAAAGAGTATTTTAAAAAAGCAATTAAAGAAAAGGAAAAAAAGTAACCGTTTATAAAAATCAAAGCAACAAACAGGAAAGAAAGGAAATGAAAAACCGGCGGCACAAACAAAACAAAATGTGTTATATAATATGGATGTCACGTATACGTGTGAAATATTATTTATTAGAGATAATAGTTAGTAGTCAAGTGACCATAAATTACTTGTTCAAATTGGATTTGAAGACCATAAATTACTTGTTCAAATTGAATTTAAATACTTAATTAATTGGTCAAATTGTCAACTTGCCTAATTGTCAATTTGCTAACTTGAAGTCAAGTTTGGCAACCTTATGAACTAAATTTGGTGGTTTATAAATACACTCTTTGTACATTTTATTATGATCATCAAAGTAGTAACAAATGTACTACTAAATTTTCTAAAGTTCTCTCATTTCTTTAAGTTTGATATTGATAGTTTGTCTTTATTTTATAACACACTATCAACACTAGACTCTACCGTCTCAAAATTTGAAGGCTAAGAAAAGAAAATTGAATCGAAAGGTGGAGAAGACAAGACCGCAAGAATTATGTGATCATCACGACTTGGGTTTCACTTTTCTAATATTTATAATAAGATAAGTATATTATTAACTCGTGTTCTTTAATTAATTTTGAAAATAATATTGATAATCACAAAGTGGTGATATTGTTATAGACTCAAATTTGAGTTTATTATACTTTGGCCTAATATGTTATTGGTCGAGGGTGTGATGATCGATTTAAATATCATGCCATTAAGAGGGTAAGACATTGGGTTAAGAGTCCCGATGCACAATGATGATAAGATGTAGGGTTCAAGTCCCATTGATTTTTGGCCTAAGATGTCTTTATATGAATAAATCGTGGAGTTTTAATATCAATACAACATATTGATGATATAATAATGACTAAAGAAAATTTTGTTGAAAAGTCATGAAATATGTCTCATTGAATATGCTCCATTCCTTGAAGTGAATGTGGTAGCATGCAGTGCATAGTATGTCTGAAAGAAGACATGTGATTGAATTTATGAATATGAATATAGGCGTAACAAGGACAAAATATTTCGTTACATTATATATACGCCTCGATTTTCTCATGAAGGAGCAATATCTTGAAAGATATTCTAAGTTATCATAATTTGATAGGTTTAAGACATCATTATATTTCATTCTTAGGAAAGGAGAATTTTAATTGTTAAAACTACAGATCCATTCCCTGGGGTGAATGTGATAGGAGTAACACCTCCCTAAGAGGTAGAATAGTTAAGAATAAATATTATGAAATATACTCCAAAATATCAAACTTGAAAATTATTCATGTTCTAGTAAATCTGAAATATACTAAGTAAAACTCATATGTCATGGTAAACTTGGAGTTTACTAGTACAAATAAGTTCATAAGTTGGCATAAACGATTTGGCCATCTCAAAGATGTGCACATTGAGTATTACATAACATATATATTAAAGAATTAGAAGGTTATATTCTTCAAAGAACATTATGAGTTCTCAAATGATCCTTAGAAATATGAAGGTATTTTTTGTCACTAATGGGCATGGTGTGAAAGGTCATTGTACACGTGATTATCGTGTGACCTAATTTGATATAAGATTTATAAATCCTCCATCAAAACAAAGAAATATAAAGTGATGGCGCACTTGACCTTTCAAAGTGATGATAAGGTCTGTCATGTAAATGTAATAAATTTCATGGTGTGAGAATGGATTTCTCACGAAAATTTATGATGCATGCACATATGATTATAATTCATTCCTTGAAGAGAATGAGACTTGCACATCCTTGATGCTTGATCATTATTTAAATGAATGTGTCAAGATATGATAAAAATTATGAACACTGAGATGCTCGTGCATGGTTGGAAAAATGTCATATCTCACCTCTATGAAAGGTTTGAGAAAAATGAAGAAAAATTTATTTTGACATAAACGGTCATTGATCGTGTACTTATAGTATGACATAAATATTTTTGATATGTTTATCATGGATAAGTCTTGCCTATATAATGTTTTAAGATTATGATCGTACTTATATGATTTTTCTCCTTGAAGGAGATGTTCACCATATGAATGGTGTGTGAAATATGTGTAGTACACAAAATTAATTGAGAGCTCTAAAAGAGCTTAAGTGTAACTATCTGGAGAAATGAAATTGTTCATAATATTGGTATTGTAGTAAGTCTCGAAAGAACCTTATTAAGTTTCAAAGACATTGTCAACAATATTTTTTTTTTGAGACTATAAATAATAGAAAGATGTTATATCTTCATATTACTACAATCGGCATGGGTTATAAATATTTACGTAAAAGATTATCCGTGCTTTTCTTCTTATTTGTAATACACAAATATGAGCATGATGACAGAATCACATGCAATGGTAAATTAAAAATTTACTGAAATAAATATTAGTTGACATGTTGATCATCTCGATTGAAATCTGATGCAAAAATAATTGAGAATTCATGTGGTTATATATTGAAGAAATAAAATATTCTTCATGAATTCTCTTGTACTGCTTGTTCTCACAATGAATTGATCATTGTACCAGCTAAAGTTGGGATGTATTCCCTAAATTTTTTGGAACATATAAAAAGGTGAATATGGGTCCGTTTACCTGTCATGTGGACCGATTACTATTATATATACTTTAATAGATGCATCTATGATATGATCACATGTGCTTTTCTATTAACTTGCAACTTGATTTTTGCAAAGTTGTTTGCTCGAATTATTAAATTATGAGCATGGTTTCAAACTATAAATTATGTTGATAATGCTGGTTGGTTTAGTAGAAATTGTATGCCTCCAATTCTAGTTAAATCATTGATTATTAGAACAAATCTCCCCAAAAAAATTTGGTATGAGATGTATCATTTAAAATATAGTAGCATTCATATGCATCAAGCCAACAAGGCTCCCCAACCACTATTAGTTCAAGATCAAGAACCAAATAATTTTCATCTAAAAATTTTAGTGTGCGACACATGATGCAATTGCTTCATCACAATGCACAAAGATGAATTCCAAGATAAGATTAGGAATAAATGTTAGGTTTCCTAACATAAGGAGGAGATTTGATTAATAGTTAAAAGTTATGCATGAAATGAATTATCTAGATCCTTATAAAAAATATATATGTGAACTTGAAGTTCAAGAGATAATTCATTTGCAAAATGTTGCAAACTAATTGTCAGATATGTTTGCTAATTCTATATGATAATTCAACTGTAAAATGCTCCAATGAAAAGTCCATAAAAAGATGGAGTCTATGACACGCCTGAAACGTGATAGACCAATTAATTTCAAACCGACCTAACACTTCATAAAATCTTGACAAAGGTTCAGGTACCTGAATAGTAATGAATATGAAGAGATCTTCATTAAGTTATGTCTTATTGGAACCAATATCAAACAATCATCGATGATATCTTTGATATAATATAATGCTCAACATTATAAATAGTATTGAGGATCTTGGATACAAATCTGTCAAAGAGTATGGACAGATAAATTATTGACCAAATAAAAGTATGTAGTTCAAGTAATTTGTTTCACTTAAAAAAGAATATCTGGACTCATAATCCAAAAACCAGAGATATAATGTAGTGAGGTACAAATGATTTATTATGCGAGAAGTAAAATTCGTAAGATATAAAATATGACTTGTGCCTTGGGGAATAAAGATTTCACAAAGTTCTTGACATTATTGTAGGAGAATTGTTCTCCTGTGGCTGTGATGGATGAAATAAAGTTGATTTCAGTCTAAAAATATTAAAAAACTTGAATACATAAAATAAATTATTATCATGTCTAGCTAGAGGGCAAAAGTTATATGAAAATACTTGAAGGATTTAAAAGGTTATAAAGCGTTTCTATTGAATACCCCATGATTATAAAGATCGCTTAATTTAAAAACAGATCAATTTTGATCTCATGAAAATGATTGGTAAGTACTATGTTTTAGTACAGTTGGTGCACATATGAATTGTGGAGCATCATTTATAAGAATAAAGTATGTTTTAAATGATGCGAGTATAATACGTGCGCTGCACTCTTTTTTCCTTAGCTGAGGTTTTATCCCACAGGATTTTCCTGGCAAGGTTTTTAATGAGGCAGCTAACAATGCGTACTACTTGATGTATACTAGGAGTGCTTGACAAATGAAACATTTGTCCATTGATGAACATATGTTGAAAAGACATAAAAGAATGCATCTTGATAAGCATAATACTTATTTGATTTGCAGTTCAGACACTTGAAGATGTCACAGATGAAATGCTAAATATTGTCACTTGACAAAATTTACATAAAAACTTTTTAAGGATACAAAATGTTTGAAGCATATAAAAGTTTCTGAAAAACTTATCTATAATCCTTATATTGCATAAATCTATAACTTGAAAATTATTCGAACTCTTTGAGAGTTTTCAAAAGCAATAGATTATTTGCTGACATAAGAAATATGTCGAATTGAATTGGTTATAAAGTACCATGTCTTAGTGCAATTGATGTACTAGTGTATCCTGCAAATACTACAAGGTCTGATATAGTCCTTTTCGATTAATTTGTTAGTAAGGTATAACTCTGCTCCTACTAGGAAAAATTGAAATGGGATCAAACACATAATCTTATTTTATTCTAAAGATTGCAATCCCGATCTTATTGATTATATTGATGCTGGGTATTTATTTAACCCACATAAATTTCGATCTCAAACATGCAATATATTGACATATGGGGATACTGTCATATCTTGGAGATATACAAAGCAGACTATCAAGCACTTCATCAAATCATGCTGAGATATTAGTTATTCATGAAGCAAGCCGAGAATGTGTATGGTTCCATGATACATCTCATTCGAAAAAAATATTGTTTGAAATATGACAATGTGCCCATAATTTTATACAAAGATAATACAACATGCATAACACATCTTAAAGGAGGATTCATTAAAAAGAGATAGAATGAAGCACACTTCATCAAAAAAATTCTATACACATGATCTACAAAAGAATGATGATATTAACGTGCAACAAATTTATTCGAATGGCAGTATGACTGATATATTCACCAAGTCTCTTTTAGCTGCAACTTTTAAGAAGATGGTGCACAAGATCGGAATGCAAAAATTCAAGTCATTAAACTGAAGTTTCCATCAGGGGGAGTAAAATATATTTTGTACTTTTTTTCCTTAACCAAGGTTTTGTCCTAATCGAATTTTTCTAGTAAGATTTTTAATGAGGCAACACTAAAGGCGTATACAATATGTGTGTACTCTTTTTCCTTCATTAGACTTTTTCTCATTGAATTTTTTTAGTAAAGTTTTAACGAGACACATTATCTATTACTGGACATCCAAGGAGACTATTATATAATATGGATGTCATGTGACATGTATACGTGTGAAATGTCATTTATTAGAGATAATAGTTAGTAATCAAGTTAGATTTGAAGATCATAAATTACTTGTTCAAATTGGATTTGAATACTTAATTAGTTGGCCAAATTGCCAACTTGCCTACTTGTCAACTTGCTAATTTAAAGTCAAGTTTGGTAACTTAGGAATTAAATTTGATGGTTTATAAATAGCCACCCTTTATACATTTTATTATGATCATCAAAGTAATAACAAATGTATGTTTTTATTTGAAGAATAAGTAGTTAGTGCGAACGAATTTCTACTGTATGCTTTCTCTCTCGGTGCAAGTTAGCTAAACCTGCACCCACCATGGGTAAGAGAGCTCGTTTACCCTCTCATAAAGCTCTAATGGTAAAGAAAGCATAGATTATGCAAGGCACATCTCAGCGAGAGAAGTTGCAAGCACTCAAAAAAAGGGAAAGAAGCAGAAACGATACCACAATTGGTGGATTCAAGCATCAAATCAGCAGGTTCAAAAGGGACGGGAGAATTGAGGACAAAGCAAGTCCTAGCCTCCCCTAATCTAGGAATGAGCAGTTCATCGTCCATGGAGCTGCGAAGGAACAACTCGAAGGAAATCAATAAAACAATATTGGAGCAATTCAATGGAACAGTGCATGCTAATAAAGTAACTGATAAAATGCAGCAGAGAGAGGCAACATCTATTTGGAGTGAAGTAGTGACGAGATCAACTAGTATGCTACTGGAGGCATCATCAAGTGCCAGTAAATGTTCCTGGGAAGATGAAGTAGAAGAGGAGAGTAAGTTGATGAACAGGAAGAAGTCAATTTGGGATAATTTCAATATCTCAAAATTGGCTAATGCAGGTTACAAATTGGAGTATGTGCTCCATCACAGGTTGGAGATAGGCAGATAGTAGAAATTGGAATGGAGGACATCAAATATGAGGTGGAATATGTTTTGGGGGCACACCCACCATTCCAGGTAATTCAACATTATATTCAAAGGCTTTGGGGTAAATATGATATAGATCGAGTAGCTATGTTGAAGAATGGAGTTATTGTAGTACTATTTGAAACTGTGATAGGGAAACAAGAGGTATTACAAGAAGGTATCTACCACTTTGACAACAAGCCATTAATTGTAAAGGAGTGGTCTCCAAAATTAGAATTTACCAAGGAGGAGTTGGAAACTACCCAATCTGGATCAAATTTCCGGAGCTAGATTTTAAATATTGGAGTAAATCAGTACTAAGTAAACTTGGAAGTATGATTGGGAAGCCTCTTATGGTGGATCACAATACTGAGGAAAGGAATGGATTAAAGTTTGCTCGACTGCTTGTGGAAGTAGAATTGGGAGCTCATCTACCTGATGAAGTGCAATTTAAAAATAAAAAAGGAAAGGTCGTGGTGCAAGCTGTACAATATGACTGGAAACCATTATTGTGCAACTTTTGTAAGAGGTATGGCCATGAAGAGAATGAATGCAGAATTAAGAAAAAAGTTCCCAAACCAATTAATGTTGCAGGTGTAGTTACGAAAGGACCTGCTCAGCAGGATCCTCCACATGAGGTGAAAAATGATAATCAGGATAGGGTGTTGACAAATCAAATGACTAAGAAGAACCTTCAGTAGGGTAGGGAGGTGGCAAGTGCTAGCATAGATGGCTGACAGACTCCGAGAAAGCTAAGTAAAACTCCATATAGTGCAGCCGTTGGACAGGTTTGTCAGGCAACGAGTGTTAATTCATTTCAGGTGCTACAACATAGTGCAGAATTATATGTAACTACATGAGATGCAAGGACTGAGGGTGGCTCTATAAATCCTAGTCCTGGGAATGGTAAACATAATTAGTTGTAATGTGAGGGGGCTAAATGCTCCAAATAAACAAAAAGAGGTTAAACTCCTTTGCAATGAAGAAAATGTGAGTCTTATAGGCTTACTTGAAACAAAAAAAAAAAAGATTGATACTATGGCTGATAATATGCTTGCTGGTTGGAGCTACATAACTAACTTGGAAGAGCACTATAATGGTAGGATATGGATCACATGGAGGCCTGATTACTACAAGGTCTCAACCATTTTCCAAACTGCTCAACAAATCACTTGTGAGGTGATGTTCATTCCCTTGCAACTACTTTTTGATATTACATTCGTATATGCCTTCAATACTAAGGAGGAAAGGCATGAGTTATGGGAAAGTCGAGTGAGACACAGTAGAATTTGCACAAAACCATGGATGGTACTTGGCTATTTTAACTCCATTTTAAAAGCAGAGGATAGAATTGGTGAAGCTCCTGTGGTATGGTCTGAAATAGTTGATTTTAAAAGTTGTGTGCATGATTGTGGGCTGCTGGAATTTCCAACACCAGGTAATAAATATACATGGAGTGACAAACATTCTCGCCAAAGAATATTTTCCAGAATTGACTGGATATTCATTAATGGAGTCTGGTTGAATACAATGCTACCTTGTCAAGCAATGTTCCAAAATGAGGGAATAAGTGATCACTATCCTACTAAGGTGATGTTAATGGATAATCCTAAGTTCAAGAGTCCATTCCAATTCTGTAATGTATGGACCAAACATCCTTACTTCATTTGGTTGGTGAATGAGGGGATGGGAGGTGGATAATGAAGGATGCATGATGTTTAAAGTAGTGAAGAGGTTGATATTGTTAAAGAGGGGCTTGAGGAAGCTACAAGTTCTGGCTTTCCAAAATATAGTCACTGAAGCACAAAAGGACAAGAATAATTTGAAACTTATACAGAATAAACTACATCTTAGCCCAGATGATGCTTCTTTGCAGGAAAGAGAGAGACAAACATATAAAAAATTTAGGAATTCTTCACATATAGCTGAGGTGTTCTTACAACAAAGAAGCAAGGCAACTTGGATAAGACTGGGTGATGACAATTCGAGTTATTTCTTCTCTGTTATCAAACATTGAAAACTGAAACAAACCATTACACAACTAAAAAATCAGGTAGGTGATTGGCAGACAAATCCTGACACTATTGCAAGCTTATTTGTTGATTATTACAAAGAATTATTGGGTGAGAGATCAAAGAATAGAACATCCGCATTACTTGCAGTTATAAACCAAGGTGTAGTCCTTGATAATAAGCACCAAAGGCAGATGTTATTGCAGGTTGAGTCAGATGAGGTAAAGGAAGCTATTTTCCAGATAAAAAGTGTCAAAAGTCCGGGACCAGATGGATATGGTAGTGAATTCTACAAAGCTGCTTGGACAATTTTTGGGAATGATGTAACCAAGGCAGTGCTGGAGTTCTTTCATAATGGTAAACTATTAACACAAATTAACTCTACTAGTATTGCACTTGTTCCTAAAGTAGATAGGCCGGAAACTGCCAGCCAATTCCGGCCTATATCTTGTTGCAATGTGATCTATAAGTGCATCTCAAAGATTATATATAAAAGGTTAAGAGAAGCAGTAAACTATTTAGTAGTAGGGAACCAGTCAGTCTTTGTTAAGGAACGATCAATGATGCATAATGTGTTAATATGTCATGACTTACTATGACACTACAATAGGAAGAATGCTTCACCTAGGTGTCTTGTGAAGATAGACCTTAAGAAAGCCTATGACATGGTACACTGGGATTTCTTGGAAGAAGTACTTCAAGGTTTCCGATTTCTGCAATAGTTTACTAAATGGATTATGACATGTGTGTCAACCACTAAGTTCTCAGTGAAAGATAATGGTGCAAATCATGGCTACTTCTCAGGGGGGAGGGGGCTTAGGCAAGGCGATCTAATGTCTCCCCTCTTATTTGTCCTAGTGATGGAATACCTATCGAGAACACTGCAAACTATGAGCATGTTACCTGATTTCAAATTCCATCCAATGTGTAAGGAGTTAAGACTAACTCACTTGATCTTTGCTAATGATTTGATGATATTCTGTAAGGGAAATATAGATTCTGTGAGTAGAATAATGGAGGCTTTACAACACTTTAGTGCAGCTACAGGTTTGGAAGCTAATACTGACAAATCAAGTGTGTTTCTGGCTGGAGTAAATGAGGAAATAAAGAATCAGATATTAGCAAGAACTAGATTTGTAGAAGGTGCATTTCCTATCAGATATCTTGGTCTCCCTCTTTCTCCTAAAAATGGAACAAGGTTGATTGCCATACACTCGTGGACAAGATTATACAGAGAATCATTGTGACTTACTCCAAAAATTTGTCTTATGCTGGGAGGTTACAGGTGACAAATACAGTATTATTTTCTATCCATAGTTTTTGGGGAGCTGTTTTTATCCTTCCTCAAAGTGTACTTAAAGAAGTGGATAAAAAGTGTAGAGATTATTTGTGGGGAAACAAGGATGAAGGGAGGAAGATGGCTTTGGTATCATGGGAAAACGTATTTTATCCTAAGAGTTAGGGTGGACTGAATATAAAAGGCTGTAAATCATGGAATGTAGCAAGGTAGATAAAAATTAACAGAGTTGGTATGTGCAAGGTAGATAAAAATTAACAAAGGATGGAGCCTACTCAATAACAAAGAGTTATATGGAAATAATACTGCAGAGAGTTAAAATGAGAGTTGCAGAACTGTTATGGACATCTGTTGCTTTACCAAAACATAGGTTCATAGTATGGTTGGAAGTACAAGGTAGATTACTCACTCAGGAAAGGAATATACGGCTAAACATACCGGTGGATAACGCTAACGCTGATTGTTGTCTTTGTGAGGCCCATGAGATAGAGACGAAGATTCATTTGTTTGTAGAATGTTCCTGGATATGCGAAGTGTGGCAAAAAGTCAACCAATGGACTGGAGTGACAGTGCAACATAAGGATGTACAACAAGTCTTGATCAATATACAAAGGAAGCACTGGAAGAAATTCATGAAAGAGGCGGTTGCAGCTTTACATGGTGCCATAATCTATCATACATGGAGGGCCCGAAACTGGAAGAGATACAAAGGCAAAGCTGTAAATATAGATGAGGTAATTACAATGATTAAGAAGGAGCTCTTAGAGAGGATTAATTTGTACAGGAATTCAAAGAAAGCTCAGAGATGTAGGAATTGGATTCAACACTTAGTTAGCTAATGTAGATGTTATATTTGGTGGTTGTTGCTGCTTGTTGGAGGCCTACCCCTATGATAGGATGGGGTGCTCTGTATTTGTACTGAGACGGTTTTGTTACGGTAATATTTCACATTTGTTACAAAAAAAAAAAATAAATGTACTACTAAATTCTCTTAAGTTCTCTCATTTCTTTAAATTTGATATTGATAGTTTGTCTTTATTTTATAACAAAATGGCCGAAGTTAAGGCTATAATTTGGAATTAACATTGAGTGGCTATTTTGTGTCAATTTTATTAATTGAGAAGTTAATTTTTGTCCATTCTCCATTTTTTAAAGGAACAATTGAAAAGTAAAAATTATCTTTTATGTATTTATTAAATTATTTATTATAAATTATAGTAATATTTTTAAATAAATATTTTATTAAATTTCAAATGTAAGTTGTAGTAATTTAAAAAAAAATAGTTTTTTTTTTAAATATTCAAAAATATATTTATTAAGTACAATTATCTTCTTTTCTTTTAGCATTTAGCATTTCATCTCTCTTTAATGAACTATGTTGATGATTATGGTAAGAGTAAAATCTGACCAATAATATATTTTTAAAATTTTTCTTTTTCTTATTTTCTTCATAATCTGTTATACAATTCCACAATTTTCTCTCACAAAATACATGATTCTCTTTCCCTCTTTTCACTCTATTTTATTCTATATATATATTTTTCACATATATTTCCTCAAAACAACTAAAATACTCTATAGATAATTACAAATTTTATATTTTTTATAATAATATTTTTTTTACTTCTTTCATTATTGAAGAACTAAATGTACTGCTATTTTTTTATATATATAAATCTTGATTCTTTTTTTTTTCAGTATTAAAGATGATAGTATTTATTCAATCTTAATTCTCTATGAAAGTAGATGGGATGAAATCTAAATTCAAAGAGATAAGCACATAATTGATGTACAAACTGATATCACCTAAATTGAATGTGACAATCCATGAATACCAGTTTATATATCTATTTCATAAATATTTCATGCAAATGTGACATATAAGAAATCACTTTATAAATCGATTTATTCAATTTATAATCTAAATTATATCTTCTTAATTAAATATCACAATCCATAGAGTTTGTAAAAGGTTTGCAATAAAAAAAAGATCAAGTAAAACAATTTTTATAGCTATTCCATTCATATAAAAAATAAAATTAAGTATTCATATATAACCTGCTATAAGAGAAATTGAAAAAATATTATCAAGATTTTTGACTTTTAATCCAGTACAATCTTCATCTACTAAAAACATTAATAAATATGCAGCATTTTTGTATATCATTTTGCATACCAATTTCATAGATCAAAAATTGAAAAATTATTTTATATATGATATTGATAGATAACATGGTTTAAACTTGATTAGAAAAAAGTTTGTTTTAAATAAAATATTGATATTAGTATTTCCTTAGAAGAAGAAGACAAAAAAGAGCGAATCAATTTAAAAGAAAATTGTAATGAAGGAGAAAAATGAATGATTGATAACAGAGATTGAAAAAAATAAACTGTATGATTGCTAATGAAGAAGGAGAAAATGGTATGATTAAAGAAGGAGAAAATCATTTCACAGAAAAAAAGGAGATGATTGATGTCCTAATAATAAATGTCATTTTTTTATGCGCATGAAATCACTTTTTTTATATATAAAATTTATATTTTATTGTCTAAAAATAAAAATATCTTTTTTTTTATACCAAATATTTATTATTAATTGCAAATCTAAATTTTTTTGCTATATCTTACGTTAAACCAATTAAAAACTAGTACATAACTGAAAATTTGGCCCATTTCATAATAACTGTGAGCCCAAATTTACTAAAAATAACAAAATCTCATTAAGCTTAGCCCATATATCATGAAAAAAAGAAGTAAATTTTATATATATACCAACATGTTTATCATTAATTACTAAAAATCCCAACATCTTTCAAAATCTCCTAAAATCCCAACATTTGACCTCTAATGATGCAAGTTAATTACATTAGTTACATACTACTGATACATGTGTTAATTAACTAAATCAGCATGTTTTAAGGAATGTAACAGATAACTTTGCATTAAATTAGCATTTAAGCTAACTAATTAAGGTAAAAAACAAAATCAAATTCCACATTTAGTGGGATTCCGTTTATTACTCCACTTCGTTAAAACGTAAACGTTGTTTTAATGTATTTTTGAAATTGAAAAATATTCTTTCTTCTTTTTCAGATTAAACACACCAATTTTTTTTATTTGATTTGTTAATTTCGTTTGTTTGATATGATATTTCGGTGCTTTTACGTCATTCCGGTGTTTGGATTAACGAAATCGAGTATGTTGGTTATAAGAGTGATGGAATTGTGGTCAGTGAACATGTTACTAAAAACTGATTTCTACAATTGCGGAAGAACTGAGAATCGATGAAACAAAAAAAAAATTGAAGCTCGTTACATTGTTGAAGTAAATGATTGTCCGTTGTTCATTCGTAACGAAATGAGTGTGAAGATGTACGTTAAAATTAAAAAAACAGAGCGTGAATTTGGAACGTATCCTCTTATCATCACTACGTTAGATAAGTCTGATAGTGAAATGCTTTTTGATGGAAAAGTTGGTGTTGTAATGTGTTTGGAAAGTCCAGCTGAAATAGTTGAAGAAGTAATTAGTTATAAATCTAATTCTACTTCTCCTATGTCTTTGTTGGATAGAAAAGGGAACAAAATCATTACTGATTGCAAGCATAGTGATGTTAAGGTTGGAAAAATATACAAGGACAAGTGTACTCTCATTTCGGTTATGGTGCGATTTGCAATTGAGCATTCCTTTAATTACTATGCCAAAAGATCGGACAAGAAAAGGTATGTTGTGTTTTTTTTTTTTAGCAGGTCTTGGTAATTTTGTGTACGTTAACTAGGAAGGATTATTAATGACGAGATACATTTTGTTATGAAAATGATACGTTTTGCTAATCTTGTATCTCATTTTATTAAGTTATAATTAATTATATTTCTTGTTGTGTGTTATAAAAAATGTTGTAGATACATAAAAATATCCTAGATACATGTTGTAAATTTACAAGATACATGTTGAGCAAGTTTCGAGCCGAGATATATTTTGTTATGAAAAATAATACATTTTGCTCATTTTGTATCTCAGTTTATGAAGTTATGTTTAATTATGTTTCTCGATATCTATCAGAAATGTCCTAGATACATATTAATGTCCTAGATACATGTTGTAAAATTTCTACATACATGTTATACAAGTAGTCAATGCGGTTAATGAATATAGAAATATGTTTTTTCTATATTTATTAAGAAGATAATTTGAACTTTTGTTTTCATTGATTCAGCTATGTCCTACAATGCCGTTCGGAGAATTGTGTTTGAATCTTTAAAGCATCATGCCGTCGGGGTACAAAACTATTTAAAGTTAGATTTTTCCAAGATATTCACACATGTCCGTTGAAAAATCGTGTTTTTACTCAACTTCAAGCTATAGTTGGGTTTGTTAGTTGTTTTGCTGCAACAAAACTTGTCAACTATAAGAGAATACACACCCCGAATGATATAATCGAAGATATTAAAAATACTTTCGGTGTAGACATTAACTATCAGAAGGCTTGTTGGGCTAAAGAACGTGCGATTGAGATGTTAAGGAGGAAACCTGCGGATGGTTATCGACAAATGGCTCGATATGTATACATATTAAATTTCGTATATCCAGGTTCACATATTAGAATGCATAAATCCGAGGATAATAAATTTATGTATTTGTTCGTTACATTGCAACCTTTGAAGAGGGGATTCGAGTATTGCAGGCCGGTAGTTGTGGTTGATGGTGCACATTTGAGTGGAGCATATAAAGGTACATTTGTTTCCGCAAGCACTCTTAATGGAACAGGTAATTTATATTTATTTGTATGTATATTTATTTTTACGATGTAATTAAGATCATATTTTCTGTTAAATTATTTTTCTAGTTTGAGAAATCGTTTACTTGTATTTGATTAATTAATTTTTAATATTATCAAAATTGTAGGACGCATTCTGTCGATTGCGTATGGTGTTGTTGATAGTGAAAACGATAATTTGTGAACTTGTATTTTTGAGAACTTCAGAATTGCTTTTGGAGAGCGCGATAGTATGTGTGTTGTTTCCGACCGTCATGAAAGCATAATAAAGGATGTGAGCGTTGTATATCTGATTGTGCCGCACCTCACATGCATTTGGCACTTGTGGAAGAATGTTTGCACAAATTTCAGGAAGAGTAAAGATAGACTTAGTGATATTTACTATGCTATGGTCAAGGCTTACCACAAAGATGAGTTTGATTTTTTTTGAAATCAAGTTGGGAAGATTGATAAGAGGGTAAAGTCTTATCTTGAGGATACTGGATTTGAAAAGTGGGCACGCGTGTATGCACCTGTTAATCGTGGTAGAATGATGACTTCAAATATAGCGGAGTGCATAAATGGTAAATTAAAGCTAGCACGTGAGTTGCCGATAATAGAATTTTTGGAGTAGGCAAGGAAATTGTTTTGAGAGTGAAATTGCAAGAATAGAGAAAGTGCATCGTATGCTAACACAAGTGCATCATATGCAAACACGTCACTTGGTAGTAGATTTGAAGAAATTCTTCAACTAAATACTTCAAAATCTACAAGGCTTAAGGTTATTTTTGATGTTTTGTTTTGTTTTACATATTATAGAATGTTTGATTCATAATACAGGATACTAGTTGTTTTAAAAATGTTATTTTGAAAAATGTTATAGTAACTTAATCAATCTTTTTATTGGATTTAAACAAAATATTCTATAAAAGATTAATATGTATTTATGTGTAAACATATTATGACTAATCTTGTAGGTTAGTGTGTCATCAACATATGTATATTCTGTTTATGATGACGGGAGGAAGTACATAGTATGTCTTGATAGGAGGGCTTGCTCTTGTGGTAGATTCCAATTGGACGAGATAACATGTGAACACGCAATTGTAGTACTAAAAAGCAAGAATGTAGTTGATATGGAGACTTATTGTTGAGAGTTTTATTATCCCGAAACATTAAGGAAGACATATGAAGAATCTATGTTTTCAATGCCCGATAAAAAGGACTGGATTGTGCCACAAGAAGTTATGAATGAAGTTGTGTTACCACCAAAATACAAACGTCAACCCGGAAGGCCAAAGAAAAACAGGCACAAGAAATCAAGTGAAACTATGACATCGAGTAGTAATTGTTGCGCGAGATGTGGGTATGCAAGTCACAACAGGCGTACTTGTAACTTCTTTCCAAAGGAGGACTGACCATGCAGTTGACTGATTATTAATGTGGAATAATTTGTTATCTTCTAGTTGAATTTCTTTCCTTTTTAATGCGAAGTTTTAATTGATGACATTGTTGTTTTTTTAAGAATATTAAGAAAAATAGTTTCAGTAATAAATAGTTGTTTTTGTTCCTTGTTAATTATTTACCCTTATTTTTTGGAGTTTGAAATTGTCGTGAAACTTCATTTAGAAATTAAGATAATATTGAACTAATAATGTTATTATAGTTGTTATACTGTAGTAAAGGATGGTAAAAATTTATACTTTTATATGATGTATTTTTCATAAATTTGTAGATACAAGTTTGCACAATTTGTAATAATTGAAAAATATAATTGTATCATGTAGGACTGTAAGTTTTGATATAATGTGTTAGTCTGGTTGAAGGCAAACATGTATTCTGAGTAATTAAAAATGGCTATAGAAACATAATAATGTAATGTGTTGTTATATACATTTATTATATAGTAAAATATGTATTTGTTTTACTAGATACATATAATTTAATAAGATGTTTCTCAGTCAATTTTATAGATACAAGATTAAATTTTCACTTCTATAGTATAATGTCATTAATTTTTTGATATAGTACCATTAACTTGTTCTATAATTTGTTATGCATTTTAGAGACAACAGGTATTAGTTGGAACAAAAAACTATTGTAGATACTAAACAATGTAATATTTTCAAGGTTAATACCATTATATTCTAATTTATGTTTCATTATATTAGATACATATGATTGTAAAATGTTATAAAATATTTTTCTAATACTATATTTTTATAAAGTGCTAGAATAATGTAATTCGATATATAAATATATATGAAATGCTTTAGCATTGCATTATAATGGATAACAAAATAAAATTATTTAATCATTTAAAAAACATAATGTATCAGAACATAACATTACCAACATCATCAAAAAATCATTAATGTTTCTATCAACTTCCTAGTTTTGTAATATTCAACAAGCAAACAAATAAACAACTACTTAATATGTAAAATACTGTCTGTTTTTTTTTTGTGCGAACTTGCTCCTTGGCCTTGGTGGATCATAATTCTCACTAAAGTATCCGTTCTCTGCTTTTTTCAGACCCATACTTGCACAAAAGAGAAGAATATCTCAGACGATGGTATTGAGCATCAATACCCAAACATGAAATGCCTAATCCCTCACTCAGATACTCGACATAAACAACCACAAATACACCAAAATCTATGCATTTCAAAAAATAATTAAGTTAAAAACATTAATATACATGAGTACGGTAATGAAAACAAACAAAAAGGTAATGTAATACGTACAAGCTTTCACTATCTTGTTGTACTGTCTCAGATACATATTCCACTTGAAATGGATCCCGTTCGAACTTTTTCTCGTATGATTTCAGTGCAGTCCAGTCAGTGGGTACCTTGTGCTAAAAAAATTTACTGTACTGAAGGTAAGTCGGAATCATTACAACTAACTTTTCAATCTCACTTGTTTGTTTTCTTTTCCGTAAAGAGGCCATTAAATCATACACACAAATGCATCGATTCTTTAAAGAAATGACTGTCAATACCCAGTGAAAGGCGCCGTCACAGTTAATTGGGACAAATACCTCATTTACCATATGCCAAGGCTGACCTGCACACGTACTCAATCCTTTGATTGTGTTAATCAGTGATTTCTCCACATCAGCAACCTCATCAATTCTGGCAGATGTATCTTGAGTTGCAAGATCCTTAGTAACGTCTGAATTGTAGTAATTCACATATGCCTTATCGATGTACACTTTGGAAAAACAATCTGTGGTAGTGTATCTGCTGATTGAAAAATTTGTGTTCTTGTACTTCTTCCTTAAGTAGTACATAATAACATCCAGATGCTGTTCAAATTGTAATAAAGTGGTATGTTATTGCAATAAACTGTAATAAGTAATAATTAGATAAAATTATTGATTATGTATCTAATGTAATAACTTTATAAATATTGGTAACTATAAGATCAAAAACTGAACAACATATATATTCATATAGAACGAAACATTTTTTGTTATTATGTATCAAATATTCAGTACTTTCGGCTAAAAAATTTCAATTATCTTTACTAACAGTAAAGATGCAAGTACTACAAAAACAAGTTTCGTTAGCACGATGTTTAGCTTAAACAATTATGCAGTCAATGTAACTCATGTAATAAACTTTAATACTTCATTATAGAAATCACACAATACGAAAACTATTTACTAGTGAAAATCTGCTTAAACAAAATTTTAAGAAAAAATGAAAGTAATACCTCATCATTCCAACACTTGTTCTGTTGATACATCAAGTAAAATCAATTCTTGAATTTTGAAAAAGCAACTATGAAATCTAGTTGACGAAATTCAAGTGTTGAACAATTAACCTTGTAGTGATCGTCATCGTCTTTCCTGTAACATAAAAGTACAGTTGATTTGAAAAAATAAATAAATAGTAAGTTGTATATTACTGGTGAATTTAGAATAAGACGTGTTGCTTTCTTTTTCGTGTGTTGCTTGTAGAGGCCATCATGGATCCATTCTTCAAATATTTTCATCTTCACAGTAGGTGAATCCCCAGTAATGTGATAGCCTTCGAATGCAAATTTTTTTCGCTCATTAGAAGCCAACTTTTTCTTTCCTTTAGAACTTGATTCAAAATGTGTCAAAAAAGGAGAACGATAAATCTTTGATGGCTTTCTTGAACGTGGTGTAGATGCATTTTTATTAGCCGACACATTCTTTTGTGGCATAGAAAAGGCAGAAAAAATTGCGGTGTCACTAATCTCATACTCTGCTGGAGTTGCTGGTGGAGGCTTGTAAATCGTCAATGCCAAATCATGTTCTCGACCTGGAATAATACTTTCAAGCGGCTGAATTTCTTCAATAGCTATGTCACTCTGCTTCTCAATTCCAACATCCTGAAAATGATTTGAAACCTTAACAAATTTATTATAAATAAAATCCACTATTTTTAACTTTATCAATAAGTAGTAACTTGTTTCTGAAGTTTATTTTAACTTGTATCTGAACTTTATTTTAACTTGTATTTCAACTTTGATTTAACTTGTCTTTAACCTTTAGTTTAACATGTATTTAAGCTTAACTTAACTTGTATATAAATTTTGTATTAACTTGTATTAAACAAAAGTCTAAACTTAACTTGTATTAACTTTTTTGTATTGACTTGTATCTGAAGTTTATTTTAACTTTAATTTAATATGTATTTAGACTTTAGTTTAACATGTATCTAAACTTAACTTAACTTGTATATAAATTTTGAATTAACTTGTATCTGAACTTTATTTTAACTTGTATTTGAGCTGTATTTAAACTTGTATCTTCGTTTTATTTTAACTTGTATCTCAACTGTGTTTTAACTTGTATGTAAACTTTATTTTTAATTTGCAATATTAATAACATAACTGTATTCATTTTTTCAGTGAATTAGATTCTTACTACTAAATTAACTAAACTGTACAAGATATGTAAATGTTGATTACATATATGACTTAGTTTACATTTATCATTTCAAGCATGCAAAAATAGTCATGTTAATTAGGAAAAACATAATAAACGTTTATTACCTTTTTATGTTGTTCACCCTTCTTCAGAAATGATAGTGCTTGGTTGGCTTTATCATCCTCCATTTCAACCGATTTGTCAGTTTCTTTTACTACATTGTTAGTATTCGTAGGTCCTTCATTATCAACAACGGCATCTGAAGGATCACATTCTTGCCAGCTCTGTTTTACAATAGTTTTTTGTAGATTTTTTATCAGAGAATAAAAAAAATTAATATAATATAATTAGTTAATTACTACCTTTGAGAAGTAAGTACATATTGATACATATAAATATTTTTTTATAAGATAATTCAAATAGTAAATATGTACTAATGGGCACCTCCATTTCCTCTATTTCTTTTAGACACTATGTGGACTGACGGGACTAGTCTGATCGTCAAAATCAACAATATCATCTGAATGTGCAACCAATTTCAGGATTTGTTTTGCAATTTTTTCCTAAAATTGAAAGATGAGAAGCATGAAAAAATTCAATATACTCATTAATAATGTGTGTTGTTTTACAGCATCTTACCTGCTTCATAGTCTCATTTTTCTGCTCCAATGAATTCAAAAATTCAGTGAATCTAGCGTTCATCAGACGCTCCAAATCTTTGAATTTTTGATCAATCTAGTAAATATGCAAGTTGATTAGTTAAAATGCATACAATTAATAAATTTATGCAGCAATAAATTGTAGATCCTTACGTATGCCTTCATTTCGGACTCTAACGAATGTAGGTCCGCTTTAACCACAAGGTCTTTCTTGTTTAATGTGGATGTTGAATTAGCATCAACTTTACTCTTTTCTTTCATATCTGCTTGTTTCGCCATATTTGTTAAGCATGAAAAATAACACAATATAGAAACGTTTTCATTATGAGAAAAATATAAAATATGTTGATAAGGAAAAAATTTGTTGTCTGTTTTTTTTCTGTGTCTCGCAACTGCATTTATTTTTTACGATCTGATCTTCTTCCTGTTGGAACATCTTTTTCAGTCTTTGTCATAGGTTTAGATACTGTACGAGATACATGTATCGACCGCCTCATTAAAAATTGTGGAGGGGTAGAACTGAAGTCATTAAAACTGTAATGATCTTCGGTAACTTGGGGTACATTGACTCTGTAACTCCTCCGATATTGATTTTTAGATGACGATGGCATCGAAGATGTACCATGGTGTTCAGATGCAAAGCTAGTGCGCGCCAAATTAAGTTTTTCAAACTCGTCCGCAGTAGGAACAATGTTGGCATATGAATACTATGTACAAGAAAATTATCCATTAAATATTATTACGATTAAAACTACAAAAACTATAATGCAATGTATGAAAAAAGTTCAATCATTATCGTACCTTGCTAAATATTCCAGTCATAAACTGATTAAACTGAGGCCAGACTGCAACAATCTTCCAATTCAATATGCGAGGTATGTTATTTCCCTCCTTAACAACAACTTTGGATTAAAAATTTGAATAAAGTTCATACATCCACACATTAAGATCCTGTGGGATACCACCTAACCTATAAAGTTGCTTCTCCATTGAAAATTCTTTCCTAAGTGAGGCCATCAACCTGGAAAAAGACACGTTACCCCAAGGAAAGAATTGATATTTTCCATCTTCAACCATTTTAAAATCAAAAAATGGTACGGGAGAAGCATTCAACTGTGAGTAGATAAAAGTGTGTATGAAATATAGGATTGTCATCTGGAGGGCATCCTCTTTGTTTTCAAAACTTTCCTTCAGAAAACGTTCCACCAATGCATCCTTATCTACACCATTGGTTGATTATGAAAAATACCTTTTCATAAGCCTACACGGAGAAGACTCTTCATATTTGAAATCATCAACATTCCCAAAATAGTTTAAGCCGGTAATCAAAGCAAATTCATTGATGAAAAATCTAAGGATCTGGCCTTTGACAAAAACATATATCTCTTCTTGATTTGATTGCTCAAACTCAAGCATAAGAATACATTTTGTTATTTGTCCAATATAATTAGAAATAGGTATGTTGAGATAACATTGAAGATAGTCTTCTCAAATAAGTGTAACACTTCTTGCCCTACAACTTCTTTAATTTCATCCCTAAATCTTAAATTGCATAAAATTATAAATCTAAGAGGATGACTTGGAATTTTATTTATAACATAACTCAATTCCTAAAACAAAAAGAAACAAGAGTGAAAAATTAGTCTATATGCAACAGCTCTACATTAAGACATTACAACAAAAACAAATACTCTAATAACAACATACTTTAGAAATAAGTTAATACAACATGTATGTATGTAGGTATTAACTTGTATCTTTTGTTGTATGACTTTCAATGACAATTAAACCAACACTAGATACATTTCAAGAAATTAACAGTAAGTTCCAAATACAAGTCAACATAACATGTAAAAAAAGGGGACGACCCGATTCATACCTACTCCGTAGGTGTCGGGGAGGGGGGGGGACCACTCCGGGACTGACCTACGCGCCCTCACCCCAGGTATCTATTAAAAAACTTGTATCTTTTGTTATGTGAATTTCAATAACAATTAAATAACACTAGACACATTTCAAGCAATTAGCAGTTAGTTCCAGATACAAGTTAACATAAAATGTATCTATGAAGTCATAACTTGTATCTCTTATAATATAATTTTTCGTTAAGTTTAAACACCAATAGATACATATCAAAATATTAACAATAACCAACAGATACAAGACAACATAGCATGTATCTAATAACAAGAAACTTGTATCTTTTGTTATATTAATTACAATATCAAAATAAATCACAAGATACATATAAATTATTAGCAACAAAGCGCCGGATAAAAAATAAATTTTATCAAAAACTTATTATCCATCACAAAATATGTATCTCGACCTAAAATTGAATAAATTTGTACATGCAATTACCTTAGGAAGACCATCTCTATAAATTTCTTCAACAACTCTTCTTCTCTTGACGGGAGCTTTACTTTCAGGACTGTTGTGTCCTTTTTTCTTAGAACCACTTTCTTTTTTCTTGTCCTTCTTAGCAATCTTTTGACGTAATTTCTTCATAGTTTAGGGATCGTTTCTATGTTTTGATCTATTTTCATGAAAACCATCAATTTCATAGTCAAAATCTCCTGGAACAAAGTTTACAACTTCTTGAGATTCTTTGAAACATTCTAATTGAGAAACCCCAAGACTAATATAAGGTCCAAACTTACTATTCATGCTGATAATTCAAACAATGGAGCAAAAAAAAAGTGAAATTGAAGAAATCTCTATACCAAAATACTCAACTTTCAGATAGCTTTACTTTTGAAAAAAAAAATTTGAAAAAAATATATAAAAAAGGAATTAAATAAGTTGAAACTGATTTTATGGGAGGAAATTACCTTGATTGAATTTTTTGAATCAGATGGAGAAGATGGATAGAAAATGGCTAGATTTTGCGCTTTTCAAAGACGAGATGTGGAGTATTTTTTGGTAAAGAGCCGCCTTTTTAGTTGTAGGGTTAACTTGTATCTCACAATTAATAAAAAATATGAAATGTTGGGATGTGAGTAATTTTTAAGAAGTGGGGCAATTTTTAGAAGTTTAGAAACTTATGTTTGTTATAAATGTATTTACATTATAGTGAATGTCTATCAAGATCTAATAAGATCTAGTTGATATCTATCAGGATTTGATGCATTTATCTTTTAGTGTGAAAATAGGGGCAAATTCCCCCTATAAATAGAATGACTTCCTTCATTGTAAATCATTCCTCAAGAGAAGAAATAAGAATTACTCTCTATTTTCCCTACTCTTCTTCTTTGTTCTTTCTTGTTTTATAACACGTTATCAGCACGAGACTCTGTTAAACAAGGTGAGATTATAAATTTGAAGGATTTCAAGATTAGTAATTCTTTATGTTATCTTCTTTTGCTACTATTAATATAGTTATTATTGGATTTGAGGAAAAATTATTGGTTTGGAACCATTTATATTTTAAATTTATTCCTCAAAAATAATATTATCAAAAAGGATGATAATATGTTGGGTTCAAGTCCCATCGATTCATGCCTAAGACGTCTTTATATGGATAAGATGTTGAGTTTGAATCTCAATACACCATATTGATGATATTATGATGGCTAAGGCAAAATAATGGGTGTTTAATGAAAATTCATGAAATTCGACCAATTGAATATGCTCCATTCCATGAAGTGAATGTGGTAGCAATATATGATAAGTCTGAAATATGACAACTTACTTCATTCTTGAGGTGTATTTGGTAGCAGTGCATAATATGTCTGAAAGAAGACAAGTGATTAAATGCACGAATATATGCGTGGAGGGACAATATGATAATAATCATCAAAAGTGATGATATTTTTACACGCTTATATGATTATAAGATATACTAGAGAAGAATTCTCTACATCAAATGTATGCCTCGATTTACTTCTGAAGTAGAAAAATCTTGAAAGAGGTTATAAGCTATCATAATTTGATAGGCTTAAGGCACAATTATATTCAATTCCTGGGGAATGAGAAACTTATTAATGCAAACGTGCACTAGATTGTGATTATAACACAACTCACCTCTGAAAGAGGTTGAATAATTTTGAAATCTACTTCTGAAGTAGTAAATCTGAAATTTACTAAAGCAAAAACACATATCATGGTAAGCTAGGAGTTTACTAGATTAAAAATTCATAAGTTGACATGAACGATTGTGATATCACGAAGATGTGCATACTGAGTATTGAACATATATTGAAGAATTAGAAAATTCTTCATGAACTTTAATGTTGCTTGTTCTCATGATAAGTTGGTTGGACCAACTAATTTTGGGATTGGATCCCACAAAATTTGAAAAGAATAAAAGGTGAATAAGGGTCCGTTCACCTATCATATGATATGTTGAAAAGATGCATTAATAAGATGATCACATGTAAATTCATGGTCAACCTACGTTTGACATTCATAAAGTTACCTGTTTAATATAAATTGAGCATAATTTTCAGATTGTGTAATCAAGATAATTCATCTTGATAATGATGGTTTAGCATTGAATTCCTTCCATAAATAACTGAACCAATACTAATGAGAACAAAGTTTCATGTATTGGTATGAAATATGATATTTTGCATACAATAGCACTTGTATGAATTAGACCAATCTATTATAATTATTTCTTCTCTCTCAATTGGTTCAAAGTCAGGAACCAACTATTTCATCAAATAATTTTGATGTGTGGTATACGATTAATAAATATACCATGATGCACAAAGATGGATTCCTCAAAGAAGATAGAGGATGTATATTAGTTTTCCTAACATAAGGGGGAGATTATAAGCAACTATGGAATATATTAGGAATTATCATCAGATCCTCATTCAAAAGATAATTCAAGTCAAATACCGAAAGCATCTCATTTTTAGCTGCAAGTGCTCCTATTTTGTGTCCTTAAAGGATAAAGTCTATGCATGCGTGAAGCATGATAGACCAATCGGTTCCAAATAAAATAATCCTTGAAGAGGATAAGGAGCAAATAATCATGATAAGAAGCCAATGTGCTCTTGAAGAGCCTACGACATAACACTTCATGAAACCTTATGAGAGATTTAGGTACCTGAAAATAATGAAGTGATGAGATCTCAAAATGTCACGTCGTACTGTGAACTGATACAAAATGATATATCATTAACGATAACTTTGATACGATATTGACACAATATTGTAAAAGATTATGGAGATCTGAATTCTACGTTTATTTAAGAATGCTGACGTAGAAATATTTATCAAGTGATATGAAAGGTTGCATCTTGGTAAGTGAAAACTTATTTGATTTGAAGTCCAGGCACTTGAAGATGTCACACATAAAATGTTGAATATTGTCACTTGACAAAATTTTTATGAAAAATTCTTTAAGGATTCAAAATATAAATTTTTTTGGAAAACTTATTGATAGTCCTTATATTGTATAAGCTTATAGCTTGAAAATTATTGAAACTCTTGGAGAATTTTCAAAGCAATAGATTATTTACTGAAATGAGAAATATGCTGAATTAGATTGGTTATGAAGTACCATATCTTATTGCAAGTGGTGCACTCATGTATCTTGCAAATACTATCAGGCCTGATATAGCCTTTTCAGTCAAGTTGTTAGCAAGTTATATTTCTGCTCCTACTATGAGACATCAAAATGGGATAAAACACATGAGCTTATTTTATTTTAAAGATTGTAGTCCCGATCTTATTGGTCATACTGATGTTGGGTACTTATATGACCCGCATAAAGCTCGATCTCAAATAGGGTATGTGTTCATATGTGGTTGTACTGCAATATCTTGGAGATATACAAAGCAGTCTATCATAGCCACTTCATCGAATCATACTAAGATAATATCTATTCATGAAGCAAGCCGAGAATGTGTATGGTTGAGGTCCATGATACATCTCATTCGAGAAAAATATGGTGTGAAATATGACAATCTACCCACAATTTTATGCGGAGATAAAGCATCACGCATAGCACATCTTAATGGAGGATTCATAAAAGGAAATTGAACGAAGCGCACTTCATCAAAGCTTTTCTACATACATGAGCTACATAAGAATGTTGATATCAACGTGCAACAGATTCGTTCAAGTGAAAATGTGGCTGATTTATTCACCAAGTCTTCTCCAATTACAACTTTTAAGAAGATGGTGCACAAGATCGGGATGCAAAGGTTCAAGGATGTTCTCATTAGGGGGAGTTAATACGCGTTGTACTCTTTTTCCCTTACAAGGTTTTGTCCCACTGAGTTTTCCTTGTAAGGTTTTTAATGAGGCAGCCGATATGCGTATTGTTAGAAATGTGTACTCTTCTTCCTTCACTAGATTTTTTTTCTACTGAGTTTTTTCTAGTAAGGTTTTAACGAGGCACATTATCTATCTAGACATTCAAGGAGGAGTGTTATAAATGTATTTACATTATAGTGAATGTCTATCAAGATCTAATAAGATTTAGTTGATATCTATCAGGATTTGATGTATTTATCTTTTAGTGTGAAACTAGGGGCAAATTCCCCTATAAATAGAATGACTTCCTTCATTGTAAATCATCCCTCAAGAGAAGAAATAATAATTACTCTCTATTCTCTCTACTCTTCTTCTTTGTTCTTTCTTGTTTTATAACAATGTTGTTTATTCAGGTAATTTTTCCAAAAAAACAAAATCTCCAAGTATATTTTAATGAATTTAATTGATTAAATGGCCCGTATAATTTTTCATCTTTAATTTGTTTAGCTCCAAATATCTTCATCTTCATACTATTTTAATCTACACATCAAAATATAATATTAAGCATAATTTATAAAATCAATTTTCAAAAAAAAAATAATAAAAATACTAATGTGAGATAAATAGTGATTAAATAATGTAATTTTGGCCACATAATTTTATGAGAAATTAGCTGATTTCTTTTCTTTTTCTTGAAGCTTTTTGACTGGAAACAAAAAATACTAAATTCAACTATGAATATGCTACTTCTAAAGTGAAACGAGCCTTAAGGGTGTCAAACGGGCCGGGCTGACCCGACCCGGCCCGGCCCGGCCCATAACACCAAACCGGACCGGTTTGACCCGGCCCGGAAAGCCCTAGGGCTTTAGGGTACCGGGTCCCTGTCCGGTTTTTTTTAAAATTTGGGCCCGGTTAACCCGGCCCGGACCAACCCAGTCCAGACCCGCCGGTTAACCGGCCCAGCCCGGCCCGGCAACAGAAAAAAAAGTGTATATTTAATGTATATTTCATGTATATTTAATGTATATTTAATGTATATTTAATGTATATGTTTATATATCTTCTATAGAAGTGTATATTTAATGTATACATGTGTATATTTTTTATTTAAACTAGTACATATATATTGAATGATGCATATATATGTGTATATTTTTTATAAATTAGTATATAAGTATATCTATACATATTGTAATGTATATATAATGTAGTAAAGTATTACATATACATAGAATAGAGTGTATATATGTGAATGGATCTTCTATAGACGTGTATGTTTAACGTATACATGTATATATATATTTTATTTAAACTAGTAAATATATATTGAATGGTGCATATATATGTGTATATGTTTTATAAATTAGTATATAAGTATATCTATACATATTGTAATGTATATATAATGTAGTAAAGTATTACATATACATAGAATAGAGTGTATATATGTGAATGGATCTTCTATTGACGTGTATGTTTAACGTATACTTGTATATATATTTTATTTAAACTAGTAAATATATATTGAATGGTGCATATATATGTGTATATGTTTTATAAATTAGTATATAAGTATATCTATACATATTGTAATGTATATATAATGTAGTAAAGTATTACATATACATAGAATAGAGTGTATATATGTGAATGGATCTTCTATTGACGTGTATGTTTAACGTATACTTGTATATATATTTTATTTAAACTAGTACATATATATTGAATGGTGCATATATATGTGTATATGTTTTATAAATTAGTATATAAGTATATCTATACATATTGTAATGTATATATAATGTAGTAAAGTATTACATATACATAGAATAGAGTGTATATATGTGAATGGATCTTCTATAGACGTGTATGTTTAACGTATACATGTATATATATTTTATTTAAACTAGTACATATATATTGAATGGTGCATATATATGTGTATATGTTTTATAAATTAGTATATAAGTATATCTATACATATTGTAATGTATATATAATGTAGTAAAGTATTACATATACATAGAATAGAGT
Source organism: Capsicum baccatum var. pendulum (assembly GCA_030864225.1). NCBI lineage: Eukaryota > Viridiplantae > Streptophyta > Magnoliopsida > Solanales > Solanaceae > Capsicum > Capsicum baccatum. Next base: position 268,161,507 of record CM061557.1, read on the forward strand.
GTATATATGTGAATGGATCTTCTATAGACGTGTATGTTTAACGTATACATGTATATATATTTTATTTAAACTAGTACATATATATTGAATGGTGCATATATATGTGTATATGTTTTATAAATTAGTATATAAGTATATCTATACATATTGTAATGTATATATAATGTAGTAAAGTATTACATATACATAGAATAGAGTGTATATATGTGAATGGATCTTCTATTGACGTGTATGTTTAACGTATACATGTATATATATTTTATTTAAACTAGTAAATATATATTGAATGGTGCATATATATGTGTATATGTTTTATAAATTAGTATATAAGTATATCTATACATATTGTAATGTATATATAATGTAGTAAAGTATTACATATACATAGAATAGAGTGTATATATGTGAATCGATCTTCTATAGACGTGTATTTTTAAAGTATACATGTATAGAGCAGAAATAAGAAACCAAGGAATGGAACCATAGCCCAACGACGACCTCAAACTTGAAGAATTATGACTTCATGGGTATATGTAGTGTATATCGACTGTATATATAGTGTATATGAAGTGTATATAGTGTATATCGAGTGTATATATAGTGTATCTTTGATTTTTTATTTAATTTTTTGACGGATTTGACCGGTTTTTAACCGGGTTTGACCGGGTTTTAGCGGGTTGGGTTAAGTGGGCCGGTTCCGGGTGGGTTTTAAAATTTTTACTGTGCGGCCCGGCCCGGCCCGGACCGGTTAAGGCCAAAACCGGCCCGTAACCGGCCCGGAACCCGGCAAAATTGAGAGGGCCGGTTCCGGGTTGAACCGGCCCGGCCCGTTAGACAGTTATAACGAGCCTCCATGAAGGACTACTATGAGACAAGCATATCACAAGTTGATGGTCAAATGGTGTCATTTTTTGTGTTTTGATGGTATTTTAAATTTTTTGTCGGAATAACATTTCTTTTTTATAATTTAAGTTATAATACTATTCAAGATTGGACATGCATGCCCAAATCTTTTGCTAAGTTACTTCTCATCACCAACTCGGTACTTAATGTTGCTCATTGCTTATACGTTAAGGATAGTAGTTTAGAATTAAATCTTGTAATATCTTAGCTAAACTTACTCTGAAGAAGATTTCTTGTACAATCTGTTTCACTATTGTTGTTGTTATTCTTCTTTTGTTTTGGAATTTTGTGATTCATTTCTTTTTATACATATTATATTGTTGTAGCCAATTACATCATTTCTTCTTGACTATTCTTCCCTTTGCAATACTTCATGACCAACCTTATCTCCTCTTGCCATTCATAGCATCTCTTCATATTTTTGTCAATGTAACAGTTTCAGTTCATATTTTTGTCAATGTAATAGTTTCAGTCACGCACTGTCAATGTAACAGTTTCAGTCATACAAGTTGATGCCTAATATTTTTTTTCCCACTTTGAAAGTGTGTCTTTGATGCCTAATATTTTTTCCCACTTTGAAAGTGTTTTAGTAGCCAACCTCTAATACTATAACAATGACTCACAATCTCAATGTTGATGACACGACTATTTGAATGTTGATGACATAACTATTTGCGGATGATCAGACAAATAACCTTTTTGAAAAATCTCAGTAGAATTTATTAAGGAGAAGTATTTTTTTATCAAGATTTTTTTCTAAATACTTTGGTGTAATTTTATTATCAACAACGAGATTTCAATAAAATTAGTAATCTAAAGTTAACTTTTAATAAAAGGTATTAAATTTATATACATACACAAAAATACAACCAATTTAGATTTATTTTTTTAATTTTTACACACTTTTTTTTGGTAGCATATTCTCAAAAAATATTAAGTATTTAACTTTACATAATAATAATAATATAATTTATAAAAGTAATGTTGAATTCGAGTTAAATATATGTTAGTCATTTGTTTGTAATACATTATGTTGGATGTTGTAGTTAAAAATGTATCCATTAATATGAAATTTGAGTAGCTAAACTCAAATTTCTAAAACATATTTGATAAAATATAGTAGACAGTTCTTTTTTCTTTCTTTTTAATTTAAACTTTATATCTTTCTTTTTTTCAATTCCAATATTTTTTTACATGAAACTGAAATAAAAAAGTTCATTATTAAATTTTTTGGGCCTCAAAATTTTAAGGACCTAAAATAAATGTTTTACTAGCCTCATCATTCAGTCACCCTCTCGTTCACCAACGTCGTTTGGTTGAGAAATAGTTATCCTGGTAATTAATTCTGGGATTAGTTATCCCAGAATTATCTGGTATAACCTATCCCACCATGCATATAGGATAAGTTATTCCATCACTATGGTGTAAATGGTGGCATAATTTATCCCGAAATTGACTAATCTCTCCAACCAAACATGAGATGAAATGAAGGATCATTTTATCCCGATATTACTTATCCCTTATACCTCACATCAAACGACCCCTATACATTGTTATTAAGCAATGTATAATTTTAGCATAAACGAGTGTATAAGCAATAAGTTTCCTCAAAGAAGAATCAGAAGAGGAAAAGTAGTATAAGCACAAAAAGACGAAGAAATTACAACAATCTGAAATTGACTAAATTTTAAATAATTTTTTTTGGTTTAAACCACCTGGTGTCCGGTACTCGCTTTTTAGGATTCCGACTATATCCGAATTTATCTCGCGTCGGGCCCCATTTGGGGGGAGAGCTCCCAACAGAGTGTTTGTCCATACCCAGGGTCGAACCCTCGACCTCTGGGTAGGTTGGGGCAGCCCCTTTCCGCTGCGCCACCACTGCTGTTGGTTTAGTTAAATAGTTAAAACAATCTAAAATTGACTAAAGTGTAAATAGTTTTAAAAACTTCTCCCTTTCTATTCCCTTTTTTTTTTAAAATGACTCATCCCCTTTTTTTATAACTTTTTAATTCTATTTATTTACGTAACATATTTAAAACCATAAGATTTAGGCCTTATTTGTCTGCACTTAATGGAGGTCTGAATCTGAATGGTTCAGACTTCAGATCATTAAGTGCATTTGTTTTTTATTAAGGTCTATTCATAATCAGCAGTTACCACCACTAACCACCTTTGCCACAATCACCATTGTCAACCACCACCAACCTCCACCATCACAATCACCATCGACAAAAAATACCGCTAGCCACAATTGTCAACTGCTACCACACCTACTACCTCTTTTATTCTAATTATATTCACCACCACCATTGCCGTCAACAACACCACAATCAGCAACCACTAGTGTTCAATCCCTACTACCATCCAACTCATCTATCACAACTAGTACCACCACTAACTACCACTAATACATCACAACCTCTACACATTCTTTGGCCGCCACCACCATTGTCACTAGTAATGTCATCTCTACCACTACTTCAACCAGTACCATCGCTACAATTTATCTCTACTAACAACCATCTCCACCATCACAACAAATAACATCTCCAACTAGCACCAACACATCATCAATCATCATGCATTCATGTTTCAGCCAACACAATCAACACCTTAAACTACTAACATCAAGCAATGTCACATTACAACCACCACCACCATCAATTGTCACCATCATTATAGTCACTACAATACTAACCATCACAATTATCATCACCAACAATATTAAACATTAATATTAATCATTGCCACCGCAACCTCCATTATAAGCCATCTCCATTATCACTAACAAACATAAGTATTTTTTTCTCAATCAAATACTAATAATTTTATTGTATTAAATTACATACTTTTTTAATATATAATGAATTTTTATTTGAATTTTATTTTTATTTTATTATGTATACAAATAATTTTTTTTTACACATTCAAATGTTGAAAACACAAATAGTCTTAATCATCCAGTTTTCAAATTTAGAGACAACTGTTGGACAATAAAATTTTGAGACTGAACAATAAATAATTCGAGATAAGAAAATATTGCAACAATCGATTTTATTGATTTCAATAAGTGAGTGTTACAATTTCTATGAATCCTCTGATTCGCCTTTTCGAATATAAATTCAAGGGCTTAAAGCTTAGTTTTGAATTTGAATTTGATTTGAGGGACTTGATCTTGACTTGTGTTTGAATTCAAGGGATTTTGAGCTTGTTCTTGAATATTGCGGTCTTGATCTTGAACTTTGATGAACTTGATTTGAATGCTTGAACTTTTTAGAGAAATTGCGGCGTTTGATCCACGAGTTTTCTCTTACAACTTGTTAGAGTTCTGGGGTCCATTTTCTGAATTATGAAACCCCTATTTATACTTGTGGAAAAGGAAGAGTCATGATCAATATGGACTTCCTTTGACCAATCAGATTTGAGTGATCTGGCGCCTTTTTATGGGCTTTTATTTCATGGGATTGCTGCATTAGTTTGACATGTGGTACGGTCCTATTGGCTCCTTCACTTGACTTGGTATGCTACGTCATTTGATACGTGACGCTTATTTGGGCCTCTAAAATATGACAATATCTTGGGCTTAGTAAAGTGGGTTCATCATTTGTAGCCCAAATTAATGGACTAACCCAATAAATATTGGGCCTTATTTAAATCTATACTTATTTGAACTTAAATAATTAATTCAATTATGTTAATCCGCAATATTTATTTGAGACTAATATATTTTGAATTTAAAATAATCCAAATTTTGTACGGATTTAAATTTAATAAAATTGAATCCCTCACAAATGCCCCCTACTTCAAGACTTGTCGAGACATTTAATATTTTAGAGACTAGCCTTGAAGTATGATTATTTAAACATGTTTCCTTCGTGCTTCAACGATTTTCTATACATAAGAACACCTCATTCAAAAACTTTAAAGCCGAACCATATTGACAATGTCTCTCAAAGCTCTCTTATTTTTTTCCACGAATCTCTATACTTAAGACCCGTTGGTGAGGCATGATATCCAATTTTAAACAGTTTTGGAAGACTTTTTCATTGCTTTACTTAACCAGGAATAAAACTCTTCCGATTTAAACTTAGATTGGAGAAGGAAACAACCTCCAATTTGACTTTGTATGGGAGAAAGAAATCAACCTCCAATTTGAATTTGTATGAGAGAAGGAAATAATCTCCAATTTGAATTTGGAGATGAAAATTATTCCAATATGAATTTATATTGGAGAAGGAAACAATCTCCAATTTGAATTTGGAGATGGAAGCTATTCCAATCTGAATATATATTGGAGAAGAAAATAATCTCCAATTTGAATTTGGAGATGGAAATTATTCCAATCTGAATTTATTTGGAGAAGGAAACAATCTCCAATTTGAATTTGGAGATGGAAATTATTCCAATCTGAATTTATATTGGAGAAGAAAACTTTCATCCTACAACTCTATAAAAGGAGGTAGTTTCTCCACTTTTTCAATATCAATTTTTGGGTTTTCAAGTCATCAATAATATTGAGGTAATTTCTTTTGCTCCCACTTTTCTCTTATTTTCATCACTTTTTTCAGCACAACATGTTAGTGGTAGAAAATTCATATCTCATTGTATAAATATTGAAATCATGATCCGTTTGATGTTCCAGAAACTAGACTTAAAGATCTACAACATATCCAAAATTCAGAATTAAAATCCTTCAATATAATTCTTGATAATATTTTGAAATTAGCCCTGAATTTTATCATGCTGAAAATTTCAGATTTGTGCGTCTTTAGTAAAACTTTCATATCTTGAAGTAGGAAGAATGAAATTACAAGCCGCTTGATTCTTGTGAAACTAGACAAAAATATCTATAACATATCCAAAATTTATAATTTAATACAATCGATATATTTTTAGGTGTTATCCCGAAATCAACATTGAGCTTTGATGCATCAACAATTTCAGATTTATGTGACATCACCAAAAATTATATCTCAATGTGAGAGTATTGAAATTATGATCCGCTTGATCCTATAGATGTAAGAAACATGCATGTATAACATATTCAAAATTTGGATTTTATCATTTTTTGAATTGTTCCAGATGATTTTTTTTGAAGTCGATCTTATATGCTATCTGACAGAGGATTCCAGATTTGCCTTGCTTCCCCAAATAATTTATATCTTGATGTGGGACCATCACCACCAAAGGAAAATTTGATTTCCTCAAACTAGATTTTGAGGTTTCTATTCTCATCAAGTCATTGTCACACCCCTTTTTTCGCTCGAGGAGATCGAGATCGAAGGGTTTTTTCAATTAAAGTGACGGTATTGAATAGGGATTAATTTTTATCACTTTTAGAGTCGCCACTTGGAATTGAGTTATGGTGTTCCAAGTCACCTTATTGAATCCCTAATCAAAAGGAAATGACTCTTTGTTGGTCTGCGAAAACAAAAGATCGGGTAAGGAATTCTGTTGACCAAGGGGAAGGTGTGAGGCACCCCTTGAGTCCCTGGTTCTAGCACGGTCGCTTCATTGACTTATCTTGACTTAAACTGTTTTTAATATATGGTGTTGGCCTAAATTTACTCATTCTTAATATACTAAAATTATTTAAAACTCTTGTAATAAATAAATCAGTAAAAATTAATTTTTTAGAAAAATATTTGTCAAGGTGCATTAGTGCATCCTTAAATTTCAAATATCACAGAAAGGTGTGTACGCCGCATTCTTAATCGAGATGAAAATATATATATAAAAAATATGTATAAAATTTGTCAAGTATTAAAAGCATTGATTTAATTTTTTGTAAATTCATAATAATTATCTGTTTGAAATGCTACTTAATTAAAAAAACATTCAAAAATAAAAAATTTAATTAAAATAATTAATTAATAAGTAGTTGTCAAACTTAGAAAAATAATAATAATAATAATAATAATAATATAACTTCCTAAAGTCATAAATATACTTTATAACTTCAAAATCAAAATAATAAAGATTTTTCTTTTTTTTTTTACTATCAATTTTAGTATTCATTTATATCTGCTACTTTAATATTTTAACTAGTATGATATATATGATATTTAATAATACTACTTGTCCTTTTCCCATATTAAAGTTACGAGACTATTATGGCCAAAACACATTTTTCCTTTTTCCGTACTAAAGTTATGAGAGAGATATGCAACAAAATAAACAAAACATAACAAATTCCTACTTTAACTAATAATAACAGATCTAGTATAGTACTTAACAAGTTTGTATTTTTTCTTTTCCATGTTGAGGCGTGAGATAGAAACATAACAAAATAAACAACACATAACAAATATCAGTGATTTCAAGAAGGTGCTCGGAGGACGATGAAACTCCAGCCAGATCTGACGCACCCGTGACATGGCAATGACCGGAGATATTACTGGTTGGTCTACTGGCAAAAAAAAAACACAGCGACAGTAATGGTTGGTGTCACGTGGGTTGACGGAAAATAGAAGGGGGTAGGCGCCGGCGCGGGGAGGAGGATAGCGGCGCTCACGGCTTTGCGGTGGTATCTAAACGGAAAAGGGGAGGGGAAAATCAATGCATGGAGAAGGAAAAGGGGATAGGCGGTGCCGACATAGGTGGTGTCGTGGCAGATCTGGAGAGAGAAAATGGGAGACGCCAGATTTGGAAGTGGTTGTCGCCGGAGTTGGTGGGGGTTCACCGGTGACGGGAAGGAATTTTGGTGGCTGATTTGCTAAATTTTTACTATTTTTAACATTTTTCAGGCGAATTTCTGATATGGACTCGCCATAAAATTTCAAGAAAATAAAATATTCTCCAATCAATTTTCTATCATCTGATCTCTCTCAATTTTTTTTTTACTGTTTTTCTATCTACTGCTCTGATTTTTATAATATTTGTGTACACAAATATCAGTGTATGTACGTAAATATATCAATGCATTTGCTTCTAAATGATGAAAGAAAAATTGAAATTGTACAATGTTTGTTTATATGATTTTTAATTACAAAAAATATTAACATTTATATAAGTGAAGAAAACTTAATCTACAAATACAAATTTTTCTAAACAAAAATCATGCATTATATCAGTATATATATTTCATACACAAAGATCATCTTGAATATTTCATTCATATTATACCACAATAAAGTTTACCACACAAATAGGATCAACAGAGAACCTGTATGAAGAAAGAAATCAGTGCCAAAACTCGAAACTCAATTCACCACTCTTTCTTTTCTCCTTTTTCTCTTTGCCTTATTTTGAATGTTGTTTCCTTCTTTGATTTTTCTGATTTTGAATGTTGTTTCCTTCTTTGATTTTTCTTTCACTGATTTTTAAGTTTTTCAATCTCTGTTAATTTTTCTTTGTTTCTCTGTTTTTCACTCTCAAAAATGTCTGATCATGTGTCTGTTATTATATATATATATATATATATATATATATATATATATATATATATATATTAGTGTTGGGTGTGTAGTGTTGAGGGAGTTGTAATGGGAGTGGGAGAGGGGAGTTGAGAGACGTGGGGTATGTGGGGAAGTTAGGGTAGTTTTTTTTTTTTTTAACAAATAAAATAATAATAATATAATAATAATAATAATTAATTAGTTTTTATATTTCAAAAAATACAATAAAAGTCTAAAAATAGTAAATTATATAATTAAGATAGTACAAACTACTAATTTATTTATTTAAAAAAAATAAATATTGGAATAAAATAAAATAATATCCTAAAATTAAATTCATTTAATTATTTATATTATATTAAAAATAAAATAATAGTCAAAATACTATATTGATTAATTATAAATAGAAATATTTAATATCGATAAACAAGTTAAAATTTAGGGAGGATCAAAAATCACGTGTCTACATTTTTGCCCCTCTTTGTGTGAAATCTCGAAGAATTTTCATACAAAGAAGTAGACAAGATATGATTTTTGACCCTCCAATTATTTGAAAGGTAAAAATAAAAATAAAAATAAAAATAAAAATATGACCGAGTCCTGTTTTTGGACATCCTACCTATCCCGGGTTATAAGGGAATCAGGTCATGAGTAGTTTAAAAGGTAATTTGGTGAAAGAAAAAGTTAAAGTCGAGTGAGATTCCATCGAGTTTTCGGTTGACGACTTCTGCTTTTACATTCAACTGACTAATGAAATTCAAAAAATGAAAAAGTACAAGTAAAAATTGCAATCTCCAGAATCTTGGTTCAAATCTTCATGACTTGAACTTGAAAATTTACCCTATTCTTCAGGCGGACTCCTGAAATTTCTTTTTCTTCACCCTGTTCTTCAGGCGGACTCCTGGACTTACAATTCTTCACCCTGTTCTTCGGGCGGACTCCTGAACTTTGTTTTTCTTCACCCTGTTCTTCAGGCGGGCTCCTGGACTTGCCATTCTTCACCATGTTCTTCAGGCGGGCTTCTGAATTTATAATTTCTTCACACTGTTCTTCAGGCGGGCTCCTGAACTTTCTTTTTCTTCACCCTGTTCTTCAGGCGGGCTCCTGACTTGCAATTCTTCACCCTGTTCTTCAGGCGGGCTCCTGGACTTTCTTTTTCTTCACCCTGTTCTTCAGGCGGGCTCCTGAACTTTCTTTTTCTTCACCCTGTTCTTCAGGCGGGCTCCTGGACTTACAATTCTTCACTCTGTTCTTCAGGCGAGCTCCTGAACTTTCTTCTTCTTCACCCTGTTCTTCAGGCGGCTTCCTGGATTTGTAATTTCTTCATCCTGTTCTTCAGTCGGGCTCCTGGACTCAAAGCAAATAGCGAAATAGAAAAATAACATCCTATTCTTCAAGAGGGCCCTGTAGATAAATTCTCATTTTTTAGGAGGGTCCTGAGCATAAAAATAAATTCCCATTCTTCAGGAGGGTCCTGAGCATAAAATAAATTCCCATTCTTCAGGAGGGTCCTGGGCATAAAACATATTCCCATTCTTCAGGAGGGTCCTGGCATAAAACAGATTCCCATTCTTCAGGAGGGTCCTGAGCATAAAATAAACTCCCATTATTTAGGAGGATCCTGAGCATAAAATAAATTTCCATTATTCAGGAGGGTCCTGAACATAAAAATATATTTCCATTCTTCAGAAGGGTCCTGAGCATAAAATAAATTCCCATTATTCAGGAGGGTCCTGAGCATAAAATAAATTCCCATTATTCAGGAGGGTCCTGTCCCATTATTTAGGAGGGTCCTGAGCATAAAATAAATTCCCATTATTTAGGAGGGTCCTGCCCCATTCTTCAGGAGGGTCCTGAACATAAAATAAATTTCCATGTAACACACATAAAATTTTGCCCCAGTTTGTACTGAAAAAATTTATGTGTTACTAGATCTTAATATATCTCGCAAAGAATAAAGTTTATCATGACCGAGATCTAGTATCAGATGTTGTAATCATGCTTCTTGCATTGAATGAAATATGAAACTGCATCCTTTATCTGAAAATAATCATTTCATCTCTGTTCCAAACAAAGAAAAATTGTGAGTTTTAAAACATATGGTGGTTAGTTTGTGGCATTTGGCTTTTGAAGTGGCCGCTCTCGCACTTGCCATGCTCAACTCTTTTCCAACCCATGATAATCTTCTTTGAATTGTCATATTTCTAACTCAGAATTCTGACTACTGAGATCCAAACCTCAAATCATATTTCTGTTATATGGTGCTTCTGAATTTAGCTTCCAATACGTTTTCCTCAAGTTTTAAAATGGTCAAATCACAATCATCTTGAGTACTTTACTTTTACTTTCAAATGTTGTCTCTGTACATCAACCCTTTTGTCTTGCTTTGTACCCTTACAGGAGTCGGTAGCAAGTTTGGATTCTTTTCTCACTTGACCTGATGTGAATTTGACTCAAAAGACAACAAAGATTTTTGTTTGATGACAAAAACACAAAAATCAATAATAAAACAAAATAAAAAGACAATAGATATCTCTTTTTCAAAACAAAGAGAAAAATTATCTGAATGTGGAAATCGATTCGGGTGATTATGACATGCATTTTGAATAAAACAACCAGATCTACCCACACCAATCATTACAACTTTTGTCCACATATTGAGCTTGAAATTAAGCCAATCTTGAATTTGTTCCTTCTTGATAACAACCTTTCTTAAGCTAGTGGCACCTCAATGGATTTTTGCCAACAAGCCTATCTCTTTTTCATCTTCGTCTCAGCTCACAATCGTCTTATGATGCCCGAAAGGATTTTCAACAATAAGACTCTCATTTTCATTTTTTCATCACTTTTTTTTTTTAATAAACACCCAAAATATGAAATTTCATGCACTCATAATATGTTTAGCCTTGATATTCTCAAAGATTAATCCGAAGGTCTTTCTTTGGTTGTAACTTGGCTTTTGGATAGGGTTAGAAAGAAATGTAGGCATGAGGCTCAAAAAAATAATTTATAACATTGGGTGAAACATACAACTTTTGGAATCTATTCTTTTAAGAAAATAATTTTTTGCCCCAGTTTCATTTCATTCTGGGTAATTTGAAATTTCTTCTGGTTAGACCGAACCTCGGAGTAGGGTTGCCTACGTATCTTGTCATAGCAAGAATCAGGTCAAACGTAGTTCATGGAACATCATTTTTTTTTTTGATTTTGAATTTTGACTGGTTTGATTTTTTTTTTTTTTAATTTGATTCCAAAGGAGGGGTTCGAAGAAAAAATAAAAGCTCAAAGGGGTAAGCAAAGGTTTATATATTATCCAGATAGTATTTCAATCTTTAAAAATATAAGTACAAAACATACATAACATAATTGTACATGGATATCATACATAATATCTTTTAACTGCATCAGCATTGACCGACATTCCTTCCATTTTTCCTTCTACATCAGTCAGATATAATGTGTCATTAGGTAACACTTTCTTTACCATGAATGGCCCATGCCAATTAGGAGAAAATTTGCCTTTGGCTTCAATCTAATGAGGAAGGATGCGTCTTAGTACTAACTGACCAACTTCCAAATGTATGTGACGTACCTTTTTATTATATGCTCGTGCCATTCTCTTCTGATATAGTTGTCCATGACACACTGACGCCAATCTTTTTTCATCAATCAAGCTTAATTGCTCCAAACGAGTCTTGACCCATTGATCTTCATCAATTTCAGCTTCCACAACTACTCGAAGGGTTGGAATCTCAATCTCTGCAGGTATAACTGCTTCATTTCCATACACTAACAAGTAATGAGTTGTACCAATTGAAGTCCGAACCGTAGTACAATAACCCAACAAAGCAAAAGGTAACTTTTCATGCCATTGTCGGGAACCTTGCACCATCTTACGGAGTATTTTCTTTAAGTTCTTGTTGGCAGCTTCCACAGCTCCATTCGCCTTTGGACGATAAGGAGTTGAATTTCGATGCATAATCTTAAATTGCTGGAACACTTCTTACATCAGATGGCTATTGAGATTCGCGGCATTATCCATGACAATTATCTTTGGAATGCCGAAACGACAAATGATGTTGGAGTGAATAAAATCAACCACAAATTTCTTGGTCACTAACTTGAAAGTCACTGCTTCTACCCATTTCGTGAAATAATCAATGGCTACCAAAATGAACCTATGTCCATTCGAGGCCTTTGGTTCAATTGGTCCAATTAAGTCCATTCCCCAAGCCACAAAAGGCCATGGAGCAGTCATTGTATGCAACTCAGATGGAGGGGAATGTATCAAGTCTCCATGTACCTGGCATTCATGACATTTATGAACGAAATTGATGGAATCTCGCTCCATGGTGAGCCAATAATAACCTGCTCGGAGTATTTTCTTTGCCAAAACATACCCACTCATGTGTGGTCCACAAATTCCAGAATGTACTTCAGTCATGATTTTTGAAGCTTCTTTAGAATTTACACACCTCAAAAGTCCCAAATCAGGAGTCCTCTTATACAGGATTCCTCCACTTAAGAAAAATCCACTAGACAAACGTCGAATGGTTCTCTTTTGATTACCATCAGCATGTACAGGATACTTCCCAGTCTGAATATATTCTTTGATATCATAGAACCAAGGCTCCCCATCAAATTCTTCTTCAACCACATTACAATATGCATGTTGATCATGAATCTGTATATGCAAAGGATCAATATAAGTTTTATCGGGATGTTGAATCATCGATGATAAGGTCACCAAAGCATCAACAATCTCATTATGAGCTCTGGGAATGTGTTTGAACTTTACTAATACAAATCGTTGACAAAGGTCTTGCAAACAACTTCTATATGGTAGGAGTTTTGAATCACGAGTCTCCCAATCTCCTTGGATTTGGTGGACTAATAAGTCTGAATCTCCTAATACCAACAATTCCTGGACCCCCATGTCAATGGCTAATCTCAATCCTAGAATGCAAGCTTCATATTCTGCCATATTATTGGTACAGTAGAATCAAAGTTGGGCTGTTACAGGATAATATTGTCCTGATTCAGAAATAAGAACTGCTCCTATCCCCACTCCTTTTATATTAGCAGCTCCATCAAAGAACAACTTCCAACCTAAATGGCAATCTTTTGAAACAAACTCATCAACATAAAATACCTCTTCATCTGGAAAATAAGTCTTCAATGGCTCATACTCCTCATCAATAGGATTTTCAGCCAAATGATCCGCCAAGGCTTGAGCTTTCATTGCAGTTCGTGTCATATAAACAATGTCAAACTCTGTAAGCAACATCTGCCATTTCGCGAGTCTGCCTATGGGCATAAGCTTCTGAAAAATTTACTTTAAAGGATCCATACGAGATATGAGGTAAGTAGTATAAGATGACAAATAATGTTTCAGCTTTTGAGCTACCCAAGTTAATGCGCAACACGTTTTCTCAAGAAGAGTGTACTTAGCCTCATAAGTGGTAAACTTTTTGCTGAGGTAATAAATGGCTTGTTCTTCTCTTCCTGTAACATCATGTTGACCCAATACACAGCCAAAAGAATTATCTAAAACAGACATGTACAATATCAAGGGTCGGCCTGGCTCTGGAGGAACCAAAATAGGCGGATTCGACAAGTGTCTCTTAATTCTGTCAAATGCCTCTTGACATTCTTCAGTCCATTCAACTTTAACATTCTTCTTCAACAACTTGAATATTGGCTCGCAAGTTGTCGTAAACTGAGCAATGAATCTACTGATATAATTTAACCTTCCAAGTAAACTCATCACCTCCATTTTATTTTTCGGTGGAGGTAAATCTTGGATAGCTTTTATTTTTGAAGGATCTAACTCAATACCACGTCGACTGACTATAAAACCCAAAAGTTTTCCTGATGGAACTCCAAAAACACACTTTCCTGGATTAAGTTTAAGATCATACTTCCGAAGCCTTTCAAAGAATTTTCTCAAATCTTTGACATGATCAGATTGCTCTCTCGTCTTAATGATCACGTCATCCACATAAACTTCAATTTCTTTGTGCATCATGTCATGAAATATTGTGGTCATTGCCCTCATGTAAGTTGCCCCAGGATTCTTTAATCCAAAAGGCATAACTCTATAACAATATGTCCCCTATGGAGTAATAAATGATGTCTTTTCCGCATCTTCTGGATCCATAATGATCTGGTGATACCCCGCATAACAATCTAGGAAAGAAGCAAGATCATGTTTGGCACAATTGTCCAATAAAATATGAATATTGGGAAGTGGAAAATTATCTTTCGGACTTGCTTTGTTTAAATCGCAATAATCAACACACATCCGAACTTTGCCGTCTTTCTTTGGAACAGGGACAATATTTGCCAACCAAATAGGGTACCGGGCCACTCTAATAACTTTAGCCTCAAGTTGCTTCGTGATTTCCTCTTTAATTCTTACACTCATGTCAGTTTTGAATTTTCTTAACTTTTGCTTGACAGGAGGAAAAGCAGGATCAATTGGCAACTTATGAACTACCAAATCAGTGCTTAAACCGGGCATATCATCATAAGACCACGCAAAGATGTCTTTATACTCATGCAAAGCTTCAATTATAGCTTTATTTTGTTGTGGTTGAACATGTACACTTATCTTAGTCTCCCTAATATTTTCAAGATCTCCTAAATTGATCGCTTCAGTTTCTTCCAAATTGGGATTTGTCTTATTCTCAAAATGCTTGAAATCTTTACTTATATCCTCAAATGCTTCCTCTTCATCGTATTCAACCTATTTATTCATTATTTCACAATTAAATTGGTTTTTTAAATCTGGTTGACAATTCGTCATGCATGTCATATCATTAGAATCGGCATAGAAGGAACTGTAGTATAGAAAATAAATAAATAAACATCAGACCAAAAATAAAACAAAAGGAGACTATATTTTATTAAAACAAAGCTAGAAAGAGTTTTAATCTAAAATACCAAAGTAAAGGTATGAGTTACGATCCTAAAATTGTTCAGAAAGAAAAACAAGCTACTAAGATTGTAAGAAAAACAAACAAACTACCAAGACTCCTTCATAATAGGAAGAGGAGTGGCCTCCCAATTGTTAAGCT
The DNA here is from genome assembly GCA_030864225.1 of Capsicum baccatum var. pendulum. Lineage (NCBI taxonomy): Eukaryota > Viridiplantae > Streptophyta > Magnoliopsida > Solanales > Solanaceae > Capsicum > Capsicum baccatum. The sequence continues at coordinate 268,176,886 of CM061557.1, forward strand.
GGACATCAGGGCCGACATACTGCACATCTGTATTACAGGCACCTTCCTCAATTTCAATCATATCAGCTTCAATGAACATATTCTAAAAAAGATCAATCAACTCTGTACCATCGTCATTCATTGATTCTGCAGTAGGTAACTTGGAGGATCCTACATCATTGAATTTTATAAAAGACTCATGAAGTGGCGGTATCGACTTGGTAAGTGACCATGACTCTTTCTTACGCTTTTTAGCCTTCTTTATATCTTTAGCAGTAGGCTCGTACCCCAAACCAAAAGTACCAAAGTTGTCATAGAGGTTTACTGGATGAACTATGCCTTGCAAAAACATCCCTAGACCTTTTCCTGGTTTAAAACCAAGCTTCAACATTTCATTCACTACCATAACAAATGCAGAGGACAATTGTGGTCTTGTGATGAGATTCCCCTCGAGGATATGCTCAACAGCCACTACCTCAGAAGCTTGATGAATTAACACATTGGCAGTATTTGCTTCGATGGAAGAAACAGAGTAGTCTTTATACATTGATAAGTCTCCTTCACCATGAACCACTATCTCTTGCCTGTCACATTTGAATTTGACCATTTGATGCAATGTTGATGCGACTGCTTTAGCCCTATGAATCCATGGACTTCCTAATAATATATTATATGACACATCAATGTTCAGTACTTGAAAATCCATAGCAAAATACACAGGCCCAATTGTCAATATGAGTTCTATTTCACCAATGGCATCAGTTTTTGATCCGTCAGATCCTTTGACACACACATTGTTAGATTGGATTCTTTCCCCATTAACATTCAAATTTTGTAAAGTTGACATAGGACAAATGTTAGAGCCTGATCCTCCATCAATTAACACTCGAGTGATGATGGAATGTTCGCATTTCATAGAAATATACAAACCTTTGTTATGCTCCGTGCCTTCTATAGGCAATTCATCCTCTGAAAAAGTAATTTTATTTGCTTCAAGGATTCTTCCAACAACTTTTTCCAGCTGATTTACTCTAATATCACTAGGAACACATGCTTCATTAAGAATCTTCATTACAGCCTTGCGGTGTTCTTCTGAATGTATCAATAAGGACAACAAAGAAATCTGTGCTGGTGTCTTCTTCAACTGTTCTATAACAGAATATTCTGGCAATTTTATTTTCTTTAAGAATTCTTCAGCTTCTTCATCAGTGACAGGCTTCTTGACTGTCATTCGTTCTTCACCACCTTGTTTATTCTTTCTTAACTCTACTGGAGCATAACATCTTCCAGATCGAGTTAATCCTCCTACTTCATCTACTTCCTCAGTCATTTTTTTCCCCTTGTGCATCACCACAATGCGATCATAATTCCAAGGGACTGCCTTGGTATCAACCATAGGCAGCTGTGACACTTGTTTAATAACAATAGGAGCTACAGGAGATCCTTTTATGATTAAAAGAGGCTTATTGGATCTTCCGGGAATAATGAGTTTCGACTTTATTTGACTTGACCCAATATTTTCAGAAATCTCTTTCCCTATCACCAAGGGATCATTCGATGATTCGGGTTTTGCTATCACCACCTCCGCTTCTGCAGGATTTTCTTTCGTTAAATCTACAGCATTTGATGATTTTTCTGAATCAGTTTTAATTTTAATGATTGGATTAAAGGGAATCGTAGAATCTTCACTACTGAGTATCACATCGAGCATGTTTGTTTCATTATGATCTGGCATCGGATTTTGATTGAAATTTGGAGTGCCTGGACTTTCTACCATAATCTGTTGGGTATCAATCAACTCTTGAATGGCTCTTTTCAGATGCCAACATTTCTCTGTGTCGTGCCCTGGGGCATCAGAACAGTATTCACATCTTTTAGAATAGTCCAAATTCTTTTAGAGGAGGATTCGGGATCCTTCTCTCAATTGGGTTTAGAACATTAATTTTTCTCAGTATATGAAATAAACTAGTGTAAGATATTCCAATAGGAGTGAAATTATCTTTTACCATGTTATCCCTTTTGAATTCTGCTCTAGGCCAAAAATTAGACCTCGGAGGGCCTCTTTGAACTTGCGGGACTATTATATGATTTTGGATTGCTGGTGCATGCCACTGTGGGTAAGAAGGACCTCGAGCATATGGTTGTGTATTGTAAATAGGATATTGAGGAGATGGAACAAAATATAATGGATTATGTGTATATGGTTGACGTGCACCTCTCCAATTTTGTCATGGACCTATCATGACAGTTGTTACATCCTCCTTTCTTTTCTTTCCTCCAAAACTTCCTGTACCACTTTGAATTGCCTGTGTTGTTGCTTTCAAAGCAGCCTGGCTGATGATCTTTTCTGATTTGATTCCGTTTTTTACCATCTCTCCAATTTTGATAACTTCTGTAAATATGCTTCCGATGGTAGAGAGTAAATGATGGAAATAATCAGGTTCTTGTGCTTGCAGAAAAATATCAATCGTTTCAGATTCTTTTATTGATAGTCCAACTCTTGAAGCCTGCTCTCTCCATCTGACGGTATATTCTCAAAAACTTTCAGTCACCTTTTTTCTCATGTTGGCAAGCGAAGTGCGATCTGGCACTATCTCAATGTTATACTGAAATAATTGAACGAAATCTCAAGCCATGTCATCCCACATGTGCCAACGGGAAATGTCTTGGTCAATGAACCATTCAGAAGCTATCCCTGTAAGGCTTTCTCCAAATTACACCATCAATAATTCTTCTTTTCCTCCTGCTCCCCTTAATTGATTGCAAAACTTTTTCAAATGAGCTACAGGATCGCCGTGTCCTTCATATTTGTCAAATTTTGGCATTTTGAACCCTATCGGCAAATGGACATCAGGAAATATACATAAATCCTTGTATGAAACACTTTTTGGTCCACCTACTCCTTGCATATTTCTCATACTTTATTCCAGACTTCTAACTTTTCTAGCCATCTCCTCTTGTTCCTCATTCTTAGTAATCTTCTCAATCACGATAGGAGTATCGCGTTGATGAACATGATAATGCGGATTTTATGATTTGAAAGTCATTTCAGGAGGATATAACATATCATGATTTGGTTTTCCCATATTCTTTGGTATTGTCGGTTGAACACCCGCAGTAGCTGGCGCTACAGAAGTAAAGAGTGGGTTATTGGTAACCGATGGATTTGGTGGGTGCACGGTAGAAGTACCAGCAACTCCAGACATATTATCAAATGGGCCAAATCCTGGTGGGTAAAAGGGATCACTAGTTTAAGCTGGGTCAAAATTTAGATCATTCGAAGTTGAAATTCCGGGGATTGAAGAAGGCAGGGCTTGTCCATTCAACCAAGCTTGGTACATCTCCGCCATCTGTTGTTTTAATGCCTTTATTTCTTCCATTGATGTTATTTTCTATGAAATCAACTGATTCTGCTCTTCTTCACTATCAGACTCTATATCTTCTCGCGGATCATTCTTCTTTTACCCTTGTATTTGGTGTTATACGGATGTGTTGCCAGTTTAAACCACAAACCAACCACCAATTAATTTATCTTTCTCTGTAATCAAGTAGCAAATGGGTGAGTGTTATATATTTAACACATTACAATGCCACGTTATATGTCATGTTTCTATATGCATTTCCCAACCTATCATGGAAGCTTTGTGTTTCATCCCGGCTTTTCTAGGCATATTTTCAAAAGTTATGATCGAACCCTTTGGAAGGTTTCCTACATATCATGTTAGGACATGAATCAGATGTTGCGTAGTTCGGGTGGAATTTAACAAAATTGTTTTGTCTTTCCTTTTTATTATTATTATTATTATTGAAGAAAATAAATAAAGTAAGTGAAGTAAAACATATGTAATATATATAGAAATAAACAGTCAACTTCATTACATTCTATGATAAAATAACTGACCCAACTCCTAAAATAAAACCTATTAACTGACATCTGAAAACTAAAAGACATAATATCTAAATAAGAAATTTTTTAAAACTAAAAATAAAAAACTATGACAAAGACAACAATGATCCTTTCAAGTAGATTTTGATTTAATATGTCCTCCCAAACTCAAATATATGTCCTCCAATGAAGTAGTGAGTCGTTGTGCGAAAGCTGATACTTGTGCCAAAAAGTCCTCACAATCCAACTGCTGATAATCTAATCCCATTCTGGCAGTATCCTGCGCTACACGGTGGACCTTCCCTCGAAGAAAACTAAAACCCTAATCCCATTCCTGGGCCTGTCGATCTCGGAAATCAACTATCTCTCTTGCACGTTGTTCACGAGCAGAAACAACCTCCAACTGTTCTCGCAATGTTCCTCTTTCATGAATCCACTGAGATATCTCTCGATCTAATTCTTCTTGCATATTATTTTCAAATTCTTGAAGTTGTTGTCGGCGAGATGCGACAAGTTCTGCAACGTGTGACCCCCTAGTGATAGCAAACTCGATTTGTCCCCGAAGTGCAACCTTAATAGCTGTTGATTTAGCTTTCTCTTCAGAGAATTCCCTTTGTTGTTCGTCTATTTTTGCCCTGGCATGCTCTAATTCTTCTCTCAAAACTTAGTTGGCTTCATGATGTTTTCGCATGGCCTTTTCAATTCCTATCCTGATCGTAGCTTCCTGATCTATAGGTCCCTTAACCGATCTTTCTGGTCTGACTGAAAGACTCGACTGTTCTTCAAACCATTCCTGGTAATCTGGGTGCACTTATCCTTTCTCACACTCTATGATCATCGTTTCGATTCCCATAATACTACGACCCTCCCAAATTTGCTGGGCCAAATCTTCTGGAAGTGAAATCTCTGGTCTGACCTCAAATACGAACTCAGCCATGTCTTCCGTTATGGGAATTATTTGACGCCTGCCTAGCTGACGTAGAACTCTCAATGGAACATATGGTTGAACACCTCTAATACCCATTAATAACAAGAACGGACGAATGATAGAACTATATATGACTTGCCTCCAAGGGAACCAATGGAGATTCCAAGTGATTTTATCTGTTGTCAAAGAACGAAAAAGTTTAACCCAATCTCCAATTTCTTTTGGACATTTATATTTCTCCATTCTTTCCTCGTAATCGTTGATGCGATTAAATCGCTCGGGATTGAACCTTGTCAATGTAGGACGTTGATAAAGATGCTCCACAATCCACATCTGTAACAAGATATTACATCCTTCGAAAAAACTTTTTCCTTTCTGACAAACAGTCAGAGCACGGTAAATATCAGCTAGGATCATTGGTATCATGGTGTAATCTTTCTTAATTAGTATCTGTACCACTCCCGCTAAACGAATATTAATTTTTCCTTCTCTTCTTGGGAAGACCATGGTGCCCAAAAAGTCTACCATGAATGCAAATCGTCTGTGAACTTTCCAAGTCTCAAAACTTCCCTTATTACAAAGTTCTTTGCCGTACTTCTGAAACCCTTCTTGCTTTCCATTTCTGTCATATAAAAACTGCAAGGAAACCCATCCTTTTTTCATTGATTCTTCTTTTGTGTTCCTTAGGTTCATGAGCTTGCAAATTTTTTTTATTGAAATAAGTCTTGGGGCTATAAGTTTCTTCCGATGCATATCACCATATCCAACATAGCCTGCTATCTCTTCTAAAGTAGATGTCAACTCAAAATCTGAAAAGCGGAATACATTATTCTTTGGGTCCCAGAAATTCAGTAATGCATCAATCACCTCCCTATTAGGGTTGATTCTCATGATACTCGTTAAAAAACCCAAATACTTATGTATTTCGCCATAATCAAATGTATCCATTGCATTCCACCATAACCAAAGTTGCAGAGGGGTACAATCCACAACCTGAAGTGGTACATTCCCATCTCTCTTTCTCTTTGGACGCTCTCCACGAACAGGGGGGGACATTTTATACCTATTGAAAGGGACATAAAATTAATAAATATCTAGACTTAGACAAACATTAATTTATTGATTTTGAAAAGAATTTATAACTTAACTTGTAAAACTTAGTGTGGCCATTATTTAAACTTAGTTGCAAAGAATAATTTCATTAAAAATTAAAGTGAGAGAAACAAGATTGATAATATATATATATATATATATATATATATATATATATATATATATGTATATATATATATTATTATTATTTTTTATTTAAATTGACTCTATCAAAAACTTTGCTATAACAGACTTCTAGACAATTTTATCTATATGTTTGAAGACAATATTCCCTAAGTAAAAATAAAATAAAAGGACTCAGAAATAAAGAAAAATAGAATAACCGTTTTACGTATGAAGTTGTATAAAATTTTCAGTCTCACGACCCTAAAGGTTCAGGACTTGTTAAAATCGATATATATATTTTTTGTAAAAACTTAGCCTCATGATCCCTAAAGATTCCGGGTTGTTGAAATATATTTTTATTTTATTGTTATTATCATTATTATTATTATTATTATTATTATTATTATTATTATTTATTATTATTATTTTATTTTTTATCTTAGCCTCATGATCCCTAAAGATTCAGGGCTGTTAAAAAATATATATATATAAAAAAAATTGGACATGAAAATTAGAAAAAATAATTATGAAAATAATCATGTTTTCAAAATATTTTTCAATAAATCTATGAACAATTTTTTTTTTTTAAAAGATAAGGTCGTATCCTGGGAAGGACTTCCTACGTATCTCACTAAGATGTGAGAATCAGACCCTCGTAGTACATAAAGATAGTAAAAATTGTGTTGCTGTATATTTAAGAATTTTCTTTATTTAATTTTTTTTTTTCAAAAATGATCAACTAAATTTGAGAATAAATTAATCTCTCGTATTTTAAAATTGCCTAAAGCCGGTCAACAAATAAATAGTCTTCCAAGCAAATGTCAAAGAGCACGTAGGATGCACATGTTGGTCTTTTTATAAATTAGGTTACCTGTCCTAGACAGACTCGACCCCTGTGCCGAGTCCCGCTAAGTCAAATGCATATGATGCAAATAAAGCGGTACCTAATAGGGATAACCAGATTCTGAGTTTTCAGTTCTTCTAAGTTTATGCCTAATAGGAATAGGTGTCTAGACTGGCTTACTTGAGCGGACACTCGAGCCGGGGAGGGACAACTTGGTCGGTAGCAGGGCAACACCGCCTTCGTTGTCGATCCATACCCCGCCTAACATGTGTGACTATATCCTTCACCAGGTGCCTTGACACTCCGGTTATCTCAAAAAAGAAGGTGGGATACATATGCTCCATTCCCTCTATCCTATTTCAGAGACTCAGAGGGGGTACGTGAGAGAAGATAATATATATAATACAGTTCAAATAATATCAAAGCAGTAAATAAGCAACAAGTAGCACATAAGGCCAACAAACAAACACAATAATTAAAGCAAGTAAAAGTCAATATCTAACGCTCGAATTCTAACATAGTCCCCAGCAGAGTCGCCAGAGATGTCACACCCCTTTTTTCGCTCGAGGAGATCGAGATCGAAGGGTTTTTTCAATTAAAGTGACGGTATTGAATAGGGATTAATTTTTATCACTTTTAGAGTCGCCACTTGGAATTGAGTTATGGTGTTCCAAGTCACCTTATTGAATCCCTAATCAAAAGAAAATGACTTTTTGTTGGTCTGCGAAAACAAAAGATCGGGTAAGGAATTCTGTTGACCAAGGGGAAGGTGTGAGGCACCCCTTGAGTCCCTGGTTCTAGCACGGTCGCTTCATTGACTTATCTTGACTTAAACTGTTTTTAATATATGGTGTTGGCCTAAATTTACTCATTCTTAATATACTAAAATTATTTAAAACTCTTGTAATAAATAAATCAGTAAAAATTAATTTTTTAGAAAAATATTTGTCAAGGTGCATTAGTGCATCCTTAAATTTCAAATATCACAGAAAGGTGTGTACGCCGCATTCTTAATCGAGATGAAAATATATATATAAAAAATATGTATAAAATTTGTCAAGTATTAAAAGCATTGATTTAATTTTTTGTAAATTCATAATAATTATCTGTTTGAAATGCTACTTAATTAAAAAAACATTCAAAAATAAAAAATTTAATTAAAATAATTAATTAATAAGTAGTTGTCAAACTTAGAAAAATAATAATAATAATAATAATAATAATATAACTTCCTAAAGTCATAAATATACTTTATAACTTCAAAATCAAAATAATAAAGATTTTTCTTTTTTTTTTTACTATTAATTTTAGTATTCATTTATATCTGCTACTTTAATATTTTAACTAGTATGATATATATGATATTTAATAATACTACTTGTCCTTTTCCCATATTAAAGTTACGAGACTATTATGGCCAAAACACATTTTTCCTTTTTCCGTACTAAAGTTATGAGAGAGATATGCAACAAAATAAACAAAACATAACAAATTCCTACTTTAACTAATAATAACAGATCTAGTATAGTACTTAACAAGTTTGTATTTTTTCTTTTCCATGTTGAGGCGTGAGATAGAAACATAACAAAATAAACAACACATAACAAATATCAGTGATTTCAAGAAGGTGCTCGGAGGACGATGAAACTCCAGCCAGATCTGACGCACCCGTGACATGGCAATGACCGGAGATATTACTGGTTGGTCTACTGGCAAAAAAAAAACACAGCGACAGTAATGGTTGGTGTCACGTGGGTTGACGGAAAATAGAAGGGGGTAGGCGCCGGCGCGGGGAGGAGGATAGCGGCGCTCACGGCTTTGCGGTGGTATCTAAACGGAAAAGGGGAGGGGAAAATCAATGCATGGAGAAGGAAAAGGGGATAGGCGGTGCCGACATAGGTGGTGTCGTGGCAGATCTGGAGAGAGAAAATGGGAGACGCCAGATTTGGAAGTGGTTGTCGCCGGAGTTGGTGGGGGTTCACCGGTGACGGGAAGGAATTTTGGTGGCTGATTTGCTAAATTTTTACTATTTTTAACATTTTTCAGGCGAATTTCTGATATGGACTCGCCATAAAATTTCAAGAAAATAAAATATTCTCCAATCAATTTTCTATCATCTGATCTCTCTCAATTTTTTTTTTACTGTTTTTCTATCTACTGCTCTGATTTTTATAATATTTGTGTACACAAATATCAGTGTATGTACGTAAATATATCAATGCATTTGCTTCTAAATGATGAAAGAAAAATTGAAATTGTACAATGTTTGTTTATATGATTTTTAATTATGAAAAATATTAACATTTATATAAGTGAAGAAAAATTAATCTACAAACAGATTTTTCTAAACAAAAAATCATGCATTATATCAGTATATATATTTCATACCCAAAGATCATCTTGAATATTTCATTCATATTATACCACAATAAAGTTTACCACACAAATAGGATCAACAGAGAACCTGTATGAAGAAAGAAATCAGTGCCAAAACTCGAAACTCAATTCACCACTCTTTCTTTTCTCCTTTTTCTCTTTGCCTGATTTTGAATGTTGTTTCCTTCTTTGATTTTTCTGATTTTGAATGTTGTTTCCTTCTTTGATTTTTCTTTCACTGATTTTTTAGTTTTTCAATCTCTGTTATTTTTTCTTTGTTTCTCTGTTTTTCACTCTCAAAAATGTCTGATCATGTGTCTGTTATTATATATATATATATATATATATATATATATATATATATATATATATATATATATATATATATATTAGTGTTGGGTGTGTAGTGTTGAGGGAGTTGTAATGGGAGTGGGAGAGGGGAGTTGAGAGACGTGGGGTATGTGGGGAAGTTAGGGTAGATTTTTTTTTTTTAACAAATAAAATAATAATAATAATAATTAATTAGTTTTTATATTTCAAAAAATACAATAAAAGTCTAAAAATAGTAAATTATATAATTAAGATAGTACAAACTACTAATTTATTTATTTAAAAAAATAAATATTGGAATAAAATAAAATAATATCCTAAAATTAAATTCATTTAATTATTTATATTATATTAAAAATAAAATAATAGTCAAAATACTATATTGATTAAATATAAATATAAATATTTAATATCGATAAACAAGTTAAAATTTAGGGAGGATCAAAAATCACGTGTCTAAAGTCATCTTGTCTCAATCCAAGTTGGTGATATACAATTTTTAAGATCGCAATGCTCTGACAGGTAACATCCTTTCTATTTGTGTTTTTACTTTCTTTTCGTTTCTCTTTTTTTTTTGCAGGGTTGAAACAAAGATGCAATATGTAATCATTGGCCGGCTTAAGGCGGTAAGAGTTTAACTTCGTCTCTGTCACCTTAAGACCGAAAGACTTACGCATAATTGTCCGGCTTAAGGTGGTAAAAGTTTAATTTCGCCTCTGTCACATTAAGACCAAAAGACTTACGCATAATTGGTCGGCTTAAGGTGGTAGGAGTTTAACTTCGCCTCTGTCACCTTAAGACCGAAAGATTTTGCTTGAAGACGGCATGGTTTTCTTTAAGTATGGGCCCTTTTACTGATGCATTTATGCAATGATCTTCTTTAAGTATGGGCCCTTTCACTTGATGCACTTATGCAATGGTATTCTGTAAGTATGGGCCCTTTCACTTGATGCACTTATGCAATGATATTCTTTAAGTATGGGCCATTTTATTGATGCATTTATGCATTGGTCTTCTTTAAACATGGGCCCTTTCACTTGATGCACTTATGCAATGGTATTCTTTAAGTATGGGCCCTTTTATTGATGCATTTATGTGTTGGTCTTCTTTAAGTATGGGCCCTTTATTGATCAACTTAAAGTGCAAAGGGACAAATTTTTTCCACCTTAAGGCATGAAAATTTTGATTTCCTTTTAAGGATAAACCCGTTAGAGGCCAGCTTAAGGTACAAAGGGACAAATTTTGTCCACCTTAAGGCATGGAAATTTTGACATCCTTTTAGGATAAATCCATTACAGTCCAGCTTAAGGTGCAAAGGGAAAAATTTTGTCCACCTTAAAGCATGAAAATTTTGATATCCTTTTAAGGATAAACCAGTTAGAGGCCAATTTAAGGTGCAAAGGAACATATTTTGCCCACCTTAAGTCATGGAAATTTTGATATCCTTTTAAGGATAAACCCGTTAGAGGCCAGCTTAAGGTGCAAAGGGACAAATTTTATCCACCTTAAGGCATAAAAATTTTGATATCCTTGTAAGGATAAACCGCAAGAGGCCAACTTAAGGTGCAAAGGGACAAATTTTGTCTACCTTAAGGCATGAAAATTTTGATATCCTTGTAAGGATAAACCCGTAAGAGGCCAACTTAAGGTGAAAAGAGACAAATTTTTTCCACCTTAAGGCATGAAAATTTTGAGATCCTCTTAGTTGTAGGCTTAGAGAACTTTGGCATTCCAAATTCCATTGAAGGAACTCTCTTTCTTTTCGACAGGTTGCCCCCATTGAGTCACAGATATTTAGAGTAAGTCCAAAATTTAATTAGAATAGTTTCATACTTGCTATCAATATGGTATATACTGCATGAGCATATTTTTTTTTGACACTCGTGCAACTAAACTCAGAATGAAATTCCAAGGGCCTACGTACCTCAGTAAAGAAAATCAAGTCACAACGTAGTTCTGGGTGAGGTTTGTGTATGTGTGTGAGCCGTTCACAGTTTATACTCTTGAGGGCCAGGAGTGAACATGCAGTTTATACTCGTACCTTAAGTAGTATACATGCAGTTTATACTCGTGCCTTAAGGAGTGTACATGCAGTTTATACTTGTGCCTTAAGAAGTGTACATGCAGTTTATACTCGTGCCTTAAGGAGTGTACATGCAGTTTATACTCGTGCCTTAAGGAGTGCTATCTTCCTCACGCCATCTGCATCGACAAGCTTATAAGCACCGTTTGAATATGTCTCTTGTACGGCATATGGTCCATCCTAATTTGGGGTAAATTTGCCCCCAGACTTATGAGAAGTGATAATGGGCCTTCTTACTGCGAGGACTTAATCTCCAACTTGAAAGCACCTTATGCGAACCCTTTTGTTGAAAAAATAAGATAGCTGGGCTTGATAACATTCAAGATTTTGTTGAGCCTCCAGCCTCTTCTCATCAAGAGCTTCTAAATCTGTAAGACACAACTTAGAATTTTCTTCATTGGTGAGCCCTTCTTGAATAGTCAGTCTCAAAGAAGGTATTTGACGCTCAAGTGGCAGGACTGCTTCAACACCAAAAGAAAGTGAGTATGGGGTTGCTTGTTTTGGTATACGGTAAGTTGTCCTATACGCCCATAAATCTTCTTTCATTCGCTCATGCCAGTCTCATTTGGATTTGGAGACGACTTTCTTCAACAAGTTGCATAAAGTCTTATTGAAGGCTTCAGCTAGACCATTGGCGGCAGCATAATACATTGAAGACTTGCGCTGCTTGTAGACAAAAAGGTCACAGATCTTGTTCATCAACTTGTTATCAAACGGCTTGCCATTGTCAGTTATTATATATTGAGGGATTCCAAAGCGGTAGACTATATTCACTCGGATGAAGTTCGCAACATTTTTTTTCTTTACTTCCTTGAGAGCAACAGCTTCGGCCCATTTTGAGAAATAATCTGTCCCAACCAAGATGTATAAGTGTCCACTAGAAGACTTTGGTAGTGGACCAACAACATCCATTCCGCAAGCATTGAATGGCCAAGATACTACAGTTGGATGTAGCACCTCTGGAGGTTGATGTATGAAATTTGCATGGAATTGGCAAGCTTTGCATCTTCTTGCATAGTCCAAGCAATTTTTTACCATCGTTGGCCAATAATATCCCATTCTTTTAATGTGAAAATGGAGCTTCGGTCCAGACTGATATGATCCACAAATTTCCGAGTGCGCTTCTTGCAAAGCTTGTATTGCTTCTTCTTCTCCCAAACACCGTAAGAGTATTCCTTCAAATGATCTTCTGTATAGTGTGTCTTGGTAGTAAAGGAAGTGAGGTGCACGATGACGAATGCCAGTCTTTCTCCTTGGATCTTTTAGAAGTATCCCACAACATAAGTAATCAATAATAGGTTGTCGCCAATCTTCTTTTACAGCTTCATACACGACCACTACAACAAATTTGATTATTTCGGATGAATTATTTTGTCACTTATAAGCCATATTTCATCGCAAAAGATTTAGCGTGACGAAAAAAATTTCGTCAATCAATCGTCTCCAAAAGTGGGTCGCTAAAAGTAGACAAAGACGATTTAGTGTTTCGTCGCTAAAAAAATTAAATTGGCTACAAAAAATAAAAATCGTCCCCAAATGTGTAACATTTATGAAGAATTTGTTTGTCATAGAAATATAATTTTTTTGTAGTTGATGATATGATTTTGTCACTAAAAAGTTATCAATACCGACAAAATTTCATCGTCGCTAATTATTTAATTCAATCAGTGACGACACCAATTGTCGCTAGAGTTATATATATTTCGTGGTTGAACAAATATATTTTCGTCACTATTGACAACCTTTTTTTTTGCATACAACAAAAATTTTGTCCTTAAATGTATGAATTAGTGACAAATATATTATTATAATAAAGATTAATAATTTTGCAGTTAAATCTATTATTTTGTCACTAAAAATAGTATTTTTTTTACCGATGATGTAAAATTGTCACTAAATTATTATGATTACTGACAATTATGATTGTCATAAAATACAAAATTAATTTGTATCAAATAAATAGGAAGATATAGAGAAAAATACATATATCACTAAATATAGTCAAACTTATGATGAACTAGTTTATTTCGTGACAAAAAAATTTGTCTTGAAAAATCTAATTTAATCGTTGCTAAAAGTTATCTTTGATAATAAAATCTTTTAGCACCAATTACAAGAGAACACTTAATTATTTCATATTGATATTTTTTTTAAAATAAGAATTGAATAAATCAAAAATAAAATTATAAAACATGTTAGATTGATAAAATTCACCCACACTCATACAATTAAAAAAACTAAAATTATACTAAGATAATATCTCCTCACAGGGAAAAGAAAAGTAAAATAAGTCCAACATAAAGTAAATCTAACTTAAATATAATACTAAATATTACTCCTATCCTAAACTACGGCGAATATGTAGAGGTTTCTTCCAAAATACCAATAACGTGTTGAGCTTGCAATTAGTCTTCATTCAACTCACTTTTATACCTGTGGAAAAGAGAAGAAAATTAAGATTGATGATGATGCTTTCAGATTTGATAGTTAAAATAAAAACAACATAAATTACTAAATATACCTTCAGTATTTCACGCACAAAACTTGCTCAAGGAAATGGGGCATTCATCTATTAATTTGCTTTCTTTCACTCAAGTGGGGTTTCATATTTCATTCATATTGTTGAAGCACAGCCAAACTAACACATATGCTTAGCCATTATCTCATAAAAAAAAATCTAAATGTTTTCCTTCAAGGCAACTCATCTATTTTCATCCCGTTAAATAAGTATAGTAGCATGTTGTGTTAAGAAAGAACAATCAGGTAATTCAGCATTGGAGTTCATTATGGTCAAGCAGTTCTAAATGCGTCTCGGCCAAAGCATCATGCAGTCACACATCAAAAACATTCAGGTTCAACAATACTTTTTTTGGGGCAAAGTCAAATTTTATTTTATTTTGAAAACTGAGATAGTACAGAGAAGTACAAAAAGCCAACAGCATAAGAAAAAATTAGCACATCAAGTAAACCTCCTACTAAACCAAGGAAATTCATGTTTTCAGGTTTGTAAAAGTGAGAGTTATAGCAAGAGAAGCACTAAGAATAAAATCAATTATACACACAAAAACATTCTTATATTTTCAATCTTAAACTCATCTCTAATTAAAACTAATCTTATCTATTGCTCAAAATAGAATAAACAGATTAAGAAAATGAACTAAATTCTCTGAAACAAGAATCACAAAATACACATCTAGTGAAACACAAATGGACCCTTTGCAAATAAAATCACACCCATTGATCCACAAAGATAAATAAAATAAATGGGTACACACAAAAGGATGAAAACCTTATTAAATAAAAAGAAATTGAGACAACAAACGTTGGATCAATACTACACAAAAACACAAACCATTGCAGCAAAAGCACAAAAATGAGAAAAATAAAAAAAGATCAAGACTTTAGCTAGTTACCAAGTGAAAAATCCAAAGTAAAGTTCCTCAGTTCTTACAGTAAAACATCTCAGAAATCAAAAAGAACCCTTTACGAATAAATTCAGCACCAATTGATCCATATAGTTAAAGAAAATAAAAAGGTACACAGCAAAGAACAAAACTTCATCAAACAACAATAAACTTTGGATCACTATTACACAGAAACCAAAACCATTGAAGCAAAAGCACAAAAAGAAGTCTAAGTAAAAAAAAACAGGCAAATCTAACAACCTACAAGTTAAAGCCGAAAAGTGCATCTACTAACTAACATATTAATAAAATGAACTGAAAATTCTCTGAAATAAGAGATCACAAATATATATCTCAGGAAATTGAAATGAACCCTTATCAAAATAAACATCACACATAAAATTCATAACTAATTGTTATCAATAAATCCACCAGTTTAAATTCACAAAATCAAGCAGCTTGTCAAACAATTAGTCCAAACTAATTATTGTTATCAGAATTAATAAGACAGATCGCCAAAAAATTTACAAGGATAGAGCAATCAGTTCAAGTTATATCAAAATGGTTTACATATACCTGTACAAATCAAGTGACCAGTCAGAATCATACCAAATAGCTCAAATATATGTAGGACATTTATCACGATTGAAATTCAAAAGGACAGAAGACAGAAAAGTCAAAATTGCCCAAAATCCTTGATTTGAGGCGGATCGCAGTTGAAAATAAAAAAAGCTATAACAGTACACGCAAGTTAGGCTTTTTAGCACATGTTGATCAAAAAATGCAAATAAAAACACAAAAAGAGTCAAATTAAGATTAAAATCAACTATCGCTAATTCCAACTTCGATAATCAAAGAAAGAACGACAAAAGAACATGAGGATGTTTAATGAAAACTTAAACGCGAAATCAAACTCGAGATGAATTTCGTGAATCCATCGTGTATTGAAAATTTTTTAGGTCACTTGCTCGGGAACAGTGTTGGTAGTCAGCATCGGTTGTTGTGGTAATTATTTTGCCGGCGGAAGTGTTGAGGGGGGTGAAGTTGGAGCGGCGCTGGAGCTGGTTCGCTGGAGGGGAAGAGAAAGACGACAGCTGAGGCTTGCGGGGCAGGTTGGAGTGGCTGGTTGCTCTACCAGCATGATTCTGCTATGGCTACGGCATAAAACGTGGCGGCTGGAGGAGATCTCTGATTGGACGGTAGCCGGAGATGGTGGGATTTGATCGCTGGCAGCGTGACGGTGCTGGTGTTGTTGTTGGCGACATCGATTAAGGAGAGGCGGTAGCTTGGTCCGCCATATTCGGAGATGTGACAGGCGACGATCAGAGATGGGAGGCAGCAGTTTTGTAGAGAGAAGGGAGAATAAGTCTAGAGAGAGAGAGATTAGGAGGTTGTGGCTGTTGTCAATAGATTAGGATTTGAGAATTTGAGTTTAAAAGGAAAGAATTGAATCTTGATCTTAGCCGTCAGATTAGTTACAATCGATGGTTGAGATCTCAAGTTGAGAATTTGACCACAAAAACTGAATAAAACTCTAGATTGAGCCATAATTGGATATAATTATAATAAATTAAATATAACTAGGCTAAAATTGTTATGATTTTAATAAAAATTGGGCTAAAAGATAAATAAATTAGGCAAAATGATTTCAATTTAGACTGTTATTTAAATAATAATAAGGATAATAACAATAACAATAAATAATGAATAAATAATAATAATAATAATAATAAATATTAGACAATGTATTTATAAATTATTAGTGTGCACATTTACGTAAAAAATGACTTATTGAGATTATAAAATGATACTAAAAAGTAATAAAATAATTTATACATTTTTTAAATTATGAATTTGGTTTGTCAAAATTATTTAATAAAAAAAATAAGTGTGCAAAAAATACTAATATTTGAAATTAATAATTTTGCTAAATATAACAACCTAAAAGAGTATCTGGCGGTCAAAATTGGGTGTCAACAGCTATAAATAAACCTTGGATTGTGTGGTCATAAAATATTTCATTAAAAAATAATGAAAATTGTCAAAACAAATTGTTTCTAAAAAAACGAAAAAAAATTTAGAATAGATTTTAAAAATAAAGTGTGTCACATAATTTTTTTTAAAAAAATATAAATATTGGGTCTGTGCTGAGTATGGATAATACTAGTAAGCTAGTATATCATCAATTTTTATTAAGAATACCACTAAAATATTTTAATTATCATTTTTTTAAGCTACACATTTAATTATAATATTTTTTGAAGAGTGTGTGTGTGTGTGTTCTATATCGACGAACTTTCTGGATAACTTATGTTTTATTTTTATTTATTTATTATTAAAATATTATTGGTACCAGCCAAAAAAATAATAAAAGTTATATTTAAATTTTCATTGAAATATGAACCTCGCTATAATAAACTTAAAATTTAATTTTTATTATCACCATATTTTAGTGAGGGATGTCCCTATTTGCCTTCTAAAAAATTTAAAATTAAAATATTTGACTTGTGTGGGGGACAACATCACAAAGTCCTTTGCAATAATGACATACAGTTTGTCCCTCGCTACCCTTCACAGCTAATAGCCAAATTTTTAATAGTGATAAAGTAACCACTATGTCTGTTGATTTCCAATGTATGATTTGAAGAAAATGAGTGCAGTTGATAGAGAGATTTCATGGAGATGTCTTAAATTGATCAAAATCTGAATAGATAGTAGTAGGTGGAGAACTGCAATTAAGGTTTAGCTACTATGTGTGATCTTTGTGATCAAAGATTTTGGTTGTTTAGTACTTGCTGAATGAAATCATCCAAACTTTTACTATTAAAATAAACATTGAGGACAGGGGTACATTGTCCTTGGTCGCGCTTCTAGTGATCTTCGCCCAATATTGGTTGATACTACAAAGATGATGCTCGAAGGATAAATTCCATGAAATTATAGTAGCCTTTCAGAAAACAAGAGCCAACTCTGTATATGATTGACAAGAAGCGTGCTCAACTAGATAATGAATATCTTTCTGAAATCTTTTTAGTTGTATGGGTGCAAATCTCAATGATGTTTTGACTCAACTAGATACATGTTATGTTTGGTTGCTAGTTAGCAGGTCAGTAGTTCAAGTATAACATTAATGTGGTTGTTTGGTTAGTAATTTAGAAATATTCAAAAATGACCTCTCTATCTATTTGATTAGATTAATCTAATTTTTTAGAATTAAAATTTAGATATTCAAAAATTATATGAAAAGTATTATAATTTTTTTTTTCAATTTGATTAAGAAACACGTTTTACAATATTGATCAAATTTGTATCTTTTGACTCTAAAAGAAAATTAGGCAAATAAAAAGAAATGGAGGGAATAGTAACTTTGAATTTGCATTAAGAGGAAATCTAAATACCTAACATAATTTTACATATTTTGTATTATTGACGTGGGTGTTCTTTCATTTTATAACTTTGGACTATCTTTTTTTTTTCGTATTTGGAGACGGTTGAATTATTATATTCCGAATAGATCGTCGATCAATATTGTGGCTTGTTTTGGATAATATTGTGGGTTATTATAGCAACAACAACAACATACCCAGTATATTCCCACATAGTGGGATTCGGGGAGAGTAAAATGTACGCAGTCCATACCACTACCCCTGATGGGGGTAGAGAGGCTATTTTCAATTATAATGAAGCTTGATAATCACTTTTTCATAAATGTCTTTTGTTGTATAATGCATATGTCAAAATATATTTAAAAAGCTTGTTGTGGCTCTTTAACAGTTTTGGAGGTTTTGTTTGTATTTTTTTTTTAAAAAATTGTCTATCATAATGATATATAGAAATTTATCCTTTTTTATATTAATTATGTGACACAGTCTATATCATTGTGTCTGAATATATATTTTGAATAATATATTATTTTTTTTCTAATTTTTATTTATTTGGGTAAATTTTTTTAGAGTATTGATCTTATAATTATAACTATAAATATCTTCATATCCAATAATTACACTATTCAACTACTAAATCCAAGTTGTAATTATTTTTTTATGATAAAATTTTATTGTGATTAATTGCAGGTTAAACACTGACGATAATATCATCGTTGCTAATTGTTTGAATTATTAGTTACAAATTTTTTTGTCACAATTAAATATAAAATTTTGTGTCTAAAACTTACAATATAATATCTTCATACTTTAATTAATTAGTTGATCATATTTAACTTTGGTCTACTTAAAATGTTTCTCACATTTACAAGATTAACACACTGACTTTACACCTTTCAAAAATTCATTCAATAAGTTCACTTCAACCTTCACACAATTAGATCGAGTCTTGTTTTCTATAGCTATATCAATATGAAATAAATTTTTATAATCATAAACAAAAATAGCAAAAGATCAATTTATATTTAGCTACGAAAGTTTTTTCGTAGAAAAATAGTTAAATTATTCAGCTACAACTTCTAAATTGTCACTATTTAATGATGACATATTTTGTGAATCACAAATTATATTGTCACTGAATCACAGATTGATTAGAGACAATAAAATGAGCGTCACTGATTATTTATAGTATTAGTGATAAAAATTGAGGTCACAATTAAATATCAAATTTTATAGCTAAAACTTACAATATTTAACCACGAACTCTAATTTGTCGCTATTGTGACAACTTATCTTTTATGACAATTTTTTTTTGTATCTAATATTATAACTAATTCAAGACAAAAAATAGTTAATCGCGAATTGGATCCATTATTAGCGATAAAAAAAGGTGTCACTGAAAACTTAAAATTCGTCACTAATGATCTTATTAAATGGAGCCAAAATATTTTTTGGTGGGAAACTTTAGAGGACAAAATTTTGCTACGAAATTTTATGTTTCGTCACTAAAAGCATATGCTTCATGTATTTAGATACAAAATGTAATTTTCGTCATAAAAGGTGAATAATTAGTGACGAATTTCATCTCGTAGCTAATAATTTCGTAGTTATATATCAATTTTGTTGTAGTGGGCAACGAGGTATTTAACCTTGTTTTCCACAGCCTCATCTGACGTCGGTACTACCCATTCTTGGCGGACAGTAACTTGGGTCTGATTTGGAGGAGTTAGGGTTGAGGCCAGAACAGCTAGGGCATCAACTTGCTTATTTTCTGTCCTTGGCACATGTTGGAGGGTTACTCCTCCAGGCCACCCCATCAACTTCTGTGCATAATCATGGTATGGTCACAGCTCAGACTTTCTGACTTCATAGCTTTCCAAAAGCTGTTTGATCACCAATTGGGAGTCACCAAAGACTTGTAATTGCAGTTGTTTCAATTGCAGTTGTTTCATGTCTACTGCCATATCAAGTCCAAGTATTAAAGCTTGATATTCAGCAACATTATTAGAGCAATGATTTATTAGGATAAAAGAGTATGGGATGACCTCTTCTTGTGGAGTGACGAATACCACCCCGGCACCAGCTCCATCTCAATATGCGGCACCATCAAAGTACATCTTCCGTGGGGGTCTAGCTTCAATGACCATTGCATCTTCATCAGGGAGTTCATCGCTTAGTTCCCATCATCAGGTATCGGATGGTCTGCTAAGAAGTCAGTCAATGCTTGTCCCTTTATGGCCTTTTGGGGAACATACACAATCTCAAACTGTTGAAATTGAAGTTACCATCTTGCAAGTCAGTCACTAAGGACAGGTTTCGATGTTACAAAATTGATGGGATTTTCCCTAAACACGAGATGAACCACATGAGCTTGAAAGTAATGTTTCATCTTTTGAATTGAGAAGGCCAATGCCAAACATAACTTTTCAATTGGAGAATACTTTAGCTCATTTGGTGTTATCATTATGCTCAGATAGTAAAGAGAGTTTTCTTTGCCTTCACTATTTTCTTGAGCCAGCAGTGCTCCAACCGACCTTTCTTGTACCGCGACGTAGAGTATCAACGACTTCCCAGGTATGGGTGCCACAAGAACTGGAGGTTTCATTAAGTACGATTTGATACTCTCAAAGGCATTACCACAAGCTTGGTCCCATTCGAAGGGAGTGTCCTTCTTCATACGACGACTAAATGGTTGACATTTTCCAGGTAGGTTTGAGATGAACCTCCTTAAATATGCTAGCCTTGCTTGAAGGCTTTTTAACTCATGAATATCCCGAGGCTCGAGCATCTTCAAAATTGCATCAATCTTAGCTTGATCAATTTTAATTCCTCCGTGTCTCACAATGAAGCCAAGAAATTTTCCTGAAGTAACTCCAAAGGCATACTCCAATGTATTCATCCTAAGTTGATATCTTTGAAGTAACTCGAATACTATTCTTAGGTCTTTTAAGTGGTCGTCTCTCTTTCTTGACTTCACCACTAGATCATCCACATAGCATTTAATATTTTTATGGAGCATGCCATCAAATATATTCTGCATAGCCCTTTGATAAGTGGCACCAGCGTTCTTCAAACCAAAAAGCATCACCTTGTAGCAATAAATACCTTTAGGCGTATAAAATGCAGTGAGTTCTTCATCCTTTGGTGCCATACGGATTTGATTATAGCCGGATGAACCATCCATGAAGGACATTGCCTCATAACCAGTGGTGGAATCAATCATTAACTCCAGTATGGCGATTGAAAAATCATCCTTAGGGCATTCGTTGTTGAGATCTCGAAAGTCGACACAAACTCAAATTTGGCCATTCTTATTCTATACTGGAACAATACTTGAAATCCACGTGGGATATTTGACTTCACAAATAAAGCCAGCTTTAATAAGTTTGTTAAATTCATTTTCGATCAGTAGAACCAATTCCGGCCTAAAGCATCTTTGGGCTTGCTTAACATGACGGGCACCATTCTTGACTGCCAACTGATGGGCCACTAATTTTAGATCTAAGCCAGGCATTTCCTTATAGCTCCAGGAGAATACATCCATATATTCTTTGACTATGTCCATATAAGCGATTTCCTCCCCTACTTCTAAAACGCACTCAAGTAAGTTGGTCTTGGTTCTTCATCGGTTCCAAGATTGACTTCCTTTAAGGGATCTATTGTGGCCTTTTCTCCTTCTTCAAGTTATGATGGAGCATCTCCAGCATCTTCCTACTCTTGAGGATCATCGTCATTGATGGATATATGATAATGTCACACCCCTTTTTTCGCCGCTCGAGGGATCGAGTCGAAGGATTTTTCCAATTAAAGTGACGATATTGAATAGGGATTAAATTATTTACAGAGTCGCCACTTGGAATTGAGTTTTGGTGTTCCAAGTCACCCCCTTTTTTTTGAATCCCTAATCAACAAGGAAATGAC
The DNA here is from genome assembly GCA_030864225.1 of Capsicum baccatum var. pendulum. NCBI lineage: Eukaryota > Viridiplantae > Streptophyta > Magnoliopsida > Solanales > Solanaceae > Capsicum > Capsicum baccatum. The sequence goes on from CM061557.1 coordinate 268,199,238, forward strand.
TCTTATTTGGTTTGCGAAAACAGAAAATGGGTCAGGAATTATGTTGATCGAGGGGAAGGTGTGAGGCACCCCTCAAATCCCGTGGTTCTAGCACGGTCGCTTTTATTGACTTATCTTGACTTAAATTATTTTAAAAAAATTACGTTAAGGCCTAAAATTGCTCATTTTATATATCTAAAATCTCGTTTATTATGAAATAAATCGGTGATAAGTTGAAAAATATTTGTCAAGTAAATTTAGAAAAATATTTATCAAGGTGTATTTTTTACATCCTTGAATTATTTTTAAATGTCTCAGGAAGATGCATGCACCGCATTCTTAGTTGAGATGAATATTTTAAAAGTGTTTATAATTTCTTTAATGTTAAGAATATTTATTTATTTCTTGTAAATTCATAATAAATTATGAAAAATATTTGTTAAGTAAATTTAGAAAAATATTTATCAAGGTGTATTTTTTACATCCTTGAATTATTTTTAAATATCTCAGGAAGATGTGTGCGCCGCATTCTTAGTTGAGATGAATATTTTAAACATGTCTAAAATTTATCTAACATTAAAGGCATTGATTAGTCTATTCAAAGTACTATTTAATTTTAATAAAATCTTTGAATAATATTTAATTGAGGCAATTAATTAATTTAATAAAGTAATTATCCAGATTTATTATAATGATAAATAAGTAAAATAAATAAGACAAAACAAACCAATAGTTAAATAAATATTAAGAAGCATATACAAAGCCAGAGATCTTTATTTTCAGCAAAAAGTTTCTTTCAAAATGGAGCTACGCCGCCGGTGATATCCGGCCAGATCTGGACGGTGGTGGCGTGGAAGAGAGAAAAAGGAAAGAGCCGGCGCCGACGCGGGTAAGCGGAAAGGAATCAACAGCGGCAGCGCGAAGCGCCGCCGGTGGTATTTCGGCCAGATCTGGGCGGAGGGAAAGGCCGATCCTCGCTGGCTGGTCGACGAACGAGTTGGAGGGATCGTTTCGCGGTTGTTGTTGCTGCCTCGTCGGACGGCGAGCCACGACCGTTGGCGGCGACAGATCTGGCAGTGAAGATCTGGTCAGATCTCAGCCAACGCGCTGCGGTCGGAGCTGGTCGGGTTTTCGACTGCGGGGGTTGGGTTGGTTCGTCGAACAGATATTTGGTGGGGATGGTTGATGGCGGCAGACGCGGACCGACGGCGGAGGTCAGCGGCTGAGATCTGGCTGCCGCGCCGCGGTCGGAACAGCGACTGCTGGCGGCGGCGACAGATCTGATTTTTTTTTTTGCTTTCTTCTCCGGTCGGTTGGGTTCTCAGGTTGGGAAGTCGGGTCGGTTCTGATCAGCGAACAGAATTCGCCTGCGGTGGTTGTTTCGAGGTTGTTGTTGTTGCTTCGCCGGCTAATTGGGGTTTTATGGGTGGAGATATGGACGGATCTGGTCGTAAGCCGACATCATAGTTGTTCCGTCGACGGAGCGGCGAAGGGAATGGACGGCGTGGTTGCCATTGTCGCCGGTGAAAGTGGGACAGTTGGTTTTGCTATATATCCACCGGCGGTAGTTTGCCGACGTGGAGTAATTGTTGCTGCTGGTTTTAACGAGAGAGAAAGAGGCGTGTGTTTACTGTGTGTGTACGTGTTTGTGAATTTTTGTTGTATGTACAGTGTATGTATATCAGTGTAGTGTAAAAAAAAACAGAGTATTTGTGGGTGGATATTCTGTGTACATGAATTGTAATATCTATTTTTCTTTTCTTCTTTTTCTATCCATTTCAAGATTTAACCGAACAGTGCTACATACGAAAAATAACATGCAAAACATAATAATATATGAATTCATATAATAAATTAACAACATCTATTAAGTAATACATGAAATTTGTTTATACAATTTCATTCATGCTTTTCATAATATAATTTAACATGAAATGGTTCAGAGAAAAAAACCTGTTTTTGATTCAAACGGAATAGGAAGCAAGAAACAATTGTCACCAGAAATCTCAAATGGAAAACTCTTAAACTTCAAATTTTCTTTCTTTTTCTTTTTTACTCTCTTTTTTTTGGTCTCTTTTTACTCTGTTTTTTTTCTTTTTGGTTTCTGATCCCCCCCTCTTTTTCCATGTGTGTCTTATATGTCTAGAAAAGTGTTGTGTATGTGTAGTGTAGGAAGTTGAAAAATACGTGGTGTGTGTGTGCATGGGGAAGTTGAGGAAAGTATGGGGATGTGGGGGGTTAGTGTAAGATTCTTTTTTTTTAATAACAAAAAATAATAAATAAATAAATAGATAATAGTAACAAATAAAATTTAAAAAAAAAACATACAACAAAAGTCTAAAAATAGTCAAAAATAAATTATATAATTAAGATAGTATAAAAACTACTAACTTATTTATTTAAAAAGAAAAAAAAAATATATATATATATATATTAATTTTGTATTATTACTATTATTATTATTATTATTTTTAAAAAAAATAAGAACAAAATAAAATAACATCCTAAAATTAACTTCATTTAATTATTTTAAACATAAAATAATAGTCAAAATAATATATGATTAAATATAAATATAAATATTTAATATCGATAAACAAGTTAAAATTTAGGGAGGATCAAAAATCACGTGTCTACAGATAACACCAAAAGACATTTTATATCTCTTCATCAACCTTTATTTGAGACGAGACATCTTTCTCGTTCTGAGTCATAACATGATATGAGGAGCCAACACTCTCTTCATCTTATTCACATTGCTTGATATAAACCACAGTATGCGCCTTCATTTTTAACATCTAGTTGCATGAAACTACCAATTTCGTCTGTCCTTTCATTCTAAAAGGAATCAAACATTGGAAATCCTTATGGATTTTAAATGAAGAGTGATGCATCTTTCTTTGATGACTTCTTTGACGTTTGTTGTTTTTCTTCTTATTTATAGGCCCCAACCTTTCGAACACAGAAGTTCTTGCGGTTGATTCTCCAAGTCGATCAAATATGGAGGGTCTTTTATTAGCGGCAGTGGATTCTTCTTCCATGGTGATGTAATTACTGACTTCCCTTTTTATGGAGATGCGAATTGGAGGTGGCTGCGCGTATCCTAGCCCTTCACGTGCTTGCCTGGTGTTACCCTCCGATGGAAGTTTGCCCAACCTTGATGGCTCATTAGGATTGTATCCAGCCTTTACAAATAGCTTGTATGCATTTGGATCAAAGCCCTCTTTTGTACGCTTCGTAGGGAGTGCCATATCTGGTGGAAAATTTTGAGCCACAGATTCCCAAGTGGCCTTGAGGATGGATTTATTACATCAATATTCCTGATAGGTAAAGTTAACCCCTTTAGCACATTATCTTGGGCATCAAGTGAGTGATCTTTCTCTTTCTTTACCTTTGGCACGTAGTGAAGAACATGAGCTGCCTTCTTTTTTGTAGGAGCAACGCTTTCTTTATTTGAAGTAAAGAAGGGCTTCCTGTTGACGAATTTTTTGATAGTCACCGTGACCTTCTTAGATGCAAGATCGTCACACTTGTTCTTGGTGACATCTTCAATCCTTTTCTCATCTACAATATGATTCTTTAAGTAGAATTTTGCATCGGCAAAATGTGACTCAGCTTCAGTGAATGGTTTGTTATCGGCGACTATCATTCTTTCCACTCTATTTTTGAGGTACCTCAATCATTGATAGTAAGAGGACGAGATAATTTCATTCCCATTCACCAAAGGCCTACCAAGCAATACATTGTATAAAGTTTTGGCATCGATCACATGCACCAATGGGTTTTATTGAAAATCATCCATACTAATCCCCAACTTGATACATCCCATGGCCCTTTGGCCCCCTTGGTTGAAGCCTTGGATCATTATACGGCTTTCATACAGTTCTCCAGCAGCGATGTCAAGCTCTTTCATCGTACGGATAGGCAGGATATTGACTCCAGATCCTTCATCTATCAAGATTTTATTGATCTTCTTTCCTAGAATTTGACCCACCATGTATAAGGGACGGTTATATAGGGTTTCACAAAGCAGAAGATCGTTACTTGTGAATGTGATTTTTGTATCAAGAGGGTCCTGAGCATAAAAATAAATTCCCATTCTTCAGGAGGATCCTGAGCATAAAATAAATTTCATACAACATACATAAAATTTTGCCCAGTTTGTACAGAAAAAATTTATGTGTTACTGGATCTTGATATATCTCGCAAAGAATAAAGTTTATCATGACCGAGATCCAGTATCAGATGTTGTAACCATGCTTCTTGCATTGAGAGAAGCGTGAAATTGCATCCTTTATCTGAAAATAATAATTTCATATCTGTTCCAAACAAAGAAAAATTGTGAGTTTTAAAACATGTGGTGGTTAGTTTGTGGCATTTGGCTTTTGAAGTGGTCGCTCTCGCACTTGTCATGCTCAACTCTTTTCCAATCCATGATAATCTTCTTTGAATTGTCATATTTCTGACTCAGAATTCTAACTACTGAGATCCTAAGCTCAAATCATATTTCTGTTATATGGTGCTTCTGATTTTAGCTTCCAATACATTCCTTAGATTTCCTCAAGTTTTAAAATGGTCAAATCACAATCATCTTGCGTACTTTGCTTTTACTTTGAAATGTTGTCTCTGTACATCGACCCTTTGTCTTGCTTTGTACCTTTAAAGGAGTTGGTAGTGAGTTTGGAGTCTTTTCTGACTCGACCTGATGTGAATTTGACTAAAAAGACAACAAAAATTTTGTTTGATGACAAAGACACAAAAAACAAAAAATAAGAATAAAACAAAATAAAAAGACCATAGATATCTCTTTTTCAAAACAAAGAGAAACTTATCTGAATGTGGAAATCGATTCTGGTGATTATGACATGCATTTTGAATAAACTAATCAGATCTACCCACACCAATCATTACAATTTTTGTCCACATATTGAGCTTGAAATTAAGCCAATCTTAAATTTGTTCCTTCTTGATAACAACCTTTCTTAAGCTAGTGGCACCTCAATGGGTTTTTACCAACGAGCTTATCTCCTCTTATTCCTGCCTTAGCTCACAGTCGTCTTACGATGCCCGAAAGGGTTTTCACCAATAAAACTCTCTCATTTTCATTCATTTTTTATAAACCCCCAAAATATGAAATATCATGCACTCATAATATGTTTGGCCTTGACATTCTCGAAGATTAATCCGAAGGTCTTTCTTTGGTTGTAACTTGGCTTTTGGATAGGGTTAGAAAGAAAGATAGGCATGAGTCTCAAAAAATTTATAACATTGGGTGAAACATACAACTTTTGGAATCTATCCTTTTAGGAAAATAAATTTTGCCCCAGTTTTATTTCATTCTGGGTAATTTGAATTTTCTTCTGGTTAGACCGAACCCCGGAGTAGGGCTGCCTACGTATCTTGTCATAGCAAGAATCAGGTCAAACGTAGTTCATGGAACATCATTCTTTTGTTTGATTTTGAATTTTTTGATTGATTTTTTTTTTGATTCCAAAAGAGGGGTTCGAAGAAAAATAAAAGCTCAAAGGGGTAAGCAAAGGTTTATATATTATTCAGATAGTAGAACAAAATTTCTTCATCATTTCAATCTTTAAAAATATAAGTACAAAACATATATAACATAATTGTACATGAATATAATACATAATATCTTTTAACTGCATCAGCATTGACCGGCATTCCTTCCATTTTTCCTTCTACATCAGTTAGATATAACGTGCCATTAGGTAACACTTTCTTTACCATGAATGGCCCATGCCAATTAGGAGAAAATTTGCCTTTGGCTTCAATCTGATGAGGAAGGATGCGTCTTAGTACTAATTGACCAACTTCCAAATGTCTGTGACTCACCTTTTTATTATATGCTCGTGCCATTCTCTTATGATATAGTTGTCTATGACATACTGACGCCAATTTTTTTTTGTCAATCAAGCTTAATTGCTCCAAACGAGTCTTGACCCATTGGTCTTCATCAATTTCATCTTCCACAACTACTCGAAGAGATGGAATCTCAATCTCTGCAGGTATAACTGCTTCAGTTCCATACACTAACAAGTAAGGAGTTGCACCAATTGAAGCCCGAACTGTAGTACGATAACCCAACAAAGCAAAAGGTAACTTTTCATACCATTGTCGGGAACCTTGCACCATCTTACGGAGTATTTTCTTTAAGTTCTTGTTGGCAGCTTCTACAGCTCCATTCGCCTTTGGACGATAAGGAGTTGAATTTCGATGCATAATCTTAAATTGCTGGCACACTTCTTGCATTAGATGGCTATTGAGATTCGCGGCATTATCCGTGACAATTATCTTTGGAATGCCGAAACGACAAATGATGTTGGAGTGAATAAAATCAACCACAACTTTCTTAGTCACTGACTTGAAAGTCGTTGCTTCTACCCATTTCGTAAAATAATCAATGGCTACCAAAATGAACCTATGTCCATTCGAGGCCTTTGGTTCAATTAGTCCAATTACGTCCATTCCCCAAGCCATAAAAGGCCATGGAGCAGTCATGGTATGTAACTCAGATGGAGGGGAATGTATCAAGTCTCCATGTACCTAGAATTCATGACATTTACGAACGAAATTGATGGAATCTCGCTCCATGGTGAGCCAATAATAACCTGCTCGGAGTATTTTCTTTGCCAAAACATACCCACTCATGTGTGGTCCACAAATCCCAGAATGTACTTCAGTCATGATTTTTGAAGCTTCTTTAGCATTTACATACCTCAGAAGTCCCAAATCGGGAGTCCTCTTATACAAGATTCCTCCACTTAAGAAAAATCCACTAGACAAACGTCGAATGGTTATCTTTTGATTACTATCAGCATGTACTGGATACTTTCCAGTCTGAATATATTCTTTGATATCATAGAACCAAGGCTCCCGATCTAATTCTTCTTCAACCACATTACAATATGCATGTTGATCATGAATCTGTATATGCAAAGGGTCAATATAAGTTTTATCGGGATATTGAAGCATCGAAGATAGTGTTTCCAAAGCATCAACAATCTCATTATGAGCTCTGGGAATGTGTTTGAACTTTACTAATACAAATCGTTGACAAAGATCTTGCAAACAACTTCTATATGGTAGGAGTTTCGAATCACGAGTCTCCCAATCTCCTTGTATTTGGTGGACTAATAAATCTGAATCTCCTAATACCAATAATTCTTGGACCCCCATGTCAATGGCTAATCTCAATCCAAGAATGCAAGCTTCGTATTCTGCCATATTATTGGTACAGTAGAATCGAAGTTAGGCTGTTATGGGATAATATTGTCCTGATTCAGAAATAAGAACTGCTCCTATCCCCACTCCTTTTATATTAGCAGCTCCATCAAAGAACAACTTCCAGCCTGAATGACAATCTTCTAAAATAAACTCATCAGCATACAATACCTCTTCATCTGGAAAATAAGTCTTCAATGGCTCATACTCTTCATCAATAGGATTTTCAGCCAAATGATCCGCCAAGGGTTGAGCTTTCATTGCAGTTCGTGTCACATAAACAATATCAAACTCCGTGAGCAACATCTGCCATTTCGCGAGTCTGCTTGTGGGCATAGGCTTCTGAAAGATGTACTTTAAAGTATCCATACGAGATATGAGTTAAGTAGTATAAGATGACAAGTAATGTTTCAGCTTTTGGGCTACCCAAGTTAAGGCGCAGCACGTTTTCTCAAGAAGAGTGTACTTAGCCTCATAAGTGGTAAACTTTTTGCTGAGGTAGTAGATGGCTTGTTCTTTTCTTCCTGTGACATCATGTTGACCCAATACACAGCCAAAAGAATTATCTAAAACAGACATGTACAATATCAAGGGTCGGCCTAGCTCTGGAGGAACCAAAATAGGCGGATTCGACAAGTGTCTCTTAATTCTATCAAATGCCTCTTGACATTCTTCAGTCCATTCAACTTTAACATTCTTCTTCAACAACTTGAATATTAGCTCACAAGTTGTCGTAAGCTGAGCAATGAATCTACTGATATAATTTAACCTTCCAAGTAAACTCATCACCTCCGTTTTATTTTTTGGTGGGGGTAAATCTTGAATAGATTTTATTTTTGAAGGATCTAACTCAATGCCACGTCGACTGACTATAAAACCCAAAATTTTTCTTGACGGAACTCCAAATACACATTTTGCTAGATTAAGTTTGAGATCATACCTCCAAAGCCGTTCAAAGAATTTTCTCAAATCTTTGAAATGATCAGATTGCTCTCTCGACTTAATGATCACGTCATCCACATAAACTTCAATTTCTTTGTGCATCATGTCATGAAACATCGTGGTCATTGCCCTCATGTAAGTTTCCCTAGCATTCTTTAATCCAAAAGGCATAACTCTATAACAATATGTTCCCCATGGAGTAATAAATGATGTCTTTTCCGCATCTTCTGGATCCATAATGATCTGGTGATACCCCGCATAACAATCCACAAAAGAAGCAAGATCATGTTTGGAACAATTGTCCAACAAAATATGAATATTGGGAAGTGGAAAATTATCTTTCGGACTTGCTTTATTTAAATCGCGATAATCAACACACATCCGAACTTTGCCGTCTTTCTTTGGAACAGGGATAATATTTGCCAACCAAGTAGGATACTGGGCCACCCGAATGACTTTAGCTTCAAGTTGCTTCATGATTTCCTCTTTAATATTTACACTCATGTCAGTTTTGAATTTTCTTAACTTTTGCTTGACAGAAGGAAAAGCAGGATCAATTGGCAACTTGTAAACTACCAAATCAGTACTTAAACCGGGCATATCATCATAAGACCACGCAAAGATGTCTTTATACTCATTCAAAGCTTCAATTATAGCTTTTTTTTATTGTGGTTGAACATGTACACTTATCTTAGTCTCCCTAATATTTTCAAGATCTCCTAAATTGATCGCCGCAGTTTCTTCCAAATTGGAATTTATCTTATTCTCAAACTGTTTGAAATCTTTGCTTATATCCTCAAATGCTTCTCCTTCATCGTATTCAACCTCCTTATTCATTATTTCAAAATTAGATTAGGTTTTTAAATCTGGTTGCCAATTCGTCATGCATGTCATATCAATAGAATCGGCATAGAAAGAACTGTATGATAGAAGATAAATAAACAAACATCAGACCCAAAAAAGAACAAAAAGAGACTACTTTATTAAAAACAAATCTAGAAAGAGTTTTAACCTAAAATACCAAAGTAAAGGTATGAATTACAATCCTAAAATTATTCAGAAAGAAAAACAAGCTACTAAGATTGTAAGAAAAACAAACAAACTACCAAGACTCCTTCATAATAGAAAGAGGAGTGGCCTCCCAATTGTTAAGCTGGACATCAGGGCCGACATACTGCACATCTGCATTACTGGCGCCTTCCTTAATTTCAATCATACCAGCGTCAATGAACATATTCTGAAAAAGATCAATCAACTTTGTACCATCATCATTCATTGATTCTGCAGAAGGTAACTTGGAGGATCCTACATCATTGAATTTTACAAAAGACTCATAAAGTGGCGGTATCGGCTTGGTAAGTGACCATGACTCTTTCTTACACTTTTTAGCCTTCTTTATATCTTCAGCAGTAGGCTCGTATCCCAAACCAAAAGTACCAAAGTTGTTATAGAGGTTTACCGGATAAACTATGCCTTGCAAAAACATCCCTAGACCTTTTCCTGGTTCAAAACCATGCTTCAATATTTCATTCACTACCATAACAGATGCAGAGGACAATTGTGGTCTTGTGATGAGATTCCCCTCGAGGATATACTCAACAGCCACTACCTCAGAAGCTTAGTGAATTAACACATTGACAGTATTTGCTTCGATGAAAGAAACAAAGTAGTCTTTGTACATTAATAAGTCTCCTTCACCATGAACCACTATCTCTTGCCTGTCACATTCGAATTTGACCATTTGATGCAACGTTGATGCGACTTCTTTAGCCCTATGAATCCATGGCCTTCCCAATAACATATTATATGAAGTATCAATGTTCAGTACTTGAAAGTCCATAGCAAAATCCACAGGGCCAATTGTCAATATGAGTTCTATTTCACCAATGGCGTCAGTTTTTTATCCGTCAAAACCTTTGACGCACACATTGTTAGGTCGGATTCTTTCCATATTAACATTCAACTTTCGTAAAGTTGACATAGGACAGATGTTAGCGCCTGATCCTCCATCGATTAACACTCGAGTGATGATGGAATATTCACATTTCATTGAAATGTACAGACCTTTATTATGCTTCGTACCTTCTATAGGCAATTCATCGTCTGAAAAAGTAATTTTATTTGCTTCAACGATCCTTCCAACAACTTTTTCCAGTTGATTTACTCTAATCTCACTAGGAACACATGATTCATTAAGAATCTTCATTACAGCCTTGCAGTGTTCCTCTAAATGTATCCATAAAGACAACAAAGAAATCTATGCTGGTGTCTTCTACAACTGTTCTATAACAGAATATTCTGGCAATTTCATTTTCTTTAAGAATTCTTCAGCTTCTTCATCAGTGACAGGCTTCTTAACTGTCATTCGTTCTTCACCACCTTGTTTATTCTTTCTTAACTCTATTGGAGCATAACATCTTCCAGATCGAGTTAATCCTCCTACTTCATCTACATCTTCAATCACCTCTTTCCCCTTGTGCATCACTACAACGCGATCATAATTCCAAGGAACTGCCTTGGTATCAACCATAGGCAGCTGTGACACTGGTTTAATAACAATAGGAGCTATAAGAGCTCCTTTTATGATTAAAAGAGGCTTATTGGATCTTCCAGGAATAATGAGTTTCGGCTTTATTTGACTTGACCCAATATTTTTTGAAATCTCTTTCCCCATCACCAAGGGATCATTCGATGATTCGGGTTTTGCTATCACCACCTCAGCTTCTGCAGGTTTTTGTTTTATTAAATCTATAGCATTTGCTGATTTTTCCGAATCAGTTTTAATTTTAATGATCGGCTTAAAGGGAATCGTAGCATCTTCACCACTGAGTATCACATCAAGCATGTTTGTTTCATTATGATCTGGCAGCGGATTTTGATTGACATTTGGAGCGCCTGGACTTTCTACCATAATCTGTTGGGTATCAATCAACTCTTGAATGGCTCTTTTCAGATACTAACATTTCTCTGTGTCGTGCCCTGGGGCATCAGAACAGTATTCACATCTTCTAGAATAGTCCAAATTCTTCGGAGGAGGATTTGAGATCCTTCTCTCAATTGGATTTAGAACATTCATTTTTCTCGGTCTATAAAATAAACTGGTGTAAGATATTCCAATAGGAGTGAAATTATCTTTTACCATATTATCCCTTTTGAATTCTGCTCTAGGCCGAAAATTAGACCTCGGAGGGCCTCTTTGAACTTGTGGGACTATTGAATGATTTTGGATTGCTGGTACACGCCACTGTGGGTAAGAAGGACCTCGAACATATGGTTGTGTATAGTAAATAGGATATTGAGGAGATGGAACAAAATATAATGGATTCTGTGTGTATGGTTGACGTGCACCTCTCCAATTTTGTTGTGGACCTGTCATGAGAGTTGCTACATCCTCCTTTCTTTTCTTTCCCCCTAAAATTCCTGTACCATTTTGAATTGCCTGTGTTGTTGCTTTCAAAGCGGCCTGGCTGATGATCTTTACTGATTTGATTCCGTTTTTAACCATCTCTCCAACTTTGATAACTTCTGCAAATGTGCTTCCGATAGTAGAGAGTAAATGATGGAAATAATCAGGTTCTAGTGCTTGCAGAAAAATATCAATCATTTCAGATTCTTTTATCGATAATCTAACTCTTGAAGCTTGCTCTCTCCATCTGACGACATATTCTCAAAAACTTTCAGTCACCTTTTTTCTCATGTTGGCAAGCGTAGTGCGATCTGGCACTATCTTAATGTTATACTGAAATTATTGAACGAAATCTCGAGCCATGTCGTCCCACATGTGCCAACGGGAAATGTCTTGGTCAATAAATCATTCAGAAGCTATCCCTGTAAGGCTTTCTCCAAAGTACGCCATCAACAATTCTTCTTTTCCTCCTGTTCCCCTTAATTGATTGCAAAACTTTTTCAAATGAGCTACAGGATCGCCGTGTCCTTCATATTTGTCAAATTTTGGCATTTTGAACCCTATCGGCAAATGGACATTAGGAAACATACATAAATCCTTGTATGAAACACTTTTTGGTCCACCTACTCCTTGCATATTTCTGATACTTTGTTCCAGACTTTTAACTTTTCTAGTCATCTCCTCCTGTTCCTCATTCTTAGCAATCTTCTCAATCACGATAGGAGTATCGCGTTGATGAACATGATAATGCGGATTTTGTGATTTGAAAGTCATTTCAGGAGGATATAGCATATCATGATTTGGTTTTCCCATATTCTTTGGCTTTATCGGTTGAATACCCGCAGTAGCTGGCGCTACAGAAGCAAAAAGTGGGTTATTTGCGACAGATGGATTTGGTGGGCGCACGGTAGAAGTACCAGCAACTCCAGACATATTAGCAAATGGGACAAATTCGGGTGGGTAAAATGGATCACTAGTTTGAGCTGGGTCAGAATTTGGATCATTTGAAGATGAAAGTCCAGGGATTGAAGAAGGCGGGGCTTGTCCATTCAACCAAGCTTTGTACATCTCTGCCATCTGTTGTTTTAATGACTTTATTTCTTCCATTGATGTTAATTCCTGCGAAATCAACTGATTCTGCTCTTCTTCACTATCAGACCCTATATCTTCTCTGCGAGTCATTCTTCTTTTACCCTTGTATCTGGTGTTATACGGATGTGATGCCAGTTTAAACCACAAACCAACCACCAATTATTTTATCTTTCTATTGACAAGTAGCAAACAAGCGAGTATTATATATTTAACACATTATAATGCCACGTTATATGTCATGTTTCTATACGCATTTCCCAACCTATCATGGAAGCTTTGTGTTTCATCCCGACTTTTCTAGGCATATTTTCAAAAGTCATGATCGAACCCTTTGGAGGGTTGCCTACGTATCATGTCAGAACATGAATCAGATCTTGCGTAGTTCGGGTGGAATTTAACAAAATTGTTTTGTCCTTTTTTTTTAATTATTATTGAAGAAAATAAATAAAGTAAGTAAAGTAAAACATATGTAATATATATAGAAATAAACGGTCAACTTCATTACATTCTACGATAACATAACTGACCCAACTCCTAAAATAAAACCTACTAACTGACATCTGAAAACTAAAAGACATAATATCTAAACAAGAAAATTTTTAAAACTGAAAATGAAAAACTATGACAAAGAAAACAACGATCCTTTCAAGGAGATTTTGATTTAATATGTCCTCCCAAACTCAAATATATGTCCTCCAATGAAGTAGTGAATCGTTGTGCGAAAGCGGGTACTTGTGCCAAAAAATCCTCTCAATCCAACTACTGATAATCTAAGCCCATTCTGGCAGTATCCTGTGCTACACGGTGGACCTTCCCTCAAAGAGAACTGAAAGCCTGATCCCATTCCTGAGCCTGTCGATCTAGGAAATCAACCATCTCTCTTGCACGTTGTACATGAGCAGAAACAACCTCCAACTGTTCTCGCAATATTCCTCTTTCTCGAATCCATTGAGATCTCTCTCGATCTAATTCTTCTTGCATATTCTTTTCAACTTCTTGAAGTTGTTGTCGGCGAGATGCGGCAAGCTCTGCAACGTGTGACCCCCTAGTGGTAGCAAACTTGATTTGTCCCCGAAGTGCAACCTCAATAGCTACTTATTTAGCTTTCTCTTCAGAGAATTCCCTTTGTTTTTCGTCTATTTTTGCCCTGGCATGCTCTAATTCTTCTCTCAAAATTTGGTTGGCTTCATGATGTTCTCGCATGGCTCTTTCAATTCCTATCCTGATTGCAGCTTCCTGATCTATAGGTCCTTTAATCGATTTTTCTGGTCTAACTGAAGGACTAGACTGTTCTTCAAACCATTCCCGATAATCTGGGTGCACTTCTCCTTTCTCACGCTCTATGACCATCGTTTCAATTCCCATAATACGGCGACCCTCGCAAATCTGCTGGGCCAAATCTTCTGGAAGTGAAATCTCTGGTCTGACCTCAAATACGAACTCAGCCATGTCTTCTGTTATGGGAATTATTTGACGCCTGCCTAGCTGACGTAGAACTCTCAATGGAAAATACGGTTGAACACCTCTAATACCCATTAATAACAAGAACGGATGAATGACAGAACTATATATGACTTGCCTCCAAGGGAACCAATGGAGATTCCAAGTGATTTTATCTGTTGTCAAAGAGTGAAAAAGTTTAACCCACTCTCCAATTTCTTTTGTACACTTTTATTTCTCCATCCTTTCCTCGTAATCGTTGATGTGATTAAATTGCTCAGGATTGAACCTTGTCAATGTAGAACGTTGATAAAGATGCTCCACAATCCACATCTGTAACAAGATATTACATCCTTCGAAAAAACTTTTTTCTTTCTGATAAACAGTCAGAGCACGGTAAATATCAGCTAGGATCATTGGTATCATGGTGTAATCTTTCTTGATCAGTATCTGTACCACTCCCTCTAAACGAATATTAATTTTTCCTTCTCTTCTTGGGAAGACCATAGTGCCCAAAAAGGCTACCATGAATGCAAATCGTCTGTGAACTTTCCAAGTCTCAAAACTTCCCTTATTACAAAGTTCTTTACCGTACTTTTGAAACCCCTCTTGCCTTCCGTATCTGTCATACAAAAACTGCAAGGAAACCCAACCTTTTTTCATTGATTCTTCTTTTGTGTTCCTTAGGTTCATGAGCTTGCAAAATTTGTTTATTGAAATAAGTCTTGGGGCTATAAGTTTCTTCCGATGCATATCACCATATCCAACATAGCCTGCTATCTCTTCTAAAGTAGGTGTCAACTCAAAATCTGAAAAGAGAAATACATTATTCTTTGGGTCCCAGAAATTTAGTAATGCATCAATCACCTCCCTATTAGGGTTGATTCTCATAATACTCATTAAAAAACCCAAATACTTATGTATTTCACCATAATCAAATGTATCCATTGCATTCTACCATAACCAAAGTTGCAGAGGGGTACAATCCACAACCTGAAGCGGTACATTCCCATCTCTTTTTCTCTTTGGACGCTCTCCACGAACAGGGGGGACATTTTATACCTATTGAAAGGGACATAAAATTAATAAATATTTAGACTTAGACAAAACTTAATTTATTAATTTTGAAAAGAATTTATAACTTAACTTGTAAAACTTAGTGCGATTATTATTTAAACTTAGTTGCAAAGAATAATTTCATTAAAAATTAAAGTGAGAGAAACAAGAATGATAATATATATATATATATATATATATATATATATATATATATATATATATTATTATTTTTTATTTAAATTGACTCTATCAAAAATTTTGCTATAACAGACTTCTAGACAATTTTATCTATATGTTTGAAGACAATATTCCCTAAGTAAAAATAAAATAAAAGGACTCAGAAAAAAAAAATAGAATAACAGTTTTATGTATGAAGTTGTATAAAATTTTCAGTCTCACGACCCTAAAGGTTCAGGACTTGTTAAAATTGATATATATACTTTGTAAAACTTAGCCTCATGATCCCTAAAGATTTCGGGTTGTTGAAATATATATATAAAATTGGACTTGAAAATTAGAAAAATAATTATCATATTTTCAAAATATTTTCCATTTTTTTTTAAAAAAAAAAAAATAAGGTCGTATCCTGGGAAGGACTTCCTACGTATCTCACGAAGATGTGAGAATCAGACCCTCGTAGTTCATAAAGATTGTAAAAAATTGTGTTGCTGTATATCTAAAAAAAAAAATTCTTTATTTTAAAAGTAAATTTTTCTTTCAAAAATGATCAACTAAATTTGAGAATAAATTAATCTCTCGTATTTTAAAATTGCCTAAAGCCGGTCAACAAATAAATAGTCTTCCAAGCAAATGTCAAAGAGCACGCAGGATGCACATGTTGGTCTTTATAAATTAGGTTACCTGTCCTAGACAGACTCGACCCCTGTGCCGAGTCCCGTTAAGTCAAATGCATATGATGCAAATAAAGCGGTACCTAATAGGGATAACCAGATTCTGAGTTTTTAGTTCTTCTAAGTTAAAACCTAATAGGGATAAGTGTCTAGACTGGCTTACTCGAGCGGACACTCGAGCCGGGGAGGGACAACTTGGTCGGTAGCAGGGCAACACCGCCTTCGTTGTCGATCCGAACCCCGCCTAACATGTGTGACTATATCCTTCACCAGGTGCCTTGACACTCCGGTTATCTCAAAAAGAAGGTGGGATGCATATGCTGCATTCCCTCTATCCTATTTCAGAGACTCAGAGGGGGTACGTGAGAGAAGACAATATATAATACAGTTCAAATAATATCAAAGTAGTAAATGAGCAACAAGTAGCACATAAGGCCAACAAACAAACACAATATTAAAATAATTAAAGCAAGTAAAAGTCAATATCTAAAGCTCGAATTCTTATTTGTTCCCCAGAAGAGTCGCCAGAGATGTTACACCCCTTTTTTCGCCGCTCGAGGGATCGAGTCGAAGGGTTTTTCCAATTAAAGTGACGATATTGAATAGGGATTAAATTATTTACAGAGTCGCCACTTGGAATTGAGTTTTGGTGTTCCAAGTCACCCATTTTTTTTTTTTTGAATCCCTAATCAACAAGGAAATGACTCTTATTTGGTTTGCGAAAACAGAAAATGGGTCAGGAATTCTGTTGATCGAGGGGAAGGTGTGAGGCACCCCTCAAATCCCGTGGTTCTAGCACGGTCGCTTTTATTGACTTATATTGACTTAAATTATTTTTAAAAAAATTACGTTAAGGCCTAAATTGCTCATTTTATATATCTAAAATCTCGTTTATTATTAAATAAATCGGTGATAAGTTGAAAAATATTTGTCAAGTAAATTTAGAAAAATATTTATCAAGGTGTATTTTTTACATCCTTGAATTATTTTTAAATGTCTCAGGAAGATGCGTGCACTGCATTCTTAGTTGAGATGAATATTTTAAAAGTATTTAAAATTTCTTTAATGTTAAGAATATTTATTTATTTTTTGTAAATTCATAATAAATTATGAAAAATATTTGTTAAGTAAATTTAGAAAAATATTTATCAAGGTGTATTTTTGACATCCTTGAATTATTTTTAAATATCTTAGGAAGATGCGTGCTCCGCATTCTTAGTTGAGATGAATACTTTAAACATGTCTAAAATTTATCTAACATTAAAGGCATTGATTAGTCTATTCAAAGTACTATTTAATTTTAATAAAATCTTTGAATAATATTTAATTGAGGCAATTAATTGATTTAATAAAGTAATTATCCAGATTTATTATAATGATAAATAAGTAAAATAAATAAGATAAAACAAACCAATAATTAAATAAATATTAAGAAGCATATACAAAGCCAGAGATCTTTATTTTCAGCAAAAATTTTCTTTCAAAATGGAGCTACGCCGCCAGTGATATTCCGGCCAGATCTGGACGGTGGTGGCGTGGAAGAGAGAAAAAGGAAAGAGGCGGCGCCGGCGCAGGTAAGGGGAGAGGAATCAGCAGCGGCAGCGCGAAGTGCCGCCGGTGGTATTCCGGCCAGATCTGGGCTGGGGGAAAGGCCGGTCGTCGCTGGCTGGTCGACGAACGAGTTGGAGGGATCGTTTCGCGGTTGTTGTTGCTGCCTCATCGGACGGCGAGCCACGACTGTTGGCGGCGACAGATCTGGCAGCGAAGATCTGGTCAGATCTCAGCCAACGCGCTGCGGTCGAAGCTGGTCGGGTTTTCAACTGGGGGGGTTGAGTTGGTTCGTCGAACAGAAATTTGGTGGGGATGGTTGACGGCGGCAGACGCTGACCGACGGCGGAGGTCAGCGACTGAGATCTGGCCGATGCTTCGCAGTCGGAACAGCGACTGCTGGCGGCGGCGACAGATCTGATTTTTTTTTTTGCTTTCTTCTCTGGTCGGTCGGGTTCTCGGGTTGGGAAGTCGGGTCGGTTCTGATCGGCGAACAAAATTCGCCTGAGGTGGTTGTTTCGAGGTTGTTGTTGTTACTTCGCCAGCTAATTGGGGTTTTTTAGCTGGAGATATGGACGGATCTAGTCGTAAGTTGACATTACAGTTGTTCCATCGACGGAGCGGTGAAGGGAATGGACGGCGTGGTTGCCATTTTCGCCGGTGAAAGTGGGACAGTTGGTTTTGCTGTATATCTACCGGCGGTAGTTTGCCGACGTGGAGTAATTGTTGTTGTCGGTTTTGACGAGAGAGAAAGAGGCGTGTGTTTACTGTGTGTGTACGTGTTTGTGAATTTCTGTTGTATGTACAGTCTATGTATATCAGTGTAGTGTAAAAAAAAACAGAGTATTTGTGGGTGGATATTCTGTGTACATGAATTGTAATATCTATTTTTCTTTTCTTCTTTCTCTATCCATTTCAAGATTTAACCGGACAGTGTTACATACGAAAAATAACATGCAAAACATATTAATATATGAATTCATATAATAAATTAACAACATCTATTAAGTAATACATGAAATTTGTTTATACAATTTCATTCATGCTTTTCATAATATAATTTAACATGAAATGGTTCAGAGAAAAAAAAACTGTTTTTGATTCAAACGGAATAGGAAGCAAGAAACAATTGTCACCAGAAATCTCAAATGGAAAACTCTTAAACTTCAAATTTTCTTTCTTTTTCTTTTTTACTCTTTTTTTTTATCTCTTTTTACTCTGTTTTTTTTTCTTTTTGGTTTCTGATCCCCCTCCCTCTTTTTCCATGTGTGTCTTATATATCTAGAAAACTGTTGTGTGTATGTGTAGTGTAGGAAGTTGAAAAATACGTGGTGTGTGTGTGCATGGGGAAGTTGAGGAAAGTATGGGGATGTGGGGGGGTTAGTGTAAGATTCTTTTTTTTTTAATAACAAAAAATAATAAATAAATAAATATATAATAGTAACAAATAAAATAAAAAAAAATACAACAAAAGTCTAAAAATAGTCAAAAATAAATTATATAATTAAGATAGTATAAAAACTACTAACTTATTTATTTAAAAAGACAAAATATATATATATATATATATATATATATATATATATATATATATATATTTTAATTTTGTATTATTATTATTATTATTATTATTATTTTAAAAAAATAATAAATAAATAAATAAATAAGAACAAAATAAAATAACATCCTAAAATTAACTTCATTTAATTATTTTAAATATAAAATAATAGTCAAAATAATATATGATTAAATATAAATATAAATATTTAATATCGATAAACAAGTTAAAATTTAGGGAGGATCAAAAATCACGTGTCTACAGATAACACCAAAAGACATTTTATATCTCTTCATCAACCTTTATTTGAGACGAGACGTCTTTCTCGTTCTGAGTCATAACATGATATGAGGAGCCAACACTCTCTTCATCTTATTCGCATTTCTTGGTATAAACCACAGTATGCGCCTTCATTTTTAACATCTAGTTGCATGAAACTACCAGTTTCGTCTGTCGTTTCATTCTAAAAGGAATCAAACATTGGAAATCCTTCTGGATTTTAAATGAAGAGTGATGCATCTTTCTTTGATGACTTCTTTGACGTTTGTTGTTTTTCTTCTTATTTATAGGA
This sequence comes from Capsicum baccatum var. pendulum, assembly GCA_030864225.1. Classification (NCBI taxonomy): domain Eukaryota; kingdom Viridiplantae; phylum Streptophyta; class Magnoliopsida; order Solanales; family Solanaceae; genus Capsicum; species Capsicum baccatum. The sequence continues at coordinate 268,218,923 of CM061557.1, forward strand.
CCCAACCTTTCGAACACAGAAGTTCTTGCGGTTGATTCTCCAAGTCGATCAAATATGGAGGGTCTTTTATTAGCGGCAGTGGATTCTTCTTCCATGGTGATGTAATTACTGACTTCTCTTTTTATGGAGATGTGAATTGGAGGTGGCTGCGTGTATCCTAGCCCTTCACGTGCTTGGCTGGTGTTACCCTCCGATGGAAGTTTATGGAAGTTTTCCCAACCTTGATGGCTCATTAGGATTGTATCCAGACTTTACAAATAGCTTGTATGCATTTGGATCAAAGCCCTCTTTTGTACGCTTCACGGGGAGTGCCATATCTGGTGGAAAATTTTGGGCCACAGATTCCCCAAGTAGCCTTGAGGATGGATTTATTGCATCAATATTCCTGATAGGTAAAGTTAACCCCTTTAGCACATTATCTTGGGCATCAAGTGAGTGATCTTTCTCTTTCTTTACCTTTGGCACGTAGTGAAGAACATGAGCTGCCTTCTTTTTTGTAGGAGCAATGCTTTCTTTATTCGAAGTGAAGAAGGGCTTCTTGTTGACGAATTTAGTCACCGTGACCTTCTTAGATGCAAGATCGTCACACTTATTCTTGGTGACATCTTCAATCCTTTTCTCATCTACAATATAATTCTTTAAGTAGAATTTTGCATCGGCAAAATGTGACTCAGCTTCAGTGAATGGCTTGTCATCGGCGACTATCGTTCTTTCCACTCTATTTTTGAGGTAACTCAATCATTGATAGTAAGAGGACGAGACAATTTTATTCCCGTGCACCAAAGTCCTACCAAGCAATACATTGTATGAAGTTTTGGCATCGATCACATGCATCAATGGGTTTTATTGAAAATCATCCATACTAATCCCCAACTTGATACATCCCATGGCCCTTTGGCCCCCTTGGTTGAAGCCTTGGATCATTATACGACTTTCGTACAGTTCTCCAGCAGCGATGCCAAGCTTCTTCATCTTACAGATAGGCAGGATATTGACTCCAGATCCTTCATCTATCAAGATTTCATTGATCTTCTTTCCTAGAATTTGACCCACCATGTATAAGGGACGGTTATGTAGGGTCTCACCAAGCAGAAGATCGTTATTTGTGAATGTGATTTTTGTATCACACATATGTGCCTCTTCGCCAAGAGTTTTAGCCAAACTTCAAAAGATGAAGGAACTTCCACCGGTAGATTCTCACCCTTTACCCCCTCTTTGGCGGTATTAAAACAAAATGCCTCAAGGTTGACTTGGGCAGTCTTTACACGAAACCAACTCGGCAAGAATTCCTCTAAAGTCACTGGACGCCGAAGTTTTTGAGTGTGAAACTCCGTCACCCTCGTCTTCTTTGGGAGTTCAACCAACTTCTGTTTCCTTAGTTTCTTCACCACTCTCCTTTTGGTTGGCTGCTCGTACGTCTTCTTTCGCATACTCATCTTCTTGCGTCTGCGTCTAGTCACTAGAGTTCAACCTTCATCATTATTTTCGTCAACCGAAGACCTGTCAGTCTCTAAATCTCCTCATTATGCTCCTTGACACAAATTTTAACCGGGTCGAGCGAGCCAAAAGTGATAGAGATTTGATGAGAGCTGGCTGTCTCCTCATCGAAGAAGATTTTCTTCTCTTTTGCCAGTTGTATAACTTTATCTTTAAAGACAAAGCATTTCTCCAGAAGGTGACTTATGATCCTATTCTATTTGCAATAATTAGGGTCATTGGTCTTTCCAGCTTCGTTGGGATGCTTCATCTCTGTGAGTTTGATGAGTTTATGCTAGAAGAGTTCATCGAAAATCTCAGCAACATCAGAATCAAGGAAGGGATATTTCTTTTCTTGCATCTCCTTTAATGTTTTCTGATTTGGACGTGCTCCAGAAGTCGTCTTTACACTTTTCTTCTTGCTCACCTTTGTGGTGACTTTCACAGGAGACACATCAACATTCATGAATTCTTTGTTATTATTTTTCGGGATAAACTTACCTTATCTCTTGGGTTCTTGCTTATCCTTTCCCCTTTGAGGGTCATGGATAAACGCTCCTTTCTTTCCAGCAGAAGATATGCTCAACTCTATGTCGTGAGCACGAGTAGCTAACTCTTCAAAGAATTTTAGCTTAATGCCTTGCAAGATATAGATAAGCCCCCAGTGCATTCCTTGGATGCACATCTCTATCGCAGAAGCTTCGCTGAGCCTATCTTTACAGTTTAGGCTAGCATTTCTCCATCGATTGATGAAGTCAATGACTGGTTTGTCCTTTCTTTGCCGAGTATTTGTGAGCTCTACCATGATCATTGTACGCCTTATGCTATAAAAGAGATTCAGGAATTCATGTTCCAGTTGCTCCCAACTATCGATGGAGTTAGGCTTGAGATCCGTATACCAATCAAAGATGTTTCCCTTTAGGGAACGAACAAACTGTTTGACAAGATAGTTACCGTAAGTTTCAGTATGATTACATATCTCGACAAAGTGTGCAACATATTGTTTTGGGTTACCTCTGCCCTCAAATTATTAAAATTTGGGGGGTTGATAGCCAGCAGGAATTTTGAGTCCATCTATTCTTGCAGTGTAAGGCTTGGCATATGCAAGGGAAGACTTGGTGATAACATCATACTTGTCTTTGAGGGTCCCTTCAATAAATTCCCTCAATTTCCTAATCAGTATCATTCCCTCAGCAGAAACTTGCACCTCTCTAGTTGATGGTGTTTGTTTCACAGTATTTTCCATCTCATGAACCTCTGGAGATTTTTCCATCATATGGCTAGATCCTCCGTCTATCAAGCCTTCCACCCTATCCACTATCTTATCAATCCTAGCCTCTTGATTCTGAACATAGTTGGTCAGGCCTTTAATTGTCTTTGTCAGATTCGCAAGTTGCTCCTCCACAGACAAGGCATCAGTTAACATTGCTTGTATGATCACCGGAGATGTTGGAGAGTAACACGTATTATCATATAAGTTGATCTTTGAAGTACTTAGATTATGTGTTGTAAGTGAAGATGACACATTTGTTTAACGACCATCGCTCTTGGCTCCAGAGTATTTGGAACCGGAATGCTCAAGTAGAGCTAGAGTCTTTTTCAACCATTCGGCCACATTGCTTCCTCCTTCTGAAGCACTTGCATTGGACTTCATTCCTTTCGGGGTTGAAGATCCAAATATTGAAGTTGGCGCGGACGACACTGGATGTGTTTGTTGTCCTAGCAAGCCTGCCTTGCTTCTTGTGACAGCTCCCAGGCTTCCGAAAGTAACACCAAGGATGTTTTCTACTTCAGCAGAGAACTTTGAATCTGCAGCCTTGGAAGCAGTTGATTGAGAATTGACCTTCTTGGAAGTCATTTCGTTGTTCTTAATCTTTGAAGTATAAAAAGTTGAGATGAGAGGTAGAGATTGTCCCACTGGGCATGCCAGAATTTATTGGACAATAAAATTTCAAGACTGAAAAATAAATAATTCTAGACAAGAAAATATTGCAACAATCGATTTTATTGATTTAAATAAGTGATGTTACAATCTCTATGAATCCTCTGATTCGCCTTTTCGAATATAAATTCAAGGGCTTAAAGCTTATTCTTGAATTTGAATTTGATTTGATAGACTTGAGGGATTTGATCTTGACTTGTGCTTGAATTCAAGAGCTTTTGAGCTTGTTCTTGAATATTGCAGTCTTGATCTTGAACTTTGATGAACTTGATTTGAATGCTTGAGCTTTTTAGAGAAATTGCGGCTTTTAATCCACGAGCTTTCTCTTACATCTTGTTAGAGTTCTGGGGTCTCTTTTCTGAATTATGAGACCCCTATTTATACTTGTGGAAAAGGAAGAGTCATGATCAATATGGACTTCCTTTGACCAATCAGATTTGAGTGTTGTGGCGCCTTTTTATGGGCTTTTATTTCATGGACCTACTGCATCAGTTTGACATGTGGTACGGTCCTATTGGCTCCTTCACTTGACTTGGCATATCACTTCATTTGACACGTGACGCTTATCTGGGCCTCTAGAATATGACAATATCTTGAGCTTAGTGAAGTGGGCTCATTATTTGTATCCCAAATTAATGGACTAACCCAACAAATATTGGGCTTTATTTAAATTTATACTTATTTGGACTTAAATAATTAATTCAATTATATTAATCTGCAATATTTATTTGAGACTAATATATTTTGAATTTAATATAATCTGAATTTTGTACGAATTTAAATTTAATAAAATTGAATCGCCCACAACAACATCTTAATCATTCAGATGTGCATTCAGATTCAGACGTCTGAATCTTAAAAAAAATAAATGGAGTCTTAAAGACATTTTGAAACATTTGCACATATCTTTAATTTATGACTGCGAAATTCATTTTTTTTTTTTTTTAAATTTGCTCTCAAGTTAAAAATTAAAAATAAGACAAATAAATTGAATTGAATACAATATTTTAAGTAAGGGTGCTAAAATAATAAAAACGACTCTTTGATGTCATTTGTACGCCTTTTACGCCTTTGAAATTGTCCATCCTAATACATATTGGTTCACATCTTAGCCATGTGATCATAATGCGGGAATTATTCAATGAAAATAGATTGTAATATGGTAAATAAATGTGTGATCGTTGCCAATAGGGTGTTCATGGTTCGATTTGAATTTATTTTTTATTAAAATCATAATTAAATCAATTAAGTCTGTTTCTAAAATCCTAGATTCAAACTAAATCAAATAAAAAATCATCGTTTAAATTTTTGTTTATTTGATTTGGTTTTTCGATTTACAATTAGCAAACGATAAGTCGATAATATATAGTAAAACAATGGGACATGAGATAACTATTTCAAATGAACTTTAGTAATCAATAAATTTCTCTCTACTATCACAAGATGAATGCATATGAATCTTCTAATATTTTTCAATACAATTCCCAAGTTTTAGTATGTTTACATTGCCTAACTATATAGAGGTTCTTTCTCTTCACATATCTAATATTCATAGATGAAATACATATTTAAATAGAATGACCACTCGTTAAATAATCAAAAGGACAAGCTATTGAAGAGTAGATGGATGTCTTAGTTAAAAAAAAAATTAAAATTGACACCCTCCCCATATATATATATAGGTAATTATATAAGAGTATTGAGTTTGAAAAGATTTTTTAGGAAATGAGATTTAAAAGTATTGTAGTGCATGTGAAATAAGTAAACTAAAATCAAATTAATGATTAAAAAATATAAAATATTTATAATTCTTTATGAAAAACTAATATTATATATTCAACTGATTATAAAATTTATATATATAATTTATCGGTTTGATTTGATTATTTTTATAATATTTTTTTGGGTAAAACTATAACCAAAATTAATTAGTTTCGGTGTTAAAACTCAAAACTAAACCAAATATCGATTTGATTAATTTACGGATTGATTTTTAATCAAACCATGAATACCCCTAGTTTCTAATAATAAAGAAAGGATCATTTAGTTTACGGTCAAGTTATGCAAGAATATATGACACAAGGATTAATATGCGGTGAATAATGTAGAGATTGTCACGCAATGAGTAATAATATGTGTAGACTGTAGAGTAATGTTATGTGGTGAATACTAACACGTGATTATTGTGTACACATATAATTATTCAATATAAGGGCATTCACATATCTTAAGATAATTATATCATGTATATAAATAATACTGTACATAATTTATGTATAAAATGTTTATATCAAAATTAGCAATACAACGTTTGATTTTTGGTATAAATTTCGTCCAACTTATTATAGCAAAAAATCCAACTCCACGGTTCCCCTAATTAACCTTGCTGTGTTTTAATTAAAAACGAAGATCCTTCCAGTTGATGTTGGGGAAGACGTTAAAGAGGTCTCTGTCACAATTATACTTTTGACATTTTCCTATCATGAAGATTCTAATGGAGTAATAGGTTATCACAATCACGAGCTTTCAATTCTTGAAATCCGCACAATCATTTACTTTAAAGAAAAAAAATGAAAGAAAGTAGACTTGAAGCTAGCACACAATTGTTGGGTGAGCTAGTTCATATTGTCGGTTCTTAGTTTGAATAAAGAAGGATTGACCAGGGTCAATCAGAGATAACCTCTCATTCCTATAAAGACACGTAGGGTGTGTATATATCTAACCCAACCCTCTTTAAATTTCATTTATAAAATTATGCCCAAATTATTGTTGTTGTACACAAACAATTGTATGTACTAGTGGTGCTCGATCTTCCAACCTACTTCTGTTGTGTTCGAAATCGAGAGTGCGTCATGCGGAAGCTATTAATTGCAAATCATTATGGTGACAATTCAGAAGACACATAAAACAATACAAAAAATACAATATTATTATATGATTTGACCAATTGGCCTACATATAAAACCTAAAATTTAAAACATAGAAACTAATGAGAGAGAAAATCTCCCCCTAAACTTGACTCACATTATGGATGTTATTGTGTTATAATATGAGAAAGGGGTCATCTATTTATAGAGTTCCAAAACATTTTCTCTAACAAAGAGGTTAGTCAAATATAAAAAAAAATTATATTTTTCTTTTAGAAAAAATAAAAATAATTATGATTATTTTTACTTTCCTTCCAAGAAAAAATAAAAATTTAATTTTGATAAGAAAATCATGTCAAACCTCCCTCCAACTTCCTCTGCCCATGACCACTTAAGTAGTCTCATCATTGCCATTGTATACTTGGAAAAAGTTGGAAGAGCAAATGAAGAAAGTGGAGATTTTATCCTCTCTTCATATTATGCTTTCTCATTCGATCTCTTTCAATCATTCTCTGAGCCGAAAAATTAATGATTTGAAGGGGGCTTGTTGAAAAAGAAAAGTCATAGTCGTCGTAGAACTTAGTTTCAAGTCCCACTTAATTTCATGACCCACCATATATATAGAGTACTACTATCACATTTGGTTAGACAGATTCTTTGTTTTGTTCCCCATTAGAACAAAGATGGAATGCTAGGCTAGGCGGCTATATTCACATTGAAGGAAAAAATATAAGGCTGGTTAAGTGGGTAGGTCTTGACTATAGTACCACCTCTGAGGCCCAAAGTCTTCCATCGAAAAATTTCATTATATATAAAAAGTTAAAAGAGTTTATGTGCAAATGATGAATTTTCTTGATTGTTTCATCTATCTAATTTTTTTTTAACTTTTTAGGAAAAATTTCAGTTCTGCGACTACCTCTAATTCAGCCGAGAAATTAACAAAAATTAACATGCTGTAACATGTGAGCTATTTCATTAATTTCCTTAAGATGATTTTTAGTACACTCAAGTAAAATTAAAATTATTGGGAGAAAAAATGTAGGAATTAGTAAAATTTTCAAATTTCATAGACTGCACAAGTTTACACAATAATTTTAGTGAACCTTTTGAGATAGATTAGTTGTCTTTAGAATCAATTATCACTTTTACTTGTCACATTTTGAATTGATAATATTATTAAGTAAACAATTATTTACATTCTTTGAAGGGTTCGTAATATTTATTTCATCTCGATTTAGTTTCACAATAATATTTATTTCACTTGGTTCAACTAGTTTTTATGTGATATGTGCATTATGTAGCATAAACATGCATAAAAATCACACAGGTTTCATTTGCAAGACTCGAACCAAAAAACAACCCAAGTTAATTATATTAATGTAAGATGTCATTGGATGTATAGTTATAATTGTTTAACCAAGATTTGTTAATTGGTATAGTATTCGTGGAATATGATCCAATATCTATCATCCTTAACCGAAAAGCTTAACTAGATTGATAACACATTAAACAAAGGATGCCTTCGAGAAGCTTCATTAGTATGAAATATTGTAAATAATGTTGTGTATCATATCTTTCTAGTTGATGTATATTCTTTCTCTCCAAAAGGAAGATTTTTCTTGGAACGGTTGGTTCTACTTTTTTTTGCACCTTATTCTATTCAATTATTTAGTACAGAAAAATACTTTTTTTCCTTTTTTGATCTATTTATATAAGACAAGTCGTTGTCACTATGAGAAACTAATCTAATTCAAGCGTGAAAAGAAGCTTTTGTAGTATCTATAAAGATGAAAGATAAAAAAGCATGCTTCTTCACTAGCCACATACACTTGAAACAGTATAGGACTATGACATAAATTCTCTTATCCCATCTTTTCAACCCTATTCTAAATTTCTAATCATATAGTATATAGTTTAATACTCCCTCCGTTTAAAAAAAAATGATTTTTTTTTTTAACCCATTTAAAAAAGAATGACCTTTTTCTTTTTCTGACAATACTTTAATTTAAACTTTCCACCTGACATGTTTATGACCACAAGATTAAAGAATATAGTAATTTAAGGCCACAAGATTCAAAAGTTTTCTTTATTTTCTTAAACGTTGTGTCTAGTTAAAGTAGGTCATTTTTTTTTAAACGGAGGAGTATATAATATGAGATGGGCCCATTTGGATTTCATGCCTACTTCATCTCCATATAATCAAGAGAGATTTAGGATAATAAAGTTGTATCGACACGTGAATTCTTAATAAGTTATTCTTACTTTAATTCTGGACTTACCCCACTTTATAGATTGAGCTGAATTAAGAATATATACCTAGTGATAGAATCGTCAAGCGTGTGCAGATAACTTTGGATCAAGAAAATTTCTAGATTAAAGATTTGAGAAAACATAATTAGAACAAATAGCAATATAATGTGCAAAGTAACAACCTGAATAAAGATTTTTTAAACTATATAAAGAAGAAAACAACACATATAAAGAATTGAATCAACTCGAGTTAAAGATATTAAGATTGAGGGCTAACTTACTTGGTGAAATGAGCTCTCGGTCTCCCATAAATAGTTGAGGTGGGACATTTAAAATCCCTTCGGTAGCATAGTATTATTTTTTCATTCTGCCTCCCATCCCATTCCCTGCTGTAATAAAAAAGTTTTAAAAAGAATATAAAAATCACCTAGATATCTTGTTACTATTTTATTTTCTTATTTTAAAAATATTTTTGACATCGGATGTATTCAAAAGCCAACAAATTCGAGTAATCTGGATTAGTAGTGCTACAAGTCCATTAATAGGGGTAATACACATTCTATTAGAAAGTTATTCATTTTTAAGGTTCGAATTAAAAATTCTTAGTAAGTGACAAAATAATCTCAATCATCTCACTGTACTTCTTGACGTCTTATGGTACTTTGTGGCTTTGTGCTCTTGTTGCGCTGTCAAATTTCCTGTTTCCCAGATCGCCACTAAAAAGGCTGGCTTAGATATGGGCCATGGCTAACAATATACTAATATCTACTAAGGATATGATCACGATGGACATGAAAAAAAAGTAGAAAGTAAGATGTGGAATTTGAAACATGAGTATGAATGACTAGACCTCCAACTTGAGAAATGACCACTTGATTGAGGGATTAGTTTATTTCAAAATTCCAAAATGAGACAGATTGATATTATGGATAATCTTTTTTTTCCCATATGCAAGAGTCTTAAGTACATACAATGCATGCATTCAAAGAAAGCCCACCAAGATCTTGGGCGTGGTCCTTTATAATATAATTATGCATAATTGCATATAGTATTTTATTATGATGACGCCAACTTAGTTTAAAGCCAAGACAATTCAAACTAATTAATCGTAGTTTTGGACCTCTTTTGGTTTTGGTCTTGCCCAAGCTTACCTTAGAAAGTCAATTTGACCTGAGAGTGAAACTTATTTTTGGGATGTTGGAGGTTGAAATTTTAATTTAATTTCATCAAGGGTTGTGGTGGAATGAATATGATCCCTAATTTTTTTTTATAAAAGTCTTGGGTTTCATGAGTCTGAACTCTGGAGTATGAAAACAAATTACGATCGGGTATTTCCCTTTTTAATGGATTTCATGCTGTGTAAATCTGAATTTGGTTAGGGCCCGATTGAGCACTGGGTGGAAAACGCTAAACATGTTGATTTTTCTCAAACGTTACTCCTACTAATAGTCGGTCAATGCATGTAGCTTTCAATTTAATTTGTATAATATGAATATTTCGTTGAAGCATTTGTTATTAATGAAAATGAAAGCCAATTTCAAATTATAAAGTACAAATTTATAAATGAACTAAACTTTTAAGTTTTAAAACAAATGGCAAAGTTAGTCTTTTACCCACCCAAAGTACAAGCTAAGGACACTTTTCCCCTTTAAGAGAAACCTAATTTGGCTATTGAAAATGAAAATCAATGCCAACTAGAAAGGTAGCGGACATAAGGCCTAAGGGAGTACAAATTTTAGGTGCACATTTTCTTAATATGCCTCTTTAAACATAGCAAAGACTATGAAACAAAAAAAGAAAATTCTTGGTGAAATTTGGAGGCCAATTAGTACCGGATGAGCACGTCCATTGAATTGAAAAATTCTAATGTCGACTATTTTGCCAATGTCACTCTTCCACCAACAAAAGAATAGAACCCCAAAGCCATAGTGTCATACATCACTTTCACTTAGATTTGAGATATAAGATGTCATACATAGAGTTGGGTGCTATCATAAAAGTAATGATTGGTCTTTTAGTCACATTTGCACATGAATTGACAATAGTCCCTTTCTTATTTTAAAATTTAAACAATGTAAACATTACTAAAAGTGCACATCTAACTAGAGTTACGCATGCATTTCCACATTCTTCCACCCATTTTTTTTTTCTTTCTCCTCTATGAGATTACGTATGGCCCCAATTACTTTTTAAGTTTCAACGTTATCTAATCAAGTGAGATTTTGCAGCCAGTTTCTTGCAATTAATTATGTTATTAAAAATCATAAGAATAGTTCCACGTGATAAGATTGATGATCCTTTATATGATTTATTTTAGCATTATTTTTTATATACCTCTCAATATTTATGAATTTAAGTTTTATGTGTCTACGATATATATAAAAAAAAATGCAGACAATTATGTTATTTATGATACTTAATAAACCTGATAAAAATGGTACTTAATAAGATCACAGTTTTCGTAATTCTATCATGAAATGAGCTTGGGTGATGTACTTCTGATTTATGAGTTAGATATTAATTAAAAGTACGAAGGTTCTCAGTGAAATATGTTTATTTTTTTCTAACCTTTAAAAATAGATTTCATACTAATGGAAGTGTAACTTAATTTTTTTTCTAATATTTAGAAATAGATATTTTTTTTTTTGTAATATATAGGTGAGAAATTTTTGTTTTTAAACCCCAAAAGGTTTACCTAATAAATCTGGTCTCAACTCATGTTAATTAAACATATACTCCTCTAGATATTATGAAAGATTCCAATTCAATAAGGTACCTAAGAAAAATAAACTCCTTGTTCCAATTTGACTCATAAGTTTTTTATTTTAGGCTCTCAAAATTTTAATTTGTAGAGAAGAATTACAAAATCTTTAGTTAAAAGAAGAGGGAAAGAAATATTGTATTCCTTTAAACCATAGAAGTATTTTAAGATTTGAATTAATTTTTTTATTGGTAAATTGAATTGTTTACAATAAAATTCAAGGTAATTTATCATAAACATATGTAATATGACTAATCTTTTATTAGTTTGAATTAACCCTCTTTATTATAAACAACATATGATTATTAGATATTTGTTTCGAACTTAAAAACTTTATTTAGATTCAGAATATATATCATTTATGTTTATCTAATAAATTTTTATATCATATATTATTTATGTTTATTTAATAAATTTTTATATCAAGACATTATTAAATTCAGATAAATCCTAACACGTGCAATCATGCACTTGCTAGGCTTCGGTCTCAAATGTTGTAAAGAAATGACCAAAGAAACTCAAAGTCCTGATTTGCAATGACAAATAATGATCAAATTAATAGTAAATAAAGAGAAATTGGCGCTTTATGTCAAAAATACTCTTTATCAAAATTATTTTGTCAAATACTTACAAATTTTAAATTTTTTGTCAAATACTCACTTAATTCCACCTCACCATCAATTTTTTCAACTTAACAATTTCAGCTCCAACCTTTATAATAATTCACTTTAACCCAATACTTCCAACTTAATAAATTCACCCACAAGTTTCTAATAATACACTTCAACTCACTCCATCATCCACCACTAAATATATAAAAATAATATCTAGGTTTCCAAAAATATTAAAAAAAATTATTCCAAAAGCTAAAAATAGAAAGTGATTATTTTTCCCACCAAAAAGCTCCGATTCCGGTCACTTTTGCAGCGTTATTTTTCGACGATCAGCTGTAAATTAGTCCACAAACATCATAAGCTTGTTCATTGCATCCATTGTTACCCCATTTGTTTCCTATCTTCTCAAACACACTTTCCACAGTTGTTAAAAAGTTTTAAATCACTCACATTATTCAAAACCACTTTAGAAAGTGCATTACAGCAGCTCAGACGACTCCAAGTTCATTTCTTTATTCCATAAACCCAACAATCATTGATTACAAGCAATATTTGCAATTTCAAGTATTTGTACGAAAACCTGCGCAGTCATCGACCGTCCTCGCCAGTCATCGACCGTGCATACAACACAACATAGACCATAAGCATAATCTACCATCTACCAAAGCTTAATTCTAGGATGTCTATTGCAGATTTGTTCTGGTTTCTGGTGATTTCATGGGAGAATGGGTGGAGACTTCGAAATGTTAGAAATGAAGATCATTTACCAAGGTGACAATTCTTATTCCTGTTCGCCGCAATAGTTCGTACGACGAATTTATTGTAACGTAATAAAGAGCGGGGATCTAGATTGTGCGCCGAGCAACGTGGTGATTAGTTATGTAATGCATTCGAGGGAAAAGGTGAATCCTACGATCATAAATAGCGATGTACGTGTGCTGGCGTACATAATGGATGCTGATGCAGATGGATTTAGGTCAATTTTGAGGATAAATTTGGTTGAGAGGTCCTTTGAAGGACCGCTGAATTCATCAGCACCTCCACCACGGCGTCCAACAGTCGACGATGATTTGATCGACGATGATTTGAATGATTACGAGAACGATGTCGATGATACAATTAATATGGAAGATTATTCTATGCATATGGAAGACTTTTCATCGGACTCACAAGATGATGAAGAAGACCGTGAAACGGAATCATAAGCAGGACACTCCTTCACCGACGGACCAATTTTTGTTGTGGTCAAACAATCGCCGATAAAAAAGAGCTGAAAATGCAACTAGACGCAGTAGCGGTGAGGCAGTCTTTTGATTATTATATAGAGAAGATATGCACGAAATTGATGAAGGTGCAATGCTTATCTCGTGGTTGTGTCTGGCTGTTGCGGGCAAAAAAGTACAACACCTCGGACAGATTTTGCATATACAAGTATGTCGGGATGCACACGTGCGGCATTAAAAACGCCACCCACAGGAACAAAAAAGTCTCATCCAAATTGATTGCTTCAGTATGTGTAAATCATTTCGAGATGGTAAGGGTCCAAGCATAAGAAAAATTTAAAGAATTGTATTTAAGGAGTTGCGTTGCAACGCAAGCTATTGGATGTGTTGGAAAGAAAGCGTAATTGCGAAGAACATCATTCGCGGGACACCAAAGCACGGATATGCTTGCTTGCCAGTTTTTTTCCACATGGTGGAGTTATTGAATTCCAAGTCTTCTTACTCTATCATGGTAAACCAGATGGATGGATCGTTCGTTTACTACTTCTTAGCATTCGGAGCTTGCATACGAGGATATGCCCACATGAGAAAGGTAATTGTTGTCAATGACACATATTTGTATGAAAAGTACGAGGGCGTTCTGCTGAGCGTCGTTGCACAGGACACAGAAAATCATATATTTTTTATTGCCTTTTGTATCGTCGATAAAGAGAACGATGCTTCTTGGACCTTCTTCTTCCAGAAGCTGAGGTCTATCATAGAAGATGAACCAAATCTATGCGTCATCTCCGACAGGCACATTAGCATCGCCAATGCCTTCTCCCGTGTATACAGTCGTGCACATCACGGACTTTGCATGAGGCACCTCACTGAAAATCTTCGCGTTAATCAACACTGTGGTGAACATCTTTATCTCTTCTACGCCGCGGCAAAGGCTTATTTATTTGATGAGTTTGGCGATAATTTTGTGGAATTGCAGAGTAAATGCCCCGAAGCAGCTCATGTCCTTGAAAATATGCTTGGTTTTGAAAAATGGAGTAAAGCACACTTTTCGGGCAATAGGTACGACGTGATGAACACAACATCGCCGAGTCGCTCAACTCGATTTTGATGGATGAACGGGAGTACCCCGTGTCGTACATATTCAATTCAATTTCTAAAAAATTTGATGAAAAAATTAGGGAGCGGCATGCATTTGTCGGTGGTAAAGAGAATATATATTTGTGCCTTTTGCGGAAAAGATCCTAAGGGATAATAAGAGTGCGAGCGATTCCTTGTATGTGGGTAATCCAAACGGGGTTCTCGACGAGTATACAGTGTTCGGCAACGATACTAACAAGGTCAATCTCTTGGAGAGGATCTGTTCTTGTCGGAAATTTGACTTGGTGAAAATGCCATGCGAACACGCAATGACTTCTTTGCGAGAAAAGTGCAGCGATGGCGAAGATTATGGTAACTCCATCTACGACTACTCTTCGCCAATTTATAAAGATGAAAGTTACCTCCTCGCATACTCGGAAGCAATTAACGTGGTCCCTTCGGAGGCTGAATGGAATATGCCACAGGAATTGGTAGACACCAAAATTTCTCCACCCCCGTACGATCCCAAACTCAGAAGGAAGAAAGTCAAACGCACTAAGGGCGTCGGTGAGACATTCAAGTCCAAAAGAAGGAATAGGTGTTCAATATGCAAGAAATTCGGATACAAAAGAACCATGTGTAGAATAGGCATCAAATCATAAATAGGCTTTTTTTTAGCTTCAGTTGTAAAACTACTGTTTTGGGGGATGAATGTGCATTTCTGTAGATTTTAACGTTCAGTTGTTATCGACCTAAAACTTTGTCTACGATAGACTATCTATAGTCTATGGTATATATAATATATGGTCTATAAAATATTATGTATTGATTATATTGTTGTTGATATAACACGTTACGTTGGTCATTTTCCCGGCTTATCTCTCCAATCGATGCAATGAATCATTATTTTCCTTGTTTTCCGTTCCCATTTATTAAAAAGCTGCACAAAACGTCTCTTCACGAGGAAAAACAGCCAGTATACACATACGAAATATTTTCTCTTGTCAGACACGTCGACCTATCATTGGGTGGATATATGAACGGATGCAATCTATAGGTCTATAAGTACATGCCCTCTTTCTACGCAACCCTTCAGTTTTTCCTAAACCAAAAATATCAGAAATCGTCTCTTACTCTTCTTCTTCACCCAAATCAAAAAATGTCTCCAAGAAGGATACCCCTGCTCCCCATCAGACGTGTTCCTCCGAGGCACTACGACCTCCTCCTCCTAAGGAATAATTTGAACCGGCTTTTCTACGGGCTGGGTCAAGACCGCATCTACCTGGAGCGGGAGCTCCGTTGAATTGCTCGTTTCTTTAGGGCAATTCTGAAAAGGCTCGGAATGTAAGGCCCTGACTACATCACCCCCCACCATCCCCATAATTTAGTTTAAATATTTTATTTTAGTATATGTTTTTAAATTTTTTTGATTTGTTCATTGCTGAAGAAGCTTTCTTTGTAGGATCTTGTTAGAAGAAAGCTTCTTCCATTTTCCCCTTTTTGATGTAAATTTTATCATGTAATGTAATGAACAATTTTAATACAACTATGTTTCAGTTTCTTTTAACATTGTGTGTTTGTTATCTTTGTTCTGATCCCTTGTTTGAAAACTCGAATCAAATATGTCTGCCTTTTCAAGTTACAGTATTGTGGATTGACTAATTTCCTGAAGATTAAATCTAATGTTTAGATTTTATACAAAGTATTTCGTCGACTGTACATATTAGTCGATCGTAGACTACATGAATTGATGGATCATCGGATAAATTAAAACAAATAATAACAGATTTTTAAAAAATAATTTAATTTTAAAAGATTTAAACAGATTATCACATGTTATGTGGCTGGTGGAAGAAAATAATTAAATTAAAAATGATTTAAATAGATAATCACACGTTTTGGGAATTATGAAAGACAATTATTAAATTAATAAAATTAAATCAATAATAGTAACATGTATTTTGGGCTAGTGGAAGAAAATAATTAAATATAATATGATTTAAATGGATAATCACATGTTTTGTGGCTAATGAAAGAAAATAATTTAATTAAAAAGGATTTAAATAGATGATGTTAGACTGGTGGTGACACTTAATGGACTGTCGTATATCATGCATTATGTCCTCCATCGATTAGTCTGGTATATCGTAGACTTTCACGTTTATTATCGCATCGACTAATATCATTATTATGCGTAGACCATGGTGATCTATGTACGCAGTTATAGACCATCGCTTGGATGTAGTTAAAAAATGATTAAATAAATTATAAATAAATGTGGTGTGGATTTCTACACATGTTAAGGAGTGTAAACAAGTCACATAATCATATTAGAGCTTAGACAAATTAGGATGGGTGAATTAAGAAGTGTGTGGATGGGTAGTGATTGAATGCTCAATATCGTAACAGTAATGTTTCTCAAAGTACAAGTATATAGATTAAGTGTCAGATTATATTTAATTATTTGCTTCCATCAGCCCCAAAACATGTTACTATTATCTATTTAATTTTTTCTAATTTAATTATTCATTTTTTAACTACCTCCACTTGATGGTCTATAGATGTGTACGTAGATTACGGTAGTCTATGCATAATCAGGATATCAGTCGATGCACTAATAAAGGTGTAAGTCTATGCTAAACTATACAAATCGATGGCTGACATAGGTCATGATCTACGACAGTCTATTTAGTGTCACCACCAGTTCAAAACAGAAAAATTACTTTTTCAATGGTAAAAAACGGCTACTTTTGTAAGCCATCAGTGTGAACCCTTTGTTTCTACTTCATATATAAGGTGTACATCCCTCCTTATTTTATTTCATCAACTTTATTTTTTTTAAAAAATTCTACAATGTCGCAAGCATCTCAATCATCCAATTCTAAAAATACTCTAATTTGTCATTGTGGGAATGCGGCTGTCTTGAGGACGTCACGCACGGATTCAAATCCAGGTCGCAAATTTTATAATTGTGCAATTGCAAAGGTGAGGTGTGCGTATTTTTTTAAAAAAAGTTAAGTTAATGGTTATGTAATTATTTTTTTTCCTAGGATAATGACGCATACTCGTTTTTCAAATGGCTTGATGAGCTATCACCTCCATCCAGTCCATCAACGTTTATTCCGGGACTTGAGACATCAAATTTTCAAGGCTTGGCAAAATTTAATCTACTACAAAGTCTCCAACAATGCAAAGAAAATAAAGATTTTCTCATGACTTTGTTCAAAAAAGCTGAAGAACAGAGGAATCACTTTAAACTATTGCTACATAGCACCCAAATAGAGAGGGATCAACTAAAACAAAAATTGATTTTGACCGAAGAAAGAGAGAATGTCCTAAAAATGATGTTATGTGTTATAATGCTAGTATTCATGCTGTGGAAAAGTGTAACATGAATGTAGTGATATTGAATAAATAATAATAGTTCTAATTTTGTATAATGTTAAATACTATTTTTGATAGAACCATAATCGATTAAACAATACGTCAACTTAAATTCGACCAGCAGGGTAATGATAGACTATGCATCCGGTATATGGAATATTAAGTATGCATTCTATGATACCAAGCATACAATGTATCAACTATGACCACACCCTGCATATTCAAATTTCATGTCACAAATCAGTTTGATAGAAACAGATTCAGCTCAGAATCATAACAAATTTGATAAAATAAAAGAATAATTGTTATATCCTACCATCAGATCCTTCAAACTTTATATTTGTGAAATAAAAAAAAATTGTCATATCCTAACAACTCATCATTTAACAATAACTTAAACATCTTAGCATTTAAATGTCTCTTTCCCCAAGTTCCTCATCAACACAAGTGTTACTGTTGATTTCATCAACAATGTCCATGACCACATCTATTTGGACAGCTTCAACTTCTTTTTTCTCAACAATTGCAGCTGCTTCTTCATTCTTACCTTCTTCTGCTTCTTTTTTAGCATGTACATCAGCTGCTGCTGCTTCAGTTTCCTTTTCTTCCACACCTTCTTTTCTTACTTTACCTGCAGTAGTTATTTCTTCCTCAGCTTCAGCAGTTGTTTCTTCCTCAGCTTCTTTTTTTCGTTCACCTGCTTCTTCTTGCTCAACTTCTTCTTTATCAGCTTTGTCAGCTTCTTCTTCAACAGTTTTTTCTTTTTTCACGCCTTCTTGTTCATCTGCTGCCGCTTCTTCTTCTTCTGATGTTGCTGCTACATTTCCACCTTCTTCTTGGCTTTTTCTTCTTCACCATCCTTTTTTTCTTCTTTTTTTTCCTTTTCTGTCACAACAGTGACCAACTCATCCATTTTTCTCCTTCTTTATTCATCTCCGATTCATGCACATGCACTATTTTGTAATATTACAAAGTGTTACTGATATTTAAAGATGAATGTTCATTAACAACATCAATTAATGAATGAAGTTACTTCGCTCATGTTGTCGCTCATCATTTTCCTTTTTCTTCATTCTTTTCATTTTGATATAGGCAGTAATATCCAACACCGCTTCCTCGAGCCTAGCCACACGCTTATGAAGATCCCCGGGGGATGAGGTTCCCGCTGCATCTTTGGAGGTATTCGAAGAATCATCATCACCAACGCGTACTCCAACGGGGTTACCACCCAAATTTCCATCATCAGCACTGTCCTCATTTGAAGTGAGGGCAGTCACCCCTTTTAACTCTTTCTTCAAGCCATCAAGGACGTTATTCTTCACCTCCTCCGTATATGGTTAAAACGTAATCATGTAATCCATCTTCATCTCACGAATAGTCGGGATGATGTACGGGTGCACGTTCTACCAAATATCAATTAACAATTACATAACATTCGAAAAAACGGTACTATTATTGCATTATAAAAAATAAGTTCATACCTCGGTAACTTTTCCTTTATACTTGAATGGGTCGCCTTCGATTATCTTGTCGTTTTTTAAAGTGTGCCATCTAAGGATGCGGGGGATGGGTAAGGGCTCATCCATTGATTTTCCAGCAAATTCTCCAAGATGAAGAAAGGTCTCATAGATCCAAATCTGTAAGCAGTACAACAGTGAAAAAAATAACTATAAGTCTATGTCATAGTATAAATAAAATGATAATCTACGATAAACTCACTAAAGGGTTTATGTTAGATACCATGAATGACCAGGAAAATCTGAATAGAGCATAGGATGTCTTCTGTTTCTCATCAAATACCTCCTTCTGCTTCTTCAGGTCACTTTTCTTCTTCAGATAGTCCATGGTCAGTTGAAATGTCTCTTTCCCCCATGGATACTTCTCAAAGAAACTCAAAGAATCGACCATTCAAATCAGTTTTGTGTCGACAACCTTCGTCGAATCTTTTGCAAGAAACATGGTGTACAAGAACCACAGTAGACAACACTTGAACTTCTGGTCCTTATTCAGCTTATTCCCTCTGATCAGGTGTAACAAGTTGGCCGCCGTGATGTTTTTATTTTTTGTCACTTTAAAACAAAAATTGTCCCCACTTGCTAACACCTTCTTCATTTTTGATTCACTGGGTATGATGAGCAGTTCAACCCCGGGATCAAACCAAACTCTTTCAAGTCAAAACAGAATGGCTTGTTGTTAACGCAGAACCACATCTCATGACACATCTTATCGTTCTTAACGCGTTGCAACAACAAATAATGGACCTACTGCCCATTGAACTTGAGATGTTCCAGCAGGTTTCTCAGGTATCCAAAACAGAACCGCTTGAATCTTTTCTTCAATTCTTGGTCGACAAGAATTTGCTTAAATTCTCGATAAGCAGACATTCTTGATCTGACCGATATCTTTGCCGGGAAAGATCCGACCTCGTCAATTATCGTTCGAAGGTCATACCGCTCCACGAAAATACACCTTGAAAGATATGAAACGGACAACGAATCATTATCCTCATCATCACTATTACTCCCACTTCTCTCGCACTCTTCACTGTCACCACTGACATTCTGCTTGGCAACATCTTCACTAGAATCAACGTAGTCGCTTATCTCCTTTAACTCCGAATCTGATTCGGACACCGACTCTTCAATTTTCTTTCTTTTTGATACTTTTTCAAATACCACAGCTCTTCTTTTTCTACTACTACCAGCGGTATCATCTTTCTGTTTAGGAATAACATTTTTTTCTACCCATTTTCAACACAGTCTATACCTAAAGAACAAATCTCCCATTTTCAGTTCATAGACCACAAGTCTATCAACATAAATAACTCAATGATCAAATGAACCCCCCACCCCACCCGAAAAAAAATTTAACAAACATCCCACTATTAAACAGTTCACTACACAAACATACAATAATTGAACCAAAATCGAACATGCAAAATATCAAAAAACAACAATTGCTAAAAATCAAACTAGTGCACCTAATCAAACTAATTAGCTATTAATATTTTAATTTTCACTATTTCAGCAATCATGTTTTAAAAGAATTTCATACGTCTGAAAATTGAAATATATCTAGGGCATTATCATTTCATAGATCACTGGTCTACGAATAGACCGCAGGTCTTCGGACAGAAACAAGACGTTGTTCAAATCAAAATGCCAAAATAACTTCTCAAACAACAATTATACCATCATTCAACACTTCGTTGCTAAAAAAACACGATTAAATCAAAACACCAAATTCGAAAAAAAAAACCTACATCACTACCAATCGATTAGCAAAAAGAAAAATCATTTAAATGGATCTAGAAATGATCGAAACTCGATTTTAAATAACCTTGCGAAGCAACAACGCCCCCTTAGCAACTGCAGACGAAGAACGTACGAAAATGACGTTTTTGAGAGAAGTTGTTTGAAAGCGGGAGTTGGAAATTGAAGAGAAGAGAGAGAGGGTTTTTTTTGGATATAGGAATAAGTGGAGGGGGTTAGGTGTATTATATTAAATTTGTAAGGTTGTATAAATGATGAATTGGTCCCTTAGCCCACGTGTGGGCCCCACCTTTTTCATTTTTTACACCCTAAACCTAAAAAATAAATCAAAAAAAAATTAAGTGAGTATTTGATAAAATAGTTTTGTAAATTTTTTTTTTTTTTTTGCCAATTATTCCCGAGAGATTGCTTGAAAAAAAAAAAAGAGATAAAAAGAGGAAGAGGAAGAAGTAGGATAAATAAATTTTAAATCCAAATAATAATTTTTACCAGAAGATGAAGACCACATAGAAAAGTCAGACCTAACTTTGTCCTTATTCACAAGTTAAAAATTTTGTTTGCACTATATGTGTGAAAAGACTCATCATTCTAACCCATCAATCCTTTTCACTTTTTTTTATTTATTTATTTTCTAGATAACAAAAAAAAAAATAGAGGTCAAATTTTATTTTTGTCATTTGGAGTTTGGTGATGAAACCTCGGAATCTTTTGAAGTATAATTTACTCCTATTTTACCTTTCTACATTGAGGAAATTAACAATTAAAACGGATGAAACAGTAGTAACTTTCACTTAATCCTTCTTTCCACTATCAATTTTGTGGTGATGTGTGAATTAATCTTCTAGAACTCTAACAAATGTTTTAGATTTCTCTAGAATTTTTTATTTTTTTAAAAAAAATTAAGCACTTGATTAGAATTAATAAATAACATAGTTACTCATTTTAAACAAACCTCAGATAATTTTTTTTTCTTATGTAGCGTGGGTAAAAAAAACAAGAAAAAAAAAAAAGTAAAAGTTAAACAACTTTGAGTTTTACTGAATTAGGAGCTCAATCATACAAAACAAATTTGAAAATGTATTCAGAGGAAAATTTTGGTCTTGCTTTCAAGGAACAAGTAGACTAAACATTATTAGCAATTATTACTCTTTTACTGTTTGATTAACAAGTGGTAATTAACAACAAAATTCTAACACATGTAAAGCAAGACTGTTGTTGACACACTTTCTACATGACCACTGTTTATTTCTTGTGCAATTTTATAGTCCACGAAAAAAATAAATGTGTAACGTACATATTTAATGGCTAAACGTGAATGGAAGAAAGGTGTAAAATGTAAAAAAAGGTCAAACTTCATTTGCCATTCATTGTTTGTACGTAATTAAGTGGAACTCGGATTTGTTGAATAACAATTTATTTCTGTTTTGTTTTTTTAAAATGAGGAAATTAGCAGTTAATAGGGTTGTTATAGTAGTAAATTCCAGTTTATCCTTCTTCCCACTGTCATAATTGTGGTGAAAATGTATACTCCTCATTTAAAATTATAACAAATATTTTAGAATTGGTTTAACATTGTTGTAAAAATGAATAAATGCCAATAGAACATATATGAACTAAGTAAAAAATAGTTAAAAGTAATTTATTCATATCCGATATTTACACTAAACATTACTACTTAACTCAATACATCACTTTTTTTTTGATAATCTTGAAGAGTCAAGAGACCTGTATATATCCCGTTTTTAAATAATATTCAAGAGCGAGTCTAAATATTTTAAAAATTTTAAAGTGTAAAGCGCATAACAACTTTAATAGCAAATGTAAAACATGAAAAGAAATACCAATAAAAATAATAGTCTCACCACCTATAAGTCATAAAGAGAAAATAGTCCTTTTTTTCAAAGAAAGAATTAATAAGTTATACTGCTTAAATCACTTCATTACTCTTGGTCCTTGACATTTGAAGTCTGGCAAATTTATTTTATTTTTTCATTAATTTATGACATATATGAATGGAGAGTAAGTAAAATTCGGACGTCTCATGTCAACTATCAGCTCTTATAACAAGTTATAATTTATTACTGATTAAACTTAATGTTCCATAATCACAGTAATAAATTACTGTTGCATGATAGTTAAACTAAATATACCATTTACAAAATTTTAGAGCAAGGTCATAAAAGTAATTTTTGGTTAGTTACTCATTTGCACAATTTTCTAAATGAATTGGTAAATCATTAACATGTTTTCTCGTCCTAAATAGAACTCGAACAAATTGTATACATATAGCGTACATGTACAGTTTTTCACCCTTATAAGTTGACGTCAGTTTGGAGGCTAATAGGTAGGTCATATATATGCGTTTATTTTTTTAATTAGAACGAAATTAGATTATTTTTTTTTTAAGTACGTAAATATTTTATTAACCAAGTTAAGCTTTTACAAATTAATAACGAGATGAAAAAAACAAGTAACTAGGAATCCAATTACTTGCCCAAAGAGTAAAAAAGGAAAAGAATAAAAGAAGTACACAAGATATTAATTCAACTTAGGTAGGTAACTAGCATATACATTTTGGCATGCAACAACTAGCTCTACAATATACTTCTTCTCAAATGACCAGTTTGATGAGTGCATGCAGTGACAGTTTTTGATTTATTTTGGAAGATTATATTCTTCTCCATTATTATCTCTTGCCATACATGGTAATATAGTAGTCATCATCTTTAATCTTGCCTTGTGCAGAAATATTGACACCCTAAGTTGTTACATACTAATAACTTTGACCACTCTACGTACTTTGGAGTACACCAATTATAATTTTTGATATATATATACCTTTTTTATTGCATGTCCATCAAGTCTGAAATGGTAAAAACTAGCATCTTTTAAACATTTTCTAGCCTTGGTCCAAGATGCACTCTTAAGTCTTAACTCTTAAGCATAATGACACACTAAACCATACATCCTTTATTATACAATTTACAGACTGCCCATAATTTATCCTTCTTTTGACAGAGATCCTATAACAATTTACAGACCGTTACATTGCTTTGTTTTACAAATTAGTCATTGATCATGCTATGGTCCCATTTATATAATTGTTTGATTTCTACGAAGAAAATATATTTATTTTTCACCACTTATTGGTTAAAGTCAATTTAAATTTCAAGAATATAAAATCGTTCTGTTCGCATCCGCTTAATTAACAGTTAACAAATATACACATGCATGTAAGGTGATTGAGCAGAATATTTAACATGTAAATATTGGAATGTAATTGACACTTGATTCTACAAACATATCGTAATTTTAACAATTAAACTATCCTATTCATTCACAAACAAAAATAGAGAAAAAGTTAAGGACCTATTTGGTTATGAGATTTTTTATCTTTTTTTGCAGGGGGCGGTGTTTTGGGGTAGGTTATTTTATTCATGAATTTTGAACACAACTTGAAGATACATTTGAAATTTGGAAAACACATAAAACCTCATTTTCAATTTTTAAATTTTACTTTTTTCGCTATCGTAATATTTTTCTTTTTCAAAATTTGCCCTATTTTTTTTTATATATATAAAGTTAACCACATTTACATTATATTTCATGTTTTTTTTTAGACAAAATCATTCGAACAACCAATATTATTTGTACAACCAAACATAATTCCAACTTTAAAAATTTCAATTCAAGTGAAAAAATATTTGTTATAGTACGTAATAGCTAGTATATGAAATCTAATCTGTAATATTATGTGACAATCTATTTTGAGATATTACTTTTTTAGAGTAAATTTGATTGTATGTTCTAGATAAATTAGTAGATTGAATAATTTTGTTAGTTTTTAGAAATTAAGGGTATAAACTATATTTGGAAAAAATGCATTCACATTGTAAATATTACTTTACAAAAAATAAGATCACACGATGCTACCTCGACTTTAAGAATTTTAAATGAAACAAATATTTTTTATTTTCATGAACAAACGCGAACAAGGTGGTTCAACGATAGGCCTAGTAAATCGTTTGCTTTAGGCCTCTAAAATTTTGAGACCCAAAAAATTTAATATGAATTTTATGATTTGAATTTTAGTTAAAATAATATTAAAGATTGTAAAGTATAAAATAAAGTTTGCACAATAATATTCAAGCTAATGCGCAAACAAATGACTAATATCTTATTAATTAAAATTCGTCCTTACTTTTATAAATAATAATATTATTATGTGAAGTTAAATGTTTAATGTTTTCTAAGAACTACACTAAAAAAAGTAGTACGTAGTAATAATAAAAAAACTCTAAGTTATTAATAATATTTTAATTATGTAGATATATTTAATATCTTATATTAAAATTTAGTTTTATGTCATTAATTTTTTACTGAGACGGCCTTGAACACAAACTACTCCACTTTGATTTTTACCGAATTATTAGGAAATCCTACAAAAAATTTTACTTTTTTACTGCTTTATTATAGCCAAGCACACTTTGCAACAAGTGGAATTAAAGACAACTCTTTAACACATGAAAAGTAAGACTTCAATCTATATATTTTGTTTTATTAACTATTAATTTAATGCATTCACATTATCTTTTTCAGACCCTCATATCATAACACTAAATATATTATTATTATTATAATTATATGCTAGAAAATTTTAATTAATTAGTATTATAATGCACTAAAAAGCAAGTATTTATTGAAAGAGGTTGGGTAAAACGTATTCCTCGTTTCATTTTATTCCAGCTTTGTTGATTTGTTATATTCTATTTTTTTTTAATTAAGAGTATATTTTATCAAATTAATACTATTATTTTAGTTATTATTACTTTTGTTTAGTTATTTTATACTAAAGGTAAAAAGAGAAAAATATAACAACATTTTTTAGATTTTATAATTTAAATAATTAATTTAAAATAATTATTTTTAATACAGGGACAAATAAAATAAAATAAAATAAAATGAATACAAATTACTAATTTTATAAAAAATAAAAATAAAATGTCTACCATTTTGCATTTTCCGCCAACACACACACACACAAAACTCTTAAAACATGAAACGAAAAGACTTGCAATCTGTATATTTTTTTAAAATTGTTTACTAGATTAATTTGATAAAAGATTTTTTGCAATATGTATATTTTTTTAATTATTTATTAAATTAATTTGATAGAACATTTTTGAAGATTTGCATTTATACATGAACATCTCAATAAAATTAGTGGTCTAAAATTAAATTTTAATAAAAAAACTTAAATACATATACACATTATATTCATACAAAAATAATACTGTAATAATTTAGAGTTGTCTCCTTTTTTTTGTTCTTGCATATTAATTATTTTGGTGTAATATTTTAAAAGACACATAATATTTAACTTCTCATATTAATACAATTATTAATTAACGTAAGGATTAATTCTAGTGAATAAAATGTTAGACATTTATTTGTAATATATTAACTTAAATGTTGTTGTTAAAACCTTATATATTAATACAATATTTGAATTATTTAATTCAAAATTCTTAAATATTTTTGGTGAAAATTAGTTAGTTTTTTCTTTCTATATTATTTCTTTTTCTTTAGACGCATTTCACAGTATTCATTATTATCTCAAGTGAGGTTAGAATTCATAAAATTTACAATTAAAATTTTTGAGGCTTAAAATAAACGATTTACTAACCTTACCTTTGAGCCACCCCTGTATTCACACCATCTTCTCCGGACCCTACTTATAAAATAATACTTTCACACCATCTTTCTTAAAACTCATTTATAATATAACTCTAGATATGTTATTTTTAGTGTAATTATATGCTTGAAAATTTAATTAATTATTTTTATAATACGTAAAAAAGCAAATATTTATTGAAAGGAGGATAAAAAAATACTTCACCTTTTTTTATTTTTTTTCTTGATCCTTATTGACTTGAGATATCCTAAGATAACTTTAATTAAGAGCATATTTTATCAAATTAATCTCATTTGTATTTTTTTTTTGAAACTTTAAATATGCTATTACTACTATAGTTATTAAAAACTAATGGTAGAAATTAAAAATACAACAAATTAAAGTTTTTTGACTTTATAAATTAAACAAATAAATTATAATAACTAATTTTGATATAGTAGACAAGTAGAATGAAATTGAGATTAACAAATTTACTACTTTTAGAGAAAAAAAAAAATTGAGCATTTTGCATTTACCGCCAATAGAAAAACTTGCCTACACAAGTTGAAGATTGCACACTAATTAGTGAGAGAGAGAGTCCTTTATTTCCACATCACTATATTATTGGCTCCTTCTCCTATATAAACAAGCGTCCATTTTCACTCTTCTTCTGCTAATTCTCTCCTTTCAACTAAATTTTCTCTCAACAAAAAATCATATCTAAATTTTCCTGAGTTGCTTTTTTCCTTAGTTGGGAACTCTCTCAACAAAGCAACATGGCTATAGAAGATGACCGTGGACTTGATCATCAAAACTCTGAATTTATGAGCCCACAAATCAACGATGAGGATCCTCTGAGCAGCCTCCGGCCAAAAAGTACTTCTGGCCGGAGTAGCTCAGATTCGGATGAAGACGGTCGCTCGAAAAGGGCCCGTTCATCACCAGAATCCAATTCAGAGGTTCGTTATTAGCCATTTTACCATGGTTTGCTTATCTGTAAAGTTTTTGAATCTAAGTAGCAATAGCCAATATGCATGGCTGCTTTTTTCTTTTTTCTTTTTTCTGCATGTGGTACTTTTACTATTTTATTTTATTAACACATGTTCTTTTAGCAATTCTTTTTTTTTTTTTAGGTCGGCACACCTTAGCCCCTCATTCACTAACTTTGAGCCGGATGTTCGTAGAAAGAACTCGACGAGCATAAATACCCTTTTTAACTTTTGTTTCGATGGATTGAATATTTTTTATAAGGAAGCGGAGGAACATGCATGATTTTTTTGGAAAATCTCCAACAAAAGATACATACTGTTCCTTCTTTTCTATCAAATCAAACATAAGCACTACTAAGTACTACCCACATTTGAGAAAATTATACACCACAAACAAGAGCTTTACATAAATTAATGTGCATTTTAATTATGAGAGGAGCGATTTCTTTCTCTCTTATAGTTAAAGGAATAAATGATTATTTCAGAATTTTATACGTAAAAATAAAACTGAAGATTTCTTATAAAAGATCAAAAAACTAAAAAAAAATGTCTAAAAGATTAGAAAATCAATTCTCTCTTAATCTTCTATGTTTCGTTTCTTTTCCTCACCGTTTAGACTGGTTCGATAGAATCTAGAAATTTTTACCCAAAATTTTGTGTTAGTTCTTTGAAATTCATATTAGTTTTTAAAAATAAATTAATTTAAAAAATTTGTTGACTAACAATGAAAATTAAATGTTAATAAATATTTTTGTGTGTAGTTTTGTTTTTTTCTTGAATAAATGCATTAATTAACTATTTGACTTCTACAGGAGCGAGAACTTCTTGGACTTACGCTGAACAAGACACCATCGTTTGTGAACTTGATAGAAACACAACTTTCTGAAGGGAAGTCAAGCTCCTCCAGCAGTTCTCCATGCCCTCCGCGCAAAGTTGGAAGACCACCCACTCGAAAAAATGCTAATAAGTCTAAGACGGACGATTTTGCTATTTCTTCTGAAAAATTGAAAGCTTCCAATTTTCCTGCGAGAAAGCTCCAAGTTGGTGATTGGGAGGTAAATTGTGTTTCAACCTTTTTATTTAATTAATATGTTTCAAATAATTAGGATTATAATGTTACATTTGTCAAAAAATGTACTAACACTTTCTAATGACATGACAATTAGACATTTCTTTCAAATTTCATACATTGATGTTAGACAAACAAATTAATAGTTACTTTCTTTTAAAAATATGTAGAATTTATATTAGCTGACCATAACTACGAAAATTACTCATTAAGAAACCAGTGGCCTAAATACATTTTTTTTCCATACATGTAATGTATTATTATTTTATAAAGCATATATAATTCATGTTAAAAAGTTGTTAGTCATGTATTCACAATAAATTACTTTGTATATTATTTTTTTAATAAAAATATTCTCTTATTTGAAGATTTAGATAATTTAATTTAAAGACGTAAAATATATCTAGTTTTAATAAGTATTGAGCCTTTTCTTGAATAAATATTTTCACTTTTTCATTTTCTCTAAGAACTTCAATCTTATCTAAGTGAAAATAAAACTATTATTAAGAATTTTTTTTGACCATGAATCAAACGCGTTACTAACTTTAATACATTTGACAGAGAATTTCGAAGCACGAAGGTGATTTAATAGCTAAGTGCTATTATGCCAAACGTAAATTAGTTTGGGAAATTCTGGATGGACCTCTTAAGAACAAGATTGAAATTCAATGGTCAGATATCATAGCTATTAGAGCCATCACTCCCAAAGGTGATCATCCAGGAGTTCTTGAGATTGAGGTAAATTCGTAATGTATTTGTTAATTTTTTTTTTCCCTTATTAAAGAACTTTAAGTCAATAATCTAATTCAAGATTTAATTTATCTTTCTCGCTATATATAATTACAATTTATACAGTTGAATGAACCACCTATCCTCTATCGTGAAACAAATCCTCAACCTAGAAAACACACATTGTGGCAGCAGTCAGCTGATTTCACTGGAGGTCAAGTTGGCATTCACAGGTGAGTAAAATTAAACTAGTTAAGTATGATTCTCTAATAACAAATTTATTGACTAGTAAATATTTTTTTTTTTTTCCTAACTTGTGTTTTTTTTAGGAGGCATTGTGTAACATTTCCTCCAGGAATACTTGACAAGCACTATGAGAAGTTGCTAGGTTTTGATTCAAGGCTGAATGAACTAAGCAAAAAGCCTTATCCTAGCATTTTATGTCCATATTTTCCATCGTACAATCCTCATGAGGTTTCAGATTTTCCATTTGACAGTGTCTATGGATCACCACTTTTTCCCAAGAAGCTGAATAATCCTTTTTATTTCTCACCTGCTTTACTCCCTAACCGACGACTGCCTAACAAATCAGCAATGGCGGCAATACCTTTACGACTGTTCAGTTCAAGTTTTCCTATATCAGGTATGAATCATAATTGTTTTATGTAACTGTTTGATTTTAACATATTGAGTGTATATGTGGTTCAATCTGGGGTTGTCGATTTAGTCCATAAAAATATAACCTGCCCTAATTCAATAAGAACATGCTCATCTTGACCATGGTTATGAATCAACTTGTTTATTGATTTGACGGATTTAAGTCCCCCTTCCTCCAATTTAGTCCAACTTGTTCACTTGACAATTTTAAATTTACATACGCATTAAAATTGGTGACAATTGTTACGAATGCAGGTGAGAGGAGAAGCAATTTTGCAAATATCAACCAAAGGAGGGCGCTTTGGGGTGGCCAAGGATCAAACAACAGTTTGATGAATGTTGCTATGGGAAATCAAACTAGTGGAATGTTGCTCGACCAAGGATCAAACAACAGCTTGATGAATGTTGCTATGGGAAATCAAACTAGTGGAATGTTGCTCGACCAAGGATCAAACAACAGTTTGATGAATGTTGCTATGGGAAATCAAACTAGTGGAATGTTGCTCGACCAAGGATCAAACAACAGTTTGATGAATGTTGCTATGGGAAATCAAACTAGTGGAATGTTGCTCGACCAAGGATCAAACAACAGCTTGATGACTGTTGCTTTGGGAAATCAAACTAGTGGAATGTTGGGCGGCCAAGGATCAGACAACAGCTTGATGAATGTTGCTTTGGGAAATCAAACTAGTGGAATGTTGCTCGACCAAGGATCAGACAACAGCTTGATGACTGTTGTTATGGAATGTCGTCAAACTATTGAAATGTTGCGCAACCAAGGATCAAGCAACAACTTGATGAATGTTGCTTTGGGAAATCAAACTAGTGGAATGTTGGGCGACCAAGGATCAAACAACAACTTGATGAACGCTGCTATGGAAAATCAAACTATTGGAATGTTGAGCGACCAAGGATCAAACAACAGCTTGATGAATGTTGCTATGGGAAATCAAACTAGTGGAATGTTGCACAGTTCATCAACAACGCCCCAAGCTGATTGGGTGGTTCCAACCCAGGATGATCATCAGCAGAATAACTCGTTGCCAAATAATGAATTTATCTCAGTTCTAGACTTTATGACGAACCATCTGCTGAACGAAAACAATCAAGTGGCATCCAGCTCCAACGAAAATCTGGACTCAATGTACCCATTGCTCGAGCACCAAGGAAATGAAAGCCTTGTTGCTGCAAGTGATATGCATGACTTATACTCCGGTTATCAGACGGTGAGCAACTATGCAGAGAATGTTGTACCAGACTATGGAATGACTTACGCTGAGCCATTGACTTTTATGTATCCTGAAGAAACAAGTGAAATTCTAGGGCTGGGACAAACCATGGAGAGTTTATTGGCTGATCCTTATTATCAAACTCTCGATGCCAATCAAGGTGTATGATCCCTTTATGAGAAAATAGAAACTAGGGTTCAGGTAGAGTAAGCGATGAAGGGAATATCATTTCATGATATCCCTTTTCGCAAGTACATTTTAGTACCTTATTAGAAAATAGAGAACTTTATGTGACCTCTCAAATTAAAGGGGTCTGTGTTGCTAGTCTACCTTCCCTCTTGTAGGGAGGGTTAGATGTTTTTATTTTAGCCTGTTCTTATCTATGCAAGCTAGCAAAGTGATCACTTTGTTTAGAAGTAAATGAAAATAGACTTTTTTCAAGTCAAGATGGAGCTAGCTGTTGAAACCAACAGATTTAAATTTCAGTTAATTACTTTTAAATCATGAATTTATGCCTGATTTATATGCATGTAGGTATTCGCAAATCAGGAAATGTTATTAGTAAACGAACTGAACTCTCATTTTACATCAATAATATTGTATCTAATGATCATAAACAGGTAGTCCTGAAGACAGACATAATATATATATATATATACCGAGCCTGATTGTAGTCCCTATGTTTATTTAACTATCATTTGCTTAATTATTGTTCTCTTTTACAACCATAAGATCGCTAATCAGCATTACAATAGAATCAAACAGGCAAAAGAACTAATAACCGGAAGGAAACAAGGTATAACCAGCAAGCTTGTTACTGGACAAGTAAATCATTTAGAGGGAATAAAACCGAAAAGAAAAATGCCAATAAAGTACGGTGCACATTTATTTGAAGAACGTTTCGCTATTAGTGAATCCAAATCTCCAAAGGCAATCCAGGAGACAGTTTAACCTTTGTATGCATTCTAACCAACATGGGTTGTGTAGTGATAGGACTACTCCACACTTAACCAGATCGAAGTCTCGGGTTCGAGCCTTGGGTATGGAGAAAATCCTATTGGGAGCGCCACCCCAGAATGGGCCCTGCAGTGTGCAATCCGAATTAGTCGGGTACCAATGAGAGTACTGGACACCGGGTGGGAAACAGAAAAAAAAAACAAAAAAAACTTTGTATGCATTTTAATCAAACCCATGGAATATAAATAGAACAACACTTGGAGAATAGAGAGGCGAAGGTTTACACCATTGGAGAGGAATATTCAATGTGTCTATCGTCCTGAATCGATTTCTAGCAATCTCCCTACTTTGACTTATGAGTTCTAAATACTTTATTGTTTCTATTGCAAGGAACCTTATGTTGGTTGAATTCTTTGATTTTGTTTCCTATTGCTCAAGTTGTTTTAATTCTTTTGTTCAACTATACTGTGTTATTTGTTGTTTGATTGAAGATTCTCAATTGAATGCGTCATTATATCCTGTTTTATTTGGAAAAGATTATAGGATTAGGTAGGAGTTGAACAGCGTACATGGATTGATCATTAGGATTTAAAAGTAGAAGTTATGGATAACTCTAATTTATCGTGATTTATGTGGATGGTTGATTCATTAAGTACTAGGGTAAGTTCGAGAAAACTACTCTAGGATATTATTGTTACTAACTATGGGAGATATTTAAAAGGAAAAATTAGAAATAACTTTGTTTCCTCGTTATCTATATATGTGTAGATGGTTTCATTAAGTACTAGTTCGGGTTTGGCGTAATAGTATCCCTTTCAAATTTTCTTTCCTTTCCTGGAGGTTACTCAAATCTAAATTACCTTTTAATGATGTAATATGCAGGTATGGAGATCGAAGGCCACAAGAATGTCTATGCACCTGAAACCATCAAGCATGTTTTCATTGACAGTGAACCAGCACGCTACTTATGGAAAGCTTTTGGACATCCTATGGGTATCAAATACCAAAGCAAACCAGTAAGAAGTTTCTTAAATGATTGGTGGGAAAACAATGGAAGAAATGCAATTCAGAAAATGATGATCCAGGTGGTGCCAATTGTGATATGTTGGCAAATATGGAGGACTAGATGTTCATGCAGATATGGAACCCAAAAAATGTTTTATATTAGGGGAATGGAGCAACAAATCTTGTGGTACATGAATTCTGCTATGGATAAAGCCTTTCCAATGCAAAAAATGGACTTACAATGGAACCAGTTATGTGAGATGGTTGAGAAATTTAGGCCAAGAACCATTGTTACAGCAATTTCTTGGATCAAGCCTCAACAGGGACAGGTTAAACTCAACACCGATGGAAGTTATTTTGACCACAATGGAAAAGCCGGCATAGGAGGACTAGCACGGGATAGTGTTGGAAGTCTTCTTTTTGCTTTTGCTCTACCGATACAGTGCAGGGATCACAATGACGCCGAAGCTAGCCATGGCGGCACATTTTGCAGTAAAGTGGCTAAAAGCCAGAGGGTACAAGTCTTGTGTTGTCGAAATGGACTCTCTATTGATTGCAAATATGATGCAAAATAGGACCTCCCACAATATGAATTTAAGACCCATTGTAGAAGACACCACAAGATTGATTGTTTCAAATGAGATAACATTCTCCCATTGCTACCGAGAAGCAAACATGGTCTCAGATTTCCTTGCAAAGTTGGCAGCAAGCAGTGGAGAATCTGTGCTATACACCGACTTTGGCCAACTACCAGCAGGAGCTAAAGGCGCTTATTTCTTGGATAAATCACAGCTTCCAAATCTTAGGATTAGATATGATAAGGCCAATTTCTTTGTTAGCTAAGTGTAGTGTTTTGTAGATAGTGTGAATGTGCAACAGGTTCACTGTTTTGTCATATTCTTTTTGCCCAGATTGTTTTGCGATCTTTGATGTATATTGAGGGTAAGGCCTAGTCCCCCCTCTTTCATAATTAATATACATCACCAGGTTTCCATACCTGGAAATTTAAAAAAAAAAAAGTACTAGTTCGGAAGAACTACTCCAGGATATTATTGCTACTAATCAGGAGATGCTTAAAAGTAGAAGTTAGGGATAATTCTATTTTCTCGTGATCTATATATGTGAGTGGTTGATTCATTAAGTACGTACTAGGGTTAGTTCAGGAGAAATACTCTAGGATATTATTGCTATTAATCTAACTCTATTTTGTCGTGATCGCTGTGGATGGTTGTTTCATTAAGCACTAGGGTAAGTTTGGGAGAACTACTCTAGGACATTATTCCTATTAATCAGGACATAGTAGTAGTAATTGAAAAACTCACGAGCAAGGAAAACAGATTTGGTGAGATTATACAGGAGTACAAATCATCAGTTCAATACAATAATTTGGAAAATTATAAAGTTTAATTTCTCATTTAGTTAGTTAATTAGTTACTCTTTTTAGAAAAATCATATATAATTCTATCTTCATCATAGATTACTTAGTACTGATTAATCAATTAGAGCTTGTGATCTAATGTCTTAGTTCTCTATTTAGTCAACTCTAACTTTAAAATCGGATTATAATTATGACAACTCTTATAAGTTTTGAACGTCACAAAGTGTAACAGTAACTGAAGCATGTATAGCTCATAAAAAAAGATAGTACTAACAATTAAACAGAAAACTTACTCAAATTCTTGGCAAAAAGCATCAACAAGCTCCCTTTTAGCCTACTTTTCAAAACCAGGAATGTTTGGAAGTCTATTTTCTCCATAATGTTTTTTTTAGGAATCCACGATATTTTGAGAAAAAGGTTCAAAAACTCTCAAATCGGATAAGAAATATTTGTCGACATAGATTTACCTGAATCATTTATCTATTTATATATAGAAAAGGAAAAATTTCCTGCACAATTAATGTTGTACTAGAATTAATCCAACTCTCTTATTCCTTTTTAGTTGTCATGATTTATCTATTTATATATTCGTTCAAGAGTTAAAAGGATAATAGAAATGGGAAAACTCCTTGACAATTAATGTTGCACTAGAATTGATCCAACTCCGCTGTTCCTTTTTAGTTGTCATCATTTATCTATTTATATATTCGTTGAAGAGTTAAAAGGATAATAGAAAAGGAAAAATATCCTTGACAATTAATGTGTACTAGAATTAATCCAACTTCTTTGTTCCTTTTTAGTTGTCATGATAAGATTTTGCACAATTCTTTAAAAAAAAAAAATTAAGAGTGTAATTTAATAAATATATTTTTTGTTTAATATTTAATCTTTGTCATAAAGGAGTATAACATTAGTGTTTTTATGTTTATCTTTTTTTTTTGGTAAGCAGGATATATATATAATAAAGGAGTAGATAAGAGGGTTAATACAGATTGCTTACTACTTAGTCAGGAACAAAAATAAGCGAATTTAAGTTCTGATAATTAGTACAAGGATTGATACACCTAGTATAATCAGTTCCTAGAATGTCTGCCCAAACATATTGTTGGGCATACACCGGAGGAACTGCCAAAATGGTGGTGCATTGGAAGCATTTCATCTTCGCCCCCTCCTTGGCTAAGCAATCTGCAACTGTGTTTTGCTCCCTAAAACAGTGGGTTACTGGTGGATGACCCACCCTTCTGAGTACACACCTGCAAGCATCCAGAATTGGGTTATAGTGCATGTTTCCCACATTCAGCATATGAATAATTTTAGTAGAGTCTACATTGATTTCAATGGGG
This sequence comes from Capsicum baccatum var. pendulum, assembly GCA_030864225.1. Lineage (NCBI taxonomy): Eukaryota > Viridiplantae > Streptophyta > Magnoliopsida > Solanales > Solanaceae > Capsicum > Capsicum baccatum. The sequence continues at coordinate 268,254,822 of CM061557.1, forward strand.
AAAATTTTTTTGGACTCAGCCAGTTTAAGTCCTTCAAGAAGAGCTAAAAGCTCCATTTGGTTATTAGTTGCATGAGGGAAGCTTTTGAAAAAGCCAATAACCCAGTCCCCCTTGCGGTTTCTAATGCAACCCCCAATACCTCCAATTCCTGGGTTGCCAAGGTACGCCCCATTAGTGTTCAGTTTATATGTTGCATTCACAGGAGGTTGCCAACAAACTTTGATGCAAATATCGTGGTGAGGGTGAGAGGAGGGAGGGGAAAGAGAGGAGAATTCAATGGCATTCGCATAAGCATTCCTAAAGGAAGGAATGCTATTGTTATTATTAAAAATGCTATCGTTTCTGCATATCCAAATCTCCCATAGGCAGAAAACAACAAGAACATTGAGGCTGAGATTATGGTCAGCCGCATTGTTGGACCAGCCTCTGATGGTTTGCAGGAGGTTATCGATTGTAAGGTTGGTTAAGGTAGGAGTAAAGCAGCCGAGTTTTTGGAATAGGCTATGCCAAAGTGTAGTCGAACGGCTGCAAGACCAAAAAATGTGCAATATATCTTCATGGCTATTCTGGTAAAATTTACAAGCAGGATCGATTGGGACACCCATTTGATAAAGAGTACGGTTATAGAGGAGCCTATTATGCTGAATAAGCCACAGAAAGTGCTTACTTTTGTTGAGGATTTTAGAGACCAAATCCAGTTGAAGTTTTGGTTGTTCTCCAAAAGAAAAATGTTAGCAGTGATCAGTTTGTAAGCTGATTTGCTAGTGAACATGCCATTGACAGTGAAGTTCAAGATTTTGTAGTCAGTCTGGTTGAAAGAATCAGGGATGAGGGTGTGGTTGATGGTATGGATGAGTGGCGGAGGAAGTTGGACTGATAAGGGAAAGAAGTCCCAAGTATTATTTTTCCAAAGATCAGACACCTTTAACTCCAGGTGGTTATCTGTCATCGAGCCATGGATAATCTTATTCAGGGAATTGTGGTTGGGGATTCATCGGTCAGTCTAAAAATTAATCTGATCCCCTTTATGGATAATCCACCTAGTAGCTTCCGAACAGATGTTGATGCCCTTGACAATGTTTTTCCAGGTCCTAGAAACACCCTGCAAACTGTTGGTGTGAGTGGTATTAGCATTGGAGTATTTGTTAGAAAGGACCCTTGCCCAAAGAGATTAGGGATTTTTAGTGAATCTCCAAGCTAGGGTTGTGTGGGAGGTAGTGTTCTTGTGACAAGCTTGCTGGATACCAAGTCCTCCAAGATGTTTTGGCCTAGTTACAACTTCCCACCTAAGCATATGCATTTTCCGCTTAAGATCAGTAGTGCCCCAAAGAAAGTTCCTTTGAATTTTGTCGATGTGCTTATTGACCCCGGCAGGAATTGCAATGTATTGCATAGTATGGTTGGGGATGCTATTGAAGGTGGCTCTAGTTAGGATGGTCCTTCCCGCTTGGTTGAGCATTTTGGTTTTCCAATAGGAAAGCTTTGCTTTCATTCGATCAATGATGAATTGAAAATCAGCCTTGGTGGGATGGTTTGTGAAAATGGGAAAGCCAAGGTACCGACCAAAATTTTCCCCAACATGAATGGTTAAGCTAGAGGAGATATTCTGGGAAACCTCGTTAGTGTAGTTCCTAGAAAAAAGGATTTTTGACTTGGTCCTATTGATCCTCTGACCTGAGAAGGAGCTGAAAATATCCAGAACCCTTTTAATAGTGTGATAGTTTTTTTGGTCAACTCTGGCGAAGAGGATTAGGTCATCCGTAAAGAAGAGATGGGAGAGCTTAGGACCCATTCTGTTGATGGCTATTGGGGTCCAGTTGAGAGTGTGTACCTCATAATCAATTCTTCTAGAAAGAAGTTCCATACAAAGAATGAAGAGGTAGGGGAAAGAGGATCACCTTGTTTAATACCCCTTGTATGAGAAAAGAAAGTAGTTTTTGCTCCATTGATCGGGATGGAAATTGAAAAGGTGGAGATGCAAGACATGATGAGCTTATAGAGGAGAAGAAGGAACTTGAAGAAAATCAGGGCTTTCCTAATGAAAGACCATTTGATTCTATCAAAGGCTTTTTCAAGGTCAATTTTAAGAAACATGTTGCCTTGTTTACCTTTCATTTTGGAAAAATAAGTGATGAATTCCTGGACAATTATGGCATTATCTGAGGCCCTTCTATTGAGGAGAAAGATCTCTTGGGTGGGGCCAATGATTTTATTGAGGAAGGGTTTGATCCTATTGGCAATGATTTTTGAGATGATCTTGTAATAGGTGTTACAGAGGCCGATGGGTCAGAAGTTCTTCAATGTGACAACATTTTGACATTTTGGTATGAGGCATAGGTAAGTGATGTTGACCTCAGTATCCATCTCACCAGAAGAGAAAACTTTATTACAAAAGGAGACAAGGTGAGAGCTAGTAGTATCCCAGAACTTTTAGAAGAAAAGAGGGTGGATACCATCGGGACCCGGAGTTTTAGTAGCCTTGAAGTTGAAGACTGTTTTCCTTATTTCAATGAGAGAAGAGATGTTGTCCAGCATAGTGTGAGAGGTGTTTGGAATAGAACCCATAGAGGAAGGATTGGTTGGGGAAGTACTGGAGGAGCTGGAGTGATCCGTGGTGTATAAAGAACTATAGAAAGAGAGGATGGAGTGCTCAATATCCCCTTGAGTGTACAACCAGTTGCCCTGATAGTATTTGAGAGAAAGGATTTTGTTTTTTCTCCTCCTATTGAGGGTCGAGGTATGGAAGAACTTTGTGTTCGCTTCACCCTCAGTAAGCCAATTTACCCTAGATTTTACTTTCCATAATTCACATTCTAACCTAAGAGTTTTCCTGTATTGGTTAGAGAGGGAGTCCTCGAGGTTATGAAGAAAGGAGCTAGTAGGGTAATGAGCGCTTTTTTGGATCCCAACGAGTCTGGCTAGGAGTCGTTTCTTTCTAGAGAAAATATTCCCAAAGACCTCTCTATTCCAAGGAATGCATATGCTCTGAAGGGCAAGAATAGAGCTAGTGAGGTCGTTACTTTTACAAAAAGGCTTGGTTTATAAGGGTGGGGAAGTCGGGGTGGGAGCACCACATGGGTTTCATTCTGAAAGGCTTGTCCTTAAGGGTGGAAGTACCCCCGAGGTTGAACATGATAGGGTAATGGTTAGAGTGGGTTCTAAGAAGGTGAGAGACAGTAGAGTCGGGGAAAAGATGGAGCCATTAAACGTTTGCAAGGCATCTATCAATTCTTTCTAGGATGAGGTTTTTTGTATTTCTATATCTCTTGTTGGTCCAGGTATACCTACTACCCTTATAACCTAAATCCACCAGATTGCAGTGGTTAATGCAGTTCCAAAAAAGGTTAACTTTATTATTCCTAATGAGGTTTTCCCCAAACTTATCATGGGATGAGAGGACTTCGTTGAAGTCACCCCTCACCAACTAGCTCGTGTCAGGATGGTTTTTAATAGTGTCAGCCAACACTATTAGTTGGTCCCAAAGGGTTTTCCTAATTTTCGGGTTAGGGCTAGCATAGACAATACTAAGAAAACAAGAAGAAGGGGGGGGGGGGGGGGGGGGGGGGGGGGGGAATTACCTTAATAGCCACATGGATAGTTTGAGGAGTGATAGAGATGTTCGTGATATTGAACATTTTATCTTTCCACATCAAAACTATACCCCCCGACATCCCAATAGCGGCAGATTGAATTTGGCAGTCAAACCCAAGTTCTTGAGTGAGTTGATGGTGGTCACTCATGCAAGTTTCCAAGAGAGCAAGCATAGCAGGTTTATGGAAGGATATCATGGCATTACAGTGACGTCGAAACTTCCCATTATTAGCGCCCCTAGCATTCCATATTATGAGATTCATCATCAACTTGTTTTGGGGAGAAGGGGGTCCACAGTCACTGTCTTTCCTTTGTCTCGAGGGTCCAGGGGTGGGTGAGGTAAATTGATGTTGATCATGGTCTTCAGGGGGTCTAGTGATATCACAAATTTTCCCCCTGTGAGGATGCTCGGAGACTGGATATTCATTGCAAATTTTGTTAGATTTCATGGAATCAGGATTATCCACATCTCGCTTACTAATTCTGCGAATTTTAATCCTATCTGTCTGTCTAGGGAGGTTGCCTCTGTTATGAGAGCTTTCATTGTTGCCAGGATGGCTTTCATTTCTCGATTACTTTACTTTAGCATATCCAGAGTTTTTCCTCTTTCCCAAATCTCTGAGGGTAGATATCTGGCCAGTGGTGCCTCCACTTGAGAAGGAAAAATGGCTAGGGGAGACATGGGGGGACCATTCAGTAGTAGAAGGAGGTTGTGGGGGGGAAAGAAGGGAAGAGTCTATGAGACTTGATTGAGGGAGTAAGCTAGAGTCTTTGTGGATATGGTCCCTTGTAGATTCAGATGAGCAGTTTCCATCAGGGCTGTTATCCAGAGGTTGTTGCCGTAGTTGGCTAGACTAAGGTTTAGGGCTTCCTTCGCTAGGAGTGCAAGGTACTGTGGATTTTGGATCACCACTTAGATCTGTCTCCCTTCCACCATTTCGTGGACATTGATTGACATGTCCTGGAGTCCCATTTCTAACCACGAGATTGGGGCATAATCCAGGGGGAGAGGTTCGGAGATTAGAGTTAAAGGGGAGAGGTTGTTCATGTTGAGATGAAGAGTTCTCAGAAAAAGAAACATTTGTGGAGAGAGGATTTTTATAGAGAGATATGGAAATGGCATGGCTCTTGTCCAGAGGCAAGTAATGATTGTGGAGAGTGTTCTCCGAGGAGGTGCAGTCAGGAGAAACAGAAAGTGTATTTAGCTTGGGGGGAGTGAATTTTTGATTGAGAAGACCATCGGTAGTCATATCACTCTGGCTTTTGGAGTTCTCTGCTTCTCGAAGGGCCTCAAATCTATTTGTGGGGCCTAGCTTTGACTTGCTACTATTAGAATTTTTGGAAGAAATAGGAGGGGGATGGTTTTGGTGGGCCTTAGCGGGTTGGCCCTTTGAAGAGGAGAAAGAATTATCAGCATTCGCTTTGGCCCATACAGAAGTATTCTTAGAACTAGAAGGGGTATTAGCATTTGCTTTGGCCCAACTGTTAGGGTTGTGGTGAGTATTTGGGATATACTGTAGAGACCACCCACTATTTGGGTTAGTATTAATGGGCATTTTTCCAAGTTTAGCCAAACTAGACCGGTCCAAGGAATTTGAAGGATCCTTACCCGAATTTTGATGAGAACCCTCCTGAGGTTCCACCGGAGGGATTGGAAATTGAGAGGGATCAAGGAACTTACCTGATTCTGGATCGTAAGACTTGGAATTTATATTCGATTTGTCAAATTTGTTTGTACCTGTTGTTGAAGATTGGTCTTTCCTACTTGGTTTGTTACCTCGTTTTGCGAAAGATACAGTCTTCCATTCTTACACCACCTCTTTGGACTGGTTGTGTTCCGTTGTTCCCACATCCGCATTGTTAAGATTGTCTTCGCGAACGGTATATGTGAAACTGCACCCTTTATTAGTGTGACCCAATCTGCCATAATTAGTACACAAAAAATCCTCTCCCTCGCAGGAAATTTGTTGTACGTGGTGACCGATGATTATAGAGGTGCAGATAGGGTTCTCCATTTGAACTTGCACACAGATACGCGCGTAGCGTCCTCTAAGAGAGGAAGATGTACATGCGTCTATTTTTAAGAGCCCTCCGATTTCCTTTCCAATTCTTTCTAGAATCGCGTTGTCGTAAAATTCAGTTGGTAGGGAAGGTAGTCTTACTCAGATAGCTGATGATATGATTTTGGCTCTGCTGGGTACAAAGCTAGGCTCCCAAAACCTGGTTGAGACATACGAGCCGGCGTCGAACCCAGGCCTTCGAGGAGAATCTTCTTCTGACTTGTCTCGAGAGCAAGTTTGACTGTATTGTAGTCCTCCCCTAAGTCGGTGAGGACGATGTTTTCTTAGAGTTTCCATAGATCTGAAAGTTTCGATCAGAGTACTAATGGTTCAGTCTTCAGCCTACACATTTTATAATAACAGATCTTTTCCGGGGACAGTATAACCGTTGCTTATCTTCTTCCGATAGATGGATGTGTTTGTCCGCCGCTTCAGGATCCGCATACCCCAATCTGTCGAAATCCATGGGTGAGTCTACACTCCCATGAATGTTGTTACTTGTGTTTTCTGCTGCTTCCTTATAAGACAATTTCCTTGGTGGGTTCGCCTCTATGCTAGCCGGAGTTGGGCCAGGCGGATCCGGCGGTGGAGTCAACGATGGTGGGTCTGGGTTGTTTTGTTCAGAAGGAGAAGACATCTCATTGAACTTTTATCACTATATTTTTTTTATGTTTATCAAAAATACCTTATTATAACCAAAATTTCATATGTTGACAAATTCTGATAATTCTCATAAAGGCCACAGCTCATTAGGCCCAATAACATTAGGCCTGAGCCCAATATAAAATGAGTTGGTCCGGCCCGATCTTCATTAAACTAAATTCATCACTCTAAAAACCCTAGTTCCCAAAAGGTTTAGACATTTTCTCTCACATCGCCGACTGAAATTTCTTCTTCGGTCGCCGAAGTTTCGCCGGGATTTGAATCACCGGAAACGTTCTCCGACGAATTAAAACATGGCGGGAGGAAAGATGAAGAAAGACAAGCCTCAACGAGGCTCCTCAGCCGCCGGTGCTGCCTCAAATCCTCACTTTCAGGGAGGAATATCGTTTCACAAGTCGAAAGGTCAGCACATTCTGAAAAATCCGTTATTGGTTGATTCTATTGTCCAAAAAGCGGGAATTAAATCGACTGATGTTATTCTCGAAATTGGTCCTGGTACTGGTAACCTTACTAAGAAGCTTCTAGAAGCCGGAAAGTCTGTTATTGCTGTTGAGCTTGATCCTCGTATGGTTCTCGAATTGCAACGAAGGTTTCAGGGAACTCCTTTATCTAATCGACTAAAGGTAACTTATTTAGTTTGATCATTTCTTTTTTGCGAGATATTTATTGCTTAAATTATTGAAATGTGAAGTTAGTACAGCTTTGAAGAGAAAAAAATCTTTTTTTTTCTAGTTAATTATATTTTTTGCAATATTAAGCTTTGGAATAAAGGATTTTTAATTGAAACGGAATTTAGTGTTTGTTATAAATGTGAATTGGGTCAGTGATGTTTGATTGGTTGGTAATATGTTATAAGGGTTGGAAATATGTGCTTAATCATACTTATTGTTTGGTTATATTGTGATTTGGAAATGTAGTGCTTCTTGTTTAGATAACATTTTGTTTGAATGTCATCTTGAGGAAGAAACTAACTACAAGTTCCCGTTTGGATCGGTTCATGAATGAGTGACGCTAAATGTTTGGCATGTCTCTTATTATTATCACGCTTAATAGTCACATTCCAGGAAATTAACTAATTCAGCCACTAATATGTTTTGAAGACAGACGTTTTGTTGATAGAAGGTTAAGCTCATTCCAGGTAATAGTTGGATGAAAGATGAATTAATATCCTGAGGCGAGTGTTGGTTTGGAGTTGGTGGCGGCTCAGTGATTCTTTTTAATTATGGCTGCTTTTAAGTATGGTAGAATGGCCTATATAGTAATGTTTTTTCTTAATGACTCACTCCACAGTTCTACAAGGGATAGAAACAGTTACTTATCTAAGTTCGACATCACCCATAAGGTGGTTATGGGATGTGATCCCAATAACTTCTTGTGATTATTGTACACTTCAATCAGTAACCTTCTCTTTGGAATGGAACTGACATTATTACTTGTCTGACTTCAGCTTGAAATGGTTTCCATTATGAAACCAGATCTGATCTGTTTCACTCAATTTCCAGAGAGATTGCAAATTCTATGTTAACTGAATTCTCAAACTAGAAGATTAGATATTCTCCCAACTGCGGGGTCCAAGGATGTGGTTTTGACTTTTATTCTACTGTGTTTTTTTCATTTTTGATTTTTTGGGTCATTTTCTTCATATCTTGTTTCTTTTTTCTTTTTTTGGATTTGAAATAGATCTGTGCACAATAAGCCGATGCTCTGGATGATATTGTAAATGAAGGAAGCATGGTTATGTGTACAGAAATTGAATTGAGTCGACATGTCTGCTCCCTCTGATTTCCCATGATTTGGGGGCCTGGTTTAGACTCACATCCATTCCATAATTATCATCGATTATGCTATGTATTTATTTATTACTTGATCAAAAAAAAAAAATTATGAAAAATTGGCTCTGACAATTGCCTCCTTAAACAATAGACTTGCTTTCTCTTATCAGTAAATAGTGATCTATGGGCGCATACATTACTGAAACTGTTCTACATGATTTATAATTACATGCCTACTTATCATGGTCATGCCTTAGCAATATGAAGCTAAGAATGCATTTACATAATAGACTATTCATGTCTTGTCATTCTTCATTTATGTTCCTTTCGTTTTTATGACTAGATATTATCCTTGTTTTCATTTAAGTGCATGTCCCATCATCATCTGTGTACATTGAGGTGCTGATGCTGTTCTCATTTTCTGGGCTGCAGGTTATTCAAGGGGATGTTCTCAAGTGTGATCTCCCTTACTTCGACATATGTGTGGCTAACATCCCATATCAAATATCATCTCCTCTTACCTTCAAATTATTGGCTCATAGGCCTTTATTCAGAGCTGCAGTAATAATGTTTCAGAGAGAATTTGCTATGAGGCTTGTTGCTCAACCTGGTGATTCTCTTTATTGCCGCCTTTCTGTGAACACCCAGCTATTGGCCCGAGTATCACATTTATTGAAGGTAGGAAAGAATAATTTCAGGCCGCCACCAAAGGTTGATTCTTCTGTAGTTAGAATTGAGCCTAGGGGACCACTTGCTCCTGTCAATTTTAAGGAGTGGGATGGTTTGGTCAGGATCTGTTTCAACCGGAAAAACAAAACTATAGGTTCTATTTTTAGACAAAAGTCCGTGCTCTCCATACTGGAAAAGAACTATAGAACTTTGCAAGCATTACAACTCACCGAGAAAGCTCCGTCAGATGATATGGAAATGGCTTTGGATGTATCTACCTTGGGAGACTTGAGTATGGATGACGATGGAAATGATGACGACGATATGGAGATGGATGATGGTGATGCTAAAAGAGCAGACTTCAAAGAGAAAGTTTTGGCAGTGCTGAAGGAAGGGAAGTTTGAGGAGAAGAGATCTTCCAAGCTCGCACAAGCAGATTTCATGCATCTCCTTTCTCTCTTTAACAAAGCTGGAATTCATTTTTCTTGATTCATAGGGCAGCTAGCCATACAAGCCATGCATGTGTTTCTTCTTTCTCCTCGTGGAGATCCAATTTTGTTTCCTTTATAATGATTTTAAAGCTTGAAATTTGTAGATAATTTGCACTTAGAACATTTCCCGATATGGTGGAGTTTTAAATGAGTAGAAGATTTTCTCCTTTTAGCCTGCAATTTTGGGCATCTTTGACTCTTGAGGAAGTGCTAATCTAGTCGAGTTGTTGCCTCTTGGTGCACAATTGAAGTCATCTTCTAGCTCAACTCTTCCTGCATCTGCGCTTTCATTTGTAGGCCATGGTGCTGCGTAAGCGTCGATCTTTTGCACTGTAATTTATAATCTGAAGTTCTTAATTTTTCACTTTACAATAACAAAGGTAAAACAGGATTTACAACTGTGTGCAACACCTGGTTGTTGATTGATTTTACCTTCCATATTTTGATCTTAGGCTGGATCTAATCTTCAGGCAGTTGATCTAGTTTGCCCATAATTTTCTATTTTATCCAAAGTTACCGAATTTATAGTGTTAGAATCAGTAGGAAATTGATGAGGGGGGAGGTAGACAATAAAGAATAAGCGCCTACAGAATTGCTCTAGATAGTCGTACTTGCACTAGTAGGAAAAAAACAACAGATAGCTGCACTTAGCAAGGCAACCAAGATCTTATTCACGAGTTGAATACAGCGGTATGCTGTTGAGCTTTACATTTCACTTTTCAGTGGCATAATGTTGCTTGTAGTCCATCGGAAACAACCTCTCTACTTCAACTGAGGTAGTGGTATGGTTTGCGTACACTCTACCCTCCTCAGACCCCAGGGTATGTTGTTTTTGAATGTTGCTAGTGTAGAAGTTAGCCGTACTGATTGGGTTCAAGAACAAAATCAATTGATTATGCAGTTACAAACAAGTACGCTACCTCAGTTTGATTCCTTTTTTTTTCTCTTTTTGATAAAAACAGTTACACTTCATTACAGATCATAGATAAAATAAAGCAGTTCCCTAGCAAGGGAGTACCAGCTTGGTCGAAAGATATTATTTCATCAACTTTGTATAACTGATGTGATCCAGATAGTGAAACTTCAGCCACCAGTATATACTATTCCCATGAACAAGCAAGAATGATGTCTTGTGACCAAAAATAACTTCTTTGAGCTTTTTCTCCTGCAATATAAGGCACCAGTAAAGCGGCCTCCGGGTGCCATAAAATGGAGCTGAGAGCTGCAAATGGAGTAATGTTATCCAATTTCAGTATCAACTGGCCAGGGGAACCCGAAAGCTAAGGTTAAGAGGTCATTCTTCATCCTTGTCTAATGATGTTGAAAGAAAGCTCAAAATGAAGTCATCAAGATCCCCTTCAAGCACAGAATCAGGATCTGAAACTTCATAATTTGTCCGGAGATCTTTGACCATGCGATAAGGCTGCAAGCATGATACAGAGCAGTTATGATGACTACACGAACCATGGCTATGAAGGTAAAAATGAAAAGTTGAACTGTATGAAACATACATGGAGCACATAAGTACGTATTTGGTTGCCCCAACTGATCTCAGTGAGAGATTGGGTATGTTGTGCATTCATCTGAGCCTGTCGTGCCATCTCAAGTTGGTCCAAGCGCGATTGAAGCACAGCCAAGGCAGAAGCCTTGTTTGAATGCTGTGACCTTTTGTTTGGACAAATATTAGAGCACTAAAAATTTCCATCTCTTCTTCTGTTTCTCAATGGAAATGAAAGAACCTTTCTTATGTATTTTAGATCATAGATGCTTACCTTTCATTCTGACAAGAAGCAGTAATGCCTGTGGGAATATGAGTTATCCTAACAGCACTCTCAGTTGTGTTAACAGACTGACCACCAGCTCCCCCGGATCTAAAACGCTCAATTCGAAGATCAGATTCATTGATTTGAACACGAGTAGATCCATCTCCCAAAATTGGAATTACAGCAACTGCGACAAAGGAAGTATGCCTTCTCTTTGCGCTATCAAATGGCGAGATGCGTACCAGACGATGCACTCCTACCTCTGATTTAGCATATCCAAAAGCATTTTCACCATCAACTTCGATTGTTGCACGCTGATAACAAGTGGGAGCAGAAATCAGCAGAGCATTTAAACAATAGCTAACTAGTGCAATGACCGAAAATTTAAACAAAAAAAGAAAAGAAGAGGAAAACTTCCTGGTTTCAGGTCAAATAAGAACCTATGGCACTTTTCTTTTTTTGGTTGGTAGAACCCATGAAAAAATTCACAACCCATATTTTAAACAGACATTAATTATATGTCTTAACGATTCTGTTTCTCCCAACGGCATGCATTACAAATAATTTTTTTTTTTTTTTTGGAATAGCTATAGAGTTCTCAGAATGCACAAATTTCACTTTTCATACCTCTTAATAGCTAGAGAGTTTTCAAGTAAAAGAAGAAAATAAGGTAAGAACCTAGACCTTGATTCCTGCAATCTCACCAGGCATTTCATCCACAACAGAAACACCATATCCTTTATGTTGAGCCCATGATTTGTACATCTGCATGACCATTGAAGCCCAATCCATGCTCTCAGTACCGCCAGCTCCAGCTTGCACCTATACAGGAAATAACAAGTCTGTCAGCATTCATTTTACGAAAAACATGATTGCAGATGTCAACAACTCGAGTTGCTTTTCTTATGAGGCGTCCTTGTAAGTTTTTGGGGACAAGATGGGACAAGTAGAGATAAGTACTCAATCAAAAACCAGGGAGACGAAAAGTTCTCCAAGCTAAAAGATATATGTTTGACAATTCAAAACACGGTCTGAGCTTCAGAGGGACTAACCTCTATATAACAAGAGCAATAATCATGCTCCCCGGATAATAATGCTTCAAGCTCCTTTTGTTTTACGTTCCTTCTAATCCTGAGTAGAGCTTTCACTGATTCCTGCACTCAAAATGACTAATAAAATAGGAAGAAATGCCAAGTCACAATAGAATTTCTCACAAAATTGATCCAATAGGCAAGTACCATATGGTCCCGAAGTGGCAGAATTGAATTGGAGTATCCCAAGATACACTCTCTTGATAGGAAAAAATATAATGTTTTATCACGTAAATTATGACACAAGTTATATATAAGTTTCACTTCTTTATAAAAATCATTCCATACCTATACCCTTTAGGAAAAAACAATACCAACATTGCATTTGCCGGTAATAGAGTAAGTGAACAAACATTGGTAACAATAGCCGAGAATTTCAATGTTCCAAGTTCATTCCTGGTCAAGGCGTCAAGCCAAGCAATCAGTTTGAAGACAGAGTTAAAGATTTAGTAGTATATTTATTTATTCACTCTAACAAGCAGGTATTGGGCAGTTGAGACTTGCAAGTCAGGTTCAAAATTATTACATGCTCCCTCCATTTTCTAAATAAGTGCTCCTTTTGGCTTGCTCACTCCTAGAAAATTAAAGGTCACTTTACCAACTTACCCCTAATTAAATTTTATCTCTTTCCAAGTTGACATTAATTACTATATTTAAACGCAAGGGCACATTAGGAAGATTATGATCAAAGTATTCTTGAAGCCTTAAACATCATACACTTATTTAGGAACAGATCACAACCCAAAAGGAGCACTTATATTAAGGAATGGAGGGAGTATAGTAGAACAAAACCAAAAAAATTGATCGCCTCCTTATTTCACTTTCAGTCAAACCAAGCAGTCAATTTCATAAAGAAGATGGAGTTACAACAACAACAACAAAAAACCCAGTGTATTCCCACATAGTGGGGTCTGGGGAGGGTAAGATGTACGCAGTCCATACCACTACCTCCGAAGAAGTAGCAAGGTTGTTTCCGATAGACCCCCGGCTCAAGACACGAGATAATAACCAAATCCAATAAAGAAGATGGAGTTACAAACTTATTTATTTGTCAAACTAAGCAAGAATTGGGCTGTCGGTACTTGCATATCAGCCCCAAGTAATACAGTAATCATTACTAAGAACTAGATTGTTAGGTAAACAGAATCAGAAAAGAGGTAACTACAAATTAAACGGAACCCCTAGGATCAAAACTTACTGATATTTAAATAAAAGTACTGATATAAATCCAACGATATGCCTGAACAAACTGAACTTAGGAGGGAGAATCGTGTTTGAGATTTGCACCATTCTGAACTAAAGAACCAAGTGGAATAGTGTAACAACGAAAACATAGAGTGGCAGACTCCATTCCAAGCAATAAACAAATTTAAGCTCACCAATTCCAACTCTGGATCATTCTCTTCCCGCGCAAGCTTAATCATGTCAATATGTTCAACCAACTCTTGTTCAATAGCCATAACATCCTCCACTTTGTTCATTAGAGAACCATGTTCGCGGCTGATCTTCCCGGCGTGGACGGGGTCATCCCAAAGATCTGCCTTATTGAGCTGAGCTGAAAGCACTTCAAGCCTATCCATTAGCCTTTTCCACTATAAATGGGAGCAAACAAACAACACCAACAAAAAGACTAAACTCATTAAATAGAATTAAAACATTCTCAAAGAGAGCAATCTAATATCTTACTTCAGTGAAATAATTATCTCAATCTAAAGAATAAAAATAACATTCCCTTAAACATGCCCAAGTACAACTAGAGTCTCCTGTCGGACAAGTTATGTTAGTTATCAGTTGCTATTACTGCTTTTATTACTTTATAGAAACATTGATCAATCATTTTAGTCCATCTGGAACCCGGCCATAATACTGAAGTTACTACATTCAATTAACAAATACAACGATTAGAGGATTCATCAAGGTCTTATTATTTTCACACTTGTCGTAAACCTACAGCAACCCCCCTTTATCTGCGCCTGAGACCAACTATGTTGAAGCTCACATTGGTCCGTTCTCAGTTCTCTCCATGTCCATCACCACCTCAATACCCTCCTCCCAACCCCCCCCCCCCCCCCCAAAAAAAAAAAAAAAAAATTCACCCTACTGTTGAATTTTTGTAAGGAGAAACTACCACTATCAGACACAAACTGTAGAATTATGTCTTTCAAACAGAACAAAAAAAACATAAAAATCATAAACTTATATTTCTCACCGGATAAGCACAAAGATCAGCACTTTACCATAAATATCACAAGGTTGTCTCTCTTTTTCTTCATCAATAAGCAAAAAGTTCACAGCTTTTAGTGATATGGTCAACCTAAATTAAGTAATCCCTCCGTTCCTTTTTACTGGTAACATCTCGCTTTTTGAGAGTCAAGCTGCATCAACTTTAACCAATATTTAAAGATGTATTCTTTCATCTTATAAATATGAGAAGAATTGGACCTTAGTAATTTTTCATACAGTTTCCAAACATATAAATTTAAAATTTAGGATATCGAATTATGTTAATTAAATTTAGCTTGAAAATTAGTCAAAAATTGAGTGACAAGTAAAAAGGAACGGAGACAAAGACAACAATTAGAGAAAGATGGGGATACCTTGAGTCGTTTCTTGATAAGATGAACAGACTGAGCAATGGAAGAAGCATGTGATTTCCAATCATTCTCAGTATCATCAACTATATTCCAATTTTTAGCAATAATTCCCTCGACAGTAAGTCCATCAGTAGTGGTGGGCTCAATAACAGGTTCCGAGCTGAAAAACCGAAAACCCCATAAAGACCCTGATGGGGTTTTTGCAATTGCATTGAAAATTGAAGAGAACAATAGCTTATTTATTATTGTATTGGATGAATTGTACAAAGAATGAAAAATAGACAAGTTATTACTGGAAATGGAATTATTAGGAGATTGAGAAGAAAGTGAAGTAAAAGAAGAAGAAGAAGAAGAAGAAGAAGAGAAGAAGAGGAATTGGCGTGTGGGGATTCGATAGAGCTGCTTTGATCTTCTCCCTAATCTTTTCAATACTAAAAATGACATTTTTTTTTTCTTTTGGTACTTTCTGTAATGGACTTTGAGGAACCTTAAAGCCCAAAGGTTTAGGGGAGGGTTTAAGCATTCAGATTTCGGAGAACCAAAGCGCACGACACGACGACGACGTCCAACTTGTTTTACAATGGAGTGGCCATGAGCTATAAGCAATAAATTGTTAGGCATAAAATAGGCATTATTTTATTTTATTTTATTTTATTTTTGGTGGAAGGTAGTATCAGTTAGTATAGAAATTATTTATTTCATTATTTATATTAATATGTTTATTCGGGTGATGTGCAGTTAATATTAAAGATATAATTACGCTATACATTATGTAGAATTTATATTATACATTTGTATATTTGAAAAAGAATTATTTAAATTAGTATATTAGTGAGTGATACCTTTAAGTTTATTTATTTTTTTTACATCATATATCGCTAATCCTAAGATGAAACTTCCTCCGTCAAAAAGTTAAAATATTGTGTTGCTTTGGATAGATGTTTTTGTAAGTATACAAATGCATGAAAATTTAATTATTATAAATAAGGTTAGAAAAATATAGATAGATATTAGTAAAAAATTTCCTGTCTTTTCATTTTGTGTGACCCCAAATAATAAAGTAGATGTGATAAATAAAAAAATTCAGCATATCTGTTCATTCTTAAAATTCTTGTAAAGCGAAATAATTACTTTGTCATAAATTTATTGTACTCGATTTATATCTTATCTAACTCTATATTTTATTTACTACAGAAACAAAATATTTTATATATAGCTTTTACATTTTAAAACCTGCCACAATCATTATCAAGTTTCACTATGTCTTGATATATGATAATTTACATTACTTTAGAGATGAAATCATTTTTTATATTCATGATTCTTTTAACGGACATACACAGACAATATTACAAATAGTTGAAGAAATTTTATAATCTCTCTGTAAATTAGATCATTGATGCTCTTTACTTCCTTCTAATGGTAAACTAGGTGATAATCGAAATATTTTTATAAAACACCTTACAGTGTCCTTTTACATCACTCTTTCCTAATTCCTTGCCTCTCTTTCAACAACCCGACAGGAAAAATTGAATTTTGAGATGAAGAAAATATTTAGAATTTTATTGTCACAGGTAGTTGGCTTCTTGATCTCTCAAGTAGTTGTAAAGTCTGCATACATTTTATCTTTCTCGGACTTCACATGTAAAATTTTATTGGGTATGTTATTGTCAGAGGTATTTGTAGTTGGATTAAACTTTCTTGAGTAAAAAATAAAATGTTTATTTTTAAAAAATGAAATAACATACCAAATATAGTACTATAAATTTATCATGCATTGTATCAACTCTTAACAAAGGTACACTTAGTAATATAACTAGTGATTAAAAAAAAAAGATATATGTAATTAAAGAAAATAAATCATACAATTACTCGATAATTTATCGGTAGATACATCAAGAGTATAAAATGAGGTTATAGATTAAAATTTATATAATTTTGATACAGAATTACATTCTTGACTAATGTCATGTATAATTTTTTCCGTCCTCTGTCGCATGAAACATAAAAAACTAATATATCGTGTATATAAGCAAATCAAGTAGATATTAATACGAATCAATACCACTAATACAGAAGTACATAGTAAGTGAAATAAATCATATAATATAATTTTGAATCGCTCCTTGTCCGACTGTCTCATTAAGAATCCTCTTCTTTGCAAATCCAACAATAACAACAACATACAAAGTAAGATCTGAAAATCTTTACAAATTCAAATAACAAAAATGATTCAATTGAGATAAATATTTTATTTTTTTATGTAATAAGAATTGACATTGATAAAGCAAGCAAATACCACCACAATTTTTTTGGTTGTGGACAAATAACTTGATTTGGGTCAATAAAATTTGTAGATCATTTCCTACTACTTTTATAACTTTAATTTAATTAGTAGCAGTACTAACATTCACTTAAAAATGAAATTCTAATAAAATCTGTACATATTAGATTGATTTTAATCTAACCACGCTTGCATGACTTGATTAATGGAAAAAAATCTAAGTTGTAAATGTAATTCAGTTATAAATTCATCATCATCATGGGACGAATAAAAACTGTTGAGAAAACTTGTTTATACATATTGATTTATTTTTATTTTTAATTTAATATGTAACAAACTATTAAAACTATTCTCAATTTTGAGAACATATTCACATGCTTATTAGACCACAACAAACAAACATTTTGTAAGATTCAGTAAGCTCAAAACTTTATCATCTTTTAACTATTATATTTTAATTATCATTAAAATTTTATACTGTTATATAACATGCAATTTTTCATTATCTTGCGATGATTTAATGTCTTTGATTATTACTTTCCGTTAATTAGATATAGAATTTTCTTATTTTTAAAAATTTAATATATTTTTACAATTTTAATATAGTGTGCAATTAGCAATATCAAATTCACATTCAAAATTAAAAAAAAAAAAAAAAAAAAAAGGTACTCACATCTAATGCATTTGTTTCCTTGTCACCAAAAAATTCAAATCAAGCTTTGTCCATATATATCCCAATTACGCCTTCACCTGCATGTGTATAAGTGCAATGCATATTTCATACATATCCCAACTACTCTAAGCAAATCATTTATTTTATTATATAATTACGACTTTAAGTGCCATCATGATCCTTGATTTTGAATCGTAACATTCTTACTTTTATCTATTGATGCAAGTAGTATGAGATACATTGAGCAGTTCATTATGCTGACTTTTTTTTTTTTCTTAATTTAGAAGACAAAAGTTTAACTAAAACAAAGATGTATGCATTGATGTAAAACTTTTGTTTGGGTGAGGTAATTTGATTGTTTTAGTAAAAAGATTGAAAGATGAAGAATAAGGTTTGAATGAAGCTTTTTTTTTTTGCAGAAATTCTATACATATAACCAAGTGCATAATATCCCAAACAGTGATATCAAGGATCAATTATGTCAATTGAGAGGAAGAAAGACCAAGACAAACATATTTGAAATTAGCAAAAAAAAAAAAAGAACTTTTGTGCTTAGAAGGATATCATCTCCATTTTCAATTTTTTTCATAAAGTCTGGACTCATAAAATTTTGGGGGAATAACGAATTATGTCGCTCTGTTCAAACTGCAATGGATTGTTCTTGGGTATGATCCACTGAAAGATTTTTTATCAAATTGGTAAACGAATAAACTAAATGTTAATAAGCCAAACACCTAACTGTTGAAATCACAATTTATGAACTAAGGCAACTAATGCAACACTCGATTAAGGAACATAAAATTAATCCATAGTGAACACGATAATAATTATCTTCCAAAGAAGAAATAAAGAATAAAATATCCTACGAGAAAATAATACTATATAAATAGGAGATGCATTTATTTAAATGTCTAAAAAAATCTGTTTAAGCACTATTTCTTTAGATTTGAAAGGATATAATTCATAGAGATTAGAAAATCGAGATACAAAGAAGTTGAATTTGTAGTAGTTGTCATTCAAAAGCATAAAACTGTAAAAGGTAGTTAATGTGCAGATTAATTTATGTATTTTTTTTTTTCATTTTGAATAATTTTTTTTTTATTCTTTTTAAGTAGAATTTTTGTAGTGTTGACACTTGTCGCTTTTGTATCTCCTATTATATATAGATAGATATGATGAAATACGTTATCCAATATAGATAGTGAAATAATTAATTTCGAAATTAATTATTTCATAATAAGTCTTTCCAATCAAACAACTCCTAGCTAGGCTGGAAGGATAGTATTGAAAGATTTAATACATATATTACTATATTAGTCATGTATTGTTTAGAAATAATATATAATCGTGTTTTTAAATATGGTCTCGAACATCTATAGTCTTCAATTTTGAAAGTGTACTAGTAGGCAAGTTTTATATAGCAAATCACAATTTGACATATAAAATGCATGTGTTACTTATTTCAATTTTATGATAGTTTTGAGTGTTCACTTGTCCACCCAAAATTGAAGGATGTTGATGTCAACTAAAGTCAAGTTAAAGAGAACATTTACAAATTATGCCTATTATTTAATCCTTTATTCTGATATAATTTTTAATTTATGTATAATTAACAAATAGTAGCAAATCATGGTATTTACAATACATGAGCTATTAATAAACATAGATCTTTTTTTTAAAGAACTGCCGTTAATACACGTGAATAGAAAATAGCCCTAATATAACTAATCTCATCATTACCATTATACTATATTGAGAATTATTTTTATACACTCTACCAATCATCTGAACATGTTCCATCAGCAACCATAAGTTCCATGAAATTTACCCTGTCCCGAGCATATTTTGACTATTACCGCTTTAGTAACTGAGACAAAAGAAATATAAGTGCAGAAATAGAACACTCCACGTTAAGACCCACAAATGAAGCATACGTCCAAATTCAGTAATTTCTAGTTTGACTTACAAAATGAACAAAGACTTTAAGATCATTGACAAAGCTTTGCTTGATCAGAACTTTTCTACCACAGTGGATAGGGACGGACACTAGATAATATGCTTCTCCCACAGAGCCTTCATTTCAATAGCTTATAGGCAAGGCAGGCAGTAAAATGCTGATTGAAATTTCTCCACTTCAAAATTCCTCGTACAAATTTCCAACCAAAACTGAGTTGGTATCTTCAACTGGAATTATTGCCGCATATAATACAACAGCATATGTGTCTGCCTAATTTAACAGTTACATCCTGCACTTCCAACTAGCCCCCAAAAGGCGAAAAATTGACATGTACAAATAAAGAACCCGTGACCTCTTGAGTACAAATTGTGTAAACTGCTTGTTTCATAATGCAGGTCTTGCGCCTCAAACAGCGGAAGTAGATAACCATGGATAAATTAGATACCAGAAGGATTAGTATAGAACTGTCTTTTGACTGCAATGAACCATGACTAGCTAAGAGTAATACTGATTATTTGGCTGAATGTTATTGAAGTGTCAAATTACAGCTTCACCATAAATGAACTTTTACAACTGCACCCACCCACTGCACTTGGATTAGTAGATACCTGCAGAAAATAAAAGACATGTACAAAACCAGTTGAATGAAAATCCGAGGCTACAAACAGAAATTGAAATGGTCCTAGTGCCAGTTAAAAATCACATCAAACATTAACAAAAGAAAATTCCGGAAGCAATGCGAACATTAGGATATAGAGGGTAATAAGCATCATGTGGTCTCTAACTCTGACGTTATGTTTTTTCTAGTTTCAGCGGGTTGAGGAACTTGAAAGGAGCAGAATTATGGAAGTGGTGGTAGATGAGTTAAACTCAATCCTTATTCTCAAGAACTCCTTCAGCTACCATGGTTATGGAAAGATGAACAAACTAGTACTAACCTTACCAGTTTCCGAAAAAAAAAAAATAGTACCCAGTCGAGCCTACAGTCATCATGTTCATCCAGGGAGCTGGACAGCACGTCCATATGGGTCCAAAGAAACATAGGCAGTGTGGGAAAACAAATTGAGGTGGAATTTAAGGGTTGTGAAGAGGAAGCACTAGCATTATTCACAAGAATTGAATGAACAGGACTTCCGGAAAGGAACAAATACAAATTAGAACTCCAGTACTACAAAAGGATAAGTGTAGCAGAGAATTGCAAAGACTTTTTGCGGATTCGGATGAGAAGGGACTGGGAAGCAAGGACATTCTTATGCTGGGATGAAATTAAAAAAAAAAAAATATCAGCTGGAAAGTGAGGGGATAAAATTGCACTCAGAAAAGGGAAATTATTAAATCATAGAGTTACTGACAAAGCTGACTTATATTGTTTTCAGGAAACAAAAGTTTAATAATGGAGGGGGATTGGGTTAGACAAGTCTGACCAAACAGATAGGTAGATAACAGATTTCTTGAGGCAGAAGCCACCAGGGGGGAAATTATAATTCTTTGGGATAAAAAGAAACTGGGAAGCAGTTGATTGGGTAAAGGAGCATACTCAATATCACTACAGCTCTTTAGTCTTGTGTCTGATTTATATGGGCTATTTTGGCAATCTATGAACCTCATATGAAAGTAAATAGAAGGGAACTTTGGTTTGAACTGGCGGCAGTCCAAGGGCTTTGGCAAGCTCCACAGGCAAGAGATTTCAGTGTTGCACATAAGGGAAATAGATGAGGCTTCAAGGTTGGATAGGTTTCTGTTGAACACTGAATGGGATGATAAATTCAATCTCATTAAACAGAATGTGCTTCCTAAAACTGTTGCAGATCACAATCCAATTGAACTACGGTGTGGAAGCTGGACAACAAAAAAAAACTTAATTTCAAGTTCAAGTTATGTGGCTAGATGATGGCTTACTGGAAAGGATTAAGGGCTGGAGAGATTCTTTTTCTGTTTGAGGTTATCCTGATTTTATTCTAGCAAACAAGTTGAAGATGCTGAAAATGAAATTGAACGAGTGGAGTAGAGATTCATTTGGTCACCTAGAAAGAAAAAAGTCTGCAATTGTCAATTAAAAGGCACTAAAGTTCTAATTTATCTTCGTATGGACAAATTGATTTCAATGCTTCACAAAGCTAAGTCTTTTCAGTGGGTGTTTCAATGCTGGGGCACAAGGTCATACCGAGTAGAAATCTCTCACATACAGTATGCCGATGATACACTTATATTATGTGGAGGCGAGGAATCCCATTGAAACATCCAAGGTGCTGCTACTACTTTTTCAGGTCTGAAGATAAATCCGGGAAAAAGCTCTGTGTTTGCTAGTCGCCCCATTGTGAGGACAACTGATTGTTATTGTTATTTATTTCACTTGAGATGGGCCTTCTTACCACTGCATCTGCATATTACTATTCTCTGTTGTGCTTCCTGGACAAAACCTGGTTAGCCCTTTTTTTACTATTATCTTTTCTTCTTTGTTAGCCTTCTTTTACTATTATCTTTTCTTCTAAATCACTCTTTTCTGTTTTGATACATTTTTGGTTGATGAACGATACTACAAAGAAGATAGGGGTTGAAGAGAGGAAGCACAGTTCCAGTACAGCATGTGGTGCAAGATAAGATTTTGCAATATCAACTAAATCCTCGGTACACACCTGATCAGACACAACGAACTAGGTTAAGACGTTTAAAGTGATTTTTCCCTCTATTTTCAAAATAGAATTCTGGTCTATATTAGTTAAAAACACCTAGATATTCTTAGATAAACTACTGAAGGTAAAAGTTCAATTACCTTGCCAGGCAACAGAGTGGTCAGTATATTTTAAAATTGCAATAGGTTTTGGGCTTTGAGTTGATAAATTTTCCTAGATCTTGCCTATTAGGAATTAAGAAAGGGACTAGCAATACACATTGATCTAGAACACCAATAAGCACACGTATCTGACAAGCAAGAAAATACCAAAGTGAAGATCATAGAAAGTATTTACAGACCTGAAAAGCAGAACGAATGAGCTCCTCGACATAATCAACAGTTGCACCTTTGACGAAATCAAATGATATGTTATCCACAACCAATTTAACTCCATCTCGCTCAAAAATTCTGTAAAGTATAAGAAACGAATAAGATGGCAACATAAATGACACAATGGTAAATGTAGATACGATATATGAAACACAAACGTATTTTTTGAGTGGTTTCGGGGTGTGCAGGTGGGGAGTGGGATGCTATCTATACTTCAGAATTTTTAGATTCTTTGTGACACCAAGAACTGGATTTATCAATCAATCAACCATACATCTCAATCCCAAGATAGTTGGGGTCAGCTACATAGATCCATAGGCTACTTCAATTCATCCGTCATTTTAATCAATTCTATTGATTTCCCAGGTCCCTTTATGTCTTTTGATCGATTTCCTTATTGGAATCCATCTTTTCTTGTCTTCTGTGGTTTCCTTTCCATTTTAGGGTGTAGGCCTGGGGGTTGAGGAGAGTAGTAGTCCATGATCCCCTTTAAGAAAAAGCTCTATATGTAGTGTAAAGCCATATGCTTTACAAGTCATGAACTCTTAGGCTGCATTTGTTTTTATAATGATTCAGAAGTCTGAATCATAATGCATATCTGAATGATTAAGATACTGTCTCTAGATCTGAAAATTGAATGATTAAGACTGTTTGTTTTTCAACATCTAAATACGTAAATTTATTTATTTGTATATATAATAAAAAATATAATTCAAATGAAAAAACTAATTATATATTAAGAAAATATTTGAATTAATATAACAAAATTATTATTTGATTGTAAAAAAAATTATGCTTGCTAGTGATAGTGGAGATAGCTTGTACTGTAGTGGTGGTGGTAACGATTGATGGTAGTGACTAGTAATGTTGGTATTGATAGAATGATAGTTGTGATGAAAGAGATGGTTGGTATTGTAGGGACTGTTACGACGGTGGCAATTGGTAGTGGTTGTGGTGATTGTAATGTGAAGTTGGTTGATAGTAGTTTTGGAGGTACAGATTGCGGTGGCTGAAAAATGAATTCATGATGTTTGATGATGTGTTGTGGTAGTTGGAGACGCTATTAGTTTGTGATAGTGTAGATGGTTGTTAGTAGAGACAGATTGTAGTGATGGTAGTGGTTGAAGTGGTGGTAGAGGTGGCGATACCGATGACAATGATGGTGGTGGTGGCCAAAGAATGTGTGGAGGTTGATGATGTATTAGTGATAGTTAGCAGTGGTGCTAATTGTGATAGACGAGTTTGTTGGTAGTAGGATTGGTCGGCAGTGGTTGATGATGGTGGTGACGCTGAAATTGCTATTAGCGTTGGGGTGGCGATAGCGGTGGATATAATTAGAATAATGGAGGTGATAGGTTTGATAGCGGCTGACAATAGTGGTTGATAGCCATACTGATTGTCAATGGTGACTGTGATGGAGGAAGTGGTTGGTGGTGGCGGTTGATGGTGGTGGGTGGTGGTTGACAATGATGGTAGTGAGAGAGGTGGTGACTGGTGATTGTGGAGGGAGTGCCGGTGAATATTATTCTAACACAAGAATACCTCTTAATGATATTAAGACTTGTTTTCAAATCTGAATAATTAAGACCTATTCAGACCTATTAAGAGATAAAGACCTATTAAGAGATAAAATCTTAATAGAAAACAAATGCACTTAATGGTCTGAAATCTGAACTATTCAGATTCAGACCTCCATTAAGTGCAAACAAATAAGGCTAGCACACTGAATATTGGAGATTAGTCTACAACTTCACAAGATTCACTTTGATGCATGGATAAAGAACGATAAGTGCAGCTTTCTGTTCTTTTATCCAACTAAAAATGAAAATGTTATACTTCAACAACCTTAAATGATCATTTTTGTTCATGCAATAACATTTTCCATAGCACAAACAAGATGAAAGCTTAATCGATTATAGGCAGATACTCAGTCTATTAACATGTAATAGATTCATAGTGGAAACATTGTTGTCTCAACCTTATTTGGCGGAATTCATTCCAAAACCCAAAAATTCCTTTTTACACAGTTCAGGAAAAACAAATAGAGCTCTCTAATACTAAAGGAAGGACCGTACAATTCTAGAAATTGTACAGGCTGAAAAATTCAAGTAGAAGACATCAAACCTGTCATCCGAATTGGTCTTATCATCCAGAGAGAATTCGTATTGAAACCCAGAACAACCACCAGCTTCAACACTCAAGCGAAGCATCTTCTCTTTATGTTCGCCAGTCTGCAACTCTTTTATCCGCTACTCAGGCATGTAAAAGAACCAAGTTAGTCAATTATCCCAATCTATTTTTTTACAAAGAATTCAGACATCTGTTTTTTCAAGGCATAACATAACGCCTTACTGTAAAAGCTTGAATCTTGCTGTCTAACTGATTATGCTTCCAGAAAATTCTTTTCGGACTATACACTTGGACATTAACAATCTTTCACACAGAAACTAAAAAATCATAACTGATTAAAAATACAAGCTTACAAGTTTCAAAAGCTTCAGAAACTACAACAACAACATCCCAGTTTAATCCTTCAAAGTGAGGTCCGGAGAGGGTAGAATATATGCAGGCCTTACCTCTACCTTGTAGAAGGTAGAGAGGCTGCTTCCGATTGACCTCAGATCAAACATACCAGCCAAAGCTTCAAGTAGAAAAAACAAAAAAGGGAAAGGTTGGGATGAAGACTTACCCGAACGCAGTTTTCCGTCATTACAACGGAATCAAGAGCTTCGACTTGCGATAGAGATTGAGATTGAGATTGGGATAGAGCAGAAGAAGCAGAGGAATTTAAAAGGCGGTAATTTTGACGAATCCGGGTGGTGAGAAATGGAACAACACGACGAATCATCGAACTCGATGACGATGATAACATATCTATAAATCTGTCATCTACAGAATATGAATATGAATATGAGATTGATAAAATCAGGTGATGTTAAGTTTTTTTCTTGTAGAAGAAATGAAGGATTCGTGGATGAATTGAAGACAAGTTTTATGGGAAGTTTTCTTGTGCCCAAGAAAGAAATCAATTCAATGAAATGGATTTGGAGCTCCGTTTCATCTTGTGCCCACACGTACCTTCCCTTAAATAGTCAAATCAGGAAAAGATAGTTTTCCCAAGTCTTTAATTTAAAAATAAAAAATAAAAAATGAGTCCTATAATATTATTAAATTAAAAAAAGATAAAATTACTTAAACAATCGAGACAGCTATCTCAGTAACTATAAAAATTATCTTAATAACTATCAAAGTTATTAAATAATTGTCCAACAATTTTGCTAGTTGTTGAGATAAATTTCTTAGTTGTTGAATAGAAAATATTTTAAAAAAATGAATTTTTTTTGTCCTTTTTACCTAATTTATAAAACTCGAAAGAGTCTCACTTTAAGTGTGAAATTTGTTTATATATATATATATATATATATATATATATATATATATATATATATATATATATATATATACTAGTTTAGGTGTACACACCTTGCGCGTGTACCTCACTTTAATAAATTCAAACATTATATTAAATAGGATATTTATTTAAATAATAAAGATGGATATAATAATTAAATTTAATATCTTTTGAGTATGTAAAGATGAAGAATTTATTTATTAAATCTAATCTTTACCAAAAAATTTTTTAAAGTCGACTGACATTCATCTATCATCTGTAAATTGCACCAAAATAATACAATGATCGAGACATCAAAATAATATAATTAAATCGAAACTTTACACACAATTTTTTTTTCAAATTCGTTCGACACTCATCTACCACCTGTAAACAATAATAAAATAATACGATAATAGAACTATCAAAATAATACAACTAAACCTAACCTTTACATAAAAAAAATTCTCAAAGCCGACCAACATTTATCTATCACATTTAAACTGCTACAAAATAATACGATAAAAGTGATATCAAAATAATACAATTAAATTTAAATTTTACTCACAAAAATTTCTCAAAATCGATCGAGATTCATCTACGAACTGTAAACTACCACAAAATAACAAACTAATAGAGATATTATGGTAATACAATTAAACCTAACCTTTACCTAAAAAAAATCTCAAAGTCAGCCCATATTCATCTAGCATCTGTAAATTAGAATAAAATAATAAGATAATAAAAATATCAAAACAATACAATTCAACCTAATCTTTACATAAGAAATTCTTCAAAGCTAACTGACATTCATCTACGACCTGTAAACTATAAAAAAAAAAATATAATAGTGATCACAAAACTTCGATTTTGATCCAACTAATTCTTGTCTAAGCAAATTTTTTGACCTAAAGAATGATTTTTAATGAAAACAAAGAATATATATATATATATATATATATATATATATATATATATATATATATATATATATATATATATATATATATACATGTTAAATTCTATTATATTGACAAAAACAATAAAGAAGTTGAGGGTTAGAAATCAAGCATCCACCATCTAGACATGCAATCGAATCAAGTTAGATAAGTATCAATGACATTCACTCAATAGGCAAACGTTGTTTTCTTTTAAGAGTATTTTTCTAATTGAACAGCAAAATGAAAAATATAAATTAATTCTCATACCATATATTTTAGGAGTCTCATATATTTTAGGAAGTCTAGTAGAAAGAAAAATATTAATTAATTATCCTACCATATATTTTAGGAGTCTCATATATTGTAGGAAATCTAATTAATATAATAAAAAATAATTAAATAATAAATTTTAAAAATAGTGAAAAACAGTTTTGTTATAAATTATAATTTTTTATTACGTTTCTTACCATTTTTTTTTTAAATTATTGTTTTTTTTTTGTCAAATCAAGTACCACCTATCTCACTCTTTTTGACTTTTTCTTTCATAAATCATATTAAGAAGTTACTTTTTAATAAATAAAAAAATAAAAAATACTTAATTGTAAATTTATTTTATTAATACGTAATAAAAAATTACATTGTTTCTAAATTTGGTTAACTGAATGTATAATTGTTTATGTCACATCTCATACAAATTGACCGAATGATTAAAAATGTGCAGTTAATATTATGTTTTAAAAAATATATTATATTTTTAATTAGAGGGTCACACGCTCATGTAAAATTAAAATTTAGATTAAAAAAACATATTTCCTATTCACCAACCAAACACTATAAAATATTTTCCACTCAGCAACCAAACATAAGAAAACACTAACTTATTTTTTATGAAAACATTTTTTAGGAAACCATTTTTCATCAAAAATATTTTCCATCATACCAAACACACCCTAGAGTGTTTACCATCCCAAAAACTTCCTCTTTATCGACTAGTAACTAGAAACACCTGAATAAAGAGATTAATCATGAAAAGAACACTTTCAATATGCATAATACATAAATGTGCCTCTTAACTTGACCTCAGTTGACATCTACGTTCTCCAACTTTGGATGAATACATATAAATACTTAAACTTGTATAAAGTTGAATAAGTAGACACAAGTGTGCCCAGTGGTTACTTTATGGAATAAACGAAACAAAAAAATATATATAAACTAAGATATGCTTTAAAAGTAGAGGTACATTCACCATCTGAATCATAAAGACATATTAATGTCTACTTATATCTTAGATAGATTACCTACACTATCTATGTATATCATGCCAACTTTATTTATCGCAGCCACCATTGACAACGATCTCTTGATCTTCCGCAGCGGAAATCAAATAAGATAACTTGTTCATTGATATCAACAAAAAGAAAAGACGATTTATTGATTTTATTTCTGCATAATGGGCAAGTCATGCGTCCAAAACCAAGCCATCTATCAAGGCAAACTTTATGAAAAGAATGATTGCATATCAGCTCTCTAACTGCTTCTCCTTCTTCTACTTGGCATAGACAAACTGCACATTCTACTGAATCCCAAGTCCCTGCAAATTATAAAGGCAGAGCTATAGTTTGAAATATATAGATTTTTCAACTTGCCATCAAACTATTATCAAACATACAGCTCAGTTTAATTAATTCAATCTAACAGATATTGAATATAAGCAAAAGCTATTCATGAGTTCGTTGTTTAAATCGATCTGCACCTAATATTGTGGCTCCACTCTTGCCTGTTGATTCGGCTTCGAAACTCCTAATTAGTATAAAACCATGAGAAGAAGAATTCTCTGAAATGGTGGTACTGTTGATGTTGTAAATTAAATGAGAAAAAGATCGGAGGAGGAGGAAATCCAAAGCCCATTTCAACTGAGTCACAGAAAAATATACATAGTTCAGTATCTTTGATGCTCCAAACATTTTTGTTTAAGGAGATAGATTTAGGTGAAGAGAAAAAGAAAGCAAGAATTCAAAGGAAGCTTTGTTTAATGTGAAGGGGGAAGAGAGGCTTTATATAAACTACTCCCACACCTAGGGCTGGGTTTGGTTAAAAACCAAATCCTAAACCAATTAAAAAAATAACATTTGGTTTGATTTTAAATTTTTAAAAATCGATGCTATTTGGTTTGATTATGATTTTACTTAAAAAAAAAATCGTGAAAATAACCAAATCGAACCGATAAATTATCTATCTATCTATCTATCTATATATATATTATAATTATTTATATATAATTTATGAATAAAATATAAATATTTTATTAAATTTAATCTAAAATTAAATTTTAATCTATGTCTAGCTCAATCAATAATTTAGTTCAATTGCGCAAAGCCCCAAACTCAACCCCAACTCTAACTACTATTACTAATAAGTTAACCATACGGTCCCTACCTCACTTTTTTTACTTCAGCTTTCACAATACGAGTTACCATGGTCCCTGATTCAAATGGTAGTTTTATGTTTCCTTGTTTATTCAATTGTTTCCCTGTATGATTAGTTCACCTAACTAGTCTATAAAGTAAACAGATAACTCAAGTTTGCCCAATTCTATCTCTTCTTGCGGTACAATGCAATGGAATACAAAACTCTGTTTTACAATGTACATGTATGTGTTTGTATGTTGTTAGATAATCTTAGTGCCTACAATACAAAACTGGTGTTTTTCATCTTAATGTTGATTTTGTTTAATGTGTTTGTTTTGATTTTTAAGAGTTTATAGTGTCATTTGTCCATCACTATACGAATATTTCATTAGAAATTGTTCAATGTGATACTCTTTTCTATGGGTTAAAAAAATGAGTTTATTCTAGAGATGGTTGGAGTAGGCTAATCAATAACCAAAAAAATCGAAAAACCGAACCAAACCGACGGTTATATTCTTTTTGTGGTTTAGTTTGATTTTAGAAATTTAAAAAACGATTAAATTGATTTTGGTTCTAATTTTAACCATTAACTGACCCATGAACACCCCTACCCACACCTCAGTTTTAATGTTGGGTGTGTTTGGTATGGACAAAACAATTTTCCAATTTTTTTTTTTAATATTTGGATAAATAAAGTATTTGGACAATATGTTTTTGACAAAGCAATTAACTTTTAAAATTTTTTAAAAATAACTTCCCTGATAAAAGTTGTACAAGTGATCTATTCCAGGTAAATTATATCTTCCCCAACCTCCAATTTAATTGATCTATATCTTCACCCATTTCTATGGCCCCTCGTTCCCACCACTCCAAACCACAACCCCAACAAAGATTTCGTATAGTATTATCGATATACAAATGTTTTTAAAATAATATTTTTTCAATTTACGTGTGAACACAAAAAAAATAAACAAAAAATTCACTATTTTTTACAACTAAAAGTTTTTATTAATCACTAAGGGACAATTACAAAACAATAAGCCACCTCAACTAGCTAATCTAGGGGTAAAAACAACGAACCTACGGTTTCATGCCTAGGTAGAATAGCAAACCTACAGTTTCATGCCTATTTAAAGGATTAGCTCATAGTGAGTTGTATTCTTGTCTTGCTACGTCTACGAACCTACAAAGTATTACAAGAGCCAAGAGTAGACTAAAACTAACTTACCGCCGTTTGGCCATGAAATTTTTTCTCTTTTTTTCAAAAAAAAATTTTGGAGTTGAAACTTAAGGTGTTTGGCCATGAAAATTTAAAAAATAATTTTGAAAAAATTTTCTGAAAAGGAAAAAAAACAGGTTTTTGGTGTTTTCATAATTTTTCAACTCCAATTTTTTTTTTTATATTATTATTATTATTATTATTATATATAACCCCAATCTTTTAAATTTTTACATAAAACTCTCCTTATAACATTACTTTTTTCAATATTACGTATATAACAGTTTTAAAGAATAAGATAATTATAATTTCAAACTTAATGCTATCCTAATTAATATATATATCTTTCTCTCTCTCATTATTATTATTCTCCCTTATTTAAGACATTACTTTACTGCTAATGATCCTAATTACTATAGTATAATAATAATAATAATAATAATTTTTCTGTTGTGATACGGACGTTTAAGGAATTATAGTTGTGTAATTAATAATGGATAATCGCTTTCTATATTTATGGAATTAATAAAGTTGTAGCAGATTAGCTTACCACTGTCACAAATTATTCTCATTTTTAATTTGATTATATATATTATATTGTGTACATCTTTATTATACTATTCAAATATAAATAATTTATACCATATATATGCTAAAAATATAAATCGGTGATACATATTTTTCATAAAAAAATATGTCCAATTTAACAAATTTATACCTTAAACTGCGGCTGCTACCTTTATATACCATAATACTTGATATCTTTATACACAAAGTATTATATTTATGCCCATAAATATATAAAGTATTATATTTATAATAGAAATATACAAAGTATGTTATATATAAAGTTTATACCATGTATATACCATATACACACATATATAAATATACAAAGTATAAAGAAATATGAGAAAATTGAAGGAAAGGTGTTTTTAAATTTTGAATGAAGGATTGGTGACATTGACCAACAGATAGGGTCAAACATCATTAGGAAACTCGATTAAGTTAATTGTGGACTTGATTAATATTTTTAAAACTTTCTAATCTTTTCAAAAATACAAATCAACCCAACTCACACTCCTCTTCAATCCAAATCAACCACTCTCTCTCTCCAGCTTCTCTCAACTCTCTCCCAACCAACAGTTCTGCAAAATTTCTCTCTTCAACCTCCGACGACGAATAGTTGGACGAGTTTCTTTTCGACTTTCAACCGTCAATCGACGTGAATAATTCTCCGGCGATAACAACTTCGAGTTCTTTGTCCTCCCATTTTCCTTTTCACAGGTAAAAAATTATGAAGAAACAGAGGAACTTGAGCCAACTACTCTTCTGGTATTGAAATGTGGACTGAATAAAATTCTAATTTCTGGCATTTTTGCATTTCTTTTTATCGTTGTTGTTCTATTGATTTGAATTTGTTGATGATTTTCGGTCACAGTTTATGTTCTTAGTGTGTGTGTGATATGTTGGTGTTGCTGGATTGATTTGTTGTTTGTCTTGGTAGAAATGGTATTGCAATAGTTGAAACATCTGATGTAATAGATGAAACATATGATGCAACAGATGAAAATCTGATGCAACAGATTAAAAATCTGATGCAACTATGAAAATCTGATGCAACAGGGGAACAATCTAACAGATCATTCATCTGTTGCGACAGACGACTCTTTTGTTTGGAAGAAATCTAAATAATATTGATCCAACAGATAACTGCTTAGTGATCTATTTTTATTCTTTCCAATGGTTTACTCTTTATTTTACAACAGATTAGGACAGTTTTTATTCTTTCCAATGATTTACTCATCCGTTGCAACAGGTCGGTTATCTATTGCAACAGACAATATACCTGGTGCAACAGATTAGTGATCCGTTTTTATTCTTTCCAACAGTTTATTCATCTATTGCAATGGGTCGGTTATATGTTGCAACAAATAAAATACCTGGTGCAACAAATTAGTGATCTATTTTTATGGTTTCCAACGGATTACTCATCTGTTGCAACGGGTCAGTTATGTGTTGCATCAGATAAAATACCAGGTGCAAGAGATAGTGCTGTTTTTATGGTTTCCACAGATTACTCATTCGTTGCAACAGGTCGGTTATATGTTGCAACAGATAACATACATGGTGCAACAGATTAGTTGTCTATTGGAACTGTTATATTATTGTTATGCATTAATCAATTATAATCTATGTTATGTTCCTGTTAATTTAAGATAACATGGCTTCCAAAAGAAAAGAAATCGAATTAAGTCCAAGTGAAGAAACAAGTGTAGCAGCTCAGCTACATCCACCACTCTATGAGCTTGCTTTACAGGCGTTATCTCAATCAGGAGCAGAAGATAATGAACACGGGGAGAAAAAATCTTTCAAAAGAGATGATCCAAATGCTAATAGCCCTTCCGTCGAAGAGTTGGTCAAAACCTTCAGCATTGATTGTTATCCTGTGAGAATACAGTGCGATGGTGCCACAGATTTAATGGGTGATCTCGTGGTTAAGTCAGTCATGGAAAAATCTTTCGTCGCCTTCAGAAAAATACTTTGAGAACAAAAATTGGATTCTTATTTCAGGGAAAACTTCTTTGGGCAATATCTCGATTTGTCGGAGGACAACAATGCTCGTTTTCAGATGAAAATGGTATATGATCTTCTCAAGAGCAGGTTTATGTATGAAAACAAAGATAAGATGGATGAGGTGTGGATAAATTACTATGGCATGCCTGTTTGTTTTGGTTGGGAGGAGTTTGCTATAGTTATCAGACTAAAATATTATCCTTTTTCTCCTTCTCAAGTTATACCTACTTTGACCCCAAAAAAAGCACCCCGCACACCCAAAAAAAGAAAAGGCAAGTCGAGTGATCGTGATGACCTGGTGTCCATTGTTGGTCTAAGCTTCAAAAACAAAAATCTGATTGAAGCATTGAAAGGTAAAGGACTTTCAAAGAAGCACAAGCAATCATTGTGCTTGATTTGGTTTGTACATAATGTTTTTTAGGCGAGAGACGTTAACAACAACATAAGCCTCGGTTTAATAAATCTCTCCGAGGATCTTGAGGTATTTAACAACTATCCTTGGGGTTATAAAATCTTCAAAATAACTGTCGAATATTTGTTGACTCCGCTAACGCCAAAAGCAGTCAACTTATATGGTTTTTCATGGGCATTCATGGTAAATATTTCTTTTATCATGATATGATTCATCATTTTTTTATTCAATAATGCTTTTGATGTATTGGCGTTATGTTATAAGTTTGGGCATTTGAAGTCATTCCTTATTTGAGACAACAAGTGAACTACCGGGAAGAAGTTTCCTGTCCAAGAATTTTGAGATGGTTGTCGGCCAAAACCGATAAAAATGCAAAATTTCTTTATCTTTTCAATCCCCCCAAGGAAGCAGTAAGTCCAATTCTAATCACGTTTTTGTTTTAATTAATGACTAAATGATTTCATCATCATTCTTAATATATGTATCAATTTATTTTAGATTATCCATTCGTGGCTTGTTTTGACCAACCGAGAGTTGAAGATGTCATTTTTTCTTACTTTACGGTTTGTGCAAACTTTGTCGGACCCTAAGGTTGTTGATGAAATAAAAATGGAATTGTTTGGAGCAAAAACCATCACAAGAAAAATAATTTTGGAGGGTGGGGCTAATAATGATCCTCTTATAATTTTTGAAACAACAAGCCATTATGATTATGATTATAATGGTTGTACAGATTTTTCTCCAGATTTTGCCGCATCTAGCGAATGTTCTTCATACAAATGTCAAGACTACAAGGTGAAACACGATGGAGTGATTAATTCTATTAATGCACTAACTGCTTCTGTAAAGAAAATGACATCTAAGAGGGGTGTCATTCCATTAAAGAGGATTTCATATTCAGACACTTCACTAAAGATCAAGGCGGCTAAGATAAAAAGGAAAGACACTTCCAAGGCATCATCAATCATAAAAAAAGCAAGATTGCAACGCCTCTATATTTGTCTTGCACCGATGTTCAGTGTGCAAGGGCCACATAAGAGCAGCATGAGCTGAAAAAGGTGAATATACATT
Organism: Capsicum baccatum var. pendulum; assembly: GCA_030864225.1. Classification (NCBI taxonomy): domain Eukaryota; kingdom Viridiplantae; phylum Streptophyta; class Magnoliopsida; order Solanales; family Solanaceae; genus Capsicum; species Capsicum baccatum. The sequence continues at coordinate 268,289,456 of CM061557.1, forward strand.
ATCTGTTCCAAAAAACAAACAAGCACATATCTGTTTCAGCAGATGATACATCTGCTAAAAATTATCAAACAGATGTATACATTTGTTGCAACTATTGTCTAACCAGTTGCATCAAATTCGTTATCTGTTTCAACAAATGAGTCTTATGTTGCAACAGATGGGTCATCTGTTTAAAATTATCGTACTGCTCTGATTTACCTGTTCGAATTTGTCCCAACCGATAATCCATCTGATGCAACATAAGTCTCATCTGTTGCAACAGATAGAAAATCTGTTGTATATCTCTACTTAGCATTGGCAATTCTGACTTTCCAGGTGGATATCATAGCTACTGTCGAAGAGCATAATATGACAGTTGATAATCCATCAACTGCTTTCAAAGCTAAAGAAAAAGTGGAGCTTGTTAGTTTGGGAGAACGGAAGAATTACCCATTTGAAGGGTTCAACATCTCGGACGAGGCTCTAAAAAAACCAACACAGTGGATCAACGACTATTCAAAATGGATTGCCGATAGGTTGTTGAAGCATCATGCTGGCAGGTACATAAATCAATTTTATGGATATTGGTTTATACAGTCTTTGTTGTAAGAACCTAACATTAACACATATAAATTATCATGTAGAAAACACAATGACGAACGCGACAAAGTGAATGAATTGAGTCTTAGTTTTAATATGTTCGATTTTGTTACTGCACATCCCAAAATGAAGAATTGGTTCTATTTGATGTTACAGCCCTAAACTTGCTGGAATAATGAGGTTTAAAGGCCATACATATAACTATTAATTAATACTTTATTTAATTGCATCTGCGTATTGATTTTTCCGTCACATAATCTGAAATATTTGATAATAGTGCAACACATCGATGTCATTTCTTACTACCTCCGAAAGAAGACCAAGTTGCAAACACAAGAACAATACAGATACAGAACAGGAAATTATTTGTACAAAGTTTACATCAATAATGCCTACGATAGGTATTGTCAACAGCAGCCGGAAGTTTCCCAAAACAAGGAATGCTTAATCAACATCATCAAAGGTTTTAGCATTCCGGCTGGCTTACCATGGCATTTGGTCAATGAAGTGTACATCCCAATTAATTGTGGTGATGAATTCCATTGGGTGTTGGCTGTCGTCATTTTAAAAGAGAGGCGAATCCAAGTTTATGACTCGATGTCTCAAAGGAGACGTTCCGGGCTGTCGTCTGAGATACAAAAGCTGGCCAAAATATTGCCTAATTACCTTGATATGAGTGGCTTTTTGGATCAAAAGGTTCATACTAATTGGTCGACGATTGAAGCATACCGGGATAAAATGGCTAATCCATTTGATATACAATATGTTGATGGAATTGCTCAACAAACCATTGGTAGCCTATAATTTTAAGTGTCATGATTTAGTTTCATTTCACAAATTTTACAACGCTTGCATGAACTGCAAGATATGGATTATCTATTTTTTTATAATGCAGGGATTGTAGTCCTTTTGTTGCCGCCTATGCCGAGTATTTGAGCGATGTATTACAAGTACCAAATGATAGACTTGATGTCGGATTACTTCGCAAAAGATATGTTGCTCTTTTATGGAAATACGAAGAAGCGAAAGCTCAGATGCCGTACGTAACCGACGTTAAAGATCCACGACGACCAAAGCTGAATTCCATAGCACTGGATGAAGAACAATTTGTCCATATTGATTAGATCTTTATAGCTTGAGTCTGTCAATGTAATAATCTATCCTCCTTGGTTTAACTTGTTGATTTATTTGTAGAGTAGATCATTTGTACTCATAATGATTTTTTTTACATTTTATTTATTTGTTGAGTTATTTCATGTAATTTCTGAAGGTTTCGATTTATTTTATTTTGTCTATGAATATAATTAATTCTGAGTTTTGAACATGTTAATTGAAATGGAGTACTAGATTCAAATATCGCAATAGATAATACATCTGCTGCAACAGACGACATATCTTATCAGAAAGATTTAGAAATATGTTGTAACATGAGATGCAACACGTAGGTCATCTGCTGGAAATTATATAACAGGTCTTCCTACTTTTTTTATTTTCTCCAACAGATTACAGATCAGTTACAATAGATAAGTTATATGTTGCAATAGATCAGTAATCTGTTGCGATAGATAGATGGGGAACATTTGCATAATGCAACAGATGACCAACCTATTCCAACAGATAGTCAATCTGTCACAACAAGTACTATATCTGTTACGACAAATATAAAATCTGTTGCATTATAAAAATTCAACTTTGCTAGATATAAAATTATTGCCCCTATATGTATAGTGAATTGGCTGAAAATAAAAATTTGTTATTGTGTTCGTCTCTATCTTTGTACATGTTCTTTTTTATACACGGGCTCCAACCATTTAGTTAGTACCCCATATGCCCAGACCCATTTCATCTTTCCCACAACGGTGTCGCACACACCGATCATTTGTGTGATGATCAGCAAACACTCGATGTATGCAAGCGAATACGGTCCGCACACTGCACCAGTTGTATTTTTTGGGAGCTGAATGTTCTTATTTCGACCTTCAAAAACCCATGATTCCTTCGCTAAGACTTCAGCCGACAAATGATCCATCAGCTTACTCTGCGTCAACAACTTCAAGAGTGGCTACATGTGGGTTAAAAACGTCTTCTCGCTGAAAACAGGTAAGTTGCAGTCATAAACCTTAATTTTTCCCTCGTATAGTAGTATCTCAATAGTGAGAAAATGGGTGACATCCACGTTCATGACTGCAAGGATTCTCTTTGCCTTAGTCCAGCTCTTGCCGTGTGGATATGGCCTCTTTCCTCTAACATATTTAATCGCTTCTTCATCCTATTGGAACGTAGAAACTAACTGATCAAATCTCGAGCCACCGGAATCAGCTATCTTACAGAGTTTAGCGTACCTATCCTTGAAATTATTGTAGAAGTAGAGGTCCATTATCTTATCGGCAGCATCATAAGCATCCGGGTACACTAATTGCATGTCCCTCATGAGGCAGAGAATTTCATCAACATACTGTGGTATAAGAAAACAATTTTTAAATAGGTTAGTAATTGTAAAGAATAGAAACACAGTCGAAAGAATCCGATGCAGAGGGTTCTCTGAATCAGTTCACAGATTACCCAACCAACGCAACTTATGCAACAGATATGTATTATGTTGCAACAGAATACCAAGTTTTCGCAAAAGATTACACATCTGCTGCATAGATTCTTCTTCATGGAGTAGAATGGAAGGGTAGGTTAGCAAAAGTAAACTTAGCTTGTCCTCGTACAACACGCACATATTTGTCATATTTGAGAAGTCTTTGGCGGTAAATGAATGCATGGTGTATTCTTTTTGAACCTCCATCTTGATGAATTCTTCCAGTTCCTTCTTCTTCTCCTTGCCAAGCACCGCGAATATGTCCACCTTCTTCGGCGACCCTTGAACTTCAACAACTATTGGAGCGGGGGGATTTGCAATTTTTGCTGATTTCAGAACGGAGAGAATTTGTCTAATTTTTCTTCTCTTCCTCCTAACCTCTACCGTAGGAGTGCATGGCTCCCTCACTTCGTTGGATGGTATGATATCCCTCCTGGATTTCAACTCCTCGACAGCTTCAGCAATAGCCTCTAGCTTGTCGAGGAGTTTATGTTTTCTGTCCTTACACACTTTGCATTTGTAATGAGAACATGAGGGTGAGAAGGGGTGAGAGAGACCACTGTAAGAGTGGGAGGGACCGGTGTAGGGGTAAGAAGGAGGACCTGTGCAAGGGGTGTTTTCAAATATATTTATTTTTTGTGGAGCACCAACATACTCATAATCACGACTGGCAGTAGAAGCAGAAGCAGGATGGCTGCCACCATAAAAAACAATTCCACTAGCAACACCCCCAGAAGAAGCACCTGGATCTGTTTCTGTTTGAGTTGGGTCGTGAAGATCTTCAACATTAGACTAACTTTGTCTAACTGCTCTTTTTATGGATGTTGCTCCATCCAATTCCTTCTTTATGAACTCCACTGTTGGGCCTTCTTTTGTATCAACAAGACCCGGAGTAAGAAAAGAAGTCATCCCCAGCTCATCAATGGTAGGCACGATCAAAGGATGCACAACCTATAAAAATGACAGGAGGAATTTAAATCATATAATAATAATTTGCAGTCAGTTAGGTTACATGAGGCTCGAGTTATGTTAACATAGTCAACTTATGGAACAGATGATCTAGCTACCGCAACAACTAATTTTTATGTTGAAATAGATTGATAATATATTGCATTAGAATACCTATCTGTTGCATAATTTATAGTAGATGGGTAATCTATTGAGTAGGGTTCAGAGAACAGAGCAACATATGGTTAATCTGCTGTGAAATATGGATATTCGTTGTAATAAATTACCCATCTATTACACCAGTTGCAGTTGACGGGTAATCTGTTGCAACAGATGGAACATCTGTTTCAATATCTTTCCTTGAGGAAAATTATTTTAGTTGAAAGAAGACGTGCTGCATCATCTGGAGGGTTAAAGAGATCAGCCTCGTTAATATTTTTTCGCTGCTCTCTACTGCAGCCAACCACCTAAGGATCCTTGGATGAGAAACCTTATCCGGGTAATCCGTGAAATGCTTTCAAAGTGGAAGAATGGATTCACATGCCTAAGCCTAAAAATTGTAAACAGGAAGCAAGCAAAAAAAAGTCACAACTATATTCAATATAAATTAATGAATGAGTAAAAATAGTGATCAATTTACCATGAAAGCCATATAATGTGGTCTTCTTTGGATTTAGCTCTTTCAGTAAATATTTGACAGTCAAGTAGTAGCAGTCGTAGCCCCAGGGAAAATCGTTGAATTTCCTAAAATCATCAGAAAGCGCCAACAAATCATGTTCTATGACTTTCTTGACGTCTTTTGCCAATAAAACGGAATGGACAAACCAAACTAAGCACAATTTTCCTTGTAGTGCTTTCGTATGTCTTTATTCTTGAGATCCTCTATCAAATCCTTCACTTTGTAGCTAGGTCCAACAATGCCGAACAACCCTTTTTTTTACCTTGCGTTTGTTGGACCCTTTGTGGGGTGTTTTCTTGATGGCAGGTTCTTCTGGACGATCGCATCTCAAGCCCGTCACAATAGCAAACTCTTTCAATCCAAAACAAACCAACATGCCACAGTAGTTGATTCAGACTTTATCCATCTTATTTCCGCCCTCCTTCGAACCTCTATCATCCCCCGTATACATGATCCTACGCTTAAGAAGGCCATATACCATGATCATTGAAAAACGGAGAGGGCAGGGCCCAGACAGCTCAATAAAGTGTGCAAAGTGGCTCTTCTTAAAAAGTCCATCTATGTGTTTCTTCTTTATAATACTCCTAAGTTCGTCAAAAGGTTTTCCCAACTGAAGTTTAAGTACAAGATCACCAAATACTGCATTAGGGTTATTCATCGACATCGTAACTCAAAACTTTTCAATACTAATGGTTTTGACAGAATCATGCTAGAATTTTGATATTATTTCACACCCATTGGTGAGGAGGAGTTATCATTTTCCTCGGCTTCATTTTTCCCTGACTGAGATTGTTCTAGAAGTTCCTCCGAATCTATTTGTACTCTAGCCTTTTTTGTTTGGTAATCAGAAGTTGATTCACTTTCTTCACTTTCTGTTTCTTTTCTTTTGGGAGACATCTTTTAACTACAAACAAAAGAAAAGCAAAAAATACATTGCATTTGATATCAGCATAATTTTTTTTAAAAAGGTGAGACAAAATTCAATAAATTATTCTTACCACATAACCAAAAAAATACTCCAACGGACAACCCATTAGTTGGAACAGATGGGAAACCCGAATCTGTGTGAAGACCTATTTAATATCTCCCCACAGAAATTTCACCTGTTGCAATAGGTGGAGAAATTTCAATAAATTATTCTATGTCACATTACAAGAAAATACTCCAACGGATAACCCATCAGTTGAAACAGATGGGGAATCTGTTTGAAGACCTATTTAATATCTCTCAACAGATCTTCCACCCATTGCAACAGATGGACCACCACCACCATAACTAATGCCACAATCAATGCCACCAATACCAATACCAACACCAAGACCACCTACACCACCGCCAAAAAGCACAAATACCAACACCACCACCAACAACCACCACCAACACCACAAACACGATCCAACAATACCACGATAGTCAACAAAATACTGAGAGAAAAACTAGAGTTTTCTCGAGTGCTTCCTAATTTTTTAGCATCAAAACTCAAAATTGTTAACTCATTCTCGAAGATAATACAACTAAAAGTCTTCTTTTTTTATCATTAACTAAAAAGCCCTAATTTTTAGAATAAAGAACAAATGTAGAACTCTTCTCAAACTCTGCGGGAATGAAGTCGAAAAAAACAACTATATGTAGTTGTAAATGGGAAGAAAATTGACCTATTTTGAAGGGTTAGCAATATGTTGAGTAGTTGTTGTTTGTATTGTTGAGAGGGAGAGGACACCACGAGAGAGAGAAAAAGAGAGAGAGAAGAGCAAGAACTTAAGATTTGAAATAAAAAAAATTTCACGCAAATGGATGATTTGTATGGGTTGATTTGTAATTTTAGAAAAGAATGACAAGTTTTGAAATTGCTAATTTGGTCCAAATTGATCTTAATTAATTTTAAAAATTTTAAAAGATATAGTTTTTAAAACATTGAGTTGATGAGAACTCATTTCAACTCAGAGTGATCGATCGATGACTCGGGTCGGGATGAACGCAATAACAATGCCATGTAGTTGCAAAGACTCGATTGGTTTTATAGTTGACTCTGCGAGCTCATTCATTCATACCTAGTTCCACCTAAATCAACTTAGGTACTATCACTGTCCTAACATTGAGTTGATGAGAACTCATTTCAACTCAGAGTGATCGATCGATGACTCGGGTCGGGATAAATGCAATACCAGCGCCATGCAATTACAAAGACTCGATTGGATTTGTAGTTGACCCTATGAACTCATTCATTCATCCCTAGTTCCACCTAAATTAACTTAGGTACGATCACTATCCTAACATTGAGTTGATGAGAACTCATTTCAACTCAGAGTGATCGATCGACGACTCGGGTCGGGATGAATGCAATACCAACGCCGTGCAATTGCAAAGACTCAATTTGATTTGTAGTTGACCCCGAGAGCTCATTCATTCATCCCTAGTTCCACCTAAATTAACTTAGGTACTATCACTATCCTAACATTGAGTTGATGAGAACTCATTTCAACTCAGAGTGATCGATCGATGACTCGGGTCGGTATGAACGCAATACCAATGCCATACAATTGCAAAGACTCGATTGAATTTGTAGTTGACCCTGAGAGCTTATTCATTCATCCCTAGTTCCACCTAAATCAATTATAATAAAATCTGTTGCAACAAATGACTAAGCTATTGAAAATTTTTAAACAGGTACATATATGTTACAACAGTTGACATATCTGATTTAATTATCAAATAGATATTTGCATCTGTTATGACAGATGACTGAGCTATTAGAAATTTTCAAAAAGATATATATATCTGTTGTAACAGATGACATATCTAATTTTATTAATTATCAAATAAAAAATTTCATCTGTTGTCACAGATGACTGAGCTGTTGGAATTTTTAAACAGATATTTATATCTGTTGTAACAGATGACTGAGTTGTTCGAATTTATAAACAGATATTTATATATGTTGCAACAGAAGACATATCTGTTTGAAAATCTTTTTTTCTCTTTTAATTTTAAAGTAAGAAACTTCTGGTATGAGTAGATAATATCAAGTAGTAGTACTTACTACTAAAGGAGGTAAAAAATATTTCTTGGATATGTCAAAAGTGAGTTCATTGAGCAGTCCTGTCTTGTTTTTTCAATGTCAGTAGTCTTAGTCTTCCTCATGCCCCTCAAATTATTAATGAAATTAATGAATATTAATTAATGAATATTGAAAACCACTACGTCTATGTACATAATACATCTATAGAAATTATCTCATCTCTTCCTTCAGCTGCAGTTTATTTTATTCAACTCTCATCTTTTTCTCTCTCCTCTTTAGGGTCATAGTCTTTTTTCTCTCTTTTCTCTCTTTTCATAAAGATTTTTTTGGATCTAAACCCATCCATATCTTTCCTCCTGGACTTAAATTTCTGTTTTGATCCCCTTTTTGATATTAAGGTATGATTCATTATTGCTCTTTCATTCTTGTCTTCTTCTTTGCAAGTTATTTACATCTATTTTTTAATTTAATTACTATTTACCCATATCATATTTATTAAAAAAAATTAAGGAACTTGTAAGTGTTGAATAAATAATTTGAGAATTTTTATTACAATATAAGAAAAAAGTCATCTGTTGGGAGAAGTTTAAAAGCCTTGTTGGCAGTATCATTTCTTTTGTATGTATTTTGTTTATTTCATTATTGTTGATGCCGTTATTGATGTTGTTGGTGGGGTTGGCGTTGTTGGAATTTGTGGTGTTGCTTCTTTGTTGTTGATGATGTTGTTGGAACAAATGTTGCTGTTTCTTTTTTGTTGATGTTTATGCTATTGTTGATGTTGCAACATATGGAGAAACTATTGGAACAAATAAAATCACCAGAAAGGTTGGTTTGATGTATTCCATCAGACCTCACGTCTGTTGCAATAGACTCCATATCTGACGTAACATATGGACAATGTTCTTTTTGTGACATTAATTTTTTTCCTCTTCTTTGTAGATATAAGGAACTTACAGTTGATCAACTTTTGACGAACTATCGCAAGAGGCTGCAGTAAAGATGGGATTGGAGGAATAAGCTGCTTGTAGATGAAACCACTTCATATGTGGGAGGTATGTATTACTGATAATGTTATCATGAAAACACACACAGAGTGCACTGATTTTGTGAATGATGTTTTTACTGATTAGTCATAGATCGTTCAAACAAGATGTCTGTAATTTTATAGTTAAGTTTGGTAGGTCCGAATTGATAAGGCTGAGGGACCATGAATAAGGTTCTGATAGCCTGTTAAGATTTAATGCCGGTTGTTGCTCATGTTTATTTGTCAAGCATTATGAAGTAATCTAGTTTTTGTGTCATTGTAAAGAGATTCAATAGCAATTGGACTAACCTTTAAGGTGCATTGGACCCTTAGAGGGCTTTCTAAGCTTAGCACTACATCTAACAAGAACGGAAAACCAATATATTTATTGCCCTGGCCAAAATTTATATGGTTGGGTTGCTCGCTCGGGGTGATGATTTTATGCCAGAAGGTGCGGTAGGAGAATGCTTTCGAAGGAAAATGGGTGGTTGATGGAAGACTATATCATCTGAGAGCTAATTGAAGAAGAGACATAGGGTAGAAAGTAACTTCTAACGAATTTGGTCGGTGGAATTATCTTAACAGATGTGAGATTTGAATCAAGTGCAACTATGAAAGTATATCCGGTAATGTAATTTCATCTGTTGTCTCTCTGAAAGAAAAATAATGCATCTGAACACTTTGCTAGGGAGCTACGTGGTCGGGATTATCACCTAGATAAAAAATAAGAGAAGACCAACAAAGAAGCCTCACGAGCATCGAGGGTTAAAATGATGTACAATAAGTCTAGAAAACTTATGCCAACAGCAACTGCAGTAAAAATAAGGAATCTAAGCGAAGGCGGCAAATTTATGAATTTTAAATTTCATCCCATGTTTTCTTGTTTATGTTTCTGATCAGGTCCACTGTCGTTGACCTGATCGGAACCATAAACGAGATTGAAACGTAAATAGAGTATCATTGCTTCCTTAGCAATATGGTTATAATTGATTGTGTTTTCTTGCCTTGACATGCTTTCAACATTCCTTGGAGAAGATCAGATGCTTGCTGTAGTATGTGAATCCCGATAATTTTTAAGTTTGCCTCCAGCTTGTTGATTCTGTATTCAATCTGGTCGTTGCCCTCTTCAAAGTTGGCAAGGAGTTCCTCGTCTCTTGTGAGCTCGATCAGGAACACTACCTTCAAAGTTATGGCATTCTAGAAACCCTTCAGAACACTTTCTTAAGAAGCCTTAAAGGATACATGGAGGGTCTCTGTATTTGTTTTAGGTCAAAATATGTTGATGCACGTTGAAGATGTGGTACTAACAGTTGAACAACACACTTTTATCAAGCATTTCTCCATGCATCTTGCTCAACCAATTTGATAAATTAGTAAGCATGGAGTTACGTAGCGTGTGATCTAAACTGGCTCTATCAAGCCTATCAAACTTTACGTAACTCTAAGCTCATTACTCTATCAAAAAAATATGACCGAGTTAGTGCACAAATCGAATGAGCTCAATCGCTCAGCCTTTCTGCTGATTGCTCTTCTCCAATATAGATGACAAGATATCTGCTATGCAAAAGTCTACACCGTCGCCAAACATGTTTACCTGGGAGCAATTCTTCTGAAGGATCTCTATTGATGTCTTCTGAAGAATTTCTCTCAGGCAAGCATGTCTGGCGATGGTGTAGACTTTTGCATAACAGATATCTTGTCATCTATATTGGAGAAGAGTGATCTGTGGAAAGGCTGACAAATTGGGCTTTTTTGATTTGTGCATTAACTCGGGCATATTGTTTTGATAGGGTAATAAGCTCGGAGTTACGTAATGTTTGATAGGCTTGGTAGAGCCGGTTAAATCACATGCTACGTAACTCCATGCTTACTAATTTATCAAATTAGTTGAGCAAGATGCATTGAGCAACGCTCGATAAAAGTGTGTTGTTCAACTGTTGGGACCACATCTTCAACGTGCATCAACACATTTTGACCTAAAACAAACACAGTGACCCTCCATGGATCCTTTAAGGCTTCTGAAGTAAGTGTTCTGAAGGGCTTCTAGAATGCCACAACTTTAAAGGTAGTGTTCCTAATCGAGCTCACAAGAGACGAGGAATTCCTTACCAACTTCAAAGACGGTAACGACCAGCTTGACTACAGAATCAACAAGCTGGAGGCAAGCTTGAAAATTATCGGGATTCACATACTACAACAAGCATCTGATCTTCTCCAAGAAATGTTGAAATCATGCTAAGGCAAGAAAACACAATCAATTAATCCATATTGCTAAGGAAGTAATTATACTCTATTTGCCTTTCAATCTCGTTTGTGGTTCTGATCAGGTCAACGGCTATGGACCTGATCGGAAACACAAATAAGAAGATGGGATGAAATTTAAAATTCAAAAATTATTGCCTTCACTTAGTTTTCTTATTTTAATTGCAGTTGTTGTTGGCATAAGTTTTCTAGACTTGTTGAACATCATTTCTACCCTCGATGCCCGTGAGGCTGCTTTGTTGGTCTTCTCCTATTTTCTACCTAAGTGATAATCGCAACCATATAGCTCACTAGCAAAGTGTTCATTTGCATTGTTTTCTTTCGGAGACACAACAGATCATATTTGCACTTGATTCAGATTTTGCATCTGTTAAGATAATTCCATCGGCTAGATTCGTTAGAAGTTTCTTTCTACCCTGTGTCTCTTCTTCAATTAGCTCTCAGATGATATAGTCTTCCATCAACCACCCATTTTTCCTCAAAAGCATTCTCCTACCGCACCTTCTAGCATATAATCATCACCCTGAGCGAGCAATCCAGCCATATAAATTTTGGCCAGGGTAATAACTATATTGGTTTTGTGTTCTTTTTTTATGCATTGCGAGGCTTCGAGGGCCCTCTAAGGGTCCAATACACACTTAAAGTTAAGCCCAATCGCTATTAGTTCTCTGCAGTGATGACAAATATTGATTCCTTCTCAAAACTTGACACGCATAAATACGAGCACCAACCATCAGTAATTCATAACAGGGTATCTGCACCATCTTCATGAGGTCCTCAGCCTTATCAATTTCGAACCCATCAAACTTAACGGTACAATGCATGATCTTATTTGAATGATCAATGCCTAATCGGTTAAAAACTGCATTCATAAAAACATTGTACTTTGTGTGTGTTGTCCTGGTAACTTTATCAGTAATACATACTTAACTCCCACACATATGATAGTGGATCCATCTGCATGCACCTTATTTTTCCTAGCCCATCTATTGCTTAAATTGAATAAACAGATTACTAGCTTGTTGCAACAAATGACACATCTATTTATATTGTCAAACAATTAGAGACATCTGTTACGACAGTTGATCAACCTGTTGCAGAAATCAAACAGATATATATATCTGTTGCAAAAATATTGCCAGTATGTTGTAAGTTATCTAACAGAAAGAATATATTTTGCAATAGATTACCCATCTGTTAGATTTATTTTAAAGCAATTTTCTTTTCTTTCCGAGATACAATAATTTATAAATAGGTCCCTCCTTACAAATATGGATGATCCATATTCATACAAGAATATTAATATCGAGTTCTTATGTGCACTTCAAAGGCAGTTTGATGAACTCCAAATAGATTTGGCTGACTTCGGAGCAAGGCTGCCGGATGAAAGATGTCTGATTGACAATAATAATAATAGTAGTAATAATAATTAGGTAATGTTTTTTATTGTAGCGATTATTTTCCTCCTTTTGTATATCAAATCTACCCAAGAGATTCAAAAATCTATGAACATTCATTTCATTTTGTTGTCGACTTTGAATTTTTAATTCTTATTTAGTATTTAATAATAATCATTATATTTATTCCTTATTATGAAAATGTCGATGGTTAGTGGTAGGGATTGAGCAGCAATTTGTGTCAACAATTAGAGGTTAATCTGCTACGATAGATTGATCATATGTTGCACCTGACGTTTATTAATAAAAAAGGGCTATTGTTGTTATTGAGAGGGTGAAAAGAAAAAGACATGACTTTCCGTTCCGATTATTCAATATGAAAAATGTTTCATAAATAAATAATAAGAAAATAAATAATAAACACAATTTATAACCACAATTTTAATAACTGATTGTGACTTTTCACCATTTTTTCTTTTGAATTTATTTTTGTAATTATTTATTATATAATAAAATGGTTATTATTTTATTAAGGAATTTGAAAAGGTATTTTTTTATTTATAAAATAAAAAAGTAAGCAAATTTGAATTAATGATATGATGATATAGTTATTTTTTTTTAAAAAAAAGTAGATTATATGTTGCAACAATTAAATAATCTGATGCAATAGGTTCACTATGGTTGCAACAGATGATATATCTTTTGTCACAGATGATTTATCTGATACAACCTATATCGAGTCACAACTCAATAAAAGCAGTTCTTGGAAAGAACTAATTAATAATAATAATCTGAAAAGTTATGACTTATCACAATATTTCTTAATTTAATTAATTCATACTTTTCACATTAATAAAATATGTAATTAATAAATGGAGGTGAACAGTTAGATTATAGGTTGCAACAAATATGTTATCTGATGCAACATATTTTATATTTGTTGCAACAGATAATATATCTGTTGTCACAGATGTGTTTCTGATGCAACAGATATAGAATCTGTTGCCACAACTTAATAAAAATGGTTCTTTGAAAGAACTAATTAATAATAATAATTTGAAAAGTCATGACTTATATCACAATATTTATTTTCTTAATTCAATCAAAAATGTAATTACTGTATGGAGGTGAATAGTTGCGCTTCTTTGCCTCTCATTCAAATTCAATTATCTATAAATAGGTCTGTCCTTACTCAATCGTTCATTCAAATACACTTTATTTATTTATTTATTTATTTATTGCATCTTGTCTTTCATATTACACTCTAGAAGATAAGATTATGGCTGACCCAGTGTGGGACGTTGCTTTTCTGTAAGACGCCGTGAATGAACTTCGAAATCAAGTTCGTGATCTGCAATGGAAACTGGGAGGATTTAGATCAAGAATGCTCCGCGAGATACGCAGGCTGAGGAGGGCCTTGCTACTTCTGGTTGAAGATTGGCCGGCTGGCAATGATGATGCTGATAATAATAATAATAATAATTAGACTATTATTTTTCTTTTAGTCTATTATATGTATTTTTATTTGTTTAATAAATAAATAAATTATATTTGATCTTTGACGTTTTAATCCATATTTAATTTTCATTCTATCTATTATCTTCTAAACAAACATGTCGACGATTCGACGTAAAAAGAAATAATTTAGAATCCAGTAGAAATAGCAAGAAATCTGTTGGGTTTGTGGCAGGGGTTGATTTGTGTTGTTTCAAACAGATTAATCATTCGTTGCAACAAATAATTAGTCTGGTGCAACAGATAAGCATTCTGATGCAACAGATAATTAATCTGGTGCAACAGATAAACATCCTGATACAACAGATAATACATCTAATGCAACAGATAATACGATGATGCAACAGATAAATAGTTTGATGCAGCAGATAAATCTTCTGATGTAACAAATTATTCATCTAATGCAACAGATGATTGATTTGTTTAAATTGTGGGCACTTATGTTGGATTCATAATCGGGGTTCTATCCATTGTTGGAAAAATAGAAGTGTACCCAGATGAAAAATACAAATAAAAATCATAATTTTACTTATCAAAGTCACCTATGAAGTAATGCCAAAGTGAAAAGCAATGTAGTAAACAAAATTTGACCTAAGAAATTAGTCAGATCGCAGCAGAGCACTGTATCAAAAACAACAACAACAACAACAAATGGTCGACAAGAAGAAGATGAAGATGATAATGAAGTAGAAGATGATGATAATGAAGCAGAAGATGATGAATAAAGCAGCAGAAACAAAAATAATTAACAACAAAAATCGCTAAGAGAGAGAAAACAACAATGGATGAGAAGAGAGAGAAAGACGCCTTTTTCCCTCCGTTTCCCGTTGTTTTAGGTATACATTGGAATGAAAATGTAAATTTAAAAACTTGTGGGTTATTTTCAAACTTCCCCAACTTTCTTAATACATAATAAAGTAATTGTCACCTCCAACTAATAATTAAGACTTGTGTCACCAACATCTCATTTTAAAACTCTTTTGTCACCTGTGGCCCAAACCCCCAAGAAACATACTAAACATATTTATAACATAAATATACAAAGTATGTTATATATGAAGTTTATACCACGTATATATTGTATACACACATATATAAATATACAAAGTATAAAGAAACATACTAAGCATATTTATATATCTACGGTATATGATATAATATACCATAAATATGCAAAGTATGTTTTACATAGAAATAATTTATTCACACACAATAAAATCTTTCATGTATAAGAAAATACAAAAAATAAATTCCTAAAATTTAATAACAACCCATCATTTCCTATTTTTTAGGAACGAAAAATAAAGAAAATAAAAAAATTAAATAAATTCCTAAAAAAATAAATTTGTTTGAAATATAATATTTGTTACCTAAAAAATAGGAAACAGTGATATGTTAATATAACATTCATATTTAAAATTTTTAAATATTAGAAAATGGCTATTAATGTAAATATTATATATATCATAATTGAAATTCATTAACTTTGGCCATGTATATGCAATTATTTTTATAAAAGTGGCTAATTGTGTTCTTTTTCCGTTAGTAGGTCAATTTTAGTTGGGTGATTTTGATAGTTTGTAAAAGTTGGGGCATAAAATCATATTTATAAAAGTTTTTTGAAAAGTCAATTTTTTTTTACAAAAAAGACATAGTCAAACACAACTCCAACTCCAATTTCAATTCCAACTTCAACTCCACCTCCAAAAAAATTTTAGTTTTCATGGCCAAACGGCTACTTATTTTTTCGGAAAAGCATTTCTCAAAAAAGTATTTTTCAAGAATTTTTTTCCTTCATATTGAAAACACCCTTCATGTTTTCTAAATTGATGAGTAAAATTATGATTTTTTTAAAAATTTTACTATCTTAAATTAAATATGTAGATAATATTTTTAAACATCATTTGAATTTTATGATAGTAAACATTCAAGAAAAAACATAAAATTAGAAAAATACAGAGTGTAATTTTTTTTTAAAATAATGTAAAACAGCACCAATAAAGGGGAAAGACAAAAGCACTTGGTCTCTTGGACCAATATGTGTTACCCTAAGGAAGATGGTGGTCATGATTTTAGATCATTGTTTGATGTTTCTAAATCTCTTTATGCAAAGTTATGATGGACATTCAGGATCAAAAAGTCTATGGGGACTAACTTTATGTGGAATAAATATTGCAAAATAATTAGGCTAAAATAATACAATGGAAGGGAGATTCACAATTGTCGAAATACATGCTTGAAGCTAGGGAGAGCTTTGATCAGTCAATTTAGTGGGAACCTAAATATAGTCATTTCAGTGTTTGGTATGACAATTGGAGAAAATTGGATGCCCTACACTATGTCCATCCCCCAACAAATAACTTGAAAGTTTTTGTAGATGAGCTTTGGAAACTAATGTAGGAGGGGAACTAGAATGATGAAAAATTACATCAACTATTTCTTCAACTGGTTATTGATCAGAACAAGATTCTACTGACGAATGGGACAAACTGTGATGGATATTTTCTCTTAAAAGTTTACTGTTAGTAATGCATGGAAGAGATCAGGCAAAATGATGGTATAAAATGTAAGAGATTGAAGAAGAAATTGTGGAAATTTTTCTGATAATTTTTTTATTGATCATGTGTGTCATACAAGTGTTTGTACAAAGAAAAATACAAAAGAAAAATGCTCAGCTGTACACTTTTCCCAATCCTATACAATGTATTCTAACTTCATAACAAACTGATAGCAAACTATATTCTCCTCTATGTGCTACTCACGTGTCTATATTATGTATATTATGCCCAAAGAATTTTCATCCAATGGTGAATAATTCATCTATCAAACTTCTCTTGGATGCTTAAATTTGTTCCACGTGGCACAATGAGGGAAACATGTGAAGTTTCAAACTATACTTTTCCCTTTTATGTCTGAGCCTAATTTGTCTTCAAAATCCTCTCTTGCTTCACTATTTTTCTTTCTTTCTGCTGCTGATGGAGAGTGAAGCATGGATCTTCTCCTTGACAACATCCCCCTCAAGTTGGAGGAGAGAGATGAAACCCCCAACTTGGACAACAAATCATGATGAGAAGATCCAGAGAGTGGTTTAGTAAACAGATCAGCAAGTTGTTGCTTTGACGAAGTGAATTGAAGAGAAATAAGGCCTGAGAGGTATTGTTGGTGAACAAAATGACAGTCAAGCTCCACATGCTTGGTGCGCTTATGAAAAACTAGATTGTGGGTGATGTGAATCGCGGATCGACTGTCAGAGTGAACCAGCACCGGTAAAGAAAGAGAAACAGAGAGATCTTCCAGTAAACGGACTAACCAGGTGATTTCGGCGGTGCCTTTACGCATTGACCAATATTCGACTTCAGCGGAAGAAAGGAAAATTGAAGCTTACTTCTTGGATTTTCATGAAATTGGAGATCCACCGAAGGTCACAAAGAAACCACTGATCGAACGACGAGTATCCTTGCAAGACCTCCAATCAGCATCACAAAAAGATAAAATCTTTAAAGAAGGATCAGAAGATAGAAATATCCCTTGTTCCGGGTCCAATTGAACGTATTTTAATACGCGTAATGCAGTAGAAAGGTGGGATTGACAGGTTCTCTGCATGAATTGGCTGAGCTGCAACACAGGAAATGTCAGATCTGGACGCGTGTGAGTCAAGTAGTTCATCTTACCCACTAATTATCTGTAAATTGTAGGATCATTAAGAGGAATGTCACTGTCTGCTTGTAATCTGATAGAGGGGTCCAAAGGGGAAGTGACTTTTGAAACATGTGTGCAGTCAAATTCCCTGAGTAGATCCAAAGCAAACTTTCATTGGCTAATGATAAAACCCTGTGGTTCTATGATAATCTCCATACCTAGGAAATAATGAATATCTCCTAAGTCCTTGACCCTGAATTCTGAATTTAGGAAACATTTAATCTCTGCAATTTCTATGATATCATTTACTGTTTAACAAAATGTCATCTAAATACACTATTAGAATTGAAATAAGGTCCCATGAAGTTTTGAAGAATAAAGAATAATTGTTTAAAGAAGTTGTATATCCCTTATAGGCAAGAGCACCAATAAGTTTAGAATACCACTGTCGAGATGCCTTTTTTAAACCATATAAAGATTTCTTGAGTAGGCATACCTGATTAGGAGATATAGGATTGATACCCGGGGGAATTTTCATGAAAAATTCTTCTTCTAAAGATCCATGTAAGAAAGCATTACTTACATCCAATTATGAAACTATCCAATTCTTCTTAACTACTAGTAAGAGACACCTGATTGTTGTCATTTTGACAATCGGGAAAAATGTCTCATTGTAGTCAATCCCTTCTTTTTTAATATCCCCCTTAATACTAACCTAGTTTTAAATATTTCTATTGATCCATCTGAAAGAAGCTTTATCTTATACACCCATTTGCAAGGTAAAACCCTCTTTCCCATAGGTAGTTCCACAAGATCCCAAGTGTTGTTCAATTGCAAAGCTGCAATTTCAGCATCCATTGCAGTTTTCTATTCAGGTTGGGTTACAGCTTAAGAGTAGCTAGTAAGTTCAGAGTAAGAGTGTAGAGAATGAAAAAATTGTTGGTTAGGCATGGATCGACTATTGAAAGAAAAAATAGGAGTAGAAAAAGGCAAGGCAAGTCATCTATCAGTAAGATTAGTGACATACACACTGTTGCACACAAAATCATGTAAATATTCTGGTTTTTTAAACAACCTTGCCGATCTTCTAGAAGGAATGGCCTGAATAGGAGTATTTTTTTGTGCAGGGGTGGAAAAAGAAGTAGGTTCTGATGTAGGTGTAGTCACAACTATGTCTTGAGAATGAGGGAAATCAGGTTCTGTGTTTTATGAACTAGAGGTGATTTGTGGTGAATCTGGAAATGTATCAAAACAAGGAGTAGGGGATAAAAAAAATAGAAAAGGGTGAAACAGAATTATCAGCGAAAAGAAAGTGATTCTAATAGAACATGACATCCCTAGAAACAAAAACTCTTCTGGTTTTAAAATCCAGAACCTTATATCCCTTTTGGCCTTGGGGGTATCCTAGAAAAACACATTTTGTAGCTCTAGGATTAAATTTCCCTCTTCCTTGAGATAGAGTTGAACAAAAACAAAGATAACCAAAGGTTTTAAGGATGAATAAGAAGGTCACTGTTTGAAGATTATTTCATAGGATGTTTTCCCTTTCAAAACTTTAGAAGGCAGGATGTTAATCAAGTGTGTTGATGTAAGCACACACTCACCCCAATATGATATAGGGACCTTTGATTGGAAAAATAATCCTCTAGCAATTTCTAAAAGATGTCTATGCTTCTTCTCTACCACCCCATTTTGTTGTGGAGTGGCCACACAACTCTGTTGGTGCAAAATACCATGTTCTTTCAAATAAGAAGCTTCATTAGTTTCCTTTCCAAGCTCTAAAGCATTATCTGACCTTATGCATTTAACTTTCTTGCTAAACTGTCTTTCAACTACAGACAAAAAGGATTTCAAAGTTGGGAAAACATTACTTTTAGTACTCAACAAATATGTCCAAGTTCCTCTACTGTAGTCATCTACAATAGTAAGGAAATATTTATATCCATTGTAGGTAGCATTCTTATAAGGACCCCATGTATCCACATGAATAAGATAAAAAATCTCTTTAGTTCTAATGACACTAATAGGAAAAGAAAGATCTAGTTTGTTTAGCTAGAAGAAAAACATGACATATGAAATCAAAATTAGAAGACTGATTGATAAAACTAAAATGTTTCATTGATGATAAAGGCAAATGCCCAAGCCTAATATACCAAAGTCTTACATCTGAAATAACATTTGCAACAACAGGAAAAGAAACTGGAACAGAAATGGAATTGCTTCCTTTTTGAAAACAAACAGGCTGATTGCTAATCCTTAAACTAGACTGAGGAATGGTAGGCTGCAAAAGATAGAGCCCCTCTCTAAGATCACCAAAAGCTACCACCCTCTTCATGAAAAGGTCCTGTAAGAGACATTCACTAGAGGTAAATACTACATTCCATTTGATTTGAGCACTTAATCTATGCACAGAGAGTAGATTATACTTGAACATTGGAACATACAGAACATTACTAAGAGTGAGATTTGGAAGAATAGAAACACTTCCTATGTGAGTGACAGTTACCTTACAAGAATTAGGTAAACTAATGTTTAAAGGAATATGAAGAGGGGTCATAGAAGAAAAAAAAGAAGCATTAAAACACATGTGTTCTGATGCTCCTGAGTCAATGATCCAAGTTGTAGAGTTAAAAACTAAAAAACATGTCCCTGAATATTTAAGAATTGTACCAGCTACTGCATTTGCACTAATTTTTACACTAGGAATTGATTGTGAAATCTGCATCTCCTTCACCATTTGAGCAATTTCTGCCCTTTGCTCTTTGTTGAAATGTTGGAATGGCCCATTACCTCCATCTTTGGAGAACTGACAAGTACTGTTTCTCCCTTTTTTTATGTAATTTTCACTAATCTCATGACTATCTTCCCTTGTGAATGCTGCATTTCCTTTAACTACAACATTTTTTCCTTTTGCGAACTCAAAGTCATCAGGAAAATCTACTAGCCTAAAACAGTTTTTCATTCCATGTTTCTGCTTAAAACAATATGTGCAAGTCACATTAGGGTTGTATTTAGCCTTTCTTCCTTTGGGCTTATGTTGAGAGTTACCAGGTCTTTGGGGGTATACAGTAAACTTCTGATATCCACCTATATTTCCCTGCAATTGGTTTACATTTCCATTAATGGAAAACTGATTTCCTCCCCTGACATTTTGTTTCCCTTGATTTGTCACCATGAAAGATGATGATTCAGAAAAAAACTGTGCATTAACATAGATCTCTCTTTGATTTTCATCCTATAACAATAATGAATATGCGACATCTAATCCTGGCAAAGGTTTCATCATCAATATGTTACCTCTTGCCTGTGCATATATGTCATTTAGTTCCATTAAAAATCGAATCAGTCTTTGATCTTGGAGGGATTTGGATGATTTTGTTTTTCCTTCATATATGCACACACAGGAACACACTATGTCTGCATTCAAAGAATCTAGTTCATCCCAAATTCTTTTCACACAGGAACACACTATGTCTGCATTCAAAGAATCTAGTTCATCCCAAATTCTTTTCATATTTGTAAAATATCCTGACACATCGGAATTTTCTTAAACTAATGTGCTCAATTCATTTTGAAGTTGAAAGAGTTTGGCTCCATTCGATTTGTCAAATCTTTGCTCAAGACTGTCCCACGGCTCCTTAGCAGTAATGGAATAGATAACACTATCTGCAATGTCATTGGATAATGCATTCAACAACCAATAAATCACTATATCATTGCAGCAACTCCATTGAGAGAAATTTGGTGAAGCTAGATCTGACATTTGACAATTGTCATTGATGAAACCAAGCTTCCTCTTGGCTGAAAATGCTATCAAGATGGATCTTCTCCATCCTGGAAATTCCCTTCTATCAAACACTGAGCTAATCATATTCATCCCAGGAGAATCAGAAGGATGAAGATAGTAAAGGTGATTGAAATCCACACTTGTTGCAGGAGGATGAACATTGCTGTTTGCAAGATTTTTATTACTTACTTCTTCGGTCATTTTTAGTGATTTGAAAAACTTTGATTGTAATTTGATGGATCGAGCTCACTTCTATGATACCATGTAAGAAATTGCAGAAGAAATAGTGGAAATTTTTCTGATAATCTTGTTATTAATCATGTATCCTTTTATACAAGTGTTTGTACAAAGGAAAATACAAAAGAAAAATGCTCAGCTGTACACTTGTCCCAATCCCATACAATGTATTCTAACTTCATAAAAAACTGATAATAAGCTATATTCTCCTCTATGTGCTACTCACGTGTCTATATTATGTATATTATGACCAAAGCATTTTCATCCAATGGTGAATAATTCATATATCAAACTTCTCTTGGATGCTTGGATTTGTTCCACGTGGCACAATGAGGGAAACATGTGAAGTTTCAAACTACTTTCCCCCTTTTATGTCTGAGCCTAATTTGTCTTCAAAATCCTCTCTTGCTTTACCATTTTTCTTTCTTTGTGCTGCTGATGGAGAGTGAAGCATGGATCTTCTCCTTGCCAACATAAAAATTGACTATTCCTATTTCTAGATCAAAGAATTGCCTTTTATCTTTATTTCTGTTGAGATTGATGAGACAATAACTTCCAATTGGGGTAGTTTTGATCAAAATTAGAGTGGTAGAAGCTTACCACCACTAAAAACAATAGATCGTGTCTTACTAATATCTTCTTTTACTAAAAATGTTTGAAAAATATTTCGAGGTGTAACTTTTGATTAGTTAAAATTAGATAATTTTTTCTATTGTGAATATTTTTAATGAAGTGCAAAAGTTCAAATCACTTCCCAAAGATCCTTCATAATAAGTTAATAATGTAAACATAACATATATTTTATCGTATACACATATATTTTACCATCAAAAGTTTCAAGTGATTAATAGATCGTTACTTTTGCATTTGTCATGCAGTACCTCTTTTTCTTCTTGTTAGAGAATAAGAGAGACGAATCGATTTGAACCATATTTGCAGCATGATTGTTTTTATTTTTTTTTTATATTTAAAATCTATCCTTTTTAAAGTTAAATTTTTAGAAAATTTTTGATTACTTACTTGGAACTTTTAAAAATTTAATACTTGTTATATTTTTTCTTATTCTAACGCTTTCATAATTATTTCTAGATATTTCAAATCTTCTTAATCAGCTTTAGTTGATTTAGAATTCATAAACTAATGAAAAATGTATTAGTTGTCATTAATTTTGATGACTTCTAATAAGAAAATATTTTACTATAAATATTTAATTAATTTCAACTCTTAAATAATAAGAAAATAGTGAAAAGATGTTTTTATCTAAAGAAGAGAATTTTAATGAAGGACAAAAAGTTCAAACAATATTTCTAAAAAATTTAAATTAAACTGATATTAAATTAAACTTTATAACTATTTATTTCAGTTATTTTAATATTTAAATATTAAGATAATAATTGATTAAGAAATTTTTACCCTACAAAACAAAATTATAACAAAAGTTAAGTTGATTTGTAGCATGATATGTACCATTTATTTCATGTTGTTGATTTGTAGCATGATATGCACCATTATTTTATGTTGTTTGTTTTATTTTACTTTGATTACTATTACAAAATAATATGATAATCGAGTGATAAAAAAGACATTAAATAAACACATTAGCTTAGATTGAGACATTCAAAGCTACACAAAATTTATGAAAGAAGAATTTTCACTCAATCTAATCTACAACAAAAAAAATCACCAGACGTAATCCGTAATAAACTAAAAAGAATTTTAGTCATATGAACCATAAATTTAGAGTTTAAAAAGAAAATCAAATAACAACATTTATCTCAAGAAGAAGACTCAACAACATTTCAACAATTAATTAAGAAATTTAAATTACGTCAGACTGATACTTTATGCATGTGGCAATAGACGATTTACACCTACAAATTAATACAAGCAATAGAGCATATATATTAAAATTGTTTATGATTTAAAACTAAAACATAGTTTGCAATTTATATTTGTAACATTATTAGAGTAGTAATAGCGTGTGTATATATCAAATCAATTACTAAAATATTGCAAAAGAGCAACTAATTCTATAAAATAACAATAAATATTAAAATACATGTAAATTTTCTTATCATGAACTCAATTAAGTAGAACAAATCTTTTTGCTTGCATGTAAGGTCTGGTTGAGTTCTTCTAAAATATAATTGTTCCTCAAAAAGGTTATATATATATATATATATATATATATATATATATATATATATATATATATATATATATATATATATATATATATATATTACTTTTTAGGGTTATGATTTAAATTGATGTGTCTCTTTTAGTCTCTAGCAGCAAGAGAAAGAGATAATGCATGATGCTAGTTTGAACCTCTAGCAGCAAGGGAAAGAGGTACTACATGACAAAAGCAAAAGTGATGATCCATTAACTGCTTGAACTTCTGATGGAAATATATATACGTGCTTACACTGAAATATATGTTTATGTTTACATTATTATATTAAATTGTTAAGAATCTTTGAAAAGTGATTTGAACTTTTTGCACTTCATTAAAAATCTCCGCATTAGACAAAATCGTTTAATTTTAAATAATCAAACACGTGTGTGCGCGCGCGCACTCTTACACTAAATATATGTTTATGTTTACATTATTATATTAAATTGTTAAGAATATTTGAAAAGTAATTTGAACTTTTTGCACTTCATTAAAAATTTTCGCAATAAATAAAATTATTTAATTTTAAATAATCAAATATTACACGTGTGAGACACGTGCGATTAATCTAGTGTGTGTGTATATATATATATATACATATACATACATATATATATATATATATATATGTGTGTGTGTGTGAAAATATTAAAACAAGATAATTAAAATTAAAATTAAATGAGCATTTCTTTTATTGGTAAATAAAAAACTAAGTTGTTGAGAGTCACTAATGGCTCAACCAAAATGATAAAATCAATTCAAGTTCAAGATTAATGCATAGAAAAAATCAACAATCTCAAAAGAAGAAGAATAAAACAGAAAATAATTCTTTATAAAAATAGATACTTCCAATCTAAATGGGAAGAACTAATTTTAAGGCTATTTATAATTTTATTTTAATTTTTTTATACAAGATATGTATTTTACACGAGATATCTCATACCTTTATATTTACACAATCTAAAACACGCCGTAAAATTCTGACACTTTCAACTTAGAGTTTGGAATCAAAATATGTCCTCATTTTTAAAAAATAACCGATCTATGTCATGAAATTAGAAAGTGGCATAAATAGGTTTGTGCACAATATTTTTTTTGAAACGGATAGGTGACAGATTGAATAGACGGTTGTGAACAATGAAAAATGCACTTTTTGTGCACTATTCATTTTTCTTACCCATAGTGCACAAAAATAGTACACTATTAATTGCTATTTTTGATATAGTGCACTTATTATTTTGTGCACTATTTCTTTTTCTAAGTAGAAATAATTACACCAAATTTCATATCCTCCAGAAGTACTGTTACAAAATTTTCTTATTATGAAAGAATGAGGAATAAATATGATCGGAATAATATTTGAAACTATAATATTTGGTTTCAACTCTTTCAGCGCAACAACTAGACATGACAGCTCGGCAGAATTACCAAGTTATACCTTTTACGAATCAATTAGATAGATTTTGGTACTTCTCTTGTTCTCTAGCATTTCCAAGTTTACTTTCCAAAAAGGGCAAAACAGCAGTGCTTGAACGTAATCTTGTCGCCACAGTGTTAGGCTTTTTGACTTAAAAATAATTACTTTTATTTTAAAAAAATAAAAAAATATATAGAATTCTTTCATATTTGGCCGACCTTTTTTAAGAGGAAAGATTTTGAGACTCTATAAACCCCTCTTCTCACATCACAATACAAAATAGCATCCATAATATAGTCGATTAAAGATTTTTATTTAGGGGGACATTTTTCCTCTTATTAGTTTATATGTTTTTAATGAGAAAAGACATTTTTTTCTTTCGAACTTGTCCGCTCAACTTACGTTATCACTTAAACTTAATTTCTATTTATTTATTGTATTATTTTCACCCCTCAAAACTTAATACCACTCTCACAACGGAGAGTGTGTTACACTAGCTTACACATCAACGTCACTTCACTGCCACGTCGGAGGCACGTCATTGCCATGTAAGAAGTTCAATTTTTCTAAAAAAAATTAACCCCCCCCCCCCCCACATTATTTTTATATATATTTTTTTAAAAATAAAAAATATATATTTACTATTTTATATATATATATATATATATATATATATATATTAAATAAAAAAGGCATCACCCCCCCCCCCCCACACACACACACACCATTTTCTTTCTTCTTCACCCCCTCCCCCCCGCGCCCCTACCCTGCAACGCAACCCCCCTCCCCCTCCCCCTTTTTCTATCTTTTACAAACCACCCCACCTCTCCCCTCTCCTCCATTTTCTATCTTCTTCAAACCACCCCACCTCTCCCCTCTCTTTCATTTTCTATCTTCTTCAAATTTAAAACATATTACCTATAGCCATTGTTGTTGTCCATTAAGCAAAAAAAAAGTACCAATTATTCCTTCATCAAACCACCAATTCAAGAAACAACAATGCAATAGCATCACCACGTCTCAATTCAAAATTCTTCATTCCGACATACTCCGGCAAAACTCATCGAAAAACGATTAAAATAAACCCACAAAATAATATACGCACACCACCACCACCATTAACACCGCCACTAATAACTTTTCTTCAATTTCAATTTTATTTCAAATTGTCAAATTTATGAAGATAACTTTTAATTTTAGAAATTCAATTTCAATTCTTTTCTAATGATCTTAAGTGGGTTTAAGAAGGAGAAATTAAAGGTGGGGTAAAAAATTTGGAAATTGAATGAGAAAAAATTGGGGGTTTTGAGAGGAGGGGTTGATACGAGTGTGACCTCGTAGATAGACCCTTTTTGTGTATGTCAAAGGCAACCGAGAGAAGGCCCGAGCTTAAGTGTGGGAGAAGTCAAAAACCACCCCTATGTGTGCACTAAAGGGATGGCCTTGAAGCCTTATTCATTAAAAGGGCACCTTTGTCATTTTAAGTCTTTTGGGGAATGTAATATAAATAGAACCACTTAGGATTTTTTTTAAGGAGTTGATCATATTTTGAGATTTGTAACATTTGCAATACTTTAGTTCTCTCTCAAGAGCTCCAACCGAAAATAGAGCTAGACAAGTGAAGATTCACTTGTGTTTGCATATTGGCTTGAAACGTTGGTGTTTAGAGGAGGTAAAGGCCCTCTTATATCAATGTAGAGTTAGGTTTGTGTCGCGGATAGTGTTTAAGGGTCCAAGAGTGTAACAATTCTTGGGTTCTTAAGATTGTCCCTTCATTTGGTCTAACTATTTATCTTGTATCTTGTTGAATCCGTGGTTCATTGTTGTTTTTAATGTACCCGTAATCTTCTTGTTGTTTATGTGTTGGTATAGTGAAGCCGTGTGGGGCCTCTTCGATTCACTATAGTCCTTGTAATCTTGTATTCTCTATCTACTTTGTTGAATATTGTTGTTGTTGTCTTGAAAACATAGAGAAGCCGAGTGGGGCCTTTGATTCTCTATTGTTGTTGATCTTGTAGATCTCTTGAATCCGTGTTGTATGTTCGATCTTGTATCAGGGGTGGGGCTGGTGGTGGTGAAATTGGTGGTTGAAGGAGGAGGGGGCTGGTGGTGACAGGTATGGAGAGAAAAAATTATGGTGGGGGTGGGGTAGAAGAAGAAGATGTGAAATGGAGGTGGGGGTATGAAGAAGGTGATTTTTTATAAAAAAAAATTATATATATATATATATATATATATATATATATATATATATATATATATATATATATATATATATATATATATATATATATATATATATATATATTAAAAAGTGGGGACATATCAATTTTTTAAAGAAATACACTTTAAAAAAAAAATAAAAAAATTTCACGTCAGCTTAAGGAGTGAAAATAATACAATTTAAAGATGTTAAGGAGGGTAAATAAACGAAAGTTAAGTTTAAGTGTTAAAGTAAGTTGCGCGGACAAGTTCGAGAGGGAGGGGGGGAGGAAGGGGAGGAATGATGTCTTTTTATCTTTTTTAATATTAGGTTTCATATGTAGGCCAAGTGGCCAAATCATATAATAATTATGTTTTTAGCATGTTTTCTTTGTCTTCTAAATTACCGTCTTTATGGTTTGCAAATTTTAAACTTATGCATGACACCCTTTCGATTTCAAATCCAACAAGTAGTATCAGAGCCTATGATTCAAAGATCCAACGGTTTGGCAAAATGAGATTAAAGAGTTCAAAGCGGTTTCAACTCAAGTTGAAAGATTTTTTCGTCAAAAAAAAAAAGGTCCAAAAAAACTACTAATTATCAACCATATTTTCAACAATCCTATTGTTATATATCTAAAAAATAAAACTCGATTTTAACCCTCGAAAGGGCTTCAATATTTTTAATTCGAAAGGGCTCATATATTTTTTAACCCTCCAAAAAGCTCCATTTTATATATGCCAAGCAGCAGTGATAAAGATTATGTGAAGAACAAAGATCATGCATATGAAGAAGATGAATCAAGTTATGTCAAGAAAATCAAGCTAAAAAGGAGGATTTGTTAGGATTTTTGTCCTAATTTTCTTATTAATTTTCTATTAAAGAAAAATAAAAGTAGTACCATAAATACTTTTATTTTTCCTAGTAGGTCTATGTAGGTGATTTTATAGAATTCAGTTGGTGGATATTCTAGTTCAGCAGTTCAGGGTGGCCGTTCGGGCTCAGTCGTACTTTTTCTTGTTGAGACTGGTCGTAGAGGTTGCTATGTGTGTGATGAGATTGGTCATGTGGCCAAGGACTGTTCATCCAATTTTTCATATTTCTATGTTTCGTCATTATATTTCAGATGAGTCTCATGTCATTCATTGGGAGTCGGTTCAGTTAGATGAGGAGTTATGCGCCTCGTTTTTGGGTCGTGACAAATAAAAATATAAAACTCTTTCATATTTGGCTAACCTCTTTGTAAGAGGAAAGATTTTGGACCTCTATAAATAGAAGACCATCTTCTTATACAATAACACAATAACATCCACAATGTAGTCTTTTAAGAGTCTGTTTAGGGGATGATTTTCTCCTAATAGATTTTATATTTTTTCAATATTAATTTTTCAATATGTAAATCATTTGATCAAATCATATCAATAATATGATTTTAGTATTATGTTTTTCTTTGTTAACTAATTTATCATCTCTATGATTTGCAAACATTAAGCTTCAAGGAATGGACTGGACTTCAAGAAATCCCCTGGATGAAGAACCTGAAATCGGGGTTTCCAATAGCTCACCGTGTTGGCCAACCATCTTGCCAAAGATCAAAGGGAAAGGCAAGGGTATAGGAAGGGGACAAGTAGAAGCGGATAGGTGTGAGAATTTGGGATAACTCATATAAGCGGATACGCCAACCATAAAACTCACATATAAATAAGAAAGATAACTCTTTTTTGTGTGTGTGTGTGAATTTGACACTTTCTCTAATAGTTATATTTTCTATGACTGACTGATATTTTTTGATAGACATGACAACTTTGTACGACATATTTTGAAAGTAGATGTAACAAGTTTCTCTCTATGTTCTTTTTTATTAAAAAAAAAATAAAATTAGTTGTATAATATATAACAATTAATGAGCATATACTCCATCCTCACGTCTAGTTGTATAATATATAACTAGTTTGGAATCAAGGTATAGTTGGTTGATGGATTAATTCAAAGATGAAAATGAATTCCTGAAATGACCAAGTATTAACTATAGATAGTATCCTCTCACGACATGGGACCACACAGTAGATGCTAATGGGTTTTGTATCATGTTGTTTGTGTTCTGCTTGCCCAGGAATGAACCTTTATCATGAGCTGTGGATGCGTTTTTGCTTGGTATCAGCGATGTGAAACATCAGCTGCAATATCAGATTCATATCATGATCAATATGCGCCAGGATTCAAAACTAAGCTGCATGCTCAGATTCATACCATAATTAACATGCATTGAGAAATTCAAAACTAAATCATTGGATGTATCTGGAGTCACCTTAGTTCCAACGTAAAACGTAATAAACATGCCACCAAGAGTAGGTAGTCCTGAAAAATGGAAAATTTCATCATTCTAGTAGTTAATGACTGTCCACAAAAAAAATTTATAAACCATACAGTACCTTCTTTCTGGAGAAATTTATAGAGCAACCAATTGATCCCTGATGATCCAATGACAAAACCAACAAGATTGGCCACCTTATACAAGAAAAAGTAAATCATTGTTAATTCTTTTTTTTTTTATTTTGATAATCGTGGTGTCCGAGCCAACTTTCGTGTACCTCGACTAAATCCACGGGGTAACTGCCACTAGTAATAGGTTACCTGTCCATCAAGGCTAGGACAAATGGGAAGAATCACCTAGTGTGTTTTTTTCTCTGCTGGGATTTGAATCTAAGACCTCAAGCTCTCAACCCACTTCATTGACCACTAGGCCACACTCTTGGGTGCAAAACCCCATTGTTATTAAGAAAGAAATTTCACATATTTGTCCTTAAGTGCTTCTAATTATATCCACTAACACACAATCCAATGGACTACAAAAACAGGTGTCGCATTCAGCTGCTTTATTCTCCCACAATGGAATGGTCAATCTGAAGTTTGAATTCCCTCATCCCACTTCCCAGAAGGCTGCATCTTTGTTGCAAGGTATTCCATACTAGAGCTGAAAGCACTCTATGCACAAGAATCTTGTGATCATACAAAGGCACAAGACAAAAAGCGACTTAACTGCATCTTCAGCTAGTCAATTGATTGTATGCATCAAAATCCAAAAAGTTGCTCTGTTCTCTTTCTTTTATTTAGTCTATGTTGAATTATCCATTGAAAAACTTTTATCATTCCGAAGCACCAGTGTGTTTCTTTTCTTCTTTTTTTTCTTTTCAGTCAAATATCATGTCGACCTTCGTTTAGTACTTCAGAAAAAAATTACTCTTAACGTAGTTAAATACATAAAACGATAGGATAACTTTAGTATGATCATGCATAAAGATAAGCAATCATTATTTTTTTTTCGCTCCTGAAATATTAGCAGCATACCATTAGACAAGTGATGGTGATAGCCCCGGCAACAGCACTAAGTTCATGGTACAGAAACTTGCCAACAGAACTTTCCACCTAGTGAGTACAATTAGGTCAGTAACATGGCATGACAAAATATAATTACTTGGTGGGAAACTATCCAGTTAATTGTGTAAAAGGAGTTGAATTAACATTCAAATGGAAGTACCTTCAAAGTATTTGTTATTGACTTTACAATCATTTCTGGTATAAAGACTAAGCAGGTCAACCATGCCCAAGAAAGAAGTTTCCTGAAGTCAATGACCAACAAGTAGCCAAATAAAGACAAAGTTTGATATAATAGTACAAGTGAAGGTTGATGAAATTCAGGAGCAGTACCACTCCAGATCATGCCATACAGCAACAAATGTGAAGATAACCCACACATTTAGCAGCTTCGTCTGAGTACCCCCAAGAGGAATATACATATATCTAAATGTAGAGACACCACACAAGATTTTGGGGTCAGTGCCAGATCATACAGACAAAGCTAGATGAGATTGAGAAAGCACCTAACAAGCCATTTGTTAAACGAGGCATGCCAGTTTCTCCAAAAACTTTCCAAGTTGTAGCAATTATTTATACATCTAGGCATATTCTCAGGGGCCTCAATACCATTGATCTACACAAACAAACATATATTAACATGCTAAGAAACCCAAACAAACAAGCATCATCCTCCAAAATGAAAGAGAAGCAAAAGGAGCATAAGCTACAGAAAGTAATAAAAGTAATGGAGAAAAAGCACAAGTTCAACAAAAATACCAGTGACCAGAAGCGAAAGTAGCGCCAAAGGAGAAAAAACTTGAGCCACATGAAGTTCAATACCTGTTTTGTCATGAAGATTAGTACATGAATCGTACATCCTATCGTCTGCAAACCAGCAATCCAAAGGATCATCTTATATAGAGGAGAACACAATCAATGGCAAAACGTGGCATGCGTTGCCACTTTAATGGCATTACATAAAAGATGTGTGAGACGGATGGTGTCTGAATTACAGAGACTCATTAAGCGGATAATAGTTATTCAAACAAAACGTTGAAAATAGTCAAATACAGGATCGGCACTGTAAAAGTCAATGACGCAACAGAGCACAAATTGAAGCTCTACGTATCATGAGTGAGAGGAATCTATTCTTTCAGAATAATACCTCTAAACAGGGATATTTTTACACACTCCCAGAG
This sequence comes from Capsicum baccatum var. pendulum, assembly GCA_030864225.1. NCBI lineage: Eukaryota > Viridiplantae > Streptophyta > Magnoliopsida > Solanales > Solanaceae > Capsicum > Capsicum baccatum. Next base: position 268,321,478 of record CM061557.1, read on the forward strand.
GGAACTTTCACTAACTTCTCCATATGTATGAGAAATAAATTTAAAAGTAGGTGTTTTCATTATGCTTTTCTCAATGAATATAAACAGAACAGTCGAAGACTTAAAGTAGCTCAAAAATTCTAAATACAACACTTACTCCATACCCGATGATGAAGATGTCCAAAGGAGATAAGTGTTTCCATGTGCCACTGCAAATTTACAGAAAAATCAGTCACCCAGAATAACATCATAGATTAGTTTAAAGTAATCAGAATGGTCTGAATTCCATAACCTCACCTAATGGCAAATGCATTGTAATAAAAGAAGTGTGTCATTGATTCCATAAGCATCAGGCTAAAAATCCAACGAAGTCCATACAAAACCACTTCTTTCAATGAGTGCGTCTTCTGGGGAGTATCAAGCTGCAATGACAAGACATCAAGCAACAATGAGATCGGTGCTCTTCCAAAAAAAAGAAGGTTATAGTGATGGATCAAAACAAGTGCTGATTCAAAATTTTACTCTACATTGCACCGGGGCAAGCAGGTATATTGGGCAAATATAATGCAGACAGTAAGAACAGATTCAAGATTTAGCAGAAAAGAGCATGAATGTAATCACAATATGTATACAGTTCTTATCAGTCCAACCTCTGCTATATCTCGCTGCTGACGCTACCAATGACCCTTAATATAGAGGAGAATGAAGAAAATGCAGTCAACGGCATTTTCGCACATATTGTTAACATTGTAGCAGAGCAGCACAAGTATAAGAACATAAACAAGGAAAAAGAAAACTAAAGAATCATGATTACCTGTGAAGCAAATGCATTGAAGCTAATAATTGGTCCAGCAATATATAGAGGTGCATAAATCAGATAGCTTAAGTATATAGTGAAGGAGAATTTGTCATTTTCAAGACTTCTCTCCTGCCAAAAGGGAAGGGGAAATGTAAGAAGATGGCTCCATAAGAAGTTTGTCGAGATGTTACCAAAAATGTGAATCACCAACAAACCTGCAATAGCTGGTAGCATGTTCTACCTAAAGAACAATTATTGCAGCGTTGGATGTGCTTCTGCAATTACAACAATTAATAAATATCACAAGAGACGAAAGAGATGTTTTTTGTTTCGCGATTACTTGCATGAAGTGGTAATCTTGCTATAGAGCAATTAAGAGAATGAACTAAACACCGAGAATCAATTACCACATTTCACTACTTCACTTGACATGAAGAGGTGAGTTCGGAATAAAGATTCTTCAATAAATAATGTCCAAGGATGCAGTACTAAAGGAAAGCATGATTCTTTAGCAACCAGGACGTAAAGAAGTTATAGCATTTTCACCAGATGCCTTAGCATCTTTGTATGGTCAAGCGATACCTGGATTAAAGCTTCTCAGATCAGCAATTGCTAGTATCACTTGCCATAAGTTCGCACATATGAGTTCCTTTGAGGACACATGCCAACCATACAGTAGGTTTGTGGTGTCTTTATTACTTATCAGAGTGTAAAGTACAGTTGGAGAAGGATCATGTGATGGTTCCATAAATATCATTCCACCAAAGAAAATGACTTCCTTTCATGTATAGTGTCCAAGAAAGGTACCAAAAAGAAGTCCTGATTCCCAAATGCATCTAGAAAGATCAATCGAAAGATGTTCCGAGAACAAATTGCAACCAGCTACACTAACAAGGTACTATACTACATTTTGTACATTTGAATTAGTTAGAGATTGACTTCCATCTAAATGATTAGCAAGATCGAACTATATGTCTTACCATTTCAAGGTATGAATGGACTTGTCAATGATCTAAATCTCACATGATAATGGCAAGAACAACTTATCATTTATGAGAATCAACAGATGTTGGCCCATGGAAGAATGCCATAAGAAAAGTATCTCAGAATAAAAAATGGTTGGTTTCAAGCACTAGTGAATTTAGCCAACACGGATAAGATCTATAAGGGTGTTAAATAAAAATATGCCTCTAAAATAGTTCACTTAGCAAACTTACCTCTTTGTCAAACCGATTCAAGTAATATGCCCAATGGTAGTCATATCCAAAGCTAATCATTCGCAGGATAACTGAAAAAGATAAATTTTGATTAAAGAGCATAGGACATTCACTTGCTTTTTCTCATGGTTGTAGTTGTAAACAACAGGAAAAAAGTACTAATGTTTAGAAGAAGAAAACAAACTTAATCTTAGTTTCCTCTAAAATCACATTTCAGTACGGACATATGATCAATTTTGTCTTCAACAGAGTGAGCATTCAAAGCACCTTGGTTTCTAAAAGAAAGCACACATGAGGTCCATCATTTGGTAAATAACTAGGCAAAAATCTTACAATTCTGCCGAAGCAACAAATTTCCACTTTGGCAGGGCATGGGATGTAGAGCCACTAGCTTTAATGTGGGTCGGGGCCCTATGGAAGGAGATGAATTGGAGAGGTTTAAGATGGTGTCCATTTTGTTCATATGAGGTATAGTTCCTAGTTTCTTTAAGCGCACCCACAAGGTCCCACTTTTTATTGAAGATTGGGTGTACTTTGTAGAGAACCATATTTTACTGTAGGTTCTCTATCTTTTGGTAAATAACTTGTATGTGATAATGTTTCTCATTATAAATACTTTATCATTATATTTCTGTAACATAAAGTTGCAACCAAGAGCATTGTGTAGCACAGAAACTTCTAAAGTGTTGTTTATCCATGTAAAAGATGATGATAATTGATAATGTGTTCAACAGATCTAACTAAGTTGTACTTTTCTCATTATTTTACTATCAAATTTGTCTCTTAGCATGATATGCATTAGTGACCTAGTATTTCCTTTTTGGGCTCTAGTTAGTGACCTAAATTGATCAGGACCGTTATTAAAACCAGATCTGTCTTTTTGGCTATGTTGCTCGGACTCTCCAAAATTAGAACCGCACCCGTGTTGGATCCTCCAAAATGCACTACTTTTTGAGAATCCAACATGCACTAGTTATCATTTTGAAAAGTTTGAACAACACAGCTTTTTGGTGTATCCATGAGGTTCTTATGGGTATAGATGAATTGGCTTCTTCTTTTTTTGTAGAGAACCATAATATCGTGTACGTTCCTCTACTTTATGGTATAAGATCCCGTCATTAATAAAACTCTTTACTCCATCAAAATTAAGAAGATCCCGACTCTTTATAATGTTTAAACACAAGCGGGATATGTACTCACCTTTCAATGAATTTGTACTTCGATTTTTTTCCAATAACCAAGAAACCCCCGAAGTCCTGTGGGGCATGGTTCATAACTTGGTGGATAATGGGCCCGCCCCTCTACTCTTCTCCACTTAAATACCAAGTTTTTGTTTATGACAGGGTTCGAACCCATGACTTATGTACCCACGCACCAGACATTGCGCTCTTACCACTAGATATTGCCCTGAGGGGCATGATTTTTACTCCTACTAAAACAAGATAGGGTTCCCTTACCGGATTCATTCACAAAAGCTTCTCCTTCCTTGTATATTTCTTAGTGCATGCCATATCAACACATAGATTCCCGAAAATTCCTCAAAAGAAAGATCACTTTTATGAAAATGGGCAGAATTTTTAGTCAACCTGTTGATAGTTATACTGGAAAAAGAATGAAACTAGTAAGACTGAAATAAGAGTCAGGGACTCGGCCAAATTGAATCCCCATTAAAAGACAGATTCTATACCAAAATTGAAGCAGATGTGCCACCTAAAAGTGCCTCGGTAATTGTCCAAATATGCCCAACTTCGCCTACAACACAGACATAGAATCATGAAAACATTTGCTTGAACAACAAACTCTATTAGAATTAGAAAATTTTGTTACAACAGAATGCAACCTACAATTGAGGAAATACAACTTACCCAAAAAGGGAAAATGGATACCCTTCATAAACACGGTTACATATGAGCAATGTAATATTAAAGATCCAAAGAAGAAAAACAAATCTTGTTCTCCCGCATATCTGCAAATACAGAAGCATGAAGATTAGAACAGAATCACAAATTCTTTGGTCATGGAGGACCATTTAGATGCAATGTCAATAATGATGGCATGCATGATATAAAAAATACACCGCAAGAATGACTTGTTACCCATGAAAGAGGGAAAGAGATAGAAACACAGTATAAACTCTGCATACAGCACTCCAAATAACATAAACATGTTTGTAATTGTGAAAACCTTAAGTTAGCTTTATATATTCAATATAAAAGTAGTGGCATAACCATTTTACATTTTTCCGTATCAAGATAAGCTATGATAATTAGCTACCTCTCGTAAAAAGCTAAACCCAATGCAACCAAACAAAGGTACCAAATTCCCAAGTTTAGAGAAGTTTTCATAGTTTTATCTACCTCTACTAAAATGAAAATTCACCTTCCTAACAATGTTTAGTTTCCCTGGAACTGAAGTTAGATAATCCATTGAATATTTTGAAGTCACATAAGGCCCACTGATAAGCTGTTGAGCGCTAAGGTATCGCCAAATTATTTTACAACAACAAATGCAACTAACAATTTCTTTCATTTACCATTTAAATGTTCATCTGAATAATTGGCCAAACCAATGCGTATTCATGGCTGGAGCAAGTCATGGTTTTTATAAATTTATACAGTGTAGCTGCAATACCAAGTTCTATACATCATTCAATATCAACATTTTACTTGACTCCTTTGTGCATATACATAAATTATACTGTCCCTACAAATATCTCCATCAAATTTATCAGTATATTGTTAAGCTGATCCACTATTGAGTTATCAGCTGCCTTGACTTAGTGAAGCTCTCAAGAAAAAATACTGACATGGCATAACATTTCATATTATTGAATGCAACAGAACTTCAATGATCACTTCGATAATTAAATCAAGCGACTGGAGCAGTTGACAACGACAGCATGGACACCAGAAAAGTAAAAAAATACATATATCCTTCATTACCCCTTAACCGCCTGGATAGTCCTATTGTAGTGCCAATTTTCTGAACTAAGAAATTGACCAAACAAGATATCCTCTGGCGCAGTCTAGTCCTCTTCATTTCTTTATCTTTCCTCCAGTTTTTTCCTTTTTTATCCCTTAATTTATGAGGTGGCAAAGTAATTGGAGGAATTGGGTTTGGAAAAACTATCTAGCATAGATATATATATCTATAATATATTAAAAGTGTGAAGTGCCTTAGAAATGTCGTTTGAACTTTTTGCCCTTCATTAAAAGTCTTTGCTTTAGACAGAATCATCTTTTCACTATTTTTTCCTAATATTTAAAAGTTGAAAATTAATGAAGTATATTTATGGTAAAACCTTTCCTTATTAAAAGTCATCAAAATTAATGACAACACTTTTTTCATTAGTTTAAGAATTCTAAAACAACTAAATTTGATTTTAAGAAGATTTGAAAGATTTTTTCCTTTTAAATGATCAAACATTACACGTGCGAGGCACGTGCGGTTAAACTAGTATATGCGTACATATATATACACACATATATATATATATAAAAGTTGCGCAGACTCTTCATTTTTGATGCCGCACCCATGTCGGATTCTTCAAAAATACAATAATTTTGGCGAATCCGACACGCACCCATTGACATTTTTGACGAGTCCGAGCAACATAGAAATTATTATATATATACAAAGGAAAACATTAGCAATTAAATTCCAAATATCTTAGAGCAACTGTGTTTGAAACCAAACATGTCATTAAGGATTTGTTCATTCTGCAAGACTTAGATACAGTAAAGCACCAAACCCATAATGTTGTGACCATGCCGATAATTAGAATAGAAAAGATAATATTGCACACAAGCTACTGTATGATTTTGAAATTTCATGGCATATTCTTACAAAAGGTAAAGAAAAAAGAAATGCAACTAAAGATTTCTATTTACCAACCTTTACTAGGAGAAAATTAGCTGAAGCTATAAACAAGATGTATAAGATGCTGCAGCCAAAACGAAGAGTGAGTAAGGAACCCGAGCCCCATAACTGAAAAGCAAATTACTTTCAAGTTTTGACATACCAAGCTCCATGAAGATATGACAAGTAAGACAAAGAAAGCATCAGCCAAATGACCGACATTCCTTTTGCTTTTAGGCCATATTTTCTACATGAGGTAGCCACTAGAGTGAAGATTCCAAACACTAATGTAAGAATTGACAAATTGCCCCGAAAATTTCTCCACTGTGCATCAGATACATCCTAATAATAAAACAAATGTTAGCAGATTAACAGATACAGATGCAAATATTACCTTATTGACTGTACATGGAATGTAACATTTAAACTTAAATGTTAATATATCAAAGTAATTGTGAAAAAGAATTACTTAGATCATATTAATTAATTGAATTCATGAAAATCGTTTGAATTGACAACAACATACCCACTGTAGTCTCACAAAGTGGGGTCTGGGGAGGGTAGAGTGTACGCAGACGCTACTTCTACCTCTGAGGTAGAGAGATGTTGTTTCCGATAGACGCCCGGCTCAAGACAAAAACAGTCTAGAAAAAGACATAATGAACCCCGACTCAAGACAAAAACAGTGTAGAAAAAGACGTAATGAACCCCGGCTCAAGACAAAAACATTAGAGAAAAAGATGTTATGAAAGTACCATAGACACCAGTAGTAACAAAAACAACAGATAGTAGCAGAACAATGCTACAACAAAATAATACTATAATCAAACTACAAGAAATAATAGATGGTAACGGAACAACAAACTACAAGAGTATCACAACGACTACTAGTAAGTACAACATGGCAATGCACTCCTACTCACTAACCTTCTACTCTAATTCATGTCCTCCCCACATTCCTATCTAAGGTCGTCCGAATCAAAATAAATAAAACGGTGTCAAACCTAAAAAAGAAAAGAGTTTGATATAAATTCAGTATTGAGCAATTTAAGCATACATTGAGTCGATGAAAAATCCAACCAGGTCGAAGTCCATAAACTTTAGTGTAATGATCTGCAAATAAGTTACAAATTAACGAACAATGCTTGAATTAGAAAGCCCTAATACACAGACAAACACACACGCATATATATAGAAAGAGAGAGAAGAATACCTTGGGAGATTTGAAGAGATCGATAAATAATGAAAATGTAAAATGAAACGGCATAAATAAACAGAAAAGCAAGCTCCGTCGAGATTGTCATGACGACAATGAACTTGTGTTGTTGAAGTAGAAAATTTTCATTCAGATATTCACGTTCTGACAAACAGTTAACTGCCCAGTGCCGGAGACCTTGACACTGGTAGAGATTTGGCTCGATTTTAACAACGGATCCTTATGTATTTAGACAAAAAAAACAAACATTTTTTTCAGAAATAAATAAAAAATAATTCAGAAAATTAGGTGGGAGGTGACAAAAAAAAAAAAGTATTCAAATTAAAAATGATAACAATTTTGATCCGCTAAAATCAAATCTTTATTTAAATTGGGCAAAATGTTCTTCTACTTCTGTACTATGTTGATTTTGTAAGTTGGATATTTCTATTTACATATGTTTGTCATCTGAGTCTTGAATCCATTAAAAAATAATATTTTGTATTCTTTCACCGTTCACCTTGCTTATATGATATTGAAATGATGATTAAGACAAAGAGAGTGTAGTCAGTCATCTGGGAGTTGAAATTAATTTTTGGCTAATTTTACATTAAAATAATTAATAATAATAATAAAATTAAAAAATAAAAATAAAAAGGATCTTTTTTTTCCTCCATCTTATTAAATTTAAAAATATTTTTAAAAATTTTAAAAATAATTTAAAAATATTTTTAAAAATTAAAATAAAATAAAAATATTTCTCCCTCCCCACCCCAGCCCGTCCCCACACCCCACCCAACCCCATCCCACCGCACCCCCAGCCCCCTCACCCTACCCCAACACCCGTCCAGTCCTTCCCCACCCCCACACCCTAGCCAACCCCATCCCACCCCACCCCCAGCCCCTTCACCCCAACCTAACCCCGTCCAGACCCTTCCCACCCCACTCTCACCCCCCACACCCCTCGCAGCCCCAACCCCTTCCACTCCCCACACCACACCTCAACACTCTTCCAACCCCCCCTCCCACCACCACCACCACCAGCAACTTCACTTTTTATATTTTATTTTAATTTTTCCTCAATTCAATTCTTTTCATTTTTTTAATAAGAATTTTAATTTGAATTTTTTTATTATTATTAAAATTTAAATTTGAATTGAAAGTGAGTGATAGTGAATATTAAAAAAAATTAGTGAATTTCGCTTGAAAAAAAATAAACTTTTTGTGAATTTTTTAAAGATATTCAAATTTAAAAATCAAAAATTTATTATGTTTGTATATATGAATTTATAGTTAAAAATTTAAATTAGTTGGAGAAGAATTTTAATTATTTGGAATGAATTTGATGTTTAATTTGTGAGCAAAAATGAAAACATGATTATTCAAATTTTTCTACAATTATAAATTTTTCTTATTTAATTAAATAAATTTTAATATTTAATTTATTATTTAGCATTTTAAAAATAACTTGAAATTTAATGTAATACTTTTAAAAAAAATAATTTTTTTATTTTTGTAAATGACGTGGCAGATGAGGCAGACGTGACAGCTGGCGTGACAGCTGACATGGGGAGAGTGTGTTACACTCATCAAAAAAAGGGTTTAAAATGTTATTTTTTAGTGGGTTCAAGGATCCAGATGACAAACATGTAAGTAGAAGTATCCAACTTACAAAACCGACATAGTACAATGGTTCAGAATATCATTTTGCCTTTAAATTGTGATTAAGTTAATTGGAGTATAAAGTGTAAATTTTAAAAACTTTTAAATTTTTTAAAAAGTTCTTCAACTCCAGATTCTTTCAATCTTTCTCCTTTTTCTTTCTCCCCATCTTCTTCTTATTTTGTTCTCTCTTCAGATTTTCCCTTTCTTCCATCTTCTCTTTTTTTTTTTCTTTCTCTTTTCATTTCGTTCTTCCTTTTTTAATTTTCATGGCTTTTTTAAAAAAAATTGAAAAGTTTGAAAAGAAATTTTTTGATTTCTTTTAAAAATGAATGAAGAAATAATTTAGCAAATTCAGCAACTACGAGAGTTGTTTCAGCAACTACGGTAATTTCTGCAACAACTACTATTAGTTGTTGTGTTACAACAATTATCGAAGTTGTTGCAGCAATTTCGATACTTACTTAATTTCTGAAAAAAGATCTGATTGGAGGAGGAATGAACAAAAAAGTGATATTTATGATAAAAATAGAAGTGGTGGTGTTGATGGTGACGCCGAATGAGAAGATGACATTTGTTGTGGTGTTGATAGCGACGGTGGTAGAGAAGAAAGAAGAAAAATAGGCGATAGTTATGTAGAGGGATGAAATAATGGTAAATCAAGAAGAGGTGACAATGGTAGTGATAGTGATAGTGGAGGAAGAGGAGGTGGCGGCAGCGGATGGCAACAAAAAAGGTGTGGAGGAGGAGTGGTGGTGATGGTGTAGAAATCTTTGTGTAAATATGGGGTAGAGATATTTGTGTAAATAATAACATTTGAGGGTTTTAAAATTAGTATCATTAATACTAATTTAAAAATTATCACCTCTACTCAATATTTAATACCTGTGTCAATCTTTTTTAGTTTTGACACTTTTTGTCACTCTTAATTACTTTGCCCAAATAATTCTGAGGAAAAAGGAAAAAAGAGAACACAATTGTTTTACTTTATTAAACCCTCTGCCAGTGAAAATAGCACAAATAAATTAAAAAGCGGGGGTGCGGGGAGTGGCGGGTGGGGGGTTATATTCTTTTTGATGATTTTCAACAGAATTTACCAAACCTTATTCTAAGACACACTTATTTTCCTTCACTTCATACTAACTATACTTGGTCTCGGTAGACCTACACAAAACACAACACAGGCAAAACACATTGAGGAAACAGCAGGACTGAGTAATCTATGAGGATAATTGCCAAAAAGAAACAAATTCTAAAGAAAAGATTAAGAATACAGAAAAGAAAATTGACTAATATTAATTAAGTGGTAAGAAAGTAGAAACACAAATAATCTGAGATAGTTACTTCATAAAAATTAGCCGATTCACAAGTTTATGTTAGCCACACTGATACAAGTTTTATCAGTAGGAATAGTAACTAAATAGTAGATGTTGATACGAAAAGTTAACTTAGAAGAAATGGAGAAGGAAGACATTATTAACTACTAATAATACTTACCTTTTGGTCTAATTATTGGAAAAAATGCTTCTTTTCCATTCAAATCTGCAAGAAACTGAAGCGAAATAATCAAATGCTTTAAAATTAGTGACAGACATTTACTGACAAGGCAATTCAAAGTTGTTTTTCCTATTTTAAAAAGCAAATTGAGCAAACAGTGAAGATTATTTAATGTTGATGTATTGGATGATATATTTCAGAAGACACAACATACTATGAGATAAATTTTGAAAATAAAGAAAAGAAGTTACCAACCTTTTACTTCTTAAGTTACTAAATGAATTCCAATTAAGGTGAAGCAATTTTTTATACAACTACGATCATGGTCATGGCCATGGATATTTTTTGAGCATTTTGAAGATCACTTAAAGAGTGCACAAGTTTAAATGCGAAGGAGGCCCAAAAACTGTCCCTATGTTGCATTCAATAGGCGGCTTTTGGAGCCCTTTCATTAAAAGGACTCTTTTGTCATTTTGTCTACTATTTGTAATGTAGTATAAATATAATATTGTAGGATTTTATTTCTTTAGTTGTCAAAAGATATTGAAGAACACTTCTCTTGTGAGAGAGAGCTCTAAACCGAAACTAGAGCTTAGACAAGTGAGGATTCACTTGTGTTTGCATTTGATTGGAAATATTAGTGCTTGAGAGGTGAATTCCCCTCTTGTGTCTTCGTAAGAGATAGGTGATTGTTGTGTGTAGTGTTAAGGGTCCTAAAGTTTTTCATATTCTAGAGTTCTTAAGATTATACTATACCATCATTTGTCTAACTATCTATCCTTTTTATTATTGTCATCTTGTAACCGTTAGTAGCTTGTAATCTCAAGTCATTTGTAATTGTTCTTCTCACATTATTATTGTGTTCATCATATTATTGTTGGTAACATAGTTTGTAGTGGTTGTCTTGGTGTTGAAACACACCTTTATAACTCGTTATTGTGTTGTTGTTATGAATCCAAGAGTGGTCTCCACTTGGTCCTCGACTACTTGTAGCTTGTGGACTATTTTGGAGTGTGATTTTGTGCATTCCGTTGTTTGATTTATATCATTTGGTATCGGAGCATGGATTGATTTTGTCCCTACAAGATCAATCTTGGGCTAGCTTGCTTGAAAATACAAAAAAAAAAAGTGTAGAAGTTGTTTTTGTTCTTGGCCCGATAGTTGGAGTTGTTGTTACATCTTGGCCGAGACTTGTTTGTGTGTCTAGATCTAGTAATATATTTTTTTTTGTCTAATTTGTTTCTTGTGTTAGTTTCTTGATTCACTAACATTAAAGGTGTCTAGATCTATATTTGAGCTTGAATTTGTTGAAGTTGTTGTTGTGAACAAGGTGTGGGTCGTGACTTCTTGTTGTTGTGCTAACTTGGCCGTGTGAGAGACCTTGTGTTTGGGCATGTTAGTTGATGTTGTTGTTGTGTTCTTGAAAGTTGTTGTTGTGTTCTTGTTGATTCTTTACCCATTCATCTATTGTTAAAACAAGAAAAGTAAACTTTAGATCTACAAAAGGTGAAAGACAAATTGTAGTATTTGTTGGTGAGAGGACTAGTTCACATCACTCTTGACTAGACAATAACTTTTCAACCACTTTCTATATTTCAAAGACCTTGTTTTGTGAAACAAGTATAAGTCAAGTCTTACCTTTTGAGTTTGAATTTGAAAAGGAGACTAGAAGATTTGTACTTTCCCTCCAAAGTTAATTTCTTCCATTCCAATTGTGTAAGGACTAAAATTTTAAGTTGGTGATTAAAACTTGTGTGGGCCCGTGACCAATTAGGGGGTGACACATCACCAATTATTGTTCAAATGATAAATTTTAAGCTCAAATTGTGATCTTCTAGTTTCAATTTGTTGTTTTTTTAGTCTCGTTTGTTGATTCCAATACTAACTTACAAGCTAGTACTAGATTGTAAGTTAGTTTGAAACTATTCTTTGTTTTTACGATCCTTTGTGTACTTTATTCTTTTGAGTCGTTGTAAACAATTGGCCCACCTCTCAATACTTTTGAGTCGTTGTAAACAATTGGCCCACCTCTCAACATCTCACGAGATACAATTAAACTTGCAACATTTGTGAGATTGAGTGTAAGGAATCTGAGAGACAAGAAACTGAAAGAGAGAGTGTGAGGACCTTTCTTTTGCAACTAACTTATTTGTTGTTTTGTAGGTTACTTCCTAAGTCCAATGGAATCCGAGGGGACAACCTCACAAACCGTGGATAACAATGTCCTTAGTACTATCTTGGCCGGGTTTGAAGCTTTAAACCGAAGCATGGTAAAGGTGCAAACGAATGTGTCATCATTGGGCGAGAGGTTGAATCTTGTGGAGAGTTGAAGGATCTCTCGTGCTTCTACTCCACGACACTATGTTTCCTCAAGTGGATATGACCAAAACACTTCCACCACTATTACCCCTGAAGTTTTGCATCAAATGTTCAATCCTCCAAGACCACCACAAAATGCCACAAGCCAAGTCCCAAATACCCTTCAAACCCGAGACCAAGAGGCCAATCCACCAAGTCCAACAGGAAAGATTTGGCAACCAAATGCCACCAAATTCGAACCCTCCAATCCAAGCTCCATTGAACCAAAGGCCATACTTTCCACCAAATCTAATTATTTAAATAATATAGAACATATTTGATACAACAAGTTGTTGCATGATCATAAAAACAAAGTTAATTTATAAATAAATATATCATAAATTAAATAATTAAAAATTTAATTCAACAAAATAAATTTTGTAGTTTTTCTTCACTGGGTAAAATTTTTCAAAGGTATTAAAGCTTCAATTAAAGGTAAAAAGAATTTAAAAAAATATTCCTAGGGAGGACTAAAAATCGTTAAGAGCTCTCTCTTATTATTTCTTTCATTTAAAAGAAGACAACAATTTTTTAGTTAAATTTTTAATTTGATTGAATAAATAAGTTTACAACATTGTCTCTTATTTCATGACTCGTCACTTTTTGTATAATGTTTAAAAGAGTTCATATAATCAATCCAAATTTATCAAAATGAATGAGAAAGTATCATGTCATTAAACCTTCATTTAGAGGGTAAAATAGACACCCAAAAAAAAAATCAAGTGAAAACTATCAAAATTAAAAATTCTTTTTTATATATAGTAGTAAAACATTTTAATTTATAGTTTTTCGACTTACTAACAAGTGTTTAGAAACACTTTTTTAAACATTTGCCCAGATATTATTAAATATTTAAAATCAATTATAAATAAAAAGCTTAAAACAAACCAATTCAAGAAATTTAATAAACTGAATAAAGTAAGAAAAAGAAAAGTCCCACAAAAATTACTATTCTCGCCGTTTTATTTTATGTGACTGTAAATCATCTCATTAAGTATAAAAAAAATTAATATTAGATTATTATTAATTAAATAGTAAGGTGATTTTTTTAAAACGGATTAAAATAATATCACAATAAATAAAATGGAAAAAAATAATTCAATGTCGACTACACCAATTATTGATGCCACGTTAAATGAATTTAATGAAAAAGAGTGGGTGTAAAATTAAAAAATAACAAAAGTCAATGAATTATTGATGCAAAAATCTTTGGTTGTGAGGACGACCAAAAAATTTATTGTCTCTTATACAATAGTAATAATAAGTAATATATATATATTTAGGTTTCTAGTATACCAATAATATTCTGAATCTAATATTATTTGTTTTTCGTAGGGTTTAGATTTTCTTTTTTTGAGTTCTAGAAATATTGTCTGACACCATATATAATAAAGTCTCCTAGAATCTTCAGGCTCTGATACCAATAATATACAAAAGTAAAAACAGATAAATAGAGAGGTAATATAACAAGCAAAAATATATTTTAATTAAAGCAGATAAGCAGATATGAACAAAAAGCAGAGTTGAAGCGGATATTTTTCAAATATGATGTAAAATCCTACTCAGTAATCCCTCCTTCAATCCAGAATGAAAACGAGACAAAGACGTATGCAATGATGTAAATGATGAATGAATGGGAAATAATTAGACGAATGAGAATTAAAGAGGAGACATGACCATGTGACGATGGGGCCCACCCGATATGCTAAGTTTTTTCAAGACATTTGAAATCCGCCAGACGCCTATAAATACCCCAATTTTACACTTGAAGAGTGGGAAAGGTTAGAGAGAAATCAAGAGTGGGAAAGATATTGTGAGCTTTAAGAAGTTTATTTTTAAAATCTGTTTCTAAGTTAAAGAAAAAAAAATAGAGATAGTCATGAGTTGTGCATAGTTTTTAAGTTCTTTCATTCGTAGCTGCAAGGTTTTTTAGAAACTCTCGAAAGGGAAACCTCACTTCTTCTTAAGACATGTAAGTAGTCATTACTGAGATTATTGTAATTTTCTTCCCAGTTTGTAAATTATGTTTGTTATATCAATTTCATATTTTCTTTGATTGATTCTTTTTGGTATTATATTATAGGTCTGGATGGCCGTGTAGGTTACCGCCAGCCTTCCGATCCTATAAATCTGGTACATTATTAAAAAATATACCCCTAGTATATGGTTATTCTTTCAGCGTTTAGCAATAATGATGGATTAATTGATAAATTTCTAGGAAATAAAAGTCCGACAAAGAGTTGAAAGGACTGTTGTATCGTCTCCGGGTGTGATTAATGAAGACATTGCTAAATACCTAAATCTAAAGAGAAAGAGATGAACGGGGCAAAAAAAAACTTTTTTTGAGAGAAAATATACATTGATTTTTATAATTTCACTACTACACATGACTAAGGATAACGAAGGAGGAAGTACTGAGTAGGATTTTACATCATATTTAAAAAATATCCGCTAAACTCTGCTTTTTGCTCCCCCCCCCCCCCCCCATATACATATATATTGATTTGTTTTGCATAACTCATATATTTTTAGCACCAGATTCATATTTTACATCACTAATAAAATTATGCACGTATCTCACTTATTTTATATTTGAATAACTCACATAACTAGTGAGTTTTATATAATAAAAATAGAGGCATATGATAGTTTTATAAGTTAAAAAATAGATTTAAAATAATCAACTAGTGAGATTTATAAAATGACATAATTAATGAGCTTTATAAAATCAAAATAGATTATAAAAAAAATATGTAAGTTTCTTTTTTAAATGTAAACTAAAAAAAGATTAATTGAATGCTCACATAATATGTGAGTTTTATAAAAATCCACATAAGTCTATATCTATAATCTATTTATAATTTATATCTATAATCTATAACCTATAATCTATACTATATTAAAAAAGTGAAGGACCTTAAAAATGTTGTTTGAATTTTTTACCTTTCATTAAAAGTCTTAGCTTTAGATAAAATCGTCTTTTCACTATTTTTTCTTAATATTTAATATTTAAAAATTAATTAAATATATTTATGGTCAAAACTTTCTTTATTAGAAGTCATCAGAATTAATACATTTTTCATTAGTTTAAGAATTTTAAATCGACAAAAAATTGATTTTAAGAAGTTTTTGAAAATCTATAAACAAATATAAAAGCGTTAGAATAAGAAAAATTTAAGATGTACCAATTTTTAAAAAGTTTTAAGTACGTAATAATGATGTAATAAATAATTTTGTAAATGTTTGACTTTTCTCGACCTGAAATTAAATAGCCCAACAATGTCTTGTTTCAGTACATATACAAAACAGATTTATGTATATGGGTTGTAATAAAATATCCAACAAATAACATAACTACAAATATATACATGACTAGCTATGTATCATAGCTCAAACTAGCAATCTGGAACTACTAGTAATCTAACCATATACATAACAAATTTAAATAAGAAGGCGTCTCTAACATTATATATAACTAATTTATGTATAAGGTTGAAATGACAACTAAACGCACTTATATAACAATGTATAAGAATGCGTAAATCGACAAGAAAATTCAGGTTTAACAATAAATCACTATACCTTTGAAAGACGCGATCGTGATAATTCTTCACTTTTTATCTTAATTGAAGTTGAAGATTTAGCAACGGAATTTTTAGAGTCTATACGTGCAAATTTTCTCGACTTCTTCATCTTGGCGGAATCGTTTTGATATTTCGATCTATTTTCTATAAATTTCGGATCAAACTCCATTACTATGTTTATACTTTGAGAATTACACACATATGATAAATAACTCGTAGTTGAAAAAATTAAGAAATTAAACTAAACTTAAAAATTAATTAAAGAAAATGATGATGTTTAACAACTTGATAAGATAAGATTTGTAAATTCAAATCTTGAAATCTCTTAATTATGTTGCTTGCATAAATTATGAAAGCGTGATATGTACGGAGGTTGGAGAAAGAAAATGTAAAAAATTAGATATTTGTAATTAATTTTAATAAATGGATTTTATGTAATAATAAAAAGTTAAAAAGAATGTATTTATGTAATTTTTTTATGTTAAATCCCAGAGCCGAAGATCCAAATGAAAGTAAAATTGCCTCTCCAAATTCCTTTAACAAATTTCTTCCTTTCTTCTTCTTCTACCAAATTCTTCCAACACCATAAGTTCATCTGGATGGCGAGCCAAAGCTACTTCGATTATCCGACAGCAGCAAGTACAGATTATCCAGTACCATTATCTCCGCCATTGCCGGAGTTATCTAAGGAAATTGAGCCGCATAGAGCCTTAACGGCTTCTTCTAAATCAGCTCTTTTTACTCTTGAAAGAAGTCATGTTATCTTCGAAGATGAATGGCTTATTGCGGTTAACAAGCCTCAAGGAATTTACTGTGAGAGTGTTTTGTCTTCGCTTCCCGATTTACTCAATGACTCTGGTGAGAGTTTTTGGTTTCATCTCTTTTTTATATTCTGTGACGCACATATTTTATAGATAAACAGAAATATTGGTGGCTAATCCTATTTAGTGACAAAATAGCGATGGATTTTTGTTAGCTACTAGCAAATTAGCGACACAGTAAGTAGCTAATTCCATTTTTTTGTAGTGTTTGGTTGTTTTCTGCAATATTTGGAATTGGAAGTGGAGAAAAATCAGTTGTAGTAAATATTTGGATTAACAAAAGTTAATTTCACTTTATAGTGATTAAGATATAAGCTTCTATAGACTGAGTAACTGACTTGTTTGGATGGTTGTTACCTATTGTATTGTATTGTGTTGTTAGTTTAAATACAATGTTTGTTTTGATTGTTATTTTAGTGTATCTTATCGTTAAATCCATTATTAGGTAATGACGAAAAGTCTCATTTTGTATAATCATTGATTTGGGGTAATGGCGTTGTTACATTATTTTTTTTTTCTCATGGTATTTGTACTTATCTATTTAATAATCCTATTTTATCCTTAATCCTGCCTTTTTGTAGTACCTCTACCCCGTATCCTACTTTTGTTGTAGGTTTATCCTTCAAATTATGGAAAATTGTCCAATCCATCCAATCATTATATTCATTAAAACAATGCAGTATCATTCAACAATATGATACACTATGAAACAATATGTAACCCAAACTGTGCGGGCATGGACCAATAGATGTTAACTCTTTTACTTCTGTTTATGAACAATGTATAATCGAATAGAGGCTTTTACACGCCTACAGATGGTTTTCGAAAAGAAGAGGAATGAAGCTCATGGTCTGTCTAGGACTTATGGATGTCTGGAAGTTGTTTCGTGAACAGACATTTTAATCATCCTATGTCTTTTTTTAATCGTTGGACTTGTTAATCATCTCATGTTTAAGTTAAGAAGTACATTAAGACAAACACCACTTGGATACTTGTGAGGTTTCCTTATGTTTTCACCTCCACTTGCAATATCTTCAGGGGATAAAGTTTCCGAGCTTCATTTAGCTAATAGACTTGATCGTGATACAAGTGGTGTGATGTTGATTACTAAGTTACACAAAGTAGCAGCTAAGTTTGTAAAAGCATTTACAGATCATAAGGTGCGGAAAACATACCTGGCTTTCTGTGTAGGGATTGCTCCAAAATGGGAAAAAATAACTATAAAATCAGGTCATGGACGGTCAAAATATGGAGCTTGGCGTGTTTATGCTGCATCAGATGCGGGCAGAAAACTGCCAGGCGGATCACTCGTTAAAGACATGGAGACCTCTTTTGAAGTATTATCAGTGAACGGTCTTGAGTGTTTTAAACAGGTTTCTGACTTACAAAAAGATGAAGCTGTAGTCGTAGTTCAAGAGCAATCAGTCATTGGTTGTGACTTGAAAAAAGATGAGATTTTGGTCAGGGCAAGCCCTCGGAGTGGAAGAACACACCAAATTCGCTTGCATTGCCAATATCTTGGAATTCCTATACGAGGAGATGTAAGATATGAAGGTGTGTATGAGTGGAAGGGAAGCAAATATGATGGCCATGATCTTCATGCAGAAAGTTTATCGTTTGATCATCCTGTTACTGGGAAACCGATCCTGCTTCAGGCACCTCTACCTTCCTGGGCTATTCAACCTTTAAGGTCTCAGATCAAGTAATGATTGAGCTGGCAGTTTTGATAGCACTCTGAGCTTTCTCAAGCAAATGGTTAGATTCTAGCCTTCTTTACTTTGTTAGCTTTGATAGTAGTTCTAACAATTTTTTTTTCAAAGAAACTTTGATTGTAGTTCTTTTGCCTCTTTGTTTTTGGATCTTGAATTTTTACTGGCAATGCTACAAATTTGACAAGTTATTTGTTGTTTTATACAGAGAGAGAGAGAGAGAGTATCATTGCATGACACCTTGTTAAAAGGCAGTAGAGGAGCACGAGAGAGTGAGAAATTATCATTGCACAACACCTTTAAAGTTGCTGACGATATGCTATTTATGTGACTTTGGACTCGAGAGAAATACACTTGTTATTTGTAGACTATCTACTGTTTAGGACTTTATTTGGCAATATCTGCAATTAAATTGGAATATATTGTTTAGATGAACTTAAATTCTGTGGAGCTTCTAGGGAGATGTTCTCATTGACCTTTCTAGTGACCTTAAAGGCAATTGCAGTGCACTGGCAAGTTGTTCAATGAGGGAGGGCGTTCCGGAAAAGCAGCTGCAGGCTGCAGCACCGAAAAGGATTTCCATTCTGATGTTATTGACATCTCAGTCATTGCACTTTATGCTAACCTGCAAGTTGTTCAACGAGGGGCAAAAAGGAGCTGCACGCTGCAACATCCAAAAGGATTTCCATTCATATGTTTATTGACATCTCAGTCATGCCCTTATACTAATTGTCAGGCTGAACATTGCAGTTCACGTCAACAACAGTTGTATCTTGTCTATTATGGTGCATTTCAAAGAGGAGTTTCTTGTTATTAGTGTTTGATATGTCTCCTCTGTTGGGTAACGTGGCTATGTGCATAAGATTTTTATGGTCCCGGAGCTTCCTTGCTCTCATTTAACATGTTGTGTTAGTTTGTGCTCCAGAGAGATATGACTAATTCCTATTACTCATTTATATGTTCGATAAATTTTGTTTCTTCTTTGTTCATCTTGAAACAACTAAGCAATACCAAGTTTGTCGATAAGTTTTGATTGTTTTGGTTCCCTAGAAGGTTTCCATGGATAGAGAAGTGAAATATATCAACAATCAGTTTTGTGCCGAACCTTTCATGCTGCTTTTGTTTCCTATATTCAGAATTACTACATATGATGACATTTGCTGGCCATTGATAATTGTTGCAGCTGGTCAATTCTTGTTCTTCTTCCTATTTATGTGGCAAAAAAGACAGGAAATGACCAACCTTACTTAGCCTTAATTGCTAAGTAATCCTCCTCTAAGAATATTCAAAATACCTGCTTTGCTTGCATAGCTTCAAGTTGACTTCAATGAACCCTGCAAGAAATTACTGGCACAAGCTATATATCTAAGTTTGGTTTTTCCATAATGGGTGAATCAAGGAAAGTTGAAGTTTGAGTCCTTCTAGAAATGTTAAATGTTCTCGATACTGATGCAAGTGCTTTCGAAAGAAAGATAAATAATTGATTGAATTGATGTCCGGAAAAATTTTACCCACACCTGATGTATACACAAATGTGTTTGAATGTAGAGTTTATTAAGGTGTTAACACTGGGTGTAGGTTGATGCTTGACTAGTTTAAACCATCCAACTCTGAAAAAAAATAGGATACGTGACATTTTTATGATTAAGCAATCTGGTTAGTCAAAATTTGTAAGTTAAAAATAGAGAACTTTATGTGCACAAGTTTATTTGACAAATCTTTTCGAGTAATTTTTCTAATTCAAACAAAACGGTAAATCATACCAACCAATTAAAAAACTTTAATTTCCACCAGTTTCTTACATGCAAAGCTACCAAAATTGTAGCAATTTACGGTTCCACATTCCTTTTTCTTTGTCAAGTTGTGCACACCAGTTGCAGATTTTGGACTTTGGCACATACCATTAAACTCCATTTTGGCTTTGACTTTATGTACACAAACAAAGTAAAGCATTTTTTATATATCAACGTATTTTAACTTGTTATATAGCAGATAACCAGTCTTATCTTTTCAGATTACTAATCTTGGGGATAAGTTATTCTCTTTGGATATATAATCTCCTTGCCTTTTTTATATGTTTAATTCTTTTTGTTTTGACTCTTCTCGGTGAAAATCTTGATTGTGCATGTGATATGTATTTCCTTTTTAATTTAAGAATATTTTTTTTCTTTCCAAGTGTAGGATTACATTAATTAGTGAATACGTTTAGTCTCTTCTTAGTTAAGTAACAGAAAAATAGTAACATATTTTCCTTAATTCTCTATAAATAGTGATCAAATCTTTTATTTTTAATGCAAGAATCAATACAAAGAGTTTGTTCATTCTCTCTCCCCTTTCTTTCATTGCATTACAGTGTGGTTATGCCACGAAGCCACACCTATGCTATGATAACACAATTTATTTTTTATACCAATGTATAAGAGTTAAACTCCCTATAGAAAGCCAGAAAACCTGAACACACCCTTTTTTGTCAGGCTTATGTGTGCTTATATAGTATCCTCAGAAAGTAAACAATTCAAGAAAGTTAAATCTGAATTTTGTTGTGTTGCTGTTGAAAAGTGAGAGATGGGGTTGATGAGTGAATCTTTAACACAGATTCTGATACCTTTAGCTGCTCTTATTGGCATTGGTTTTGCTCTGCTTCAGTGGTTTTTGGTTTCAAAGGTTAGAGTCTCTGGTGGATCAGAATTGGATAGTGAATACAATGACAAGTTGATTGAAGAAGATGGACAAGAAGAAGGTATTGATTCTGATGTAGTTGTTGCCAAGTGTGCTGAGATTCAGAAAGCCATTTCTGAAG
Source organism: Capsicum baccatum var. pendulum (assembly GCA_030864225.1). Classification (NCBI taxonomy): domain Eukaryota; kingdom Viridiplantae; phylum Streptophyta; class Magnoliopsida; order Solanales; family Solanaceae; genus Capsicum; species Capsicum baccatum. Next base: position 268,342,957 of record CM061557.1, read on the forward strand.
GTGAGTTCGTGTTCTCTCTGAATCCATCTGTGTGCTATTTTTGTTTAGATAATGAGGGTGTTATGATCATACATTTTCATGTGCTTAAACGTGGTTAAATAGAAAAAAAGCATGTTATCTTTCTTTCTTTTTTCTATTAACTATGGTCAGCTGACACGCATTTCAATTGTTCGACTAGCACTTTCCACCAATATAGGTACTCATAAGTCCCAAAATTAGTATCAAATCACGTCCAAATCAATAAATATAATGTGTGATTTACTAAACCGCCACTATTTAGTAAATGCCTCTTGAAAATTGAACACCATCAAGTAGATGGAGTATAAGGGTATTGTTGGAAAAACATATAGTATTAATTTTTGTCTTGAATACCTAAGGTGACAGTGACATTTATTTTGGGATGTAGGGAGTACCCGGATAAGACGAAATCACTTAGCCTTTTGAATGATATTCCTTTTAACATGATTAAAAAGAAAGAAAAAGCATGAATCTTTTCTATCTTCCATTCTTTTTCCTATTAACATGGTATCCGTGTCAGCAAATATCAATTGTTCGACCAACATCTGCTACTTTCCATTACTATAGGTATCAAATAACTTTGCTTACCAAGGCTTAGATAGATATGACGAAATCACCTAGACTTTTGAATGATGATGACATGATTTGAGCTTAATACATGAGTATTCGAATAGCCAACCTCAATTTGTGTGGGACTGAGGTGTAGTTAGTGTTGCATAAACTTTGATCTCCTATGATTTTCAACCATTTAAAATTGACCGCTAGGCTACCCTTGAGTGCAAAGCAAGAACCTTTTCTCCTGTCCTCTGTTGCTGTAACTGTTATTGGTTCCATGTAGTTACTTTACTATCCATCGACTTCTCCTTCATTCCATTGTCCTTTACAATGGATGTAGGCTGATCCACTTTTTGTCTTCATCAAGAAAATTATTTGAATCTGAATTTGTAAACTGCATCTTTAACATCATTGTGTTCCATGTATCTTCTGATAGTTACTGTCTTGTAATCTAATTAGTATGATTTTCTTTTTTCATATTGATCGATAGCTGACAAACAAAACTAAAATCCAAATGCCGTGGTATCTTCATTGTGATTTACTGATACAAAGCGATACTTGCATTTTTTAACATTCTAACAGGTTTCCAGTTATCACTAGAAGTTTAGCATTACTTTCTTTCATGTGCAAAACTATGCAGAGTCCTCAAAATATGTGGAATATCATAATTTAATCAACTTGTTGATTCCTTCTTACTTATATGTTATCTATGTCTAACATTGGCAGGAGCAACATCTTTCCTGTTCACGGAATACAAATATCTCGGCATATTCATGGTGGTATTTGGAGCAATCATATTTCTCTTCCTTGGATCAGTAAAAAGTTTCAGCACAGAAAGTGAGCCTTGCACTTTCAACAAAGAAAACATTTGCAAACCAGCTTTAGCAAATGCTTTCTTCACCACCATTGCCTTCTTGCTGGGGGGCCTAACTTCAGCCCTTTCTGGTTTTCTTGGAATGAAAATTGCAACATATGCCAATGCAAGAACGACTCTGGAAGCAAGGAAGAGCATTGGGAAGGCGTTCATAACAGCTTTTCGTTCAGGTGCAGTTATGGGATTCCTTCTCGCTGCCAATGGCCTCTTAGTTCTATATGTCTCTATCAACTTATTCAAGCTGTATTATGGAGATGATTGGGAGGGTCTGTATGAATCTATTACTGGTTACGGTCTTGGAGGATCTTCAATGGCTCTCTTCGGAAGAGTTGGTGGAGGTATATATACAAAAGCAGCAGATGTTGGTGCTGATCTAGTCGGCAAAGTTGAACGTAATATTCCTGAAGATGATCCGCGCAATCCAGCTGTAATCTCTCGTCTTGGGACCTTTTAGGTCCCCCTATGTCTTAATATCACTTTCTCTTGCAATATTCTTAACACTATCAATGTACATAAGCCTTATAAATCGGGTTACCTTGCCTTCTGTTGATCACAGGTTATTGCAGATAATGTAGGTGATAATGTAGGGGATATTGCTGGAATGGGCTCGGATTTATTTGGTTCCTATGCTGAGTCATCATGTGCTGCACTCTTTGTTGCATCCATTTCATCCTTTGGTAGCAGCCATGACTATTCAGCTATGTCATATCCTCTGATTATCAGCTCAATGGGAATTGTTGTTTGCCTGATAACGACTCTCTTTGCAACCAATATGTTTGAGATAAAGAAAGTGACTGAGATTGAACCATCTTTGAAGAGGCAACTTCTCATCTCAACTATTCTGATGACTGTTGGAATTGCTTTTGTCAGCTTCTTTACTCTGCCGTCGGAATTCACTATTTTCGACTTTGGATCTGACAAAGTGGTGAAGAACTGGTATTCTTCGCCTTGTTTCACATTTTCTGCATAGTTCTACCTCTTGTCTATGTTTCTAATATAACATGATCATTCTGTATTGCTTCAGGCACCTATTCTTCTGTGTTTCAATTGGTTTATGGGCTGGCTTGGTCATTGGTTATACTACTGAATATTATACAAGCAGTGCTTACAGGTTGGTGATTTCAATTGTTTAAATTTTTCTTGGATATGTAACTTGATAATTATGCAGGGTTTAACACAGCAGTATCATTTACTATGATATAAGTTGCACTTGACAATTTTCAAGCCATATCAAGAATTACGTATTTAAGTGACCTTTTCTCAATCAGAGAAAAAAGAAGGGTAACAAACACAAACAAAACATTTTAATGAATATTAGCTCAAAATGGAAACAAGAAAATCTGTCATTAATCAGTTAAGGAAATGAAAGCTTCTGGAATCTCTTTGCCGAATCTACTAGATATTGCGACCTGTGATAATCAAACTAGCCACCAAGTTTTCCTCTCTACCTCTTAGCAATAGTAATCAGTAATTCATAATGAAATAGAAAAGTGTCTCACCAGCAATGAAGCATTTTGTATATGCCTGTTCTTCGTCTATTTTTTATTTTTACTTTGTAGGAAGGGGAAAGGTATGCAATATCTGATCTATGTTCTTAAAGTCTTCTATTGCAAAATCTTGCAGTCCAGTACAGGATGTGGCAGATTCTTGCAGGACTGGTGCTGCGACGAATGTTATATTTGGATTGGCTCTTGGATATAAATCTGTTATCATTCCCATATTTGCCATTGCCGCTTCTATTTACGTGAGCTTCAGCTTGGCTGCTATGTATGGCATTGCAGTCGCTGCTCTGGGAATGCTTAGCACTATAGCTACAGGGCTCGCAATAGATGCTTATGGCCCTATCAGTGACAATGCTGGTGGTATTGCGGAGATGGCTGGAATGAACCACAGCATTCGTGAAAGGACTGATGCTCTCGATGCTGCTGGAAACACAACAGCTGCAATTGGCAAGGTTAGACAAGTGATCACTATCTAATCTATAACATTAACCTCTCTATGTTTGTCCAATTTCGCTACAATGTAATTCATGGGAGTCACAAATGCTAATCCGTGGTAAATTAACTGTTTCTTGATGTCTATAGAATTTCTTAGATCGCGTGAGTTATGTGAAATATAGTTGCTTGAAAGTGATTGTTCAAAATTGTATTCTTGCTATTGGTGCGTTCTGTACCATGCTATGTGTTGTGTTACTCTACTGAACAGCTACAAGATATGTAGTTCTGGAGCAAGTATACCTGACAAACTATTTTCCCGCATTATCAGGGTTTTGCAATTGGATCAGCAGCACTTGTTTCTCTTGCTTTGTTTGGTGCCTACGTGAGCAGAACTGGTATCAAAACTGTCGATGTCTTGGCACCCAAGGTCTTCATTGGTTTGATAGTAGGAGCTATGCTTCCATATTGGTTCTCAGCCATGACAATGAAGAGCGTAGGAAGTGCAGCTCTGAAGATGGTTGAAGAAGTTCGCAGGCAGTTCAATACCATCCCTGGGCTGATGGAAGGAACAGCGAAACCAGATTATGCAACCTGTGTAAAAATCTCAACTGATGCTTCCCTCAAAGAGATGATTCCACCAGGTGCTTTGGTCATGTTAACACCTCTTATTGCTGGCACCTTTTTTGGGGTGGAAACACTAGCTGGTTTGCTCGCTGGTTCTCTCGTTTCTGGTGTTCAAGTATGCACAGCTTTAGTGCCTCGTCTATCCATTCAGTTTCTAATTCGCTATCTTGTAGTAACTATTTCACATTTTTGGATGACTCTAGGTTGCTATCTCGGCTTCAAACACAGGCGGGGCATGGGATAATGCCAAGAAGTACATAGAGGTAACTGACAAACAAGCACCGGTACTTCAACACGTTGAACCGATGTGTTTGATATGGCATAGGTCATTTTCAATGAAAGGGTTTTTTTGCCTAAAATATTACTGTTTTCTGCAGGCTGGTGCAACAGAACATGCTAGAACATTAGGACCAAAAGGATCAGATGCTCACAAAGCTGCAGTTATTGGAGATACAGTGGGTGATCCTCTAAAGGACACTTCTGGTCCATCATTAAATATACTCATAAAGCTCATGGCTGTTGAATCTTTAGTGTTTGCTCCTTTCTTTGCTACACATGGGGGACTACTCTTCAAGTTACTGTAGAGTGAACCTCTTGTAAAAGCATATTCTCCAAATAAACATAAAGAGTTTTGTCTGAACAAAACTTGTACTCCTGTCATTTTTGAGAAGTGAGTATTATTTCCACTAAATTAGCTTCTACATTCTTATTGAGCTTGTGTTGTGCTTTTTATCAACACATATTTGAGTGAATCATCATGGCAAACCCAAGGTATAAGCATCAAAGTACATGGGTACTATAACTGGGATGCACATATTACTATGTTAGGGAGGATAACGCTTTCCCATTTGATCTAAATTTTTGTTTTTTTAAGGTGTTAATGATCTGAAATTCACAATAACAATTCAAAAGGTCAACAAATTGTGGGAAAAAATTTTCTATAGGTAATAGCTAGGAAAAAATTTTGGTGCTAAGCTATTCAAAATTTCTTAATTGAAGTATTTAATTTCATTAAAAAGTTCATTGAGTATCCACTATCCAGTCTTTTTCTTGCTTTAAAAAGTTATTTCCGAGGTTTACTTTTAAAATCTTCTATTGTAACATAAAATGAAAAAAAATAAAAAATTGGTGAACACAGAGAAAAAGGTTAGGTGAATTGGTTGAGCGGATTACAGTACATATGCCATTCCTCTTGGTTTAATTTTTTTTGTTTGTTTTTTTGAGAGGCAGGGGCGGATACAATGACATCATCATACTTCAGTCTAATTTCACGAGTAGAGTTTGTGAATGGTAAAAAAATTACATAAATCTTATTCCTACAGTTGTAAGCTTCGATAGATAAAAAAAAGTCATGTGACCAAAAGGTTACAAGTTCAAGTTGTGAAAGTAACATCTTAAATAAACACAAAATAAAACTGCACACAATAAACTTTTGCGATTCAATTCTTTCCTAAGCTCAGCACATTGCATGAATTTAGTGCACCAAACTACCCTTTGGCCCAATAAGATAACAAAAACATACAACAAATAGGAAAAACTATTTAATGGATTGATGAAAATGTCAAAAGAAAACAAAGAAAAAACAAACGAGAATTAAGAGTAATTTATTGATCAAATATTTAAAGACGCATATTTCAATGCTTTAGGATGGTATATTATACTACTACAATGGATCTAAATTATCATAACGAACACATAAAATTCGGTGTACTATAGTGTATGAGCGAGAAAAATAAAAATAATCCAATTGATTTGAATTGGTAATCCATAAAATAAATTATAATCATAGCAAATCCAGCTAATTAAAAGGAGTGGTTGAAATTGCTGTCTTCCAAATCAAGCATCTATTCATTTAAAAAAAAAGTGCCGGCCCACTTGTCATTTTGGATAATAAAAATAAATAGGACTCTAAAATAGATAAGTTGGGTCTCACTAGAACTTATACAAAAATGAATTAAATACTAAAATGAAGTGGTACGTTTACTCAACCATTCTTAAAAAATTAAAATGGATCTTGATTTAGGAAATACTTGTTTTTTAATAATTCCACCCAAAAGTTGGTTGCTTTCAACAAAAGGTTAAACATATTATAACGTTATATACTATGAAAATTTAAGCAGGCATACTTTATTTTTTTATAATTATTATACGTCAGAAACCAATCACATGGGTTGGTGCGTGGTTTTAGTATCAGAACTTTCCACTTTCTAGAGTTTTATTTATTTTTGTACCCAAAACATTTTCTTATAATCAGTGCTGAAACAAAAAAAATCACTAAAAACAATTAAATTTTTTAATAGTAAATACATGAAAAAAATTAGAATATTGAAAATGCATAATCTACATAATTTAAATATATTTTTATTTGTTTGTATAATGTAATTTTTAACAAATTAATATCGATTGATACTCCTTAGACAAAAATAGCTACCCTTCACTGCTTGAAATGATGGACTTCGGAATGTGATAGTGAAGGCTGGTTTTTTATTTATTTATTTATTTATTTAATTCCTTCTTAGAAGTCTTTTTTTTGGTGATTCGAATTCATAACTTAAGATTGCATGTGAATGCTATTTACTACAGCAACCTCTCTCTATCTAAGTTAAAAATAAATAAAAATAGAATCATGAAATAATTAAAATGTACACGAATTAATTGGAACACTGTTATTTTTGAGAAAAACATTAGTTGAGGATTCAATTCACATAATGTGCTCATTAAGGTATAGGGAGGATAGAATGTGCGAAAATTTCACATTTACTTCAAAGGTGAGAAATCATTGCAGAAATATAAGATGACGTTGCATACTTCAAACTTTATGCATATTTGAAGCTTTAGTGCATCGGATTGCTCTTAGCTCAAAGAAATGACAAGATTTATATTCGTGAAAAAGTTTTATAAAATTTAAATTTAAGTACGATCTATTTCTCCAAAATTGATAAACTAGTTGCTCTACAAATAAAATCTTATATATATTCGATATTTATATTAAATGATATCCAAACAGATACATTAGGTATGGTTGTAATTTTTTTTTACGTGAGAAATATTTGCAGAAGTAAAGAACTTATTTTATTTGTTGACCAACTTTTGGAGTAATGTATAATAAATTGCTGTTGACGGAGAGAAGTCACTGTTTATATATAATTTGTCCTTATGTACCTAGTACTTTTTAAAATAAAAAAATTATTACGAATTTATTTTACTAAATTAGCTTTTTAATATACTTTGAGGAAATAAATTTAGATATATATATTTTATTTAGCTATTTAATAATAAAAATAGTTTTGAAAGAACATAATAATATCTTTTTGATTTCATAAAAAGAATAATTAAATTAAAATAAATACTTTTAGATAGCATTTGACATAGATTTTTGAGTATTTTTAGTAAGTTATTTTAGATGAAGATTTGGGTGAAATTTGAGCATGTGTTTGACCATAGTATTTGAAAAACATATTTCAACTTTAAAAGTTCACAAAAATTATAATTTCACCCAAATATTAATATTGTATTTGAAAATTTGTCAAAAATAATAAATTATATGGATAAATATTATTTATCAATTTTTTTTAAAAAAATTAATTAAAAAATCTATAATCAGCGGGTTTTAAAAAGATGTTATAACTTTTTCGAAATGGAGGGAGTATAACGAGTTGACGTTAACTTTTTTTCTGATTTTGCCATCTAAAGTCATCCACTTTCAAATTTTTACAATTTTCTAAAAGAAACAATGTGAAAAAGTAATGTACTTTGGGGTTGCTAATGAGCCTAATTGTATTTTAAGAAATTCACTTTTCCTTTTTAAATTTCAGCCCAAAAGGTAAATCGGAATATAAAAAAAGAAAAGAATTAAATCAGTATAAATTAACTTTCTTTTCTCAATTAATATGATTTATTTTTTAAATTTTTTTAAAAATATTTATGACTCATTTTATAACCTACTGTGTAAATTTCAAACGTCTTTATTTTTTTTTAAAATTTTCATGCTATATTAAATTACATCACATAAATTGAGACGGAAGAGTTGTAACAATTATCATTGCCATTTCTACGTCATTTTGACCATACAAGAATAGCTATAAAATTAAATATTTTTAATTAATCCATTTTAAAAATAACAAAAACATTAAATTCTAAGGTAAACATCAATTAAATACAATTTTATTTGCACGCCATTTGTGTGAATGAAATTCATTTATGAGAGCCTAAAAAGGGAAAAAGTTAAATTCGTTATTTTGAAAAAATCATCTTACAAGTGCCATTGTAACTGTGGTCCACTCTCAACTCGTGTAGATTCCCAATAATCTTCTGCCACGTCAAATAAATGACACTCTGAAAATACCTGGCACACTCCTATTCGTCCACGTCATCTTGCACCCAAACATAACCCTACGTATCTACCGAAGACAATGTTTCCCAGTATAAAAGAGCATTCGTCAGAGATCTCTTCACTCTGTATTTTCCAATCGCCATGGCTACTCAACGAAGAAAAAGCCCTAGCTCTCTCTATCTCATTGCTGTTTTCTCTCTACTTATAGCTTCCGCCGCCGCCAAAGTTTTCTTCGAGGAAAATTTCAATGGTAAATTTCTCCAATTTTTTTTTTTGAAGTATTTTTACGTCAATTTGATTGCTGGCATTTGGATTAATTTTGTGTGATGCATTTAATTTTGTTGTGTATTTGTGGAAGATGACGAGGAGTGTGAAAGATCTGAGCTTAATTTGGTGTTTTTTTAGTGTGATCTGATTGAAATTTGAAGTTTCGTTGTAGATCTGTTAATTTTAAGGTGATAGGTGTAGATCGGAATGTTGTTGTGATATGTTAAATTTTTGCGTTTTGTGTTTTCGATTATGATTTGGATTTATTGAATGTTGATTCATCTGAATGATATCGAGTGTTTCTACATTGTCTCACTGAATTGCATTTGCATTTGTTCTTTTGTTCGTCTGTGTCTTGCTATGGCACTGGAATTTTTATATGTACTTGGACAAATTGGATTGTTAGATCTTATCCACTTTCCTGTATAATTTTAAAATGGCCAAGTGAGGCTGCATACAGTAAATTGTCATGGTTCAGCCTTTCCATGAACCCACGCGCGCATAGCTGCCCTTTTGTATAATCATAAAAATCATGTCTTAACAGTTTGACTAACTGGGATGGATCTATATATTGTCATATATGGAATAAAATTTGGAAAGAACATGATTATTAGTTTTACAACAACAACAACAAACCTAGTCCATACCGCTACCTCCGAAGAAGTAGAGAGGCTGTTTCCGATAGACCCCGGCTCATGATTATTAGTTTTACATGGCTAAAATTTATTCTTACATTTCCTAGTATAATTAGAGCATTGCGGTCTTGTATAATAAGCCCTTATTTTTTGATGTACCAACTACCATGTTTGTTGATCAGTTTATTGCAGATGATCGACTTCTGTTTATTTGTTGATTGGAAATCAAAATAGTTAGCATGTAATGACTATACATTTGGCTGAATACACTAATCTTGTCTTAAGCTACTGAATTAATGTGAAGTCATTGCTTATATGCTGATATTCTGTGATCTATTCTGCTGCATGCACATTGTCAAGTTTAAATGGGTTAATTTTATCCTATGTGGGGCACTGGGAGGCTGATAAGTTTTGCTTCTTGAACTTTTAGATGGCTGGGAGAGCAGATGGGTGAAATCTGATTGGAAGAAAGACGAGAACATGGCCGGAGAGTGGAATCACACCTCTGGCAAGTGGAGTGGAGACGCTGATGACAAAGGTTTGCAATCTCTCACTATTATAGCACCCAAGTCATTTTTAGCTATAAACCTTTTGGTATCTAACTGTAGTTATCTAGAGCTGAATAAACTTATGTATAATAACTTTTATTTATTTCTGCTCTAATGCAGGTATCCAGACCAGTGAAGACTACAGGTTCTATGCCATTTCGGCTGAGTTCCCTGAATTTAGTAACAAGGGAAAGAACCTAGTGTTCCAGTTCTCTGTTAAGCATGAGCAAAAGCTTGACTGTGGTGGTGGGTACATGAAGTTGATTAGTGGGGATGTTGACCAAAAGAAATTCGGTGGTGATACTCCCTACAGGTAACGAATACTTTAATTATCTTTTCTTTTCTTTTACCAAAAAATATCCTTTAATTAGAAAAATGTCTCATAGCTCATGAATGAAGTTTTTGATATTATATGTTTCCTTGCAGTATCATGTTTGGACCAGATATCTGTGGCTACAGCACCAAGAAGGTCCACGCTATTCTCACTTATAACGACACAAACCACCTGATCAAGAAGGAAGTCCCATGTGAGACTGATCAACTGACCCATGTCTACACTTTCATCCTCCGCCCTGATGCCACATACAGCATTCTCATTGACAATGTGGAGAAACAGTCTGGTAGCTTGTACTCTGACTGGGACATTCTCCCACCAAAGACGATCAAGGATCCAAGTGCCAAGAAAGTAATTCACTGTGCATCACATTTTCATGGTAATTTAGCATTTATCTTTTTGGTGGTGTTACTAATCAAGTTACATGCTTATCACAGCCTGAAGATTGGGATGACAAGGAATTCATTGATGATCCTGAGGATAAGAAGCCAGAGGTATCCTTTGTAAATTTTTTCGAGTGATTTGTCTGTGCCATAAGTTGAAAATGGAAGAAGATGACAATCAATGAACTCAATTACTAATAACTGCAGGGCTATGATGACATTCCAGAAGAGATAACTGATCCTGATGCCAAGAAGGTAACCAGTTGAGATTTGCTTGTAAGTCTTATATTTTATACCTGGAATAGAGTAATTCTTTTTAATCTCGGTGGGCTTTTTGTATTTGCAGCCAGAGGACTGGGATGATGAAGAAGATGGTGAATGGACAGCCCCAACCATTCCTAACCCGGAGTACAAGGGCCCATGGAAGGCAAAGGTTTGTGGAGTCTTGAACATTTAAATCAAATGACTTGTTCCTGAGTATGGCGCCTAATGCTTAGTCTTTCATCATTTCAGAAAATTAAGAACCCCAACTACAAGGGGAAGTGGAAGGCTCCTATGATTGATAACCCAGGTCCGATTTAGTTGTCAATACAACATTTGTATATTTTGTTAGCTAACTTTTAATATCACAATTATTGATATCTGTGGTGTTTCTGTCTTTAGAGTTCAAGGATGACCCAGATCTCTATGTTTTCCCAAAATTGAAGTATGTGGGAGTTGAATTGTGGCAAGTAAGATTTTTTCCTTTTCTTGGATGATCTGGCTGTTATATACCAGTAACAGTTTCGATTTACTGCATATGCGCACTTAACTGACTGAAGCATAATGTTTTTTGCAGGTGAAATCTGGAACCTTGTTTGACAATGTTGTCATAACCGATGATCCAGAGTATGCCAAGTCAGTTGCTGAGGAAACATGGGGAAAGCAGAAGGATGTATGTGATTCCTTTCTTATGCTCAGGAGAATCAAATCATATTAGAATTATTGAGTCTTAATAGTTAATATTATCTTAATTATGCAGGCGGAAAAGGCTGCTTTTGAAGAAGCAGAAAAGAAGAGAGAGGAGGAGGTAATGTTTAACTTTTTCTTGGTGCTGATTTATTTCTTTCCACAAGTTCTGTCTTCTAATTATAGGTGGAAGTATGCACCACTTTCACCTTTTCCCCTCGTAATTCAGAATCCTCTTTTTTATGCTAGTGTTTTTTTATCTGCAATAACTTCGATTTGTGCTCTTTCTCTCGTGTGTTTCTTGTTTTCTTCTGACAAAATTTAGTTCTCTATTCAGGAATCAAAGGCTACTCCAGCCGATTCTGACGTAAGCCTCTATATTTTCTTTGAAAAACTCTCCCCTTCTCCATCAGGAGATGCATACTTACATGTTGACTTGCTCTCATGGTGTGAACATGTTTTTCCAGGCCGAGGATGATGATGAGGCTGATTCAGATGATGCTGATGATGCTGATGACAAGTCTGAGTCCAAGGATGATGATGAAGCAGCACATGTAAGAATTGCAACTCGTTTGAGTTTCAAAACAGTCTTCTTCTGGTTCTCAATCTGACAGCATGTACCCTTGTTTTTGCAGGATGAACTGTAAGGGCTAAGCATTTTGATTCAAGCTGACAAAAGAAGCTTCCCGGAAGATTTCCTCCCCCTCCTCTCTCCCTTCCCCCTTTCTTTTTTTCCTTTTTATTAGTGAATTAGCCCCTTTCCATTTTTAGTGAAAAGACCCAGATTGAGGGTGCATGAAGTCGTGTATGGCTGATTGCTTTGATGTCATTGGGACTCGGCCAATAGGAATACATGTTTCGTTTTGACTAGAATTTTACTTAATTATGTTGAAATTACTATCTAAATTTTCTATTTGTCTTGCTCCTTGGCTCTAATTCAACGTGACAAGTAAATTAATTGGATGCCGCCATTTCAATCTCACTGCTATCTTCTAGATTTATTTTATTGAGTATATCCTATCCAGAAATATTGACGCGGATTTATTGTCCAGTAAACGTTACCTCAAGGGATAGTGTTGAAGCAAGAACCTTTCTCAATGAATTGGTCGATGGTTGCCAAGCTTCAATAAAAAGGTTTTAATTTATATTTTCATGTCGAAAGTTGTTTAAATTATTAAATAGCATCATCATTAACGACTCTTATTCTTCCTTCTCCACTCTAGGGGTTTTTCTTTCCAACACACAGCAAGGGTTCATCTTACCTCAAAAAGAAATAAAAAGTTAACAGATTAAAGGGAGAACGAGTCTATTACTCCTTAGCAATCAATCTGTCAACGCAAAAATTCATCTCAATTAAAATTTAATACTACTTATTAAACAACAGAATTAAAAAGAAAAACAAGCACATGAAGAGAAACTGCAGACCTAGGCAAGATAACAGCGGAATCTGCAGTAAAAGTTGCAAGAATGTGTGTGCAAACTTTGTTAAAGACAGCAAACTTGTTCTTTGTACTAGAACTGAAATTATCTAACAGTTCAAACAAATTTCAACCGTCAAAATCAAAATTTGATTGCACTTACTATCTATCTACCGCTATATTGAGAGAAGCTGGAGCAAACTTTATCAGAGGGGATGTCATCCCAACATCATTCAAACCAAAGCAAGAACGACGACACTGTACAAGTTCCCTTTTCCTAAACTAAGCAAGTTCCCTTTTCCTAAACTAAGGCTATATAAATCATTGTGTATGTAACAACATTTCATTCTAACTGGATTCAGGGAACCAGAAATTCTAATGAAGCGCGGTTAATGGGAGAGAATATAAATCTACAAGTTTTAGAGGCTTAGTCAAGTGAAAATCCATTCCAGCATCCTTAATATGGGAGTTCATATCATCACCAGTCAGTGCAATTATGGGTATGTGAATTCCATGCCTTTTCTCCTCCTTTCGTATTAGCCTTGTTGCTTGATACCCATCCATAACTGGCATCTGCATTCATAAAATACCGCAAACTATTTATGCAGAAAAAAAAAACACTAAAATTTACGAGGTTTATTTGCAAAAATTAGTAATGTGGAAAAGAGGTAGGCTGTAGAAATGTTTACCTGGCAATCCATCACTATAAAATCATAGGTTTTGTCAGCTTCATTCAAAGATTTGAAAACTTTATCAAAGGCATCTTTTCCATTCTCACAAACATCAACATCTGCTCCTTCTTTTTGAAGGAGCTTGGAGGCGTACATGCGTTGTAGGAGTTGATCATCAACAACCAAAACCTTCTTTCCTCTTAAGTCCTTGCTACTACTCTTTTTGTTACTATCAGGTATCACAATCTCCTCGAGTTGGCATGTAGGTAAGGTACCTGATTTCAGTTCTTGGCATTCAATCTCTTGACTCGTCTTAGTCCTATCATGTTGGATTGGACTGTTTCGATTTTCAAAAAGAAGTCTAAGCACTTCATGTAAACGTTTGCCATGTAATGGTTTCGTAAAAACACAATCAAAAGGAGGAAGACACGGTGGGCTAACATGATCTTGCAACAACACAAACTTGCAAGTAACATTCTGCAAATCTTTCTTGAAGTTAACCACAGATAAACTCAATTCGGAGAGAGGTCCAGCCTGAGAATCAATAATTATAAGCAAGACATTTGACGAGCCACTGGAATTAGACCTTTTGCAATGAGGGATGGCATGATCCTGTGTATCCTTGGTTTCTGAAGCCACTTCATTTGTATCATCGTTGGTTAAATTGGAGGAAAGGTCCATATTTCTCTTTATTCTATCAAGCAACCGAGCTAGTTCATTGATTTTCCTCACCTCTGTAACTTTTATGTCCATGTTGCCTATCGCCCTGCTTAAAACTTTTCTCCTTTTTTCTCCAGTTAGGAATAGGACAACATGACATCCTTCTGATCTAGGTGGAGACAACCGAAATTGCATTCCCAAGTGATGCGAAAGATAACTTCGAATAAGACCATGATTTTGCACATTGTTTTCTTGTTCCTCAGCTTCAACAGATACTGTGTCACGAGTAGTCAGAAATATGTTGAATTGGAAGCGAGTGCCTCTTTCTCCGTCGTCTTTGTCAACAATCTTGATCTCTCCTCCCATTAGATGCACCTGTCAGATGACAAGCATTAAATTCTACAAGAATCTCATTCATTCAAGTATTGAAAAACTCAGTACTTGGTCATACAGAATTTTTAGTGTTATTAAGGTCTCTCAATTCAAATTCAATAAAAGTTTTAATGTAACAACCAATGATTTATCGTCACCAAATTATCTAATAAACATAATCTTATCTAGAGCATTAAATTTATTTTTTGACATTTATTTGGTCTCTTTGATGCAACAGAACTGCTTGGATCTATTAACTCAAAGAATGTACTTTTCCTGAGTATCGTTCTTTCCATCCATTTTAAAACTGTTGAATGAAACAAAAGCAGAAATATCAGTTAAGTTACTCACCATAGATTGAACAATGCCTAGTCCCAAGCCATAACCTTCTTCTCCAGAAGTTGGTTCTTCTTTCACCTGAACAAAGTTCTCAAAGACAGATTTTTGTTTATCTTTCGGAATCCCACAACCCGTGTCATCCACCTCAAATGTGAATTCCATGCAGTTGGGATTCTGTTGGATGGCTGGAAAATCATTTGAAGTATTGCAGCAACATTTTTGCTTGGTGCACAACCTTGTCCAACAGTTCAACGGATTATGATGATTGCAAACAAGAAGTGCATTATTTCGACTTGGTTTGCTCACAGAAGCTTTGACACAGATGTGGCCTTCTTGGGTAAACTTAATAGCATTCGTAATCAAATTACTTAATATCTGCATAATTTTCACTCTGTCACCCTTCACCAACCGAAACTTTGCAAGAGAGTCATCGATAGGGTCAAGTATCAAATCCACTCCCTTCTCTATGGCTCTATGATAATGCAAATCAATTAACTTCTCGACGAGTTCTGCTAGATCAAACTCTTCCATCTTGAGTGGCATCTTACCAGCTTCAATCTTGCTCGCGTCCAGAACAGAATTTAATATATCTGCATCATTTGAGCAAACAGAGTTCTACAAATTGTACTAGTGGTGACCATATATTGAGTAAAAAGTTAACAGTACAAACTTTGATCTTAGAGTGTCCACACCTATTCACGCGATGAATTATCACTTGCCATGAGGCTAACAGATGATAGTATTTATGTTCATTATTACTTGTTTTATTGTGAAAAGTTTCTTTAATTATCGAGAAAGATAATTGTTCACCGTTTTAAAGGTCAATTATATATAATCCATCACCTCTCCTTATTATCAGGGAAGGTTTGGGCATGCAGATTAACAACTCAACTATAGTACATCATAATCTATTCTACAGTTCTTTTTGCACATAACATTTAATACTTAGTACAGGACTTCTTTGATATTAAAGAGGCTCAAGCACTTCAATATCTTGCAAATGATCATCATTAAGTTCGGTGAGGAATATAGAACTATATCATAAATTAGACATACCTAAAAGGTTCATGGTTTCGTCATGGATGAGCTTCAGGGTTTGTTCAAGCTGTGGGGGTGCATAATCAAGACAACTGTTTATCTTACAAGTTATACTTCCAAAACCATTACGAATGTCATGACTTGCAGTCGCAAATGCCTGACTCTTGGTTAGACTTTTCTTCTCTGCTTGATTACTTAATTCCATCTGCTTGATCAGAGCAGCACACAAGAACATATCTCTCCTTGCAGCTTTGAAGACTATGATAATGAAAGAACATAACGAGACTACTACTATAACAAACATGAACACAAGCAGCAAGTATGCTTCTTTGTTATGTTTATGGACATTCCTTCCCATTGCTTGAGCATTGAACGCCAAACTGTATACCTAAGAGCAAAATAAAACCCAATTAGTGTTTTGAAGGTTAATTTTTTACTGTTACAGGCTACTTCAATAGTAATTCACTCATTATTCAATCCAAATTTTTGATTAATCTAGGCATTGTTTCATTTAATCGTTAGTCTTTCCAGTATGCTTCCATTTTAACATTCAATGTGTCGAGCATAAATCAATGATAATATTTAACAACCTAGGCTTAAGGAACGACCTTTAGAGAGCAAAATACGATTGTTAAAACAAATCTCGATACATGTCTTGAACAAAACACAAGATGCAACATAGTAGCTAGAAGGGGATATTCTTCAGATCAAGATTTAAGTAATTCAAAAAGTTGACATATAAAGGACTTTGTCGAGACATACCGCATCGAGTCCAGCTATTTCAATGACAGAGCAGTAGAACATGTACTTCTCCTCCTTGATTTTAACTTCAAATTGTCCCCTTTCACCATTTCCCAGCTTACAAGATTGGTTGCCACTCAAATCTTGATGAGTACCATCCAGGTTCTTGAATTGCACAGAAATGGTACCATTATACGCATTTATGCTGGTATGAGGAATCTTTGTATCCACAATTATTTGGCCATTATTGCTGGCCAGGTAAAAATCCGCACCATAAAAGTTTAAGTTAGAATATTCATTTTTCACAAGTTGAACTGAAAATCCCACTGAGATCTTGGCCCTTCCATCCATTGCCGCTGTATTGAAAAATAGTTTCCTCTTGGCTTTATTCAATCCAATACCAATAAAGGACTGAGATGCATACCCCATTGTTCCATTTGAGGATTGTTTAGACCATCCTAGAATCTCGAGACCCACTGTTTTTGCATCAACAACCGCTGGTTGTCCATAAGGTATCCCACTGTCACGATTCGCTGGCTGACTATAACACACTGCAGATGAAGAGTTGGTAAACACTGCAAAAGTTTGGCGCTCATTGTGGCCTTCTTCAGTGTAAAAAGAGTACATCAGCCTATCTTGTCCCAAGTATGAGATTTGTGATACAAATGGGATTGTTGAAAATGACAGAAACAATTTGTGTGCTACCTAAACATCACCAAAAAGCCAACAATACATCATGAGTTCTCTTGTCAGGTTATAATTTACCTTTGTACTAAAGTATTCAAATCATACAATATTTTTAAACTATTTCTCACACAGGCAGTCTTTCTTTATCTGATAGTGAGATCGGTTATCTCATACAAACTCAGATAGGTGGGGCTGCTTCAGCTAGAAGGAGATAGAGCCTAGTTTAGTTTAGGCAAAAAAAAGGGCAGCCAGGTGCATAAAGTTCCCGGTATGCACAGGTTCTGGGAAGGACCGGACCACAAGGGTCTATTGTATGCAATCCTACCCTGAAATTCTATAAGAGGTTGTCTTCGCAGCTTGAACACGTCCTGTTGGTCACATGGCAGCTAGTTTGATTAACACAATATTTTCGACACAAAGCTTAAATATATATATATGAAAAATCACTAAAATTTCAATAAATATCAACTTTGGAATCCCTAGTTTCTAAAGTGCAATAAACTCAATCGCAAGAACTTAAAAGGTCGAAATTATCATGGCTCTAACCATTCTCGATTAAGTTTTTTCTCGATCAAATAGTCAAAATTTGGAAGTAGTAAGAAACAAAAAAAAAAAAGAAAAAATATTGAGGAAAATGCTGATAATTTATTTACCTCAGTTTGGATAGTGGTGAATGTTAATTGTGTTCCATTGAGAGATGAACTTAGATATCTAGCCAAGTTTGATGCTGAGGAATTTAAGGGCAGAACCATATTGGCTGTGTTTTCAATCTGTGCAAATGTTTTATTTCTCAATTGCTCTGACAACAAGCTCACATGGCGTTCACTATTATTCCTCATTATTGACAACTTCATAAATATGTAAATTGCCAATCCCTGCAATCAAATTTCAGAAAAAAAAACACTAATATTAATACACATTAGCGGAGCTAGTAGTTCATTCGAATCTCCTTAGCCTATATAAGATCAAAATTAGATGCTGAATTCCTTGACTTCTTTGTGTGTATACTTTTGTATTGGAAATTCTAGCTCCGCCGCTAACAACTTACAAGGAGAACGAGGAAGAAAACATGACGTAGTATATTGAAGGAGCAAAGCTTCATTGGTTGAATAAGTGTACTTCCGTTGTCTAAAATATGCATAACAACCATGCATAATGTACTCCAAACATACAAATTTCTTATTGAACTTGTAATTGCTTATAGAGCAAGTCTATTCAAATATTTGCTGTTTATAGGTTCATATAACAATTTCACAATTTAATAGTTACAGATATTTAGTGACCCTTGAAGTGTACTCTAAATACACCTCTGCTTATAGATATTTATGTCCAAGAAATACTAATGTCTCCACAAAAAATTTGATTAAACTTAGATAATGACTATAGAAAAAAGTTAATTATTTTTTCCCTTTAAAAACTAGAGAACATGTTTAACTAGTATATTACAACTATTAAGAGAATTTAAGTTGAAATAGAACTTCTGGTTTTTTTTTTAGTTGTCGTAGTTTTAAGTACTTTTGTCCTTATATTTGATTTGGTTGGGGAAGATGGCAACAGGAAGAATTCTAGTTGACTGAGATAATCATGTTAAAATACAGCATTAGTCTTGAGTTTAGCTCAATTTGTTGACTCGACCTAATTAAAGCTGTTTGGAGTGCCATCATTTTTCATCCAATGTTTACGGTATTACAACAATTTTAAACCTAACATTCAATACCTAAAGTGAGAAAATACATCACTTAATCATAGATTAAGTGATAAACACTTACACAAAAGACATACTACGTGATAAGACATAAATCATGTATTAATCGAAAAAGAGTAAAAATATCTCGAAACTATTAAAAAAAGTTTGAATATATCCCTCATCTGCTATAAATAGGTCTCTAATTGTAGTTTTGATTTACTTATGTCCTTTGACTAACAATCAACGTTAAAAGAAATAATTTAATTTTCGTGGCATTTTATTATTGTTAAACTCTCAACTCCAATTAAATAAATCCATCCTTCAAAGTAAAAGAGTCTGTTTGTTTAAATACTCCAATTACTATTATTTGAAAGATTCAGCTTGTTTAAATACTCCAATTATTATTATTTGAAAGATTCAGCTGGAATATACAACTCTTTTAACTCGTAGATTTTCTCAGTTTTTAGCCACAAACTATTCTATTCATGCATCAGTGAAACTACATAATTAGAATCATTTAGGGCACCAAACCCATCGACAGAACCTCAAACTTGTCCCGAAAATTCACTTAGGCCCATAAACTAAGGTCTGTATCTATCAGACCCCTAAACCCCCGAATTTTGTACCAAGTGGGCATTTTTTGCCCAATCAGCTAAAATCTCAAATGTGTGTAATACACACGCGATGATGTGGCAAAAAAGACTAATTAGAAGCTGACACATGGCATTGTGGATCTAATAATTATTAAAAATTAATTATAATTTTTTTAAAAAAATAAAAATAAAAAATGTTCCTCCAACCCCTCTCCCAACCCACCGGTCCCCTTCAAACCTCCACCCCCACCCCGACGCCACCCCCTCCATTCTCTTCTCCATTATTAAAGATGAACTTAAAAAAAAAAAAAAAAAAAAAAAAAGCACTGGTTCAGCCGCTGCCCCCCCCCCGCCCCGCCTCCCCCCTTTCCATTCTTTTCCATTGTTCTGCAAGAAGTCAGAACTTAAAAAAAATAAAAAAATTAAACTCTTCATTTCCTGCAAGCAGCAGAATTGAAAAAAAAAAGTAATTCTCATGATAATTTCTTATACCAATTTCTTCATTTTTTGCAAGAAAATAATTCTCCATTACATTGAATTTGAGTTATTTAACTTCGTAAACATGTAATTTCGAACAATCTTGAAATTATGAAGTTAATTTTTCGATGAGTCTCACCGAAAAATGCATTCGAAAATGAAAAATGGTTAAAGAAGATGATGACTGAGGTCGTGGTTTGCAAAGACGCTGATGACGGAGGATTGTAAAGAAGATGATGAATGGGGGACGGGGGTTGCGAAGAAGACGATGAAGGGGGCGGTGAAGAAGATGATGAAAGGGAGATGGGGTGCTTTTTTTTTAATTTTTTTATTAAGAAACTATAATAATTAAAAATAATATTAATAAAATAATTTAAATATAAATTTTTTAATTAAAAAAAATAAAATATTATTTAATCTACTGTTTACGCGCCCAACACACTTTCCTTGTCAAATCAGCATTTTATGCCCGATAGATATTAATTTTAGCACATGAGGAGCCTTACAGGTACAAGCCTAGGTTGCTCTAATAAAGGCAAAAAAACTTTGGAAAGCAATCATACAAATTATTCAACCAGTTCAATTCAAAAATACATACTCCTAAATGAAGAAAAGAGGAAAAGTAACAAAATCACAGAACCCTCCCTGCTGCTGCCTATTTACATTACACAAACAAATTCCATAAACGTACAAGTTTATTTGCAGCTGCTGCCGCCATTAGTTTTTTGGCTTTTTCACTATTAGAACTGGACACCTCACATTCTGCGCGCAGTGGTTGCTCACACTCCCAAGAAATGCCCTGCATGTATTCATATCAACAATTAATTAGTAATAACATGAAAATATACATGCTATATTAACCATGAATAAAAAATCGATGTTACAATTGGTTTAATACTTCCTCTGTTTGCCTTTATTTGTCAATATTTACTTAAATAAATTTTTATTTTTACTTATCACTCCTGACAAGTCAACAAAAGATAAAAGAATTTTACTTATTTTATCCTTAAAACTAATTGCTTATATTCCGGATCATTCTCAAAAAATATTACTCTAAACATCAATTAATAGAGATAATAAGGTAAAATAATTATATTAATAATAATTTTTTTTTTTAATGGATGTGTCATATCACAAAGTGTCAAGTAAAAGCTAGGAGAGTAAAAGGAATTGAATACACAAGTTATTAACATGCATTGACTAACCCATTGAGATTTTCTAGTAATCAATGAAGTTTGTTGAGAATCTAAAGTCTCTTATTCAAACTACTGTGGAGCCGAAAAATAAAAACACTATGGTGCTGATCTGGACACCACACCGCGATTATAGAAAGTATATATAAATATGGAACAAAAAATACCAAATAAATTAGGACGAAAGAGGATCGAGGTGAAGTGGTGATCTCCTTTCATCACACCTCAAAAGCTAGGTATATTAAAGTATGAGAACCCAAATTATAAATTTTCACATCAATACTCTGTGTAATACCAATGTAGGACTTTTTGCAACTGGGCGTAACACCAGAAAAAATGTTCACTACTGCCTTTGTTAGAAGGCGCTTTACCTAACATGGGACTTTTAGGACGCAAATTTAAATTGAATCAGGCTAAAATTAAATGTACCAAACCAAGAAAATAACATAACTGTTAGCCTACCTCTTGATAACACCATAACCATGGCTTCCCATGACGAGCATGTCAACATGTAACTTCTCCGCCGCCTGACAAATCACGTCCCTTGCATCTCCATGTTCGACTATCGTCTCCACCTTAACCTGTATATGACGCACCAACACACAAGCATTACTACTATTACAATGACCAAATTAACCTAAATTCATCAGCAAATCTACTAAAACACTAACCCCAACCAAGTCCTTGCAGGCTCGTTTCGCTTTCTCCATAATACACTGTGCTACTTCGTTGCTGTACCTCTCCATGCTCGCCAATATATCAGATGAAAACAAATACCCTGAGATAATAACGAAATTATGAAACCCGCCATTCAGTTAATCGCATAATAGCGCCCTGATCAATTACCCAATACTCCCTTCATCCGTTTTAACTTCGTTCAATATCGATTGACAATTCCCTCGAATGAAATAAATTTAATACTTGACAAATTATCACTAGATTTGCTAAACGGAACAAGTAAAAGTGGTCATGCACTGCTAATTTTAGTTTATTGAACAAGTAAAAGTGGACGGAGGGAGTAAAACACCGGCACTAAAATTTACCTTCAGGGCTATCTTTCTCACCTGATCCGTCCAAGGAAGAGTAAACAGCTCGCGGTGGAATTGAGTAGAGAAGGATAAGGGTATCAGTGGAATTTCCGGTGATTATGTTCTCTATGCACCATGAAAGAGCGTAAGTGCTCTCTTCACTCTCATCAACGGCGACTAATATCTTCCGTTCCTTTGCTGCCACGTCTGCCATCCTTTGTTTGATCGACGGTCTAAAATAATCCAAATTCAGGACCTCAAAACGACGAATGAGTAGTTTTCAGTATAAGAAGTACAGTGTCTTTGGACTTTCTGCTGATTTTAGGAAAGTGAAGGAATCTATCGGTATTTATAGTGGTGCGAGTGTGGGGGAGTTGGAGGGACCAGTTGAGAGCCGCAGCCGGTGGATTGAGAAACCTGTTGGCGGTTTAGTTTGTGGGTTTCGATTGCTGGGTATTTTGGGTTTGAGGGGTGGTATTTGGATGAGGTCTTTGGTTTTGAGTTTATCAATTTGACCAATGGATTGATATTTTTGTGCTCTTCCTGTCCCTATTGTCTTTTCTTTTTTCTCATTTACTTTTTCTATTCATTTTTCGGTTGTTCATGTCGTGAATTCGTATTGAAATTCAACTAATTTAGAATTATAACGAAATTACAACAGATAAGATTCATGTTATAGTAGTACTGTGTGTCCTAACTTTTGCCTAGGCCGCCTCTTTCGAGGTTTTCAACCTAGCGGACTTTTTTTTTTTTAGCCTTACACAGTTTATACTTTTACGGACCAGGATTGGACATGCAATTTATACTCGTGTCTTAAGGAGTGTCATTTTCCTTCAAGGATAGTACTTCTTTAAGAACTTGGCGTTGATAGGGCCGATTTTCACGTCATCTGCATCGACAAACTTGTAAGCACCATTTGAATATGTCTCTTGTACAACATATGGTCCATCCCACTTTGGGGTAAATTTGCCCCTAGACTTACGAGAAGCGATAATGGGTCTCATTACTGCAAGGACTTGATCTCCAACTTGGAAGCACTTCAAGCGAACTCTTTTGTTTTGAAAGAACGAGATGGACGGGCTTGGTAACATTCAAGATTTTGTTGAGCCTCTAGTCTTTTCTCATCATGCTCTTCAAGACATATTTGGACTAGGTCGAGCGAGCCAAAAGTGATAGAGATTTGATGAGAACTGACCGTCTCATCGTCGAAGAAGATCTTCTTCTCATTTGCCAGTTACATGACTTTGTCTTTAAAGACAAAACACTTTTTGGGAGGGTGACTCACAAGTCTATGATATTTGCAATAATTAGGGTCATTGGTCTTTCCAGCTTCGTCCGGCCCCTTCATCTCTAGGAGTTCAATGAGCTTATGCTCAAGGAGTTCATTGAAAATCCCGGCGACATCAGAATCAAGGAAGGGATATTCCTTTTCTAGCATCTCTTTTAAAGTTTTCTGATTTGGACGTGCTCCAGAAGTCATCTTCACACTTTGCTTCTTTCTCACCTTCGTGGTGACCTTCACAGGAGACACATCAATATTTATAGATTCCTTATTATTATTTTTTGGGACAAACTTGCCCCATCTTTTAAGGTACTGCTTATCCTTTCCCTTTCGAAGGTCATGGATAGGCGTTGCTCCCTTTCCAGTAGAAGACATGCTCAACTCCATATCGTGAGCATGGGTAGATAACTCTTCAAAGGATTTAGGCTTAATGCCTTGCAAGATGTAGAGAAACTCCCAGTACAGCCTTTGGACGCACATCTCTATTGCAGAAGTTTCGCTGAGCCTATCTTTGCAGTTTAGGCTAGCATTTTTCCATCGATTGATGAAGTCAATGACTGGTTTGTCCTTTCTTTGCCGAGTATTTGTGAGCTCTACCATGATCACTATACGTTTTATGCTATAAAAGTGATTTAGGAACTCGTGCTCCAATTACTCCTAACTATTGATGGAGTTAGGATCGAGGTCCGTATTGACAAGATAGTTACCGTAAGTTCCAGCATTATTAGATGTCTCAACAATGTGTCCGACATGTTGTTTTGGGTTCCCTTTGCCCTTAAATTGTTGAAATTTGAGAGGTTGATAGCCGATAGACATTTTGAGACTATCTATCCTCGCAGTGTAGGGCTTGGCATACGTAAGGGAAGACTTGGTGACAATATCATACTTGTCTTTGAGGATTCCTTCAATGAATTCCTTCAATTGCTCAATCGGGATCATTCCCTCAGAAAAAACTTGCACCTCTTTAGTTGGTGGTGTTTGTTTCACAGGATGCTCTGTCTCGTAAGCCTCGGGAGATTTTTCAGGTGCATGACTAGACTCTCCGTTTATCAGGCCTTCCATCCTATCCACTATCTTATCAATCCGAGCATCTTGATTCTGAACATATTTGGTCAGGCCCTCAATTGCCTTTGTCAGATTCGCAAGTTGCTCCTCCACAGATGAGGCATCAGTCACCATCGCTTGCATGCTAACTGGAGACATTGGAGAGTAACATGGATTGTTGCATAAGTTGATCTTCGAAGTGCTCAGCTTAGGCGGTGTAAGTGGAGATGACGCATTCGTTGAACAACCATCGCTCTTTGCGCCAGAGTATTTGGAACCTGAATGCTCAAGTAGAGTTAGAGTCCTCTTAAGCGATTCCGCCACATTGCTCCCTCCTTTCGAAGCACTTGCATTGGACTTCGTTCCTTTTGGGGTTGAAGATTTAAAAACTAGAGTTGGCGTGGACGACACTAGACGTGTTTGTTGTCTTAGCAAGCCTGCCTTGCTCCTTATGACAGCTCCAAAGCTTTCAAAAGTAACACCAAGGATGTTTTTTACTTCAGCAAAGAACTACGAATCAGCAACCTTGGAAGCATTGATTGAGAGTTGACTTTCTAGGAAGTCATTTCGTTGTTCTTAAACTTTGAAGTATGAAAAGTTGAGATGAGAGGTAGAGATTGTCCCACTGGGCATGCCAGAATTTTGTGGACAGTAAAATTTTGAGATCGAAATACAAGTAATCGAGACAAGAAAATATATTACAACAATCAATTTATTGATTTCAATATGTAAGTGTTATAATCTCTATGAATCATCTAATTCGCCTTTTCAAATATAAACTCAAGGGCTTAAAGCTTGATCTTGAATTTGAACTTGATTTGTTGATTTAAGGGATTTGGATTTGACTTGTGCTTGAATTCAAGGGCTTTTGAGCTTGTTCTTGAATATTGTGGTCTTGATCTTGAATCTTGATTAACTTGATTTGAATGCTTGATCTTTGTAGAGAAATTATAGCTTTTGATCTACGAGCTTTCTCTTGATTCTTGTCAGAGTTCTGGGGGGGTCCTTTTTCTAAATTATGAATATCCCATGAGTTTCATAGATATTGGAGATCGTTGATCTCTTTATGAATATCTCATGAATTTGTGGGATATTAGAGATCTCTTTATGAATATCCCATGAATTTATTGGGATATTCATCTTTATGATCTTTACAATCATGCGGCTACAAATTTGCATATTTAATTTATGAGAGAAGAGATGAAGGGCAGATTTGGTCCCATCGGGTATGTCAATTTGTCTGCAACATAATTTAATTCATGAAAATTAAACTTCAATCACAAATAAAAATATGAAGAAACAACAATTCTATTGATAAACGATGTGGGTACAAATTTGTTTCTCCCTTGATTTCTCTCTCTTGATTTTCTCCATAATTCGAGGGCTGTATTTCTCGAATGTAGAAATATTTGATATGAATTTCTCCGTAATTCGAGAGCCGTTAGTGGCGTATTTTTCAAATGTCACTGTTTATGCATAGGATCCAAGGGAAAAGGAGTGGGCTTGACAAAACATAACGTTACTACTTCATATCAATTTTTTTATTTAATTTTAACTTAACACAACATTTTAAAAAAATTAATCTTGTATTCGTGAAGCCTTCCGACATTAAACTTTAAAAATTAGTGAGAGAAAACTTTTTTTCAAGAATTATCGAAGTAGAATTTGAAATTAATGTTCAATAAAGAAGAACACAACATCGATTTAAAAGTGATAGAAGCTCTTCTATGTTGGACTGCTCAACAACCCGTTTGGATAGGATTAAAAAATAGGAAAAGGATAAAAATGACACCTAAAATTAAAATAATATCACAAAAATAGCACCCACAATTTAATACCCACTAAATAGCCACTCTCAGTATAAACTGTGTATCATTTCATCTTCTTCTCTACGCTTTTCTCTATTCCAACCATATAATGAATTTCACATAGAAATTCAAAAATAAAATAAAATTCAACCCACTAAAATTCAACCAATTTCACCCCAATTTCCAATCTCAGATATCAAAATTTAAATCTTCACCAAATTCAACAAAAAATTAACAGAAAAAAAAAAAACAGAAAAACTCATCACCAAAATCTACAGATACATATATTTTTTAGCAAAAAATATGTGATAACATTGGAATGTTCCTTCAAGAATTTGCTACTATTGAAGATTACACACTCTCTGATTTTTCAATTTTGTCTACTTGGTTGATTTCCAATTCAACTGGTGCAGTTTTTCTACTCTACACCATTGAAGAAACTACTCAATTTTCTCTTCATCCTTTTTGCGATCACTGCAAATTCACTGATAAAATGAACACTCAATTTTTATGGTACTTTTGTTTGTTTATTGTTATGGAGTATTTTTTTTTTTTTTGTTGTTGTTGAAGGATTGGGGCACCATTATGTGTCGAAAAGAAGATACCATTTGATAATTCCGACAAATGAGAACTGAGAAAAGTCATTGGGAAGTGATTCATTTGAAATTGACAATCATGTTTTACATGGTTTGATTCATTGTAATGGTTATGGTCATTTGCTTTACATTAATGGCATTAATGAAGATTCGAATTTTGTATATGCTTGCACAATTTTTCACAAAATTTTAAGTTAAGTTAACAAATTCACGAATAACGAATTGCTGTATATGCTTGCACAAATTTTCTCTGTAAAAGGTGTATTTATATGGTATATATACTGTATCAACGTGGTATAAAAGTGTATTAATCTAATATAAAAGTGTATCAATGTGGTATCAAAGTGTATCAATGTAGCATAACAGTGTATTAATATGGTATAAAAGAGTATCAATTGGGTATAGGGACTGCATGTGCTTGCATAAAATTTTCTTTCTCTTTTTTAAAAAGTGTATCAATATGGTATTAAAGTGTATCAATTTGGTATAAAAGTGTATCAATTGAGTATAAAGACTGCATATGCCCGACTAGGCCAAATGGCTAAAAAAGGGAATTAATATCGAAAAAATGCATAAAGTATCAAACTTAAGCATGAAATTATAAAAAATAACAATAATTTTATTAAATTACATTTTGTAACATCCATAGCATTATTTTATGTGGTCCCTACTTTTTACCCACTTGAAGAAGTTATTGTCAGTTTTCATATTTTCACGCCATTCGCCTTATCTTTCATTATTTTGAAAGATTTTTTTCCATTTTTTCTCCCTAAACGATATCTTCCCGCTCCAATTTTTTTTCACTTTGCATGATTTTAGCATCATCATTAAAGATTGTCTTTATCTATTTCAGGTAACTCTTAATTTAACTATTGCATGTTAACATTTTTTTGGGGGTAAATTTCAGAATTAGCATACTCTAATATATCTCAAAATCAGAATTTAAGGTTTTTGATTTTAATGGCATAACAAACATCAAAATCAGGAACATATAGTGGTATAAGTAATTCGAATTTGGTCTATGATTGTGGACCATCTTTTAGTCTTGGATTAACTCAAGAAGTAGTTAAAGTTGTTTCAAATTCTTTACAGTCGAAGAAATATGAGAAACTGGAGGAGATTAGGTCGAAGTTTCTCAATGATCTGTTGAAGATGATTTTTTTTTTGAAAAAAACAACGTTGAAGAAATCGCCTTCTCAGAAGGAAAAAAAATCTAAAAAATTCAGAAGAAAAGGAAAGCGAAAGAAATTGAAGGTTTGACTAAGGTTGATGAGGATGTTCAGATCTCTTTTGATGATAATTCTGAAGATGTTAGCGAGGAAGAGGTATTTTTTTGTTCTAAATGTATTTTTGAGTAAAATGTATTTTTGCCCTAAGTAAAGATGTTAAAGTTGTAAGTTATATGTATTTTTTTTATGTAATTAATATGTATTTTGATGATATGGTGATATTTACTGATTAAATAATGATTTGTGAAGATGATATTGTATTGATGAGGATGTTCAGATATCTGTTGGATATATGTATTTTTAGTATATATGATATGTATTTTTCAGTGTTGGTTTCAGTTTTGATACTATAAAAATACATATGCATGTTAGTTTAATCTTAAATACCAGAACAGTCTATTGACTATATGTATTTTTAGTGTATTTGATATGTATTTTTCAATGTTTGTTGCAATTTTGATATGATAAAAATACATATGCTTGTTATATGTTTTTTATTTTTATTGGATGATTGATTTGTTGGCTGCATGTTATATGATTCTTTTTATAGATGATGCGTGATGAAATATTCATTGTCAGAAAACTTCTAAGATTTGCACCACACATGTGTTCTTACAGTGACAAAGATATTTATGGAAGCATACGCGCAATTTTAAACAAGGAACGGTTTAAAAACTTTTGCGAGAAAAATATTTTTGGTTATTTTATGAAGAAGCAGGAATGTGTAGTGCAAGCACAATTATGCAGATGCGTTATGACGCTTGAGGTGAAGGGTAGTTCTTCTTCTGGGATTTTGATTTGTGCTAATGGGACCTTTCTTAATTTTACTCCCAGGGAATTTGTCATCATAACTGGATTGAATTGTGTGTCAAATAGGTATGACTATATTTTTGACAAGGGTGTACCAAATAGGATGGTTGAGAAGTATTTCAATGGAGCAGAAATTATACAGAAAAGGCAACTATTTCTAGCATTCACGGAGAGAGTATGGGGGGAGAACAATGATGCGGATGCTGAGAAATTTGCAATCCTGTACTTCATTTGTCTTATCTAATGTTGAAACTGTGGTAATACCTCGTCTTCATTTCGATTTGGTCGATAGTGGAATATATAAGGATTTTCCATGGGGTTCTTTATCTTTTGAAGATTTGGCCAGAAGTTTGAACAACCGGTTGAAAGCTGGTGGTCAATTTTATTTGATTTAGGGAATGCCATTGGCTATTCAAGTGTGGCTTTACGAGTGTTGTTCAAATGTCCCACCAAAGATTGCATCGAAGGTTGATAATCGGATTCCCCGATTATTAAATTGGAAGACGATTTCACCTCGTCCACGCTTTGAGTTTTTAATGAATGCTATGTTTAATGACGATGGCAAGGTTTGTTCTTAATAAATACATATGTATTAATATGTATTTTACAGTATATATATATATATATATATATATATGTATTTTCATTTACAATTGTTTAACTGATTCTTTAACATTTATTATTTACCTATTATTTTAGGTTCTCTTTAAGAACATAGAGCCAACGAAAAAGGAGTTGTCAAAATTGCAAATACCACAGAAGGATGCAACACAACATGAACGTTCTATTGATTCTGATGACGATTTTCAGGATCCACCACCAAGAAAGAGCAACGAACATTCAAAGAAGAAACAGAAGGTTGATTCCTCAACGCCAGTAGTGAAGAAACCTTTAAGGAAAAGCAAGTTTTGACGAGCATACCCAAACAAGGACACCAGCTCCTCGTGCTGCAAAGGCTGATGGAATGAAGACACCAATTTTCAAGTCAATTCCAACACGGCAAACATCTTCTTCAAAAATGGCGAAAGGAAAGCAAACAGCTCGAGTTATTTTTCCTCAGGTACACTCAAAGCCAGATATTCATGTAGAGGAAGTAACTGTCTCAAAGCCTGAGAGTCATGTTGACAAACAAGCCTTTATTTCTAAGAAAGATTTTGATGCATTCCGCGATGAGGTACTTTTTTTTTTGACAAATATTTTATTTTTTATGAAAAAAATTTGTATATAGAATTTTTATCAAAACAGGTTTGTCGCGAATTTAAAGGAATTCGTGGTCTAATGAGAAAAAAATTCAAAAAGTTGAAGAAAGCATTTGCTCAAAGCAAGGTAAATTTTTTCTTTGAAAATCTTAGTTGATTTGAATATATATATATATATATATATATATATATATATATATATATATATATATATATATATATATATATATATATATATATATACTTATTGGACTGCCTTATACAAATACTACACATTTTGTAAAATAACTCGTTATGTTATTGGACACAATTTTTTCAGGAGCAGGTTGAAGATATTGAAGCTGATAAAGCAGCAAATGTTGATAAGGGAGGGTTAGAGCAATTTGGACAACATTTCAGTCCTGATGTTGTTCAATCTTCGGATAATATTTCTGACGGTACGAAGGTAAATATTAAAGTTTCAAATACATATTTATTTATACTTTTGAATTTTATATTCAAAATATAGCTGAGGTTAATAGACTGTCAAATTTGCAATAGAATTGAAGATTGACTTAGTAACGGTAAATATTATTTGGTTCATTAAAAATACTATAACATGCGACACAGTGTGTTGTTAGTTTTATTCATATATATTTTTAACACTGCATATGTATTTTTTAAAACTATATATGTATTTTTAGTTTTATTCATATGTATTTTTTAACAATGCATATGTATTTTAACAATGGATGATTATTTTGTTATGTTCTATAATATGTATTTTTGAGTTTGATGTTATATATAAATATGTATATTCTATTTCAAAAAAAAATAAAATCTTTGACTCAAGTATTAATAGGTTATTTTAATTTGTATATGTATTTGTAGCAACAACATGCAGATAAAGATCCTGAACTCCAGAATATGGATTATGTTGGTACCGAAAAATCACCACAATGATTAAGTTTGAAGGTTGATCTGAAATTGGAGGCAAATTTGCTTGGTAAAAAGGTAAATAATTAAGTTTCATATATATATATATATTCATTTGAATTCACATATATAAACAGATACAAGTACATGTTTGTTTGATGTTTTGATTTTTATACTTGTTTTCACGGGGTGCACTGTTTTGCATTCTGAAAAAATGAATGTTGAAATTGATTCTCAATAATTAATTCCTGATAAGCTTCTCCAAAGTATAAATTTGAATTACTTATATTCTGAGAAGGTTGTTCAACATGATTGTCAAGTATGTATAGTGATGTTAACTTTATCTTCATGTCATGTAATAATCAATAGGAAAATTAAATTTTTTCTTTCATTTTTTGGCAGACCAGCGATGAGAAAATTGATGAAATAATTTTGTCTGATTCGCAATTCACAATCCCTGATAAGATGTTACCTAGCCTAAATATGTATCAAATACAAAGCATCATCATACATCCATCGACAAACCGTCAAGAAGAATCTCATCATGAAATTTTGGATGCAAAAACTTCTGAGACTGATATTGAAGATCATGATCAAGTATGTATCTAACTATTATATATTTTGAGTTTATTTAGGTTCAATTTGATGGAAAAAATGTAATATTCTTTTTTCAATCTTTTTGTTAGATCAACAGAGAAATCATTGATTCAGAGGTAGAACTTGATACCGAAGAGCAAGTTAGAACACCTGCTAATACACAAGAAGTAACCAATGATGAACAGAGGGATGAAAAATTGTGGTCTGATTCACAAAACACAATCCCGGATGAGTTTCTACCTAGCTTGAATGTCTACAATCATAAAAGCATTATCATTCATCCATCCGCTAATCGTGAAGTAAAAACTCCCAGACCAAAGTTAAGGGTTAGGCGACCATCAAAAT
The DNA here is from genome assembly GCA_030864225.1 of Capsicum baccatum var. pendulum. Taxonomy (NCBI): domain Eukaryota; kingdom Viridiplantae; phylum Streptophyta; class Magnoliopsida; order Solanales; family Solanaceae; genus Capsicum; species Capsicum baccatum. The sequence goes on from CM061557.1 coordinate 268,375,142, forward strand.
TCAAGGAATCGCCATACATCAAAAAATTTGGTTCAGCTGCTGATAAGTACAATAAGATATATATAATTTTTTATGTAATATGTATTGCAAATACGTTTGTATTTATTAAGTTTTTATATTCTACAATTATATAGGGAGATCAGCAGGGGTAATACGCATATTCCCCCAGAAACATCCATTTTTATATCACCCGATTGATGGGATAAAAGATAGAAAGATTGTGAAGAACCTTACAGACTGGATTTCTGCGGACCTATTAAAAGCTACTGCTAAGAGGTTGTTCTTTCGAATAGTGACAAATTATTTTTTTGTATCAATACATGTTTTCATGGTTTACCAAATCCTTAAAATACACAGGAAAGAAAAAGTGGATCATTACAAAAGGAGAAAATCAGAAATTTCAAAGATGCATTTTGGTGTTGAGACTGTGGAAGACAAAAAATGATTCTATATGATGGAATTTGCAGATCAGACATGGACAGACTCAGTTAGTATATTATTTTGAAATGAAAATTTTTCCATTTCGTCTGTAACAATACTTAAAAATACATATTAGGTTACATTGAAATACATTTGATTTAATGTGTATGTATTTTTAAGAATTCAAAGTATGATATAGTGTACTACATCAAATACTGTTGCATATACTATGCAGATAACATTGTCTGTATGTAACTGAACTTTAAGAATGCAATTTTTGATACACAAGTCATCTACATTAATATAAAAAATTGCATATGTATTTTTTACTTGCATAGACTGTAATATTTAGAATACAATTTTTTTGAATGCTCTAAAGTTTATCGTATTCACTAATGCAGCATATTGATGTCTGCTTTTACTACTTGAGGAAGAAGTCGAAGTATGGGTCGCACAGTTCGTACAAAAACGAGCCAAACAAATCATACAAATACAGTACAGTTGACTGCAACTTTATGAACGTAATTAGATCGTTGAATGATGTATATTCTATGGATGCTTAAAATCTTAAAGATGAAGGTCAGGAGCACCATCTTATGGAATACATCAATGGGTTCCATATGCATGCCGCAGTGCCATGGCATACAGTCTAAGATATTTTTATTTCGGTCAATATAAAGGAAAAACATCACTGAGTTCTCGCGGTTTTATCATTTTCAGAGAGGTGTATATTCTTGTATGATTCATATGAATCCAGTGGTCATTATGCGGCTGTTCTTGCTGAGATCGAGAAAATAGCAAAGATTATTCCATTGTGTCTCCAAGCATGTGATTTCTATGTTAAGAAAGGGGTTGATCATCAAAGCCATTCAAGATACAAAGACACAATGCCTCAGATATGTTTGATGTTTTATTTTAAGATGATTTGCCTTAACAACCCAGTGAAAGCTTGTAAGTTTTGAAATTACATATACCAAAACTGTATCTTTGTACAAAATATATTTCACCATTTAATCAATTTTTTTTGTAGGGATTGTGGTGTGTTTATGGTTATGTATGCAGAGTGCCTTTCTTATGGTCACAAAGTTATTGCGTCTGAGTTCGACCCCAACGCACTCCGTACAAGATATATTGTACTTTTGTGGGATTATGGGATCCGAAAACAAAAAGCAAATGCCATTAGTGATGTCGAACCACCCGTGAGGCCTGCAAGGCAAAGTAGAATAACTAGTATCACTGAAGTTGTTGATGTATGATGGTTTATTGATTTTTGACTTTTTGTACTTTAGAAACTAGTTTATGGATGTAGGTTTTGATTGTACAGACTAATTCTATGTTTTGAATTTGTTCATATTTCATGGATTTCTACCTTTTACGGTGAGATTTTGTTAAAAAATACTTTCGTAGTTTTTATATTACATTTACAAATACATATATCGTATAAAAATACATATGCAGTGTTAAAATCAAATATTACAAAAATACACATGGATCATTCCTAATATGTATTTTAGTATGTTGTTGTTGTTCTTTAAAGTTTTTCACCACATTCCTATATTGTTAAATACAACATGTATTGTTAGATTGAAGGAGTTCAACATTTTACTGTGAGATTTAGTTAAAAAATACATATGTAGTTTTCATATTATCCTTAAAAATACATATGTAGTATAAATCAATTGTTATTCAGCAAAAAGATACATATGAAATATTAGAAACAAACACTTAAAAAATACAACTGCAACATACCTAATATGCATTTTAACTATATTTTCATTAACTATAATTATAAATTAGGATTTAAAGTGTAATTTGACATTTTAATGCAGTTATTTAAAAAATATATATGCAGTGTTGATATTTTACTATAAAATACATATGGATTATACGTTATAAATATTTCTCCAAAAAATACATATTTCGTGTTAATATAAAGATGTTGGAAAATACATATTGATCAAGCCTAATATTTAATTTTTGATATGTTTTCATTTAAAATAATTATACTTGAGAATTTGAATTAAAGATAATTTTGACTTTTTTATGAAGTTATAGGTTTGTCTATAGTTACAAAATACATATGCAGTGATTATATTTTTTTAAAAAAATACAGTTGTATTATACATCAAATGTATTTTTAGAATATAAATTCATATGCAGTAATAACGTTATGCAATTCAAACATATATTTGTATGTCACATATATTTAAAACTTTGAACAATTACGAATCATATACTTGTTCTGTTAATCAAAGTTACTACCTTTAATCTAACATATATTTACTATGTCAAAAATACATATGAACTGTTGCTTAAAAATACATATGTAATGTACAGATTTTGAAACATATATAGCTCCATTATTCAGATATTACTGTCTTTAATTGTCAAATGATTCATAAATGCATTAACTAAACTGAATTAGTTCATCATTATAAAAAAGGAAAAAAAAAATTTAAGAAACAATACAGAAAAAGAAATGTATTATTTGCGATATTTCCTACAAGAGCACCTATTGTGACCCTTAGCCCCACAACCACCACATGAGTTGATATTCTTCTTTCCAAACATATCCCGGCCTAATTTTTCACGATCCTTCTTTGCAGGTCTTTCAAGAGGTCTTTTGTATTTTGAAAGCAGTACTATTTCAGCAAGTGTGGTCTCTGGAATTATCCAGTCATCGCTGTGTGGCAACGGGTAGAGTGGAACATCATATGTCTTCAAAACTATTTTTGGTTTAAACAAATCAGAACAGTATGGCCCCTTCTCAAAATTCTTTTTCTCTAACACCGCACAAGCATGTGCACATGGTATCTCATCTATTTGAAAAGCATTACATGAGCATTTCTTTTCTTTGATGCAAACAATGAAGTGTTTTTGTTTGTCGTGTACCATATATACATATTCTATGGCTGGTACAACCTGACACAAAAATAAAAAAATATTTATATAATAAAAATACATATGCAGAGTACATTTTTACAGAGCAACCAAATACATATGCAGTTGTTAGTAATTTTCAATACAACAATATACATATGCAAAATACATATTATGTATTTTAAATGTTCATATATTTTATATTTTATATCTTTTCATTTATTTACAACTGCATGAAAAGTATTTTCACATTGATACTTTATGCATTTTATCCTTTCATAGTTATGTTTCCATAATTAAATTTTCACAAATCAAAAAGGTCATACCGTCATACGGGTACACAAAGCCTCGTTCTCACTGAGTATGTCATTAAACTTTCCAATGAGTGTTGTGAAGGTATATGAAGCCTCCTGCCTATTTGCACAATTTTATTTTGCAAACAGTAATCGAACTCCTCAAGAAAGTCATAAATTGACAGTTCTCTAACTGATACAAGCACTCCATTTATTGACTCTGCAATGTTTGAAGTCAAAGTCCATCCTCTGTGAACTGTTGCATACGACCTAGCCCACTTTTCGTAACCGGCCAATTCCAAATATATCTTCACCCTTATATCAGCTGCCTCAACTTCTTCCATTAACATATGAAATTCTGACTTTAAATATGATTTGGCCATTGTATAAAATATCTCCGACAATGCATCGTGTGACTTTCTGTAAAGTTTCTTCACATTACCCCATAGATGCCACATACATGCATAATGTGGAACATCTTCATACACATCACCAACAGCCTTTATGATGCTTGGATTCCTATCAGATACAACACACATGTTTTGTCTAACCCCGTACGCTTTCTTAGATTCTTGAAGAACCACGTCCAAGATGCATCATTTTTAAAATCAAACACACCATATGCCAAAGAAAATATATGACTTGTATACATAATTCATAATTTTCAGAATCAAGCACAACATATGCCAAAGAAAATATAGAACCTGCGCATATAAAAAAATTTGCGCAGGCCGATTTAAATACAGTTAGGAATTGCATATGTATTTATTACAATATAATTCAATTAAAATGTATATGTTATCTACCAAAAATTGTATCAATTACATATAATAAAATTTACATCAATCTCACTATCAAACATAATCAATTTTACATATTTCATTCAGAAAACTTTGAACATATATCTAATTATATACACATATGTATATATGAATTGGATATATGTATTTTTCAACTCTACAACAGAAAGCCAAAAAAAATACAACCAGTTATAGTAATTAAATGATACTAACCTGCTTCATCCGTTGTACATGCTGTTATAAATGCCCCAGTATACATTCCTCTTAGATGACTAACATCAACAACTACGATTGGTCTACAATGATCGAATCCTTTAATGAATACATGTAGAGTGATAAATACATACAAGAACGCATTATCATCCGTCTTCTTCATTCTTATATGTGAATCCGGATAGGTAGTATTTAGAACATATAAGTATGATGGCATTTTTTCATAAGATGCTGATGGCTTACCCCTCAATTCTTCTAACGCTCTTTCCTTTGCCCTCCAACATAAAGTGTATGTCAAATCCATACTAAAATCTTCCTTCATGTCATTTTTTATTTCCGTCGTACTTTATTTTCTTTTGTGGTTTTTGAATTTCTGTTTAACCATACCAGTTATCAACATATTAGTTGCATGCACCTTTGGATAGATATTGTCCTTTACCGAGCATGTATGTTGAGGTCTGAATTCTCTTATTCTAAACATTCCTGTTTCTCCTATTCCTGATGCACGCATTAAAAACTCACAGTTTCTTGATTTGCAAAACAATGTATACCTGCACGCAACATAATTTATTACATTAAAAATACATATCCAAACTAATATTAAACAAGATCTGAGAGATATAGAATGTACATACGTTTTCTTACTTGACCTTTTACTGCGCGTTTGAAACTTCTCCCTAATTGAATAGTCCTTCATGACTGACTTTAAAATTCTTTTTCTCAAGTAAACCCGGTCTTCCTCAGCATGCTTATGATGTGGGTCTGAGATAATCACCTCAACATGATCCATCTCAAAAATATCTAAAGCTTCTGTATTTTCACAAACCTCCAATTGTATTTATCACTGGTTCCAAGTTGTTACAGTTGATTCCTCTTTCAGCAACACATATAGATGAACTTGCCAAGTTGCTCCCTACAACTTTATCCAAAATGCTTACATATAAAGGAAGACAATTCATGTCTTGTACTGACTTTTTCTGCAATATAAACACTTTTAAACCCATATCGTTATGTATTTCTATCTGCCCTGCATTAGAAGTGATTTAATATTCCACTAGAATACATTTGATGGTTAAATCCATACTTAAGTGAGATGCCAAAACATCGTGCAGCTCAACGAATGTGGCTGATGTGCTCAACAGTATAGCATCAGTGACAGATTCTTCGAAGTTCTTTTCGTACGTCCATCGACCAGAGTGCTTCACAAGGACTGTTATGCTTCCCATTTCTAAAATACAAAATACACAAACTAATTGATCAAACGGAAGTAAAACAGACACCAAACATATTATCACATATACACTTATACTCTCAAATTCCCACAAGCAAAACAAAAATACATATGCAGTGTTTACATATATCGCATATAAAATACATATGCAGTGTTAAAACTAAGCATATCAAAAAAATACATCTAGAGCATAACTAATTTGTAATTTGATATGTTACATACCAATTTGTCAAATATCCCTTCTTATAACACACACTTTTCAGAATTACGTGCAAACAAAGATACACAACCAACATCTCAATTAAAAAAATACATACACACAAGATTACCTTAAACTAAAATATTTTTGTAAATATAAATTTATATATCAAAATTCCTACAACAAAATAAAAAATACATATGCACCATTACCATTAACAATATAAAATACATATGTAGTGTTATCATTAAACACATCAAAAATACATATGGACGAAGATATTTTATACTTTTATCTGGGTTTATAGAATAACGTCAACTTCAACAAAAACATTCGTTCAATCAATTATCTAGTATTTCAAAAAAAAAAAAATTTGAATGTATTTCAATTCGAAAGTTGTTTACAATTATTCTATTGTTAAAACAATCAATATAACAACAAACGATCATAAAAAATAGAGTAGAATACTGATTTTTTTCCCATTAAAATTACTTTAGAGATGAAATTTGCAACAGATACTTGAATTCTAATTTTACTGTTGTCTTGATTATAACTATAATTTGTTTTACAATTTTTTCACATACAAATTAACGACGACTACCAAAACTTGATAAGCACATTAGTAATGATAAAAAAAAAAAAAGTGAATTGAATAGCAATAATGGTTATGTACCTTGAACAACAGTAATGGTTGAATTTTCAACTGACAGTTGAATTCAAACAAATATAACAGATGAATCAACAATTGAATTTGATTCAATTGAATGACTGATTCATTTTGCAATTGTTGTTAATTTCGCATAAGAATCAGTTCAATTTGATTAAGCAATATAGGGTTGATTTAGAAGAAATTGCAAAAAAAAATATGCAGCTGTTAATGGTGAAAAATTAAAATTTGAATTATTTGATTAGAACGAATGTCACGTTTTTTAAGTGTTTTAAATAGAAAAGGAATCAACATATTTACTTGATTGGTAATTATACCATATATAGTTCAACTAATTTTAGTTAATTAAGTGCAGTAATTTTTTTGTAGATGTATTTTTACAGCAATATTTTAAAAAAATACAAAATAAAAGTTGTTATAAAATATAATTATGAAACTGTTGCTATAAAACTAGTAATTAGGCTCTTAAATATGGTACTTGTGAATTTTACCCAATTAATATAGCCAACTGGCTACAAAATGTCCACCTTTTTCACATGTGGGCTATTTTTAAAAAAAAATGGTCATGCCATGTCCTTTTCCCTTGAAAAATGGTTTTTTTGCCTAAGTGATTAAAAGTTTAAAATAAGTATTTATAAATTAAGCAGATAAATGTTTGGATAGAAGTACTGAAACTGAAAAAAAGTTGTTGATGTGTTTGGTAAACAAGTGATGTTAACTGTTAAACATTTTTTTGTTGTTAAAATGACTTAAATATCCTTAAAGTTGTTAACACCGTAAATAAGGTGAATTATTTATAATTTTTAATTCTAAAATAAAATTTTTGAACAAACCTCCGATGTAATGATGGATTCGATGAAAACAAAGAAGAAAGATGAAGAGGAAATTGGAGGGAAGAGATGAAGAGAAGCGGTAAAGAGAAAAAGAAAAAAAAACTATATATTTATGGGCCACAAGTTTAGAATATTATTGAAATTGGAGAAAAATATAAGGGATAAAAAAATGAATATTTTCGTCAAACCTAAAAGAATTTTAATCTAAAAAACTGGGGGTACCCAGCTTCTCACTTTTAATTTTTTAAATCAATTTTTAACTTTTTTTAAGTACTTTTTAATTTTATCAAATACCTTAAAAAGCTAAAAAATAAATTAAAAACTAATTAACTAAATTTTAATGCTATCCAAATAGGCTCTAAATGATCTGCCATGTCAACAGTTATTTAACCTACTTGGATTGACATGTCAATTATGGTGGCAAGGGTTAAAGTTAAAGGATATTTGTGGGCCCTTAGTTAGGGCCGTTTAAAATCAAACTGTGATTATAACTCAATCACAAAATTAATTTATTTGATTTAGACAATGATTTATTAGATTAATAATTAGTGAATGAATTAAAATTTTATAATTAATAATTTATCGGTGTGAGATGAATTACTTAATCTTCTTATTGGATAAAATGTTAAATTTGTTAAAAGCTATCATATTTTTATTTTTATCATTAAATATATAATGTATCTCTTGTAAATTAAACTCCAAGAGTAAAAATCAATTTATTATTCTATTCATTTTTTAACTTAGAAGAAAACGAGCTACTTATTGTGATTTCTAACCATACAAAGCAGCCGGTCTTCCGAAAATATAAATGAAACCTGAAATTAATTCTTAAATCAAAAGATAAATTATTTTTAATAACACGAAGTACCACAACAAAAATGATACAATTACAACGTGTCTTTCACAATATTTGATATACAATTAAAAAAATTCAAATCATATCAAAGTTTTGATTTTTTTGACCCAATAATTAAAGATGTTTTTATGTGCATTTTAAGTCCGAAAGAAAACTCACATTTAGTTCTATGTTCTATCCTATTAAATAATTTGTACGAACAAAACTCAACACGACTAAAAGATTAATAAATAAATGAATCACAATATATTAAACAACTTAGTCAATGGTGAAATAGAGGACATCTAATGATTGCTTGATATTTCATTATCTTTTCGATTTATCCAATATACTATTCGTTAATTTTAATTCGATACCAAACCAATCATTATCTTATCGATTGACTAGCAAATTAGTAAATTTAAAAGCACATAATCAATAAGTTGAGTTGCTAAACACAAAATTCACCCGATTAACAGCCCTCCTTCCATAGATATTGAGGATAGTTTTTGTATAAAAAAAATAAACGAAAGGTAAATATGAGCTATTTTAAATATTTCAAAGGTAAATTTGCTCCTTTTCCAAAAGCGCAAAAATGCTTCAGGTATAATTTATTCTTCTTTTGTTTGTCACTAATTTTCTAATTAAATTTTTACTTTCACTTGTCATTTTTAACATATCAAGAGAAGATAATTTTTTTTCTATTTTATCCTTAATATTAATTATTTTTTCTTTAAATTAATTTTAAGATATAGTGTAAATATTATTTAATAGAGTTGTTATGATAAAATAAACATGTTATTAGTTTTTTTTTAACGAGTATGTTAGATTAAAATGTGAAAAGTAAAACGAAGAAGGAAGTATTTATTTTTATTTTCAAATTAATGGGAGGAATAAGTAGTTGGTTCATTCAACGAACAAAAGAACACTCTTCACTTAGTTAACTCCGCCACCTCCAACGGAGCTCTCGAAGCTCACACACACTATATATCGTTCTCCCTCCTTCCCCACATTTCAATCTTCAATAAAACCCTAATAATCACAATGCAATCTTCAATTTCTCTCTCCCTCTCTTCTCCATCTACGATCTGCAGATCGGACTCCTCCTCCCCCGCCGCTGCTTCCAATGGAAATGTCAATTTGCTGAATCCCCGATCACTTCGATTCTGCGGTCTGAGAAGGGAAGCTTTTGGATTGAATTCTTCTATTTCTATGAGGCGTATCGAGTCATCTAGTGTGACCAGGCGTCCTTGTTCTAACAGAATCCTGGCTTCTTTGTCTGGAAATGGAGCTCCTTCTAAGGAATTTGATTATGATCTGGTTATTATTGGAGCTGGCGTTGGTGGTCATGGTGCTGCTCTTCATGCTGTTGAGAAGGTATAACCTACTTTTTTCGGTGTGGTTAGTTGTGTTAGTACTAGCATAGTGATGTTCTCCCAATAGCGTCATGCTCTGTCTAGCTTACACGTAGGTGATTAGAATACTATCAGTTGAAGTTGAAGCTACCTTACTCTGTTTCGGTTGATATCACTTGTTTAGCTGGCTTTCTCTGCTTTCTTTCTTGCTACTTCATATGCTCTTCTTTTTCTAGAACTATTTTTTTCCTACTCAGCAATAGAAGTAATTATTAGCTGGAATAGGTGCTTTATTTGTGTATGTTACTGCATAGTTCCTAATGAAGAATCATTTGTAGAAAATTGGATCTTTGAGCGTGGGCTTTAGCAAAGAAAAGCGGGGACAGAGAAAAATAAATTATAGAAATGTGATGCAAGAAGATGTAAATTAAACACAAATATAATTAAGTTATATATGGTGTTGTGCCTAAACCCATTAATGAAGGCGTACAGGCATCATCACATTAACGCCTACACTAAAGTACCAATTAAGCGAGGAAAAACAACACAAGCTGGACTTCACCAGCTTCAGGCTTAAGCGCTTTATGTGAGCCTTTAACAACACTGGTGATGCTTATTGTAGAGTGAATTCCTATGAAAGATCAATTATACTTCTATAGTTCTATGCAATTTAATTGTGGGATCGCTGAAGCCTGGATGGAATGCGAACTTAGGTTTAACAGGATGGTTGTTTCCAGCTAATAGTGTGCATAATTACTTAAAACTCTTTGCAGGGCTTGAAAACTGCTATCATTGAAGGGGATGTAGTTGGAGGGACATGTGTAAATAGGGGTTGCGTTCCTTCCAAAGCCCTTCTAGCTGTGAGTGGTCGCATGCGGGAGCTTCAGAATGAGCACCATATGAAATCTTTTGGTTTACAGGTATTCCTTGTTCTTGCTCCTGGAAGCCTAATGAACACCACTATATTTCTTGTTCTTGCTCCTAGATGCCTTATGGACACCACATGAAGTCTTTTAATCTACAGCTGTTTCTTTTCTTGCTCCTAGAAAGCTAGCATGTTTGGTTTTGGACTGTTGTACTGATATAGCACAAGTTGGTTATAATTGATTGATCATTTAAGTAATTTGTTGTATAATCACAAAACTTAGGCTTCATGAGGTAAGGCAACATGGAATAGTTTAGGAGCAGAACTATGAAACATAGTACTAATAACTTAAGACTATACATTGTTTGTTAATTAAGTTGCATCCATAAAGGAAGCTTGAGGGCCCCCCAATATAACTTTTAACTCAGGTCTTTCACACTCGCTTTTTAAGTCTGTCATTTATCTTTCATGTAAGGTTGCTGCCGCGGGATATGACAGACAGGCTGTTGCTGATCATGCAAATAATTTGGCCTCCAAGATCCGTAGTAATTTGACTAATTCAATGAAATCCCTTGGTGTGGATATATTGACGGGTTTTGGGTCAATTCTGGTACGTATATATTTTACAGATTACTATTATCTACTAACCTCTTTGTCTGTAGCCAATTGAATTGTGATGATGAAGCTTTTGTCGTGCTTTTTCAGGGTCCACAAAAAGTCAAATATGGAGATACTGTGATAACAGCAAAAGATATTATAATTGCTACTGGTTCAGTACCCATGGTGCCCAAAGGCATTGAGGTTGATGGTAAGTGCTTTCCTCTTAATTATTATTGTCTGTGCACAACGGGATAAACAACTGAATAATTGAATTGCAAGTCTTTTTTATGTATGATATACTGAAGGTTGCAGCCTGCAGCATAGCTTGTGTTACTTGATTTCTTCATGCTTTTTGTCATAACACTCTTGACATCAGAGTTTTAAATTTTGCGAAACATCAATTTATGGAATGAAGATTTTAAGATTTATTGAAAGTCGGAGTTTTATAGGTCCATTTTGATGCACTGAACTTGTGAAGTAGCATATACAGTGCTTGAGATAAAAACTTGTGTTAACAAGAATTGGTTTTACTATCTACTAATCTTGAGCACATATGTTGGAAGCACTTTTTATGAAAGATTTGGTACAAAACTCCTAGACTTGTTCGGCGGAAGGGTTTGTTCACTCATTGTTCAGTAGCTCTTTGGATGTATCTGGTGATGCTCAATTGTCATCTGCACAAGTGCTATAACATTACTTGACTGACATTGTAATTAATGTTTTGCATCAAAATTTGGAATTGATTCTCGTACTGTTACTTGAGTTCATCTAAGTTGAATTGCTGATTGAGATTTAGAAATTTAGACATGAGATATAGTACACACAATATTTAACACCAGAAGCTATTTAGAAGACAACAGAATCAGCATGCTCATCAAGAAAGAGAACGGAATTAGCATTAGATTTTTTCATGCCAAGTCGGTCTCTTTCTCGTCTTGTCCAAAGCATCAATGAATTATATGTATATACAGCCCCAGGGCTTTGGTGTAGTGGCAATAGAGCAATGTGTGATGCATTGGGTTAGACGTGCGTCACGGGTATGAACCCTACCCACCACAGTCAAAAGCTTGATATTTAAGTGGAGAAGGGTAGAGGATCAGGGGATTATCCACCTAGTTTCGAACTGTGCACCCCTTGCAATCGGGAACTTCTCGCTATAAAAAAGATTATGTGTCTATGTTTATGTTGAACTTGCATCATTTAATGATACTGATGCTTGCTCTTGCAGGTAAGACAGTGATAACAAGTGATCATGCGCTCAAATTGGAATTTATACCTCAATGGATTGCTATTGTCGGAAGTGGTTACATTGGACTAGAATTCAGTGATGTGTATACGGCACTTGGAAGTGAGGTAATTATACTTCCTGCAAGACTTGTATCTATAGCAACAGAACATCAATCTTTTCTTTCATAACCTGTCTTTCTATGATGACCACTGTATGACTGTGCAGGTTACCTTTGTTGAGGCTTTAGATCAGCTCATGCCTGGCTTTGACCCTGAGATTGGGAAATTGGCACAGCGAGTGCTCATAAATCCTCGAAAGATTGATTATCATACAGGTGTATTTGCAAGCAAGGTAATATATGCTAATAGTAGCCTGAATCTCGATGTGCCAATCCATTATCTGAGTTTTGTTGCACCTTCTTCAGATAACTCCAGCAAAGGATGGAAAACCAGTGACTATTGAGCTTATTGATGCAAAAACTAAGGAACTGAAGGATACACTGGAAGTAAGTTGCTACATTTTTATTTCCTGTTCATGCTTTTGGATGGAAGCTTTATCCTTTTGGTCTTGGATCATGGTTATTGGTTAAGATCATAAATTTTAAATCATATCCAACAAACTAATATATTTGAAGTCCAGGGTATTGTAGAAGTACCTTTATTGCGTATTTCTCCTGTTTATCGAAAAACAATAACTGTTGGATTGATCTGTCATATAGGGACTTCACTGCAAGATATGCACTTGATAAGCACATTGTAATTGTTATATGAGTAAATTATCTACACTGCTCAAGTCACTAATGTAGGATGAATTTAATTACAAGTAAACTGTACCAGTTAAATCAACATCCTTTCAACAAATAATTAAAAACTATGCAAGGGTAAAAAAAGATTACACAGGTAGGTCTTTCTGCGTAGTATTGATGAACATCCAAAGAGGGAGAACAACTTTGTCTTGTTCCCTATAATCAGATTTAAGATCTTGTTTTCCACATCCTCTATACTCTGCATACCCAATTCCTATCACTAGCATCTTATATGTTCCCAATTTATTTTATTCTGCTGCAGGTAGATGCTGCTCTAATTGCAACCGGAAGGGCTCCATTCACACAGGGACTTGGCCTGGAAAATGTTAGTTGTATGAATGTTTATTGAGACTAACTTTATTAATGTTATGACATTTCATATTATTGTTTATAAACAGATAAATGTTCAAACACAACGTGGATTTGTTCCTGTTGATAGCCGCATGCGTGTCATTGATGCCAGCGGAGAGTTGGTAGGCATGACTAATGTTCTTTTTACGCATTCTAGACAATTTTCTTTCAACTCATTAGGCTTTGTGATCACTAGGTTCCTCACTTGTATTGCATTGGTGATGCAAATGGAAAAATGATGCTTGCACATGCTGCAAGTGCACAAGGAATTTCTGGTAATGATCTCGTGTGACATCAACTGCTATGATTATCATCAAGCAAGTTTCATGTAATTGTTTAACACTTGGCCTTATTTCTTATATAGTTGTAGAGCAAGTTACTGGAAAGGACCATGTCCTGAATCATTTAAGTATTCCAGCTGCATGCTTTACCCATCCCGAAATCAGTATGGTCGGATTAACAGAGGTACAATAACTTTTTTGGGTGTATAGTTGAGTTTTTTGTTGTGCACTTCCCTTACTGGTTTCATGTGGATTATATGCTCTTTAAATCTCGTCTCATTTCGTGAGTTATATAGAACCAGAAGCAAAAGGCCAACTTACTGTAAATTGACTTTTGCACTTTTATGATGTTCAGCATATATTAAATACTAAGGTTAATGAGTCTGGTTGTATATTTGTCTGATATAGTATGATGAAACTCATTCAAGCATGCCTACTTTATGCGTCTACATATACTTGATGTATATGTGATGGTTTATATGAGTCCGCCACGGCAACAAGGACCTGATTCGATACCAGGTCCTTGTAGGAGATAAGAACAGCAAGAACACCAAGTAGAATGGCATTAAAGAGGAGAGATGCAACCTACCCCGGTAGGATTTCACCAACCACTTCACTAATCACCAAGCAACAAATTCGATTATAACCTTATGCAATCTTGGAATTAAACTCTTAGCCCCTGCTCACTAGCAATAACTCTATTGCTACTCTTCTTTCATAGTAGCTATAGTAGCTCTACTTGAAAGACTCCATTAGCTAACTCTAGCTAAAGCAACAACTTAACATGAACTCAAAACGAAAATACTCACAAGAATCTGTAAAATGAGAAGTGAGTTTACAATTGTAAAACCAAAAAACAAAGACTCAATCAACCTAGAAACAAGGACACATTTCACTGTGAGCAAAATTTCTAAGTTGCTGGTACTTTGCAAGATCACAAACACAATGCAGCTTTTGCTTATGAGAATGCCCTTTTTAGAATTTTTCAAAAACTCGGCTTCTCTCTTCAAGATGAAGAATATATATGAAGGGCAATAGGAGAGAAGCCTTCTCATTGGTGGACACTAAAGAGGACCAATGCAGTGCATGTCCCACTTATTCTGCTGCTACTGCCAGAATAGTACTGGACAGCTGGCACATAAGACAACTCTGTACGACTGAATTTAAGAACACCAGTTTACGTAGCTGGTCCTTCTACTAGGTTTGTCAATCATCAAAACATGAAAAGGTAAGAGGGACCTGAGCCCAACAGTATGCAAACTCGCTGAAGCATGTTTGCATTTATAGTGGAAATTCTGTTTTGTCTAGCTTGTTTACATCCAATTTGTCTTCTTTTAGTTATCTGGTGCATTTTTTGTAACACTTCTATTATTTTCTTGCAATCTTGCAGCCTCAAGCCAGAGAAAAAGCTGAAAAGGAGGGCTTTGAGATTGGTATAGCCAAGACTAGTTTCAAGGCTAACACAAAAGCTCTTGCTGAAAATGAAGGGGAGGGAATTGCAAAGGTGTCCATGTTGATCTTTTCTAATTGTTTTATTTTCCAGGATTTGTATTATGGTAATGAGTTATTTATGTTATGTTGTCTTGTAACCTTGTTCGGTGCTTTAATATGTATTTGCCTGGTATCTTGTGTCTTGAGCCGGGGGTCTATCGGAAACAGCCTGTCTACTTCTTTAGAGGTAGAGGTATGGACTGCGTACTTCTTACCCCCCCCAGACCCCACCAGGTGGGAATACACTGGGTTTGTTGTTGTTGTTGTTGTTGTATTATGGTAATGAGCAACTTTTTGCAGCTTGTTTGTAGGTTCTGATGGTTTTAGTCCGTCTCTAGTTTCGCAAGACTAGTAGGATAGTTTTTGTTCACTGAAGTGTTTGTCCAATGCAGTTGATATATAGACCCGACAATGGGGAGATCCTAGGGGTTCACATTTTTGGAATGCATGCTGCTGACCTCATTCATGAAGCATCCAACGCCATAGCTATGGGAACACGCATACAGGTAGACATTAACTTCCACTGCATATTCCCCTCATAAGATGCACATGTATTCAGGTATACATTACCTACCATTGCGTATTTCCCTCATAAAACAAACAGTTTGTGGAAAGATTCTCAACTGATTTGGTTAGAGGTTTGAGGGGGAGTGATGGAAGGGACATGTTTTTTTTTTCACTAACGAAATTCTATTTCTTTTCTTGCAACCATTGCGATCTTCAGCTGGATTCCAGCATCATGATTCTTGTGTAAAAGAAAATTTATGACAGTCGCATTTTAGCAACATTATTCCATTTTGCTTTATCATTTTAATCACATCTTGCAGGACATAAAGTATGCTGTTCATGCACATCCAACCTTGTCTGAAGTGATTGATGAACTCTTTAAGGCAGCAAAGGTAATCTCTCGGTTCTCTGTTAATCCGGGTAATTTTGTACGTAGTATTTTAGGGAATAACATAGTTCATTTCCCCATGAGTTAGAATACCGTTAATTATCCGCGCACACAAAAGAAAGTAGAACAATCATCTCCTTGTCAAGTTGCTCCGGTGGGCGGTGGGGGGATAAACCTGGGTTCTCCAAAATACGATTGAAGCTTGGCTTATTCTTTAATCCTTAAATTTAGTGTATTTAGATCTTCTTGTCCTCTATTTGGAAGTCATAAGCTGACTACCTGGTATTTGCAGAAGTGTCCCTCACACATGTGCATGTGAAAAATTGCAGGTAGGGAGGAAATCCTCCTTATGTTGTGAACTGAGATTCTCTCTCATTTTTAACTGGTATATTAGATGATCTATTTTCACAAAATCATCACGCACAAGGACTCACTGGGATAGTTTATTCACCCCCTCTGGCCGTTGTCTTTTATGGGTCAGTTACAATTGAAAAGGATTTTTAGCTTTTGCAATAATGTGTACATTTGGATGGCAGGTTAAAGCTAACACTTCTAGTCCAGCTGCTGAGCCAGTTGCTGCTTAAGTTTCAAGGAGCCGTTGTGATGGATTCGTAATTTATAGGATTTTGGATATGCTTCTGATTGGCGGCGCTTGTTGGCTCGATTTTCACATGTGCAATAGTCTAGAAAGAAGTTCCTTGTTCAACCTTCATACAAGCGCGCGCGCACATTAGTTGCCTCAATGGGTTTGGCGGAGATTCAATTTTGTTTTCGAGTCTGTTAGCGTTTAAGCTTGTGGTATATAGGTTGATGGAAAGTAACTGTTTGTCTGAACATTGTATTACCTAGAAGTTATAATTATTCGCTCATGCATTGAGCAACGAAATGGAATGCGGCATTTGTCTTGATATCGACATCGACATCGACATGTGGTTACCATCAAGTTAGTCTCAAACGTGAAATGTAGAAACTCTTACCCCGTCTAGTCAAGCAAGGTATCATAAGCAAGGGACAATGCCTCAGTATATCCTTCTTTGATACTGGTTACTACTAGGTGTGATATTCAGAATTCAATATTTATATTGAAGTTTCAGTTATATACACGTGTCCATGTCTAAAACTTTGAGTTGAGCCCCAATGATTTCGTGCTACGTAAGCCTATGTGCCAAAACGGAAAAAACAAAACTTACTCCCTCCGTTCACTTATAAAGGCTACATTATTCGGGTAAAGTCTAAGATGTCAGATGTCCTCACAAATAACAATTAGGCATATATGATATATCCTCAGAAATAGCATTATCACAAATAGTAGCAATTATTACCTCCCCAGATGGAGCTATTCTCCTATTTAGTACTAAGTCATTCCTCATACATTTCCTTCTACATGCTCCCTTTATTTTTCGCGAGTAAATTTAATTTTTTCAAAGTTAAATTAAATTAAATTATTATAATTTTTTAAAATTAAAATTAAGATATTCAAAAACTAAAAATAAGAAGAGAACGTATAAAAAGTAATGGAGGGAGTATTGATGGATCTTGACAGCATTCGTTTACGTTCTTTTAAGTTGGATTGCATTCCGAATTGCTAATACTTCAACTATCACAATGTTTCCAACAAAATGAATTGGGTGCATGAAGCACATGATCATTGGCTTTCAAAGCTATCATTGCAGTACTCGCTTTTCGTGCATTTGAAACTACACGTCGCTTTTGTTGCATAGGACTTGCACAATTTTTTTCATTTGTAAATTCATTAGAGATAAATCTTTTGACAAAATCTCAACATCAGTCCATGATAAGAAACCAAATTTATAGTCCTCTTCGAATCATTCACAAAATAGATACAGATAATTGCAACAAAATATCAGTTTTCGAAAACTTTTAGCATCCAAATATTGTTTGTATTACCATGCAGTAGAAAAGAATGAGACTGTTTTTAACAGACCTTGAACATCTATAAAAGATGTACTTAGTGACTCAATTATTTGATTGCATGTATTTTTTTCACGATGAATCTTATTATTACTTCCTTAGAGATGTTGAAATGACTAGAATTATTATGACATCATCCAAGTATTATTTGGGGAAATTACTAAGGTATATAAGAATAGTAGTATCATCATTTATACTATTATTTTTCTCTTTTTGGTTAAAATTTTATACTAATATTCTTACAATTTAGATACGTATAGAATGCAACCACAAAGCCCCCCAAAAGGTGGGTGGGGGTGGGTTGGTTGGGACTAGGGTTGGGACATTGGTTGTATATAAGAAGACAAAAAGCAAAAGCTTAGCCATCACAAATCTTCTCTCTGTACACACCAGCCAGGTGTTAGCATTTCGAGGAGGAGAAGACACCAACCAAGCCACTTCTCCTTCAATCATTAGGGTTTTGATTAATTCGGATCGGAAGAAAAACGAATCGGACCAACCAACGATGTTCTTGGTAGATTGGTTCTATGGAATTCTCGCTACTTTAGGGTTATGGCAGAAAGAGGCTAAGATCTTGTTTTTGGGCCTCGATAATGCAGGGAAAACCACCTTGCTCCATATGTTGAAGGACGAGGTCTCTTTACCCTTTTGCCCCCTTTCACTCTTTTTAATTGATTATATGTATGTGAATCAGTCTTTTTTTATTCCGAATTCAACAATTTCTATCTGAATTGAATTGGGTTTTTGTTTTTATGAGGAAAGAGTTAGCAGTTTGATTAGCTTGTTGGAAATATCTGTTTTTTTTTTTTTGCGAATTCAACAATTTCTATCCGAATTGAATTGTTTTTTTTTTTTTTTTTATGAGGAAAGAGTTGGCAGTTTGATTAGCTTGTTGGAAATATCTAGTTTTTTTTTCGCTCTTTGGTTATACTTGTAGTGTTGAATCTGAGATTGAGGGTTATTGAATATTGTGGCAGAGATTGGTTCAACATCAGCCAACACAATACCCAACGTCAGAGGAGCTTAGTATTGGTAAGATCAAGTTCAAAGCGTTTGATTTGGGTGGGCATCAGATTGCTCGTCGTGTTTGGAAAGATTATTATGCTAAGGTATTGTTGCTATTTTTTGTTTAGATATTTGACTTGCAAATCCTGAACTACTTGTTTCTTAGGGTGGTAGTTATTTGCTGGTAAATGGTTGGTTTCGCACTTGCGAAGTTATCCTTTTTACAGGATTATGCCGTTAGTGTTTGTGTGTTCAGATTTATGTAGTGGTGATGTCGTTTGGATAAGATTTTATGGTTTAACATAATCTTAAAATTGACAAATTGATTGTTATTTCATCTTCTTGTCCAATAATGTTGGAGATTGGTTCAGTGTTAAACAATTAAGAAATTGTTATTGGAATTGAATTCTATCCAAGTGTCTTATAGGTTGTTATTGCTAGTTCATTTCTGTGCTCTCATCAACTGCTCTTTGTTTCCAGGGAAATAGTGCTAGCACTTTCTATCTTTGTTCCTGTTTTCTATTTTCTGGGATTTGAAATGTTCATTATGCTTTTATGTAAAAGTTCTGATCTCAATACGTATCAAGAAGTCCTCCCATATTCTTGACAAAGAACATTTTAGCTAATATTAAATTTCAACCAGGTTATACAGCTACTCCGGTTAATTTGATAATCATGTATTATTACAATTATAATGTTTGAGGCAGCTTTTCCATAAGCAGTAATTTAGTGCCTTCATAATCCCAAATAAACTGTTCTCTGTTTATTTGATTCATGGGAGGCATATATTGATACTGGGAGTTCGCTGACAGCACCTTTCTTTTTTCCAGGGGGGTGTTTCAATAGTACCTCTTCATACACATAAATTAACTTTGTTGATACAGAATTTCATCCAACTTTTTTAAACCTTTTTTTCCTAGGTAGTAATTTAATGCCTTCATAATCCCAAATAAACTTCTCTCTGTCTATTTGATTCATGGGAGGCATATATTGATATTGGGAGTTCACTCATAGCACCTTTCTTTTTTTTCCAGGGGGGTGTTTCAGTAGTACCTCTTCATACACATAAATTAACTTTGTTGATGCAGAATTTCATCAATTTTCTAAACCTTTTTTCCTAGGTAGTAGTTTAGTGCCTTCATAATCCCAAATAAACTTCTCTCTGTCTATTTGATTCATGGGAGGCATATATTGATACTGGGAGTTCGCTGACAGCTCCTTTCTTTTCTTAAGGGGGTGTTTCAATAATACCTCTCTGTACACATAAATTTATCTTTGTTGATGTAGAACTTCATTTGGGAAATTCTTTTTGAATCTATATATGGAAAAAACATGGGTATAATAGATCCCTCTGTTTTTAAGTTTTAGCCACCCAAATAGAGCAGCTTTTGACTGGCTGCAGCCATTTCTCCTGCAATGAAGAGTGTGGACATCACATATGTAAATACATTGTGTGTCAAATAAAGACATGAATAATTACTCTTCCCGATTGCTTTCTGTTCTGCATTCTTATAGTTCTTGATTATCCTTTGAAATGACTAGCGTAAGATTTTTTGTCCATGTCGGAACAAGTTAGCTCCATTTCTTGTTAAATCTCTTCTAATAAAATTGTCACTAGTTGTTTCCCCTGTCATTGTTATTGCTACAATTCTTAGAATTGACATTTACTGATTTCATATTACGTAATATTGATTTTACGACATTGATTTTTTATAAATCACCTTTATTTGGTGAATATTAAGATGAAAGAGAAATTATGTTATTGCAGGTTAACTTTCTGATATAGGAATAGTTTTTGTGTTTGATAGCCAAGTATACACTATTTCACCTGTCTTGCTATGATGTACTTTTGAAGCTTGTTGAATGGGCATCTCTAATTATGATATTCAAGGGAAACAACAGAGGTGGAATCACAGATGCAATTCCTTTGTTAATGGCAGTCTTCATATTTTGTTTTCTGAAACTAGATTTTGATAGACCTGGTCTAAGTGGTATTTTGTCTTCTGAAATGCATGGCACACGTGACTCCATATGCAAGATGTTTGCTAGTCTAAAGCAATTCCTTACAAAATCTAGAATTAGATTGGAACTTTGATCATGTATTTTCTCGATGAAGAGTTGATCATGTATTTTCTATCTCTATGAAGTACCAAGTGCCATTTGACTATTTTCTGATGTTGTGCTTATTGTAACATGTGATAATTGTGAAGGTGGATGCTGTTGTATACTTGGTGGATTCCTATGACAAAGAAAGGTTCGCCGAGTCTAAGAAAGAGCTGGATGCTCTCCTATCTGATGAGTCCTTGGCCACTGTTCCGTTTCTTATATTGGGTAACAAGATAGACATCCCTTATGCTGCCTCGGAAGATGAACTGCGTTACCATTTGGGGCTAACAGGCGTCACCACTGGCAAGGGGAAGGTAAACCTGGCAGACTCCAATGTCCGTCCACTCGAGGTGTTCATGTGCAGCATAGTCCGGAAAATGGGTTATGGGGAAGGCTTTAGATGGATGTCTCAGTACATCAAGTAATCGGGTCTAGGAAGTGAGATTTGTTGTTCTGTTTTAAGTTTCTTATTTTTGTACTGGATAAGTTGAAAATGTCTGTTTATCTTTATGGGCTAAATAGTTTGTGTTTTTTCCCCAGGTTTTCAGTGAAACAGTAAAAAAAACAGCGTTCTACTATTATATATGACTAGTCTACATTTTTCTTTTCATTTGTAGTTCTTATATTCGCTCTTACCGTTTTTGCTCCTTCGTTCTTATTCCTCCCCAATTATTGGACGTTCCAAAGAGAATCAGTTGAGTATTCTGGTAGTTAAATACTAAATACCATTGATAATCAAGATATTCATCTACTACCTACTTGCAGCCAGATGAGTAGAAAAATCAATTGCTGTTTTAATTTGTTGCGGCAAGACTGCTACATATATATATACTGCCATCAGTGCAGCTTTTCTGCTTATATATACACAAAAGTTAGCACGGTTTATTTGTCAATATTGGATTGGGAATGAAGATTTACCTGTATCCCTTTCTCAACACAAGCTACTCGTTGGATATCCTGTACTTTCTGAGGCTGGAAAAGTCACAGTTTACCCCTTTACCCTGCCGAAAGTATGTCTCTTCGTCTGTTGAGATCATCTTTACAAACTAGAAATAGACACTTCCTTTTGCTTTGGTTAAGTTTTGCTATTGTTCTCTTTTTCCATCATCTTTAGCCTGTGTTCGTCCATACTGTTTTTCTAATGTCATATTTGATTTTGTGTGCTTAACTTGAGTTGATGTGTATACACCACCCTTCCTAAATCCCAGTTATAAGAGTACACTTGGGTAATGTTATTGTTTGTTCACCAGCTAGATACGTATACTGCTTTTTCCGACCAAAAATCTGCGTATACTGCTTCTTCAAAGTATCTGATAAGAAAATTTAGGTACAAGAATTGGTTAAAAGGTCTCACAGTTGGGGTTGCTGTGCGAATTGATTATCTTAGTCTTTTGTTAATAGGCAAAAATTACACTGAGGAAGACAACCAGGGGATGTAGCTCAGATGGTAGAGCGCTCGCTTAGCATGCGAGAGGTACGGGGATCGATACCCCGCATCTCCACTGTCTTCTTCTTTCGCTTGTTTTTCTGTGTTATTACATCATTTGCAGAGAATTAAAGCAATTTTTCTTCTTTGTTTCTTCTTTTGCTTGTTTTTCTGTGTTATTACATCATTTGCAGAGAATTAAAGCAACAAGAAATGGGAGATGGTGACTTGCAACCAGTAGCTCATTTGTTTCCCTTCTCCTCTTGACCTCTTCTACCCAATGTGTCTCACTAGATAACACTACTGCCATAGCCCACAAAATACTATCAGGAGCGCAAGCCATCTCTTGCTTTCAATTTCCCCAAGGGAAAAAAAAAGAGTGAGACAAAACAGTTAAAATCACAAATTTGAAAAGACCGGAAAAAGGTTCAGCCATATAGAGCTCTTTTTAACTTTGCACTTGCATCATATGTCTGAACACCCTGAGCTCTTCCGAGTTCAATCCACTTCCATGCATTCAAAGTCCAAAGAATGTCAAAATCCCTTCAATATGTTCTCCTTGAGGATTACTGACATTCATGGATTCCATCCACAAAAGGAGATCAATTAGAAAGAACCATTCATTGAAGGGTACCATATCTTGACGCATTTCCAGGATGCAGCTGAGTAACCACATGATGGAAGTCAAAAAAAGATCAAACTACTGTGCTCTGTCCTGGTGCTTTCTTAATGCTATTTCCCCTCATCAACACTCTCAACTTTTCAACTTCTTCCCATTTTCCTCTATCAGCATAAATATTGGATAACAATACATAGTTACCGGAATTCCAAGGTTCAAGTTTAATAAGTTCCTTAAGTGCGTATTCAGCCAGCTCCATTTCACCATGAGTGCGACAAGCACTAACTAATGCACCCCATATAGCAGCATTTGGTTCCACCGTCATGGTTTTCACCAGTTTATGAGCCTCCTTTAGACAGCCACCGCGGCCTAGAAGATCAACCATGCATCCATAATGCTCAATTGTTGGCTCTATACCATGATTAGCAATCAAAGAATCAAACAAATCTCCCCCTCTTTGGACCAAACCTGCATGGGCACAACATGCTAAAACACCCACAAAAGTCGAGTCATTAGGTCTCACACCCTCATCTAACATCTCATCAAACAACTGTACTCCCAATTCACCCTTCCCGTTAAAAGCACAGTTTGATATAACTGCATTCCAAGAAACTACGTTTTTCCTAGGCATGTCCTTGAATATTCCAAAAGCAGTCTCCAAATCACCAGATTTTCCAAAGAAATCAACCAATGCATTGCCAACGGATACGAGTTTGGGATAGAGGCCTTCAGACTTAGCATAAGAATGAATCCACCTTCCTAAATCAAGTTCTCCTAATTGAGCACAAACAGGTAACACAGTTACAACAGTAGCTTCATCAGGCTCAAACTCACTATTCCTCATCTCATGGAAAAGTGCTAGAGCCTCTTTCTCCCTCCCATTTTGCGCTAACAACGAAATCATCAAATTCCAAGAAACAACGGTCCTCTCACCCATTTGCCTAAACAGTCCAAGTCCCATATCCACATTTCCACTTTGAGCATAACCCTTAACCATCAAATTCCAAAGAATCACATCACTTTGAGGCATTTCATCAAACACCTTCTTCGCATCCATCATCCTCCCACATCCAGAATACAACTCAACAATCCCAATCCTTATCGACCCAAATCTGCCAAACCCAAGTGCGAGCACATGCTTATGTACCCCTTGTCCTAATTCCAAGTCTTCAAGATTAGCACAAGCTTTGAGTAAAGGGGCGAAAGTGAACTCATCAGGCCAAATACCACGTCGTTTCATAGTGGAAAAGAAGACGACAGAATTTTGATAAGGGCCACATAAGGAATAACCTTTGATCATGGAGTTGAGGAGGAAGATGTTGGGATTTTGAAAGTGTTGAAATATGAGGGATGCGTAATGCATTCTGTTAAGGGAACCGCAGATGGAAATGAAGTGGGAGATGAGCTGATTAGAGTGGTGAAGGTGGTGGCGAAGGATGTGGGCATGGATTTGAGTGAGTTGGGTTCGAGATTTTTGGCCGTGGAGTAGCCGGAGTATCCTCCGCTCAACTTCTCGGCTCCCTCTGTTCATATGAACAAGAAGCAGCAGCAAAGGGAAGAGAGCTACTGGAGAGTGTGATTGAGAATTTGAGATAGTGCAGTAGAATTGAACCTTTGGCGGGAACTGCTCTCTTGATTAAATATTTCAATTTTCACCTGATAGGAATTTGAGTCAATAACAACAACGTACCCATTGTATTCCCACCTAGTAGGGTCGGGTATCCATTTCCGCACGCATAGGACTGGACATCTGGAGCGTGGACAATATAAGACGGGGGCCAACATCGAAAACAATAAGCTGGGTGGGCCTCACTCTAATACAAATGGACCTTGAGCTGGCTCAACCTCAAAAGCTGGCTCACGAAGGGAGGATTGTCCAAAACCATATAAGGAAACCAAAAACCCTTTATAACCCATCGATGTGGGACTCGTAAATGTATACCCACTTGACAGTCATCTCAAATCATGTCCTTTTACTATTGCCCAAGTAATAACGTGAAACGCACATTATTGAACTATAGTTAGATGATAAAAGAGTATGTACACATCATATTATTACTAATTTGGTGCACATCAAATGCAAGTTAGTTTTTATTCCTCGCTTACTGATACAAGCTATTTACCACTCACGTAAATATTGAATAATTGAGTTCACCAAAGCTTAAGAAGATGAAAAAGAATCACTACTAACATTTTTTCCCTTTTTTGTCATGCTAATATATTGAACTTAATCACCCAATGATTTTTATCCACCTTACTGACCATTAGGCACCCACACATTTCTATTTTTCACAACACATTTAACTTCGGTTAAACTAAAGTAATACAAATAATCTGTACACATTTCAATTAAAAGGGCTTTGTTATCTGAAAATCTTGTGCAAGTGTAATTCTAGAATACATAGCTAGAATTGTTTATCCTCGCCAGGCAATGAACTTCTCATTGCCCCGTAAATTTATTTACGTAATACCGAAGGGAAACAAAAAAGAGAACTTCAACTACCCATTAAATCACAGTTTTCAACAATTTTCATACCATATTCTTCAAATTAGAAACGATGCACAGATAAATTTGGACACTTCAATCGGCAATGAATAATTGGAGAGGGAATTTATACTCAACCATGGTTACACTCAATTCATCGAGAAAATTCTGGAGTCTAGCTTAACAAAGATGTGATTGACAAAACTCAGCTGCCTGGCTGCTACGGTACCCTAAAAAGGAACTTCTATCTCACATTTTAGACCATTTCAAAGTAAAATACAAGCCTCTGGCAGATTACTCCAGACTAAGCTATCTTCGCAAGAGATTCATGGCCAGAGCCGATCACTTTTTTGAAGTTTTGAAACCTCCAAATCCCATCATGGCTGCAACATCAGGGTCCATTTCAGGTTCCTCCTCTGCGGCCTTCTCTTTCTGGATATCAATACATATCGCCAAAGTAACCATCAACGAAACTTTGTTAGAGAAAGCACTGCCGTTGAGAGGGAGAGAGGGGAAGGGATAGAGAGACAAGTATATGACACAAATCTGCCTCATAGTATCAGTACCATAGTCTATCTAGTCCAACATCCAAAAGTAAGATTCACAGAACTACCAACCTTTTTCTCTTTCTTCTTTTCTCGGCGTAAACGTTTCCTTTCTTCCTCTTCCTGCTGCTGTTTCAACAGTCGCTCATCAAAATCTGCAAATGAAATAAAAGATTGTCATAGCAGTTCAATATGTGCAACCTGGTCATTTTACCCACTAAAAGAAAGCAGATGTGCATTCTTTGTTTATCAGTGACAAACTGAAATGTGTTACAGAGGAGGCACATCAATCTTTGCTATTACTACATATAAGGTACTCAACCAATAAAAGCATTAACCACGTTCACTAAACTGAGATTGATTATCAATTCCTCTTCTTTTTAAGTAATATTTCTACCTTGCACAGTAAAGCTTCCTGGATCTTTACGCTTCTTCAGCGATTCAAAACGTTGTTGGACCTGAGAATCAAGAAAAATGAAATTATTGGAGGAAAAAATTGGAGTTGAAACGAAATTCAGCCAGATATGTTTATCATCTAGAGTTTGAAACATTTTTTTGTGAGAAGGGATCTAGAGTTTGAAACATTGACCAAGGATATTCTGAATCTTTCACTGTGCCCACTTATATAGCACACACCCATTTTTTCTGAAATTACTATCTGGTTTATCCGTTGATTTAAGTACCTCAGAAATTATTGGGATTCACCTAAGAAATGGATATCTCATGTATAAAATTAACTTACCACACAAGACAGTCAAGTCCTTCAGTGATATTGACACATATTAAACAAATTTCAACTTAAGTCAGATCATTCGTACTTTCTGCACACTCTATTAAGGGTTTAACTTACTGCCAACTTTAGTCTGATCATTCGTACTTTCTGCACACTCTATTTTAAGGCTTCAACTTACTGCTATTACTGAATAAATAATTTCTACACTATCAATGTAATTTGACCAGTTATAACATGTCATTTACCCTTTTCCATGTGCTCATGTTCAGTCTTGCTATAAATAGTTACATGAGGTCAACTTCACCTAGTGATAAAGAAAAAGTCTTTAAGAATAAACACAGGTAATTTACAGGTACTTCGGAATGGAGGGAAAGGAGAAACCCTAAGAAGTTATATTCAGTCCACCTGTTCTAGAGAGGATCTTTCCACCCGCATAGACATACCCAAAGCTCGTTGATCTGGAAAAAAAAAGATCAACTAAGTATAACATCACCAAAGCAGCTTTTAGCAAGAAAAAAGGCTACAGGGGCGAGGTACAGCAACAAGTGAGAAGGTAATAGGTGTCAATATGACATACGCTTCTTCCCGTTGATATGGTCTAAGTAGTTCGCAGAATCCTTCACTACACATTCACATACTGGGCAATAGTATCCAGCCTGCATGGAAACAAATTATATCATTTATATGAAACAAGAGATAATATTGTATCATAACAAAGAAACATAGATATTAGTTACCACTAAGCAAGCCATAGTAAGGCGTTTTAAGTTGTGACTTGCACAACAAATTGTAACACAAGTGTTTTCTTTTTATCAAGAACACAAGTTTCTTATCAGTGAGAACATAATATTGCAAAAACCTCTAGGGACCAAATGCTCCCCAACTACATCTGATTGACCACACATGATCCGTGGATAATCTAACGTTCACACACGATAATTTAAAATTTCACTTATGCATCATGCAAACACGAGATTTTATCATGAGGTGATGGACAAACAAAAATATATCACGATCAACACTCTATGGCTTGACAGCCATCTGTCATTAAGTTCTAAATTAAATAAATTTCAACAAACAAAATCAAATGGGTATTGCTTTCATTTAGCTCTGAGAAAAAAGATCTCTAGAGCACTGCTTAAAAGGGGAGAAAAATAGTTGGGAAACTGCATTCCATACAGGTCAGCAGTTCCAAAGGCGGCAGTTTAGTACTCAAAGAAGAAGTGGATCTTCGCAATTTACAAGATAATTTCAAGGAATTTGTATGTTTATTTGTCGCAATACTCGTTAATCCAATATATGGATCATATCCTTGCTGCTTGCCAACATCAAAGTGTAATAACAAATACAGAAGAAAGAAAAGTGCATCGGTGCAATGAGGAATTAACGTGTAAATAAGAACATTGGAAAATACCTGCTGACTTAATGGTGCAATTGGAGTAACCACCTGCAGAAATGGATAACAAAGATGAGAAATCGATGCATACATTGAAATACATGAGAAGCACGTGCTGACATTGAATTATTTCAAGAAGTTGAATTCAGAAACTACAAGAAAAAGCATATTCGCAAGCAGTGACATTCAAGACACCGGGGGGGGGGGGGGGGGCAGGGGGGGGACAGAGAGGAGTTTGAATGCATGAAAATATATCCTCTTCGATCTTCTACTTTGGAGAATACGGATGAGTTTCATGAAGATTGTTTTGGAATGGATCGTCCACATAATTAGCCTTTAAATGTTTAGGCTTCTTGGAAATAATCATGCGCAGAGATATGACACACTTGTTTTCTCTGTTAATTCAATTAGAATTTGACCTAGTGAACGAGAAACTATAAATGCACTCAAGACTAAAGCAATTATGCAAAAACACATCCCAGTAGTAGATCATTAGAAGGAAACCCAATACCCATACATTTCATTCTAGATTGACACATAACGATGCTCTATGTTATATTATCAACAAGAAAATTCTAACTTGGGTCAATCACAACAGATATCCAAGTCCATATAATTCAGCATCAGTAAAAAGGGATGCAAATGAAGGTACATACAAAACTTGATTACAACCTAAAAATGAGTGCCAATCTCCAAAAGTTTCTAGAATGGTCAATTTGCACAGCTCACATGTTGAGATTATTTTGTGTGACACTTCCAATGAGGTATCCATCAGGGGACAAGTATATGTTAGTTCCATAAATTAAAGCTGTCAAGGACTCATGAATCGGTGGCTTATCACTGCGCAACATATAATATAACGGCTCATATTTCAAATAAACACAGCCGCGTGGGAAACTCATCTTTCTGGAAAATTGTTCGCACTGGTTTGCGAAAGCAATGGGAAACTGTTCCCCGCATAACCCTACCCCATTACCCTTATAAGATCCTTCTATGACTTACCTGCAGTGCTAGAGCAGGTGTTGCTACACTTTTGCGACAAACATAAAAAATAAAATTTACGTACAAATTAACTGCAACTTGATTTATGCCCCAAGAGAGCTTCACCCTGGGCTCAGTACAAAATTACATTTCACATTCCCAAGTTTTATTGGCTTTGTTTGACTAGTTCCTCAGCCCCTAAATCAATCGATCATTCAATTAACTATGTCTCGTTGTCAACCTAGTGCCTTCTGATAGTTATTTTGACAAGGTAAGGTAATTTTATTAAAGCTAGTACACCAAGAAGAAGGTACTGCAAGACGTGCAAAGTAAGACGTTACAATGACTGCTAATCTTCACCCTGATAGAGTCCAAAAACTCAACTAAATATGTCATATCCTCTAACATGTACTCCCTATAGCAGAAGAAAAGGCTATCTATGCATCCATACAAAAAAAAAAAGAAAAAAGAAAAAGAAAGAACGCTGTTTCTTATTCTCAGTCCTCACAACATCTCATTCTCACTGGATGCTTATAGTGAGAAGCATTTGATCCTTCAACTACCAAAGAAGTGTAAACTATCTCTCTGCAGATACAATGCAAAGACATTTCACTCCTAGAAGGTGAATAAAGTACAAATACAGAACGGAACCTCTTCAAAGAATGGAACATATTGTTTTAGGACACTTCTTATCATCAACTTTCAAGTAGGAGAGCTCCCCTACAGTGTCATGTATGTTAACATTTGCTTTATGGTAGTATCTTAATAACAGCTTTATTAATTAATTAAAGCGGAATCCTTTCGTGTAGTATCATCCATTCACCTCGTTCCTCTCCACATTTAATCAAATGTCAATTCATTCAAGCCAGCACCAAAAGTGTGCTAGATGTACTCCCCACTAAATTACAAAATGAACTAACAAAATTTATCATCTCATCTATATCATGTTCAAAATTAATGCTGCTCCAAAAGGACAAACACCGCAAACACATAACCTTTAGCTTAACAGGGTCTTTCTCATGATTCAGAACATCCTCTACCTTTCTTTACAGATAACCCCAAAGATACATCGTGGGACAGTCCACTAAATGACTGTTATCAAGCCCTATAAAGTTAATTTCTAAGTCTTCGCATCACGCATTTAACACCCCAAGAGATTCCAAATTAGTTTCAAAGTCTTTCGCATCACTCACTGAACATCCAGGATATTCCAAAACCTACTCGACCTCTCAGTTACTATAGGAAAATGTAAAATGGAAACAGTTGCACTTCACATTTCCTTTTCCACATGCAGCATACTCCATAAAGTATAACCCCTTCTAGAACATATTATCCTCTAAACATGCTTTATAGTGGCAATCCACCCAGAGCATGCAACATTACGAGGGTCTCCAGTTTCTCATAACACTGGCCAAGGTCAAGTAGCCCAAGACCCAAGTCATGTTCCTGTCATCAGTTTTCGATTACATTCTACAACATGTCTTCGCAGTGAAGATTCCAGTTCTATATGTGGTCCAAAATATACTCCAACAGATTATTTGTCTTTCTTCCTGGTTCCCAGTTATCAATATAAAGAGTAAATCAACTCCCTAGCGTTGACATTCCTTGTAATATCCTAACCGCTATTCATCCTACAATGAGCATGGTATTGTCAAGATAAAGAAGAAAATTAGAAAGAAAATTAGACCTTGAGAACTTCCTCATTCAGTGTAATATGCCATATTTAAACATCTAGCAGATCTATTGTCTTCATCTCATTTCCCACCTTAACGTTTCCATGTTACTGAAACTCATCCCACAAGCCTCTTATATATTTCCACAGACACACACACAAGGGGGGAGAGGAGTACATTTATTACAGCTTATAGTTCACTACAAACATGAACGAATTGAGATTTGGCTGATGGTTTGCAAATAATAAAAACTTATCCATCACTCAGAGGCTACAGAGCTTCGAATGAACTTTAGATGACAAAAAGCACCTCAAAATCTCAAAGTTTGAACAGAAAGTCACACTCAATCCAAATAAAACTGAGAACTCACATAAACTTCTGTTAATGTCGTAAATATTCCTTTCTCTCTCACACCCAATTCAGAAGGAAAAAAAAAAACTTCAACTTGCAGCGGTAATTGAAAACATCATAATAACAACAAAGAATAGTAATGACTTGATAAAAGAAAAGAAATTATGGCAAACCTGAGTCTTTCCCAAACGAGATTCGAGGTCCACTTGATAATCTCGTGGTTTCAAGGGTTTCCTTTGCACTGGAGGTCCTCTTGCTGCACAAAAACTGAATAAATTTTCAAGGATATAAAACTCTAGGCTACACGGTTTCACCTTTCTTGCCCTA
Organism: Capsicum baccatum var. pendulum; assembly: GCA_030864225.1. Classification (NCBI taxonomy): domain Eukaryota; kingdom Viridiplantae; phylum Streptophyta; class Magnoliopsida; order Solanales; family Solanaceae; genus Capsicum; species Capsicum baccatum. The sequence goes on from CM061557.1 coordinate 268,406,963, forward strand.
AGGATACAACACTAAGTAAAACAAAGTCAGTCCATCACCAATTCCACCTACTTCCTAAATTAGCTGGTGTCGGCTATACGAATGATATATTGTACACTAATAAACACCTCCGTCCACACTAGTTGGGATCAACTATATCAATCTTCTATATTCATCCTACACCGTTCTAGCACATTCCATTCCTCCGACAAAGAACATCACATGTATATGACACAAACATACAAGTCCCTGTCCAAACTAAAAACACATCTAAACAAAACAACTCAAGTTAAGCAACCAAACAAAGAAATTCCGAAATGAAAACTAGTAATTATGATACTCACACTTTGATTTCCGACCCTCGGCCTCCTGCACCAAATTGCAAATCAACCACGTCAATTAACAAGTAAATAACTAAAACATGAAGAAGAAAAAAATAGAAAGATAATTTATGAGATTAAAAAACCTGTTCTTCGCGTTCACGAGCACGTTGCATAATCTCTTCTCGGTCGAACTTTCTACGAGAAGTATTATCAACTCCAACAACCTGCATTTCGCCATCAAAGATAGGAAGCACTTACATCAATAAAATTAGAGCAGTAAATAAAAGCAAAGGAATATAAAAAGCAGAAAGTGAAAGAGCTGAGGTTACATGATTGCTGGATTGCTCCATTGCCTCAGAAATTCGACTTGTTAGAACAAGTTTTGGAATCAACAGAGAATTAACAAGGTCCGATTACAGAGAATGATTAGCAAATTCTACAAATTCTTCGATTGTCGAACTGGAATGGACGATGGAGCACCCAAACCCTAGGTCCGATTATTGTGCACAACACAGGATGATCGAATCAATTTTTCAAAAAGGAAAAACAGTAGCAGGGACAGATAGGTAGAAATCAGATAAAGAATCGAACGAAGAATCGACGGGTGTTTGGTCTAGTGGTATGATTCTCGCTTCGGGTGCGAGAGGTCGCGAGTTCGATTCTCGCAACACCCCTTGCTCTTTTGGTCTTCTCTGTTGTATGCTTCCTTTTTTTTGCATATCAATAAAATAATTTTTTTTACGATATGTATATAGTTTCATTCATGTCTAAATAGACATTTGTACCTTTTGCCCAAGATAGTTTTTAATTAGTGTATGATTCGTTCCTTCTCTTTTTTTAAAAAAAATCTATGAAAAATGTTAGTTAAACTCATATATTGCTTACTTTTAAGTAATGTTTTAGTATTATTGTTAAATTGTAAAGAAAATAGCAAATAGCCTTTCAATCTTTATTCGAAATTTTAAGGACACCCATATATGTATTGAAAAGTGATCAACATGCACCTGTCTTATAATACCATGTAATTTCTACGTAATATTATATTATTATTAAAAAAATTAATTATTGTTCTTTAATATATCTCTTTTCTCTTTTTTTTCTCTTTTCTTTTCATTTCCCTTTCTCTTATTCGTTTTCCCTTTTCCCTCGATTTAATCCTAGAGATGTGGATGATATTTATGCGAATTTGTTTGGGTCTTCTTCATTGGGGGCAGCAGCGGCAGGGGAGAGTAGTAATAGGAGGGGGAGAAAAGGTAAGGATGAATTTTTTAGGAGTAAGACGAATGGTGAAGTGGAGTTTTTTGGTGTGGAAAGTTCGGAGACTGGAAAAGTGATCAACATGCACCTGTCTTATAATACCATGTAATTTCTACGTAATATTATATTATTATTAAAAAAATTAATTATTGTTCTTTAATATATCTCTTTTCTCTTTTTTTTCTCTTTTCTTTTGGTCTTCTCTGTTGTATGCTTCCTTTTTTTTGCATATCAATAAAATAAATTTTTTTACGATATGTATATAGTTTCATTCATGTCTAAATAGACATTTGTACCTTTTGCCCAAGATAGTTTTTAATTAGTGTATGATTCGTTTTCCCTTTTCCCTCGATTTAATCCTAGAGATGTGGATGATATTTATGCGAATTTGTTTGGGTCTTCTTCATTGGGGGCAGCAGCGGCAGGGGAGAGTAGTAATAGGAGGGGGAGAAAAGGTAAGGATGAATTTTTTAGGAGTAAGACGAATGGTGAAGTGGAGTTTTTTGGTGTGGAAAGTTCGGAGACTGGAGGAGGACAATTGAGAAAGGCGACGCTGGTTGAGAATACATTGTTGTATAGTTTGGAGGATTTGTATAAAGGAGCGGAAAAAAAGATGAACATTTCTAAGACTGTTGGAATTTATTTAATCTAGATCTTTACTCCTCTTTTTAATTTATTTTAGATTTGTTTGTCCTTTTAATTTCTTCTAGTGATAACTGCTATAAATTTTTCTATCTTTGTGTTGAATTTTAGATTTATTTTTTTTATGTTGAATAAATGATTTTTTGATCTTTATCATTGAATCATTTGCATATCTATTTATGTTGATATAATTTTTTTTTCCAAAAAAAGAAAAGAAAAGTGTGATTCATTTATATAATATAATTTTGAATTTCTGAAATTATCTAAACCTTCGCTCAAATAGTTTTTTGGAGTAATCGCTTAATTGTCCACCATAGCTATAAAATCATATCATCAATGATTAACCACCACCAATTACCTTTATTATTGACTCTCAATTCACAATAATCATCACTAATCACTTTCACCATTAACTACCACAACATAGTAATCATTATTAACTCTTATCACAAAGTATTTTTATCGATTGCTTGTTACTATAATTTTTTGCATTTATTCAATACCATACAATAATTCACCAATTATTATTCATCACTAACTAAACACTTTTACCACATATGACCATGATTAGCTACCAGCACACTTCAGGTTATGTCAACATATATAATATAGGGGCCAAAAGATAGAGAAAGACTTTCCTCTCTCTAACTTTTCTCCATTTCTTCTGGCACCAACCACTGTCATGAATCCAACCTTAACACCACCACTATTACCAAATCCTCCGATACCCAATACCTCAAATGAAATTCTAATGGCAGAGGCCCCTCCCCTCCCCCCTCGAATAGGGATATAACAATGGGCAAAATTATACCCCCAGATTCAGAAAAAGAAACTGGGGTATCCATCAAGGATAAGGACTTGGAAACTATCGATCAAGGTATTCTGGTATCGGAGGGAGATAAACAAAGGCTATATGCTCCTTAGATCCACTCCGTTATCATCAAATCAGTCAAATCAAACTTCAACCACCAATATCTAAAAAAAAATTGGAGGATCTATGGAAACTCACTGAACCCCTATGTCTAATTAACCCAGGGATGGGTTTTTTTACGATCAAACTATCCAAGCCAAAAAGCCAATCTTCAATACTTCATGGCGGGCCTTGATTCATAGCCGGATGTTTTATCTCTGTCAGGAAGTGGGAACCCAATTTCGTGCCTAGTAAGTCTAAGGTGGATTCAACCGCCATATGGATCAGGTTATCCCACCTTCCTACGAAATTATACGATGCCCTCATCCTTCAACGTATAGGCAACAAAATTGGCCTACTGTTGGAGGTCGATGCATGCACTTCAGTGGTGCTAAGGGGTAGATACGCCAGGATTTGTGTCCAAATCCCTCTGGATAAGCCGGTAGTAGCCTTGATTTCCATTAACCATCACACTCAGCCCCTCCTCTACGAAGGAGAGGGCTTTCTATGTAAGAATTACGGATGTTTAGGCCGCACAATATCTATCTTCTCGTACTCACTCAGAACAAAGCAATACAAAAACAATGAGGACAGAGCTTCAATGTAAACCACCACCAGGACATCGGAGAATACTATGTCGTTTGAAGACAACTCCCAAGAGTGTCAGACCGTCCACTTTACCTAGAAGAAGAAATTGGACCAAAGGAATCACCGCTCCAACGCCAAGAAAACACCCATCGTTAAGCTTAAAACCTTCGATGTAGTGTCAGGTGAGTTCTTAAACCCTAGGTTAACGGAGGCGGCGCTGGAGAAGTCTCTTCCTCCTTCTTCTGAGACCTCACCCACTGGGCCGGCCCAAGGCGAGCCTTCAAAGTCTAATACGGACAGAGCCCTTAGCAAGTCGAACTTTGGGCCCTTAAAAGAGAAGGCCCAATTCACTAATGTTGTAGGGGGCCAACCTAAAATTTCTATAGGTCGGAGGCCGAATTCCCCTAATTCTTCTGGGCCTCTAGCCAAGAATCATTTGGGTCCTAAGAAACCTGACCAATCAGCCCAAAACCCCCTCTCATCTAATAATAATTCTTCTCTTTTACTAAGGGGAATTAAAATGAAAGAATCCCTCCTTGTGGGCCCCCTCTGAAATACGTAGACTTAGGCAATCATAAGACTTCAAGCACAACAGTGGGAAACCCTTCCACTTCCTATAATGATGTGATTGAGAGTATCTCAGGCCTGGACAAGGCATTTAATACTGGTGGTGTTCCCCATGGGAAAACTCCTCAGCTGCTTTCTCCCACCCTTTCTCACTCTTTATATTCTGAGGAGAAAATGACTGAGCTTTCTCAAGATAGTAATCATGGACTCCCCAAGCCCCAACCAAATCACCTTCACTACATCCCCTCTATCCCCCAATCATCAACCAACTTCTTGGTTGGAGATTTTCCTATCCAACCAAACTGTACCTCTTCACCTGGAATAGAAAAGGAGATAAGTCACTATTATTATCCAGGATCCTCAATACCTAGCTCAGCTAGCCATGGTGAGCCTAAACCAGGGTCTACGGACATTCGGATCCAATGTCTGGATGGCAACCCTATTTTAGGTGATCAACTCACCATTCCAAGAGGAACTAAGCACGGAATCACTAGCCAGTATCATGAATCAGCTCAGTTTGGGACTCCATTTCTTCCCACCTTACAACCCTGCAACTAAGGAAAATAAAAGCCTATTTGCCTATTTATACTTATTACAAACAAGACTAAAACACTCTTAATGAAGAGTGCTCCTTTGGAGTGTAAAAAAGAAGTCTTAAAAGACAACAATAGCCCTAAAATGGGGCGCCTCTTGAATATCAAATTATAGTGTGCAAAGTCCATCTTGTCCTTCAAGTGAGGCACCTCTTGAGTGTGATGGTTTCCTTCTCCTCCTTCAACTTGACATGGCTTTAAAAGGCTTCAAACACTTGTCAATTCTGAAGCTTGAACCTTTGATAATGCCTTGTACTCTTTTGTGCTCTTCATGCTTGTATCACTCAGGCTATTAATTCCAAGGTTAAGGTTAGTTCACTTCCCTCCTTTTATTTTTTTAGTGTCATTTATTCTAGCACTGACTTTCAATCTAGGATTGATCTCTGGGGCTAACTCTCTTTCTTTTCTAATACTTATATTTCCCCTGAAGGCAAGAGTTGGCTAGTAGAGGGAGATTTTAATGAGGTCCTTAGGGCCTCTAAAAAGTTTGGAGGTTCCAAGATTAACCTTAATAGATCTAACTTTTTTATAAACTGTAAAATTATTGCAATCTTATAGACTTAGGCTTCAGAGGTAGCAAGTAAACTTGGTCTAACATGAGATATAGGAAAAGATAATGTCTTGTCCTTAAAAGGCTAGATAGATGCCTTGCTAATGATATTTGGGTTCATTTATACCCTGAGGCAACTGTCACCCACTTCCCTAGAACTCACTTGATTACCCTCCCTCCTCCTCAATCTTGGTTCCACCCCTAACAATCAAATAAAGCCTTTTAGGGTGGAATCTATGTGGCTTAGCCATCAGGACTTCCCCAACCTGATAAATGAGTCCTTTCTTAACTGTCCCTACATCATAGTGGCAACCTCTGAGTTTAAAGAGAAGGCTAGAGAATGGAATAGACTCATTTTTGGAAACATCTTCAACAATAAAAAAATACCTGCTTGCAAAGTTAGCTGGCATCCAAAACTCCCCTAACTACCCTACTAGCCTCTTTCTTCATGGGCTAAAATCAACTCTCCTGAAAGAGTTCAACCATATTCTCACCCTGGAAACTGAGTTTTGGAAGCTCAAATCTAGAATCTCCTGGCTTCTGGAAGAAGACTCTAACACCAGGTTCTTCCATACCTCCACCCTTAATAGGAGGAGGAGAAACAAAATAAATTCCCTCATTGATGATAGTGGAAATTGGTATTACCATCATAAGGACATTGCTAACACTATTTCTACCTATTATACCAACCTCTACACGACTGAGCACTCTTTAGAATACTTTGCTACCCAACTCAACCCCTCTACTGTGGGTAGCATTAACTCCCTCAATCATGACCCTCTTCAAGCAATCCCTTCCCCAGAGGAAGTCAAAAGGGTTGTCTTCTCCTTCAAGCCCAACAAAGCCCTTGGGCCTAATGGCTTACATCCTTTTTTTTACCAAAATTTTTGGGAAACCATGGGCCCTCCTTTGATTAAATTTTACCAGGAGACTTTCAAATCCTACTCTATGGACCCTAGAATAAACTCCACCTATCTTTGCTTGATCCCTAAATGTAGGAATGCCATCTCTCTCAGAAACTTTAGAACCATTGGTCTTTGTAATACCCAGTATAAAATCATCACCAAAATCATAGCCACTAGGATGAAACCTCTGCTTACAAAAATCATTGGCCCCAGCCAAGCTAGCTTCATGGCTATCAGGAGGGCCTCTGATAATGCCATTATTGTCCTAGAATATGTTAGTCACTTCTCCAAGATGAACGGTAAGAAGGCTAACATGCTTCTAAAAATTGAGCTAGAGAAAGCCTTTGATAGACTTGAGTGGTTTTTCATTAGACAAGCCCTGGTCTTCTTCAACTTCCCTCAAAACCTCATAAAACTCATTGATGAGTCGCTGATGTGTATATATATTTTTACCTCGTTCACTGCCAAATTATAGTATAGAAAGATATCAAACCCGCAGAGATTGATTTATCTATTCTACAAACATTTCTCATTTTAATTACTATTTGAAAAAGTCAGAAAGAGTTGAGTGGTGAATCAACTAATTAACAGCATGAAATAGAGGAAATATATTTTTCATTGATTTTTCTCAATATATTAAAAAGGTGTTAGGATCCTGACTCCACTCGATATTTCTATACAAAGCAAATTTTTGTATTCCTCAATTTATATTTCTCACATATGTATAAATATCTCTCACGAGTATATTTATATATAATTACTGAAGTTGAGCAATTAAATACACTCCTCTCGGTTATGCAATTTAATCGTCAAAATAGTAATATTAAAGAATCAAAAATATGTACTGGACTGAAAGATATGCTCTCTCGCTCTTGTAGTAAGTCCCTCTCGGTTACCCTACTTGTTATAAATAATTATTACACTATTTTCCTCTTTCGATTACAAATATGTGTAGAATTAATCATAACATACAATAGATAGATGTTACTATATTAACGACATATCAATACTCCAATTAACAATATTAGTTTTTTCTGCCTCTTCCGATTACAGAATTAGTAACATGTTGATATGTAGTACAATACGATATATGTTAAATAAAACAACATCTAAATGAGAGAGGATACTTATAAAATTTCAGCTCACGTACATTAAATTTAGGAATAATATTTGCTATTATATAGAAATATCAAGATCCATCACTTGCCCAACACAATAGAAAATTACTCCATACTTGATTTGGTACTAGTAATAATTAAGTTTTTCTCCATTAAATTAACAAATAGAAAAAATATTCAAGATGGATTATTCCGCTATTTAATTAAAAGCAGGAGATACATTTATTTTCAAGATAAAGAAACTAGAATAAAGAGTGAAGAAGAGCTTAAAAATATTAAGTGTTCTTTTGCTTTCCTCCTTCTCTACCTTTTTGTAAGTTAAAGGGGATCTATTGATAGTTTTACTTTATTATGTATCAGTCTACGTAGCTCCCCCCTTCTTCATGTGTGCAGAAAGAATTTCTTCGAAAAATATGTCTCCTCTGTGATGTAAGTAATTTCCATGTGGCATATGTAATACATTGTTTTCATTTTTGATCAATGAAACTAGAGCTCCCTCCACTGTACATAGATTTGTATTTCTTCTTTATTTTGTTTATTTATTTATTTTCCTTGAAGCTTCTACAAATTTTTTTACGAAGTCCTAATATCATGATTCTTTCATCATGTATCATCTTTTTAATTAATTTAATTATTTCCTTCCAAAAAAATAGAAAATTATTAGTATTTAATTGAAAATAATACAATATTTATGCATGTTAAAATTTCACTATCAAACTCCCCCACACTTAAATATTTGCTTGTCCTCGAGCAAAAAGAAAGAAATAAAATAAAAATAAAAATATAGTGGCTTGATTTCTTAAATGAAAGCCTGGGAACCTTTTATTGGAGAAGAATTAACTAAGAAGATCAATGTGTCGTACGATCATTACCTGTACTCATGTTCACTTATTGAAAGTTGAAATAACAATGTTTTCTAGCCCCAAGGATTTCTCACAAAATGAAAGAAGATGCCCAATATATCAATATAGAACATAGGAAGGCACGTGTAGAAAAAAAAATCACTCACTCTCAACAAATAAGTATATCATGCTACCGGAAATAACCATAAGCTTGTCTATTGTGTGGTTCTCCACTAATGTAGGAGTTTTTTGAGTTGAGATCATGTAGGGCTTTTGTAATGTAGGCTTAAGGATAGGTAGGATACATATGGATAATAGTGACTTTAAGTTACTTTTAGGCACTACATTTCTTGCTCAAGCGTAATTTTCCATGTCCCCCCCCCCCTCTTCCCCTTTTTTTTGATAATATTTGCTTCTCAACTGCAGTTTTCAAAGTGTTTTTGTTGCTCTTCTTCTCTTTTCTTTCAAGCTGTTAGAAAGATCAACATTCAACCTTTTACGTATGTTTTTTTTTCTTGTAATTCATGCCTAAAATTCTACATTCAAATCAATTCTCAAAGTGCCTTAAAATAAGGTGATCAACAAATATTAAAATGGCTAAGGATTAAAGTTCGGCGATCAAGAGGTAATTTATTTAGGCTCAACGGGTTTAGCTAGGAATAACTTCTTTATGGTAGGTCAATTTAGGTCATAGTTTTAACAAGAAAGGCCTACTTTCATTTCTCAACTCAAAAACTACCTAGAATTTCGCCTCAAACTACACTCAAGACAAGTTCTAGATTTTCTAACTCATGAAAACTAGGTAATGTAAGTTGACCACAATATACACTTGGGACTGGTAGAGAACATCATTCTTTTCAATTACCAATGAGTAAGTGTGAGTTTAGGAAGGTAGTTATGCAACTCATGATTCATCTTTAATTAAATCAATCTTTATTAAGTCTCATGATTTTCAATTTAAAACAAGTCTAGCCGATTTATTTTATAGCAAAGAGAATAACTAAAAAGTACTAGAAGAAATTTTGATTCAAAATATTGCGATCATGGCAGGAAATTTATGAAAATTTTATGTATTGTAACTTTATTAACAAATCTTATTTCGTGATTAATGAATTTTTTCGAGAGAGAAAACGTATAAGTATTATCATCATAGGTTATGCACATTAAAGTATTATAAATACTATGTATCATCATATTATTATTTAATATATATTATGCATCCTGATTTCTTAAGCCGACTAGGAGAGGAGAGAAAAAAAATTGCTCCTAGCTGAGTTCTTTCTAAAGAACTCATACAAAAATTTCAACTAGCTGGTTAATCCAAAAGATAGAAAAATAACCATACAATAAGAGATTTTCTTTTGGCAAACAAAAAGGGTGTTACCTCCCCCATACTTAAATTTTACATAGTCCTCTATGTAAGACTCAAGTCGAGGGTATAAGTTCACTACTCTTCATCACGTTTATTGTTGTTCTAATAATTTTTTGTTTCACTGGTGCTACCACTGTCATCCGCCTCCATTTCAAGTTATTTAAAAATCATATCAATATCACTGTCAGCAAAAAAAATTAGGTTATTAAGTCCCGGATACTGATATGTTTCAGAAGTCATGTCAAAATCGAAGTCATTTATCCTTGGTAATGATTCCAGTAACGCATCTTCGGAAATAAATTGTTGTTTCATTGCAAAATCCAATGTCTGATAAGCATTCATGGATTGTTTCTCCTGCAAATTGGTATTTCCTAATGGAAAACAAATATTCTGGTAGACATGTGGGGAAAATACATTAGGAACATTTCGGTTGTTTTCAATATTCCACATTAAATTAACAATAGAACTTAGAAGAGTTGTCCTAATGAAAGCAATATCTTCTCGCATCTATTATTGAATGATAACAAGATTATCAACTTTATCCTCGATCCTTTGAGGATGTGTTGTAGTTGGGTAGCGTCTTTCTTGAGCCTTAACTTGAACTTGCACTTGTTCTTGCTCATTTGCAGGTCCAAGACAGGGCCCTAGAGAGTGAACAATTCCTATTCCAATGTTATAGGTATGACGATATCCCATATCAAGAGGTAGTCGTTTACCGTATAAGCAAATCAGTTTAGTATTAGTAGAGGCGTGGAAGAAGGACTTTACTGATGAACATGTGCGGCAACATTTTATATTTTCACATATTATGCAGCCAACATTAATATAATAACGATGCTCAATTGCGTAAAATGAAGCATCCCTTGATGCTCGAACCTCACTAGTATATCGATTTGGTACAAGACGAGAATTCAGAAATAACATCCAAACCTTTGCTGGTAGGCTTAGATTTATAGAAGCAAACCAGTCCCGATTTCCTCGAATATCAACGTGCCAATTGATTCCATTAGGGCAGAGTGGTGTTACGAACATCTCAAAAGTTCCTTCACTTAACAACACTTGAACTTGGATATCATCCACATCAGGTGTGTCATATATCCTGTTGATAATTTCTGGACCAAAATAGATGACGTCTTCCCGCACAGTTGAAGTGAGTGTTTTCAAATCCATATTCGCATAAAATTTGCGTACTAAAGTTGGTACTGCAAGACCTAGATAATCCATATTCGCATAAAATTTGTGTACTAAAGTTGGTACTGGAAGAATTTGCTCATCATCTTGTGGTAAAATAGTAGGTCCTCTTTCTAACACGAAGGGACGACAAATTTTCTTTCTGTTTTGCAAAAATTTTTATTTTTTTTTAAAAGAGTCGCCACTTAATTTTGAAAAGGAATTAAGAAACCTTTATAAAATACTTAAACGATTCAAAACAGAAAATTGTTTAAGTCAGAGATTCTAGATAAGCGGTTCCTATTAACGTTTTAGGAAGGTGTTAGGCACCTAAAACGTCCGCTAACTTGCGGTTATCCGGACTGTTTGAAAATCGTCTTTGATTAACCTTAAAAAAGATTTAATTTGTTGAAAAGTAGTTGATTAGGGAAAAGTTTTTTTACAAAATTAGTTTTTTAGCGATTTAGTTAGGGATTCAACTAGGTTTGCAAGAAACACGTAAAACAAGTAAGCAAAAGGGAAAGAGGAAAGGGGAGAAGTAGTCATTTAGGATTTTAAGAAAAACCGTCGACCCAGTCCTAATCTAGTTGGGTTTTTGACCCATTTTCACCTTTCCTAATTCTATGTTTTCAAGCCCTTTTTGGCTCGATTATCACTCCACCTGTATTAAATTTACAACTTTGGCATCGAGGTCCAAAATGAATGAACAAAGGAATAAATAAATAAATACGACAACAATAGATAAATAACGACAACAAATAAATAAATAGCAATGAGGCTCGGGTCTCGTCATCGCTTCAAGAACGGGACTTTGACCCATTTTCCTTTCGACTCCTTGTATCCCTTTCCTACGAGATTAATGTTAAGCTTTCTCTAAGAGTTGACTTGATGGAGATGACGGGTCTCAATGGCCGTGAAGAAAATGCACCGAGAAATTCAATCCATTTTTTGAACTCAATGCAAATAGTACATGTAGAGAAAAGGTAAGGATTAGGATCCAATGACAGTAAAAGAAAACAAAGCTATTGTTATAAAGGGATCATGCATAGATAAAGAAGTGTCATATAGATCACCAAAGTAGGAAATAGGAGATGAGGAAATGACCAGGAAAATAACATTAGCTAAATAGAGGTTTGACATGGTTTGATAACTTTGATGATTTGAAAAGAAAATGTTGGACAATAACTGAAGGAACAAATGCAAACAATTGTTGTGTAATAGATCACTTGATTTTCAACCTAATATGAAATAATTCTTCAAGCATGAACACATCAAAAACTTCAAAAACAGTCAAGCACATATAACATGTACATAAAATAATAAGTGAAAATGATTTGAGACCAACACTTTATCCAAACAGGGAAAAACATATGACTACAGTTCTGACTCGCGCTAATTGAAATAAAAGTGTGGCTTGAATCATTTGGAAGCAGTTCACCACTTTTATAAAAAAAATAGGAGAAAACATTAAAATTTTGAACATGAATAAATACTATAAATATAACAAGATATGATGGAATCTCGGGTTAACTAATGAAATATCACCTTAGAGGGGCAAATCGTCCTGAGACCTATTGACCTAGCTACTAATCACCTTACGTTGAGAGCGAAACTAAACAGGAAGATAGATAATCAAGTTGAGAACACCATATACTAGACAGAGCATCAAGACTAAAGCAGAATATCTAGCTAAAACTACAGCGCGTCAAGCCACAATATTCGAGTATAAATATGACATGATTTTTTATGCTAAAATGGTTTATTAATCAAAATTAAACGTGAATTTAGAAATTGAACCCGAATAACAAATCAAAGCAACTTTGATACTCATCACATCAAGTTAAGCATGGGCAGGATAGGATGCATTTACTAAAATCAGAATAGAATCTTCAACTATAACCTAACATACCAAGTTCGAAACTGCACCTATGGTGATCTAAAATAAGATGAACCAAGAAGGAAAGTAAGACTACTAGGTAAATGACATGCTAATTTGAAACGAGCAACAACTAAATTAATACGAATAGATACTTAGCAATCAGAAAAAAAAAGAACAACAATTCTCAAAGTTCTCGTCTTAAAATGAAGAAACCCCAAACAACTGAAAACCATGATGACGGTAAGACAACCCCCCAAAAAATAAGAACCATCATTCAAAAATAACAAATTTAACTATCATGACTCATAATGATGTATCAATCTTGGTCATTTCGTCTATAACAATTTTTGGGAAATGAAATCGAACGCAGCCACTCTACAAAACATGGTCTTACAAAACTTTAAGAGTTTTAGACCCTGAAATCACTACCTAAATGGAAGAAGAAACGATGCAAACCAGGTTCAAGAAAGAGTGTACAAACTACAAGGATTTTCCTACATCAGAAATGACAAACAATGACCAAATATAATTACACCCAAAATTATACTATTGACAACGACAATAATCGATGATAGGTCCCCCCTTTACCCCCTTTTTCATTGAAGCACAATATACAACTGTCACTACATAATTACGCACCCAGCATTACCTTAGCATGCACAACGACGCAATTCATACACACACTTGTAGGAACAAACATACACGGATACGAAAAGGATGAAGAAGAAAGAACGAGAAGCAGTGAGTGAATTAAGAGTAGAAGTAATAATAACACAGTGAACTCGAGAGAGAATGCAGCAATATCAACATCACAATCAGAAGCCTAGACTCGATTACTGGATACGTTCATGGAATAGTAACAAAAGAAAGAAACGCACACTGTGAAGGAAGAACAGAAGGAAAGACGTTCACATTTTATGGAGCAACAAAACAAGACTTTCAAGCTAATGTCGGATTTCACCACCACCGAAGATGCGTCTAGTCAGCTTCAGAACTTCGATCAACAGACTAATTTTTGAAAACAAAATTCCTACTAGAAGAAGAAAATTGAATCTTTGCTCATAAGTTTTTTCCCTCTTCTCTTTCTCTCAGTTTTTCAACCACAGAAATTTCTCAAAAGATGTTTGAACCCACAACTTTCCACAACCTCAATTTTAGAACTTGAGAGCCTAAAAGAGAAAATCCCTCTTTTCCCAGACCCAAAAATTTTCAACCCCAAGAGAAAGAGAAAAGCCCGCAAAGAAGAGAAAAAAAATCCCCCTGAACAATGACCGCAGGGGTCTTTATATAGAAGACCAATTAGGGGTATTTTTGGGACTTGAAAGAGAGAATCTCTTTGGAAATTTTGAAATTCAAAAACCTTCCCCCACAGCCCCATTTTTGTTCGCAAATTGTCCTTATTTTTGGATTTTTTGAAAGAATGAAATAGGTGGACCAATACCATTAGGGGAAAACCGAATTGTACCCCGAACCAATGAATTCTCTCCATAAAGTACGAATTCATCCCTTTAATCCGCAATTCTAGGGATTTAAATGTTGGATGAGACACCTAAACGTGTTTCTAGAAGATTTGAGGTGGTTTTAGCACTGAATCGCGTGAAATGCGTGAAGAAAGTAAAAACAGAATGGTTCTGGGTCAGGTGATGGGTTGATGATATGGGTTGCAAATGGGTTTGTTCTTGGATTATTGATCGTCGAATTCGCATCGATTTGGATAAATTTTTGTTGGATTTTGGGGATCTCGAGTTGGAATTATTATTGTCGTTGTTGGATGTGTTGTTAATATGTGATGATACCTATTTTTGATGTTGCTGAAGAAGTGAGTTAAAGGGGAAGGGGAGAAATTGGGCTGGGTTAGCTGATTTATGGGCCTGGGGAGGGGGCTGATGTTGTTTTGTTTTGGGTTGGCAAAATTTTAAAGGAGAGATGGGTAAATCAGGCTATTTTGGCTATTTATTAAATAGCCAAATAGAAATTTTATCCAATTGCATTTAAAATATAGCTTAATTGAAACTCAATCGAGCGATTGCATTGCAATTACAGCCAAATTAATTTCAATTAAGGTCCAAATTTAAATAGATTGACTAAATTCAATTGAAATTAGATACAAATTAATCCCTTGTTCAATCCCGAGCTTCTTGGTTTAATAAAACTAAACATGTATTTCTCCAAATAAATTATTTGTAAGAATAAATTATATTTAAATCAAGATTTAATTATTTAAATTTATTTTCCTAATATTCCTTAATTAAAATCTCATATTCCATAGCATGAATATTTAAGTAATCAAATTATATAATCTCGTATCATTGAACACGACAATATATAATCGCTACTTAAAATGACAAAAATTACGTACAAGAAATATTTGAAAAGTTTTTATTTAGATGAAATGAATATTTTGATTTCATTAAAAATCGAAGAAACTCGGATTTAAATTTAATCGTGGAGGACAAAAATTAGGTGTGAACAACTGCCCCCTCCCTTTGGGTAGGGTGGATGCAAGTAACCCTGGGTAAAGGGAGGTTAACGTCCCTAATTTTTGTCCGACCATAAAATTTGAATCTGAAAAAGGTCGATTTTCGCGTAAGTTTCATGGAGTTATTGCCGAACCTCGGTATCAGGTTTCCTACATATCTGAGGTTTCATGAGAATTCAGGCCACTTGTAGTTCATAAAGCTTGATTTTAAGCACGATTTTCAAGAAAATTCACCAACTATCATGGTTTTAGAGTTTTTGGTTAAATAGAAAAGCTGGGAATAAAGGGATTTGGGGGGAGGTTAGAATGCAGTCAAGTTTTCTACATAGAGCCCAACCTACATATCCCCGAGACTCAAGAAATCAAACTGCTTGTAGTTCAACTCAATCGGTAGAAAGATAGTCTTTTATTTCAAATGATCTTTGGCTCAAAATGAGTGACAAGTTGATCGAGTTGCAGAAAAGTGGCTTGTAACGTCTTAACCATGAATGTGGAGCTCTTCACATCCATAGGTAAGAATTTACCTAGGCATAATTTCCAAAACTCTAAGAGTCCTATCACTCGAATTTGGAAGAAAAAAAAGGTTACCCTCGGCATGAGTTAAGAAATATCCCGAAGTTGAAGCTGAGACTTAGAACATCCCAAAATACCCACATGTCTTCTAACAGGGGTGTGGTTAGATAGTGGTGGCGATCATCCTTTAGCTCGCGTCCAAAGAGTTTGATGTCCCTCTCCAGACTATGTCCCGTTTTGCTGCTAAGAAAGAGTTCCACGTTGTGTTGCATCTTTTTTTGAGTCGTTCGCACCTGTGGGTTTGATTTGAGATTTTCATCCTCTCGAATGCTCTCGACAATATCTCAAACAAAATTGTTAGTGCTAAATATAATTCCCGAAAGAGGCATGTAGTTTTTTACCATATCTCCACATGAGTTGTTGCCTAAGAAGCAAAGTCATACTTCCATGTACCTATTTGGAATTAAATAACTGGTAACTATAAACACAACAACCATCTTGGTTGTTGTATAATTATGACACTTGTCGATTGAATATGTCTTCAAATTGGGGTGGCCCTTTTGGACATCGGCGATACTTTATGCAGAACGGTAGCTACAACCGTGTAATCTTATGTTGGTGTGACAACCCTTTTGGTTACCTATATTACTTGTTGTATGTAGAATGATAACCTCTCCGGTTATAGCCGACGATCGATTTATAAATTTCCCTTAAATTGTCAATCTTTGGATAATCTTGTGCACTATCTGATGTTGGATACGAGGAGACTTACAGATATCCTTTGAATTTATAGCTTTTAGGTAATCCTACATATTATCTAAACTTGAATAAGAGATGGCTTACAGATATCCCTCCAATCGCTAGCTTTTAGGTGTTCCTGCACATCATCCGACCTTGGATACAATATGACTTATAGATATCACTCAAATTGCTAGTCCTTGGGTATTCCTGCATATAATTGATCATGGATATGACACGACTTATAGAGAACCCTTGGACGTATCAATTTGATAATCTCACATATTCTCCGATAAGGATTTAGTTGCGACTTATGGATAACCTTCAGACTATCAATTTTTGGGCGATCTTGCACGCTATCCAGTTAGGATGTTATGAATTACGGATGACCTTCAGACTATCAATTTTTGGGCGATCTTACACACTATCCTATTTCAAATAATATGACTTATAGATGATCCTCAAATTGTCAATTTCTAAGAAATCCCAAATATCATCCATCTTTAGATGGTGACTTTAAGGTGTCCCTTCAAATCACGTGCTTTTTATACATTCAGATGTTGATTCATAAAAAGATGAGATATCCTCAACGCCAGCGTTTATTTCTAGCGTGTCAACAGATATAAAATATCGATGATATCTTCAACGCTAGTGTTTATGTCTTACGTGTCAACAAATATGAAATACTGATGATATCCTCGACGCCAGCATTTATGTCTCACGTGTCAACAAATATAAAATACCTGTGATATCCTCGACACCAGTGTTTGTCTTACGTGTCAACAAATATAAAATGTTGATGATATCCTCGATGCCAGCATTTATGTCTCGCGTGTCAACAGATATGAAATGTTGATGATATACTCGACGCTAACGTTTATGTCTCACGTGTCAACAGATATGAAATGCTGATTATATCCTCGACGCCAACATTTATGTCTTGTGTGTCAACAAATATGAAATGTTGATGATATCCTCGATGCCAGTGTTTATGTCTTGCGTGTCAATAGATATTGAAATAGTGATGATATCCTCAACGCCAGCATTTATGTTTTGCGTGTCAACAGATATTGAATGGCCCTCTTGGCAATAATATTCAATGGCCCTCTCGGCGATGATACGAATGACCCTCTTGGAAATGATATGAAATGGACCTCTTGGCAATGATATGCAACGGCCCTCTTGGTGATGATATGAAATGACCCTCTCGGAAATGATATGAAATAGCCCTTTTGGCAATGATATGAAATGGCCCTCTTAGCAATGATCTGCAATGGCCCTCTCGGCTATGATATACAATGACCGTCTTGGCAATGATATGAAATAGACCTCTTGGCAATGATATGAAATAGCCCTCTTGGAAATAATATGAAATGGCCCTCTTGGCAATGATATGAATTGACTCTCTTGGCAATGATATGAATGACCCTCTTGGTAATGATATGACATGACAATCTTGGTAATGATATGAATGTCCCTCTTGGCAATGATATGCAATGGTTCTTCCGGTAATTTTAAAATAGTTTCACCTGAATTCATTTGTCAGCGTCTTGCTTTCTACATGTATCTGTACTCAAGGTAGACGATTAGTAGACACAAAGTCGCTTTTGCTATCGACTATTTTTTAGAAAAATTCTAAATACAATATTTGTAAAGAAGACAAGACACTTTTGTTTGTGCTCCATGATTTCAAGAAATAAGATGGACAATTCAAATGGTCCTCGATAAATAGGTATTAGACCCATTTTTAGGCTACCCAAAAATACCATTCTTAAGCCTTATATGCTCTAGCATGGCTCCCGACTTGCTTGGGAATTTTTTGAAAGAAACTCTCATTTTTGTGTATTGATCCCTGCATCCACAGAAAAATGATTAGTTTGAATGAAACTACTCCGTGTTGACCTTCTTCGATCCTTGATTTACTCCTCGCCATCTTTCAGGTGCCCCATCACATTGGTACCTCCACCCTAGGTCCCTGCTCCCATAGACGCCCAGGCAATCACTAAGTAGAAGATTTATAAATATTTTTTTTCAAAAGTAGTCTTATTTTAGAAAATAGTTTCAAAAGTATTTGTAAAAGCTTTAGAAAATCTCTGTCAGTCATGTCATATACTAGCTCAATGAACGTCTTCCTTGTGGCTTTGACTATATCCGATGGATGATTTCTAGAACTCGTGATCATTGTTAGAGGGTTCTTCAAATAGTTCTGTCATAGCTAGAAATTGAGTCCACCTAGACTTTGTCGCAGCTGGTGACTTTAAGAGTTTGGCTTTAACCTCTGGTGCCGGGGAATTTGAAATATATTCCAGTATTTGATGGAAATTTTGAGGCCTCTCTCAAAATTTCTACCCCAGTTTAAAGTAATCTGAGATGATAGCATCTCGAGTGAATCTGAAGTCTTTGCTGATCTTCATTCTCTTTGTTGGATGTTAATCTTCTCTTGTGAATTTTCGAGATTCCTTCTCAAAAGTTCTGCCCCAGTTTTCATTTCTTGGGGTTATATGACCGAGCCGTTGGGTCGCCTACGTATCCCGTTGAAGTAGGAATAAGGTCAAACATAATTTTAGACTACGCTAAGGATATATAGAAAAATCTAATGGGTTGACCGAAGCCGACATAGGCTGCCTACGTATCTCATTCTTGAGAATTCAGGTCATCACGTAGTTCATACATAAAGGGAAAGGATAAAAAATTTTAAGGGGTTGACCGAAGCCGACATAGGCCTCCTACGTATCTCATTCTTGAGAATTCAGGTCAAACGTAGTTCGTACATAAACGGAAAGGGATTTTAGGCAGTTGCGAACTAGAAAACAACATTACTACAAAGGTAATTACACGTAAACTAAGAAAACACAAAAACTAGAATGTCGTTCAAACATAATATCTTTTTACTGCATCAGAATTGATTGGTTTAGTCCACCCTTGACCATCCATCTCGGACAAAATCAGAGCCCTTCCAGATAGTACCTTGCGAACTATGTATGGCCCTTGCCAATTTGGAGCAAACTTGCCCTTGTACTCTTCTTGGTGAGGAAATATGCGTTTGAGAACCAATTGCCTAACTTTGAATGTTCGAGTTCTTACTTTCTTGTTAAAGGCATAAACCATCCTGTGCTGATACAACTGACCATGACATACAACAACCATTCTCTTTTCATTAATCAACATGAGTTGTTCATAGCTAGCGCGAACCCATTCTTCGTTGATTAGTCCAGCTTCTTGAATAATCCTTAGGGAACGTATTTCAACCTCAGCAGGTATCACAACTTATTTCCCATAAACCAATAGATAAGGAGTCGCCCCGGTGGAGGTTCGAACTGTCGTGCGATACCCTAGCAAAGCATAAGGCAACATCTCATGCCATGATCTATTATTTTCGATCATCTTTCTCAAGATCTTTTTGATGTTTTTATTGGCAGCTTCCACGGCTCCATTCATCTATGGACGATATGCGGTCGAGTTGCGATATACTATTTTAAATTGATCGCAAATATCATTCATCAAGTGACTTTTCAAGTTTGCTCCATTATCAGTAGTGATCGATTCTGACACTCCAAATCGGCAGATCAAGCTATTCCTAATGAAATCCACAACCATTTTCTTAGTGACGGCTTTATATGAAGCAGCTTCGACCCACTTAGAAAAGTAAACAATAGTAACCAAAATAAATATATACCCATTCGATGCCGGTGGCTCTATTGGTCCGATAACATCCATGCCCCAAGCAACAAAAGACCAAGGTGAATTCATCGCATGAAAGTCATATGGAGGCATTCGAATCAAATCTCCGTGTATCTGACATTTTGGACACTTCTGCACATACCTGTTATAATCATTTTCCATAGTCATCCAGAAGTAACCGGTTCTCAGGATCTTTCTAGCAAGGGAAAACCTATTCATGTTAGCCCGCAAAATCCAGTGTGTACTTCTTTTATCAATTTATTTGCTTCCGCAGTGTTGACGTATCTTAAGAATCCCAAATCTGGAGTCCTCCTAAAAAGGATTTCCCCACTTGGAAAATAGTTCTTTGCCAAATGCCGGATTGTCTTCTTTTGGTTGTTACTGGCCTTTTTAGGATATATTCCATATTCTAAATACCTTTTGATGTCATAATACTATAGCTTTCCATCAGTATCCTCTTTAACGTGTGCATAATGCACGGGTTGCTCCTTCAATCTTATTTCCAATGGATCAATGTAACTCTAATTTGGGTGTTGAATCATGGAGGATATCGTGGCCAAAGCGTCAGCAAACTCATTTTGTATCCTTGGGATGTGTCTGAAATCAACTTCTTTGAATTTTCCACATAATTCCTGCACCAGCTCCACATAAGGAGTAATCTTGGAATTTTTTACCGCCCATTCCCCCCATATCTGATGAATCAGCAAGTGTGAATCCCCGATGACTAGCATTCACAAACACCCATATCAAGTGCCAATTTAAGACCTAAGATGCAAGCTTCATATTCAGCCATGTTGTTGGTGCATGGGAAATTCAACTTAGCAGTTACCGTATAGTGTTGACCCATTTCTGACACCAAAGCTGCTTTGATTCTTGAACCTTTAAAGTTGTCCGCCCCATCAAAGAATAGCCTCCATCTGGGATAAATTTTTGTAATGTATTCTCCTACGAATAAAATTTCCTCATTTGGGAAATAGGTTTAAAGTGACTCATATTAATCATCAACTGGATTCTCTGCCAAATGATCTACTAAAGTTTTCCTCTTGATTGCCTTTTGAGTTACATACACAATGTCAAACTCACTCAGCAACATCTGCCATTTGGCTAGCTTTCCCGTGGGCATGGCTTTCTGGAATATATACTTCAATGGATCCATTCTTGAGATGAGGTATGTTGTGTACGACGACAGGTAATGCCTCAACTTTTGTGCAGCCCAAGTCAAAGAACAACATGTTTTTTCTATGAGAGTATAATGAGCATCATATGGCGTAAACTTTTTACTCAAGTAGTAGATGGCTTTCTCTTTCCTACCGATCTCATCACGTTGCCCGAGGACACATTCGAAAGTATTTTTTGAGACAGATAGGTAAAGCAACAGTGGAATTCTTTCTCTGGGCGAAACCAAAATTGGCGATGCAGACAAGTATTCCTTGATGCGGTCGAAAGATCTCTGACATTCTTCCGTCCACTCATTCAATGCATTTTTCTTCAACATCTTGAGAATTGGATCGCATATGACTGTTGACTGAGAAATAAACCTGCTAATGTAATTCAAACGGCCCATGAAACTCATAACCTCTTTCTTGGTCCTCGGCGGTGGCAAATTCTGAATTGTTTTGATTTTAGATGGGTCTAACTCGATGCCTCTCCTGCTGACTATGAATCCCAGTAACTTTCCTGATGGCACACCAAAAGCACACTTAGCAGAATTTAACTTCAAATTATAGTTTCTTAATCTATTGAAGAATTTCTCCAAATGGGTCAGATGATTCGAACTTTCACGGGATTTGATAATTACATCATCCACGTACACCTCAATCTTTTTATGAATCATATCATAAAAAATTATTGTCATAGCCCTCATATATGTTGCACCCGCATTTTTTAGATCAAAAGGCATTACCCTGTAATGATAAACACCCCAGGGCGTAATAAAAGCTGTCTTTTCTGCGTCTTCCTCATCTATCAATATCTGATGATACCCGGTAAAATAATCAATGAAAGATTGCATTTCATGTTTTGCATAATTATCAATGAGGATGTGGATGTTGGGCAGCGAAAAATTATATTTAGGACTGGCTTTATTCAAATCTCTAGAGTCAACATAAATTCGAATCTTGCCTTCCTTCTTCAGCACTGGGACAATATTGGCTAGCCATGTCGGATATTTTATGACCTCCACAACCTTAGACTGGATTTGTTTTGTCACTTCTTCCTTGATCTTTAGACTTAAATTTGGCTTGAATTTCCTCATATTTTTGCTTGACTGAATCAAACTCAGAATTTATCGTCAACTTATGTGACACAATGTTGGTGCTCAATCCTGACATATCAGCATAGGACCAAGCAAACACATTAATGTATTCCTGCAACAGGTGAATGAGCTCTCTCCTTTGTGCTTCCGCTAGGTGGACACTGACACTTTTTTCCTTGCTTTCATCATGATCTCCCAGGTTGACTGTTTCAGTTTCCTCTAGGTTGGGCTACTCCTAGTTCTCAAACTCCTCTATATCTTCAACTAATTGTTTCTCATCACCTTCCTTCCAATCATCATCATTCCCCTCATTTTGTTTAGCTAAGCTTGGACATGACATGACATTGGCAGGTTTTGAGTTACTGTTACTGTAATAAACAAACAAACCAAGTTAGATGATAACATGATAATAATAAAATATATGAA
Organism: Capsicum baccatum var. pendulum; assembly: GCA_030864225.1. NCBI lineage: Eukaryota > Viridiplantae > Streptophyta > Magnoliopsida > Solanales > Solanaceae > Capsicum > Capsicum baccatum. The sequence continues at coordinate 268,429,749 of CM061557.1, forward strand.
TAGTGGTGTTTCAAAAAATATATTTTTTTAAATAAAGAAAGGCCTTTTCATTGAAATTTCAGAGATAATTACAAACTATAGCTCATGACTCACGCAAACACAAGACCATGCCTTTTAAAAGCAGTAAAAATACGAAAAGGAAACTTGATATGTAAAGGTTGGATCGCGGGGCCTCCTCCGGATCATCACCAATTTGAAAAACTATTAATAATTGTCCTTTCATCTACCACGATGGGTGGCGGGTTATGAATGAAGTGGAGGTCCAGTTTTGCAAGGCCTCCCCTAGTGCAATCTTCTTCACCCCACTGGACTTTGGGAAATCTTCTGGTACAGCATTGTATCCCTCGAATAGATTTCCCATCCCATCCCCAAGACCATCATCATTCGGAATCTAACACATGTGAAATGACGGGTACAGAAGCGGTAAGGGCATAAATAGACTCGCCTCTGACTTATTCTCAATCTCATCCTCCTCTGTAAAACCTCGACCAGGCTCGAACCCATTTCTCAACATCACAGTTGCAATTATTTTGTAGACTGAAGGCATTGGAGCTTTGGACGTCAGATCCTTTTTCATAGCATTTACAATTTCCACTGTATAGAAACTACTACCCTTTGGAGTGTCTTTAATCACCGACACATAACCATTGGGATGATTCGCTCGTCTTCCTTCCCCTTGGATGACTATTTCATGATCCTCCCAAATAAATTTCAATAACTGATGAAGAGGTGATGAAATTGCCTTTGCACCATGTATCCATGGTCTTCCCAAGAACAGGTTGTAACTAGGATGAATATTCATAACAAGAAACTTAGTCTTGAATTCAACAGGTCCCATTTAGATGTACAAATCAATTTCACCTATGGTATCTCTCTGCCCCCCATCAAATGCTCTCATATTTATGTGGCTTTGCCGAATTTTCCTCAAATCATAGCCCATTTTAACCAACGTGGAGAGAGGACAAATGTTCACACCAGATCCATCATTTATCATTACCTTATTAATCACATAGTCTCAACAAATGACAGTGACGTGCAAGGCCTTGTTATGCATCGCTCCTTCAAATGGCAACTCTTCATCGCTGAATGATATGTGATGACTTCCCATAATATTTCCTATCATCACAACCAGGTTCTCAACATTCGCCCCTATAGGAACATACATTTCATCTAAGACCCTCGATAAAGCCTGTCAGTGGCGTTGTGAACTCATTAATAGTGCCAAAATAGATATTTGAGCCGGAGTCTTCTCTAAATATTTGAGAATTGAATAGTCTTTTGGTTGCATACGCCTCCAAAATTCCTCATCCTCCCCTTCATTGATTGGTTTTTTCTATAAATCCTTTTAGTTGGTCAATTCTTCTAAAATGTAGTATCATCCCGATCGCATCATCCCTTTAGCAGCAGCGGTCTGTACAATAAATTCCTTCCTTGGAGAGGGAGTATATACTTGAGCTGGAGCCGTCATCACTATAAGTGGAGCTTTCTTGTTAACACTTAAGGCATCCACAACTCTCTCTATCTTTTCTACCTCTTCCGCCCTTTTGCGCTTTTTTGAATTCACCTTAGTCATAGTCTTACCAGATGTCCATTCTCCTTCTATTTCAATCATGTTAACTATAGGTCCCTTATGATTAGGAAATGGGTTACTATTAATATTTGGCATCGATGACTGAAGTGTGATGACCTTTTGATCAATCAGATCTTGAATCTTATGTTTTAAGTTAATACAGTCCTCGATGTTGTGCCCTGTTGCTCTTGAATGATGGCACAGTTTTAATCAGGATGATAAAATTAGGAGTTACGATTAACAGGCTTCGACTGGATCGATTGCAAATGACCAGCATTCTTCAATCTTTCAAATAGTTGAGTGCGACTTTCAGCCAGCGGCGTGAAGTTTTGGGGAAGTTTTTTTTCAATGTTTGGACACGGAGGGTTATAATGGTTCTGATTTGTAGGATGAGGCACTTGATGATAATTTAGAGGTTCTTATATGTTTGTTAGATTGTTTAGAAGAGTGGATTGAACATAAGGCTGATAATTCGGCGGTAGAACTTAGTATTGGGGAAAAATATTTGGCTGTGGAGCTTGGTATTGGGATTGGATATTTAGGAGTGAAACTTGGTAATGGGGTTGGATATTTGGGAGTGGAGTTTGGTACTGAGGTTGGATATTGAGGAGTGGAGCTTGGTATTGTGGTTGGGTGTAGAATACATGCTGAAAGTTTGGTGACTACGGAGAGGAGAAAATATTCCTAGAGTTGAACCTCTTTTTCGTTTTTGCAATAGAATCAGCAGAAACTGTGCCTACATCCTCCCTTTTCTTCTTCGAGAATATAGTAGTTCCGGATGATGTTGGGGTCTTGATAATTTTTCCTGTACGAATACCTTATTCTAGTGAGTCTCCTATTTTTACCAAATATGCAAAAGTCGCTCTGACAGCGGACACCATCCTGGTATAATATTCTCCTTCTTCAGCACGAGAGAACACAGATACTATTTCTTCCTCAGACATGGGGGGTTGCACTTTGGTAGCTTTTTTCCTCCAACGGAAAGCATAGTCTCAAAAACACTCATCACTCTTTTGTTTGATCCGATCTAGTGAATATCGGTCAGGTACTATTTCAATGTTAAATGCGAACCTATCAAGGAAACCCTTGGACAATACTTTCCAACTAGTCCATCTTTTCAGCTCCTGAGACATGAACCACTCTAAGGCTTTACCACTTAAACTTCGACTGAACAGACGCATCAATAATGCCTCATTTTTCTCTACCCCTACTATCTTATCACAATACCTTCTTAGATGGGCCATTGGGTTTTCGGTACCGTTAAACACTTCAAACTTAGGGACCTTGTACCCTTCTGGTAGATCTACTCCAGGGTGAACATATAAATCATCATACCCTAAACCATCGTGTTCCCTCGCTCCATGAGTTTCTTTGATCCTCATGATCTCTTTATTCATAGCTAACAACTTTATTTCATGCTCGGTCCTCCACTCTTTCTCTTTCTCCTCATAATGGTCTATCTTGGGATTAGGAAGGGGATTATTGATATTAGGGTATATGATGGCATAAGGAGAATTTAGAAGGGAGGTTTGATTTTGCAGATGAAAGAAAGTTGGTTGGTAGGTGGGGAGGATATTTCAGAAATTGGAAAGATTTTGTTGAATTTGTGAGTAGTTCGGTGGAATCTGAGAAGGATTTTACAGATTTGGAAATGAATTTGGTGGATTCGGGGATAGATTTGATGGATTTTGCGTGGTTGGGAGTGAATCTTGTGGATTTGGGAATGCACTTTGTTGATTCGAAAATGTGTTCTGGGGATTTGGGAATGGATTTAGAGATGGGTTTATGGAGTTAGAGATGGATTTTACAAATGGTAGGCATCTGGGTTATTTTTGCGATTGGTGTTTTGGACAAATGGGGGAGTGGAGATGAATGATACATTATTTGACTAATTACCGAGAATAGGTGTATTGAGTGGAGGAATTTGGAGTGAAGTCCCATGTCCTTCTGGAGTGGGGGCATTGACGGTGATGGCCAGGTTAGCCAAATCTCGAGTGCGATTTATTTCCTCCTGAAGCATTTCTAACTTCCTTGCAAGCTCCGCAATCATCTCATTCTATTCCGCTATTATGTTGTCCCTGATGATCAGTGTGTTTTCTTTATCATTTCCAGTCATTGTTAAATGATGGTCAGAGGATGGGATTTTGTATGCTTTTGACCGGGTGAAGTAGGGATATTCTGCCAGCTTGTTTCAACACGGAGTAGTTTTTTATTATCTTTAAAGTAAAACAACTCAAAGGCAAATGTGTTAGTTTTCATATGTGATAAGCAATGCAAAATACTTGACAAGAAATAGCCACGTAGAGTTGTTTGTGTCATAGCCAATTTCATCCATAGGAGCATAGCGGATAAACTTGACTTTGATCCAAACAAATGCACATAAACACATAAGACAGTTATATCACATAAAAATATTATAATAATGCGTATCCTAATTGGGGTAACCCTTTTGAGCCAAGGGTTTGGACCTAACGATTTTTTAAAGAAAAATATATGCTTGCTTAAGGTCAATCCATTATCCCCTAACTTTATAGACACTAAAAAGGGCATAGATGCCTACAAAAGATAACAAAAGAGGGATACAATATTTAGGGAAAAGAAAATAATATGAAAGAAAATAACTTCCCAAGCAGAAGAATAAAAAAAACTAGCTACTGGACGCTCCTTCGTTTGCCTTTGCCTTCTTAGCTTTGTTCACCTCCTGCGATATTTGATACCTATTGATGATCAGATGACTCCGCATAACTATGCCTTGCTTTTGTAAGTCATATTTCCTATAATATCGAGTTGGGAGGCCATCCTATCATCCAAATCGATTAAACACTGCCTAGCATCATCAGCCTCTATGCATCTATCTGTGCACGATTTTACTTTTCTGAAACTCATCTTGAAGCCTGTGGAGCCGGATCTGATGCTCGAATTCTACATCCGTGATCTGAGTGGGCACGTTCATCCCTGGAATCAATGCTCCAGCGAGGCTCTTTTTTAACCACTCCTTCTAAGTACCACTGACTTTAGGTTCATACCCTATGCGGAAAGAGAATTCCATCCATCTTCTTCTTCTCCATCCGTTTATCATGTAGTCTTTGAATGGGGGCTCGCTTTCATTATACTCACTAAAGAATCTGAGCATAGAATCGATTTGAGGTGTCTCCTGCATGATCTCGAATTGCGTAAGAACTCTGCCAGGATTGTAGGGATGGGTTCCCCTAAGACCCGAAAGCACTAGAAAAGTCCACTCGCCCCCTCGAATAGTATATTTTTTCGAACGAAGATAGTTAATGGACCATTGCACATCATCATCTCTTAATTCCCAAAAAGTCTTAAACCAAAATTCATGAGATGTTTCCATTTTGAACTTGTGTAAAAATAACCACATGTCGTGCGATTTTAGCAGATTCCTTCTTGTTTTGTGATCAGGTTGTACCGTTCTAGGAGTTTTCACCAAATGCATCATCATCCACCATTGAAATATAAGGTTGCAGCCTTGAAAGAAAAAATTCTCGACTTGACATCTTCCCAAAGCTCGATATAGGTTGACGACAATCATGGGAGCTAAGTTGTGGAATATAATTTTAGAATTATACTCTATTCCAAAGAAGAGTGTGTGGGTCACTGAGCCAACCCTTGGATGAATTGTGTCTTTTTCCCCTTGTGGGAACACCATGGTTCCAAATAGGCCTACCGCAAATGCAAAAGCCCTCGTCTCCTTCCATTTTGCTGCTGACTCAAATTTATGTCCAAATTTGTGAAAAGAACTGAATCTTCCGAACCGACGATACAACTCATGAAAAGTGATATTTTCTCTATCATGTTCCCCTAGCTAGGTGTCGTCGTTAGTTAAAAATACCTCCTTGATCTTTTGACGATCCCACACAACTGGGACTAAAATGTTCTTATCGGGTGTCTCCTTTCTCTTGAAACACATTTCAGTACTCTCATAACAAATCAATAACTCTTCAATGGTAGGAGTTAATTCAGCTTCCCCGAAGCGAAATACCATATTCTGATCATCCCAAAAAGTTGTTAGTACATGGATCATTTCGGGCCAAGCGTCCATCTCGATTAACGAAAGCAGATGCCTGATGTGTGTTCTAACAATCTTTCTCTCTTCTACGGTCATGTGATCCCATCATAGTTTTAGAAAATTATCGGGTTTAGTAACCATCTTGAACTTTTCGTGGGAATGTAGTTGAGCCATGACCTACACAAAAGTAGACAAAGGTAAGCCTTCCCCCAACCCCAAAGGGTAATTGTCATGCCTCAAATCCTATTGGGGCGGACTGCCACCCATAACCGAGGAGGCCCGGGAGAACCAACTCATAACCTTATACTTCCCATGCATACCTCTGTGACAACCCAAAATTCGGACAGCATCATGTCGCATATAAAAGGAAATAATCACCTATATAAGCTCTAGCACACATATATATGTATATACAATACTTGACTGTTGGAGCCATCACGTCTATTAAAAAAACACCACCTTGACTGTACATTAGGTCTACAAAGCCTCTAGACAATACACAGAGTTTAACTAAGGTCGGGACACACCCCGCCATATAACTAACTTCTATACAATACCAAAAGTGACTAGATATGACACGGAAAGCCCCAAAGCAAACTGGAGCTCACCAAAAATAGCTGGATATCTCGGCTCCTACTTGTGCGGTGTATGAGCTGAGGTATCTGTGCCTGCAGCATAAAATGCAGGTCCCCCTTAGGGGACGTCAGTACGAAATATGTACTGAGTATGTAAAGCTGTAGATAATCACATATGATATAGGAGCTCAATAGAAATAAGAAACAAGTGAATAAATTGTAATAAGAGTGGACCACACTTACTAGAACTTGTGACAACCTGTACATTGTATTTATTCAATCTCTTTACCTTCATTCTTATAATCTTTGTAATCATTGCTGTACTATACTGTGACCATTAGGCTGCCTCCAGTACATATCAACTGGGATCGACCCATGATAGGTTTATGCCCATGGGATACCACCCATAAACACATAAATAGGGATCAACCCATGATAGACTTATGCCCCTGGGATACCACCCGATAAGAGAGAACTTCCATCACTTAGTTCAATTAATCTTTGAGATTGTTATTTCGGTCGCCACCGCATTTTCGATACTTTAAAACAATGATACATCAATAAAAGACATATAAATAGACCATCAATGGAATAAAAATGAAGAACTCATTGGCACATCAATGAAGTGTTTTGGAGTCATCAATGCCATAGAATGAAGTAGGAACTTATTGGTATATCAATGAAACGTTTTGGAGTCATTAATAGCACATGGATCTTATTTGAGTAACCGGATACCTTCTGACATTCATTAGTGCAATAATCATATAAGATTTGGAAGACAAGTAAGTATTGGAATGTCTTGACATCTTGTAGAGTGGAAACAAGTTCATTGGTAACGTAGGACATCATACAAAACCATTATGGATCACATGTTATTGAATAACTTTGGAAACTATCTTAATAGAACAATTGTTCACTTTCATGCTAAAAATATGGTATAGAGTATGCTTTACATACCTAACTGTTAACTTTCAATACTAGTCCCAAATGGACTTCTCGTCTTTTCATATTATTTATCTACAATTAACATATATAGCAATCTAGTATTAGCAACCAAACGTCATAATTCAATTATTTGAATTCACCAAACTAGTGGTTAAGTAGTAAGCCTTAATTACACCATAAAGGGTGTCACTTTAACCCTCTTATACTCCAATTACATTCACATACCATGCATATTCATACAACATCCTCCAATATCAAGTTTAGATTCATTTATCCTTCCAACCAATCCATTAAATCAAATTGAGCCATAGACATAAATAATCATCAATTCAATAGTATATCACCATATCCACCTTCCATAACTCAATTACCATATTCACCTTCCACAATTCAATACAACCAAACCATGCAAAATAGTCCATAACTCTATTTCCATCACCTTTCAATAACAACCATTACATATAATCCTCTATCACACATATACATATGGAAAAGAACAAAGGCAAACAATATTCATACCTTAGAATTCACCTCTTGATTATGCAATCCTGTTTGCACAAATAATAGGTGTCGTTCGAAGCTCTCGAGATGACAAACGCAGTTATTGGTTTACTTTGGAATTTCTACGGTTGAATCAAAAGTAATTTAAAGGTCAAATTTGACTAGAGTTTGTTCTTTCTCAATGATTGACGATGAAAATGAGTTTTTGAACTCATTTACATGTATATATACATATATTCCCGTCTATAATATAATAGAAAATGACCAAAATGCCTTTAAAATTTAAATAATGTCAAATCTATCCTTTGGTGGACTGTTTTGATAAGCTAAAGTAGATCGATCATAACTCTTTGATCCGATATCATATTTGGGTGAAATTGGTATCGTTGGAAGTATAATTCAAAGGGCTTTCATTTCATATAAAGTAGGACACCCAGTTCGTCCTGTACAAGGATTTATGGTCATTTGAAGTTGACCCTAAAAATCAATTTTGATAGACTGAAATAAAACGAGTATAACTCCTGACTCAGACGTTGGATTTAGATGAAACCAATTGCATTGGAAATAAGACTCAAATATATTTATTTTCATAGGTCACAGCTCTCCCAGTCATTATATTAAGGGAGTTGTGATCGTTCGAAGTTGACCCAAAAATTCAACTGGCCTCAGTAGTTTGTGAGCAGGAAATTTTCCTGCACATTTACTATTCCCAAATATCCCGGCCACTGTTTTATAGTTTTAAACGTGCTCGATTATATCTGAAACCTATCCGTTTTTGGAAATCTTTATATCATTGGAAAGCTTATTCAATAACCTTCTCATGGAACCATCGACGGGAAAATTCTGGTATAAATAAAATAAAAAAATTAATTTCATATAAATAAGAGCAATACACGTACTTGAATACGCCAATACACGTATTTGAATACGGGGTGTTACATCCTTCCCCCCTTTAGGACATTCGTCCTCGAATGATAGCGTAGTTATTCAACCGAAACAAGTTCAAGTCCATCATTAATATTCACATCATCATATAAATACTATGCATATATAAAAAAAAAACTTACTTGTTAATGTTCTAACTCCGTTTCTTGAACTTCCTCTTCATCTTTGAATAAATGAGGGTACTTAGATTTTATTGCTTCCTCAGCTTCCCATGTAATCTCTTCCCTTTGATGATTTCTCCAACGTACTTTCACATATGATATCTCTTTATTTCTCATCTTCTTAACTTGGCGATCTAAAATAGCAATAGGCACTTCCTCATAGGTAAGATCTTCTGCAACTTGCACATCCTCAGTAGAAGTGATATGTGATGGATCTCCGATGCACTTTCGAAGCATTGACACATGAAATACCGGATGTACTGATGAGAGCTCTTGGGGTAGCTCTAATTCATATGCAGCTTGTCCAAACCTTCGAGTGATCTTATACGGGCCTATATAACGTGGACTCAAACTTCCCTTTCTTGCCAAATCTCATTACCCCTTTCATTGGTGATACCTTCAAAAATACCAAATCACCTATAGAAAACTCTAGCCCTATCCTTCTATTATCCGCATATGACTTGTGTCAACTTTGGGCTATTTTCAGTCCTTGCGAAATTACTTTAACCTTCTCTATGACTTGATAAACAAGATCCGGTCCGAACAAAAGAGTTTCACCCACTTAGAACCATCCTATTGGTGATCTACACTTCCTTTCATATAAAGCATCATATGGTGCCATTTTGATACTTGAATGATAGCTATTATTGTAGGCAAACTCAATAAGAGGTAAATGATCATCCCAGTTGCCCTTAGAATCTATTACAGAAGCTCATAGCATATCTTTAAGTGTTTGGATGTACGTTCTGCTTGTCCATCTGTTTGAGGGTGAAAAGCTGTACTCAACTTCACTTGTGTTCCCAAACACCTATGAAAAGACTCCCAAAAGTTTGCGGTAAATTGGGTTCCCCGATCTGATATAATAGAGATTGGCACTCCATGTAATTGGACTATCTCTTTAATGTACAGCTTCACATACTCTTCAACTGTGTAAGTAGTCCTAACTGGTAGGAAATGTGCGGATTTGGTAAGACTATCAACAATCACCCATATAGAATCAAACTTCTGGGATGTACGAGGTAAACTAATAATGAAATCCATGTTGATCATGTCCCACTTCCATCTTGGAAGATCAATGCATTGCATATAACCTCCGGGTCTTTGGTGCTCAATTTTAACTCTTTGACAATTTGGACATTCAGCTACAAACTTTGCAATGCTCTTCTTCATATCATTCCACCAATACATATCTTTTAAATCTTGATACATTTTGGTTGATCCTGGATGAATGGAATACCTTGAACAATATGCCTCTATCATAATCTTCTTTCTTAGCCCGTCTACATCCGGCACACACAATCGGTTTTGGCACTGAAGTACTCCTTCTCGCGTAAGCTCAAATGCCTTGGTCACACCACTCTGAACGTTTTTCTTAAGCTATAATAAAATAGGATCTGCATATTGCTTCTCTTTCACTTCATCTACTAATGAAGATTCCGCAGCATTATGTATGATAAGCTCTTTATCTAGAGTTTCAAAAAGGCGAACTCCCAAACTAGCTAAATGGTGAAGATCTTTAATCATCCCTTGCCTTTATATAGGTGCCATCATAGCCTTACGACTTAACGCATCAGCTACCACATTTGTTTTCCCTGGATGGTACAAGATATCAACATCGTAGTCCTTTAATAGTTCAAGCCATCTCCGCTGCCTTAAATTTAGATCCTTCTGATTAAAAATATATTGCAAGCTCTTATGGTCAGTATATATATCAATATGAACCCCATATAAGTAATGGCGCCATATCTTTAAAGCAAAAATAACTGTTGCCTGCTCAAGATCTTGTGTAGGACAATTTTTCTCATGTGGCCGCAATTGTCTAGAAGCATATGATATTACCTTACCATGCTGCATCAATACATATCCTAAACCAATTCTGGAAGCATAACAATACACTGTATACCCTTTGGTGCCTTCTGGAAGTACCAACACGGGTGTAGAAATCAACTTTTTCTTTAAATCTTGAAAACTCTTCTCACAGGTATCATTCCATTGGAATTTGGATGCTTTATGGGTTAGCTTGGTTAAGGGTGCTAAAATGGAAGAAAAGCCTTCAACAAACCTTCTATAATAACCGGCCAACCTCTTCTGATCTAGAATAAACTAGAATATCATTTATAAAAACTATCACAAATACATCCAGGAATGGCTTAAATACCCTATTCATCAAATCCATAAAAGCTGAGGGTGCATTTGTTAGCCCAAATGACATAACTAGAAACTCATAATGACTATACCGTGTTCGGAAAGCTGTCTTGGGCATATCCTTCTCTTTGACCCTCACTTGGTGGTAACCTGACCTCAAATCAATCTTAGAAAAGCACTTGGCACGTTGTAACTGATCAAATAAATCATCAATTCTTGGGATAGGATATTTATTCTTAATAGTCACCTTATTCAATTGCTGATAATCAATACACATCCTCAGTGATCCATCCTTTTTGCACACAAATAACACTGGTGCTCCCCGGGGAGACATACTAGGCCTTATGAATCCCTTCTCTAGCAAATCTTTCAATTGCTCTTTCAATTCTCGGAATTCTGCTGGGGCCATTCTATACGAAGGAATAGAGATTAGTTGGGTGCCTAGTATTACATCAATACCAAACTCTACTTCTCATTCAGGAGGCAAACCTGGAAGATATTCGGGAAATACATCAAAAAATTCATTTACTACCGGAACAGCGTGAAGAGTTGGTGGCACTACTTCTATATCCCTTACTCTAACTAAATGATATATGTATCCCTTGGAAATCATTCTTCTTGCCTTAAAATAAGAAATAAATCTACCTCTTGGCGCGCTAATTTCACCTTTCCATTCAAGGACTGATTCATTTGGAAAATGGAAATATACTTTTTTCGTGCAACAATCAATTGTGGCATAACAAGACGCCAACCAGTCCATACACATTATAATATCAAAATCTACCATTTCTAACTCCACAATATCAGCCATCGTATCATGAACACAAATAGTTACTATGCAGTTTCGGTAAATCCTACTAGCTATAATAGATTACCCAACCGGTGTGGACACTTCAAATGGCTTAACTAACAGTTCGGGTATTCTTTCAAACTTTCCAGCAACCAATGGAGTAACATAAGATAATGTAGAACCGGGATCAATTAAGGCATATAAATCGAATGAAAAGACAGACAACATGCCCATAACCACATCTGGGGAAGCCTCTAAATTCTGTCGATTCGCTAGAGCATACATACGATTTTGAGCCCCGCTAGAACTCATGGCTCCTCTATCACCTCTAACACGACCCATTGGTTATGCATCCCTTACTGAATAAGGCATTGATGATGATGATGATGCAACAAATGACCCCGTAGGTCATGCCATACCCCCTATGCCCCTTCGTGGGCATTCTCTCATCATATGCCCCAACATACTGCACCAAAAGCAAACATTGGTCCCCATTCGACATGCACCCAAATGATACCTTTCATATTTATTGCATGGCTCTCGAGGAGGTCTCGACTGGCTCATATTCCCTTGCCCTTTGTACCCCACTATCCGCGAACTCTGACTCTCCCTTCTGTGCCCAAATTGATTTCCTCTGTACCCTTGGAACTGTGGTGGGGCACTAGCTGCAGAATAAGAAGATAATGGCCTAGGTGGTCTAGCAGAAAACTGTGGTCTGAACCCTCCTTGGGACGCCATGAACTGCCCTATAGATCTGGCCCTCTTGGAATATCCTCTTTCTAATTCTTGTGTTCTTCTCCTCTGCCTCTGATCTTCTATTTTCTGTGCAAAAGCTTGGATCCTCGCTATGTCCATATCTTTGTTCAAAGCAGCAATAGTACAATCTCTAACCATATATGGATCCAGCCTATCCACATATTGATGAACTTTGTCATCCATAGTAGCTACAACATTAGGAGCATATTTTGACAAGGAATTAAATCGGAGATTGTACTCCCTCACGCTCATATTTCCCTGACAAAGATTTAAAAACTGATCTGCATGGGCCTGACGAATCTCGAATGGAAGATAATGATCAAGAAATGCCTCTTTGAACTCTTTCCAAGTAGTTGGGGGTGAATCAATACCCCTAGATTATTTCCAGTCCTCGTACTAATATATAGCCTCCCCTTGAAATCTATACGCTGCTAACTCCACTGTCTCTCTACCCATTACATGCATAACATCTAAGGCCCTTTGAATTTGATCAATAAAGTCCTGTGGGTCCTCATTAAGATCTGATCCAGTAAAAGTGGGAGGATTCATCTTAAGAAAATCCTATATTCGAAGGCTAGCCGCCCTATCTGTACCACTAGGACCCGTGGTAAGAATGGCTTGCCCTTGAGCTTGCCCAGCAACTATACGAGTCAAAAGTTGCACTGCATTTCTAAGATCCTGATCAGCAGCATTAATAGGTGGCTCTGGGGATATAGTTCTCTTCCCCCTTATTTCTTTCAGAGTGGAAGAAGTTTCTGATGCATGCTCAGCTGGAGCCTCACTTTGATTAGCTGGTATAGTGGGTGACTTACTAGTCCCCTCTCGGCAGCCATATCTACTTGCTTACTAGTATTTTTATTTCTGGTAACCATCATCATTACTATAATAAGAGAAACAAACGGATTCAGTGGTCAACTAAGACTTCATATACAATATAGGCTCTATCGCACGATCTAAGACATGAAGAAAATAAACAATTCCTAAATGTCCATAGCCTCATGTTTATAGATGGGGTGCACTACACACCGATAAACAAGACTCTACGTAGACACGGCTTTGTAGACTCACTAGGACGAACTGCTATGATACCACTTTTTTCACACCTCAAATCCTATTGGGGCGGACTGGCACCCATAATCGAGGAGGCCAGGGAGAACCAGCTCATAACCTTATACTTTCCATGCATACCTCTATGACAACCCAAAATTCGGACAGCATCATGTTGAATATAAAAGGAAATAATCACCTGTATAAGATCGAGCACACATATATATGTATATACAATACTTGGTCGTTGGAGCCATCACATCTATTAACAAAACACCACCTTGACTGTACATTAGGTCTACAAAGCCTCTAGATAATACACGGAGTTTAACTAAGGTCGGGACACACCCCGCCATATAACTAACTTCTATACAATACCAAAAGTGACTAGATATGACACGGAAAGCCCTGAAGCAAACTGGAGCTCACCAAAAGTAGCTAGATATCCTGGCTCCTACTTGTGCGGCGTATGAGCTGATGTACCTGTGCCTGCAGTATGAAATGCAGGTCCCCCGTGGGGGACGTCAATACAAAATATGTACTGAGTATGTAAAGCTGTAGATAATCACATATGATATAGGAGCTCAATAGAAATCAGAAACAAGTGAATAAATCATAATAGGAGTGGACCACACTTACTAGAACTTGTGACAACCTGTACATTGTATTTATTCAATCACTTTACCTTCATTCTTATAATCTTTGTAATCATTACTATACTGTACTGTGACCATTAGGCTGCCTCCAGTACATATCAACTGGGATCGACCCATGATAGGATTATGCCTATGGGATACCACCCATAAACACATAAATAGGGATCAACCCATGATAGGCTTATGCCCCTGGGATACCACCCGATAAGAGAGAACTTCCATCACTTAGTTCAATTAATCTTTGAGATTGTTATTTCGATCGCCACCGTATTTTCGATACTTTGAAACAATGATACATCAATAAAAGACATATAAATAGACCATCAATGGAATAAAAATGAAGAACTCATTGGCACATCAATGAAGTGTTTTGGAGTCATCAATGCCATAACAATGAAGTAGGAACTTATTGGTATATCAATGAAACGTTTTGGAGTCATTAATAGCACATGGATCTTATTTGAGTAACCGGATACCTTCTGACATTCATTAGTGCAATAAACATGTAAGATTTGGAAGACAAGTAAGTATTGGAATGTCTTGACATCTTGTAGGGTGGAAACAAGTTCATTGGTAACGTAGGACATCATACAAAACCATTATGGATCACATGTTATTGAATAACTTTGGAAACTTTCTTAATAGAACAATTGTTCACTTTCATGCCAAAGATATGGTATAGAGTATGCTTACATACCTGACTGTCAACCTTCAATACTAGTCCCAAATGGACTTCCCGTCTTTTCAGATTACTTATCTACAATGAACATATATGGCAATCTAGTATTAGCAACCAAACGTCATAATTATATTATTTGAATTCACCAAACTAGTGGTTAAGTAGTAAGCCTTAATTACACCATAAAGGGTGTCACTTTAACCCTCTTATACTCCAATTACATTCACATGCCGTGCATATTCATACAACATCCTCCAATATCAAGTTTGGATACATTCATCCTTCCAACCAATCCATTAAACCAAATTGAGCCATAGACATAAATAATCATCAATTCAATAGTATATCACCATATCCACCTTCCATAACTCAATTATCATATCCACCTTCCACAATTCAATACAACTAAACCATGCAAAATAGTCCATAACCCTATTTCCATCACCTTTCAATAACAACTAATACATATAATCCTCTATCACACATATACATATGAAAAGGAACACAGGCAAACAATATTCATACCTTAGAATTCACCTCTTGATTATGCAATCCTGTTTGCACAAATAATAGGTGCCGTTCGAAGCTCTCGAGATGACAAATGCAGTTATCGAATTACTTTGGAATTTCTACGGTTAAATCAAAAGTAATTTAAAGGTCAAATTTGGCTAGGGTTTGTTCTTTCTCAATGATTGACGATGAAAATGAGTTTTTGAACTCATATACATGTATATATACACATATTACCGTCCATAATATAATAGGAAATAACCAAAATGCCTTTAAAATTTAAATAATCTCAAATCTGTCCTTTGGTGGACTGTTTTGATAAGCTAAAGTAGATCGACCATAACTCTTTGATCCGTTATCGGATTTAGGTGAAATTGGTATCGTTGGAAGGATAATTCAAAGGGATTTCATTTCATATAAAGTAGGCCACCCAGTTCGTTCTGTACAAGGAGTTATGCTCGTTTGAAGTTGACCCTAAAAATCTGTTTTAATAGGCTGAAGTAAAACGAGTATAACTACCTACTCAGACGTTGGATTTGGATGAAACCAATTGCATTGGAAAGAACGCTCAAAGATCTTTCTTTTCATAGGTTGAATCTCTCCCATATCATTATATTAAGGGAGTTATGATCGTTTGAAATTGACCCAAAAATTCGGCTGGCCTCAGTAGTTTGTGTGCAGGAAATTTTCCTGACATTTACTATTCTCAAATATCCCGGCCACCATTTTATAGTTTCGAACGTGCTCGATTATTTTTGAAACCTATCCGTTTTTGGAAATCTTTATATTTTTTGAATGCTTATTTAATAACCTTCGCATGGAACCATCGACGGGCAAATTATGGTATAAATAAAATAAAAAAATTAATTTCATATAAATAAGACCAATACACGTACTTGAATACACCAATACACGTACTTGAATATGGGGTGTTACAGTAATGGATTGAATTAGACAAGCATATATTTTTTTCAACACATAAATATGATTCATCTATAATTGACTCGGGGTCAATAGACGTAGGGCAAGTTTTCTAATGGGCCCAATACCCCGCTCGGGTATTGGGTCGTCCTAGGCTCATACCTAAAATAGGGTTTTGGTTTCGGTCTATCCTAGGTGTCTAGAGTGTGTTTGAACACTGGTTCTAAAGCGGACAACTTGAGTTTGAAAATACGAACAGCCATCAGACGACTCACATGCTAATAAGCCGTTCGTATTTCCAACACATTATTGGAATTGAACAATAGGAGCCGGGACATCCACGAAATCCCAAAACAATTTAAATAATGCAGGAATATGCCATGAGATGCGATAGTTAAACTTTACATAATCGGAACACACAAACAGTTAATCAAAAGACAAAATCAAACATTTCGTTAGAACCTAATTTCAAATTCCCCAGCGGAGTCGTCATTTCTGTTTTGCGGAAATTTTAACTTTTTTGAAAAGAGTCGCCACTTAATTTTGAAAAGGAATTAAGAAACCTTTATAAAATACTTAGACGATTCAAAACAGAAAATCGTTTAAGTCAGAGATTCTGGATAAGAGGTTCCTATTAACATTTTAGGAAGGTGTTAGGCATCTAAAACGTCCGCTAACTTGCGGTTATCCGGACTGTTTGAAAATCATCTTTGATTAACCTTAAAAAAGATTTAATTTGTTGAAAATTAGTTGATTAGGGAAAAGTTTATTTTTGCAAAATCAGTTTTTTAGCGACTTAGTTAGGGATTCAACTAGGTTCACAAAAAACACGTAAAACAAGTAAGCAAAAGTGAAAGAGAAAAGGGGAGAAGTAGTGATTTAGGATTTTAAGCACAAACCGTCGACCCTATCCTAATCTAGTTGGGTTTTTGACCCATTTTCACCTGTCCTAGTTCTATGTTTTCAAGCCATTTTTGGCTCGATTATCACTCCACCTGTATTAAATTTACAACTTTGGCTTCGAGGCCCAAAATGAATGAACAAAGGAATAAATAAATACGACAACAATAGATAAATAACGACAACAAATAAATAAATAGCAATGAGGCTCGGGTCTCGTCGTTTCTTCAAGAACGGGACTTTGACCCGTTTTCCTTTTGACTCCTTGCATCCATTTCCTACGAGATTAATGTTGATCTTTCTCTAAGAGTTGACTCGATGGAGCTGACGGGTCTCAATGGCCGTGAAGAAAATGCAACGAGAAATTGAATCCATTTTTTGGATTCAATGCAAATAGTATATATAGAGAAAAGGGTAAGGATTAGGATCCAACGACAGTAAAAGAAAACAAAGCTATTGTTATAAAGGGATCATGCATAGATAAAGAAGCGTCATATAGATCACCAAAGTAGAAAATATGAGATGAGGAAATGACTAGGAAAATAACATTAGCTAAATAGAGGTTTGACATGGTTTGATAACATTGATGATTTGAAAAAAAATGTTGGACAATAACTGAAGGAACAAATGCAAACAACTGCTTTGTAATAGACCACTTGATTTTCAACCTAATATGAAATAATTCTTCAAGCATGAACACATCAGAAACATCAAAAGCAGTCAAGCACATATAACATGTACATAAAATAATAAGTGAAAATGATTTGAGATCAACAATTTATCCAAACAGGAAAAAATATATGACTACAGTTCTGACTCGCGCTAATTGAAATAAAAGTGTGCCTTGAATCATTTGGAAGCAGTTAACCACTTTTATAAAACATTAAAATTTTGAACATGAATAAATACTATAAATACAACAAGATATGATGGAATCTGGGGTTAACTAACGAAATATCACCTAAGAGGGGCAAATCGTCCTGAGACCTATTGACCTAGCTACTAATTACCTTACGTTGAGAGCGAAACTAAATAGGAAGATAGATAATCAAGTCAAAAACACCATATACTAGACAGAGCATTGAGACTAAAGTGGAATATCTAGCTAAAACTACAGCGCGTCAAGCATAATATTCGAGTATAAACATGACATGATTTTTGATGATAAAATGGTTTCCTAATCAAAACTAAACATGAATTTAGAAATTGAACCCGAATAACAAATCAAAGAAACTTTGATACTCATCACATCAAGTTAAGCATGGGCAGTATAGGATGCATTTACTAAAATCAGAATAGAATCTGCAACTATAACCAAACATACCAAGCTCGAAACTGCACCTATGGTGATCTAAAATTAGATGAACCAAGAAGGACAGTAAGACTACTAAGTAAATGACATGCCAATTTGAAATGAGCAACAGATAAATTAATACGAACAGATACTTAGCAATTAGTAAAAAAAAGAACAAAAATTCTCAAAGTTCTCATCTTAAACTGAAGAACCCCCAAACAACTGAAAACCATGATGACGGTAAGACAACCCCCAAAAAAGAAGAACAATCATTCAAGAATAACAAATTTAACTATCATGACTCATAATGATGTATCAATCTTGGTCACTTCGTCTATAACAATTTTCGGGAAATGAAATCGAATGCAGCCACTCTACAAAACATGGTCTTGCAAAACTTTAAGAATTTTAGACCCTGAAATCACTACCTAAATGGAAGAATAAATGATGCAAACCAGGTTCAAGAAAGAGTCTGCAAACTACAAGGATTTTCCAACAGCAGAAACAGCAAATAATGACCAAATCTAATTACACCCAAAATTATAATATTGACAACGACAATAATTGGCGATAGGGCCCCCCTTTACCCCCTTTTTTCATTGAATCACAATATACAACTGTCACTATATACTTACGAACCCAGCTTTACCTCAGCATGCACAACGACACAATTCATACACACACTTGTACGGAACAAACATATGCAGATACAAAAAAGATGAAGAAGAAAGAATGGGAAGTAGTGAGGGAATTAAGGGTAGAAGTAATAATAACACAGTGAACTCGAGAGAGAACGCAACAAAATCAACATCACAATCAGAAGCCTGGACTCAATTACTGGACTACGTTCATAGAATAGTAACAAAAGAAAGAAACACACACTGTGAAGGAAGAATAGAAGAAAAGACGTTTACCTTTTACAGAGTAGCAAAACAAGACTTTCGAGCTAATGTCGGATTTCACCACCACCAGAGATGCGTCGTAGTCAGCTTCGGAACTTCGATTAGTACACCAATTTTTGGAAACAAAATTCCTACTAGAAAAATAAAATTGAATCTTTGCTCATAAGTTTTTTCCTTCTTCTTCTCTTTCTCTCAGTTTTTCAACCTCAGAAATTTCTCAAAAGATGTTTGAACCCACAACTTTCCACAACCCCAATTTTAGAACTTGAGAGCCTAAAAGAGAAAATCCCTCTTTTCCCAGACCCCAAATTTTTCAACCCCAAGATAAAGAGAAAAGCCCCCAAAGAAGAGAAAAAGAATCCCCCTGAACAATGACCCCAGGCGTCTTTATATAGAAGACCAATTAGGGGTCTTTTTGGGACTTGAAAGAGAGGATCTCTTTGGAAATTTTAAAATTCAAAAACCTCCCACCACAACCCCATTTTAGTTCGCAAATTGTCCTTATTTTTGGATTTTTTGAGAGAATGAAATAGGTGAACCAATACAATTAGGGCAAAACCGAATTGTACCCCGAACTAATGAAATCTCTCCACAAAGGTATGAATTCGTCCCTTTAATCTGCAATTCTAGGGATTTAAACATTCGATGAGACACCTAAGCATGTTTCTAGAAGATTTGAGGCAGTTTTCGTACTGAATCACGTGAAATACGAGAAGAAAGTGAAGATGGAATGGTCCTGGGTTGGGTGACAGGTTGATGATATGGGTTGGTTCTTGGATTGTGGGTCGTCAGATTCCATCGATTTGGATGAATTTTGTTTGGATTTTGGGGATCTCGGGTTGGAATTATTGTTGTCGTTGTTGGATGTGTTGTTGATATGCGATGATACTCATTTCTGATGTTGCTGAAGAAGTGAGTTAAAGGGGAAGAGGAGAAATTGGGCCGGGTAAGCTGAGTTATGGGCCTGGGGAGGGGGCTGATGTTGTTTTGTTTTGGGTTGCCAAAATTTTAAAGGGGAGATGGGTAAATCAGGCTATTTTGGCTATTTAATAAATAGCCAAATGGAAATTTTATCCAATTGCATTTAAAATATAGCCTAATTGAAACTCAATCGACCGATTGCATTGCAATTACACTCAAATTAATTTCAATTAAGGTCCAAATTTAATTAGATTGACTAAATTCAATTGAAATTAGATACGAATTAATCCCTTGTTCAATCTCGAGCTTCTTGGTTTAATAAAATCAAACAAGTATTTCTCCAAATAAATTATTTGTAAGAATAAATTATATTTAAATCAAGATTTAATTATTTAAATTTATTTTTCTAATATTCCTTAATTAAAATCTGATATTCCATAGCATGAATATTTAAGTAATCAAATTATATAATCTCGTATAATTAAACACAACAATATATAATCGCTACTTAAAATGATAAAAATTACGTACAAGAAATATTTTGAAAAGTTTTTATTCAAATGAAATGAATATTTTGATTTCATTAAAAATCGAAGAAACTCAGGATTAAATTTAGTCGTGGAGGGCAAAAATTAGGTATCAACACTTTCGGGCCCATTTTGCTGCTTCAGGTGAAGTGAAGTGGCTCATGTCCAGCTTGGCAAGAGCACTTTGAGTTCCTCAAACCATTTTTATCTAAGTGAAAGGGCAAGAAAGAAAGTGTAGATTTTTTTTTCTTTAAAATGACTTGTCTTGTGTTTAGGATGAAGACATACCTTATAGTTGAGTTATCTTTTGTGCAAAAAAAATAAATTCTTTTTGAAGTACCTGAAGCTAATTCTTGTGGTCACCTTAGATACAACAACAATATTTTTACTATTTGTGGTGATAGATACCACGTAGTCACCTTCCTTCAACACTCACATGCAGAGATCACATAGCCATTGAACTAATTCTTGCTTCACACGGAAAAGAAAATTTTTGTCAATGTACTTTTCAAGAGGAACCAAGTACATTCTGCTACAAAAATCTGATCCATATCTTTTTGTTTTCAAATCAATAAAATGTAAAAAATTAGGTAATGGTCTTGTCCACGTTTGGTACAACTTTAAAAATATTTTTCTATGCAACACATCATTCCACAACAAAATAGAAATAAGAAAATGTTGAGGAGATATGACAAGACATTAACACTATGATTATTAAATTCATTACGTTATTTTAATATGGATTAAAATTTCTTGTGAACAACTATTTATTAAATAAGTTAAATTTTTGCACATATTTGATAAAATAATATAGTAATTATAATCATGAAGAAAAAAAAAAGCAATACTTGTCCTTACTTTGATATATTTTTTTTAAAAAAATCTTTAAAAATAACAAATAGAAAAGCGTAATAGTTGGTGCACTTACATTATATCTTAGTAGAATATGTACTTGTACAAAGTTTCAAGAATTTGAGATTTATTATTAATATAATTTTTTATGCTATTATTATTATTATTATTTATTTTCAACAAAAAGAATTGTTGAAGCCTGTTTGTCAAAAATTTTAGCGACATAAGGCTTCAAACGATGACCACTTACTCGAAATTTTTCTCCTTCGTCTCTATGTTGTATTTCGATGTCACCATAAAGAGTCACTTCTGTTACAAAGTACGATCCTGTCCATCGTGATTTAAATTTTCTTGGAAATAATCTTAATCAACTATTATATAAAAGAACCTGATCTCCAATTTTAAAATTCTTATGACGAATGAGGTTATCATGCCATTTTTTTGTCTTTTCCTTGTACAACTTGACATTTTTGTATGCTTCGAATCTGAATTTTTCTAATTCATCAAGCTGTAAAAGATAATTTTTACCTGCATTCAGCAAATTTAAATTTAAAAATTTAATAGCCCGATAAGCTTTATATTCTAATTCTACGGGTAAATGACAACCTTTTCCGTAAAGTAATCTATAAGGAGATGTGCCTATTGGATTTTTGTAAGCAGTTCTATATGCCCATAAAGCATCATCTAACTTTAACGACCAATCTTTACGAGATGATCCGACAGTTTTCTCTAAAATTCTTTTCAATTCTCTATTGGATACTTTTACCTGCTCACTTGTTTGAGCATGATATGGGATTCCTGTTTTATAAGTCACCCCATATCTTAGCAACAAACTAGAAAATTGTTTGTTCATAAAATGGATTTCCTGATCACTTATGGTGACTTGTGGGGTTTCAAATTTGGAAAATATATTTTTCTTAAGAAAAGCGCAAACAACACGAGCATCATTTTTCTTAGTTGCCATTGCTTCTGCCCATTTTGACACATAGTCAACAGCTACTAAAATGTATTCACAACCATTTGAAACGGAAAAAGGACCCATAAAATCTATACCCCATACGTCAAATATTTCACACACAAGAATAGAATTAAGGGGCATCTCATCTCTTTTTAAAATATTACCACTCCTCTGGCACTTGTCACACATAGTGACTGTCACACCCCTTTTTCTAACCCCAAAAAGATTTGATTTAAGTTTTGAAAGGGTTTTTATTATGGAATTCCCATTTTTCCATTCGTTCACATCACTCTCAGAATATACATAAACAATATATACACCATAGGAGGAACTGGATTCTCGGATCTTCTACACGGAATACGCACACAACACACATTTTCTTCTCTGCACCATCGTTTTCTTCCACCATACACGCACACACTCACCTCACTCTATTCCTTCACGAATTCCACACAGTCATATACATAGAAAATAGTGAGAAATAGAGAGAGATTGAGGGAGAAGGGACGAAAATTGGAGGCTTCCTTTTTCTTTTTATCATCATCTTCATCACGAAACCATATATACTCACATATTCACTGAAATCTTCGAGGGTCATACACAGCAGAATATAGCAGAATACACTCACATATTAAAAAATATACACACAGAGATGCGAGGAATGGGGCAACTTAGAAGAAAGGAGTAAAGTTTGTAGTCTCTAAGCTTTTGCCGGTGAGTCCATTGTCGGAGACTCATCGAAAAACATCCATTTAGTGGTTGTCCATCCCGTTTTCGATCGAATCATCCCCACAACTATCGAAAATGCTTCGGAAAGCACCAACCAGCTGTTAGGATAAAAATAAAATTAGTTAGGAGATTGTTATTTTTGTCATTTTGTGGAGGGATTATCACACGGGTGAGGGTACACTGTAGTATAAGGTAAAAAATAGGTAAAAACGATATCGGGAAGGGACAAAATTAGATGTCTATAGTGACATACTGCCTCGCATCTTTGAATAAGGATGGCTAGAAAAATCTAGCTTCTAGAACTTTAATTCCTGTCTTCCTTCCCCCATAATGTCCTCCTACATCTCCATCATGATAATGGCTTAGGATGTTGTTTATTTCTATTTCTGATACGCATCGCCTTATCATGTCATCTGCACACAATTTGAATAAGTAAGGGTCTTCCCAAAAATAATATCTTACTTTCTTTTTTAACCTTTTTCGTTGTTCATAAGAAAAATCTTTTGAAATCCATCCTCCCACTAAATAACTAGCGATGTCAGCAAACCAAAGCAATGGATTTACAGCTTTGTGATTGCATAGATATGTTCATCGGGAAATTCTTCCTTGATATCTGAAAACTCGGTAGGAGAATTCTAACCCTTTTTTATCTTTAATTTCAAGATCAAATTCTTGTAAAAGAAGTATCCATCTTAATAATATAGGTCTAGCATCTTTCTTTGATAAAAGATACTTTAAAGCGGCTTGATCGGTGAATACTGTAACTTTGGTTCCTATTAGATAGGAACGAAATTTATCAAAAGCAAATACTACTGCTAATAATTCTTTTTCAGTTGTAGCATAATTCCTTTGATCTTCATTGAGAGTTCTACTAGCATAGTAAATAAGCCTGAATATCTTGTCTTTCTTTTGTCCTAATATAGCTCCAACTGTTATATCACTTGCATCACACATAATTTTAAAAGGTTGATTCCAATCAGGAGCAACAACAATTGGAGAATTTTTTAACTGTTCTTTGAGAGTTTCAAATGCTTTTCTACAATCATTAGAGAATTCAAACTTCACATCTTTCATTAGTAGGTTAGTCAAAGGTTTTGAGATTTTTGGAAAGTCTTTTATAAATCTCCTATAAAAACCTATGTGTCCCAAGAAACTTCTAATACCTTTTACAGTCGTAGGAAGGGGTAAACTTGCTATAAGATCAACCTTAGCTTTATCTACTTCTATTCTTTAGCAGTGATTTTATGTCCTAAAATAATTCCCTCAGTTACCATAAAATGACATTTTTTCCAGTTAAGAACTAGATTTGTCTCTTCACATCTTTTAAGCACTAAAGTTAAATGATAAAGACACTCATCAAATGTTTTACCAAAAAGACTAAAATCATCCATAAAGATTTCAAGAAATTTTTCGGTCATATCTGAGAAAATTGCTGGCATACAACATTGAAACGTAGCTGGAGCATTGCATAGTCCGAATGGCATTCTTCTGTAAGCATACGTACCTTGGGGACATGTGAAGGTAGTTTTATCCTAATCTTCAGGAGAAATTGATATCTGATTATATCCAGAATATCCATCAAGAAAGCAATAAAAATCATGACCTGTAACCCTTTCAAGCATTTGGTCAATAAAAGGTAGAGGAAAATGGTCCTTTCTTGTTGCCTCATTAAGTCGTCTATAATCAATACAAACTCTCCATCCTGTGATAATTCTGTTTGTTATGATTTCATTGTTTTTATTTTTAATTACTGTAATGCCTCCTTTCTTTGGTACCACTTGTACTGGACTCACCCAAGGACTATCAGATATTGGGTAAATAATACTTGTTACTAGAAGTTTTACCACTTTATTTTTGACAAATTCTTGCATTTTTTGATTTAATCTCCTCTGAGGTTTAAGTATTGGTTTGTAATTATCTTCCTTAAGAATTTTATGCATGCAATAGCTGGACTTATTCCTTTGATATCAGCTATAGTCCATCCTAAAGCTGTTTTGTGTTCTTTCAACACATCAATTAATTTGTTTTCCTGTTCTGTAGATAAAGAAGAGGATATGATTATCGAAAATAATTCAGATTCAAGAAAAACATATTTCAAATGGGGAGGGAGAGTTTTGAGTTCAATTTTGGATTGAACTTTTTCTAGTGAAACTTCCTCATTTTTTATATTTCCTCTAATGTTTCTGCTTAATTTATCATGAGATTTTTATCTCTTATGGTACTTGAATTGATCAAGCATCTTTCTAATGAATCGAAAATTAGCCGATCCTCTTTGTATTCATCTACAAGAGTATCTATCAAGTTAATATGTAAACAAGAGGATGACGATTCATTCTAAGGAAACTTCATTATTTTCTTCATGTCAAAGATTACTCTTTCTTCTTCAACTCGTAATATTAATTGTCCTTGATGAACGTCAATAATCGCTCTTCCTATTGCAAGAAATGACTTTCCTAAAATTAATGGCACCTCAGTGTTTTCTTCCATTTCAAGTATTATAAAATTCAAAGAAAACACAAATTTATCAACTCTCACTAAAACATCTTCAACTATTCCTTTAGGTTCTTTAGTGCTTTAATAGCTAATTGAAGAGATACGTCAATGTCTTTTATTTCATCAAGTTCTAATTTTCTAAAAATTGAAAAGGGCATTAGATTTATTGAAGCTCCTGAATCACATAATGCTTTTTCAAAATGAGCACCTCCTAAAGTACAAGAAATTTTAAAACTTCTGGGATCTTCGAGTTTCTCTAGGAGCTTATTTTGAAGTATAGTGCTACATTTTTCTATAAGCTTAACTACGAAAAATTCATCCAATTTTCTTTTATTTGATAAAATATCTTTAAGAAATTTAGCATAAGAAGGCATTTGCGTCAAAGCATCTGTGAAAGGTATGTTAATCTATATTTGCTTTAAGATCTCAAGAAACTTTGAAAATTGTTTGTCAAGTTTTTCTCTTTTCATCTTTTAGGGAAAAGGAAGAGGTACAGAATAAGGATTTATTATAAACTCATTTTCTAGCACCTTGTTTTCTTTTATTTTTTCTGAAAGTTCAACTTTTTCTTTATTTTCTTCTTTAATTACCTGTTTTTCATTTGGTGAATTTCTGTGTTTTTCTTCATATGGGTTATTGAGATATTTACCTGAGCGCAGAGAAATAGCTTTTAGGTGCTCTTTTGGGTTTTTCTCAGTGTTGCTTGGCAAAGCACCTTGAATTTCTCCAGAAATAAGAGTTGCTAATTGACTTACCTGAATTTTCAAGTTTTTGATTGCTGAATGTTGGCTTTCAACCTTCTCACCAGTAGCCTTAATGAATTTGTACATCATGTTCTCAAGACTATTTTGATGAGTTCTTTGACTTTGTTGTTGGTATTGTTGAAAATTTTGTTGTCCTTTTACTTGATTTTGAAAACCAGGTGGTCCCTGTGCTTGCTTCATTTGGTTAAAAAATCTTTGAGGATTTTCAGCACCATTAGAATTACTCTATTGAAATTCTGGATGTTTTTACGCTAATGGACTACCAAATTGATAATTGTTTTTGTATCCAATAACATTTACATGTTCTTCACTTTGTATGGAAGCTTGACATTCATGATTAGGGTGATTACCTCCACAGACGTTAAAATTTTCAAGTTAAAGTAATGATTGAGAACTTACCTGAAATGCCTCAAATTTTTGTGTAAACGCTGCAATTTGTTGTGTCAATGAAGTTAAAGCCTCAACTTGATTGACTCCTGCTGCCTTTTTAATAATTATTCTGTCAGATGGCCATTGAACGACATTTTCTGAAATTTCATTGAGTAATGGTATGGCTTCTGCGGTTGTTTTACTCATTATAGATTCTCCTGATGCCGCATCAATTACATTTCTCGCAGAGGGTTTAAGACCATAATAAAAATATATAAAATATCAGGATCAGAAATTTCATGGTGTGGACATTTTTTTAACATTGCTCTTGGCCTTTTTCATGCTTGATACATAGATTCAGTATCTGTT
This sequence comes from Capsicum baccatum var. pendulum, assembly GCA_030864225.1. Classification (NCBI taxonomy): domain Eukaryota; kingdom Viridiplantae; phylum Streptophyta; class Magnoliopsida; order Solanales; family Solanaceae; genus Capsicum; species Capsicum baccatum. Next base: position 268,457,055 of record CM061557.1, read on the forward strand.
TGCAAAAATTATTAATTTCTTGCTTCATTTTAATTGTTTTTGCAAATGAAAAATAATTGTTAAGAAAATTTTGAGTCATTTGATCCCATGTAGTAATGGACCCTCTTGGTAAGCTTCGCAACCATGTCTTGGCTTCTCCCTTTAATGAAAAAGGAAAAAGTCACAACTTGATAGCATCAGTTGTGACTCTATTATACTTACATGTCTCAGCCAATTCAAGAAAGTCAATTAAATAGGTGTGTGGATCTTCAATTGCATCACCGACAAATTAACATGAATTTTGAATAGTTTGAATCAAGCCTGTGCGAATTTCAAAATTATTTGCCGCTATAGGTGGCCTCCTTACACTTGATTCGCCCTCAAAGTGGTCTGGTCTTGCAAAATCTCTAAGTATCCTATCACGTTGTGGTATTACCTCATCAAATTATTTTTCCATATGATGTGGTGGAAGTGGTTTGTTATTATTATTAGTAAGCTCTTCGTGTTTCATTTTTTTTGTAAAGAAAATTGAGTTTGATAAGCTTGTTCTTTTTGCAATAGCCATAGAAATTTTTTGATTTCAGGGTTATATGTAATTATCTCTCTTGAAGAAGAACGGGTCATATACTTCCTGAAATTTTACTTTAAAATTAAAATAATTAAACCCACAAAATTTAAATTAGTAGTAAAATAATTAATTTGTAGTAGACTTTATCAATCTCCGGCAACGACGCCAAAAATTTGACGAGTCGCTGACGTGTATATATATTTTTTACCTCGTTCACTGCCAAATTATAGTATAGAAAGATGTCGAACCCATATAAATTGATTTATCTATTCTACAAACATTTCTCGTTTTAATTACTATTTGAAAAAGTCAGAAAGAGTTGAGTGGTGAATTAACTAATTAACAGCGTGAAATAGAGAAAATATATTTTTCGTTGATTTTTCTCAAAATATTTAAAAGGTGTTGGGATCCTGACTTCACTCGATATTTCTATACAAAGTAAATTTTTGTATTCCTCAATTTTTGTATTCTCTCACGAGTACATTTATATATAATTACTGAAGTTGAGCAATTAAATGCACTCCTCTCGGTTATGCAATTTAATCTTCAAAATAGTAATATTAAAGAATCAAAAATATATACTCGACTGAAAGATATGCTCTCTCGCTCTTGTAGTAAGGCCCTTTCGGTTACCTTACTTGTTATAAATAATTATTACACTATTTGCCTCTTTCGATTACAAATATGTGTAGAATTAATCATAACATACAATAGATAGATGTTACTATAGACATATCAATACTCCAATTAATAGTATTACTTTTTTCTGCCTCTTCCGTTTACAGAATTAGTAACATGTTTATATGTAGTACAATACGATATATGTTAAATAAAACAACATCTAAATGAGAGAGGATACTTATAAAATTTCAGCTCACGTTCATTAAATTTAGGAATAATATTTTCTATTATATAAAAATATCAAGATCCATCCCCTACCCAACACAATAGAAAATTACTCCATACTTGATTTGGTACTAGTAATAATTAAGTTCTTCTCCATTGAATAAAAAAATAGAATCAAGATGAATTATTCCGCTATTTAATTAAAAGCAGGAGATACAATTATTTTCAACATAAAGAAACTAGAATAAAGAGTGAAGAAGATCTTAAAAATATTAAGTGTTCTTTTGCTTTCCTCCTTCTCTACCTTTTTGTAACTTAAAGGGGATCTATTTATAGTTTAAATTTATTATGTATCAGTCTACGTAGCTCCCCCCCTTCTTCATGTGTGCAGAAAGAATTTCTTGGAAAAACATGTCTCCTCCACTTGTTGATGTGATGTAAGTAATTTCCATGTGGCATATGTAATACATTATTTTCATTTTTGATCAATGAAACTAGAACTCCCTCCACAGTACATAGATTTGTATTTCTTTTTTATTTTGTTTATTTATTTATTTTCCTTGAAGCTTCTACAAATTTTCTTGCAAAGTCCCAATATCAAGATTCTTTCATCATGTATCGTCTTTTTAATTAATTTAATTATTTTCTGCCAAAAAACGAAACTTATTAGTATTAAATTGAAAATAATGCAATATTTATGCATGTTAAAATTTCACTATCACTCATCCTCTCCTGTATCTCTTCCTCCTTCATCTCTATTCTGGTTAATGGTAGGAAGACTTCCATCTTTACCCCCTACAGGGGTATTAGGCAAGAGGACCCTATGTCTCTCTACCTCTTCATCCTTTGCATAGAGCTGCTGCCTAGGAGAATCAACCATGAAGTTGATACCCTCCAGTGAACACCTACATCCATCTCTAATAGGGGTCTCCCTATTTCCCACCTCTTCTTTGCAGATGACCTTACTACTTTTGCAAAAACTGATCCTAAAAATTGTCTTGCCATTAGAAGAATCCTTCATAACTTTAGCTTCCACTCTGGGCAAAGAGTTGACTTTGCTAAATCAAAAGTCATCTTCTCAGTAAATTGTAAGCCTGAGGACCAGGGAAACCTCTCCATTATCCTAGACATCCATCCTTCTACTCACTTTGATAAATATCTGGGCTTTCCCATCTTCCATAAAAAGCCTGAGAAGGGTAACTTTCAATTTCTCAATGACAATCTGAACATCAAATTTGCTAGGTGGAAAACTAAATTCCTTAACATGACTGGTAGGGTAACCTTAGCCAAATTATCCTTAGCTAGCATTCCCAATCATGTTATGCAGTACATCCACCTCCCCAGCAGCATTCATAAGCTCATTGATAGAACCCAAATGAACTTCATCTGGGGCACCATTGATGAGAAAAAGAAAATGCATCTCCTTGGGTGAGGCATTATCACCCTTCCCAGAAAGAAAGGTGGGCTTGGCATGCAAAGGGCTGACATAAAAAATAAATCTGTTTTGTGTAGCTGGGGTTAGATAATGTACTCTAACCCTATTTCCCTTTGGGCCAACACCCTCTTATCTAAGTATAGGACAGGGAGAAAAGTTAGTAGTAAGGACTATAGAACCTGGCAAAACAACTCCAACTGTTGGAGGCTTTACAATGATGCCTTCAGAGCACCTACCTCAGATAAGATACCCCTCTCTGGAGACTTACAGGGGATGGCATCTTTACTTGCAAAAGTGCCTACCATTACATCAATAACCTGGGAAATCATCCCCCCAGAACTCATCTATCCTCCAACTGAATATGGCATCTTAGAGTCCCCAACAAAGTTAAGACCTTTGTATGGCTCATGCACCACAACAACCTTCCAACTAGATCCACCCTTTACAAAAGAGGTTTGAACATCAACACCTCTTGTCACTATTACAATACTGACCAGGAGGACCAACACTATATCTTCTTTGGGTGTAGCCTTGCCAAGACCTTTTGGCAACACCTTATCCAAAAGTATAAAGGGAATATACATCTTCGTATTTTTATGTTTGACACCATCAACTGGTCCACCACTTGAAACTTTGAGCACTGATGGCTTTGACCCCAACACCTCTTGGGGTACCCTCCTCCCCTTCTGTCTCTGGCATCTTTGGAGACTAGAAATGCCAATAACTTCCAAAATTCCAATTTCCATCCATGCTTCAGCATACCTCATGCAAAAGTTGTGGAATATCACCACCTAGGAAATGCTAACAAACCTCCTCCCCAAGATAACATCACCAACAAATGGCTACCCCCCACCTTTAAACCTTTTAAGCTTAACGCTGATGGATCTTGTCTTAATAACCCAAAAAGGGGTGGGATTGAGGGGGTCATCAAGAATGGTAGGGGAGATTGGGTTGTAAGGTTTAGCAAGAGCTTTAACCATGCTACTAATAACCTTATGAAAATCTTGGCCCTGAAAGAGGACCTCAAACTGGCCCTGAGCCAGAATTTAAAACCTGTAGAAATCTGCATTGACTCTATGAAAGTTATTAATATGCTGCATCATGGACTTACTTTACAATTCCATTGTCTTTAAATGCATATCTCTACTACAAAGCTTGGGAAACTCTCCAATCTACCACACCTACCAGGAACAGAATAGAGTTGCGGACTGAATGGCAAATCAAGGCTCCAAACTAGACCTCTTTGACAAACTACATGTTTTTGCAACTCCTCTAGCTGGTGTAGGAGTATTTTTTTGGGGGAAGACTTCAAGAAAAAATTCTCTCTCAAGTTGTATCCAGTAATGGGAATGCTAACCCAAACTGTTATGTTTTTGTGCCTGATTAGACTTTAATCTGTATGAACTCAACATCTTTACTTTTAATGCACATCCATTCTACCCCCACACAAAAAAAAAACTACCAACACACTCCGCCTATCTTACATATTGAATCTGACCGACAAGTAATAACTTTAAATAGATTTAGTGATATTGCTTAAACCTTTTAGATGTATTAAGAAATTCACAAGATATTTATAAACATTTTTACAATTGATTTGATTAGTATATTATATTGACTTGAGGTCATGATATGAGCTAGGAAACAATCAAAAAATGCACCAACATATTGAGAAATGATTTAAATTGCCTTCCTTTCATTTATTGAACCATAGTTGCCGTCAATATTAAATTTTAGCTAAAAATTATTCTTCTTTTAAATATGTTCTGATATGAAATAAATAAACTTTTTAACTCCGTATATATGCATTTGTTTATTGATCTACATATTATTGAACTCAATCCATTAAACTCAAACTCGTTTTGAAAAGACTCTATTACCTGTTATAGAGGAACAATAAAAACAATAAAACCTTAAATAGCGTGTGTGTGCAAAAGTGTTTATTTTATTTTATTTGGTCTTTATATTAAAAATAGATATTTTAGTTTACTTGCTAATTTTAGTGAATTAAAAGAATTTTAGGAGTATTTTTTTCCATAATATATTAAATAACTAATAAGGAATCAGTGGTTAGTTTATATTTTCAAAATATTATTAATAAAGTTAGTTCGATAAAATATATTTAACTTTTTTTTAAAATAAGAGTCACTAGGGATGTGCATCGGTCTGTTCGTTTCGATTTTACGTATTATTGGTTCTGTTTATCGATTTTCGATTTTTAAATATGTAAAAACAATAACCAACTAATAAGATATTTTCTTATCAGTTTCGGTTTATCGATTTTTGGTCCTTAACGATTCGGTTTTCGGTTAGCCAATAAGAAAATACTTATAAAATAGAAATAGTAACAACTAACATAAAAAAATGAAATCTTAATTACCGTCAAAACCTACGCAATGCATTTTAGTTTGCAAGAATCTTCAAACTTAAACTGAATATCAGTTAGGAAAAAAATTAAATCCTAATTGTTGGAAGTTATAAATGCTTCGAGCTTTTTATTACGATAATAGCCGAACTTTATATTGTGTCTTTGTTGCCCTGAATAGGTTAATACTTTGTGAATCATTGAATTATGAATTAGTAGTGCATATAATCTATAAACATACACCTCTCTCTCTCTCTCTCTCTCTCTATATATATATATATATATATAGATAGATAGATAGATAGATAGATAGATAGATAGATAGATAGATAGATAGATAGATAGATAAAGAGAGAGATTTAAATATATAACATAAATAGGAATAAAACAATAACTTAGTGTATCCTTATTGGGTTATCAATTTAATCAATAACCCAATAAGCTAAAACCGATACCGAACCGTTTACCTAATAATTTTTTTTATAAAATCAATAAAAAACCGTTAACCCGATAACCCAATACCAATAACCCAATAATATTTTTATCGGTTCGATTTATCGGTCGGTTCGATTTTTGTACAACCCTAGGAGTTACTAAGTATTATGAACATGATGATCGTTTTAATATGTAGACTAAATTATTGAGTAATTAATATTTTGGGATTATAATTTCTAGATTAACTTACAACATATGAAAAGTGAGATAAAATAATTCTTAGACTAAGTTTGATAAGAGTAATTCATACTATAAATCAAACATGATATAATATTAATATCAAATTTAATTATGAGATATATCAACGAAGCATTCATTACTTGAGAACATTGGTGCATTGCAATGTTATTCCACTACTTAAGACATTTTTGGGTTTGGCATAATAAACCAATGCCAATTGTCATCAACGTGTCGTCACCTTATTTGTTAGAACATGTCATAGAAGCAGAGCCTTCATTCGTCAAAATAATATGTTTTGTTTCTCGTTTTTTTCAGATTTTGATCATTTGTCAATTCTCCTACCTTTTTAGTGACTTTTATTACCGATAAAATTATTTCTTCTACATAACTATTTTTGTTAAACCATGTTACCTACTCAATCATAATTTAAATTCGTACAAGTCTTAATATTATAATTAAAACATAAGATTTGCTTTACTCCATTTCATTTTAATTATCATTATATACCTTCATCAAATAACAATAACAATAATTTAATAAGTTATATACTTTTTTTTTTTAGCAATCACGAAAAAAGTAAAATGACAGTTAAGACAAGATGAAAGGAGGGTTTGGCAACGGTTCATCATTTTATTATTATTCTATCACAACAAAGAAATAAAAAAGACAATAGCTAAAATTTGCTTGTAAATTACGAAATACAGGAAAAACTCATTTTAAGCGAAGCAAAGTCAAACGATATACTTTTGAAAATAAAAGAACACGTACCAAAACGCTTTTTTCTATAAATACCAAACGTACAGATCCATTGTTCGCTCTATTGTTTGTCTCTTCCCCTGCCTTTGAAAAATTAACAAAGAAGAAGAGTGTAAGAGCTTCGGAGATAGTAGAAAATTGAAAAAAAATGGGGAGATCGCAGATCTGTAGTGCCTTAGCAGTTTTAGCTCTGTTTTTCTTCTCTTCAGTTTTGGCAGATGACGTCGTCGTTTTGACCGAAGAAAACTTCGAGAAGGAAATCGGTCAAGATCGCGCCGCTCTTGTCGAGTTCTATGCTCCTTGGTTCGTATACTCTACATGATCTGTTTTACAAATCATGCGGATATATTATCTTCTTTTCATTTAGGAACTTGCTAATTTTGATTGATTTTTAGTGTATTGTGAATGGCTAATTTGTTAACGAGGCGTTGATTGTGTGTATAGGTAATTAGATCTGTGATTATTTTGATCTAAGATAGTGTGATCTGGATTTGATTTGAAATAACTAAGCTGTAGTTATTGTTTCGTAATATAATCAATTTGACTAATTTGTTAGTCTAGTAGAGTTGTTTTGATTCCCTGTTCGTATTCGTGTTATTCATAGCTGCAAAATGATATAAATTTATTGTTTTGTGAGGATTTTAGATATTACTATTGCAAAATATTGAGTCTAAACTAATATATTAGGACTGTATATGGGATTAATCTGAGTATAGTGTTATATCATATATGGATGCAAATATTGCTTTTTTACATGGAAATTTGTGTTTTTTAGTAAATGAGATGTGTGAGTGCTAAATATGTATGGTTGCTGCGAGATCGAATATTTCTAGGCTATGATGTGGACTAATTGGAATCATATATGTGTCATGGGCAGGTGTGGTCACTGTAAAAAGCTTGCTCCTGAGTATGAAAAGCTTGGTACAAGTTTCAAGAAGGCAAAGTCTATTTTGATCGGAAAGGTTTGTTCTTCTGAATATGAAATGTCCCTGCAGCTTTTCGTTTTGCTAGGATCCATATGCAATAGAGCTCTTTCTGTGGTTCAGGCTGTTAAAGTTTTCCCTCTTTTTTTTGTGCTCTTTCCTCTGTGTGTCGTACTTCTATATCCTTAAAGAAATTGATGAATTCCTCTTATGTTTACTACTTCTGCATTTTGTTTTGCGGATAATTTTGAGCAACTTAACCAAGTAGATGGTTGTGATTTGTGCCTGATTTTGCTTTATTTGATAGGAATGTGGTAATGCAAGAAAAAAAAAAGAATTTTGTGCATACATGTTTCACCCATATGAGAAGGTTATGTTGATTGGTTTCATGTGGTGGTGTAGTTGGGAGAAGTTCCTTTGGATAGTGTGATTAACTGATTATTTTGTTTGAAAAAAAATTGAATTGAATGTTGTCATTCAAATTTAGTTGGATGGATGACTGGCTTCATTCACTTCTTTACCTGTATTAGCTAAAGCAATTTGATTTATAATTCAATTTGTTACATCTAATTTAATGGAATTTTTCTTCTATTTTATTTTAATCTGGTATAATGATATGCTGCATCACATAATCTGATGGCGTATTGTAGCTGTTGCAATTTGGCACAATTGTGTAAATTAATCCATCAGTTTTTGCTTCCTAAATCCGACATACCATTGGTTAGAAGTTGAGCTGGAAATTCCCTGTATTATTGGCTTCCTTCTATGAAATTCTTAGCCTAGTTGCAAGCACTTTCGTTTCTGTGAAAAGCCAATTATGATGAAATTGAATTTTGACCAAATCCTAACATACAGTTTTGTCAGTGCTTTTTTTTAGTTTCGACAAATACATAAGTCTCTTTTCAGTTATTTTTTTTTAAAATAATTTTTGTTTTGTTAAGTTTGTAATGGTTCTTAAAAATAATTCTCTGTAGGTTGACTGTGATGAACATAAGAGCGTTTGTAGCAAATATGGGGTTCAAGGTTATCCCACTATCCAATGGTTTCCAAAGGGATCACTGGAGCCAAAAAAGTATGTTCATTTATTCTTGTGTTCGTACCTAATCAGCTTTGGTTGATTTTTTGATTTCTCTTTTCTTTGTGATTCTTTTACCCAACTTTTACAATTTTCCTTATTGCAGATATGAAGGTGCACGATCTGCTGAAGCCCTTGCCGAATTTGTAAACAGCGAAGGAGGTATTGAACTTGCTTTTGCAACTTGAGTTTTTACCAGTAGAATGAGTTAAGAGGATTTTGTATATAAGTATGTGGAATGGAACCTAAAAGGCATAAAAACTCAGATAGATCCGTAACAGAATGTCAACATAAGTAGTGGCAAATCATATCCTGAATGGAGTCTAAATGGGGAGGGAAAAATGAACAAACCCATGAGAGGCATTAAAACACAGTAAAGTAATACTCTTTTGTTTATTTTTCTTTGATTTTCTGTGCTGTTTAGGACCATTAATCATGAATGGCAGGGTAAGTAGCGAATATAGTGTTTCTTCTTAGTATTTGCTTCTTGTGGGTTGACAGGAATCTGGATATATGTCTCAATGTAGATGATGATAGGTGATTCATTGAAAGGATTTCATTTTTGCACATGCACAACTACATCTGAAACAGCGTTTAATGTTTGATGAGAAGTCATCGATATCTGAAATTCTGTTACCTTTCTAAACAAGTCATCCATATTGGAAATCTCCTCGCACTGTTAGTGTGAGAGTGAGTGCCAATTTGGGTTGGGGACGTGACATTTGAAATATTTAAGATGGCTAAAGAAATGAATGGACTCCTTTATATTTGTACTTAATCTCTCCCTGTCCTTCATGTAGTGAAGCTCAGTTTGTTAAGCGTCTTTTCCTCAAGGTCAACTTTCCTTAAGACCATATCCATTAATTTACCTTTCGAGGATTTATACTATTGATCCAAGAGCATCGAGTGAATTGTTCTCAAATGTGACAGAAGCTGTGCCGTGTGCTCCATATGGTCAACGTCAATTATCCTAGAAGATGGTCTAACGGATTCCCGAAATCTGTGACCCTTCTGAATTGTTTAAGCTTCCTTTATTTAAATAATGGGTTTTGATGTGTAACTTTCAAAATATGAACTTTGGTTTCTCTGCTTGTGACTTAAGTTCCATTTCTGATATACACACAATAGAGCTCTGAGTTATTGTAGAACAGATGCATGCGTGATAGTCTATTTACTTAAAATTTCAGTTTTGTGTGTTGAACTTCCGGGGAAAACATTTCTGCCTTCTAAAAATTGTTGTGTATCATTTCTTCTCAACTCTTATCATGAGGAAATTTAACCATTGCCTGATTTTGTGATCTTGCCTCTTACTTAAACGGTCGATAAACTCAATTTTTTTTAAAAAAATTGTGCATAGTGTTACCTGAAGATTAATTTGAAAGTGTGTAAGTACTATGTCTACTAATTTCTTAATCCTAGAGGATTTGCGTCCTTTTAAATTGATATTACTGTTGATGGTGAGGAGGACAATAAAGTGGTATTTTTAATTTTGAGAAAATTTTTTAAGGGCAAATATCTCCAGACCTTCAAGTGGATTATATCAAATAGGCAGTACTGATACTTTTGTTATCCCATTTTAGGAACTAATGTGAAGATTGCATCGATCCCGTCAAGTGTTGTGGTGCTATCTTCAGATAACTTCAATGAAATTGTGCTGGATGAGACCAAGGATGTATTGGTTGAATTTTATGCACCATGGTAAAATTTTATGATTATCTGTTTGGGAATAAGTAAATCTTTAATAGACTAGAGGTGCTAGGAGTTCAATATAGCCGGTTCTGAATTCAGTTGCTCTACTTTTTGTAGGTGTGGTCACTGCAAAAGCCTTGCTCCTGTAAGTGCATGAACGTCTTGCTTATGTTGAAATGAGCTAAGTGAGTATGTGAAGAGATCTGAATTTCTATCTGTTCATGAATGCAGACTTATGAAAAGGTAGCTACAGCATTCAGACAAGAGGAAGATGTTGTTATTGCAAATCTTGACGCTGATAATCACAAGGATCTTGCGGAGAAGTAAGTTCTACTTGTTAACTAATGTCACAATGCACTCGTTGATATGCTTATTTGCACCAGCTTATTGAAATGTCAAACTAGCCGTCAAGCAGATGTCCTTGCTTTCAGCATCATCTTCTTTTCATGACTCCTCACTCATCACCCCACTCCCTGATGTGTTTGTGTCTATGAACTTAAAGAATAACTTCATGAAAGATGAATCTCCTGCGAATTCTTCAAGATACTCCAACTACTTGGCCCCTCATTATATTTTCATTTAAACACAATTTGTGTCTATGTTGCCATCATATTTATCCCAAAAGGAGTATATTGGAGGCTTTATTTTGGGTGGAATTTAGATGATAGACAATATATATCAGGAAATTTAAGTTGTAGTGTGACCCTGACAGCATCTGGCTGGGGAAAGAAGATATGGCTGCGCAATAGAGCATACATCAAGCATTTCTTAAGCCATATTCCATCTAGTAGTCTAGTTAACTTCCAAAAACGGTTATCAAAAAAGAAAGAGAGAGGTGATGAGACAGTCATTGCATTTTTTCTGTTTTCAAGGTCACTGTGTTTTTCCCCCTTAAAACAGTGGTTTCGTCCATTCCTCATTTATGAATTCCAAAAGTATGTTGGCTGTGGAAATAGTTCGTCCCCAATTTACATTCCTGCAGTACTAGTATATGTTTCTCTGTTCGAATTTACCCTTTTCTGCTACTATTTTGGTGCTTCTGTCCAGCTAATTAAAGTTCTCCCTTCCATCATGTTGGGCTGTGGAAATAGGTCATCCTCAATTTTACATTCCTTCAGTACCAGGATATGCTTCTCTGTTCCGAATTTACCCTTTTCTGTTAATGTTTTGGTGTCTCCTGTCTAGCTAAACAAAGTCCTCTCTTCTATTCTTTTCTCAATCTCTCTTGAACACATGTACGTTCTTGCATGCACATGCATCAGAGTAATGTAAAATTTTGCTAACCCCAGGTATGGCGTAAGTGGCTATCCTACACTGAAATTCTTCCCAAAGGGGAACAAAGCCGGTGAAGATTATGAAGGTGGCCGAGACTTGGATGACTTTGTCAACTTCATCAATGAGAAGTGTGGCACTAGCCGCGATTCAAAAGGACAATTTACTTCAAAGGTTAGTAACAGATGAATGAAGTGGTAAATTAAAACACTATAACATCATTGTCTTTGCCTTTTAACTTCCCTTTGTAACTCATGGCAATAGGCGGGTATCATCGAATCCTTGGATACATTGGTGAAGGATTTTGTCAGCTCCACAAACGAGGAGAAAAAAGCTGTACTTAGCAAGATGGAAGATGAAGCTGGAAAGCTGAAAGGTTCTGCTGCAAGGTAGGATTATATTGAAATGTATTTTTGTCATAGCTTTGCCTTATATTTTGAGGTGTAGCATGGTTCCTGTTATATTGTTTTGTTGCTAGAGTAGCAAACAGGAAGAACTGATGTTCTGCACCTTGACCCCGTTCCCTTTGGTGAACATTTCTGCTTGTTCCTTTTACTCAATTCCTTTCTGAATTGCCTTTCTAGGTATGGCAAGATTTACCTGAAGGTTGCCAAAACTTCCATGGAAAAAGGAGTTGATTACGCCAACAATGAGATTCAGCGGTTAGAACGCATGCTTGCCAAGGTATAACTGAACTTTCCTCTTCTGCATGTTGTTTTTATCCGTCATAAATATGTGCAGCAGCTAGCTCTAGCAGCTAGCTCTATCTTCTCAAAAGTGACTCATAATGTCAACTTCTCAAACATCTCCTCTGTTCCATCTTTGTTTTCCTGTGTCCCGCACAATTTTGATCACTTAGCATGAGTTGGGTGCTGTTCCTTTTCCTATCAAGGTGAAAAAGTGGTGAAGCAGGGATGGGGATTAATTATGGAGCACAAAATTGCAACTTTACTGCTGGTTATTCTCTTTGATTGGAATTTAAAAACAGTAATATGTTGATAAAAGACTTCTAGTAATCTGCTGATGTATAAAGCTTAGAGCTGTTTTATTTGATAAATCTCCAGTACTTACGTACTTAGACGGAGGAAACTTTGGAGTTCCTGCTTTTAACTGTTAACAGAAGCTGATTTCTCTTTTGTATGTTCAACTCTACAGTCAATCAGCCCCACTAAGGCTGATGAGTTCACCCTCAAGAAGAACATCTTGGCGACGTTTGCATGAAGACCTTGCTAATGTTGCAGCTTGTGATACTGCCTGGCTAGGTATCTCCTGAGTTTTGCCGAAGGTCGAGAACTGCATTATCTGGTTAATCTTCTCTTGGTACTTTTTTGTACTCAGGAAGTTTTGGATACCACGGATCTATTGAGGCATTTTGTTTAGGCCAGTAGCTATATCAACTTTAGACTTCATGTCAGTTATGATTATCAGCTTCTTTTGACAAATAATTAGTAAAGTAATATCATCACGGCACGTTAATCTTCTTCTTCTGCGTTGAACTAGATTTTATCTCTCTTAGTCACTCCACTGTCTGCATCATTGTTATTGTTTGATCGAGGGGGACTTAATTGGAGTGGCATAGCAATGACAGGTGAGAATTCATATTGTCGATCCAAACTTGCCTGAGATTGAGGCATGCTAGTTGTAATAAACAGGTATCTGAATGGGATCTTCCTGCACTTCTTGTTTCTGGACTATGATGTGCTCCAGGTATCATCATGGTGATTCTAGTGTCGGGGAGGTTCTCATATAGCATATACAATACACAGTAAAGATGTTTTTGCCTAAACTAAATGCGAGAATCACAAAGAAGTGCCAGGATCCAGGAACCAATTCACTACACTCTAAACATTCCTGGGTTTAAATTAATGTCCGCGACTGCACTTGTTTGTTCCAAACCCCCCTCCCATTACCCCAAAACAAAAACATCGAAAACTTCAAAAGAAGTCGAAAATATTCATTGGTCCCATTCTCTTTTGTTTCCACTCTTATGATCTTCCTTCTGTACATTCCCCTTTAGTCGACTGTCTACATAATAATTGGACAAACAAACTAGCTTAATTGATGCTTTAAATAGGAGATTTATTGCTCTGCTCTAAATTGGATTCAACATGATTCTCCATTTGGGCTGAAGATCCGCATGTTCCAAGTTTTTGGACAAGATTATACAAGAAATACTTGTATATACACCGTTGTAAAAGCTGTTGTTTATTGGTTCAAGTATTTCAAATCGATGATTTTTCTGTCGTTTGGCATTGGTCAATTACTAAATTATCCAGTCCAACCATCTTAATTCTCATGTCAACATGCCACGTTGGATAACTGAAACTTTTAGTGAAATAAAGCCCAAAAGTGTCGTGATTGGTTCCAAGATGTCAACGTTATCCAGTGTTAAAAAAAAATTATCAGCAATATCGTGCAACTTGTAAGTATTTTCTTATATAAGGATATAAGCAAAAAGTAATTACAAATTTATATAAATACTCTCTCTAAGGCATCTGGAATAATTATTGATCAAGTGAAAGTCTGGTTATGATATAAAAAATCAAGTTAAAAAGCACACGATTCACTTCAAATTACATTTTAAATAGTAAGAAAGAAATCAAAGCTATATAGAGTACATTCTAAATAACTGAGCACACACAAATTTTAAATGTACCATAGTTCCAAGTGGAGCAGAGACACCACCTCAACCAAGATCAAACGAGAAAATGTGATTTCTTGGATACTTGGATGTGTCGAATGACGAGTGGAATAAGGGAGCATAAAATTTTATATGACGCATATATTATGATATACATAATATTAGTGTTTGAGCCGGGAATCTATTGGAAACAACCTCTCTATCTCACATTTGAGGTAGTGGTATGGACTGCGTACACTTACCCTCCCTAGGCCCCATTTGGTGGGAATATACTGAGTATGTTGTTGTTATTGTATAATATTAGCATTTGATCGTAGTTGATTGATACACATTTTTACTTAATCATAGTAAGTTAATATAAAGTTTGAGAACAATTGAACAATTTCATCACTTAGCTTGTCGGTCACAAACATTAGTACTAGTCGACAGGTTCCACCAATTGGCCCCAGATTACTTTTCGTACTTCTCAGTTTCATTCATGTGAATTCTCACTCTCCAATCTCCACCATACATGCTGAGACAAGACAAAATACTATATGGTTTCACTATCGTTTCATTTTTATTAATTAGTCATTCTAAGGATAAGAAAATGATGTAAGAATTAAAAGTTTATTTCAATTACACATCATGCCATGCATATGTATATGCTAAACATTTTCTTGTTATGGGAGTTTTATTTTTTAAGAAAATTTTATTTCAAAGTATCGAATTTAATTAGAAATATGATGTACATGACCTTTATTTTTGGTCTCTCAGAGAGAAATAAAGCTGTTCAATTTAGAACTACATGTTACGTTACTGGTTTTGGAGTTGCCCTTACAAGTCAACGTGTCTAAATGATAAGAGTTTTATGTTTGGTATAGCATCAAATGTAGAACTTGTTTACATTTAATTTTTTTTTTATGTGTATTAGAAGAAATTCCCAATCTCGTCCTTCTACCTTCTTCGGTTCTTCCCAACTTAAATACCAAGTTTTGTTTACACTAAAGTCTAAAATCGCAACGTGTGTGCCTAATTCATTGATAGGTGACGCATTGCATCCTTATCACTAAAACAAGCCCAGGACCAACTTGTTTCATTTTTTTTTCCCAAATAATTAATTATTTATTTGTTGATTGAGCTTTGTAAATATACTAGTGGTATAATTCAAGACCATAATGATCACTGACAAAAATTAAACAGGACGATTCAATGACACGATGTAAAGCAGTAGGCCCTTTCTGCCAGATTTTTCCAGCTAATTTCTGGTTAATTATTCAGTCCAACAAATCAAAATATCAGTTAGAAACCTAAGTAAAACTGCCACTTTCATCTGATACATAAATCTTTCAGAAGGTAATTTCCAAATTTTGTATTCCTACTTTTCTTCCAGAAACAAGAACCCTCCTTTTACTGTTTTAAAAAATAATAATTAGTATACTCCCTTCATTTCAATTTGTTTATCTGATTTTAACTTAACAAAAAAAGTAAAGAAAATTTTGAATCTTGTGGCCTTAAATTAAGGTTGGGTAGAATGTATCAAAATGCCCTTTAATGTTGTGAGTTGAAACATGTCATATGAATAACAGAAATTAAAGAGTTGCCAAACAAATCGAAAGTACTATTTATCATTAAAGGACTTGCATTTTCATCTAACTAAAACATAGAAAGAGTAGATCAGGTGATCCTATTAATTGATCATATATGCTGGTTTTCAACTATATGTCTATCCATTTAATTTCAAGACTTTAGACAAATATGATGTTTGGTTTTCTAATGGTCCCCAAAACAGTTACTTATTATCTTCATACAAAGAGGACCATGTAAAATCATGATTAACATTACATCCAAGGGACCATATGTTATACATAATATGACAAGTACTATGCTCCAACAACTATATATATCATCTCTATTTCACTGACATATAGATAACACAAGATAAGATTTGAGTAGATATTCTACTTCTCACTTAATATTATCTCTCAGCTATTTTTCTTTAAAAAAAAACTATGAAGGATTCATTGGTGGGTAATTATGAAGAGATACAAAAGCTTCTCTCAAATGCAAATTTGGATCAAAGTAAAAGAAAGAACTCATTGCTATTGAAAAGACAAATCGAAAATAACCCTCTCCTAGCTGCGAAACTAGCAACTCTATTAGCAAATCGAAATAACAATTATTACAAGAACACCATATAAGGATGTCTAGACGTGCAAAGTAAAATAATGATAGATCAATTATAGATCGTGAAACATAAGCTTCTAGCAGAGTCCGTGTTGGACTCTCATTCTTACCAATAAACTATAAGTTTTAATGGTGTAAGATATGTATTTCTTTTTTTATGTGATAACTTTTAAGTATATACTTGGGAAGGGACCAAGAGAGTGAATTATAGTATTAAATGTAGTAACTAGGAAGAAGAAATATTTGGTGAATAAATGCCCAAAAAAAGAGGAATGGAAAGGAACTAACTACTGTATGCTACATTGACAACATATATATGATTAACTAAAGGCCATGTTATAATGTTGCTAAATGTGAAACTACTTTACGTCAACGTCTAGATACAAAGAGACCCCATGAGAATGAGTTAGCAAAGCTTCCCTATTTTTTAATTTTATCCACATCTGTTTTGGCCATATTTCAAGACTATAATATATAAAATAAAATATTCCAAGAAGATGAGACAAAAAGCTGCTTCTTCAACTCCCCAAACACCTTTTCAATATCACTTTAGATGCAAAAAGGTAAAACAAACCCAACCTTAGGCCATTATACATCACATGTACATCCTAACAAGTAATAGCCCCATCTTTTTCTTTTTCACACATCTCCGTTATGCAACAACAATGTATGTAGTATAATATCACAAAGTAGGACACATCTTTTATATATAGAGAGAGAGAAGTGACATTTGAGCCAAATTATGCATTCACTAAATACTTTTTAATCGTGATTTTCAGATTAATTTGTTTATAATTTGAAAAATGAAAAAATATTTTTATTTTCATTGAAATATGAATATGAAATCTCATAAATTCTAATCTCCTTTTTTCATCTGATGATTCTCAATCACTTCTAGGTCATCTTCGTGGTGATTATTCCACTTTATATTTGTAATTGTTACTCCATTCCTTTCATAACAAGTGACGGTTTTAGTTTTGGAGACACATCTTGAGAAAATTACTCATTCATTCACTCTCTTTTAGAAGGTAAGATTTAAGAAAAAAAAAAAATAGGGAAAAGGGAAAGGGTAAAGAAAAAATTGGGAGAGGATTACATCTCGACAACAATGTGATAGGTACTCAAACAATTGAGTCACTAGAATTCCTTGGTAAGATATATTTTTATTAATAATTTCTTAATCATGTAAAACTTTATTTAAATAGTAGAATTAAAATCGAAAGAACAAAATCAAAATTTCCTTAATCATGAGAAACTCCATTTATTTTGAAACACAAACACCCTTATTATAAAACAGTGGGAGTATACCCTATGTTCTGTTTCCCTCTATACTTGCTACTTCATATGTTTCAATTATTGAGAAACTATTTTTTTTTTCAACTAAAATTCTAAAACAATATTCTTTTTGTAAAACTTAGTAATACTACACCTAAAATATTAATCATAAGAGTGCATATGGTTGAACCTTGCTAAACAATGCTGGCCTACAGAAGATACAGCCAAGAACAGCTCAAAGTTTCTGATGATACACTATAGTTTTGACAAAAGGGAACAGTGTCCCTTTTATTGCAATGGTTTATTGGTGTGGGGGGTGGGGGTGGGGGGGGGGGGGCTAGGGGGGCTTGTCTATTATTACCTGCTGCCAAAGGGCCTCTGCTTCCATCACCATGTGAGTCAAATCATAGTCTTTGTGTTTGGTCATATGTAAATAATGCAAATTCATGGGTATATCTAATGTCCTATCACTTCACATAATTCCAATAAACCTTTTTGGCTCCAGACGTTATCCCCCACCCCCTCTCTTTCCTTTACCCAAAAAGATTATCCTATTAACACATTCTGTTTCATTAAAACTTTTCCCTTTAATCTCATGAATTTCTTCATTTTTCACTTCCTACCTCTTTGAGAGCCTAGGCTGAAAATCCCTCCTTTTCTTGGCAAAATGTTATCCATACTGGGTGGGTATTTACACAGTTACACCAATAAATATATACATGATGATGCATTAATTTATTCATTAAATATATATATGATAACTTGATACTATGATTTAATTGTAAACATCAAAGAATGCTGCGCTTTCATGGTGAGACATCCTCATCAAGGTTATTCTATAAGTTTTCTTGTGTGCGCCCATGAAATCTCTATGGGTAATGAACTTGCCAATTGTTTTATACATGCATGAGAAACAAAACCAAACTACTTCAATTGGCAAGCATTACCATTTGGATGGTTGTTACGCATTGTGTTTTGTTTTGATTTACGTAATAAATAATTATATTCTTTTCAACCATTACATAATTTTTCTTTTGAAATTGCATTGCATAAGATTATTATATATTAACAACTTGAAGGATAACTTGCGAGAAAATAAGAAAAAGAAAAAGAATCAGGGTCGTTTGGTGTGAGATATAAGTAATCCCGGATAAAATAAAAGATCATTTTATCTCATGTTTGATTGGAGAGATTAATCAATGGTGGGATAACTTATCCCACCATTTACACCATAGTGATGGAATAACTTATCTCATATAAATGATGGGATAAGTTATCCCGGATAATTCCGGTATAACTAATTCCGTAATAAATAATTTCCGGACCAAACGATCCCAAGGTATGAGGTAGAGCTACCATATAAAAAAAATAGAGTAAAAGATGAAATAAATCTTAAATAACAAGAAAAAGAGTCAAGTGAAAGAAAAAATAACAAGACTATCACACCAAATCGATAATTTACACAAAATGAAGGCTGTCATCATTACCTAACCGATTGAATTAACAATACTATGATAGAACAAGATTTAACAATTAAAACAACCATTGAACTTAACAGGTGACAAATAAGTAACAACAGGGCAAATAGCAGAAAATTAGGGACAATACAAGCAAAATAAATGTACAACAATGCAAAAGATCCAAAAATTAATTAAAACTAATCAAGTAGTATTATTTGGAATCTGATAAAGAGTAGAAGACAAATCAACTAGAATAACAGAGATGGGTAGCCATGAAGAATATTTACTACCCATTCCCCACTGCTTACCTAAGAAACATTTGTATTTTAGTGCTGTAACTTAACCATAATCAAAAATCTCATCACATGGACAAAGAGATGATCTCATGAAACTGTTTTTTCTACAAAACAAAAAGTGAGAGATCTAACAAGAAGATACCATAACAGTTTCCATGAATGACTAAACAAAATCACATCATTAAGCATTTAGAGGAATTTTGTGCCATCAATTAATTAGTACATACAAAAAAGAGATAACAGAATAACATAAAAACAAAACATTACCATAACAAGGAAATAAAATCTATACAATAAGCTTAAAAATATCTCCCCTTCTCTCTTGATGGATGGATGATAGATAAAGGAATAATAGTAATAATAAGTGATTAGATATACAATTTCATTTTTTCTTTTTTTTTTTTACCTTGAAGAAACAGGATTCAAAGCTCTAGCAAATCCATTCATTGCTCCGTAACTCTTTGAACTGAACCCTAAACATCCAAGCAAGCCTTGCCTATATGGTAAAAATGTCTTCTTCCTCATTTCTTCAGATTGCGCTCGATTTGCAGTGTAATGTAACTCATGAGGTGATGGAGGTACTCTTCTCTTACCAATACCACTTCCGTTCACTGGCTTCTTCTTCGCTTCCTTCGTATTCCCATTCTGTTTTCCTTTCTTGGTAGTTTCAGATGTATCAGTTGCAGAGTTTTTATCGCCTTTGGGGGTTGTGATTTTGTCGAGTTTTTTGTCTTTGACAGGTGAAAATGAAATCCCACTCCAAAACTTGTGAGTGTTGTTTCGGCCTTCGCTTTTGCTTCTGTATAGAAATTCCTTCAGGAATACCCATCTTTTTGAACTTCTTCCGACTGAAGAAGACCTCGAAGAAGAACCAGAAGGACACGGCGTCGTTTCGTTTGAAGTTTCTTCTTCATTATCATCCTGCTTTATCTCTTCACTTTCGTTCTTCTTCATTTTCTCCTTGACTACTACTGCTACGTCCAATTCCTCCTCTTCATAATCCTCCTGCCATTCGTACGACGTCGTTCGTAGTGGCGACATGGATCTAGTCCTTCTCCTCAATGATCTATTCCGCAGTTTAGAATCTCTTCCTCTAAAACTTTTCTCATCTTCATCCTCATTTTCATCGAGATCGAGTAATGGTGCTAGAACCTGTGGACGTTTAAGATGAGTCGACAGCTTCATCGGCCGGATCTGGCCGTTTAGAAACAACTCATCAGCTGAGCTCATGGATCCATCTGCAGCACCGCCGCCGTCGGCGGCCATTCTAGCGGAGAAGTCGAAATCTTCAGAAGGTGATGAAATTTTAGTAGTGCCAACACTGTTTTTCGCACTAGTAGTCGACAATACAAAGTGCATAGGACTCGCCGGAGCACTGTAATAGAAGCCACTATATGGTTGCCCACGTCCTGGACTTGACGGAGCACTAACATAAGGAGTGGAACAAGTACTATCAATATCGTCGGAAAACATCCCCGCCTCCGCCGTAGAACCATCTTCAGACTCGAACTCCGGCACGGCGGAGGAAGTGATTACGGCGGCGGCGGTAGCGGAGGAGTGATTTCCGAGGGGTTCCATAATTTTGTGTGAGAGATTTGTGGTGGGAATGGGTAGTGATGTGTGCATAAAAAATAAAGAGAAGTAAGAGGGGCTTTTTCGGGAAATGAACAAAGGTTAGAAAATAACCTTAAATGTTGAGATATATAACGACAATGCCACTAGGAGTATAGAGGGGTCAGGGAAGTAGGACTGCAAGTGTTATTTTCATAGTAGATTTTGATGGGATGTGAATAAACTTTACATGGAGGGCATTAATTGAGTGCTCTGCACGGATGTCTCTACATTTATGTTTTCTTTTCAAAAAAAACTTCTTCAAAACGCCAACAATAATAACATTTGAATTAGAAAAATAGTGTCTCATTATTTTATTTTTTTCCAAAATAAAAATGAGTAATAGTCACTTTGAATAATAGGGTCTCACTTTTGATTTTATAATGTGGTTGATTGAGGGTATTAAGTATAGTAGGGTAACTTGTAAACTCAAGTTTAACAATAATATATTGAATTACCCATTTCAATAACAATAACATAATTTAATCTTACAAGTGGAATTTAAAGAGAATAGCTTGTAAGCTAATTTTACCCTTCCCTTGAGAAATGAAACAATTGTTTTCAATCGATCAGGCTAAAACACTCTAGAGCAGTTAAAAAAAAAAAGAAATAAAAAGAGGGAAGAAATCTCAACAAAATATTAAAGAAGACACCAAAAAACATATTTTAAAGGAAATAATCACTAAACTCATATGATAATTAGATCGTATTTAGATGACTCAAATTCTCGATATGATAATTAGATATTATTTGGATAACTCAAATTGTGAGAATTTTCATTTTAAAGAAAGTTTTTAAACATTCCATGGTAGAAAGGCGATGCTTGTACGATCTATTGTAGTAGTGCAAATAAATGATACAACCACCGACCAGAAGAGTTAATTAATCTAAATTTTGAAGGACTTGATGACAAGTGTAAATTAGTGACTTAGAAGAAAATTAAAGTACTTACATTTAAAGCAAAGTATAAACATTAAACCATAGTAGTAACAGTAGCACGTATTTTAAGCCAGTTCTTAAAGAAAAAATACACACAAACATTATAATAATTACGGAAAAGACTCAAAAATATCTTTGAACTTTTCGAAATAGCTCAAAAATGTCATTTGTTAGATTTTTGGCTCAAAAATACCCCTCCGTTAAATATTTGGCTTAAAAATACCCCTCCCTCTAACAAAATTTGAAAAAGGATCAAAAATATCCCTGAACTATTTGAAATGGGTCAAAAATACCCCTCTGTTAAATATTTGGCTCAAAAATACCCCTCCCTTAACGAAATTAAATTATTTCGATTATTTCGTTAATTTATATAAAGTTCGTCATTTAATATATATTTCGTTAATTTCTTTAAGTGAAAATTTATATTTCGTTAATTTCTTTAAAGATTAAAAAGATGTAAAGTGAAAATACCTTTTTAGAATAAATGTATGTTTATTTTTCAAATCACATTCAACCAATTTATATTATAATTCAAATACTTTTTTTCATTATCTTATTTTTAAAATTAAAAAAATACTTTTATGTAAAAAAAAATAAAGTATTAGGGTTTAATTCAATCGAAATAATTTAATTTCGTTAAGGAGAGAGATATTTTTGAGCCAAATATTTAATAGAAGGGTATTTAACGAAATTAAATTATTTCAATTGTTTCGTTAATTTATATAAAGTTCATCTTTTAATTTATATTTCGGTAATTTCTTTAAGTGGAAATTTATATTTCGTTAATTTCTTTAAAGATTAAAAAGATGTAAAGCGAAAAAAAAAATTAGAATAAATGTATGTTTATTTTCCAAATCAAATTCAACCAATTTATATTATAATTCAAATACTTTTTTTCATTATCTTATTTTAAAATTTAAAAAATACTTTTATGTAAAAGAATTAAAGTACTAGGATTAAAAAGTTAAAGTTAGGGTTTAATTCAATCGAAATAATTTAATTTACTATGGGGAGAGGTATTTTTCAGCCAAATATTTAACAGAGGGGTATTTAACGAAATTAAATTATTTCTTTAATTTATATAAAGTTCATCATTTAATTTTTATTTCGTTAATTTCTTTAAGTGAAAATTTATATTTCATTAATTTCGTTAATTTATATTTCGTTAATTTCTTTAAAGATTAAAAAGATGTAAATTGAAAATATCTTTTTAGAATAAATGTATGTTTATTTTTCAAATCAAATTCAATTAATTTATATTATAATTCAAATATTTTTTTTCATTATCTTATTTTTAAAATTTAAAAAATACTTTTATGTAAAAAAATTAAAGTATTAAGGTTAAAAAGTTAAAGTTAGGGTTTAATTCAATCGAAATAATTTAATTTCATTAAGGGGAGGGGTAGTTTTTAGCCAAATATTTAACAGGGTGATATTTTTGACCCATTTCAAATAGTTCAGGGTTATTTTTGATCCTTTTCCAAACTTCGTTAGAGGAAGGGGTATTTTTGAGCCAAATATTTAATGAAGCGGTATTTTTGAGCTATTTCAAATAGTTCAGGGGTATTTTTAAATCTTTTCCGTAATAATTAAGTAACGAAAATTATGAAAGTAAATTTATTATTTTGACTTTTCATAGCTACTAAAGAAAGATAAAATTATGAATTCTGTAATGTTTAATAGGCCTATTGCTTTTCACTTTTGCAAGATGAAATTAATCAGAAGAAAAGTTGGTGGTGAAAAATTAATAATTTCCTTTTCTGCTGAAACATGAGCTATGTGCTTGAAATGTTTGCTTTCCTATAAAAGTTGTTAACATGTCAACGTGAATTCAAAAAGAGAAAAAATTTGTGAGTGTTTGGATTAACTTATTTTTAGTTATTTTTATTTTTTAAGCAATTTTTTTAGTTTTGATGGTATTTGGCTAAATAAAAAAATATTTTTAACCACTTATTTTTAAATTAAAATAAATGCTTATAAATAAAAAACTAAAAGTAAGATAGTACCAATTTATGACTTTTGACTTATAAGTTATTTATTAAAAGTCAATCCAAACAGGCAACAACATTATTGAAATATATTAAATCTCAAACAACTTATACTTTGGTCAATATACTAGTGGGAGTAGTTATAGTAACAGTAATGAAGCATACTACTCATTTTGCAAATATTATCAAGTTTTAACATATTCTTTTCAAGATGACTTTTTTGAGTACATCTTAATTCTTAGCATAAACAAAAACTAATGGCTTCTTGTGTTCAAAGGAAGCAACATTTGATTAAAGATAACTTTTAGAAACTCCCTGTTGCAATATCTCAAAGCAATACATGAATCATGATGCCTGTGCTTTTGAGTCAACGAAATTGGATTTGGGAGTCATCATTAGTATATAGTCAAGGGAACTGGAGTTCCTTTTGACCAATTAGATTGTCTAAAATATAATCATTTTATCCATTCTGTTAAATAAAAGAAAAAATTATCAAGAAGTAACATTTTAGATATCTCCTAACATGCATGAAATTTTGGTATGAATTATTACGTGCAAGATACAAAAGTAAATGATAGTTAGAATTAAGAAATATACTAAGACGAAAACAACAACATTTCAACGTAATTCCATAAATGAGATCTAAAAAGAATAAAATATGTGTAGACCTTATTAATTACCTCTACATCATCGAAGGAAGATGGAGAGACTTATCGATATATCCTCAGTTTAACTGATACAAGAAATACACTAAAACTAGATCCATAAATTCTTGAGTTTTGGTTACCAAAAATATGGAAAAGGTCATTCCATTTCTTGAGCCATACTATTGCAAGTATTCTTGCTATGCCATGTCCCAACATGAGCTAAAGGCCTAAATTATTGCTCATCCCCACAAATAAACATAATATAACTTGCCTCCTTTTGTCTCTTCCACTTTTTTTTTATATACTCTTTTGCCTTTGGGATAGCAATATTGGTTGTTTCTTCAATAATTTTTTAATATTTTGATTCCCAAAAGTTGATTTAAGAAATTAAAATGTCAACCACACTCATTCTTTTACGTGGTAATTGTAGATTCAAGCATTCTAGGTGTTCAAAAAGGGACTTACCTTAAAAAAAATAGTGATTATAATATATATATTTACGATAACATTAAATATAATTCGCGGTATAGAAAGGGGGAAAAATTGAAATTTATAAAGCTTTGAGACTCCGGAAAAATCCAAATAATTAATTGGCCTTTAACCATGACAAACAAATATACTGCATGTCCAATGTCAACATTATACTAAATTATAGTATAAGAGATTTGCAACTCAAGATAAGTTGACCATTAACTTGCCACTTTCTTAATCCCTTTTGGATTATCCTAACCAAATATAGGGTTTGGGCCAAATGGATAAATTCCTTTCAATAGCAATTTGAGCAAAAAAGGGAAAGAAAAACTGAAAAAGTCATCAAATATATAATCAAGCCAAAATTGATCAAGCACTACAATTTTTCTTCATCTAGGAAGTAATAGGATCCATTTCCAAGTTCAATTGAAATAACTTTGACTTTTTGAGATTTACTTAACCACTACTACTATTAGTACTCCAATAGTCCTTAGCCATAAGCTTGTCTTGGTTGATTATAGAGCCCTAGTTTCCCTAGCCTCTAGGGTAATTGGGAATAGCATAAATATTTTGGTTATGACTTTGAGGATGATGGTTTGTGCTAGGGGATAGGGTTAAATATGGTAAATACAGTTGTTTGGTTGGAAAATAATTATTGCAAGATAATTAATTTCAGAATTAGTTATTCCAAAACTATTCAGGATAACTTATTCCATTACTATGATGTAAATGGTGAAATAAATTATCCTAATATTATCTTATACTTCCAATGATCTTTTATTTTATTTCGAAATTACTTATCTCTTATCACTCACAACAAACGAACCTAAAAAGTCTAGTCTAGGACTACAAAGTGGGCAAATTGGAAGGGGTTAAAAGAGCATAGGGAGAAGAGTTTAGGGGGTTAAAATAGAATATAAATAAAGTTAAAGACGTGGGGAATTGGGAAAGAAGTAGAGTGGACCACACAAATATTATTAGCCTGCAAATAACAGAGGTCGGCACGTTCCCCTGTGACCTAAAGTTTCAAGGTCTTTTGTTCCTATGCTATGCACCCTCACTGCAGTTACCCTGCTTCCTACCGTATCTCGCGTATGATCGTATGTATTTTCGTGCATGCACGTTTTATGTTTAAGGATTGTTTGGAGTATTAAGTGGTCATTTGGAGCTCGATTTAAAGGTGAGTTATATATGTATTGAATTTGCGTAAGTAATACCACGTTTAATGATTAGCTAGAAGGTAGGTATTTTGTATAAAAGTAATGATGTTAGATTTGTGTTTTACATTTTAACAATCCACATAACTAATATATGTATAAGTTAAGAGAAAATTTATTTATTATTTTATGCACAATAAAAAATAATTAACTACTTAATAATATATAAATTATTCTCTGATAAGTAATAACTAATTTCTACATTACTATAATCGCATAAATCTAATCAACTATCAAATGAACCCTAATTGATTGTAATATCAATGTTCCCTTTTTGTTTGGAGCATCCATTTAACACTAATCTACCAAGAAAAAATTCCGAGAGATCAGGTCAAAAAAATGATTTAAATAAATTGTTTTTGGACAATATTACTTCTCCTTGATTATAATTTTTCATTTTCAATTGATTATGCAAACACAAATAATTGACAAAATTGTTGTGTGAACAGAAGGTCACAAATTTGAAGTGTGAAAATAACCTCTAAACGAAAATACAAGTAATATAATGTATAATAGACTTTTATGATTCGATCCCTCTCTAAACCATGTACATAAGAGAAACTTCGTGTATACGGTTGTAATTTTTTTTTTATGCAAACAAGGCCTTAAAATGAATTGGGGAGTGAGGAGAGGGGTACACATACACTTGAGAAGGAGGTGAACAGAGCCCCTTCTCCATAGGATTCTGACTTAAGGCAGCCAACACGAGGCATAAGGTTACTGTAATTAATAATTAATCATTTGATGAATAATATTCTATAAACTGTCAACATTAATAAATTATTATAATCCTGTTAAAATAAATTAATCAGCATAAGATTAATCAGAATGCATTACAGCATACGCAGCCCCTTCTCAGCTTCGTATATCATGGTTTGGTGAAGAGGATGCTCGTAGCCAATCAGTGTTTGACACGTTTTAGTTATGACCTTTCTTTAAATTTTTATAAAATAATCTTTTTGTTTTTTTATTTCTCTTTTCTATATGTTCTAAAATTAGGGGAGTCAAATCGAACAGACAATCCAAATCAAATCAAGAAAAAAAAATCGACTTATGATTTGGATTGATTGGTTTAGTGTTAGAAAAAAAAATCGATCATTCTTGATTTGGTTTGGTGTTGACAAAAAAAAAGTCAAACCGAACCCGAATCAAACCGATAAAATATTTATATATATATAATATTTGAACTTCTTTATACATAAAATATTAATTATAATCTATTTTTTAAATACTTTTTTAACTAGTTTTAGTAATTTTCAATAATTTGAAAGTAGATGTCGATATATATTTAGATTTGGACCTTTAAGTTGTAATATTTGTCCATTAATTGCTAATTAAATGATCTAAAACCCAATATAAACTTAAAACCTAAACTTTTCACTCTTCATCTCACTTTTTAGTTTCAAGAGAGTTTTTCGCTCCTCATTTTTTCATAATTATGGTTTTTCATTAGCACATCAGTGAAAACATATTTGATCTAATCTTCGATCACAATATAATTGTAAAAACTAAATATTATAAAAAAAATCGAAAAACCCCCCCAAAAACCGAGAAAATAAAATAAAAACGACTAAAACCTAAACCGAAAAAAACATTTTATGTTGGTTTGATTTGGTTTATAATTTTAATAAATTGACATGATTAGTTTTTTTTTTTTTTAATAAAAACCGAATCAACCCGAGCTATGTAGGCCTCTATCTAAAACTATCAAAAGACTAATAATTTTCATTGTGCCTATACTATCCCAAATCTGCCAATTATCAAGGAAATGTATCCCGAAACTTATTTGGTATTTGCATTAGTAAATGGTATGACTTTATTTTACTTTAGATTATATTTTAAAATAACTTTAAAAGATATTGTTGTTCGTGGCAAAACATGATCAAATGATCTCAAATGAACTTTTCTCATCAATACGTGCATCATATGGCGATTTGATGATTATTTATTTTGTCATATCTTGTATGATCGAATATTTATTTTGATACTTGAATCTTCAACACTTATTTTGTGAATATATTGGACTTAGCAGTCCAACACTCCCTACAAGTATTGCCAATCTTACAATTGTTCTGTAAAATTTATTAATGTTTACTTTAGTAGGCATTCTTTTATCACATAATCTCGTGATAATGCTTCTTCATATTTATTTATAGGTCTAACCCATTGTCAAGTACGTGCGATCTTTCACCTAGGCATCTTAAGTGGACTACGTCGCTCACTTTTGGTACCTTAAGTAGCCATAAAGTGGATCATTTTGACACTTTTTGCTGAGTCAGCAAAATAATACTACGTGAGTGTGTTACACGCGCCGATGAGCTGAAAAATGATGAATAAAATATGGGCATGTGTCATTTTTATCCAAATAATTTATACATAATTAATTTAAATAAAAAAAATACCCCCTCCTCCTAACCTACCCACCCCACTAGTCTTCTTCTTCAAACACCCCACCCCACCCACCCCACCATTCTTCTTCTTCAAACATCCCTCCCCCCACCCGCCACCCCTCCCACACCCCCAGTTTTTTCGTCAAATAGACCACCCACCCCATCAGTCTTCTTTTCCTCTTTATCTTCTCCAAAGACCCCGCACCCCAGTCATCTTTAATTTTTTTCATTAATTTTGCTTCAATTTTTTATTTTTCTTCACTAATTTTACTTGGTTTTTAGATTCGATTTTATTTTTTTTTCCAGATTTACTTCATCTATTTTGCTTCAATTTTTAGTTTTTTCAATTGATTTTGTTTGATTTCAATTTTTCTTCAAGGATTTAGCTTTATTTTTTAATTTTTTTCATCGTTTTTTAATTTTTCTTCACTGATTTAACTTTATTTTTCATTTTTTCTTCATCGATTTTGTTTGATTTTTAGTTTTTCTTCGTTGATGTTGCTTATTTTTTATTTTTCTTCATCAATTTTGCCCTTAATGATTAAAAAAAAAGGTGCTTATTATTTAATCTTCACGAACCTTTAAATGCGCATATAAATTTCTCTCAATAATTCTTACCATTAAATAAATTAAGATTGACAAAAATAACTAATAAAAATGTGAAAGAAGTATAAATTAATGGGCGTTGAGTTAATATATTATTTTTGGCAAGACGAACTTCTAAATGTGTATCTAATTTTGAAATCTCTCCCAATAATTTTCACCATTAAATAAGCTTAAGATTGACAAAAATGATGGAGAAAAATAAGGAAAAGGGTATAAAGTAATAAAAATGAGTTAATATACATTTGGTGGGCTAAATTGGGCACCATTTCGGCCAAAAAAGGGTTTTCACGTGCCTTCATGGAGGTGTAATACACGCACCTTGTCAACTCAGCAAAAGGTATCAAAATGACCCACTTTATATTCATTTGAGATGTCAAAAGTGAGCGACGTCCACTTGAGGTGCTTAAGTGAAAGATCGCGCATACTTAAAGGGCTTGACGATGAGTTTGGCCTTATTTATAGTTAACATGCCGTATCATAGTTTGCCCTTTGGAGAAAACCTCCATCAGAAATTGGGGTGAAGGATATGACCGATGGATTTTGAGGCGGAGTCAGAAATTAAAATTTTATAAATTTTAAATTGAAGATAGCATTGTTAGTTGTCAGCAATTAAATAGGCTCTAAATATAATTTTTTTCATGTATGATAAATTATTTCATATAAATTTATAATTTAAACTAAAATTATTGAATTCGATCGAATCTTGACGTGGTATAGAATGAAATGTAGTGAAATAAATGGAAAAGATTTGGACAAATAAAAAAAAAATAAGAGTAAAAGCATGAAAAGATGGAGCATGTGATATTAGCGTGTGAAATAGATTTAAGTAATATAGTTGCCATAAGCAAATGACAAAAGAAGACCACATGAGGTGTTTAGCAAAGTATGAAGAGACCCTATAACTATCAACAATATTCTTTCCCATCATGCATGTCATCCTTCTCCACTTGTTCTTATAAACTAATTAATGGCAGATCTATTTGCATGTGCTGCAATTGTTCTTCATGTAACTCAGAGTGGTCGAGCAAGAATTTTCACTAAGAGAATTCAAAATCGAAAGAAATACAAAAATTAACTGAAGGGGTTCAATATCAATTATATATACATAAATAAATAAATTTTAATCATGTACAAATAGTATAATTTTTCACCGAAGAACCCCCTAATCATAAGGTGGCTCCGCCCTTAGCACCTCACAAAATGTATCATTTAGAGCTGAAGCTATGATTTGAAGTTTATGAATTCAAGAATTTGGATCAAAATTGTTGAATTCGACTGAACCTGTAAGTTATATCACTCGAGCTCTGCGCTTGACACCGTCCAACTAACCTCTAACCACACTAGTACTATGGTGTTGAATAAACTTGCAAAAAATATATTTACATTTGTGGTCCTAACTGCTTACTGAGTGATGGAATCTTTCAACCATGCCATTATCTCAAAATAAGTTGTTTTCTTAATAGATTTTACTTTGAGTCGACGTATATCTATCTATCTATCTATCTGTATATTAATATAATATAATTCAAGTTGCCAAAATAATAATAGCTGTTGCTTGATTAGAAAGTAGAAACTTTTCATTTGCCAATGCGCCAAGGCACTTCGACAAAAATAAGAAGAATCTTCGATACATGCACAAGGATCCGATGTAGGTTTGTCAATGCTTGAATTGATTGATTTAAGTGAGCTACCATGTTAGTTTTATTAGTGCAACCTACTTCAAAATATCCATTAATAATTGGTTAATTTCAAGAATTATCCTAAGATATGAAAAAATACCATCCCTGGGCATGTATAAAAATAAATCTCAACTGGAATAACTAATTATCTTGTATTTTAAGACAAAAGGTTTAATTATCATCAAATTCTTCACATCCCCTTTATATATCTCTCGGGTCCAATTTCTTATTATGGTAGATACTAAATTAAGGAAATATAGATAAAACCATCAAGATATATGGTAGGACACATAAAATCTCTCGATCAGAAGTTTTGAATTTAAGCTTTAAGAATAAAAAAAACAATCTTGTAGAAACTATTTTTCGATTAACAAATTTTACACGATGCAAATCTAGAATAATCATACAATTGAGTATTGAATACAAAAATCATTACAATACATAAATTAAAAGAGAGCAGAAATGTATGACATGTAGAAGAATGAAATGGCATTAAGAGAGGAGTCCCACCAGAGTTGGGCGGTGGGGTTAGTTTAACAGTATGTTTTATGTTCATATTTCTACTTCATCCATCTACTTGGTGGATTTATGCTAAATGGACAAGAGATAAAAATTGAGATGAGTCATTCCCATTTAGTCATTATCAATAAACAACACATCTTATACTTTGACTAGTACAAGACAGTTTTATGACATTTGAACTAGGAGACCTAGGTCCAAATAATTTTGAGAAGCTTAATCAACATAAATTATTTACATAAAATAAAAACAACCACATATAAATATTAGAATTCATTAGATAATGAGTACTTAATATATATTCTTACTGACTAGTTTAAAGAGAGATGCAAAAACATGTTAAGACAAGATTCTTGTAAATAAAAGGATAACACCTTTAAAAAAATTATTTTTTGCATAAGTCAAATGATATCACATAAATCACGACGGATAGGTAACTCAATTTTTAGAATTTTAGATCAAAATATAGAGATTGGGCTTTTTGACAGAAGTCATTGGCTGTTTTTTCCAGAAGACTCGTTTGATGTTTGGTATAAAGGATAAATAGTTTCGAGAATATATATTGCAATCAAACGATACTCCTAATTCCACAATTTGTATTCCAATTTTCAAATATATAGTCCAATCAATCAAGTGATTTAAGAAGATCATACAAATGGTAGATGGATATGATAAGTAAATTGTAGATTTTCTTACTCTCATGGATGAAAAGTGGGTGATTATGGTAAGTGGATCGTATATATATTTAATCAAACCTTTACACTACCAATCATTAACATATGTGGTTATGGTAAGTGCTACTAAATTGTAATACAAGTACTCATGAGGCAATAATTTTATATGAAAAAAGTAACATATTTTCATCATATATTCTGATCATAATTGATTCTAACTCATTTTGTAAAAAAAATCATATAATTATAAAAGAAAATGCATATTTAACATAATTATTAGTATTAGTTAAGACGAGTGTCATCTTGAGAACTAACTATTTGAATTCTTATAACAAAAAACTATCATTTCACAAAAAAAAGCTATTTTGTTGATTCTTTAAATATTAATTATTATTTCATATTGTGGTAAAAACAATTAATATTCATTTCTATTAGAGGAAAACTATTGTGATTTAATATTATTTCGTTTAATGTTATTTCATATTGTGGTAAAAATATGGTAAAAATCAATTAACATTCATTTCTATTAGATGAAACCTATTATGATTGTTCAACTATTTCATATTAAGAATAGTAGTTAACTATTTCATATATATATATACATACATACATACATACATACAATAAAGAAGAATAGTTTAGCCTATAATTAAGTCAAGTGACATCTTGAGAACTAGCCACTTGACATTTTGATAATAAAAAAATATTTTATAAATAATTAATTATTTCATATTTATTTTATATTGCGATAAAAAAAAATTAAGTTTTATTTATATTGGATGAAAAATATTAAGAGTTAAGGAACATTAATATTGTAGATTTATTCAAAATTTTCATATTATGGTATATATAAATCAACTAAGTTTGACTAATATTGAATGAAAACTGCAATTACAGTAAGAGAGATAATTATGTAATCAATTAAATATAAAAGATTACAGGAGATGTAGTGCACAAAAATAGAAAACTTTAAGTATTTACTTTTCAACAATTCTATATTAATCTGAATTAAAGCACAATATTTACATGTAAACGATTTATACTTGAGTTGTAGGTTAAGAATTATAAATTGCTAATAAAATTATTAATTCGTATTAATTTCCCTTAATAGATAGACTTTTTTCAACATGTTAGGTTATTCTATAAAACATTTACTATATTGTGTATAATATTACCATAAAAAAGTAATTTACATGACATAAAATCTCTTTTTTGCCATATTAATGAATTTTTAAAAAAATATAAAAGCAAACGATTTATAGTAAATTTCAATCAATATCGATTATTTTCTTTTTTAGCTAGAAATATTTTGCTAATTCTACCTAAATAATTTATTACTAATTTATTGCTCAAAATGGTAAATTGCTTATAGATTATAATCTCAATTAATTCTCTTTCACGTAGAAACTTTTTTTCACAAGTAAACAAACTTAGACATTTAAATCACAGTCTTTTGCGTGACCAAATTATTTGATCAATTTATTTATTTTTATTTTGTTTGAATTTTTAAGTAAATATTAATATGAAAAATTTATTTCATATTTTAATTATATGAAAGTTATTAATTGATTAGCAGTCAAGCAACATATATGGTAAAATAATATTGTAATTAAGAGTCATTTCTATATAAAATTTTCTATGTAAAATACTATATATATGTGTGAATTCTAACTCCACAATATCAATCTATGAGATTATCTGAAGAAGAAAGCATAGAAACAAGAACTCTCTCGACTAAGAAGGAGGTTTTATTCAACTCTTAGTATATTTCCATAGAAGAAAGAAAAGATCATTGTTGTATACACATACGGTTCGATAGAGAATTAGTTTTGAACTTTTCGATTATTTTTCTCTGAATATTATTCGCTCACATACCCACTATCATATTCTATAATAATTTAATTATTGTAATATAGTTTCTTTTGCAATTTGTAAAAAAAAAAAGGTTGATACTAATTGCTTGAGGATATGTCTTTTGTTTTTTAATTTATTTCTGAGTAGTTGATGATTTCTAGATTATGAACCCAACTAATTTTAATTTCTTATTTAGTCTTGCTATTTTTTTTTATCTTTCAATTAGTAGTTGTATTCTCTTTCCTGTATTTTGCATTACTTCGATTTTGTTTACATTTTTGAAATTTCTATTATTGGTATGATTATTCATTAAACTAAGACTGTCTAACGGGCCGGTCCGGGTCAACCCGGAACCGGCCCCCTCTCTCTAACCGGGTTACGGGCCGGTGACGGGCCGGTTTTGGCCTTAACCGGTCCGGGCCGGGGCCGCACAGTAAAAAAAATAAAACCCACTCGGAACCGGCCCACTTAACCCAATCCGGTCAAACCCGGTCAAACCCGGTCAAACCCGGTCAAACCCGGTCAAACCCGGATAAAAACCGGTCAAATATACACTATATATACGCTATATACACAATATATACATTAAATATACACTTCTATAGAAGATATATACAATGTATACATTAAATATACACTTCTATAGAAGATATATACACGTGTATACATTAAATATACACTTCTATAAAAGATATATACACATGTATACATTAAATATACACTTCTATAGAAGATATATACACGTGTATACATTAAATATACACTTCTATATAAGATATATAAACATATACACATGTATACATTAAATATACAGTTGTATAGAAGATATTAAAACTTTAAATTGATAAATAAAAAAAAATAAAAAACAACGACTAAGGAGTGAATGAATTTGTGAAATTTTATTGATTGCAAAATGATCCAAAATTTATAATTTACATGAATGAAAAATCTATAAATTATGCATCATTTTTTCCAACTCATTCATGTTAATATTAATTGGAATTTGCATAGGATAGTCGAAGTCAACGGGGGCAAACCCATGCATTGGACTTGATTCTGTTGAGTTCTCCCGTGAAGTCATTATTTCTTCAAGTTTGAGGTCGTCGCTTGGCTCTGGTTCCATTCCTTGGTTTCTTCTTTCTGCTCTAATCCAATCTCTAAGGCAAACTAAAACATTCATTGTGTTGCTTCCCAATGAGTGTCGGTTGTCTCCAAGCTGCTGTCGTCCCTGACTGAAGGCGCTCTCTGATGCAACGGTTGACATTGGAACATTCAAGATATCTCAGGCT
This sequence comes from Capsicum baccatum var. pendulum, assembly GCA_030864225.1. Classification (NCBI taxonomy): domain Eukaryota; kingdom Viridiplantae; phylum Streptophyta; class Magnoliopsida; order Solanales; family Solanaceae; genus Capsicum; species Capsicum baccatum. The sequence goes on from CM061557.1 coordinate 268,492,360, forward strand.
AATCTTGAAAGTACAGGATATTGTGATTCATTATTCCTCCACCAATCCAGCGAGTTGATCCGTCGTCTGCGATCCTCTGGTGGCGTCCGCAGATAATATTTCAGCTCTTCCCGATAAGTTGATGTGTAAGCTCTCTCATCCACACTGTTCCAACAAGTTAAATCATAAAACGAATCAGGAAAACCACTATGTGCCGACCTTTTAGAAGATGATGGCTCCTCGGGAGTATGAGGAGCGACAGTTGGACTGATATTTGTAGGTACGGCTGAATCAAATAAATCAGCATAGTGATTATATAATTTTCCTATATAATCTTTTGCATCAGCCGTAGCCGTCCACAAATCAGGCTGCTCTTGTTCAGACTCACGGTTAGTATTTATTTCTAAGTTAGCATAAATAAGAGTACTAAAGTGACACATATGATTAAATTTTATGCACGGATTTAACATAGCACCAACCAAGTAAATAGGGGGAATCGGGAAGAAATATTTTTTAAATTTCGTAAACATAGCGCCAACAGCTTCTTTATAACCTTCTTTATTTTTATATTGTTGGAGCAAACCAGAAATATCGTCTATATATGCCAAAATATTACAAACAGTAGGATAGTATGCACCGAAAAATTCAACCGTAGCTACATAAAATTTTTCTAAAAACTTAACAAGATCATTAATTATAACCCAATCAGAATTATGTAACATGCAATCAGCAGAATCAGCAAAAGAACCACAGTGTTGGTTAAAAATTAGTGTAATAGGAATTCTATATTTATAACAAGTTTTTAAAAATTCATACGTAGAATTCCATCTAATATCAATTTCCTCAGGCATTAAAATCGGTGTAAGTCCATTTTCTTGACATTTAACTTTAAATTCTTTAATTCTCGCTCTACGATTATTTCCTTGAATGAAACCTACGGCAAGACGAATTTTTTCAATATAAACCTCAAAAAAGTCAAGACCATCTTTTACAATTAAATTATAGATATGACATGCACACTTAATATGGAAAATTTCAGGAAAGGGTGGAGATAACGTAGATTTTATTTTTGTTATAGCATTCTTGTTGTTAGAAGCATTATCAAAAGCAATACATAAAATTTTATTTTCTATACCATAATATCCGACAATTTTAATAATAGAATCAGCAATAAATTGTCCAGTATGTTTGCGATCTTCATCATATAAAAAAGCAAGAATACGTTTTTGCATTATGAAATTACTATCCATCCAATGACAAGTAACGGTTAAATAATCATTTTTATTAACAGCACGACCAAGATCAGAAGTTAGGGACAATCTACATTGAATATTTTTTAAGAATGTTGATAAATAAAAACAATATTGTGAATGGAGTTTAAAAATATCAGACCGACAAGTAGTTCTAGGAATACCATTAAACATAGGATTATAAATTGCTTGTATATAACGGATAAAAGCATCAGAAGAAGGAAAAGTAAAAGGCAAACAACCCACAGCTACCATTTTAGCTATTTCTTCCCGGTCCCTCAATTTATTATACTTTTTCGCTACTTGACCGGTTGTTGGGTCCATTCTAGTTTGCGTTGACCCACCAACATCCCCACCACCTTTTGCAATATTTAACTCTCTTTTGTGATCTTCAGCTATATGTCTCATTAACGTACCTGTACCCCCTTGCTTACCGCCACTTCTATGCTTATATATTTGTTGACAAATATTGCACTGCACCTCAATATCTGATATACGTTCAAAAAATTGTCATGCAATACTAGTTCTTTTACAGGGTTTTGGGGCACTGGGAGGACGGGAAGGGAGATTAACTGATTCAGATCTAACGTTAGCATCTCCTACTGCGGGTGTTTCAGCAATATTTTCATCATCTTCGTCTACATTAACTGCATCTACTTCATTTTCTTCTTCTATACCGTAATTTTCTTGAAATTCTACATAATCCATATCGTGAGCACCTACACCTATTTCTTCCTCAAAAGGTGTACCAAGCGGTACCGGAGGCGAAGTCACACGGGTATATCTATTACTTGAACTACCTCTACCGCTAATAATTCGCTTTTTACTACCACTACCGCTTCCGGGACAAAATTTTTTAACACCTTTAGCAGCGAGGTTTTTTAATTTATCCATAATATAAATTAAATTAAACTAAAAATATTCAAAATACACAAATATAATAAAATTAAATATTAAACAATTAATACAATAAATAAAAATTAAACGTAAGAGATGGAACGACAATACCAAATTTTGGAAGTATCCGAAGATTGCGACTTTAGAAACTTCCGCTCTTACTTTGTAAACGAAAAATTTAAAAATTAAAGTGAACACTTTAAGGAATTAAATATATTGAATATTTGAGAATTGAGAATTGAGATTTGAGAGAGAATGAGAATTGAGAGAGTGAAAAATTGTGTGAGAAATGATTTGAAGTTGTAGGGTATTTATAGATTTATTTTGAGGATTAAAAAATATTTTATATATACTTTTTTTTTTTTTTAATCAAATGGGCCCAAACTAGCCGTTTGGACCCAAAAACGGTAATATTACCGTTGGGCCAACGGCTAGTTTGGCCCAACAGATTAAATTTTATTATTATTTTATTTTTATTTTTTTGGGTTACCGGGCCGGGCCGGGCCGGACCGGTTAACCGGCGGGCCTGGACCGGGTTGGTCCGGGCCGGGTTAACCGGGCCCAATTTTAAAAAAAAAAACCGGATCGGGACCCGGTACCCTAAAGCCCTAGGGCTTTTCGGGCCGGGTCAAACCGGTCCGGTTTGGCGTTTCGGGCCGGGTCAGCCCGGCCCGTTTGACACCTTTACATTAAACTTAACTGATACTACTTTGTTTTTCTATATAGTTTTTGAAAAAAATTAAGATACAAAAACCTAACATAATTGCAAATTATTGAGTGACATTTTGAGAAAAGATGATTTTCCTATTTGATTTCAAATGAGGTTGTGAATACGTGTGTATATGTGTGTGTATATATATTGGTGAAATATTTATATACACATCTATATACATGATAAAGTTGTATAGTCTAGCCTAAATTTAAGCCAAGTGGCATCTTGAGAACTATCCTCTTGAATTCTTACAACAAAAAAACTATCATTTTATAACAAAAAGCTATTTTATTGATTATTTAAATATTTAATATTATTTCTTATTTCATATTTTGATAAAAAATAACTAATATTTATTTCTATTGTGTGGAAGCTATTATGATTTCATACTATTTCATTTAATATCATTTCATATTGTGGGTAAAAAATAATTAAATTTTATTTTTAACGGATGAAAGCCATTACGATTGTTCAATTATTTCTTATTAAGATTAGTAGTTAATTATGTCATATTATTCTATGTTTTTATTATTTATTTATTTATTTATTTAATATTATCTCACATTTCATATTGTGGTAAAAAAATAATTGTTCAATTATTTCATATTAAGATTAGTAGTTAATTAATTTTTGTTTTGTCGATTATTTATTTATTTATTTCATAGCCTTCGTATGTTTAAAAAAAGTATGTAATAGTAGCTGTGCAATTACTTGACGTACATGAAAAGACATATTGAGTAATTTGACATGGTAATCAACTACAATCAAGAGACATAATTGGAAAAGAAATATTTTAATTGAGATGAGAAACTTTTAGTATCAATGGAAGATGAATTTTATCTCTTTTTTAAATTTAGTATTTTATGATCCTATTTTGACTTAAATGTGAATGTTATAAATGGTATAACTAGAACGATAATATTTTTTCTTTATACTTGATCTCCTTTCAATATTCGTATATAGGTAAATATTTTTAACAAATTTAAATTGATTTTATCTACTTTTTTTTCCTTTTGAAGTAATTTATTATGAATTATTTGTTATGAACTATTCAAGAAATTATAATTGATTGGAGATTTTGACTTACATTTCATTAGTTTATGTTGGCTTATCTATTAGTCAATAAAATATTTTTTATGCTTTACTATTTGATAAATTTATAAATCTAAATTATTTTTTTAATCTATCTTTATTTAATAATTACTTTTACTTAAATATTATCCGCACATGCAAAAACTAATACTAGTTATCAATAAACAACACATCTTATACTTTGACTAGTACAAGACAGTTTTATGACATTTGAACTAGGAGACCTAGGTCCAAATAATTTTGAGAAGCTTAATCAACATAAATTATTTACATAAAATAAAAACAACCACATATAAATATTAGAACTCATTAGATAACGAGTACTTAATATATATTCTTATTAACTAGTTTAAAGAGATATGAAAAACATGTCTTAACAGGATTCTTGTAAATAAAAGGATAACACCTTTAAAAAATTTATTTTTGCGTAAGTCAAATGATATCACATAAATCAGGACGGATAGGTTACTCAATTTTTAGAATTTTAGATCAAATTATAGAGGTTGGGCTTTTTGACAGAAGTCATTGGCTGTTTTTTTCAGAAGACTCGTTTGGTGTTTGGTATAAAGAATAAATAGTTTCGAGATAAAATGAAAAATTATTTTATTTCATGTTTGATTTGAGGTATTAGTTAGTACCCGGATCGTTTATCCCTCCATTTACACTATAGTATTGGGATAAGCTATCTCATATATATGGTGGAATAACTAATTTCGAGATTAATTATTTTCCAACCAAACGAGCCCTCAGTGTAATAGAAGATGAGATTGTACATGTGTGGGGTGTTGCACGTTACTCTGTCAGAGGTTCGCCGGCGGCCAAAGTGGACGGCTGTTCCCAGTAGGACCACCTTTCTTTGTCATTGTAGAATTTGTTAGTTCCCAGTTACACCTACCATTATGAACTTCATGATCATGTCTGTCTGTCTTCTTTTGGAAATTAAATGTGCATATATCGGAGATAAAATTAAATAAACAGTATTCAAATCGTCAGCTTTTATGGAGTGGATAAAAAGATAGGATACAAACACTTGAAAAACATGTAATGAAAGAAAATTGCTAAATCTCTACGGAGTGTAGTAACATAACTATGCAAATTAGAAAGTAAAACTAACAATCACCCATTGATCTACATATGTTATCAATGTAAATATTTGACTATCAATAAATGTTGTAGCTGTTAAAATCTGGCGGACCAATAAACACTACAAATAAGTGACACTAACTGGCCATGAATCCCATCCCTGTGCTAAAAATCAGACAATTTCGATAATGAAAAGAACTCTAATGAATTAATCTTTTGAAGAGCTACAAAAAGATTACCTCCCAGCAGTACGTCTCTGTGCTTACAGAGGAAAAGAGAGGCCATTAGAGGCTTAGAGCTGACTTTGACATCAAGCCCACAAAATGCTACTAATACTGGCATCACCTATCAATATCACACACTCAAAATCACCGAAAAATTAGGCAGAAAAGCTTCTCATTCGCGTTCAAAGGATAATGTACCCTCCTATAATGGAAACCTTGATCCTATCTAAGAACATAAACATGAACAATCGCTTGAGACACTGATCTCTTAATTGAATTAAGATTTCCACCTTTCATGAGGAAAAGGAAAATGCACAAGGGAGCTGTAAAGTAGCAAAGCTAAAGTAAAAAACTTTATGTTGGTTAAAGCCAGAAGAGGACTCATTCACATTAGGTCGTGGATCAGTTCATCGACAAGAGATGAAAGGATCCCCTGCTCAATGTCAACACCCTCTTCGAAGGCTTCAAAGCTAAAATCGGTCCACTTCCCATGTTGTGTGCTCATATCTTTGTCAACAACCTCATCCACCATCAACTCTTCCATGCTTGTCCAGCCAGCAATCTCTCTATACACTTCTTCTGCCAACCATTCCTTCCTTTGCACCAACACTGTCCACTTCGCCCAAGCTTCAAAACTTCCACCAGAACTTTGTTTACATCTGAATTCCAGACATTCAACCACCGAATCAAACAAAACTCTTCTCCTAATCTTCAACTGCTCTTCTGCATTTTTATTAGTTCGAGTCTTCTGATTCTCCAGCTGGTCAAAGAGATCGAGAGCAATAATACTCTGAGCCTCACCCAGCACAAAATCTTCCGACACCAAGTCTGAACTTCTAATTATATCTCTAATATATCTAAACTCCCAGAAAGGTAATTCATCAAAATTTGTGGAAATCAATGTAGTAGTTGAATATTTTCCACCTGCGTCAGCAAGAGAAAAGGAAGAGGCTGAATCCAATAACTCTGCATCACCTTCCACCAAATGGGTCCTCATGCAGGTTTTCCAATTCATCATTTCCTGAGATCCATCAGAAAGATGATACTTGCTCCCTGAATCATAAGTTTCATCAGTCAGGATTTAATTGATATTTTTTTCAGGAGGGGAATGGAAATATGCTGATAATGGACAACATTCAGTTCTTGCCCCAATGAAATGACTCGACAACATCTTTAGAGTCCAAAAGCAATTACTTTACTGATCTTGCAAAAAAGAATATAACTCATTTTAATGAATAACAGAATAAGTTTTGAGGTTAAAGTGCGCCCTTTGCAGTCTTATGATTTTCAATTAAACCTTATGAAATGCCTTCTATTCTTCAAATATCTACAAGATAAACTACCTTATTCATGTAATTAATTTGTTGGAGAAAATGCTATGTAACCAAATTAGAGAATCATGACTAATGTATATTTCCAGAATCACTGATCAAAAAAATATTTACAAAATTAAGTCATTTTGATCTGGAGAACTCCACTCTTACAATGATGTAGTCAACATGGGTGTAGAAATTTAACAAAACAGTGCACACCTAACAGAACTCATAAGGTCTACATACAGAGGAAGGGAACAAGGTAGAGCCAGAAGAATCAGAAAATGCGTACTACTCAAGGAAATTGCTAAATAAAATGCTAATTCTTGAGTAAGGAAACTTTTCCACAACTAAACCAGCCTCTTTGAAGTACAGAAGAAAGCTCTACTTTTACGTTAGGAAATATCCAAACAAAAGTTAAGAGTGAGAGCTTGAATCCATAAATACTACGTAACCCAAGGTAATTCCAAACTTCCAACATCTAAGACCTTTAGTTTTTTCATGATTTGAATGTATTCAGTTTCCACTTTCACATTCATCTATCTTGGTTTTAATCTTTCGACTCTAAAACTGCAGGGATCAGAATAGGAGCTTCAAATCACAGAGTAGAGGAAAATAGTTGAATATAGCTAGTGGTGCAAATCATCTATTCAGCCAACCCCAGATTCTTTTCCATTTAACTAGGCAATGTTCATTAAAGAAATAGGACAAGTGATCCCACCTGAAGAGCAGGAAGATAAATTTTTATCTACGGAAAAAGAGAACTTTTTGCAACATTTGCCTGATCATGTGATTATCAAACACAAGATGGGATGAGAAAAAAAATATAAAATTATCTTATCCCACATTATCACTCTAATAAATGTTACTTTATCCCTACTGTTGTTTCCCAAAATGTTTTTCCTCTTTCCCATTTTTATCCATCTATCAAGCTTGGGGCATTTAACTTAAGTCGCAAAGTTTCTAATTTTTTGATTAAAATATAATTCTAACCCATAAAGAAAAAGATTAAAATATAACTCGGAATGCCTTATTATAGAAAGTCAAACCAACACACAGAATTAAAAATTTTGCCTTAAAAAATATGGATTATGGCCTTGACGTATTATAGTTTAGAAGTTAAAGCAAAGTGCCCATTCTGTGCACATACACTTTTATATTACAAATCCTTTCTTAAATTCAGCAAAATTATCAAATGGGCTTCCTTGCTCTTTTGATCATTAATTCGGGCTCTTTTTTTTCACTTTCATGCACATATATTGAGAGAAATATATTGGACACAAGAGTGAGAAGTACCACCAAAAGTTTTGAGGGACAAATGATAAATGCTTTCAGCTAGGCCCATAATATACATGACTACAACAATCCGGTCCTTCAACAAATGAATCATCACAATCTTAATAGGAGGGAAAACTAAAGATCAGATTATTACCATCAGTAGTTAGACTTCTGTAGCTATCCAAGGAGTTGCAGCTGCCTCCTGATGTAGAAGGTTCCAAACTTGAAGCCAGACTAGAACATGGTAAACTAAATTCTCTTTCACACGTAAAGCTGCAGGCAGTTTTAGAATTTTCTACCTTTATTTGACCCTGAAATTGATGCATATAAGATTAGCCTGATTTATATGTAATCTCCTAAATGATACATAACTTTGAAATCTTCTATTTCTTTTCATTGAGGAACATCATACACTGACAAAGATGTGGTGTGCCATAGCAGTACTTTCAATGCAAAAAATCTGTCAAGGTTCAAAACCAATTAATAGCTCCAACCACATGTCAAAGAGTTCCTTATGCATATGATCATCATCTACATTCAGATTTCTCATTGCTTTACCTGTTCCTCTTTTTTATCCGGGATTTGTTTGGGGGTGGGTTGGTGTGTTAGTCATAAAAATGGCACTTTGAAGGTAAGGGGATTTCATAAATACCTGCCGTATCTGAGTTGCAGTAAGCCAGAGGTCATCAACAGAAGAGTGACCATAGTCACCTGCTTTTTCATGAAGCAAATCAACTTGAAGTCTCTTCCCATGTGATATGGACACACTATCTTCAAAAGTATTGGCAGATATAGAGGCCGTCCCTTTTTTGATGAGATCTTCAGAAGATGGTCCAACTTTAGAAGTTAATTCTTTAAGCTTTTGTTCTAAGAGCATACCTAAATCATCACCACCAACTGCATTCGGACCTAAAGAAGATATCGTTGATGTTCTTGAATCAGACTGATCATCATCAGAACCTGGAAAGAGAGACAGAGAATTTTTCCTTTCCAAAACATGTCTTGATGAAGTGGAGCTCGGCATTGGTTTTTTGATGGGTGAGGTAAAAGTAAATGACACTACATCACTCCCATTTTTCCTGTCAGCTGTATCCCAAGTGGAGCATCCTTCAACAGTTAAATTACATTTTATAGACCTCTCGTCCTTACTCTTTATTATATTGTCCACACCACATCCATCAGAGCCAACATCTCCATTGACTAGCTGTTTCTTTTCGTTGAAGGACCTCAGTCCGGAATCCCTAGACGATGAAGGATCCTTTCCAACATCAGTTCCTACAACACTTGCAGTTCCTGTAGCAGTTGTGGTATTTACAACAATTCTACTTACAGTCTTGGTTGACCTAGACATGTTGCCAGTAGACGATATTTTTTTCTCTTTGTGGTAGGGAGCTGAATTTTTCGAACTCTCTCCATCTTTATTAGATACAGCGTTCTGCTTCTGGTTGTTCTGCCTGAGCACATCAGATGGCTGGTTCAGTGAATTTTTCCTCTCCGCAGTTTTTACATTTGGCCGCCTCCTACCAGACTTGGACTCATTCTGTTCTCTCTGGTTCAATGGGTTCTTACTAGCAGTAGATGCCCTCCCCTCTCTTTTCTGAATATTGGTCTTTGCCTGAACTGCTAGTGAAACTGACTTCTCCTTCCCCTTACTTTGGGATACATCTCTTCTTGATACCTCAGAAGCCCTGAATTGACGTGTACTATCTGATTGAATCTGACCTCTTTCGGAGGGTTGTCTTCTGACATTTTTTACAGAATTTTGTTCCGTTGGCCTATGTGATGCTTCATAAATCCTAGACTGCCTCTGAGCAGCCTCCATTTTATCTCGTAAGTCCCGTATTCTTAAAGGGACAGAGGAAGACCCAGAAGATTGCACCTTCTCTCTGGTTGCAGGTCGAGGACTTTGCTCATATATTTTGGCAGCTGCCTCTATTATGTAAGCTGCATTCTTAGGAGGGATGAACCCAGGACTCTTGATAGGAGATAACAATCTGTGTTGCGTAACTGGAATAGGCTTAGCTGATTTTGGAGGCAATACCTCACTTTGAAACCTCTCAATGGGACGGCTCTGCACCTTCTGCAGCCTTATTTCAACAGGGTTTCTCTTAAATCCATCCAGTTTATTTCGCATATTACCATCGACTATCATATGATGTTCATTCGGAAAATCAGCTATAAAACTAAGATATGGAGAATCTCTGAACGAGTGACAATCAGATGAGTTAAAGTAGGGATCAGACTCTTTTGAAGTTGGCAACGAATCCAATCCCATGAGACGTGCAACAACCCCAGGTGCTTTTTGACTATAACCTTCATCCTCGGCTACAGATGAAGCACTACAGAAATCATAGTTCTGCTTGGAGTTGGAACCAGGACCATAGTCATGAGCCTTCAATAACATGTACAGAAGATTTATCACAAAGACAAACCAAAAGATATATCTTGCATTATTTGACAGGAGAAAGCAGCGCAATGTAAAAAGAAGTTACCTGCTGAAGTCTTAAATTGGCTGATCCATTGGCATTTTCTTTCCCATGTTTAGAGTTTTCTACAGCTACAATACAGGAATATGGGATAGCAAAATATTCATCAATAAGCATCAGTCACAAGAAAAGTGGCCTTCAACTGCCAACAGGAAAGGAGAAAAAGAGTTACCAGGTAGTTCAGACTTGTTAGAGAAAAGTTTCTTCCGGGACTTGCTATTCCAATCAAATAACTGAAGAAAACCTCCCTTCGAACTTCGCTTTTCAACCTCCATTTCCTCACTTAAGTAGCCAAGTACTCCATGTAGATGTATCAGCAAACAAAATCAGACAAAACACATCTGCTCTCAAGAATGGAAAATTTTTAAGCATCAGGACCCAGATATGCTACAAAGAACGAAGAAACAAGTAATCAGACGAAACAAAGACTTTGCACAACTTCCATTTAAGAGTGAGTTTAGAATGGAGAACAAATTGTATACGGTGAAAAAAGGGTACACTTATAGTATCGTTGTACTTTGGGAGTACTAAAAGTTGACATCCGTGTCTAAATGTTGATAACTGTTGTAGTTAAACGATATGAGATGTTGTTTGGTTTATGGTTTAGTTAGACATGAACTATGTCAGATGCTTGTTTATGCGATAAATAATAATGTTGGAATCGATATCCAATGCTTTAGTCTAGTGTCAATAGTGCAACACATAATGTGCGGGTTGGACGCGTGTTTACGGGCTGGAGCCTTACCATAGGCAAAAGCCTGGTATTCAAGTGGAAAAGGATAGAAGAGCGAACCCTTATCAATCAAGATTCGAACTGTGCGCCACTGGCCCTTGATGATTTCTCAATTGTCAAGAGATAATAAAGCAGGAATGATCATGCGATGAATAATAATACTGAACAATAAACAGGGATCGTTATGTAGGAACTGTCTACTTTTAAGGACATTTTTACCATCAAATACTCTTATCCATGTATTACTAATAACATGTACTATTATTTTTCGTACTATTATTTTTCCACATTACATCCCATGTAAATTAACACACAAATTCTCGTATAATTTATACATGTATTGGTCAACACTATGCAAGTAATACCAAATTCTATACCACCATCAGAACAGCGTTGTCCCATCAAACCAAAAAAACCTCTAAGGGGACATTTAGTATGGGCGATAGGATAAACAAAGTGATCCCATGAAAGAGTTACCCCACCACATATATAATGTATCCCGTTATTATAACATAAATGGTAGGATAAATAATTCTAAGACTAAATAATACCTCTAACCACAACATTTTATCCTGGGATTATTATCCCTTATGCCTCATACCATACAATCCAACAACAACAACATACTCAGTGGAGGAAGTCATTTCCTCTTTTCTAATAGTGGTGGAAGTCATTTCCTCTTTTCTGGAGGAAAAAAAATTTCCACAACACAAGGAATCAAAATGCTGAATATGGATTATGATTTCACAGTATAAAAACCATTATCCTTCATACCAAACACACACACAGCATTTCAAAGAAACCAGCTAAAAGATGCAATTTTTTGCAAAAGCTAACCAGCATTAAATCATTTCAGCAAATGGAAGCTTCTAGAAGATCCCACACCATTAAACCCAAATACGCAAAAAGCATTTTGTTAAACACACTCAAATCTCGAGCTGGACACAAACAAGATCAATTCAAATAAAATTAGAGCACAAACATTAACAAGGGCAATTTGTATCTTGAAAAAACTCACCAATGAACCTTACATTCTGTACACCATCAAAGAAGATTCAGAAAGTAAGATCTGAAGTGTGGTGGTCTAGGGTTTATTCAAATAATAAATAAAAAGAAATTGATGGAGGATGTAGGAGAAAGAGTGAAGGGGGAGCTGGGTAACAGTAACAAATGAGAGAGGAAAATGCAAAGTGCTACTGTGTGTGTGTGTGTGTGAGAGAGAGAGAGAGAGAGAGAGAGAGAGGGGAGTGGATTTGAAATTAAAGGGAATGGAGAGAGAGAGAGAGAGAGAGAGAGAGAGAGAGAGAGAGAGAGAGTGAAGAGTTTAAAGAAAACTGCGAATAAAATGTGACAGGGAAGAGACAAAGTCCCTCACCGTTGCAATTTCTCTTTTTTGACGACTCCAATTCAATTATTTCACCTCTTTTTTAATCTCATAATTGGAGTGAAAATTATTTTATTTTTCTATTTTACTTTAAAAATCAAATTTTCTTCAACTTTGAGCAATAATCAAGCTCCAATATAATAAATTTTTAATAAGAACATAAATATTATCTTTTAAGTGAAAAAAATTAGAAATAGTAATTAAGTATATTACTACATTTATAAGGTCTAAATTGAACAAAGTTTTTGCGTTGTTGATTAGATTAATTTATATACATATGGAGAAACAAACCTTCCATGCATATAGCTTTAAGAATCTTGTGAATAGAATTTGAGTCAAAGTAAATGAAAATAGAGAATTTAACGTAGCATGCATCTTAACTTATCATATTTATATAAATACATATCCTTGCAATATAATTACAAAAATTTCAACTAATTATGGAAGCTAATTGTGTATCTCGACAGATCCAAAATTGAAAAATTATATCGGGAACTAGTTATATATCTTTATAAAGAAAAATATATCTTCATTAGATGTATTGAGAGTTAATTATATATCTCGACAAATCCGAAATTGAAATTTTCAGTAATTATGCAAAACGTCAAAATTTTCTGTAATCAAATTCTAAATTGTTCGGGATTTATGTTGTTTACCCTTAAATTTATCTATTAATAGGGTTAGCATATACAATATTTATACATTAATTATGCATATTACATAAATATCATACTTAAATATAAAATGTATACAATACTGACTATTTGGTAATCTAGGTCATTCAAAAGTATTGAACTAAAAAATCAACTAATGCAATATAAAAAGAGTTGTCTTATTATTATTTTCTTCTCCTTTATACTCCATTTTCCTAGTGGGGTTATTTTAATTATCTTTCATTTTATTAGAGAGAGGGGAAAAGGGAGTATTTGTTAAATTGTTTTTATGGTTTGTTGGACTTGGAGCCAACAAGGTGCAACAAAAGATGAGCATTGGGAGTAAACTTTTTCTGTTTTTGAGAGGATACAATATCTAAAAGAAAATATGACTTCAATAACTCCAACGTATTTGCTTTCATTCAATTTGACTTTTCTAACCTAATTGCCATGTAGTACTATTTTCTAATATTAATATATTAAAAATAGAATATTGGTGGAGTTACTTTCAATTTTTCAAATAGTATTCCTTGAGGTCCTTTATTAAATATTTTGTCATGTGAATTTGTTAAATGTTTGATGTTTCAGAAGAATAAGAACTTATTAGTAATTACTTTTGCAGGGAGAGGTACAAATCTATCTTGTATTATTTGAAATTATTTAATTTGATTTATTTATATTCTTATTGATAATAGATCATTTTGAATTTATATCCTATTAATGTAACAAAGCTTCAAATTTTTTGGACTTCGAGTTTTCAATGCTCCCCCAACCTACCTACCTCCTCAAAAAAAAAAAAAAAAAAAAAAAAAGATGAAGAAGACTACTTTGATCTCAATTTTTTTCAACTATAGTTCTAAATTGTCATTATGTTATTGTCACATTTAAAAAAGTTTAATTTTGGATAGTGTAAGGACTAATTTAATTAAAAATTATACAAATACACAACTTATGTTTCAATATCACAAAAAATCTCAACTCCCTAAATATATTACAAAAATTTCAACATATACTCAGAATGTTATGTATATGTGGCTATGTTATGTATATTAATAGGGAGAGAGAGTAAAGTAATTAAAAAAGTGGAAAAAGGAATAATTTCTTCCAAAAGAATTAGTATTTATGTTATTTATACCACATTTAACCCATTTACAGACCTCAATTTTTGATAATATGAGGGAAATTTTGACCCATATCCTATCTTTCTTCTTCTTCCTTTTTTTCTCTCTCTAGAATTGGCACTTAATGTACCAATTAGTGGAGTTTTAATTAAGTGACATATTTGTGGAAAGCAAAATAGTAGTTGCTACAAATACTCGTCGTATGGTTTGAAAATGGTTATCTCGGGATAACTAATTATTCCAAGATAAAATAAAAGAACACATTTTCCTTTATTTGGTTGGAGGGATTAATCCAACCCGAGATAATTTATCCCACCATTTTTCCCTTAATTCCGGGATAACTTATCCCAAGTTATCCTGGATAATCCCGAAATAACTAATCCCGGTATTAGTTATCCCGGGATAACCATTTTCAAACCAAACGACACCCAGATTTAAGACACAAACTGTTTCAAGTAATGTGTAAAAGCCTTAAATAGATAGTAATATTAAGGCAAAATGATCTTCTGAATCCTTGTACTATGTCGGTTTTGTAAGTTGGACACTTCTACTTGCATGTTTGTCATTTGGATCCTTGAATCCATTGAAAACCAATATTTTGCACCCTTTGACCTTTGACTTTGCCTATGTGGCATTGAAATGATGACTAGGACAAAGAGAGTGTAGTCACTCGCCTGTGTGCGAGTGGGGGTCAATTTTTAGCCAATTTTATATTAAAATAATTTAAAACATAAATAAAAATAATATTATTTTTTTTAAAAAAAAAGGGTTCCTTTTCCCCTACATCGTTTTAATTTTAAAATAATTTTTAAATTTTTTTAAAAATATATTTTTTTCCCTCCCCAGCCCGTCCCTACTCCCACACCCCACCAATCCCCGTGCCACCCCCACCCCCAGCCCCTTTTAACCCCCCACCCCACCCCACCCCAACACCCGTCCAGCCCCCTTCACCCCACCAATCCCCGTGCCACCCCAGCCCCCATACCCCTCCCAGCCCCTTCCCCACCCTCGTCGCATCCTCATCCCCACCCCAGCCTCGTCCCCAGCCCCGTCCCAACCCCTCTCAGCCCCATCTCCACCCCACCCCCAACCCCTTTCAGCCCCCATACCCTACCCCTAACACTCTTCTAACCCCTCCTCCCCACCTTACCCCCAGCCCCCATACCCGTCCCATCCCCATCCCCATCCCCACCCCAGCCTCGTCCCCAGCCCCCACACCCCTCTCAGCCTCGTCTCCACCCCACCTCACCTCCAGCCCCTTCCAGCCCCCATACCCCACCCCAACACTCTTCTAGCCCCTCTTCCCCACCTTACCCCCATCCCCCATACCCGTCCCATCCCCATCCCCACCCCAGCCTCGTCCCCAGCCCCCCCACCTGTAACAGCCTAGGCTCACCGGCGCATGCGAAATTATCCGCTTTGGAGCCTCGGCCCCTCACGGTTTTAAAACGCATCACATACGTGGAAGGTATCCATGCACCTATAAGGCACACTTCGATCCCCTTCACTACCGATGTGGGATTTGCCTAAGTGAATGCAGGCGTTACGTATCGCCGTCCCTACACTCACCCCCCGTAGGGACTCAGCGTCCTCGCTGAGGTTTGCCCCACCACCGGCACCGGCGCTGGCTCTGATACCAACTGTAACAGCCCAGGCCACCGGCGCATGCGAAATTGTCCGCTTTGTCCAAGCGTTACGTATCGTCGTCCCCAACCTCACGGATTTGTTCCACGGGCGCTACGTATCGCCGTCCCCGTGAACGCGTCACACATGTCAGAGTTACGCAGCGAACTGGGCCCTGGCACATGAGATATTGTCCGCTTTGGTCAGGCGTTACGTATCGCCTAAGTTAGGTATATATGAGGTTGACTATTGATTATTTTGAGATGGTTTCAAGTGTATAGTTTGATTATGTGTATAGGAATCAACCTTATTTATACCGGAATTTGCCCGTCGATGTTTCCATACGAAGGTTATTGAATAAGCTTTCCGACGATATAAAGATTTTCAAAAACGGATAAGTTTTGGATATAAGCGAGCACGTTCAAAACTATAAACCGGTGGCCGGGATGTGAACAGTAAATTTGCAGGAAAATTGCCAGTTTTTTGGGTCAACTTTGAACGATCATAACTCCCTCAATATAATGAACTGGGAGAGCTACGACATATCAAAAGAAAGATATTTGAGTCTTCTTTCTAATGAAATTGGTTTCATCCAAATCTAACATCTGAGTAAGGAGTTATACTCGTTCTACTTCAGCCTCTCAAAACAGATTTTTGTGAACAGTAGATTAGCAGGAAAATACTGAGGCCTGCCAGTTTTTTAGGTCAACTTTGAACGATCATAAATCCTTCAATATAATGAACTGGGAGAGATACCATATATCAAAAGAAATATCTTTGAGTCTTCTTTCCAATGCAATTGGTTTCATCCAAATTCAACATCTTTGTAAGGAGTTATTCGCGTTTTACTTCAGCCTCTCAAAACAGATTTTTAGGGTCAACTTCAAACGATAATAACTCCTGTACAGGACGAACTGGGTGGTCTAATTTATATGAAATGAAATACCTTTGAATTATCTTTCCAATGATACCAATTTCACCCAAATCCGATATCGGAGCAAAGAGTTATGGTCTATCTACTTCAGCTTGTCAAAACGGTCCACCGGAGGACATATTTGACATTATTTAAATTTTAAAGGCACTTTGGTCATTTACTATGATATTATGGACGGAAATATGTGTATATGTACATGTATATGAGTTCAAAAACTCATATCCATCATCAATCATAGGAGAGAACAAACCCTAGCCAAATTTGACCTTCAAATTACTTGTGATTCAACCGTGGAAAGTCCAAATTGATTCCGTAGTTGTGTTCATCATCTCAAGGGCTTCGAGAAGCACCCCTTATTTGTGCCAACAGGACTTCAAAACCCAAAGGGCCATTCTATGGTAAGGATGTAAATTATGTTGGTGTTATTTATATGGATATGTATATATATATATATATATGCATGTGAGCATAAAAAGTATGTTATTTGATTGTTGTTGAAAGATGATTGAAAATGATGTTGGATCATTCTTGTGCATGGTTGGATTATGTTGAATTGTGAAGGGATGATGTGGTATTGATGATGTGGTATTGAAATGATGATTATATATATATATACACACATAAACCTATTGTTCAAGTTGGTTTTTGGAATGCTTTGCAAATATTGGTTGTATGGAATTATGGAAGAGAATTGTGGTGTTGGGTTGCTAATACTAGATGCCAAATATTTCATTGTAGATAAGTGATTTGTAAAGGCGGGAAGTTGTGTTGAATTGGTATCCGAATCTACAACGAGGTATGTAAAGCATACTCTAACGATGTTCTTTGGCATAAAAACACCAATGTTCCATCAAGTAAGATTCCGATGGTTATCCAAACACATGTATTGTTCTACATTACCAATGAAGTTGTTTCCATTCTATAAAGTGTCAAAATGTTTCATTGATATACCAAGAGGCTCCTATTTCATTGTTGTGATATTGATGATTCTGAAACATATTGTTGATGTACCAATGAGTCCTTATTACATCGTTATTGTATAGAAGGTCTATTACTTGATTCCTATTGATGTATCATTGTTCCAAAGGTACTATATTGGCATGAACACTAATGTAATAATCTCAAAGCTTTTGAACTAAGTTATTGGAAAAATCTTTTATGTGTTTATGGGTGGTATCCCAGGGGCATAAGCCTAGCATGGGTCGATCCCAATTGATATGTACTGGGGGCAGCCTAATGGTCACAGTACGGTACAATATTGATTATTGTTAGGTGGTTGGAGGTTCGGGAGGAGGAGGTAATGGCGAATAATAATTGTAAAGAATGAAATGAACGAATGTATACCGTTCCACAAATGTGTTTGAATTCAAGAACCCAATTCAGATTAATGATAATGTTCATGATCCTAAAAGTGTTTATGAAGTGTGGTTCACTTCTATTATGATTTATTCACATGTGTATGATTTTCTTGATCCCCCATATCACATATGATTATTTACAGCTTTACATACTCAGTACATATCTCGTACTGACGTCCCTTACGGGGGACCTGCATTCATGCCGCAGGCACAGGTACCTCAGCTCATACACCGCACCAGTAGGAGCCAGGTCATACAGCTACTGTTGGTGAGCTCCAGTTTACTTCGGAGCTTTCCGAGTCGGTTCCTTATATTTTGTTATTGTACAGGAGTCATATGTGGGCGGGGATTTGTCCCGACCCTAGTTATGTCATGTATATCCTAGAGGCTTTGTAGACAAGGAAGGGTAAAGTCATGGAAGTTTATATAGTGATGTTATATTCGTATATGGGGTGGCCCCGATGGCCAAGTATTATATATATATATATATATATATATATATTTGTGCGTGTTGTGCTGATACAGGTAATTAGACCCTTTTATATGCAGCAAAGTGCTGCCTAAATTTTTGGTGACATGTAAGTGAAAGTACAGGTATTTGAACGGGTTCTTCCGGGCCTTCTCGGCTTCGGGTGCCAGTCCGGCCCGATGGGATTTTGGGCCGTGACAAAAGTGGTATCAAAGCGGTTTGTCCTAGTGAGTCTACAAAGCCGTGTCTACGTAGAGTCTTGTTTATCGGTGTGTTATGCACCACATCTATAAACAGGAGGCTATGGACATTTAGGAATTGTTTCTTTTCTTCATGTCTTAGATCGTGCGATAGAGCTTATATTGTATATGAAGTCATAGTTGACCACTGAATCAGTTTGTTTCTCTTATTATAGTAATGATGCCGGTTACCAGAAGCAAGAATACCGGTAAGCAAGTAGATGTGGCTGCCGGAGAGGGGACTAGTAAGTCACCCACTATACCAACTAATCAAAGTGAGGCTCCAGCTGAGCATGCATCAGAAACTTCCCCCAGTCTAGAAGAAATAAGGGGGAGGAGAACTATATCCCCAGAGCCACCTATTAATGTTGTTGATCAAGATCTTAGAAATGCAGTGCAACTCTTGACTCGTATAGTTGCTGGGCAAGTCCAAGGGCAAGTCATTCCTGTCGCGGGTTCTAGCAGTACTGATAGGGCGGCTAGTCTTCGGATGCAAGATTTTCTTAAGATGGATCCGCCTACTTTTACCGGATCCGATCTTAACGAAGATCCGCAGGACTTTATTGATCAAATCCAAAGGGCCCTAGAGGTGATGCATGTATCGGGCAGAGAGACAGTGGAGTTAGCCGCGTATAGATTCAAAGGTGAGGCTATATATTGGTATGAAGACTGGAAACGGTCGAGGGGAATTGATGCACCCCCAACTACTTGGAAAGAGTTCAAAGAGGCATTTATTGATCATTATCTTCCATATGAAACTCGTCAGGCCGTGCGGATCAGTTCTTAAATCTTCGGCAGGGTAATACAAGTGTGAGGGAGTATAGTCTTCGATTTAATTCCTTGTCCAGATATGCTCCTAATGTTATAGCTACTATGGATGACAGAGTTCATCGGTATGTGAACAGATTGGATCCGTATTTGGTTAGGGATTGTACTATTGCTGCACTGAATAAAGATATGGATATAGCTAGGATCCAAGCATTTGCACAGAAAATGGAAGATCAGAGGCAGAGAAGAAGAACGCAGGAATTTGAAAGCGGATCTTCTAAGAGGTCCAGATCTACAGGGCAGTTTATGGCTCCAAAGGGAGGTTTTAGATCTCAATTTTCTGCTAGACCACCTAGGCCATTATTTTCTTATTCTGCAGCTAGTGCTCCACCACAGCATCAGGGGTTCAGAGGCAGTCAAATTGGGCAAAGAAGTGAGGGTCATAGTTCGCGATCAGTGGGTTATCATGGGCAAGGGAATATGATCCAACTGAGACATCCTCAAGAGCCATGCAATAAATGTGGAAGGAATCATATGGGCGCATATCGAATGGGAACATATGTTTGTTATTGGTGCGGTATGATGGGGCATACGATGAGAGAATGCCCACGAAGGGGCGCAGGTGGTGTAGCACGACCTTCGGGATCAGCTGTTGCATCATCGTCACCGGTATCTTATTCTGGTAGAGGCGCACGACCCGTGGGTCACGCTAGAAATGAAACAAGAGTCGCCAGTTCCAGCGGGACTCAGAATCGCACTTATGCTTTAGCGGATCGACAGAATCTAGAGGCTTCCCCAGATGTGGTTACGGGTACGTTGTCCATATTTCCATTTGATGTATATGCTCTAATTGATCCCGGTTCTACATTATCATATGTTACTCCTTTGGTTGCTGGAAAGTTCAAAAGAACCCCCGAATGTTAGATAAGCCGTTGGAAGTGTCTACCCCGGTTGGGGAATCTATTATTGCTAGAAGAGTTTATAAAGATTGTGTAGTAACTGTGTGTGGTCGAGACACGATGGCTAATCTCGTGGAACTATAAATGGTAGATTTTGATGTTATAATGGGTATGGATTGGTTGGCGTCTTGTTATGCCAAAATTGACTGTTGTACAAAAAAGATGTATTTACATTTTCCGAATGAAGCAGTTATTGAATGGCAAGGTAAGATCGGCGCACCAAGAGGTAGATTTATTTCTTATTTCAAAGCAAGAAAAATGATTTCCAAGGGATACCTATATCATTTAGTTAGAGTAAGGGATACAGAAGCGGAGCCACCAACTCTTCACGTTGTTCCGGTGGTAAATGAATTTCCTGATGTATTTCCTGAAGATCTTCTAGGTCTGCCTCCTGAACGAGAAGTAGAGTTTGGTATTGATGTAATACCAGGCACCCAACCAATCTCCATTCCTCCATATAGAATGGCCCCAACAGAATTGCGAGAATTGAAAGAGCAATTGAAAGATTTGCTTGAGAAGGGATTCATAAGGCCTAGTATGTCCCCCTAGGGAGCACCAGTGTTATTTGTGCGCAAAAAGGATGGCTCGCTGAGGATGTGTATTGATTATCGGCAATTGAATAAGGTGACTATTAAGAATAAATATCCTCTCCCAAGAATTGATGATTTATTTGATCAGTTACAGGGCGCCAAGTGCTTTTCTAAGATTGATTTGAGGTCAGGTTACCACCAAGTGAGGGTCAAAGAAAAAGATATACCCAAAACAGCTTTCCGAACAAGGTATGGTCATTATGAGTTTCTAGTTATGTCATTTGGGCTAACAAATGCACCTGCAACTTTTATGGATTTGATGAATAGGGTGTTTAAGCCATTCCTGGATGTATTTGTGATAGTTTTTATAGATGATATTCTAGTTTATTCTAGATCAGAAGAGGACCATGTCAATCACTTACGACTGACATTGTAGACTCTTCGTGATTGTAAGCTTTATGCAAAGTTCTCTAAATGTGAGTTTTGGTTAAAGTCGGTGGCATTTTTGGGTCATATTGTGTCTAGTGAAGGGATAAAGGTTGATGCTCAAAAGATAGAAGCTGTGAAGAACTGGCCAAGGCCCACAACGCCGAAGGAGATTCGTAGTTTTCTCGGGTTGGCCGGTTATTATAAGAGGTTTGTTAAAGACTTTTCTTCCATTTCAGCACCTTTAACCAAGCTAACGCATAAAGCATCCAAGTTCCAATGGAATGATACGTGTGAGGAGAGTTTCCAAGAATTAAAAAATAAGTTGACTTCTACACCTGTGTTGGTACTTCCAGAAGGTACAGAAGAGTATACAGTGTATTGTGATGCTTCTAGAATTGGTTTAGGATGTGTATTGATGCAGCATGGTAAGGTAATAACATATGCTTCTAGACAATTGCGGCCACATGAGAAAAATTATCCTACACACGATCTTGAGCTGGCAGCGGTTATCTTTGCTTTAAAAATATGGCGCCACTATTTATATGGGGTTCATGTTGATATATATACTGATCACAAGAGCTTACAATATATTTTCAGTCAGAAGGATCTAAATCTGAGGCAGCGAAGGTGGATGGAACTATTAAAAAATTATGATGTCGATATTTTGTATCATCCAGGGAAAGCGAATATAGTAGCTGATACGTTAAGTCGTAAGGCTATGATGATGCCTATAGAAAGGCAAGGGATGGTTAAAGATCTTCACCAGTTAGCTAGTTTGGGAGTTCGCCTTCTTGAAACTCCGGACAAAGAGCTTATCGTACATAATGCTGCGGAATCTTCATTAGTAGCTGAAGTGAAAGAGAAGCAATATGCAGATCCTATTTTATTACAGCTTAAGGAGAACGTTCAGAGTGGTGCAACCAAGGCATTTGAGCTTACGCGAAAAAGAGTACTTCAGTGCCAAAACCGATTGTGTGTGCCGGATGTAGACGGGCTAAGAAAGAAGATTATGACAGAGGCACATTTTTCAAGGTATTCCATTCATCCAGGATCAACTAAAATGTATCAAGATTTGAAAGATATGTATTGGTGGAATGACATGAAAAGGAACATCGCAGAATTTGTAGCTGAATGTCCAAATTGCCAACGAGTTAAAGTGGAACATCAAAAGCCCGGAGGCTATATGCAATGCATAGATCTTCCAACTTGGAAGGGGGACATGATCAACATGGATTTTGTTACAGGTTTGCCTCGTACAGCTCGTAAATTTGATTCTATATGGGTGATTGTGGATAGTCTTACTAAATCCGCACATTTCTTACCCGTTAAGACCACTTACACAATTGAAGAATATTCGAAGCTGTATGTTAAAGAAATAGTTCGATTACATGGAGTGCCAACTTCTATTATATCAGATCGGGGAACTCAATTTACTGCAAACTTTTGGAAGTCTTTCCAACGGAGTTTGGGAACACAAGTGAATTTGAGTACAACTTTTCACCCTCAGACGGATGGACAAGCAGAGCACACCATTCAAACACTTGAAGATATGCTATGAGCATGTGTTATAGATTTTAAAGGCAGCTGGGATGATCATTTACCTCTTATTGAGTTTGCCTACAATAATAGCTATCATTCAAGCATCAAAATGGCACCATATGAAGCTTTATATGGGAGGAAGTGTAGATCACCAATAGGATGGTTCGAAGTGGGTGAAACTCTTATGTTCGGACCGGATCTTGTGTATCAAGCCATAGAAAAAGTCAAGGTGATTCAGCAACGGTTGAAAACAGCCCAAAGTCGACACAAGTCATATGCGGATAGTAGAAGAAGAGGGCTAGAGTTTTCGTTAGGCGATTGGGTATTTTTGAAGGTATCGCCAATGAAAGGGGTGATGAGATTTGGCAAGAAAAGAAAGTTGAGTCCACGATATATAGGCCCGTATAGGATTATTCGAAGATGTGGGCAAGTTGCTTATGAATTAGAGCTACCCCAGGAACTCTCATCAGTGCATCCAGTATTTCATGTATCGATGCTTCGAAAGTGCATCGGAGATCCGACCCTTATTACTTCTACTGAAGATGTGCAAGTAACAGAAGATCTTACCTATGAGGAGATTCCTACTGCTATATTAGATCGTCAAGTTAAGAAGTTGAGAAATAAATAAGTAGCATCGGTGAAAGTACTTTGGAGAAATCAACAAAGGGAAGAGATTACATGGGAAGAGGAGGAAGCAATGAAATCGAAATACCCTTATTTGTTCAAAGGTGAAAAAGAAGTGCAAGGAGTGGAAATGGGACACTAACAAGTAAGTTTTTACATATGCATAACATCTATATGATGACGTGAATATCAATTATGAATTCGAACTTGTTTCGGCTAAATAACTACATTCACATTCGAGGACGAATGTCCTTAAGGGGGGAAGGATGTAACACCCCGTACTTAATTACGTGCATTAGCCATTGTTATATGTGTTGGAGTATATGTATTGATCCTAAGTAAGGTATATATGAGGTTAACTATTGATTATTTTGAGATGGTTTCAAGTGTATAGTTTGATTATGTGTATAGGAATCAACCTTATTTATACCGGAATTTGCCCGTCGATGTTTCCATACGAAGGTTATTGAATAAGATTTCCGACGATATAAAGATTTACAAAAACGGATAAGTTTCGGATATAAGCGAGCACGTTCAAAACTATAAAACGGTGGCCGGGATGTGAACAGTAAATTTGCAGGAAAATTGCCAGTTTTTTGGGTCAACTTTGAACGATCATAACTCCCTCAATATAATGAACTGGGAGAGCTACGACATATCAAAAGAAAGATCTTTGAGTCTTATTTCTAATGAAATTGGTTTCATCCAAATCCAACATCTGAGTAAGGAGTTATACTCGTTATACTTCAGCCTCTCAAAACAGATTTTTGTGAACAGTAAATTAGCAGGAAAATACTGAGGCCTGCCAATTTTTGGGTCAACTTTGAACGATCATAACTCCCTCAATATAATGAACTGAGCCACCACATATCAAAAGAAATATCTTTGAGTCTTCTTTCTAATGAAATTAGTTTCATCCAAATCCAACATCTGAGTAAGGAGTTATACTCGTTCTACTTCAGCCTCTCAAAACAGATTTTTGTGAACAGTAGATTAGCAGGAAAATACTGAGGCCTGCCAGTTTTTTAGGTCAACTTTGAACGATCATAACTCCCTCAATATAATGAACTGGGAGAGCAACCATATATCAAAAGAAAGATCTTTGAGTCTTCTTTCCAATTCAATTGGTTTCATCCAAATTCAAAATCTGTGTAAGGAGTTATACGCGTTTTACTTCAGCCTCTCAAAATAGATTTTTAGGGTCAACTTACAACGATCATAACTCTTTGTACAGGACGAACTGGGTGGCCTAATTTATATGAAATGAAAGACCTTTGAATTATCTTTCCAATGATACCAATTTCACCCAAATCCGATATCGGAGCAAAGAGTTATGGTCTATCTACTTCAGCTTGTCAAAACGGTCCACCGGAGGACATATTTGACATTATTTAAATTTTAAAGGCACTTTGGTCATTTCCTATGATATTATGGACAGAAATATGTGTATATGTACATGTATATGAGTTCTAAAACTCATATCCATCATCAATCATAGGAGAGAACAAACCCTAGCCAAATTTGACCTTCAAATTACTTGTGATTCAACCGTGGAAAGTCCAAATTGATTCCGTAGTTGTGTTCATCGTCTCAAGGGCTTCGAGAAGCACCCCTTATTTGTGCCAACAGGACTTCAAAACCCAAAGGGCCATTCTATGGTAAGGATGTAAATTATGTTGGTGTTATTTATATGGATATGTATATATATATATATATATATATATATATATGCATGTGAGCATAAGAAGTATGTTATTTGATTGTTGTTGAAAGATGATTGGAAATGATGTTGGATCATTCTTGTGCATGGTTGGATTGTGTTGAATTGTGAAGGGATGATGTGGTATTGATGATGTGGTAATGAAATGATGATTATATATACATATATACACATAAACCTATTGTTTAAGTTGGTTTTTGGAATGCTTTGCAAATATTGGTTGTATGGAATTATGGAAGAGAATTGTGGTGTTGGGTTGCTAATACTAGATGCCAAATATTTCATTGTAGATAAGTGATTTGTAAAGGCGGGAAGTTGTGTTGAATTGGTATCCGAATCTACAACGAGGTATGTAAAGCATACTCTAACGATGTTCTTTGGCATAAAAACACCAATGTTCCATCAAGTAAGATTCCGATGGTTATCCAAACACATGTATTGTTCTACATTACCAATGAAGTTGTTTCCATTCTATAAAGTGTCAAAATGTTTCATTGATATACCAAGAGGCTCCTATTTCATTGTTGTGATATTGATGATTCTGAAACATATTGTTGATGTACCAATGAGTCCTTATTACATCGTTATTGTATAGAAGGTCTATTACTTGATTCCTATTGATGTATCATTGTTCCAAAGGTATTATATTGGCATGAACACTAATGTAATAATCTCAAAGCTTTTGAACTAAGTTATTGGAAAAATCTTTTATGTGTTTATGGGTGGTATCCCAGGGGCATAAGCCTAGCATGGGTCGATCCCAATTGATATGTACTGGGGGCAGCCTAATGGTCACAGTACGGTACAGTATTGATTATTGTTAGGTGGTTGGAGGTTCGGAAGGAGGAGGTAATGACGAATAATAATTGTAAAGAATGAAATGAACGAATGTATACCGTTCCACAAATGTGTTTGAATCCAAGAACCCAATTCAGATTAATGATAATGTTCATGATCCTAAAAGTGTTTATGAAGTGTGGTTCACTTCTATTATGATTTATTCACATGTGTATGATTTTCTTGATCCCCCATATTACATATGATTATTTACAGCTTTACATACTCAGTACATATCTCGTACTGACGTCCCTTACGGGGGACCTGCATTCATGCTGCAGGCACAGGTACCTCAGCTCATACATCGCACCAGTAGGAGCCAGGTCATACAGCTACTGTTGGTGAGCTCCAGTTTACTTCGGAGCTTTCCGAGTCGGTTCCTTATATTTTGTTATTGTACAGGAGTCATATGTGGGCGGGGATTTGTCCCGACCCTAGTTATGTCATGTATATCCTAGAGGCTTTGTAGACAAGGAAGGGTAAAGTCATGGAAGTTTATATAGTGATGTTATATTCGTATATGGGGTGGCCCCGACGGCCAAGTATTATATATATATATATATATTTGTGCGTGTTGTGCTGATACAGGTAATTAGACCCTTTTATATGCAGCAAAGTGCTGCCTAAATTTTTGGTGACATGTAAGTGAAAGTACAGGTATTTGAACGGGTTCTCCCGGGCCTTCTCGGCTTCGGGTGCCAGTCCGGCCCGATGGGATTTTGGGCCGTGACACCACCTCTCCCATCCCCATCCCCATCCCCTTCCAGCCCCCATACCCCACCCCAACACTCTTCCAGCCCCCCCTCCCCAACCTTCACTTTTTATTTTTTATTTTAATTTTTTCTCAATTCAATTCTTTTCATTTTTTTTGAATTAAAATTTAAATTTGAAATATTTTTATTTTTTGGGGATTAAAATTTAAATTTGAATTGAAAGTGAGTGATAGTGAATATTGAAAAAAATTAGTGAATTTCGCTTGACAAAAAATAAATTTTTTGTGAATTTGTTAAATATATTCAAATTTAAAAATCAAAAATTTATTATGTTTGTATATATGAATTTATAGTTAAAAAATTAAATTAGTTGGAGAAGAATTTTAATTATTTGGAATGAATTTGATGTTTAATTTGTGAGCAAAAATAAAAACATGATTATTCAAATTTTTCTACAATTATAATTTTTTTTATTTAATTAAATTAATTTTAATATTTAATTTGTTATTTAGTATTTTAAAAATAACTTGGAATTTAATGTAATACTTTTTTTTTAAATAACGTGACAGATGTGGCAGCTGACGTGGGGAGAGTGCCAGAAGAGCATTTTGCCTAATAATAATAAGGGGAGTACTTAACAAACTAACCCAAATTTTAGTAATTGTGGGAATTATTTTCTCACAATTATTAAATTTTCATGTGGCAGGATGCATCATTGATAGGTCCCAAAATTAAAGGTCACTTAAATATTGCAGTGCAAAAATTTCAAAGTGTCCAACATGAGTTTGTCACATTCAAAACCAGCAAATGAGGTTTAGGGGGACCATCATATCATAGCCATGTGGAAATTACAACAGCGTAATGTATATTAACTCCTCTCACAATAAAATTACTTCCTTTTGTTTAATGCACGTTGTCTTATGATGTGAAAATAAAAGTATCCAATAAATAAGAACTTCTTAGAGGGAGCATTTTACTAGTCACGAATCTGAATTAGCGAGACAACAAAATTTGAATATATGAAGCATATAAAAAATAGTGACGTAATCTTAATTTGACGTGAGAAATTCAGTCTCTTTATTTATATTTTACAGCTATAAAAATTTGAATTCTCATTTTTTGACAAATTTTAAAATGAATAAACCTTGTGTTCCCATTTAAAATGTTGATTACAATAACTTGATTGATATTGACAAATTACAAGATAAGCATGGCTTGGATTTTAATTTTAAGGTATCAATGTCCTAGAATTAATTGGTAATTAACACGACAAGTGCTCCTTTACGACTATATATATATAAAAATGAAAAGGATTTGCGAAAGTATGGATGTGAATTAGTTAAAAAGATTCTAGAAATCTAAATGGCCGTTGGCTATACATGTTAAGATCTTAGATCCCAATTCCAATCATAATTCTATCTTAATTATCTTTCCTCTTTCCCTACCCTTCAACCCCTTTGACCTGGTTACTAATTTATATATATATATATATATATATTTTCAAAAAAATGAATATTTATATTCTCGACGCCAACTACCTTGAGATTTAGAAATAGTGATAAATTGTTGTGGTTGTTGCTTTTTTCTCAACTACAATATTAAGACAGATCCAAAATATGTAGTTAAAGAGTTAAAGAGTGTGAAGTTTTTATCGCAACCTATGTATAATTGAGTTCAAAATTTATTATTTCTACAAATTTAATAAGTGTTATAAAACAAGAAAGAATGGGAGAGTGATTCTTATTTCTTCTCTTGAGGGATGAGAGATCGTAAGATTGTCAATACAATGAACAAAACCCCTCTATTTATAGGAAAAATTTACTCCTAGTCTGAGTAAAAGACAGATGCTTCAAATCCTAATAGATTTCAAAGTTGATCTTGATAGATATTCACTATAATGTAAATACATTTATAACACTCCCCCTTGAATATCTAATTGGTAAATATTGTGCCTCGTTAAAACCTTACTAGAAAAAACCCAGTAGGAAAACAAATCTAGTGAAAGAAAAAGAGTACACGTCTTTAATAATACGCATTTCGGCTGCCTCATTAAAAATCTTACAAGGAAAACCAGTGGGACAAAACTCGTAAGGAAAAAAGAGTATAGCGCGTATTAACTCCCCCTAATGAGAACATCCTTGACCTTTGCATCTCGATCTTGTGCAGCATCTTCTTGAAAGTTGCAATTGGAGAAGATTTGGTGAATAAACCAGTCACATTTTCAGTTGAACGAATTTGTTGCACGTTAATATCATCATTCTTTTGTAGCTCATGTATGTAGTATGTAGCTCAATTTATATTGAACAGGCAACTTTATGAATGTCAAACGTAGGTTGACCATGAATGTACATGTGATCATCTTATTGATGCATCTTTTCAACATATCACATGATAGGTGAACGAGCCCTTATTGACCTTTTATAATTTTCAACTTTGAAGGGATCCAATCCTAATATTAGTTGGTCCAACCAACTTGTCATGAGAACAAACAACATAAACAATTCTTGAAGAGTCTTCTAGTTCTTTAATATATGCACATCTTCGAGATGTCACAATCGTTCATATCAATTTATGAACTTTTATTCTAGTAAACTCCAAGTTTACCATGACATGTACTTTTTCTTTAGTAAATTTCAGATTTACTATTACATGAATAAATTTCAGATTTATTACTTCAGAAGTAGATTTCAAAATTATTTAACCTCTTTCGGAGGTGAGTTGTGATACAATCACAATTAAGTGCATTTTTGCATTAATAAGTTTTTCATTCCCCAGGAATGGAATATAATCGTGCCTTGAGTCTATCAAATTATGATAGCTTATAACCTCTTTCAAGTTTTTGCTATTTCAGAAGCAAATCGAGGCATACATATAATGTAGAGAATTTTTCTCTAGCATATCTTATAATCATATACGCGTGTGAAAATATCATCACTTTTGATGATCATTATCATATTATCCCTCCACGTGTATATGCATTCAATCACTTGTCTTCTTTCAGACATATTATGCACCGCTACCACATACACCTCAAGAATGAAGTAAGTTGTCATATTTCAGACTTATCATATATTGCTACCACATTCACTTCATGGAATCGAGCATATTCAGTGGATCGAATGTCATGACTTTTCATCAAATACCCATTATTTTGTTTTAGCCATTATAATATATCAATATGGTGCATTGAGATTCAAACTCAACGTCTTATCCATATAAATGCGTCTTAGGCATAAATCGATGGGACTTGAACCCAACATATTATAATCACTTTTGATAATATTGTTCTTGAGGAATAAATTTAAACATAAATGGTTCCAAATCAATTATTTTTCCTCAAATCCAACAATAATTATATCATTAGTAGCAAAGAACAAATAACATAAGAAATTACTAAAACAAAACTCACATATTATTCCAAATTAATAATCAACAATAATAAGATCACATTATATGAATATCACCGGAATATGCAAACTGTGTAACTATGCTGCTCCTCGAGATTGATAAAGTAGAAATTAATAGTACATGGTTTGATTATAAGTTAGCCAACATAAATATATATTAACTAATAAAGTTACTCACGTATACTTTAAGACATGATGGTATTGATTAAAACTTGATATGCATTAACATTAGTGGACACTGATGGAGGCAGCAACATGAGATAATGAATCAATAGTTTCCCTTTACACAATTTGTAACTTTCTAACGGATCGGACACCCAAACATGAATCATACATACTTACTTGTAATCCTTATTTGGCAGAGTCTCGTGCTGATAACGTGTTATAAAATAAGAAAGAATAAAGAAGAAGAGCAGAGAATAGAGAGAGTGATTCTTATTTTTTACTCCTAGTCTGAGTAAAAGACAGATGCTTAAAATCTCAATAGATATCAAAGTTGATCTTGATAAACATTCACTATAATGTAAATACATTTATAACAATAAGTATTTTAATATGTATATAAAATTTAAATCAAAGCTATTAAGCTCAAACAAATTCTTAATAAGCAATTTAATTAGTTTATCGGATTTGAAATTTATTATTTTTACTTAACTAGCATAGTTTGATCGACCTTATATACAAAGTCTAATTAAAGCTTTTAGGTTCGGTTAAATCAATAGAGGTCGCCCCTACCACCATTCTTAGTTTCAACAAAAGCAACAGCAGATCTATTAAGCAAAGCTTTTTATGTTTTTCTATAATACCTTTTTCCTTTTTTTATTGTCTCATTTATAATTTTCTTTTGGAATAAACGCTTTAAAGGCTATCCTATCACCATTAAAAGCATTTTCTCTAAGAGGCCCATCAACAACTATTCCATAGTTAAGAGGAAGTTGATATGTGAGCTGGCAACATTTGAATCATCTGTCTATATTATTCTTTCTTTTATTAGTCATAGGAACTAGAGAGCAAAGTACCAAAATTAAGCGTCCACATGTATTTGGCTACTAAATCAACTAGATAATTGGCTTAATCATAGGTGCAATTGAGGAAAAAAACAAAATTGTATGAGCTCTTTTTCTTAGACCCCACGAATTACACGAATAATTCTTTGAATTTGATTTACGGAGTGAATATATATGAATTCAAAAGTACATATAACCGTCCAGCTGGTGCATGCACCAAAATAAATGTGTTTTTTTTGTATGAGATTTATTTCTAAACCATGGTTAATTTATATAATTCTTCAAATTTGGTACTTAACCATAGTAAATCAACATGATTTGTTGATTTGAAGTTGCAGTGGATACGAATAATTTGTTTGAGAACAATCAGGGTTTGATTACCCCTCACTGGGACCGTAATCATCATAAAACAACAGTGAGAAGGGTTTATTTATTTTGTTGTGTTATGAATGAGTGTGTATTTGTGTAGCAGAATGCACGCCCCATGTCTCGCAATAATATATGTTTTTTTTTGTTTTGTTTTTCATTCTATGTCCGATAACCGCAGCATTGGAGTTGGACTTATCCGAAATTGCAATGGGTAGAAATCATTCGGGGGTAGCATTCCCTACCAACGAGTTTCCATATTTAGGGCTCGAAATCGAGATATCTGATTAAGTGAGAAGCGGCTCTATCCACTGCGAGGCATTCTTTGATGGTGCAATAACATATGGTAACGTAAACTAGTATACAACTGTAAAGAAAATACATACTCTGCTACTTCATGAAAACTAGGAACTCTTTTAACAAGAAAATACATTCTTTCATTGATCCAAGAAACAGTATAGTCAACAAGAAAACTGGAGCTAGAGAAATAAATAAGGGACAAGAGTTACGTGAATGAGATTCAATAACAAGCCACCTTGCTAAGAGTTTAATTTAATGATACAAGGGGTTGTCATTTCCCACCACATATGAAACGGTTCCTAACAAAACTCATGCATTAAGGCTTCAAGGCAGATCATGAGGAACAACCCAAATATGTACTATTTGACTTTGATGAACAAGCATTCAATAAAGATAACCATCTCTCATTAATGTTGAGGTAACATGTACAATATCAGCTGCCAAAATCGCAACAACCACGTGTCCACATCCATTTAACTTTTTCTTTCTTCAAGCCGAGCATTTGATTTAGCTTTGGGTCAAAATAAGATGACTTTCACCTCTCCTTGGGCCATAAGAGCAGGACTGGCACTTCAAGATGCATCTTTTGCCTATTGAAGATGAGCACCTTGTTGTATGAGACGGCGACCATAGTACTAGTTAGTCAAAAATGAAACCTACCAAATTTACTTTATCAAAACTGAACCTGTAAGCAACAGCTGCTCAAACCTTTAGAAGTCACTATCTCCATTCAAGCTCACTGTGTTAAGGACTTGAGACAGTTGTCACATGGATTGGAACCATTCTTACAGGAATTTTGGTCAAAGGTCTCTCCAAAGTGTTCAAGTAACAATTTTCTACGGCATTCAGTCTGCAGATTTAAGGATAATGTGATGATTAAGTATACAACATAGAGATGATTCAAGAGACTGTCCAGTAACACGAGTTAGCCAGAACAATGAGGGCTCTGGAAGACACAGAAGCTCTATAGAATGTCAATTAACGCACCTTAAGTTCACAGTATTTCTGCATTTTTCGAGCTTGTTCCATGGCCCTCTTCAAGCTTTCCTTTTTATAGCCGTGCCCACTTCTTAGCATGCATACAACTCGACTGAAATCCTTCTTTTGGTATAATATGACACATGTAGCAGGAAGGCTGTCTCTTCCTGCCCTTCCAGCTTCCTGATAATAACTTTCAATAGATTTGGACATCGTATTGTGAACAACGAACCGCTGAAAACGTAGAAAACTATCAGTCACCTACCTTATTCCCTGAAATGTCAAACGGTGCACACAATGGAGCTTCTACATGAAAAGAACCCACTCCGATTATCACATCAAGAACCTTCATAGACGATTTAGAGCTTAAATGGCTAACCAAATCTGGAGAAAAATAATACATAATTGGTTTTAAAATCTTTCATTGCACCTCTATGGCTTGAGCCTTACATTCGATATTCTTTTTATATTTGTAGCAAGACCACTTATCAATGACATTTGAGTAAGAGT
Organism: Capsicum baccatum var. pendulum; assembly: GCA_030864225.1. Lineage (NCBI taxonomy): Eukaryota > Viridiplantae > Streptophyta > Magnoliopsida > Solanales > Solanaceae > Capsicum > Capsicum baccatum. The sequence continues at coordinate 268,525,875 of CM061557.1, forward strand.
CATATTTGCAACATCATGAGTCATCAAAGAGCTCATATTAAGGAAAAAAGCAGAGAAACATCATAGTCCACAAGTACTCACAACATCGGGTTTATCAATTCCCATTCCAAAAGCAATAGTTGCACAAACGATATCAACCTCCCCAGTGCGCCACCTCTTCTGAACTGCAACCCTCTGACGAGATGCTAAACCAGCATGATAGTATGCTGTTTTGATTTTGCACTTCTCATTCAAAAATTTTGAGACATTCACGCACTCACTTTTTGATAGGCAGTAAACAATTCCAGATAGATTCTTGAATCGATCCAATAATAGATTCCCTAGTTGCTTGAGTGGCTCTTTGCTCTTTCCGGTTACTTCATACTTTAAATTGGATCTATCAAAGCTGGTTTCAAGGACAAGGGCACGAGGAATTCTTAAAGCACTCAAGATATCCTGCAGGGTGCAGAAAATGTGAAAACCAAGAAATTAAACAGACCTCACAAAAGAACAAATTTAAGTAGGTGTCTTACTTGACGGACTGCGTGGGTTGCTGTGGCAGTTAATGCCATCACTGGAACATCTGGAAAATTTTGCTTAAGACATCCTAATACCCTATAATCTGGTCGAAAGTCATGTCCCCATTGGCTGAGAAACAGGTAAAAGAACAGATCAAATATACCTTAAATCAGCGAACCATTGACAATATGCCTATTATTTTTGTATTTCTTTCAGATCATTTGAAACAGGAATTGCATAATTTCCAACCATTTTCTTGATTCTTTTTACCAAACGTATAAGGACGCCCAAAACTATCTATTCAGAAAACATAAGGTTGATATAAACCACCAACAGCAAGAAGGGGATCTAGTTTCTTGATGGATTTCCTGTCCCATCATCTGATAAATCAGTTGTACGATCTTCTTTTGACCTCTTTTCCTCCAGCTTCAGTGATCTTTTGAACAGTTAAGATGATTTTAGAATAAGGGCATACCTCACACAGTGAGCCTCATCAATAACAAAACCAGCCAATTGTCCCTGAAATTAGTCCAGTAAAATTTTTATTTACTAACACCGTCCAGCAATATTCTGGACTTAAATAAGACAAATAATCACATGTGGTGTTTTATGCATACAAAAAAAAAAAAAAACTCACCTTTCGATGCATACATTTTAATGTTTCTTGAAATGACAAATTTCCAGCTATCCTCTCTGGAGTTACATAGAGGAGCTTGCAAGATGGTATATCTTTCCTAGAAGTAAGAAAAAAAGATGCAAATCCAGAATATGATGTTAGGTACAAACTATAGGAATTTTGGAACAGCATTACTAGAATTGCTACAACTTTTAATGAAAAGAATTCCGGATTTAGGGTAATACTTCATAAAGAAGCAAAGAAGTCAGATCACATAAAATTCTATTTCAGTGGACAAGCCCACTAGAATACTTGTAAAGCCTTCTAATAGGAAAATCATTTAATAGACGGGATAGTCAAGACTCGGCATTTGATCTGAAATTATGTCATTAGGTCAATCTTAACTGAAAACAAGTAACTTTTAAGGCATTCAGGATTTACTTCATAGCCAAAGGAAACGTGTGTGGAGGCATGAGGACAAAGACAAATAAAAAAAGATAAAATTGCCAGTCTCCCCATTTCTTCTTTATTTGCAAGAGCCATCTTCCAAGCTTCTCATACTTGCAGATATGAAAAGGAAGCAAGTTCTTTTTGTCTGGTGCCACAGGAAACAAAATGAGACATTGAAAATGTGATAAGTATTCCTGCCAGCACATGCATTCTAGGGCCTTGCACGACTATGCATATTATGGAGCATGGGTCATACGAGGACCATAAAACATGTTTTCTTCTGTGGCAGGCTCAAGAAGTATATCACTAGTCGTTCTCAGAAAATGTTATCCTGAAAGCCAATTAGTAAATAGTCCATAATTTAGAGCAAATAGGTGGATATGAAGATACACAAGTAAAGCCGTACCTTAATTCTTGTAGTACAGCTGCAGCTTGTGATGGATTTTGTTGCGAATTTAAAAAGGTTGCTGGTATCCCAAACTTGAGGTTAAGGGTGATTATCTGATCCTGAATTAGCGAAAGTAGGGGGGATACAACAATCATAACGCCAGGTTGAACAATCGCTGGAAGCTGCATACCAGGAAAGGAAAATAGAATTAGTGACAACATTAGACAGAGTCTTGACAGATTAATAGGATTTGATGGGTATTCTCGCTCATCCATGGTTTTTTCTCAAGCCAAAACTTGCTCCTAAGAAGTTGCTGTTATAATGTCCTAAAAGCCAACCTTGAATTAAAATATTGACAAAGTTGGAGAGCTTTAAGCAGTTGAAACCCATTTTTAAGCGCACACATGGAACCTACAGAATGTAGTAAGAGCAAAGCTTTCTCTGCGCTACTTTTTGTTTTAATGAGTGCTAACAAAAGTTTATTGAGAGAAAGGCTAATACATATTGTTTCTGTAAAGAAGTCAACCCATATAAAAGAAGCATACGATGGTAGAAATCCTTCCACAAAAATATAGTTTTTTGGTTAGTTGTCTTGTGGAGTAAAAAAATAGGAAAAAGTTCCAAAGAAGCATGAAGAATATGACAGGTACAAAAAAGCTGTGTCCCGTGTACTTTCTGGTGTAAGTGAAGGATAATTTGGTGCCTATGTGACTGGGCTAACTTTTTGCTAATGATGGTTGAGCAAACCGATTCTTTCGTGTATATGTTAACAGAAAAATGGCACATCTGATGAATTAAATATTATGATTTACCAAAAGAGAATTTAAGAACTTGATATGCACCAATAAGTATCTGTCACCACTTCTCCTAAAACAATCATTTTCTAATTTTTCCATTCATTGCACATCACATCCAAAGGTAAGTTGATGGGTGAGAGTAAAGTAAATCATGCCACATCCCAGGTCGAAAAAATTGCATACTTCAAGCAAGATATTATATGCTTTCTGAACATCCCTTAATAAAAACTTGCACATTTACCTTAAACATGATTTATGTGTCTGAGATAAACATAGTTTTATAACCTTTTGCAGCATGATTTGGTGAATAATAACTGATTTCTCATAAGGCAAGTGAGGACAAGATACCGTCAGCTTGTATTACTAAATGTGAGAACATAAACAACAGGAGCAGTTATGCAATATTCTCATCTTTTAGCAAATAAGTCTGCTACTTTATATGCATTGGACCTACGGTTCTAGCATTTCAAATAAATGGCTCAATATGAATCAAGAAGTTCCTACCAATCAAAAAAAAAAAAAAATATGAATCAAGAAGCTCCTGTGATCATCAGTCAAGACAATACTTAGGGAAAGGGTCAGCTGTATAGTAAAGAAAGGTACCTGGTAGCAAAGACTTTTACCACCTCCAGTTGGCATAAGAACGAAACAATCACGTTTTTGGAGACATGCTTGACAAGCTTGATGTTGTAATGGCCGAAAGGACCTGTTCCCAAATACTACCACATTTGCCAGTTCAATATTGTCCAACCTTTGCAACTCTTCATAACTAAGGGTTCTATCCCCATGATTTGATGCCAAGGTACAATCCCTTTCAGCGGTGACTGATGAAAATGAACTTTCAGTAACCACGCTTGTATAATCCTTTCAACAAGGGCAGAACCACAGTAGGAAGATTTCAGTCAGTACTAGATAAATTGAAAGAAGCAAGGTTCAGATAGAACAAGGTAAAGGGTGATCACATGTCAGATAACAGTAGATTATACAACCATTCATTTAGATCTCAGCTATTTGAAATAATTTACTGGATGATTCAACAGACCACTGTTCTAACGCAATGCTGCAGCACATTTCAAGGAAGCACTTCATTCAGAAAAATAAAAGACAAAGAAACTAAAACCAAAAGAAAAAAAGGAGCAACTGAAGACAGGTTGAACAAAATACATTATTTGCAGCCAAAAAGAAAGAAGATGACATCAATAGAAATGTTGCTACCCTAATAAATAAACAAAACAGTTGATAGAAAAGATCATAAGTCCAAAAAAGTACTACCATTGGTGTTGAGGTATGACACCCTGATTGTGGAGTCCTGCCTTGGTGGATTCTATCAGGATGAATCTTAGACGTAGAGGGGACATCCTCTTTGCTTGCAAAGCTAATATCCATCTCTTCACTGTCACTTGAAGAATCCAACACTACTGCTTTTGCACGCCTTTTCTGTTGGGGTGAATCCTCAATAACATGGACATAGGTGTCAGAATCCTCATCACAGTTGTCACGAGCATCCTTACCCAACATATCAGCTAGAGCTCCACATGCCTCTGTTTCAATGGCTTGCAAATCATCCCATTCCTCAGTGTCTTGCATAGATTCTGCCAGTGCCGCAAGAAAATCATCTCCGCAGTGCTCCACACTGATGAAATCTCGCCCATCATCACCTTCACAAGTGTTCCAATGAGAACTGTAAATAGCTCAAGCAACTACTCCTATATTAAAACCATGTAATCTAGTTTTTTTATAAAAGTATATCAATCAAGTACCCTTACATTCAGAAGTAGCTAGAATCACCTGTATGAATCTTTTCATAATTAGACTAGTTTTTCGCTAGGCATCAATTTATTACAACCCTCCTCCTACATTCGAACTTGTGACCAGCTATGTCTTGCCAAAACTTATATTAGACTGCGTGCTTTTATGTCTTAAATAACTTGTGTTTTTTCTCTTTGAGTTAATGATCAAAAACACACCTAAACTATCTCGATATTCGAGTTTCATACCTCAACTATCGGTGTGTGAGTTTACTACCTGAACTATCACCAACTATTTATGAAAACACGCCTCAACTATCAATTGTTTGCTTTTCCTACTTGAATATCATCATCATTCAGGTCGAAAAAGTGAACGACTGGCAGTTCAGAGGCATATGTTTGTGAATAGTTGATGATATAGCTCATATAAGAACCGCGCGCAACTTATAGTTCAGCCATGAAACTCAAAAAATCGAGATACTTTTAAACAATAAAATTGTACTAGTGCTGGATTTCTAGGGCAAGCAATGCGGAAATGGAGGGTTTACCGTAGAGCTCAACGAGGCGATTCAAGCACGTTTTAGCGGAGTCTTCATCAAATCCGAATTCGAGTGCTAAGCTTATAAGCTTAACTTTCTCTAACTCCAGATCTTCGTCCTGCATTTCTTCGGTGTCTCCAATCTTCGCCTTTCGCGGCCGCCGCAGCGGTTGCCGTCGTTGGTTTTCCCGCGCTTTCATTTTGCCTTTTTTTTTTCAGAATCAGTTTTTTTCTTTTTTTAAATGTATTCCGAAGTTTTATGCCGATGCTTTTATTGAAACGAGCAGACGCTGGGCTTACCCGTTTGCGTTGGGCTTGGAGTATCTATGATTCAGGCCCGTGAAAATTTCGAGTCAAATCAATCAATATAAACCCGAATCGATAATAAGGTTATTGGATCAATTTTTTGGGTTATTCATTTGTTGATTTTCGGTGTCCTATGATTATTAGATTATTGGTTCCCCTCTCAATTTAGTCACTTTCTTTAATGAGTTAATCAAGTCTGATAAGAAATTTTATTTTATTTTCCTACATACATTTATTGAAAAGTCGAAATACTTTTGAAATATATATATATAGCATGAGAAAATCTGTTAGAATTGATCACTTTTTGAAATAGTTCTTCTTCATTGTGAATTTATGAGATGATCAAACATGACTCTTTCTTCTATCAATGCAACTCAATGATGCTAATATTTAAAAAAGGCAAGATGTTAGTTTTATTAAGCACTATCATCATTGGTGTTCTCAGATAAACTTTCTACGAGAGCCGAGTGGTCCTAGTCGTAGTCGTAGTAGTACCTACACAATTACTAATTAAATTTTTTTCATTTGTTTTCCATATGATTTTCTCATTTTGGACATTTTAATTATTTGACTTTTATCTTCATGACTTCCTACCTTTATATTAGCAATAATAAAGTAAATAACAGACATATATATTCAAGATACACAACGTAAAATTTAAATTATATATATGACGTGACCATAAGAAAATAATACTCCATAGTTCATCCATAACTAAGCAGTTCCGTTTGTTATACCAGCCATTCCTAGCTTATCTACTCTCATAGTCAAATTTAATATAGTACGTGCCATAAGTTCTACACTTGCAGTACCCAATTTAAGGAGTAAATTCCCTAGGTGGTCACCCATGTTAGGGAAATTACCTACAAATATTATTTTTGCTTCATTTAGGACAACAATATCACTCAACTCTTTCTATTTTCCTTCAAATATACTTAACACCTCAAAAATCTTCTCTCTCCTACTTGAAATTCCATGTCATTAAAATTTCTTTCTTTTTTTGATAAATAGATCTATTTAACTTATCAAACTTATTTAACTAAAATTTTATCCTAATTCTTATTTTTAAAAATAATACACATGATATACTAATCATTAAAGATTAATTTAATTACATCAAAAGCTTGAATTATTTTATTTGATATGTACTTTTCAAAGTTTCTTTTATTTACTTATTTATTTCACCTTAAAACTCAAGTACTTATAAAAATTGGTACTCATTTAATTTTTTTATTATTTATTTTATATATTAAAATTTCTTAAAATGTAAAAAAAATAAAACGACAGATTTCATATTTTAGACATTAAATTTGTTATTTATATGAGAATAAAAGAATAAAATCTACTTTTTGGGATTATACAAAAGAATTTTTGGATTAATATAATCCAAAGATATTATATTTCCTTCAAATATAGAGTAATAGAGAATAAAAGAATATAATTTGTTATTTAAAAGTATTGATGACAAACCTACGATTTTTTTTCTACTAAACAAAATTCAATAATTTTTTTTTAATATGTATTATTACCTAAAAAATTTAATTTGGACATAGATTACTTGCAATTTTTCATGCAAGATAATTTTTGATAAATATATAGTGAAAAATGATTTTTTTTTTGCGAATTTTTTACAAGTAATTTTCCATAAATAAATCATTAAATCCGAAAGATAAGACATAAATTTAGAAAAAAAAATATTATTTTTAATTTAGTTTCTTCACTTTTTCCTGTGATCATTATATTTAGATTTTATTTTATTATACAATTAAACACTAATTTATATCCTCACTTCATTCTAAATCCATCAAAAGCAAAGAAGAATTTACAGAGTAATATTTTAAAAATCCATTTGTAATATTACTGAAGAAGGTATCATTTTGTTAATATTTCTTAAAAAGTTTAATTTGTTTCAAGACTACATAATTTTTTCTTTCCTTTAAAAAAGGTGATTTTATTTTCATATAAATAACAAACTTAATGTCTAAAATATGAAATCCATTGTTTTATTTCGTTTACATTTTAAGAATTTTTAGTATATAAAATAAACAACAGAAAAATTATTATACCAATTCGTATAAGTACTTGTATTTTAAGACTATTATTAAGTGGTGAAATAAATAAGTAAATAAAAGAAACTTTGAAGATTACATATCAAATAAAATAACTTAAGCTTTTGGTGTAATTAGATTAATCTTCAATTATCAATATATCATGTGTAATTGTTTTATAAAAAAGAATTAGAATAAAACTTTAATTAAATAAGTTTGATAAGTTATACATTTATCAAAAAAGAAAAAAGAAATTTTAATGACATGTCATTCCAAGTAGGAGAGAGAAAGATTTTGAGATGATAAGTATATTTTAAAGAAAAAAAAAAGTTGAATGATATTCTTGTACTAAATAAAACAAAAGTGATATTTATAGGCAATTACCAAAACATGAGTGATCATTCAGAAAATTTACTCCCAATTTAAGTGTTAAACTATTATGAAGTGAATATATCCCCCCTCCCTTTTTTTGTGATACATAGAAAAAAAAAATATATATATTTGCAATCTTTCAAAACAATACCGCATGAGAAGAAACTTCTTGGGACACATTTTTCCGTCTTACCAATTTTTTATCATACTTGTGTCCTACATCTGCAAAGAATCAACACATTAATTTACCTCTCTCAAGATGTATTTGATAGTTATCTTGTTGACATTTAGTAAGTATCACTGTTGAGAGGATGATGTCGATTGTCGAATGTCCTCGTCCTTGATAACAAATTAAAGACGGTCTGTTTACACACATCTACTTTATGGCAATCCGTCATCTTTGCTATATTTAGCCCCTTTTTATTCTCCACTGTATATTTCCCTTGCTTATGTATATTTTTTGTCTTCTTGAGCCAGGTCTGTTAGAAATAACTTGTCTAGTTTATTTGAGGTAGTGATATGAACTGTGTATATTTTACCCTCTCTAGACTTCACTTTGTGGGAATACACTGGGTATGTTGTTGTTGTTCCTCCCCCTCTCTAAAGTACTACAACACCAACATACACCGTAAAATCGTCGTAAGTGGAGTTTAGGGAGGTAGAGTATACATAGACCTTAGTACTCCCCGTGAAGGTAGCGAGTTTATTTCCGAAGTACCCTTGACTCAACCCCTATACAGAATTTGAAACACCCAGGAACAATAAATATGACTCAGTGGGTTTACATAAATTGGAAGAACAGTTACAAGAAAATGCTGAATCACGTTTAGCAACCAAATAATAACTCTCTATTCCGAAAAAATATGAAAAAAATCATCGGTAGGTAGGGCTATCTTAATAATTTGTATATTTCATTCATAGCCTTTAGATGCAGATTTTAAACTACACAACAAGCAAATGAATCATGAAATGATATATTCTTGATTTAACGCACCATAAAAACTTAAGAGTCTTACGATATCGATGAAAATCTCTGCACACAATAGACGTATGAATTTTCTAACCCCCTATCTAATTAAATAGAAAGAAAACAACAAAGGAATGACTAAATGTGAAAGAAAGGAACTAAAATTACACAGTTCAATCCATATTAATTTCACAGAAAAAATAACCAAAAGTAAAAAGAAGAAGAAGAAGATAGAAATCACAACCCCATGCATGCAAAGATGCATGAGAATTACATAAACGAAAAGCAAGCAAATTGTCTACATGATGCCTAGAAGCCATGAATGATTCTTGAGCAAGTATGTTTGAACCAACGATAACCATTCTTGAAAGATGCCTTAACTTTTCCTTCCATTGAATATAGCTTATATTTAGCCACCCTTTTCTTCCTTTTGAACTCTGGTGTTGAGTACCATGATCGACTCTCTTTTGTGTGATTTTTATTATAACTTGTCTTCGCGACTCGGTACTTGTTGTAAGATGGCCGCGTCATATCCATAGTATTGTTATTATTATTATTATCATTATGTTGTCCTCGAATGAAGTAGACGTTGTTAACTGCATAGGCTTTATCATCGATGATACCTATTCGTTGACCGCTATTCACATATCTCCGATGATCTAAGTTGAAATCTTCCATTTATTTCTTCGTCTTCCGTCTTTTTTCCTCCTTCTCTCTCTGAGTAATTTGGTTTTGCGGTAGAGAGATGGAGGAGAGAAGATTAAGGCTTTAGAAATGTTACGTCTATGGATATATACAAGAGTAGTCCAAGGGAGGGTGAAAATACATTAATTAGTTGGGTTTGGCTGATAACCGAAAGGGTAAAAAAAGTAAACTAATGTGCGTGATATCTAATATTAGTAGAGAGAATATATTTTGATTTGAAGGAGTGAAATTTAATCTTTGGATCTCCGGATTTACCTGTAGGCTTAAATTCTTAATCATCAATTTTTGAGGGCAAGTTTTATTGATTAGTTTTTCTAATTTAAGAGACCGGAAAATGACTATTTTGGGTAATTTTACCATAGAATTACAACTTTAACATGCATCCTAACAAAGTCTTGAAATTTTGGAAGATCGGGAAGACCAATTTGATTTTGCAACCCTTTACAAACTTGTTTTTCGTTTTTATATACAAGAGATTTGAAAAAAAAAATTAATATTTTTCTATTTAATTTGTAAGTGATCGCAAAAGAAAAGATCATTTCCATGTAATAGGGGCAGAGATATATACCGGATAACCCAAATCATTCATCAAATCGACCTACTCTTGTTAAAGTAAATACCATAGTTAAGACTTCTATTTAAAGGATACACAGAGATGTTATGCTATTGCCACCCCCTACACAGAAGCTAGAAACTGCAAATTAGTAATTGAAACTTTGTCCTTCTATATCTATATATTCACATAAACCTGCAACAGTTCTAAGTCTTTCAGCTGTAAATGTGTCTCTCGAAAGAAATACTTACATGGGATTAAAACTTGGTATAACTTTATTTCCTAGCTTTAAGTCTTAAGTTTGTTCAGTAAGCTCCTTAATCTCGACGCTTTGTGGAACTTTATCAGTTTTGGCCTTTCCCCTTTTAGCTTCTTTCTTGGACATCTTCGAATTATCAATGTGGGAAACCTGCAAAACACCCAGTAAAAGTTAACAGTGAGCATACACAATTATTGAGAGAAAGTACAAATACACAGCAAACAAACACCGAGCCTGACAAAAATAGACGTCTTAAAAGAGGAAAAAAACAAAGAAAACGAGATTCGTACAATGTGAGACTTCCACTCAATTTTGGAACGCTTATCCTGGTCACCAGCAGACTGTGTGTAGCCACGAACATGACGAAATATGTGAATAAGAACAGCAGCATCAAGAGCAGCATATTCTAGCTGCATAGCAGTACAAATAAGAGGTATTACTATCAATCTCTCTTACAGAGCCAAAAGCAATAATAATGCACAAGGACCAGATCATATCAATCACAAGGACAAAGCCACTAGCTTCTTAATCTCATTTCTTTAGAAAAATACAGCACTACACATACTACTAGTATAACTTTATATAGCAATCCACATACCAGATAGGCATGCGGGAAGCTATTCCACATACTAGCTCTACCCTTTATCTGTGATACTATAAAATGTTTTAACATTTAGTACATATACCTGAAGCTGAGTTAAAGGCCTTTGCTCCCAGTTGCTATTCCTTCTTGTTTTATTCAATCCGGTACCCAATATTTTCTGTATCCAGAAAGAAACCAAATAAAAGCAATAACTAAAATTCATTCATCGTTATTCTGCATATAGATAATTTATTGTATACCACTAAAATTTATCACACCTCTTTTCACTACAAAACCAACACGAACTTTTATCTGTATATAGATATTAGATTATACATGACGACAAAAAGGAGCGCAGAATACATGTACGAATTACCTTTGCCAGACCAGAGAGACCACCTCTTGGTTCTTTGAACACATTCTGGATATCGAGTAGCATGTCATAATGATTGAAGCACTGCAATTGGCCATAAGATTGAGCAAGCTGCTTCACATCACACTGGAAGTTGTAACCTGAAAATTACCCGATTATGACTGCAGAATTCGGTCTGCAAATATAGTATACATATTGAAAATATACTGGTATATCAAAGAAAAGCAGGAATGTGTTTACAAATATCTCATTATATCAGTGGGCTCCCTGATGGACACATAATGTCTGATATAAGTAGTGCAAAGATTGAAAACAAGCCCTGAAAATCAACTAGTTTTCTTTCTTGGAGCAGAAAAGGTGTAATGAAAGTATTAACAGGAAAACGCCCACAGATTAAAAGAATGTTACGTATCTCCCAACAAGACAATGTTCTCTCTTACCAAGCTTCAGTACTCTTGGAGAATGCAATATGCGGGTCAAGCAGTCGTCCAATACATCCGGAGCATCTTCGTATAACTTTATGAGATCAAGTATATAAACTTTGTTGTCTGAAGCAATCTGCATGATGGAAACCTGTCCCAGGGGGAAACAGAAAAGTATTATACTGTTACGCGTGCTCCCCAGAAGTCAGTTCATTTTAAATATATTCTCCATCATGCCCAACAATAAGCACAATCCATTCAAAGATTATAGATCTTATTTATTTCAAAATTAAGGGATAAATGGTTAGTGCACAAAAAGGCAACAATACCAGAAAAGCATATTACAAGAAAATGAGATAGATTGCACCGAAAAGCATTGAAAGGCTACTTAATAGACAAACCCCTTTGTTCATCACGAGAGACACAAAAAGCTAACATTCTCAAATACTTCCATATTAGCAAGGGTCTGTCAACCTCAGTTCAACGGAAGACTCGGAACCTTCTATCTAGACAAAATAAGGAGATGAATGAATCGCCTAATTATGTGCAATGCTTGATCCCAGAGAGCGTGAATTAACCAAAAAGGGCACCAGGATTAGCCCAGAACCTGCCCATGACCTATAAGTGATAATATCACAGAGCTTTATGATTAAATAATAGATCCAAACAAAAAGAAAAGAGAAGAAAATGGGATATACTCACATGCATTCTTCCTTTGTCATTTGAGGCGAATCCATGAAAAGTAAACTTATTACAAATATATAATTGGGGTTCTAGGCTTATTTTCTTATCAACCCTCTTCATAATGGAGAGAGAGAGATCTATACTGTTAACTCATTCTTCTGGGCTATTATCACCAGAGACGGGCAGGATGAGGCCATAGCTTTGGTCATGGAAGCAGATCTAGAGATCAAGAGCTCCTTATAAAGTTTCATGTTTCACATGGTTGCCAAAGAATCTGTTCTAACGCATGACAACCTACAGAAAAGAGGTATTTTGCTATGCAGTAGGTGCTACTTATGCGGAGGACATATAGAAAGCAACAAGCATCTTTTTCTTCACTGTTCCATTACAGATCAGATTTGGTAGCATTCCAAACAACACTGCTGATTTTTTGAGAAGCTGGATCAGGGCAGGTTTAAAGAAAAGAAAAATAAACACAATCACATCCAGAGGATAAAGGCCATCAGCAATGTTTTATTTTACTTCTGGTGTAGAATTGAACTTGTAAATGAAGTTGAAACTATTTTAGAGCTCCTAGAATCCCATAGATTTAGATAGGGTATACTTCTGTCTTCACACTTTTGGCACAATATACATAATTCCAGCACATTTTTAATGCTGTTTATGAATAAAAACTTTCCATTTCAACATCAACAAAAAGTACATATAGTGGACGGAGAGGAAGAGTCCAATATATTTCAGGGAAGAGTAACTACTCTGTTTTCTGTATTTTAGTTATGAAGGTATATATCAACATAAATATCTTCATTTTTCAGGATAGGTTAAGATAATTGTGGTGTAGTCCAAGACATTTCACCTTTCATATATTCAGATCCCTCTTCAGATTGTGAGAAACAAGGAAACACACATTTTATACCACCATCCCTTTAAGAACAAAAGAGTCGGACAACGAGGTCAGAAGAACTATTACTTATAAAAAGTAACTTTTATCCGAAAATCACCTTGTTAGGTGAGCTTCCCTTTTCGTAATTAGGCTTCCACTCACAGTCAATGCCCACAACTTTATATTCTTCAATGTGGCGTGTAGCATCAAGCAAGCCATTCGCTTCATCTACCCAGACTACTTCCTTTATTGACAATTCATCAAGCTGCAAGTATCGGTGTTTTGGAATACTTCCCTCAAGCTCTATAGAAGTAAGAAGAAAGTAGGAGTTAGACCAAAATCATCCACTTCTTTGTACCAAGAGAATCTCATCAAAGATTTAATTCAAGGGCCGCAGCAGGAGTAAGCACAGTCAAAGAGCAATCTTAGCAGACTCAAATTTCCTAAAGTTCACACTGATTCAACATTTATGCAGATTGGCACTTTTTGGAGAGGTCAGCAAATAAAGCTCTTTAGTGCTTAGATCTAAAAACTTAAAAAGTGCTTACACACTGGATACTTAACACGAAGTAGAGGGATCAAATGTACCTTTGACATTTATGAAACCTTCAAGGGAATACCGTTCACAGAGTTCCTCGACCTTCTCCATGTAACCAGCTTCCATAGCCAAATATACCTTTTTTCATGGTAAAAATTATTAAATACAACACTGTAAGTTTTTACTCAAGTGATGCTGCACATTTACATATTGCAAAAGTCAAAGGTACTTTAACTTGTCTCTCATGAACATTAATCTTTGAGTATCAGAAGCATAAAAAGATCTCAAATTTAAGAATAAACTCAACAACATCCTTTCATCAGATCAAAAACAGACCAGGAATAATATACTTATAAAATGAATCTAAAGCTTAAATGTCTTAGGCGCCTATGTATAGTGCCTCTCTGCTTAAATGTCTTAGGCGCCTATGTATAGTGCCTCTCAAGAGTAGTAACAACTTAAATCATGACCAAAATCCAATAGCACAAAAATGACCTAGCAATTGACAACAAATTCGATAGTGCTAAAATTAATTAGCAACTGACAGTCAATGTAGCTGTGTACTTACCAAGTACTCAAGAAGTTGTCGATTTTCATTTATCCTTGCCTCAGCAACGTCCCAACAACCTTTTTCTGCTAGATTCTTCAGTTTGCTGTAAACTAATACTGTCATTCAGTCAGCAGCACTTTGCTTAAAAAATAGCTGAAAGGTTAAGTCACAAAAAGGTGGAAGGAATCCACTTGCCTTTCTTTATATTGATGATATATTTCTGGGAACTCATCCCGAAGATTGTTTTGCCTTATAACATCAAACGCGTGCTTTTGCAGTTTTCTGTCGACGTATTCTCGGACAAGGGTGCATAAGATTGGCTTCCCCATAAAAGTTGCCCACTTTTCTGCCGCTCTGTATTCTTTGCTATCCAACATTTTAAGCAGAAAAGATTCTCCAGATTCCCGGATAGAAAAGTGTTCCAACAATGAAACTGCAGTCATGTAAGACTGGGATTCTACTAACCTAGAAATATATTGTTCAACCAATACCTTAGCCATCTGGCAGGTTTGATCCTTCTCATCTGTATCATGCATAGCTTTTTGTATGTTTGACAGACTGACATCAAAAACTTCAAGGATTTTGACTAGGACTCTTTCTTCATGATGCAGAGTACCATCAACAATGGCAAGAAATAATTTTGCAGCCAAAATTTTAGCTTTGGATAAACCATTCATGCCATTTCCCACTTTCAGGAAATGACGAAGAGCAGATATTATCAAATGACTGAATCCTTCACAGTGCGACTCAAATATTGGCAACACATACAGGCACTGTGCAACAAAGATGGCTGCTCCAGGTTGAGGATCATTGTGCAAAAATCCATATGCCTGCTGTTGCAGAACTCGAAATTTGGCAGTCGCCTTGCATGTTCCTATTAAGAATAATAACTTGTGGGAAAATCTATAATGATCAAATATTACCAAATTGAGCAACATATAATCATCCATAGAAGGAAACAAAAAATTTCATTGCCCTAAGATTTCATGCTTTAGGTTTACCAAATGAAACTTCAGAGTTACCAACAATTTGGCAATGACTGATAAATGAGTGACTAGTCAATGATTGTTAACGTAAGAAATAAGTCTGTGTCTCTAGACACTGAATCCTCCCCATGAAAGTCAGAAATCAGTTCATGCATTCAAACTTTTACTAACATGTAGCTTTTGTTCTCTTGCAGCATAAACCTGCTAATTCATCTCAAAAACTATTCTATGACCATTCTACACGCAGAAGATAGTAATAGTACTCACAAACTCCTTTTTGGATGAAGGAAAGGAATAAAGTCTTTGAAATACTGATGAAAACAAAAAACAAACCTAAATATTCATAGTTCATATTGCCAAAGGTTTTGAAGAAAAAGTCTCAACAATTTCTTTTTCGTAGATTATCAAATTCTACAGATACACACAATCTAGCATGGTCCACTTAAAATCATCATGCTGGTCAAATGACATAGGAGGGAAAATGGTTAATTCAATATCTACATCTCTCTTATCTTTATCCAATTATGTATTCACAATCATCATTTTGCATCATGCCTCAATCATTCATGACTTCGCCTACAAGCAATGGCACAGTCATTTTGCTGATATAATGCACCTATTGCATCACTTCAGCCCCAAATGTAGTTCTAACTAGTTATTACCAATCCACATCATTAGGGTGGTTAAATCTACATGGTGGACCAGTGGCTGATAAACATATCTCACGTTTTTTTAGAGTAGAACTTCACAGAAAGATGACAAGAACTCGGCCAGGCTCATTTTGTTTTTTCTTCCTGTTTGGGGATTGAAAGATTTAAATGGTCATCGAGACAGTGGTTATTTAGGCATAGAGAAAATGTCATTGACCAGAGGAGCAGGGGTAGGATGACCATTCAACAGGTTTTCGTTCTTTACCATATAAGAATTTCACGCATGTTCCTCCTTGTTATGATTCGATTCTTAAGAAGAAAGCTGTCTCAAAGGAATAAAGATATTAAGCATCGAATAAATGATTATCAAATCCTAACCAATTGATCATTATACTGAAAAGGGTCCAACTGTCATTTGCGCAAGAAAACAAAGAAATAACCAAAAGAGCGATCAGATATCTAATTGTAAAATGCTTAAGGAAAAAAGTTTGTAAAACATATGGAATAATCAAAACTAAGCCAGACAGCATTCTTTTAAGAACAGAAAAGGCATGGAGAAGAACTTTACCATAGACATAGCATTCCTTTAAGAGGTAGAGGAAAACCACTGGAGAAACATTGGATAGATCGCACAAAGCATGTCTGGATACAGCCAACGGATGTCGAACCTTATTTTGATGGTGTAAGTGTAAAAGTCTTTCATTCACACCCATGTTAGAAAGTTGAAGAAGCCAGAAGTAGAAAAAATCTGCATATTTGAATAAAGGACAGAATAAGTATTCTCAAATAACATTGCCAACTGTAAGGTGGACGCCACAATGTCCCAATTCCTATAAACATAATTGCTTATGTGCAAGGAAGTGACTTTTGCATTAAAGAAACTACTCCTAAAGCTATCAATCAATGATAGTATAGGAAACCGGAATATATTCAATCCAAAAGAAACTGGCAATCCTTATTTAGATGACCTTATGATAAGAGACTGACTCTTCAAATAAATGTGGACACTGAGGAAGGGTAAACAACAAAAATAATACATAAAATGCAATATGCCTGAACTTGCTCCCAATCAAGCTTTGAAATTTTGTAACCTCCCAATCTTGTAGTGTACATATCAGTTGAACTGACATCTTATTATAGCATGAAACACTCTACTTATTTGGAAAAGTAATTCTCCAAGTGTTGTTCCCATGTGTCCTAAAAAACTTATCCGACTTCCATCATTCATCCTAAATGGTATATTCCCATTAAACTCTTCTCACTCCTTTAAGATATTCCTACAAAGCCTACATCCATCAGAAAGTTTGGTATTCTTTGTCCTCCAGCCCCCAATATTTCTCCACAATCCCCTCCTCCATAAAACATTCTCCTGTACACTAAATCTCCACAACCAGTTTCCCTATAGTGCCTTGTTTAAGGTCTTTAAATCTTTAAAGTTTAATCCCAAGTCCATCCCAACACTTCGGTGTCGTAACTGTCTCCTAATTTACCAAATGAAACCTCTTCTTCCCGCTTGAGGATACCATATAAAATCCCTTGGAGCTTTTGCAACTTTCATGTAAAACTGCATAAAGCATGTAACAAAGCATGAAGTATGTGAGACTGCTCGAAAGTATATTCTTGATTAACAGTTTTTCCCCCTTTGGATAATCTCTTTTGAGAATGAGAAGAAATGGGTTTTGGTGCATGATGGAGGAAGTGAATCAAATATTGCTCCTAATGGTTAAGTTTTCAGTCCTTATGAATGGCAACACGTGTGACTTCATTGGTAGTTCGAGAGGAGTGAGACGTGGAGACCCATTTTCAACATAATGAAATCAAGAAGCTCCCAGTTAACGTAGTCATAAGATTTCTCAGGATCTAATTTGCACAAAATCCCCGATTCCCCTTGCTTTCTCCTCAAGTCAACAATTTCATTTGCTATTAGTGTGGCATATAAAAGTTTTCAGTCTTCCGCAAAGCATCCCGTGAAGTAGATACTGACTCATCTAAGAGCGTTTTTAGTCTATTGGAGAAGACCCTAGATATAATTCTGTATATGCTATTATGCTTCCTATTAGACTAAAGGACTATAATCCTTGATACTAGTAGCATCCTCTCTTTTTGGGTAAATGGCAATGAAAAAAGCATTGAGACTTTTTCAAATTCTCCTGTAACCATAAAAAGACTCAGCTCACCTCTGAATATATTCCAACACTACCAGAAAAATGCTAAAGTAAATTCGTCTAGTCCTGGAGCTTCACCTCTGTACAATACTTCACCATCTCCCACACATCATCTTCCCCATTGCCCTTTCAAACCAGTCCCCTTTTATGCTTTCCTATTTGATTAAATGCCTAAACTTGAGCATTTGGTGATAACTTGAGCTGCTACAAGCTGATATATAGCTTCTTACTATCTTAATTTTAAAATCAATATTCTAGTAAACTCATATGTGGAGCAAATGGGTAAAGTGGTTGAGTATTAGCTGGAATATGGTACTAGTATCAGCTATGGCTATGTAAAATATCTATACAATCTTAGTATGTATATTGAAGGATCTATAAGAAGTTGTAACATACATGTGACGTGGACCAAAGATAACAGAGCTAAATGATGAATAGGCTAACCTTGGCCATTGTCGAAACAAATTTAAATAACAGAAGAATGGTGAGTTAGCTTTTATAAACTATTTTTCCAATGAATTATCATAGTTGTAGATTCATCACCTAGATATTGACTTACTATATACGTAACAAACATTTAAATTTGTTTTATACAATGCTTCATGCCAAATCAATAACCTGGAGAACTTCCAAAGTATATGCATACAGTTAAGGACTCTAAAAAAACTACTTTCCCGCAAGTCAATTTTGCAGCACCACTGGCCGTCATGTACACCCTTCTATTTTTTATTTTTCTTTGGAGTTTAATCCAAAAGTTCAACAGGTTATCTTTCTAGCTTCAAATTAGACCAAATTCTTGCATGAACTCATGTAAAAACAATACAACAAGCACAAGTTTTGCAAATAAGACAAACAAAAATCTGGTGTACTCTATTTAATGCATTAGGAGCACGAAGTAATTTTGTTTGAACTCCTATTGAACCTAGATATTCATATTACAACAACAACAACAACAACAACAAACCCAGTGTATTCCCACCTGGTGGGGTCTGGGGGGGGTAAGATGTACGCAGTCCATACCTCTACCTCTAAAGAAGTAGAAAGGCTGTTTCCGATAGACCCCCGGCTCAAGACACAAGATACCAGGCAAATACATATTAAAGCACCGAACAAAGTTACAAGACTACATAACATAAATAACATAACATAAATAACATAAATACGGCAGCCATAAATAGAAAGAAACAGGGGAAAGCACCCAGCCTCTTACTAAAACAAGGAGCACGGAATCATAACAAGAATACTACCCCCAACAAGTAAAACCCTACACTAGCGACCCAAACTGGCCCTAGTCTTCTGCCCTAATTCGCGTCCTCCAGACCTTCCTATCTAGGGTCATGTCCTCGGTGAGCTGCAACTGCTCCATATCCCGCCTAATCACCTCACCCCAATACTTCTTCGGCCTACCCCTACCCCGCCTAAAACCATCCAACGCTAGTCTCTCACACCTACGAACTGGGGCATCCATGCCCCTCCTCTTCACGTGTCCGAACCAGCGCAATCGGACTTCCCGCATCTTGCACTCCACTGGAGCCACACCAACCTTCTCCCTGATAGTCTCATTCCTAACTCTATCCCCTCGAGTCATCCCACACATCCAGCGCAACATCCGCATTTCCGCCACCTTCATTTTTTGGATGTGGGAGTTCTTAACTGGCCAACACTCCGCTCCATACAACATGGCCGGGCGGACTACCATCCTGTAGAATTTGCCTTTAAGCTTGGGCGGCACCTTCTTATCACACAACACCCCCGACGCGAGCTTCCACTTCAACCATCCCGCCCCGATACGGTGCGAGACATCCTCGTCAATCTCACCGTTACCCTGTATCACGGACCCGAGATACTTGAAACTATCCCTCTTACATACCTCCTGCGAATCCAGCTTCACGACCACCTCGTCCTCCAACCTCACGTCATTAAACTTGCATTCCAAATACTCTGTCTTGCTTCTGCTCAACCTGAACCCTTTAGACTCAAGAGTTTGTCTCCACACCTCTAATTTGTCATTCACACCCTTTCGGGTCTCGTCAATCAGAACTACATCGTCTGCAAAAAGCATACACCAAGGCACCTCTCCTTGAATACGTCGCGTCAATACATCCATCACCAAGGCAAACAAAAAAGGACTAAGAGTATGCAGGTAGAATAAATGAGGAACATGTTCGATGAGCTCGGTAGTTTGACTTTACATTGTATGGTTGGGGGCCTTATTTGCTATTGAGTACCTGGACTTGGACACAGAAGCTGGAGCAGTGGATTTGCAAGTCTTGAGTTTGAAAGCTTTATCGTCAAATCAACAAAAGCATATCATGGGAGACAGAGAAGATGAGAGTAATAAGCTGTTAGTCATATATCAGACATTACATGAACTAAAATTAATCAAACCAATAATGGGGGTATATAAGTGTGTATAGAGTTGCACTATAACCTCTTGAACTATGTTACTATAGCTCATCCCTCAAAATATTTGGGAGCTCATTTAGTCTAAACTTTTAGAATAATGCCCTATGTCCTCTTCCTGTCTTCCATGATTTCTTCTCTTAAAAGGATAATTGAACCAATAAATGAGAGAAAAACGAAACATAATAGTTGAATCATCGATCTCCCTAGAACCCTGCTTCCAGTTAGTTCCTTCTCTTCCTTTCACCCACCCCCTAAGACTACATTAGAGAGATTAACAGTATGGTTTTAATTATTCTAAATTGCTTATCTTACGACATTATAGCGTGGATGCATAAAGTACTATTATCCAGTAGCACTTTCCAATCACTCTCTCTTACCCTCCCCTATTTGATTAAATCCTTCCAATTTAGGTCTCAAATACACCTCTGCTCTAACAATTGTTCATAGAAACCTCTTATTGCCCATTCAATCTCCTCTTTCCCCTCATACACTACCCCGTTTACCTGTACAAAATGAATTCTCTCCTTCTATTTGCCAACTACTCTATGAAAAAAATTGTATTCTAATCCCTCCTCTTCCAACTATAACACCCTTAATTTTTTCTTCCAACTAATCTCCTGAGCTAATGCCAAGGAAGCTAACTCATTTCTCATTCCTCCTTCCCTTCTATTTCCCATTCCTCCAACTCGTTCTCTCTATCCTCTCAAACTCTGCCACCTCATTTATCATCTTCACCTCTACCTTCCCAAACACCTCTTTATGCAACATCATAATGTTTCAATTAAGCAACTTCATCTATTTTGCATCAAGGATGGGTTCTTCATCACCTTACACCCATCCTCTCCTCGAATAACAAATAGTATTAAGGTCCGGTTCTGATAGGCTAATACACATGAAATACTCCACTGCATAATAATAATTGTAACTCTTCCCGAAATACCACCTTAAACCCTCCTCGACAGGACCATACATTTCCCCAAATCCCTACTTCATCCTATTTTCACAATTTAGAAATTTAGATCTTAACAAGAACACTCCTTTCTTACCTCCATGAACCCCACTTTTCTCTCATCCTATAGTAACATTATCTCCTCCTCCTCCTCCACCCTGCATTTCCCCGAGCCAGAATAAACTCATATTCTCTTCCCGAAATGCTACTTACAACACTATATGGCACACTTATCATCTTAGTTTCTAAACAACATACTAGGTCAGTGTCCTATTCCCTTAAACTACTTTGATGATGATCCTGTTGTTTGAGTCGTTCATCCCCTCATGTTTTAAGTAATGATTTTAAAATTTATAAATTGTATCTTACCTTACCCCCTTCCTCAACTCCCTAATTTCCCCCTCCCTTAGTTGTACACCACTCAGCTTCATTGCTTTTTCGTGTCACTTTTGATCTTCCCTTCAACTCTGACGTAACACCTTGTTCCTCCATCATCAACTCTTACAGTCTCTTTTTCAGCAACTAACGAGAGTTCAACAATTCAATCCTCTTTTCTTTCCATCAAAACTCCCAAAATTTACCAAAATTAAGATATTTTTCCCCAAGCATTTGGTCAGCTTCCTCTCCAATTGCTAAAAGTTGAGGAAATTTCCCCTTTTCCTTGAAACCCCAGAATTCCCTACCTTGTTCTCTGCTATCTGTTAACTCTCCCTAAAAATAATGGTATTTGACTACTGACCTACATCACAAAGCTGGGTTTGAAACTTCCTAACCATCTCCTCCCTTTCTACACCCTCCTTGTTTCCTAAATCTACCAAAATCAGTAATTTTGGAACATTATTTAAGCTATCAGAGCTCATAGAGTAATTCTGACCCAAGCTACACTGTCTTCTTCAGTATGGAGTTTGTCAAAGACAATTTTCTGACCAGTTGCATCGCCAACAATAGCAAAATTAGAGGTCGGGTGCTTTTGCTCTTAAAATCTGTGAATTCTCTATAGAAATCGATTTGGATAGCAACTCTGAGCCTGCTGACAAATTTTCACTCAAAGGCAAAATATTTTGCGACACTAACGAGCGTGAAGAAGAAATCTTGATAATGTTGACAGCATGAGTGGAGACCATTATGACTCTCATCAAGTTCTCTGGACTCACCAGTTTGTTATGAGCTCCGTCTACCTCTATGTTTTGGATGTAAAGTTTGTCGGCTTTGGAATTTCGTCCAGCCTGAGAATCAAGAACTAGGATTCAACCCATTTGGTTTTCCCATCACTTTCAGATCTAATCTAGCTTTTGGTTCAGAAATATCCTGAGAACCAAGTGGCTTCTAAGCCGAGTTCTGAGCAATATCCAACGTCAATGATAAGGATTCGAGGCCCTAATTGCCAATGGAACATTTTTCCAATTCAACCACTAAAACAAACCGGTCTTTTCGCTTTGGGGGCAATAAAAATTGGAGAACTGGTCCATATTACTTTTCCTAACCAGTTCACTAATTCAGGGGCATACTCATCCATTTACCCCCTTCTTCTACTCTTTACATTATTCCTAGACCTATCTTTTTCCTTCTTTCTTTATCTCGCCTCCTATCTCCTCTCCCTTGTTATGTCATCCTCATCCAGAATATCTCATCAAAATTCAGACATCAGCCAACAACAACATACCCAGTATAGTCTCACAAAATGGGGTCTAGGAAGGGTAGAGTGTACGCAGGCATTACCCCAATCTCAAAGGTAGAGGTTTTTCCGATAGACCCTTGACTCAAGGAAAAACAGTCAAAAAAAAAAAAAGGAAGTAATGGAAGTGAAAGCATAACAAATCATTTTGAACAACAACTACAGCAAAATAATAAGATAATAGAAATACAAGAAACAACAAATAGTAACATAAATCGAAGGAAAAGACACCACATGAGCAATACTACGGCTACGAGTATGAATGGATAGAGAGACAATGCACTACTACCTACTCTTCTACCTAGTTTGTGTCCACCACAACCTCCTGTCTAAGTCATGTCCTTGTAAGCTGAAACTGTGTCATATCCCATCTAATCACTTCTCTCCAATACTTCGTCGGCCTACCCTACCTCTCTTGAAACGATCCATTGCCAACCTCATCCCTCCACACTTGGGCAACTGTTCGCTTCCCTCAACTACTAGACATCAACCATACGCTAAAATTCTTGTCGCCTCCCTCAACCACCATTAAAATGGACACTCTTCCACTGTTTTTTACAAATAGTCTAACCCTAGTAAGATCTTCCATGTTGCAATCTATGTCTACAAATCCCCAAATTCTAGCCCATTTTTCTAAAGAGCTCCTTGCACCAAAGATGCATCGGCAATCTAGAAATTCATGATCAGGACACATTCCTTCTTTTCTCAATTTCATGCATCTCATAAGTCATATCTTCAGTCCGCCTTTCTAGCATTAAACAATCTCCCCTGCCTACCTTAGCACTTCACCCAACACACATCAAGCCTCCATCTCTTTTCCAAACCCTTTAAACCAAACCTCACACCCGAAGCTTCAACAGCCCAAGTAATCACCAATTTCAATGAAACCTACCTTTTCTCTTTCCAAACCCTTTAAACCAAACCTCACACCCCAAGCTTCAACAGCCCAAGAAATCACCAATTTCGATGAAACTTACATTGTCTCGAACACTCTGATCAAGCATGTCGAAAGGAACTCTTTCTTGCTTATATATGTTCCGATTTAAATCAATTCTAGTTCATGTCAATAGCCACATTCCCCCAAACTCCATCTAAAACCAGTGACAATATAATTGATGTCCTCCTAAGAATGAATAATATGTTTCTTTTCTTTATCTAAGGGGAAGCTTGTTGTGAAGTTGGGGTGGAGAGCATGAATTTGAGAATAAAATGGCTTTGGTGACAGGAGCAGGGGTCTTTACCTTGTAATGTTATTTAGGCTTTCACATTTTCATTTCTGTTAGTCGCCTATCTAGTTACAAAAAGATCAAAAGGACCTCACAGACAATTTAGTCCATGGGGAAGGTGATTTTTGAAAGAGAGTTTTAGCAGGAAGTGCTTGGTAGAAAGAAAGGTATATGGGTTTTAATGCATTTATGCTTCAACTTACATACACAGGGAAAGTACCAACCTTGCTAAGCTTTCTAGAAGCGTCACGGTGAGGATCCATTTTGCAAGGCAAGTACGCGCATGGAATGGACCAAAGAAGACACTTCATCACCCCTTCATGAAAAACCCATGAACAGTGAACCTTATGCATCTTTCCAAAGCTTACGGAAGTGTTAACATTTATTGCATGAAAAAATTATACAGTATTTTTGAAACAGCTACTCCATATCCATATCCCAAATTTTAAGTATAAAAAAATTTAGTTTTTATTGTTGCATATTCAAAGTTTTAACGCAAGACAAATTTGGCATTGCATACCCTAAAGAAAAACAGCAAACTTTAGTTCTTTGTATTTGAAGAATTATCTCTAGGCAAAGATTCAACTAAAGAAGCCACTAGACTATATTTTCTTCTAATTTTTTTCTTACTGGTTTTTGATAATTACATTGGACAGAGTGTTGAGTAAGAAAAACCATGGACTAGTATTTTCATTGTTCAAAATGACTACATCATGTTGTAATAGACCATAGAAAGTTCACAACATTTCTCTGCCAACCTTTCATGACTAGTGGTAAGTTGATTTCATAGTTTAGTGTACATAAGAAATTTACATGGTGTGGATCTCATCCAACAGTGATTCTGGATTCCCCTTGCTTGGATTCTTTGAGGCGAGGTTGAAATTAAATAGTGTGGCACTACATTGACCTTTTCTCTTCATGCTGACATGGAAGAGTTTGCTCAAACCTAATGTTAAATATTAGGCAAATTTGCCAGATATGACGTGCATAAGTTTTGCCGAACAAGTAACTACATTTTTGGTTTTTTTAATAAGTAATTAATTACCTTTTTCATTCAAAATTACCCTAAGCAATCAGTGTTATAGCAATCAATATATAGAATTCTCCCTTTGCTCATTATAAGATGCTTTAAGACAAGCTAAAGAGAAAAAAAGGGAAAATGTTTTAATAAATTCATGCTGACCCGTATCCAACCCAATGCATCCAATGAAAAAAAAAACGTTCTTACCTTTTCTAAAAGACAAATAGGATGTCGACGATCTTATATACGACAGACAAAAGTGCCACTATCCTAAGTATCTTTATTGTAGCAGCCAGTCCATGATATGCACCACCACCTAGGATTACCTAACACGTGTGAAAGCCTCCAACTGCATTTCCCTTGCATATGACTACATTTCTAATAAGAATCCAAATCTTAGTATTCTTTCACCTCCTCTGTTGGTCCTCAAATTTTATAGAGCTTCACATTTAGTTTTATGCACTTTTCTTCTCCTATTACCTACATTTAGCCTATTATAACCAAGACTAAGAGAGTTACAACTTCATTTTTTTCTCTTTACTCTTGTTTTATTCTCTTCACCAGCCATATACGACAGGCAAAAGTTTCACGTCCTAAGCATCTTTATTGTAGCAGCCAGTCCCTGATAAGCAACAACACCTAAAATTACCTAACACGTGTGAAAGCCTCCAACAGCATTTCCATTACACATGAATGCTTTGCTAATGAAAATCTAAATCTTAGTATTCTTTCACCTCCTCAGTTGGTGCTCAAAACTTAGAGAGTTTCATATTTAGTTTTATTCACTCTTCTTCTCCTATTACCTGGGACACGGATGCCCCGGTTCGTAGGTGTGAGAGGTTAGCGTTGGATGATTTTAGGCGGGGGAGGGGGAGGCCGAAGAAGTACTGGGGTGAGGTGATTAGGCGGGATATGGAGCAGCTACAACTCACCGAGGACATGACCCTAGATAGGAAGGTCTGGAGGGCGCGAATTAGGGCAGAAAACTAGGGTCAGTTTGGGGCGTTAGGGTAGGGAAGTATTTGGTGGGGGTTTTATTCCTGTTATTCTTCCTATTCTTATTTTTATTCTTATTTTCTATTCTTCTTCTTGTTATGCTTTCGGTGTTCCATGTTTTATTACGAATCTGGGTGCTTTCCGATGTTTCCTACTACTTATGGGTGCCGTATTTACGTTATGAAATCCTGTTCTGTGCGTTACTTTATATTTGTGTGGTGTCTCGTGTCTTGAGCCGGGGGTCTATCGGAAACAACCTTTCTACTTTTTCAGAGGTAGAGGTATGGACTGCGTACATCTTACCCCCCAGACCCCACAAGGTGGGAATACACTGGGTTTGTTGTTGTTGTTGTTGTTGTTGTTCTTCTCCTATTACCTACATTTAGCCAATTGTAACCATTAACCAAGACTAAGAGAGTTCCACTTCATTTTTTTCTCCTCACTTTTCTTTCTGTTCTCTTCACCAGAGATCATCCAATGACTATTCCTACCTTGCAAAGCTGTACCTAAATTTTCTTTCCCTTCAATTCCCCCTGTATCTAGAGAGTTGTATTTTCGCCTTTTTGTTTCTGGTTTCCCTTTTTGACTCCTCCTCTGTTTCCTTTACCTTGCCCAATTGTTAGCAACCATAAAGAACAAACAAAGTTATTGTCAAACTGGAGAAGGTTACTATTAAGACTCGAAAACATTGATTTCAATCTAATTTATCTAGATAAGATCATTTCCTAGAACTGGTTCAATGAAGCACTTCACTTACCTTTCTTCCACCAAATCAATCTAACTTATCTAGATAAGCTCATTTTCTACCAACTGCAGAAACCATGATTCCAATAAATTACTTTTCTTTCTTGGAAAAACAGCAAGATTGAGTTAACAACATTTGTCCAGGTAAAACTCATCAGCACATAAATAATCATCGCAAGGGATTCGCCCATACTTATCAAGCATTGAAGCAAAGCTGAGTAATTCTATACTCAAATCAATAAACTCAACAGCTTTAATGAAAATCTCTCTATACACCTAAGCGAACCCTCAACAAATCAAACAAAAGAGGAAAATTTTCAATAGAAAAATTCAAAATGCCAACATATCTTTTTTTCTTTAAAAAAAAAAACAAATCACATTGAATCATGACTCACCAGTTAAGAATTCTCGTTTAACCAACAAGCAGAAAAAAACAACCTACACTCTCACCAAAGCTACCGTTTTCGTCGTTCGTCTCAGCAATGGCTTCAGTAGCAATCTTCGCTGCCGCAAAAATTACCGTAAACACAAAAACTTTCACTGTTTCATAAGAAAAGAAACCAAAAAAAAAAAAAAAAAAAAAGCAAGAAAGAAAGTTCAGTTACTTTACCGTGATTTCTCTTTCTCTCTACGTACACAGCAACTGAATAACGACAATGGCGGTGTATTTTTCGGTTCAAAAAACGAAAAACAAAGCTATTGTTTGAGAATTTATCAACTTTTTTTCACAGGAAAAAAAACCCTAAAGTGCATTGAAGATGAATGAAAAGCTCCTAAGTTTGCTATAAACGGGAGAGAACAAATGTGTGTACTCTGTTTGTTCCTCGTCTGGTTTTATTGTAGTTTTTGTGCTGCAGTCTCTGTCTAATGTCTATTGACTGCTGCTGCTGCTATATTATTATTTGCACACTAATATACGTGAATGTACTGGATGTAAAGTACAATTAATAACAGCAAAACGTGGAGGATCACCTATGGGGGTTATTTTCGACTTTTGACCTTGTTTTTGTTTTCGATAAGGTCTGTGTGAATGACGTGGAATGTCGGATTGAAAATAATTTGGATTACCGTGGCTGTTATTTGGATAGTAATGTAAAATAAAATGTTATAGAAGAGTAGAGAATATTATATTATAGCAGGGACGACCTACATTCTTCTGTGAGGGTGTTTCGACACTCACTAAATTCAACATGAAATAAGTAAAATTACATAAAAATATACAAAAATAGATATATAATATATAAAAGTACTCAATAAACAAAAAGTTGGTTGGCTGCATTGATATTTAGATTAATTGTAGAAGGGATGCCCCGAATTTAAATCTCATCGCATCTGCTATCCTTAAATCTTGAGTCCGCCACTGTATTATAGTGAAAATAAGAAAGAAGCATGAACCTTGAGACATCACACGCTCGGCATGCCATTTCTCTGAGAAAAATGTATGAATATCCCACCAATATTGTTTACTATAACTTACTTGAATTCATGCATAATATTGCACTACAATTTACGATAATCATTTTTTATAACTGTAGAGTTCGTACCAACTTCCACTCACCTCAACTAATATATATCACCTCTCACTAAAGATAGGTACCGTATAATTTTATCCACCACTAATAGAATAGTGAGAATTGAATCTGAAATTTCATGTTGTTCAATTAACCTCCTTAAATCATTAGGTCACACTCTTCGGTGCATTTTACAATAATTATTAAACATTTACCGTACTTTATTGTTAATAAATAATAATTACGCAAAACAATACACTTGTAGTTAAGTCAACGAGGGGGAGGATAGCACAAAGTGTGCGCTGAGTGGATAAAGACCGTTGACCACTAAACAAGAGTATTAAATTAAACAATATATATTACGTGAATAGTAACAAATTAAAAGGTCACGTCAGCTTAAATTTAATTAGTCAAAATAATTAAGGCTTTAAAATTTATATAAATGGAAAATGTATAAAACAATATTTGGTTGAATAGTCTCAAATCAAAAAGTTAGGCGCGATAGAAAGAGTGGCACACTATTGAATGTGTATTTTGAAAGATAAATTTAGGAATAATTAGTTTTCGCTTTATTTTCAGGACATTAATGAGTATCTTTTAAAAGCTAAATATCATCATTTATCCGATGTAAAATTCAGATTTAATAATTCTTTCTATTCAAGTAATGTAATGTCTGTTTTGGAGACGTTTCAACAAGATATTTTTGACTGAAATTTGGAACCTCTTATTAAAAGTAGAGGGATCTCAATTATCCCACCCAATCCCACCCAAACTCATATTGGTCTTTAGCCCTATTACACTTAAGTTCAAAGATTTCCAAATAAAATGGTTGTAGAATTACTAAATTTTTAACCAAGCTGTCTTTCTCGTAGTCTTTTCATTCAAAAGGTACAAAACTGGAGTAAAAGGAAACAATTTTCTGGATGGTGACTTTGGAGGCTACAAATGAAGTTGTATGGTCATCATACACATTATTTATATGTGGAAAGAGGAGGACATTTACATGTTGTCCTTGCCACAATTAGAAACCGCTGTTTTTTTTTCTTTTCCATAATTTCAAAAACTTCATTATTTGACAAAGCATATAAGGGGTATATTCCTACATCAACATGTTATTAATAGGACTATTGATGTGACTTTTAAACTAAATTAGTCCCATATTGCATGACATTTTGCAAGAAGATTCAGAAAAAAAGATTAATATGGCTTTCAAACTCACGTAAAGTCAAGAACCTTTTTGTCTCAAAGGAAATAATATTGAGGTTGATTGTCATTTTCATAAGAAAAATGCTTACATTATTCAACACGGAGTTTTAAATATAGGTTTACTTGAATAAAATACTACAAATTGAAACGGAAGTACAATTGTTGGAAACTTGAGAAATTATCATTGTGGGATTTGTCATTTGAATGGAGTACAGTTCAGAATTGAACAAGCAAATGAAAGTCAATTTTTATAATTGTACGGAAAAGCAGAAGAATCAGATCTCGAGCAAGAAGCATATGGATTTGACTAGTATCGTTACAGAGAATTACTGCGTGTTTATTTTACATTATGAAATCAACCTCAAATGATAATTTATTAAAATCTACATGATTTTATGTAGTTGAATTCTTTTTATTCATTAAGATCAAACCATTCAACACGTACATTTTTTCCTAAAAAGAATCATTGCAGTAGCATAATAATGACTATGACTGGATTCGAAGAGCATCATAGCAATTTGATTTCTAAAGTTTAGCCAACAATTAGATGAGGTTCCATTACTAGATTGAATGAGACAAGACACCAATGCATGAACTGATTAGAGAGGTCTTATTAGAAATAATAAACACAATGGAATGATTTTTCCATTGTAACTGCTCCCACTAGGATTTGCTATTTCTGGATGGTCCTTAGACCCTCATCTTTTATCCAAATTTCACCCATGGGCATATGCACAAAGCAGACAATAACATGCCTTATTATTATTAAGGAAAAGGTTGTATTTCATATTCTGAGATAGCCATCCTCAGAACTTCATTCTCATACGTAAACAGTGTAGTAGCATATGAACTACGTCAGTTTTCAACAATTTAACTTGAAAACACAAGACTGGTAAACTGTACGAACTCAAATTCTTTCATTGATCCAGTATAACAACCTTACTGTCAAAAAGGAATTCAGACCAAGCTCTTGTTCTGAACAATCAATCGTTCTTCACTTCATTCAATCAACAAAAATTAACTACCATAACAGACGAGATCAAGGGAGGGAACAGAACATGAACCAGGGAGGGAGAAGCCCGCACTTCTATACGAATACTGCATAAGTTACAGCTGATAATAACAGATCACAGATTTCTAGCTTTACATAAGAAGATTACACTTAAGTAAAATATCAAAAAATAAAAGATAAATACATTGAGTTTCAACGCTACAGCTAGAGAACAAGTTCAGCAACTATTCGCTAGAATACAGTAAGGATCTGCTGGAATAAGCTTCTAGTGTGACAAGACAATGCGGGTTACTGTTATTTATAACAGTTGATGTGTTTGTGTATGTGTGTGTGCATGCGTGTGGGTATAACATGCATTACAGCATGGCTTTTACAGGGGACACAGGAATAAGCTTCTACTGTGACAAGACGATGCTGTTTACTGTTACTTGTAACAGTTGTAGTGTTTGTGTATGCGTGTGTGTGCATATATGTATGCATATGACATGCATTGCAGCATGGCTTTTACAGAATACAAGAGTTAACCATCATTTTATTAGGAAGCCCAGTAAAGGCATCTCACAATTCCTAGCATCTCTTCCAGATTATGCTGAAGTGCTTGAAATGACGGCAATTGACAATCTTTCTTGGAACACCTAACAAAATGTACAGCATGTGATATAATAACGTAAGGCTCATCCTATCGACAAATAAAAAAAGAGAAAAATGAATATATGGTGTGATTCCATCGAGAAATAATAGCATCGCCTGCAGAAAAAGTATGCTGGTGTGGCATCACTGCAAAATCATTACCATTCTGAAATGTTCCAACTCTGCACCAAGCTCTGCCTCAAAGTCTTCTACTGATGGCAGCTCATTACCAGGAAAAGGCAAATTTCCTGGTTCAAGTACCTGCAGGTTTTGCGGTGTAAATGCCATGATGATTCAAATGTTTAAACTTCTGCGTAAAAGAAAGTTTTTTATATATCCATTAGCTAATGAGCTACAAGAATGATGCATGTTTCCTCCCAAGAGAACGGCAGGAAGAGATGCATGCATTTACTTCTACAAACAATTTGATTATCTGATATCCGTCCCAGCTCAAATTGATTTACATGAACACATAAAGGTTACTGTACATGAGAAAAAAGATTCTCTAATCAGATGAGCTACAACATACTCGATGTAATTCCACAAGTGGAGTCTAGGGAGGGTAGGATGTAGGCATATCTTACCTCTACCTTTGTGGGGGTAGAGAGGCTGTTTCCAACGGACCATCAGCTCACAGAAATGTAACCAATGCAGGAAAGTAAGGAAGAAAAAAGCGACAACGAAATCATCATACGAAACAAGTAATCGGGTGAGCTAATTTTTACAAAATCCCCCCCGCCCCCCTCCAATTTCATGGATACGATCTTCTAGCAGGCACGGGGAGGTAGAGGTAGGCCGAAGAAGTATTGGGGAGAGGTGATTAACCAGACATGGAGTAACTTTAGATTAAACAAGACATGACAGAAGCGTATTAGAGCAGAAGGTTAGTTGGGTAGGAGTATTGTCTTGCTTTTCGAGGGTTTAGCCTTGTTGGTGTTTGTGGTGTACTGGCCGTAGTATGGTAGTTTAGAGTTTAGCCGTAGATGTTGAGGTGGAGCTGATCCCTGACATAGTTTGTCGTCTATTGTGTTTCGACTATTGCATTATTTTGTTGTTGTTATTGTTCCTTTCTTGTAGACTTTGCACTGTTCCCTTGTTAGCTGCTATATTTTCTTCACTCTATATTTTCTTCACTGTTTCCTTCTTCTTGGTATCTGGATTTGCTGCACTAGACTAAGGGACTTTCGGAAACAGCATCTCTACCTCCCCAAGATAGTGGTAAGGTCAGCGTAAATTTTACCCTCCCCAGACCTCACTTGTGGGATTTCATTGGGTGTGTTGCCAATCTATCAAAATTAAATATCCGCATCACAACAAAGTTCTCTGTTGGGCATCTTGCTCTACTCTTCTTATCCCCGTAACTTGACTTGTTCATTTGATGTGACTTTTAGTTCCAATAAATCATCCAGAAACTTAAGCTTTGTGTTTGGGAACGTGAAAGACGAATGAATGGAAATTCGAATTTTGATTGAAGAATGGAGAGGAGCATATCTCGTTGCCATAAAATGTCTTTTGGTATGAAAGGACAGAGATATTAGTAATAATGCCCATAAGCTACTGTGGATTTGTCTAATTTTCCAAAAATTTTGAAGAAACCAGTGAACCTAGTAGAAGATGGAGGAGAACAGATTAATTGCAAGAGTACATTATCTTCAAAACATTGACAGATGGAGCATATATGCAAATTGAGGGTGTATAAGTTACGAAAAGAAGTGAGGTTCTAATCCCTGTATTAGTCCAGACTGCTCAGTGGCCTGATCTCATGGAAAAAACCCAGAAGTTTCCAGAGAAAAGTCTTGTGGAGCGACAAGAGCAGCCTCTTACCTCCACACACAGATAAAGGAGATGGCCAAAAACATGGGTTAAAGTCAAGCTGGGTTCCAACAGATATCCAAGGAGCTTAGTTGTGGATGAAACATAGCTAAAACCCAACAAGGAATTCCTTTCAGTTATTTAGACGTCTGGTTTAAAATTGTGAGATGCTACAATGGCAATGACAGTGTGCTGCATTCATCAAATATGAGCAAAAACATAGGTAGAATACACAGATCTCCAGGCAGAAATGAGAAGAGGGGAAAACTATAATTTTATGGGATGAACGAGCATGATCATGCAAGAATGCAATGAGATGTAATTGATGTTTTCAGTCAACTTGTCCATAATGCAAAGAAATTTTCTTGGACTTTTCCCGGGGCGTGCTTTGAATTAGCTGAATCAGTGGTGCTTCGGAGCGCCCATGGGTCCCAATTTTTCATCCTAGAGACCTAGACAAATTAAGGGAGTCAATAGTAGTTTTGGAGTCCAATTCATTAGACGCATAGGTAGATTGCATTTATTGTGTGCCTATATTTGTATTAGGACGTAGATGATGATACCGAGATACAGAAGAGAAAATCTGTCAAATGGTCTAATTGTCTATAGAGTCATGTCCTCGGGAACAATTCTTCATCACTTGACAATAAAACCAGAATTAGCCTTCAGATGGAAAATTCCACCCCAAGTAATTGTCGAGAATTGCAATTTGTCATTTCACAATCAAACACTGGCAAGATCCATCATAACAATAAAAACAGCAAATGAAAACCAATAAACCAACATATTACTCCCTCTGTCCCAATTTGTGTGATGCAGTAGTTTGACTAGTATGGAGTTTAAGAAATATGAGAAGATTTTGCAATGTTCCAAAAAAAACCTTAATATAAATGAACTTTTTAAATAAAAGAGTACACCTTTGTGGACTTTTTGCCAAATAACTCGGACCCAACGTGGGTAAAATGTTGAAAGTGTCATTAGACATTTACCAAACAAGGAAATGTGCCATTTTTCTGGGACTGACTTAAAAAGAAATTGTGTCACATAAGACAATGGAACTTGTCGCCACTGGGAGGAAAACATCAGATACAACGCATGATAAAATCTCAGAAGCATTTTCGCCTCCTTCAATAGCATTAAGAAGCAGCGGCGGAAACAACATAGCGGCAGCGGGTTCATCGGAACCTAGTACTTCAGACGCATAGCATAAATTTGTGTGCAAAAATGCATTAAATATGCACCAAATAGTACGTTTGAATCCATATGTTCAGAAATATAATGAGTTCAGTGCTAAGAATAGGATTGAACCCATAGAACTTAAATCCTAGATCCGCGCTGTTAAGAAGTTATACGACAAGAGATTAACTGAACAGAATCACACGGGTTCCTCCAACATACAAGGAAGAGAAACATAAAGATGCATGTAAAGGTTAAATACCAATTTATATCCTTCACAAGTATGTGAGAATTCCACATTGTCGATGTTGGCCAGCTGAAGTTTCTCCACCGCAGCAGATACACGTAGAATAGCACAAAGAATTCTGAATTTCCCTCTCATCTAAGGTAGAAAAATATTAGTTTAACAAACATAAGTCTTGATTTATGCTGACATGGTGTCTCGGAACTTCATGCAAATCTAGAAAATATAGTTAAGAAATTTCTGAAAATTGAAGTATCCATTCAGGGGTGTTGGTACTTGGTGCAGATCCCCCAAGTTAAAAAAGCTTACGAAAAACTGAAGGTATGCAGACCAGATACACACCCATAATGGAGTTGGTGTGTATCAGTTTCTATAGCACAAAAAAATAATGATAGCTTTTTGTCAAAACACAATATGATACCTCTTCTGTTAATTCATCAGGCACCACATGATCGTATTCAGGAAGTTTCTTTCTGTGGTGCCGCACGAGTAGAGCTATTAACTGGAAGCTGACGAAGATGCCATCAGTTTTCACAATCTGAATTTTGTTCTGATGAAATAAGGGAGACACCATACCTTAACCTCTGTGTCATTATAACCATGCAGATGATCGCCATTCTACACAGTGAGTTAAGCTTGTCACAATAAATTACATGCTCCCAATAACTATTTATCAAGGTAGATAAGAGAACTGATACAGCTGAAACCAGATAATCATCAAACAATATCAATCAAAGAGGCCTCTGGATATCAATCCCTCTAGAGATGGCAACGGAGCAGTGCGAGGGAGTTGTTATGCTGGGCTGGTTAAACAATTTAATTTTAAAAAGAGAGAGAGGGAGAGAAGCGGGGCTGGTTGTGGATTGCAAAGATTAATGCTACTGTTTTGTAATCGTCCATTTAAATGTTTACTTAATGCTTCGTTTTAGCTTTCTAAGCTTCATTTATGCATCAGCTTTCTCGATGCTTCATATTTCAGTAACAGTTCCGTTTTCATATTGTTAACGGACAGTCTTTTCATCTCTGATTAAGGAAATTATATTTCTGCATGTATTTTTATAACTTGCAATAATAGCAAATCACACTCAAATTATGTTTCCCCAACAGAAGGTCATTTTGGCTACATCAGGAAGGATTCGTTTTAGTTGATTACTTTATTAGTGTTACAGTGAGCCAGTATTTTTATAACTCACAATAATAGCAAATCACACTCAGAATATGTTTCCCCAACAGAAGGTCATTTTGGCTACATCAGAAAGGATTCGTATTAGTTGATTACTTTATTAGTGTTACAGTGACAATCTAAACGAAACAAGGAATCACCAATCCAGGCTAAAACTCTAACAAGGATAATGTTACCTTCAGAGTGCTGATATCTGCAAAATAAATATTTGATCACTAAGCCAAGGTACAAAGAGAAAGATGCCTTTATCTAGCATGTTGCATAAGCCATGTATTGATCATCCTTGTTTAACATAGAGGGAAAAAAGGAAAAAACATAAAAGAAAAATGAAGCAGCCCCAGGGCAGGTTGAAAACATATAAAACGCTATGCCAGGCGGGTCAAATTTTTGCAGGGTAAGGCCTAACCTGCCCCGCGCCGTTTGCCATCTCTATACCCCTCTATATTCTCTTTAAGTTTGAAAATCACAGCATCTCTATCATTAACATGAGAAATTATCACCTATATAGTTTGGATTAGTTCACCCAATTTAATCAGCATGTCAAATTATGCAGTTCTATAATCAAAATAAAGTTTCATTATTTTTTAAAATTTCCTTTTCTGCAAATGACTAAAACATCTTAGTGAAACTTATTTATTTAATCTTCCAATTATCTATTCTAAATCAAAATCAGTTTGAGAATTATAAACCAAACAGGTCATGACATTGTAATTATGCCATGCTACTTAGCTGAAGCTCTTACAACAAATACAAATATAATCTCTTTTTGATGGTTTAGGTTTTCTTTTGGTTCAACTAAAAGTATTTTCATTCATACCTTTTAGACAGTTTAGGTCTCAGCATTACATGAATAATTGTTACATAAACTCCTTAACATGCAAAGAGACTGAAAATTATCAGAATCTTTTGGATTAAGAAATAAATACATACCATTATTATATGGTAAGATTGCTTATGATAGCCCTTTTTACCAACGCAAAGACCGATTTTTTGAAGCAAACAAGCTGCCTCAAGAAATTCAAGATCTTTATCCTCCACAGATACAACGAATCCATCAGAACCATTGCCTAATTCATACCTTTTTTTCAAACCATCAAACATCTCCTACATCAAGAACATTAACAAAATCGTCTCAAAACAGTTTTTCCACCATAAAAATATGGAACCAGAGATGCTGAACTTCTTATTGTTTCCCATTCCGAATTATTAAATACCTTCGCAATACTAAAGCATAATGCAGCAGATTTCATGCGCTGCTTATTATTAAACCTTGTCCCAAGCCTCACTATAGACCTCCACCTCGCGTTAGCCCTCGGATCATAATTATCAAAAGCCTCTCCTAACTTCTCTGCAATCACACCTTCTCCTAATGCATACCCAGAAACCTCCATCTCCTCAAGCTTAAGCTCCTCAAATATTTCCTCCAATAAAACTGCCCCTGCCACAACAAATTTTAAGCTCTTCTTGAAAAAACTCTGCTTTCGAACCTTCCCTCCACTTCTCTCTTCCTTACTCAACATCTCCACCAAGCCCTTCAATTCGTCCGCTGTAAAACTCCAATCCCTCTTATTTTCCTCAAATATGCACTCCACATCACTTGCATAGCCATGGAAAATCGCCTTCTCAATATTCCTAATCGTCCCCGATGAACCAATCACTTTATCAATATCATAAAGCTTAACCTTCTCATTTAAGCCCGAGGCACGGATTATAAACTTAATATGTTCCCGCATTTCTGTAACTTGTGGAAATTTTTGAGCTAAAGTGACATGCCCCAGTGCTAGTGAAATAGAGAACAAAATATTCCCCTCTTTTCCAATTACGAACTCAGTAGAGCCACCTCCTATGTCAATTGTAAGCACTGTACGTTCATGAACAGGATGAAATTGAAGTATACCTTGGTAAATAAGGCGAGCCTCTTCGAGACCGGAGAGCACATCAACTTTCAGGCCTAGGGTTTCATCAATAGATTGAAGAAACTGTGATTGATTGGAAGCTTCTCGAACAGCAGAAGTCGCTACGAAGCGAGAATGGGAGGA
Source organism: Capsicum baccatum var. pendulum (assembly GCA_030864225.1). Taxonomy (NCBI): domain Eukaryota; kingdom Viridiplantae; phylum Streptophyta; class Magnoliopsida; order Solanales; family Solanaceae; genus Capsicum; species Capsicum baccatum. The sequence goes on from CM061557.1 coordinate 268,563,784, forward strand.
AGGAACGCGACGGGATTGGAGAAGCTTCTGGAAGTTTCGAAGTGCTGTGGTGGCGCGTAGTAGGGAGGCGGTGGAGATAGTGGCGGAGGTAGTGGTGGTGGTAGTAGTATCAAGGCCGAGGAGGACTCTTTCCTTGAACCGATCGACGGCGAGGAAACGGCCGGTGGAAGGGTCGGCCCGAACTATGAGGAGCTTGAAGGAGTTAGTGCCGATGTCTACGGCGGCGAATAGGTTGTCATTGGTGGCATTCCTGGCGGGAATTGAGCTTGTGTTGGGAGGAATTGGGAGATTGGTCGACATATATTCCGTCGACGACTGATGGATGACCTAATTGTTCCCTTTCTGATTTCTAAAAATTACATTTGCGCCTTTACATATCCAGTTATCCTAACGACTTTTTTGATAAAAGAAAACCAACATAAGAATTGCTGAGAAGTACTCCCACCTTTTTTACTTTATCACTTATTTTCTAATTACTATATTTCTTGTTCTATTTCTCCAAAACTAATTTCAACATACTAAAAGGACTTATTTTTCTTTTTATTTCTTTAAACTAATTTCAAGAGAGAATATTAAATATCTAATAGGAGTATATGATACAATAATTATATTAATAATTATTTTTTAAATAAATATGTCAAATCAAAATATAACAAATAAAAATGAATAAAGATAGCATCTAAAAGCACTAATATCTATAGTAATTCTTTTTTTAAAATAAGAAAGAGCATAATATATTTTGCTTCATAACAACACAATACTTTTCCCCTCTTAAATCAACTACTCTCAAGTATCATTTGGCTACACGTCCATTTTAAAGCTTTGAGCAAATGAAAACAAGCAATATCAAGTTTAATTGTAGCATATTTACCTCCTTCTTTTATCATTTGTATCATTCTTTTATGTTTATTTAAAGATTTGTTTATGCAACATCATCAAAACCTTCAAACTCATCAGGTAATGGCAGTATGTTATTTACTTGTTTTTGGACACCAACTTGACGCATGACATCGATAAAAAAAGGACAGTTCGGTGCACTAAAGCAAAAAGGACAGTTCGGTGCACTAAAGCTACCGCTATGCTCGGTGTCTGTAAAAGGGCCCCACCAAAAGGGTGTATTGTACGTAGTCTTACCTTGCATTTCTACCAGAGGTTGTTTCTAAGGCTTGAACCCGTACCAAAACTCGATTTGCCTTCAGAATCGACTTCATACTAACATACATCCATTTCTCATTCATTCATTCATCAGTGTCAACTCTCTCGAAACAATAAATTAACATGGCTATAACATATTGTGAAACTTCAATAAATGAAAAACACGAGAAATGTTACACACAGTTCTTCAGGGAATCACCAGCACCCTGGAAGAAACAATAAGAGAGAGCAAAGTCAACTACGAATATGCCAACAAGAGATAAAACTACCGCTGAAGTAGTAGACTCTCCAACCCCTTTGGCACCTCCCATTGTAGTGACTCCCCAAGCACAGCTTATGATAGATATAATAGCACCAAACACCTGTGATTTAATCATCGCACTGACAAGGTCCCATGATCTAAGAGCTCTCTGAGCAGAATCCAAAATTATGTTTATGCTAATTCCATAAACACCATCAGCTAAAAAGGCGCTGGATGCCATTCCAACAGTAAAGCACATTAGGGTCAAAAATGGTAAGGCAATGCAGGAAGCAATCACTCTTGGTGTCACCAAATAATCAACAGGATTTGCACCAAGAACTCTAAGTGTGTCCGTCTGCTCAGATACCTGCATTGTACCCAGTTCTGCAGCAAATGCACTACCGATACGCCCAACAACTACAATTGATGTGACAACTGGACTTAGCTCTCTTGAAAAGGCAAGGGCCAAAACTCCACCAACAGATCTATTCAACCCTAATCTAGTGAATTCTCTAACAAACTGGATAGTGAAGGCCATGCCAACAAAAGCTGCAGTTAACAAACATACACCCACTGATTTAGGTCCAACTCTTGCCAACTGCTGAAGAGTATTCCTCCAGTGGATTTTACCCTTTATGCTCCTAACAATAACCTGCCCTGCTAAGATAAGAACTGATAATCCCCTCCATAAGTACCTGGGAGGTGACCACTTACTCAAGAACGTTTCTCCTCCATTTTCCCATTCTTCCACCGTAGTATCTTTTTCAGATGTCGTTGTGTCCTCTTCAGAGACAGAGAGACTTGGATAACCATCATTAGAGTTAGGAATCACACAGAACCTTTTCAGTTTGGAAGGTTTTAGAACCTTCTGGATCTGAGCTCCTACATTAAAGTCAAATTTCTGGGGAATCCGGTTCAAGCTAAAAAATTTTACACTTGTGTGATTACTCAATTTACTAGACCTGCCTCTGCAATACATGCAAACCTAATGTGAGTCAATCTAAGTGACTAGTTTTTAGAAACCATGCATGGTAAACAGAAAGTTAATATAAATGCATCAAGTGGCATGTTATGCGTCTATAGACACAATATTGCAAGTAAGATACACTGTAATATATAAATAAAATCCAAGAGGCAAGAGAGAGACCTTCCAGAAAAGTGAAGAAGAGGATAGCAATGAGAAGCTGCTTGCATGTTGGTCTCAGACTATGGCCTATAAAGTAGATCTTGGGTCTTTATGTCCCTCTCAGCACAAGAAGACGACCTGCTTTAGAAGCGTAAATCATTACAAATTTAGTATCTCAACTTCAAGGAGGACGTAATTTTATGTAAAAGATTTGCAATAAAGCAAGCAGATGGCATCTGTAATATTTAAGACATTTGACATAGAAATCTGAGACATCAGAACTACAGAGCTGAGCAAATATCTTCTTTTGTCTTATCAAAAAACTACATAGACGAGCAAGTATCTTCTACAATCCGCATCATCATATAACAATGTCCCTGTACTATTTCAAAGGCATTTCGACCTTTAAAGGTATAAAAATACCCTCACTAAAGATGTTCAAAAATAAAATGACAGGATTAATAGGCAACTTTCACGTGCCCTATGAAGACATATTAATCAATCTAATAGAAAGAAGGAATATAAGAAAGTATCTACACTAATAACAAAGTCCCGCATCCTTCCTCAGTCCCAATACATACAGTGAAGCACATTTTTTCGCATCCTAGAAGGTGTGCCTTGTGCTCCTCAGCACATCTTACCTTAAGTTTTTTCCATTTCCTTAATCATTGGTTACTATAAAATCTTTTCTTCCTTTAGATATTTGGATAACTAAATACTGGATAGCAAATTGTAAACGACTAAAGTAAAATGAGAGAAAAATTGAGGGTAAAACAACAAAAAATTAAGAGAAGATGAATTTTTCCAAATAAAAGTCTAGATCCTTCCCAGTTCCTACATGATGAGTCTGATATCAAATCCTACAGTTCTTACCCATTTCCACTCAAAAAATTCCCCCTACTTCATACCATTAACTCATAAATTTCAAGGACTAACCTTGTACAAAAGTGAAACAAGTTATCACTACAACGATAAAACAGAAAGAAGACAAGCAATTTTTGTTGCACACAACAATGTAAAAGACATAAAGACCATGAATCAGAATCCCCTATATGGTCGAACAGTCACACTAGAAAAGGTTAACTTCAAATACAGTCATCTTAATCTATGTTACTATAAAAAGCAACCCAAAATCTACAAATGTCCCCAAATTTGTAATTCATTGGTTGAATACATTAGGAGCTCCAGTAAAAGTATTTGCAGAAATTACCATTATTTTTGTGCAGTTTCACCAACATTTAACATTATCTCCACATTCAGCACAAAATTAAATTCCCTCCAATAACACGAATTTTAAATCACTAGAATCTGATGCTACAAAACAATTAAATGAATTTATGAGCCACTAACGTTCAATTCACATTTTCTGCTATCAATTCAAACAAATTACCTCTTCAATTTCGATAAAATTATAAGCAGTTGAAATAATATCGAGAAATTGAGTTTTTGACATTCGAAATTCTTCTCCGCTATATTTTCCCGTTAATCCTACCTTGCAAAAAAGATGAAACGACGCCGTTTTTATCCACTTCTTTCCGGTCGCCGGAGAAATTGTGCATAGAGTTCTTCACTCTCTGTCACTGCCGTCGACGATTGCCCGTCTTCCTTTTTCCAATATTTTTGTTTCATATTTTTTTTTTCTCCTTTATTTTTTTCTTCCGAAAAAGAATTGAGAGTAAAATACCAAATTAGTCCTTAAGTTTATTCACTTCCGAAATTTAATACTCTCTTCGTTTTAAAAAAAAAATAATTAATTTGGTTAATTTTCCGAATGAATTAAATTTAAATATTCAGAAATTTTATGAAAATATTGTATGTTTCAGTATTATTTATATTAATATGATAAAAATACATCTTTAATTATTAATTAAAATTTATATAATTTAACTCTCGGAAAGCGAACCATGAGAAGTAAAATAAAGATGAAAAGTAAATTAAATTTGTCAATAAGCTTGTAGTGTGATCGAGCCTCCACTTGGCCATAAAGAGTTGGAGTTGGAGTTGAAGTTCAAGTTAGTGTTGTGTTTAGTGTTATTTTGAAATTTTGTGAGAGAAATAGGGATGAGATAAGTGAAAACAAGTTTTTACTTGTTTTCATTTTTTTTAAAATAATTTTCATTAAAGTGAAATAATTTTTACGGCCAAACACTACTTTTTTCAATGCAGTAAAATAATTTTCTGATAAAAATTAAAAAAATTCTCATGATCAAACACTTACAAAATTAAGGTATATGAAAAAAAAAACATTTTTTCTTTACTATCAAAACTAAAATCTTCTGCTTTTATTTTTGTGCCGAAATGAATAGGAAACAATCCGAAGATTGTTGTGACAAAATTTAATAGGAATGTTGTGCAAGAATGTCATCTTTAAACAGTTAATAATTCAATCATTTTTAAACTATAATTGGATTTAGACGCCAAGGGGAAAAGGAAAAAAAATTATTGTGACATGTTATACGGACATGGATATCTTTCTCTTTGCATTATAGTAGATTTGGTACAGGCAATAGAGATTCTATTCGACCCATTTTCTGTTTACTCACATTTAATTGATGATTGCAGGTCCTTCTTGAAATAGCTTCATGATCCGCTATCTACCACATGTACAGGGAGTTCAACATAGTAGCAGATAGTTTGGTAAATTTTGGCGCATCAATCACGAAAAGTGACATCACGTTTTGGTTCGAATCTTCTTCTTTCGGAAGTAAATTACTAGACATAGATAGAGAAAGATTTAGTGTCAATAGGCCTCATCCCACTTTCCCATGTTCCTGTCATCCTCCGGTTTGTAATGCAATTAGTCCTGCACCTAGTACTTCTAATGATTGTATTTGTAATAATACCTTTCGACATCTTCCTGTACTGTTTTAATATATGTTACTGTTAATCTTGTTTACCCAAAAAAAAAAAAAAAAAAAGGACTTGTGTGAGCTTCCTGCTTTCTACATTTTTGTTGGATTTTCAAATTTCATCAATAGCATAGTAACCCACTTGTGTAACTTTTTATTATTTTTATTTTTTTAAAAGGATCCTTGAATTAGGTGTCAAACGGGCCGGTTTTACTCGACTCGAATCGGCTTACTAAAGAAAATTGGACCGATTTGACCCGGCCCAGTAAATCCAAGCGCTTTAAGGGTCCGAGTTCCGGTCCGATTGGATTTTGGATTTGGGCCCGGTTAATCCGGATCGGACCCAACCCGGTTAGGGCCCGCCGATTAACCGGCCTAGTCCGCATAAGCTTATTTAATTTATTTTATTTTTTTTTTAAGATTTTGGTAAATTGGGCCAAACTAGTCGTTGGCCCAACGGCTATAACGGCTAGTTTGGGCCCAAATATTAAAAAAAAAAGTTTTGTTTTTATTTAAAATCATTTTTTAACCCCCAAAAAAATTCTATAAATACCCTACACTTTCAAATCATTTTCCACACAATTTTTCATTCTCTCAAGTCTCAAATTTCATTCTCTCTCAAATCTCATTTCTCAATTCTCAAATATTCTATATATTTAATTTCTAAAGTGCTAACTTTAATTTTTTAAATTTTGCGATTACTAAGTACGAGTGGAAGTTTCTAAAGTCGCAACCTTCGGATACTTCCAAAATTTGGTATTGTCGTTCCATCTCTTACTTTTAATTTTTAATTAGTGTATTAATTGTTGAATATTTATTTTTATTACTTTTTGTGTATTCTGAATATTTTTTAGTTTGATTTATACTATGGATAAATTACGAAACCTCGGTAAAAGTGTCAAAAAAATTTATCACGGAAGTGGTAGTGGTAGCAAAAAGCGAATTACTAGCGGTAGAGGTACTTCAAGTACTAGATATACCCGTGTGTCTTTGCCTCCGGTACCACTTAGTCAACCTTTTGAGGAAGAAATAGGTGTAGGTGCTCACAATATGAATTATTTCGAAGTTCAGAAAAATTACGGTATAGAAGAAGAAAATGAAGTAGATGCGGTTGATTTAGATGAAGATGATGAAAATATTGGTGAGACACCCGAAGTAGGAAATGCTAACGTTAGATCCGAATCGGTTAATCTCCCTCCCCGTCCTCCCTGTGCCCCAAGAGCTCGTAAACAAACTGTTGTTGCATGAAAATTTTTTGAATGTATATCAGATACTGAGGTGCAATGCAATATTTGTCAAAAAATATATAAGCATAAAAGAGGAGGCAAGTAAGGGGGTACGGGTATGTTAATGAGACATTTAGCTGAAGACCACGAAAGAGAGTTAAAAATTACACAAGTTGGTAAGGCTGTTGGTGGACCCACACAAACTAGAATGGACCCAAAAACTGATCACGTAACGAAGAAGTATAATAAATTGAGAGACCGGAAAGAACTAGCAAAAATGGTAGTTGTAGGTTGTTTGCCTTTTAGTTTTCCTTTTTCTGATGTTTTTATTCATTATATTCAAGTAATTTATAATCCTATGTTTAATGGTATTCCTAGAAGTACTTGTCGGTCTGATATTTTTAGACTTCATTCATAATATTGTTTTTATTTATCTACATTGTTAAAAAATATTCAATGTAGAATATCCCTAACTTCTGATCTTGGTCGTGCTGTAAATAAAAATGATTATTTAACCGTTACTTGTCACTGGATGGATAGTAATTTTGTGATGCAAAAACGTATTCTTGCTTTTTTATATGATGAAGATCGTAAACATACTAGACAATTTATTGCTGGCTCGATACATAAAGTTCCAGCATTTTATGGTATCGAAAATAAAATCTTATGTATCGCTTTTGATAACGTTTCTAACAACAAGACTGTTATAACAAAGTTGAAATCTAAGCTATCACAGTCGTTACCTGAAATTTTTCATATTAAGTATGCATGTCATATATATAATTTAATTGTAAAAGATGGTCTTGAGTTTTTTGAGATTTATATTGAAAAAATACGTCTTGCTGTTGGTTTTATACAAGGAAATAATCGTAGATCGAGAATTAAAGAATTTAAAGTTAAATGTCAAGAAAATGGACTTGCACCGATATTTATGCCTGAGGAAATTGATATTAGATGAAATTCTACGTATGATTTTTTAAAAACTTGTTATAAATATAGAGTTCCTATTACATTAGCTTTTAACCAACATTGTGGTTCATTTGTTGATTCTGGATTGCATGCTAGTTGATTCTGATTGGGTTGTAATTAATGATCTTATTAAGTTTTTGAAAAAATTTTATGTAGCTACGGTTGGATTTTTTGGTGCTTATTATCCTACTGTTTGTAATATTTTGTGATATATAACCGATATTTCTGGTTTGCTCAAAGAATATAAAAATAAAGAATGTTATGAAAATGTTGTTGGTGCCATGTTTACTAAATTTAAAAAATATTTTTTCCCGATTCCCCCTATTTTCTTAGTTGGTGCTATGCTAAATCCGTGCATTAAATATCATACTATGTGCCACTTTAATACTCTTATTTATCGTAACTTAGAAATAAATACTAACAATGATTCTGAACAAATACAACCTTATTTGTGGATGGCTACGTCTGATGCGAATGCTTACATAGATAAATTATATAACCACTGTGCTGATTTAGTTGATTTAGCTGTACCGACACATATCAGTCCAACTGTCGCTCCTCATCTTCTCGAGGTGCCATCATTTTCTAAAAGACCGGCACATTGTGGTTTTTCTGATTCCTTTTATGATTTACCCTGTTAGAACAGTGTTGATGAGGGAGCTTACACATCAACTTATCGGGAAGAGCTTAAGTATTATCTTCGGTAGCTGTCAGAGGATCGCAGACGACAGATCAACACGTTGGATTAGTGGAGGAATAATGAATCACAATATCCCGTGCTTTCAAGATTAGCTAGAGATATCTTCAACGTTCCAATGTCAACTGTTGCATCAGAGAGCGCATTTAGTCAGGGACGACAGCAACTTGGAGACAACCGACACTCATTAGAAAGCAATGCAATGAATGTTCTAGTTTGCCTCAGAGATTGGATTAGAGCAGAAAGAAGAAATCAAGGAATGGAACCGGAGCCGAATGACGAGCAGAAACTCAAAGAAATTATGACTCGCGGGAGAACTCAGCAGAATCATGTCCAATGCATGGGTTAGCCCTCGTTGACTTCGACTATCCTATGCAAGTTTTCGTTAATATTAACATGGATGAGTTAGAAAAAATGATGCATAATTTGTAGATTTTTTATTCACGTAAATTATAATTTTTGGATCAGTTTGCAATCAATAAAATTCAACATTCATTAATTAACTATCAAGTATTATTAATTTATTATATTAAGTAGTATATGTTTTGTATATTATTGTATATATCTTCTATACACATGTATATTTAACGTATATATTTAATGTATCCAAGTGTATATGTTTTACAAATTAGTATATAACTATATATAACTATAACTATAACTATATATATATATATATATATATATATATATATATATATATATATATATATATATATATATATATACACACACACACACACATTGTAGTATATATAAATGTATATTGTAGAATAGTGTATATTTTATTTAAAGTAGTAAATATATATTGAATGGTGTGTATATATATCTTTTATAGACGTATATACTTAACCTATACATGTGTATATGTTTTATAAATTAGTATGTAAATATATATATATATATACACACACATACTTTATTTAAAGTAGTACATATATATTGAATGGTGCGTATATATGTGTATATATTATATCTTCTATAGACTTATATCTTTAACGCATACAAGTCTATATATTTTATAAATTAGTATATAGGTATATACATACATATAGTAGTATATACTTTATTTAAAGTAGTAGTACATATATATTGAATGGTGCGTATATATGTGTATATATCTTCTATAGACGTATATCTTTAACGTATACAAATGTATATGTTCTATAAATTAGTATGTAACTATATATATATACATATTGTTGTGTATATATATGTGTATATTGTAGTATATATTTTATTTAAAATAGTACATATAAATTGAATGGTGCGTATATATGTGTATATATCTTCTAAAGTAGTATATATTTAACGTATACAATACATGTGTATATGTTTTATAAATTAGTATATAACTATATATATATATATATATATATATATAGTTATATATATATATATATATAGTTATATATATATATATATATATATCGTAGTATATGTTTTATTTAAAGTAGACAAGTAGTACATAAATATTGAATGATGCGTATATATGTGTATATATCTTCTATAAGCGTATATATTTAACGTATAAATGTGTATGTGTTTTATAAATTAGTATATAACTATATATATATATATATATTGTAGTGTATATATATATATTGTACTATTGTAGTATATATTTTATTTAAAGTAGTACGTATAGTCATATATAATTATATATTGAATGGTACGTATATATGTGTAATTGTTTATATATTTTTTAAAAATATATATTGTATAATTGTAGTGTATATTGTGTATATAGTGTATATAATTGTAGTGTATATTGAATTTTTCATTTTTTTTAAACGGATTTGATCAGTTTTTAACCGGGTTTAGGTGGGTTTAACCGGGTTGGGTTAAGTGGGCCGGTTCAAGGTTGTTTTCAACAATTTTACTGTTGAACCCGGAACCAACCCAGCCCACCTAACCCCAACCCGGATCGGAACAGGCCCACAACCCAGATAAACTAAATCAGCCGATTTTAGATTGGCCTGGCCCGGTCCACTTGACATCCTTAGCTTAAGATTCCAACGAGTCCATGTATGAGGACTGGACTTTGGAGAGTCAGAAAAATCATACGACAAGTTTTTCTAATGAAAGTCTTAAAAAAAAAAATCTCGAGGGAAGTCACCAATAATTTACTCCTATATATCTAGAATTAGTTTTAGTGGAAAAAGGAAGAAAAAATTACAGACAGTAGCATAATGAAGACTATAATTACAATAAATAACAACACTTTTATAAAATTATAGTTTATAGCAAGAGTAGTATTATTTTACTCATTAACTAAGCAAGTGCATGTTTTACTCTCGCTACATTACATTTTTCTATTTTCACTCCACTATTTCACCTCCCCCAAATATAGCCATATCTTTTACCCCTTTTTTTTTCATCTTATTTTTTTATTTTAAATTTATTTTCATTTTTTATTTTCACTTTATTTTTTTCTTCTATTTCTCTTTTTTTTTTTCCTTTATTTATTTATTTATTTTTATTTTTTTTCCCTTTTTTTCCCCTTTTTCATATTTAAAAATAATTATCTCCATAATCTTCAAGATTTCAAAATAAAACATCATTATTGTCTTTCACTCTCTTATATCTCTATTTTTTTTTTCTTGTTAGTTTTTTTTCTCATTTTATTATTTTATTTTGATTTTTCTTTCTTTTTTATTTTTATCTATCCACTTTATTTTCTCTCTTCTATTCTCTTTTTTTTTTCCTTTTTCCTTTTCTTTTTTTTCCTTTCTCGTATTTTTTTTCTTTTTCTATTTTTGTCGTCTTCTTCTTTTTTCTATTTTATTTTGTTTCTTTATTTTCTTTTATCTGACACTTCTATTTCTCTTTCTTCCTTTTTTTTTTTCTTTATTTTTATTTTTTTCTTTTTTTCTTTATATATATATATATATATACTCTTCTATGTCTAACTTTTATTTTTGAAAAGACAAATATGTATATCACATACACATATTCAAAAAACATACAAAATACATAGTCATACAGATCTGGATATGTATTTACAGTACAAAATATACATATGTATTTACGAAATACATATCATATTCATATTAAACAGTAACAAACATAACTGTACTATATATCTTCATATGTATTTGCGAAATATAAAGGTGACTCATATAAAATAAGAATATACATATGGATTAGATATGTGCAGAGCTATATGTATTTTTATACGGTGTTGTATTTGTCTTTGAACTGTACATACTATGTCATTTTAGAGGGTAACATATGTACTTATTTGAATTCTTTTACTATTTAAGCTATGTCTCATGTATTTTTTTATTACCTATATGTATATACTTATCATTTTTGTTATAGAGATTTTGTGTCCTATATGTTTATATATACATGTGAGTCAGATATGTATTTTTGTAAATACATATGTAGTATATATGTATGTTTTTAAACCGTAAATACATATGCAGATTTGTATGTCTATTTATTTTTTATATTTTTTGAATATGTATATATGATATAGATATTAGTCTTTTAAAAATAAAATATAGAGATTGAAGAGTTAAAAAAAAATTAGAAAAAATTAAAACGAAAAATAGATTTTTTTTTTTTAAAAAAAAAGTAAAAAAGGAAAAAAAAAACGAAAAAAGAAAAATAAAGAAAGAAAGAAACGAAAAAGAAAAAAAAAAGAGAAGTAGAAGAGAGAAAATAAAGTGGAAAGAAAAAAATATAAAAAAAAAAAGATAAAAAAAATAAAAAAACTAACAAGAATATATAGTTAGAAAAATAAGAGAATGATATTTTGAAATTTTGAAGATCATGAAAATAATAATCTTCATATTTGAGTTTGATTTGAAAAAAGAATCTACTAATTTAAATAAGAGTAATTTATGGGAATTTAATTAGATAGGATAATTATTTCTTATTTAACTCAACTAATTTGAGTAAAACAAGGGCAGTAAATGTTGTTGTATATGTATTTGTATAGCAATAGTTTACTTAAATACCAAATATAATTTGATATTTTTCGTAATTATGTAACTGTTGCTATAAATGTTACAATTAAGGCTCTATAATTGCTATTTCTGAAATTTTCTCAAAAAAGAAAGCAAGTGATTTTTTTTTTCTACAGGTGTCTGATAAAAATATTTCATAAATGTATTATACTCTTATTAGTTTATGACTCCACTAGTAGATTGTATATACAAATTGTTCTTCTCATCATTTTTTTTTTTCAGAAAAACAAAAGAAAAACTTATCACTTAATTTTTACCGATATAAAGAGATTTTTTTTTTTTTTGTTTTTGTTTCAGTTGTTGATTCATATCCAACAAGATGATCTATTGTGCTCATTACTAAAATATTGCTCCAGCTAACCAAAATACTTGGTATAAATTCATCTTGTTTATATTTGTAATTTAATGTTTTTTTCCTCAAAACACACACACACTTTTTCTGCAGAAAGGTCTATATTGACATGCACCAATTAGTCAAAGAGAATTAGAAGAAGAGAAAGAAAGCACAGATTTTTCTCAAGAAACTCCTTAGAAGTTGCAAAATATAATTTATTTTTCTATTATATAGAAGAGGTGGTTTGACCACCTCTTGGTGGATTTACTTTTTTACCCCCATTATTTATTATATTATATCCTAATTATTTTGTGATTTATTATATTATTTCTAATTAAAAGTCATTTATATATTAAAAAATTAATAATATTTAATTTAAAAAACAGGACATGTCTGCCTGCACTAGTTTCGACCTGTGCTTCGTCATTTACTATATTATTCCTAATTGTTCCGTGATTTACTATATTACCCATAATTAATTATTATAAGTCATTTATATATTAGAATTAATAATTTTTTTATTATATTACTCCTAATTAATTAATATAAGTCATTTATATATTAGAATTAATATATTTAATTAAAAACTAGAAATTTATGACGTTTGTTTCAACTGCTTTAATCGTGATTTTACTATATCATCCCTAATTAATTATTATAAGTCATTTATGTATTAAAAAATAATAATATTTAATTAAAAATAGATGACATGTCCGCCTATATTACCCCTAATTGCTCCATAATTTACTATATTACCCCTAATTAATTATTATAAGTCTTTTGGTTTCGACCACTGCTTCGTCATTTACTATATTACCTTTAATTGCTCCATGATTTATTTATTACCTCTAATTAATTATTATAAGTCATTGATATATTAGAATTAATAATATTTTTTGTTTATATTACCCCTAATTAATTATTATAAGTCATTTATATATTAGAATTAATAATATTTAATTAAAAAATAGATATTTATGACGTTTGTTTCAATTGCTTTAACCGTGATTTTACTATGTCATCCCTAATTATTTATAATAAGTCATTTATATATTAAAAAAATTATAATATTTAATTAAAAAAATAGATGACATGTCTGCCTATATTACCTCTAATTGCTCCGTGATTTACTATATCACCCTTAATTAATTATTATAAGTCATTTATATATTAGAATTAATAATATTTATTTTTTTACAAAAATATTTATGACGTTTGTTTCAGCTTCTTTAACGTGATTTTACTATATCATCTCCAATTAATTATTATAAGTCATTTATATATTAAAAAATTAATAATATTTAATTAGAAAAATAGATGACATGTATCTATATTATCCCTAATTGCTCTGTGATTTACTATATTACCCCTAATTAATAATTATAAGTCATTTATATATCAAAATTAATAATATTTAATTAAATCAATGTATATTTATGTTTGTATCTCATCAATATCAAATTTTAGTGCTAAAAAATATTTATAGTGTTGGACCCATATTGATACGGGTCATGCACCTGTAGTCCCTAACAGAAAACACAGGTTATGTCTTTTTCACTGAAGATAATAGATTGTAATTATTTAATATATGCTGGACCTTTTTACCAATCCACGATGAATAAACTATGAAATACTTATCTAATTTGTCACTAAATAGTTCGTATTTAACTAATCTTTTCTGAAAACGTATAATTCAATGCCAATATCTTCCTCTTTTTAGTTGCATTTTAAGGTTTTGCTTCTCCTTTCCGATTGTTTCCTCAAATCAATTCCTGCTTGCTATAAATAGTTGCCGAGTTATTTTTTCACTAAACGAGTTCAAAATTTGGTATGTAATTTTTTGGGCATCTAGATTTTAGAATTAGTGGATAAGTTTTCTGAGTAAATGACATGATGAAAAACTTATGTAGATCTAAATTGCATATAAAGATATATAAATAAAGAGATGTTACGATTGACATATAGGGAGACCTCTTAACGCGATCATCCAAAGAAATATTCAGTGAACCTAATTTATATTTGACCGTGAAGTGTCATTTTTCATGAGTTTTGCATTAATGCAGATCCATAAACTGAGAAAGGGTATATTTCTTTGTGTTTGCACTAATGCAGATCAATTTTCATGAGTTATGCACTGATAAATATCCAACGGCTTAATCTCGTTGAAAAAATTTGACCAACAAAATCGAAGGCGTTATATTTGTTTGTGTTTTTTTTGTAGGTCGAGTAGGGTGAATTAGATTAGACTATAATTTATATTTAAAAAATGAGTTATTTAACGCTGATTTGGATCTGTTAAAGGGAAGGTACAACAACTAGGGTAAATATGACCCCAACGTATGACATCGAAGGTAAATTTGATCTAAAAATATGACGTAGGGTATATTTAGCCATTTTTTTCAAAATAGAGGGATAAATTTGACCTCAAAGTATGACAACGATGGTAAATTTAGCGTGAAAGAATGACGAAGGACATATTTAGCCAATTTTTTAAAGTAGAGGGATAAATTTGACCCTTTTCCTTATTCTAAATACATAAAAAGTAATTTTAATCATGTATAATAAAACAATTTTCAAACGACAAAGAGAATTCGGACGAACCCTTCGGCCCTACTTGACTCCACCCTTTATATAGAGTGCATTGTAGCATTTACACGGGAGTATCAAATGATAAAAAAAATGGGTTTTACAAGTATTTTCTACATGAGACAAATATTAGCAACCAATGTTACTACACAGAAAAGAAGTCGAGACAAGAGAGATCTCGAAGAAGACAACTTCCAAGAATATGCAAAACCTTGAACTTCCAAGAAAAAATTAGTAACTTGGCCAAAAAGTTTTCTCACCAATTACACAATCCAAAAATATTCAGGGAAAATGTCTCTTTCCTTTAGGTTTTACCAGTTTCAATTAAACAATGACAAAGTTCTTTTCACTAGCCTATAGGTGTACATGTGTAGTTGTGTCAACAATGATGCTGATATATATACGTGGCTTTAATTGAAAAAATAGAATCCAATTGGATTGTTTCACATATTAATATATTACCTCTATATAACGATAAAACAAAGCATCGAATCTTTGAACCTGTCATTGGCGGTAGTTTTTGTGTTTACTATTTGAAAGTACTGCGATTAAGTACTCTTTTATTTGGAAGAAAACACAAAATTCGACAAATATCATTGTCTAATCCACATAATCATATCTAAATTAGACAAAATTACAAAATAATATTCGAAAGAGGGACATTCTATCAACGCCAAACTTAAAAAAAAAAAAAATTACAAAACAATTTATATCTTCGGATATTCTAACCACGCCTAACATAACAAATACTTGTGTTTATGTATTTTTTTTTTCTTGTATAGAAAAATAAATGTTCTATTATCAATTATAAAAAGTATCTTTTTTTATTTTTTCATTTTTATAGGGTCTGTATCTAAGATACACGATTTCAATCGATATATTACTCTGTCCACTTTATATTATCCCCCCTCCCCCCAAACCCCCTCTCCCGTTGGATTGGAAATCTTGATTTTGTTATTATATTTTATAGTTTATATCAAAGACTTTCTGGTTACCGTCCAAATGTGTTAGTCTCTTTCACACTCGTTCGTTGTCCTCGCCACCAAACGAGTTGGTCTCATCTGATTTTCAATTTCTATTTTTAAAAAATATTGTACGATGCTTCAGATCACTCTTTTAGTATACCTCTATCTCGTCTAAATTCATTTCTTACTCAACCTCTCATATCTTTGCACCGAAGCATTCATGCACATCTTCATCATATTTCTGAATCATTTCATCCTCTCTTTCCGCACCTTAATTTCCATCGAAGCCACTTTCACTTTATCTTGAATAATTTTAATTGTTATTTTTCGTAATAAATCCACACAATCATTGTACCTTCTAAATATAATTAATTCAATATTTTAATAAATAACTGTAACTAATAAAAATAATTCTTTTTTTTCAAAAAGGTGAAGTAGACATTTTAGTACGACATATTTAGCAGATACGCGTTGCATTAATTATGTATCTTGCCGCAATTCCACATAGTTTGGGTTGATTTGATTGGATTCTTTTATTTAATTCTATCTAATTGCACTTTCCTTCTACTTTTCTTAGTTTACGCGCTAGGTGAATTTATGTTGCCTAATTCCGGTTATTTTCTTGTTGAAATCTTGAAAGCCCCACCAATGTTCCAAGTTGGCATCTTTGATTAATCAGAAAAGGGAAAGCAACAATATTTTATTAAACATTGTCTTCTTGTTATGCATAATACGACATTGACTTAAAAAAGTAAAGTCTAAAGTCTTTCAATTTGAATAATATAATCTTCAAGAACTACACACACTAACACCACCACATAGCACCCATAATGTGTGTGTGTTGATGCCTAAAAGAACTACACACCATTTGTGTTTGACTTGTGATTAGTAATATAAATAATTGGATATAACTGAAGCTTCCTACCTGTTTCCTGTTAAATGAGGGATCACTAGTTTCTACATAAGACTATAGTAGTTGGCAGTTGAACGTTACCTGCTATCAATATTTTTCAGGTATATCATTAGTAGAGAGTATTAATTATTGGTAGCACTGAAAAAATTGGACTTTGATGGTACAGAAACGGAATATCAACCAGGATAGGGATGACAGCTCTGACTTTCCAGATAGGGAGTTTAAGCGCGAACGTCCTTCTACTGCGTATGTTGCTTAATTTTTCTGTCTTTCAACTGTTTTATTGGGGGTGAATATGAGTTACATTGTTCTGATTAGTGGTTTTTTCACAGGCTTTTTACAGGGCTACGCGTATCTCCACAAGAACTTGCACTAAGGCTGGAGCCTTTAATCCGAAACTGGGTAAGATTCTACGCATATGTCTTTCTATTTGTAGGAGAAGTGCAATTTAGTTTTCAAGATTGTGCAAAGGGGCGCCGGGCGGCATTTGTTTAGTGCTTGTTCAATTACTATTAGACAATATCAGGCCAGGTATAATTCTTCAGGTGTACGAGTCCCAGTGAATTAGTCATTCACAAGGCAAAAGCTTGAAATATTTCTGTGCAATTCCCAATTGAAGTGATCTTGAAATGATTGCTGTATAGAAGCTTAAATTAGTAGTTGTCAACAGAGAGAGGCAGTATTTTGTTTTATTTTATGTTTACTTTGAGTCGTCTTATGTTAAAGTTTACATATTTATCAATCTTGGTTTTCTTAAATGGTGATAGGCGCGTGAAGAGATTGACAGAGCACTTCAATCTAGCCTGAGGTCAGTTCTAGCTTTAATCAAATGGTTGTTGATGATCCCCGTGACTTTTATCTTCCATGCTCACGTTTATATATTATGCAACACGTCGAGGGACTATTCTCCAAGTATCAGCATGAATGTGCTGGTTGATATTGGTATAAAATGATTTACAAAGTGATTTCTTTTGGCTGTTGCAGATCCTCACTTTGTGATAATGAGACTTCTCAATCGAGGTCTATGCAGTTACTCTTTGACGATATATTTCCTTCTTCCCTTTTCACGGGCAGTAAAGTATCCGTGAACAATAGGCCCATTAAAGTTCTCTTGCATGATGCTAGTTCCAACCGGAGGATAACATCTGGACCCTTATCTTCGTTAAAAGTTGGTGTGGTTGTGCTCGATGGGGAATTTAATCCTGACGATCGTGAAGACTGGACTGAGGAAGAGTTCAGCAAAAAGGTTATTCGTGAAAGAGAAGGAAAACGTCCATTATTGACTGGAGACTTAATCATTCAGCTAAGGGATGGTGTGGGATATCTGGGTAATGTCAGCTTCACTGACAATTCAAGCTGGACAAAGAGCAGGACCTTTAGGTTGGGATTGAAATTGATTAACCGTTCTGGTGAATTTAGGGTCAGAGAAGGAGTTAGCAAGCCCTTGATTGTGAGAGATCATCGTGGGGAGAGTAAGTTCTTTTTACCTGCCCTTATCTCCGTTAACCTGTTAATAACACCCTGCAAAGTGGGAGAAGACAGCTGAGTAGAAACTTGTGTAGCCTTACTATATTTTCCACTTCTACTTGCCTTAAGCGGATTCAACAGCCTTTTTGTTGAGTTGTTGCTCGTAGTACAACGGATGTCCAGTCTTCGCGCATATTATTTTGATGTAATATTTTGTACCAACATTGTTTTATTTTCTTTCATTTTGTTAGCTTATAGGAAGCATTACCCTCCCACTTTGGACGATGAAATTTGGCGGTTGGAAAGGGTTGCTAAAGATGGCGCATCACACAAACGGTTAAGAAAGAAAGGAATATTATGTGTGAAAGACTTCCTACGGCTGTTTGTCACCGATCCATCTCTTTTACGTGAGGTTAGGTCATCGTTACTCATTCTAATGTCGTCTTTGGTCTGATCGTCAACCTTTTATTTTTATAAAGTTTGTTTGTGGTGTCATCTATATTATAGATGCTGGCTTGTGGGAACAACATATGGGAAAAAATAACTGAACATGTGAAGACTTGTCCGTTAGACAACAGTGAGTGGTACATATACAATGCCGGAGAAGGTATTGTCCTTCTGTTCAACTGCATCTATGAGCTTGTAGGAGCAATTCTTGATGGACAAAACTTCCAGTCCTTTGACAAGTTAGATGTATTTCAGAAGGTTTGTTCTCGGTATCCCAGATAGCTATTCATTTGATTCTTTACTGTAAGAGTTGAGAAGCTAATGGTATTCTTGTAACTGCCAGCGGATGGTTGAAAATTTTAAGCGTGGTGTTTACAAAAATTTGAATTGTCTAGTTCTCCTTGAGGACCATTCTTTGATTGGCCAAGCAGTCCTTACATCCAATCTGCAAATTGGCCTTTCTCATATTCCTAGTTCAAGCCAACAGACTATGAACTACTCAGATGAACAAGGTATGAACCATCACATCTTCTGCAGAGTCCTGTGCCTCTTTTTACCATGTATTTTCCATTTTTCTTGTATTTTGTGTTTCTCTTAAATCTTGTGGTATTGGTGGGTTTGGGGGTGGGGGGTATGGCAAGAGTATGCTTTTAACTAAGCATTTTGATACATCTGATTGAGCAATAAATAAGTCGTATTCTTGAAAATATTTTCACTTTTTGGGAGCTAATATTGAACTTCTTTCAGTGTCTAAACCATCTAAATAATGGTAGTATAACTTAAAGACTGCATGTAGCACCTGCTCTTCCAGGTGGTAGTTCCTCCTGGAAGGGCTCTTTGGACCAAAAGTTTATTGTTATTCCTCTTTTTTGCCTGAGAAATGATGTTTTGACTAAGGGAATGTGTTCTGCAGTTCAAGTGGAGTTACAGAGCAACTCTGATCATACCACGATTTCACAACCACTAGCCTACACAGAGCAACCAGACAGTCCAACTGCAGTGTCCATGCCAGAAAACTTTCACGGAGCGCAAGCATTTGATTCGACCCTGGCAAGCAGTTTCTTGGTCAGTGATCCAAGTTCCAGTATCTATCCTGGTGACTATGATTGGGGTTCCAGTGGTTCATTGGATTCACTAGGGATGGCCGATTATCTACCTCCCAACAACAATTGTCAGTTCGAGACACCACCAGTGTGGCAGGGAGGTGGGTTGTTAGCGAGTTCAAGTGTTCAGCCGGTGTCTCCTAATATTGGCTTTCACATCACAAGACGTGGAAATCCTAGAGCCATATGGTGCACAATCCGTGCTGTCCTGAAATGGAAAACATTGGTTAAGCGAAACATGGCAATTTGAAGATAGAAAGGCTTTTTTACAAGAAGATATCTGAAGTTTTATCCGAGATATATATAACCAGCAAACTTCGCCTCCATGTCTCGGTCTATTCTTTGAACTCTTCCGTATTTTGAAATATATACTTATATATCCATTTCATATAGCATCCATCATATATATAGGTGAGTAAATTGTACATATATAGTAAGGTTTTTGTCAGGATGAAGGTGCATGTAGTATAAATTTACTTGCAGAAACAATAGCAAGATATCAACTATTATGCTACCCCAAATACCATCATCCTTGGAAGTGTCTAGTGCTACCTCTTTACTAGTAGTTTTCTTGTGTTTTCTACTTCAGATGTAATAACACATGTGTGCTTGTACAGGAAGTAATATTATTAGCTTATAATAATGAGATGCCATGTCAATTGTTGTCATGTACATTTCCTATTATATAGCTATGAGTTTAACATTACTAAGCATAATAACAAATTTAACAAAAGAAGAAACATTTATGTATGTGCTACCGATAAAGGAAACAAAAACAATCGCCAGCCCCATCCTTCAACCCCCAAAGAAGAAGAAAGGGCACATATCAGTGGGCAGAACCAGAAATTTATACAAGGGGATTCCAAAAAAATTCTAGGATGTCGTACTTGTAATTTGAACATATGATCTAAAGCAATTTGAACCCCATTTACCACTATACTTGAATTTTTCTTCATGTCAAGGGGATCAACAACTCAAATATAACCAAAAAGAGAGAATTTTCCTATTCGAACCCCTTGGTGCTGCCTGGTTCCGCCATCGATTCACATCTATAGTTTCCATCTTAATGTATGCATACTTTCCTAGAACTAGTAAGATGCGTGATACTCCAAAGGTACATTACTTGCACGAAAAATTACATTTACCGTTAAGCAAACTTTATTATTGAATATTGTGAAATGGGTTCAAATAGAGAAAAAAAAGATAGATATAATCAGTCTCAGCTTAGTTAGAAACTGAGACGTTGTTGTATCAATGCCGACATTAGCTCTGCTTATCGAAAACTAGCTCTGGTACGCCCCTATATTTTTAAAATTCATCAACTCTGGAATTAAAATAAGCATAATGTTGCGTTTAATTAATATTAGCAAACTTTAATTTCCCTCTGCATATTCCTAATTGAACTAGTATATTGCTGTATTTCTCTTCCTAATACTCCCAACTGAACTAGCAATAAAACTACAAATTTACGATTCCGTTGAGGAAAAGTCCGGTGTTTTCCTACTTTGAATCAAAGGTACATTACTGTTTGTAAATAGAAACGTCCCTCAGTCGATTCACGAACACATCCTCTTTCTCAATTATTTAAGTTTGATCAATTCTCTCGAAGGTAAAACTAGTAAAGCGTTAGCTTTAATTTTGAGGCATCAAAAAAATTAATATAATAAATTTTGTCACTTGAAATAATAATGAAGATCTATGAAATATATAGTTTTAAGAAATTATCTTAAAAAAATGAGTGATCTAATTTTTACTAGAAATATTTTAAAACTTTGAATTAAACAATTCAAACTTCATATTAATGATTAATGTTTTAGCAACAACATCCAAATTAATATAATGCAAACAAATGTCTAACATCTTATTAACTAGAATGGATCTTTCTTTTATTAATAATCATATTATATGTGAAGTTAAAGGTCATGCGGCTTTTAAAAAATATTATACCAAAAATAATTAATATAAACAACAAAGAAAAAACAACTTTAAATTATTACCGTATTTAATTATTTTTGTATGTATATATTTATATATTCAAAGCCTCTTGTTAGTTTAAATTTAGACCACTAATTTTATTGAAAACATCCTGAATTCTCTTTAATACCATAAAAATGTATTTGTTCAAGATTGACTCCACGAGTGCCACCCTTCTAAACACCACCATCGTTGACATCAGGGAGAGAATGACACAAATCAATGCTAATGTTTTCTTGTGTAATTGCAGAAGCAAAAATTGTATTAAAACATGCACGAAACTTTATTCATGATCAAGAAAATATTATAGTCACGGACGAAACAATTGATACAATTAGGAGTGTGTAAAAATCAAGTTAATCGATAAATCGTTATTGATTTGTTGGTATCTGGTTATTTAGTTAACAATTTTTAAATGGTTTTACAAAAAAAAATTATTGTGATATCGATTCGTTTTTCGATTTTAAGGTTTTAGTTAACGGTTAAACCGATAATCCAATAACATTATATTAAAATATAATTTTTATCATTAGTTCTGTAATAGTGACTTGATATTTTAAATACATAGCCTTTTATTTTTTTTTTTGCATTTTATGGTTGTTATCTTAGTATTGTTTTTATCTTTATAAACTTATTGGCTTGTTGGTTTCCACCAATCAATATAAACTATAATCCGACATTGATTTTCTTTTTTAAGAGATCACTATCGATTGCTACTACATTCAAGTTCACCTACTTAACCAAAAAGAAAACGAATTTGTTTTAGTAATAATGTATTTGAATTTGTTTCTTCTTGTACTTTGTGTAGGTTTTTATGCATAAAGGTAATGTATATATATGAACATATGAAGATAAGAAGATAAGGTGAAAAACAACTCAGGGAGCATTTTCTTATCGGTTAACCCGATAAATTGAACTGTTAAGGACCAAAAAAGATAAACTAAATCAATAATACTCAAAATCGAATCGAATCAACAGATACACATCCTTAGGTACAACATTGTCCTCCATATAATGACGAGTCGACGACACAAGAAATATGTTATAGACTCGTGTAATTATTGGTGAGGAAAGGAAAATACATGAGATAAGTCACAGTGAAATTATTATGGAGAAATCCAACTTTGTTAATAGGAGGATATGAGGCTGCTTGTAGAGGCGGGCATGATACAGTATTATAAATTTTGATACGATAACCTTAATTTTTGATATTTAAAAAAGCAATATCATATCAAATTAGTTTGGTATTTGTAACACCCCGTATTCAAGTACGTGTATTGATCTTATTTATATGAAATTAATTTTATTTTATTTTATTTTATTTATACCAAAATTTGCCCGTCGATGGTTCCATGCGAAGGTTATTGAATAAGCTTTCCAACGATATAAAGATTTTCAAAAACGGATAGGTTTCGGATATAATCGAGCACGTTCGAAACTATAAAATGGTGGTCGGGATATTTGGGAAAAGTAAATGTGCAGGAAAATTTCCTGAACACAAACTACTGAGGCCAGCCATTTTTTTGGGTCAACTTTGAACGATCATAACTCCCTTAATATAATGAACTGGGAGAGCTGAGATCTATGAAAAGAAATATCTTTGAGTCTTCTTTCCAATTCAATTGGTTTCATCCAAATCCAACGTCTGAGTAAGGAGTTATACTCGTTTTACTTCAGCCTCTCAAAACAGATTTTTAGGGTCAACTTCAAACGATCATAACTCCTTGTACAGGACGAACTGAGTGGCCTACTTTATATGAAATGAAATCCCTTTGAATTATCTTTCCAACGATACCAATTTCACCCAAATCTGATATCGGAGCAAAGAGTTATAGTCGATCTACTTTAGCTTATCAAAACAGTCCACCAAAGGACAGATTTGACATTATTTAAATTTTAAAGACACTTTGGTCATTCCCTATGATATTATGGACGGGAATATGTGTATATATACATGTATATGAGTTCAAAAACTCATTTTCATCATCAATCATTGAGAAAGAACAAACCCTAGCCAAATTTGACCTTTAAATTACTTTTGATTCAACCGTAGAAATTTCAAAGTAATCCGATAACTGCGTTTGTCATCTCGAGAGCTTCGAACAGCACCTATTATTTGTACAAACAGGATTGCATAATCAAGAGGTGAATTCTAAGGTATGAATGTTGTTTGCCTTGTTCTTTTCCATATGTATATGCGTGATAGAGGATTATATGTATTGGGTTGTTATTGAAAAGTGATGGAAATAGGGTTATGGACTATTTTGCATGGTTTGGTTGTATTGAATTGTGGAAGGTGGATATGGTGATATACTATTGAATTGATGATTATTTATGTCTATGGCTAAATTTGGTTTGATGGATTGGTTGGAAGGATAAATGAATCCAAACTTGATATTGGAGGATATTGTATGAATATGCATGACATGTGAATGTAATTGGAGTATAAGAGGGTTAAAGTGATACCCTTTATGGTGTAATTAAGGCTTACTACTTAACCACTAGTTTGGTGAATTCAAATAATTGAATTGTGACGTTTGATCGCTAATACTAGATTGCTATATATGTTCATTGTAGATAAGTAATCTGAAAAGACGAGAAGTCCATTTGGGACTAGTATTGAAGGTTGACAGTCAGGAATTGATGGTTTATTTGATCAGTTACAGGGCGCCAAGTGCTTTTCTAAGATTGATTTGAGATCAGGTTACCACTAAGTGAGGGTCAAAGAGAAGGATATACCCAAGACATCTTTTCGAACACGGTATGGTCATTATGAGTTTCTAGTTATGTCATTTGGGCTAACAAATGCACCCGCAACTTTTATGGATTTGATGAATTGGGTGTTTAAGCCATTCCTGGATGTATTTGTGATAGTTTTTATAGATGATATTCTTGTTTATTCTAGATCAGAAGAGGACCATGCCAATCACTTACGACAGTTACAGACTCTTCGTGATTGTAAGATATATGCAAAGTTCTCTAAATGTGAGTTTTGGTTAAAGTCAGTGGCATTTTTGGGTCATATTGTATCTAGTGAAGGGATAAAGGTTGATGCTCAAAAGATAGAAGCTGTGAAGAACTGGCCAAGGCCCACAGCGCCTAGGGAGATTCGTAGTTTTCTTGGGTTGACCGGTTATTATAGAAGGTTTGTTAAAGGCTTTTCTTCCATTTCAGCACCCTTAACCAAGCTAACCCATAAAGCATCCAAATTCCAATGGAATGATGCCTGTGAGAAGAGTTTTCAAGATTTAAAGAACAAGTTGATTTCTACACCCGTGTTGGTACTTACAGAAGGCACCGAAGGGTATACAGTGTATTGTGATGCTTCCAGAATTAGTTTAGGATATGTATTGATGCAGCATGGTAAGGTAATAGCATATGCTGCTAGACAATTGCGGCCACATGAGAAAAATTATCCTACACACGATCTTGAGCTGGCAGCACTTATTTTTGCTTTAAAGATATGGTGCCACTACTTATATGGGGTTTATGTTGATATATGTACTGACCATAAGAACTTGCAATATATTTTTAATTAGAAGGATCCAAATTTAAGGCAGCGGAGATGGCTTGAACTATTAAAGGACTATGATGTTGATATCTTGTACCATCCAGGGAAAGAAAATATGGTAGCTGATGCGTTAAGTCGTAAGGCTATGATGACGCCTATAGAAAGGCAAGGGATGATTAAAGATCTTCACCAGTTAGCTAGTTTGGGAGTTCGCCTTCTTGAAACTCCGAATAAAGAGCTTATCGTACGTAATGCTGCGGAATCTTCATTAGTAGCTGAAGTGAAAGAGAAGCAATATGCAGATCCTATTTTATTACAGCTTAAGGAGAACGTTCAGAGTGGTGCGACCAAGGCATTTGAGCTTACGCAAGAAGGAGTACTTCAGTGCCAAAATCGATTGTGTGTGCCGGATGTAGACGGGCTAAGAAAGAAGATTATGATAGAGACACATTTTTCAAGGTATTCTATTCATCCAGGATAAACCAAAATATATCAAGATTTGAAAGATATGTATTGGTGGAATGACATGAAGAAGAGCATTGCAGAATTTGTAGATGAATGTTCAAATTATCAAAGAGTTAAAGTTGAGCACTAAAAACCCGGAGGTTATATGCAATACATTGATCTTCCAAGCTAGAAGTGGGACATGATCAACATGGATTTCGTTATTGGTTTACCTCGTACATCCCGGAAGTTTGATTCTATATGGGTGATTGTTGATAGGCTTACTAAATCCGCACATTTCCTACCAGTTAGGACCACTTACACAGTTGAAGAGTATGCGAAGCTATACATTAAAGAGATAGTCTGATTACATGGAGTGCCAATCTCTATTATATCAGATTGGGGAACCCAATTTACCGCAAACTTTTGGAAGTCTTTTCAGAGGTGTTTGGGAACACAAATGAAGTTGAGTACAACTTTTCACCCTCAAACAGATGGACAAGAAGAACGTACCATCCAAACACTTGAAGATATGCTACGAGCTTGTGTAATAGATTTTAAGGGCAACTGGGATGATCATTTACCTCTTATTGAGTTTGCCTACAATAATAGCTATCATTCAAGTATCAAAATGGCACCATATGAAGCTTTATATGGAAGGAAGTTTAGATCACCAATAGGATGGTTCGAAGTGGGTGAAACTATTTTGTTCGGATCGGATCTTGTTTATCATGCCATAGAGAAGGTTAAAGTAATTCAGCAACGACTGAAAACAACTCAAAGTCGACACAAGTCATATGCGGATAGTAGAAAGAGAGGGCTAGAGTTTTCTATAGGTGATTGGGTATTTTTGAAGGTATCACCAATAAAAGGGGTAATGAGATTTGGCAAGAAAGGGAAGTTGAGTCCACGTTATATAGGCCCATATAAGATCACTCGAAGGTTTGGACAAGTTGCATATGAATTAGAGCTACCCCAAGAGCTCTCATCAGTACATCCGATATTTCATGTGTCAATGCTTCAAAAGTGCATCGGAGATCCATCATATACCACTTCTACTGAGGATGTGCAAGTTGCAGAAGATCTTACCTATGAGGAAGTACCTATTGCTATTCTAGATCGCCAAGTTAAGAAGATGAGAAATAAAGAGATAGCATCGGTGAAAGTACATTGGAGAAATCGTCAAAGGGAAGAGATTACATGAGAATCTGAGGAAGCAATGAAATCTAAGTACCCTCATTTGTTCAAAGATGAAGAGGAAGTTCAAGAAACGGAGTTAGAACATTAACAAGTAAGTTTTTTTTTTATATATGCATGGTATTTATGTGATGATGTGAATGTTAATGATGGACTTGAACTTGTTTCGGTTCAATAACTACACTGACATTCGAGGACGAATGTCCAAAAGGGGGAAAGAATGTAACACCCCATATTGAAGTACGTGTATTGGCGTATTCAAGTACGTGTATTGGTCTTATTTATATGGAATTTTTTTTTTTATTTATACCGAAATTTGCCCGTCGATGGTTCCATGAGAAGGTTAGTGAATAAGCTTTCCAATGATATAAAGATTTTCAAAAATGGATATGTTTCTGATATAATCGAGCACGTTCGAAACTATAAAACGGTGGCCGGGATATTTGAGAATAGTAAATGTGCAGGAAAATTTCCTGAACACAAACTACTGAGGCCAGCCATTTTTTTGGGTCAACTTTGAACGATCATAACTCCCTTAATATAATGAACTGGGAGAGCTGAGACCTATGAAAAGAAATATCTTTGAGTCTTATTTCCAATTCAATTGGTTTCATCCAAATCCAACGTCTGAGTAAGGAGTTATACTCGTTTTTCTTCAGCCTCTCAAAACAGATTTTTAGGGTCAACTTCAAACGATCATAACTCCTTGTACAGGACGAACTGGTTGGCCTACTTTATATGAAATGAAATCCCTTTGAATTATATTTCCAACGATACAAATTTCACCCAAATCCGATATCGGAGCAAAGAGTTATAGTCAATCTACTTTAGCTTATCAAAACAGTCCACCAAAGGACAGATTTGACATTATTTAAATTTTAAAGGCACTTTGGTCATTCCCTATGATATTATGGACGGTAATATGTGTATATATACATGTATATGAGTTCAAAAACTCATTTTCATTATCAATCATTGAGAAAGAACAAACCCTAGCCAAATTTGACCTTTAAATTACTTTTGATTCAACCGTAGAAATTCCAAAGTAATCCGATAACTGCGTTTGTCATCTCGAGAGCTTCGAACGACACCTATTATTTGTACAAACAGGATTGCATAATCAAGAGGTGAATTCTAAGGTATGAATGTTGTTTGCCTTGTTCTTTTCCATATGTATATGCGTGATAGAGGATTATATGTATTGGGTTGTTATTGAAAAGTGATGGAAATAGGGTTATGGACTATTTTGCATGGTTTGGTTGTATTGAATTGTGGAAGGTGGATATGGTGATATACTATTGAATTGATGATTATTTATGTCTATGGCTAAATTTGGTTTGATGGATTGGTTGGAAGGATAAATGAATCCAAACTTGATATTGGAGGATGTTGTATGAATATGCATGACATGTGAATGTAATTGGAATATAAGAGGGTTAAAGTGATACCCTTTATGGTGTAATTAAGGCTTACTACTTAACCACTAGTTTGGTGAATTCAAATAATTGAATTGTGACGTTTGATCGCTAATACTAGATTGCTATATATGTTCATTGTAGATAAGTAATCCGAAAAGATGAGAAGTCCATTTGGGATTAGTATTGAAGGTTGACAGTCAGGTATGTAAAGCATACTCTATACCATATCTTTGGCATGAAAGTGAACAATTGTTCTATTAAGAAAGTTTCCAAAGTTATTCAGTAACATGTGATCCATAATGGTTTTGTATGATGTCCTACGTTAAAAATAAACTTATTTCCACCCTACAAGATGTCAAGACATTCCAATACTTGCTTGTTTTCCAAATCTTACATGTTTATTGCACTAATGAATGTCAGAAGGTATCCAGTTACTCAAACAAGATCCATGTGCTATTAATGACTCCAAAACGTTTCATTGATATACCAATAAGTTCCTACTTCATTGTTATGGCATTGATGACTCCAAAACACTTCATTGATGTGCCAATGAGTTCTTACTTCATTGTTATTGCATTGATGGTCTATTTATATGTCTCTTATTGATGTATCATTATTTCAAAGTATCAAAAATGCGGTGGCAACCAAAATAACAATCTCAAAGATTAATTGAATTAAGTGATGGAAGTTCTCTCTTATCGGGTGGTATCCCAGGGGCATAAGCCTATCATGGGTCGATCCCTATTTATGTATTTATGGGTGGTATCCCAGGGGCATAAGCCTATCATGGGTCGATCCCTATTTATGTATTTATGGGTGGTATCCCAGGGGCATAAGCCTATCATGGGTCGATTCCAGTTGATATATACTGGAGGCAGCCTAATGGTCACAGTACAATACAGTAATGATCACAAAGATGATAAGAACGAAGGTAAAGTGATTGAATAAATACAATGTACAGGTTGTCACAAGTTCTAGTAAGTGTGGTCCACTCCTATTCTGATTTATTTACTTGTTTCTGATTTCTATTGAGCTCCTATATCATATGTGATTATCTACACCTTTACATACTCAGTACATATTTCGTACTGACGTCCCCCACGGGGGACCTGCATTTCATGCTGCAGGCACAGTGTAACACCCCGTATACAAGTACATGTATTGGCGTATTCAAGTACGTGTATTGGTCTTATTTATATGGAATTAATTTTTTATTTTATTTATACCGGAATTTGACCGTCGATGGTTCCATACGAATGTTATTGAATAAGCTTTCCAATGATATAAAGATTTCCAAAAACGGATAAGTTTCGGATATAATCGAGCACATTCGAAACTATAAAACGGTGGCCGAGATGTTGTGAACAGTAAATGTGCAGGAAAATTTCCTGCACACAAACTACTGAGGCCTGCTAGTTTTTTGGGTCAACTTTGAACGATCATAACTCCCTCAATATAATAAACTGAGAGAGCTGCGACCTTTCAAAAGAAATATCTTTGAGTCCTCTTTCCAATACAATTGGTTTCATCCAAATCCAATATCTGAGTAAGGAGTTATACTCGTTTTACTTCAGCCTCTCAAAACAGATTTTTAGGGTCAACTTCAAACGATCATAACTCCTTGTACAGGACGAACTGGGTGGCCTACTTTATATTAAATGAAAGCCCTTTGAATTATCTATCCAACTATACCAATTTCACCCAAATCCGATATCGGAGAAAAGAGTTATGACCGATTTACTTTAGCCTGTCAAAACAGTTCACCATGGACAGATTCGGATTTACGTAAATTTTTAAGGGCAATATGGTCATTTTCCATCACCTCATAGACGAAAATTGGTCATTATATACATATAATTAGTCTCATATCCATCAATTATCATCAAATTATTGAAAATAAGAAACCCTAGCCTAATTTCAACTCCAATTATCTTGTGATTCAACCGTAGAAAATCTAAATTGATTTCGTAGTTGTGTTCACCGTCTCGAGGGCTTCGAGAAGCACCCCTTATTTGTGCCAACAGGACTTTGAAATCAAAAGGGCCATTTTATGGTAAGGATGTAAATTATGATGGTGTTATTTATATGGATATGTATATATATATATATATGAATGTGAGCATAAGAAGTATGTTATGTGATTGTTGTTGAAAGATGATTGGGAAATGATGTTGGATTATGTTGAATTGTGAAGGGATTTGGTGCGATGATGTGGTATTGAAATGATGATTATATATATATATATATATACACATAAACCTATTGTTCAAGTTGGTTTTTGGAATGTTTTACAAATATTGGTTGTATGAAATTATGGAAGAGAATTGTGGTGTTGGGTTGCTAATACTAGATGCCAAACATTTCATTGTAGATAAGTGATTTGTAAAGGCGGGAAGTTGTGTTGAATTGGTATCCGAATCTACAACGAGGTATGTAAAGCATACTCTAACAATGTTCTTTGGCATGAAAACACCAATGTTCCATCAAGTAAGATTCTGAGGTTGTCCAAAAACATGTATTGTTCTACATTACCAACGAAGTTGTTTCCATTCTATAAAGTGTCAAAATATTTTATTGATATACCAAAAGACTCCTATTTCATTATTGTGATATTGATGATTCTGAAACACATTGTTGATGTACCAATGAGTCTTTATGACATTGTTATTGTAGAGAAGGTCTATTACTTGATTTCTATTGATGTATCATTGTTCCAAAGGTACTATATTGGCATGAACACTAATGTAATAATCTCAAAAGCTTTTGAACTAAGTTATTGGAAAGATCTCTTATGTGTGTTACTTGATATACGTATGGGTAGTATCCCAGGGGTATAAGCCTAGCATGGATCGATCCTTATTTATGTGTTTATGGGTGGTATCCCAGGGACATAAGCCTAGCATGGGTCGATCCCAGTTGATATGTACTGGGGGCAGCCTAATGGTCACAGTGCGATACAGTATTGATTATGGTTAGGTGGTTGGAGGTTCGGGAGGAGGAGGTAATAGCGAATGATAATTGTAAAGAATGAAATGAATGAATGTATATCGTTCCATAAATGTGTTTGAACTCAAGAACCCAATTCAGATTAATGATAATGTGCATGATCCTAAAAGTGTTTATGAAGTGTGGTTCACTTCTATTATGATTTATTCATTTGCGTCTGATTTTCTTGATCCCCTATATCACATATGATTATTTACAGCTTTACATACTCAGTACATATTTCGTACTGACGTACCTCACGGGGGACCTGTATTTCATGCTGCAGGCACGGGTGCTTCAGCTCATTCACAGCATAGATAGGAGCCAAGTCATACAGCTATTGTTGGTGAGCTCCAGTTTGCTTCGGAGCTTTCCGAGTTGGTTCCTTATGTTTTGTTATTGTACAGGAGTCATGTGTGGGCGGGGGTTTGTCCCGACCCTAGTTATGTCATGTATATCCTAGAGACTTTGTAGACATAAGAAAGGGTAAAGTCATGGGAGTTTATATAGTGATGTTATACTTGTATATGTGGTGGCCCCGACGGCCAAGTATTATATATATATATATTTATGCGTGTTGTACTGATACAAGTAATTAGACCCTTCTATATACAACGAAGTGCTGTCCAAATTTTTGGTGACATGTAAGTGAAAGTACAAGTTTTGAACGGGTTCTCCCGGGCCTTCTCGGCTTCGGGTGCTAGTCCGGCCCGATGAGATTTTAGGGCGTGACAAAAGTGGTATCAGAGCGGTTCGTCCTAGTGTGTCTACAAAGCCGTGTCTATGTAGAGTCTTATTTATCGGTGTGTTGTGCACCACATCTATAAACAGGAGGCTATGGACATTTAGGAATTATTTCTTTTCTTCATGTCTTAGATCGTGCGATAGAGCTTATATAGTATATGAAGTCATAGTTGACCACTGAATCAGTTTGTTTTTCTTATTATAGTAATGATGTCGGTTACCAGAAGTAAGAATACCGGTAAGCAAGATGTGGCTGCCGGAGAGGGGACTAGTAAGTCACCCACTATACCAGCTAATCAAAGTGAGGCTCCAGCTGAGCATGCATCAGAAACTTCCCCCAGTCCGGAAGAAATAAGGGGGAGGAAAACTATATCCCAGAGCTACCTATTAATGCTGTTGATCAAGATCTTAGAAATACAGTGCAACTTTTAACTCGTATAGTTGCTGGGCAAGTCCAAGGGTAAGCTATTCCTGCCGCGGGTTCTAGCGGTACTGATAGGGCGTCTAGTCTTCGGACGCAAGATTTTCTTAAGATGGAACCGCCTACTTTTACCGGATCCGATCTTAATGAAGATCCGCAGGACTTTATTGATCAGATCCAAAGGGCCCTAGAGGTGATGCATGTATCGGGTAGAGAGACAGTGAAGTTAGCCGCGTATAGATTCAAAGGTGAGGCTATATATTGGTATGAAGACTGGAAACGGTCAAGGGGCATTGATGCACCCCCAGCTACTTGGAAAGAGTTCAAAGAGATATTTATTGATCATTATCTTCCATATGAGAATCGTCAGGCCCGTGCGGATTAGTTCTTAAATCTTCGGCAGGGTAATACAAGTGTGAGGGAGTATAGTCTTTGATTTAATTCCTTGTCCAGATATGCTCCTAATGTTATAGCTACTATGGATGACAGAGTTCATCGGTATGTGAATGGATTGGATCAGTATTTGGTTAGGGATTGTACTATTGCGGCACTGAATAAAGACATGGATATAGCTAGGATCCAAGCATTTGCACAGAAAATGGAAGATCAGAGGCAAAGAAAAAGAACACAAGAATTTTAAAGCGGATCTTCTAAGAGGGCCAGATCTACAGGGCAGTTTATGGCGCCACAGGGAGGTTTTAGACCTCAATTTTCTGCTAGACCACCTAGGCCATTATTTTCTTATTCTACGGCTAGTGCTCCACCACAGCATCAGGGGTTCAGAGGCAGTCAATTTGGGCAAAGAAGTGAGAGTCATAGTTGGCGATCAGTGGGTTATCATGGGCAAGGGAACATGAGCCAATCGAGACCTTCTCGAGAGCTATGTAATTGATGCGGAAAGCATCATATGGACGTATGTCGAATGGGAACAAATGTTTGTTTTTGGTGCGGTATGACGGGGCATATGATGAGAGAATGCGCACGAAGGGGCGCGGTGGTGTAGCACGACCTTCGGGATCAACTGTTGCATCATCGTCATCGGTATCTTATTCTGATAGGGGCGCACGAACTGCGGATCACGCTAGAAATAAAAATAGAGTCGCCAGTTCCAGCGGGACTCAGAATCGCACTTATGCTTTAGCGGATCGACAAAATCTAGAGGCTTCCCCAGATGTGGTTACGGGTACGTTGTCCATATTTTCATTTGATGTATATGCTCCAATTGATCCCAGTTCTACATTATCATATGTTACTCCTTTGGTTGCTGGAAATTTCAAAAGAACCCCCGAATTGTTAGAAAAGTCGTTGGAAGTGTCTACCCCGGTTGGGGAATCTATTATTGCTAGAAGAGTTTATAAAGATTGTGTAGTAACTGTGTGTGGTCGAGACACGATGGCCAATCTTGTGGAACTAGAAATGGTAGATTTTGATGTAATAATGGGTATGGATTGGTTGGCATCTTGTTATCCCAAAATTGACTATTGTACCAAAAAGATGTATTTACATTTTCCTAATGAAGCAGTTATTGAAAGGCAAGGTAAGATTGGCGCACCAAGAGGTAGATTTATTTCTTATTTCAAAGCGAGAAAAATGATTTCCAAGGGATACATATATCATTTAGTTAGAGTAAGGGATACAGAAGCGGAGCCACCAACTCTTCATGTTGTTCCGGAGGTAAATGAATTTACTGATGTATTTCCTGAAGATCTTCCAGGTTTGCCTCCTGAACGAGAAGTAGAGTTTGGTATTGATGTAATACCAGGCACCCAACCAATCTTCATTCCTCCGTATAGAATGGCCCCAGCAGAATTACGAGAATTGAAAGAGCAATTGAAAGATTTGCTAGAGAAGGGATTCATAAGGCCTAGTATGTCTCCCTGGGGAGCACCAGTGTTATTTGTGCGCAAAAAAGATGGCTCGCTGAGGATGTTTATTAATTATCGGCAATTAAATAAGGTGACTATGAAGAATAAATATCCTCTCCCAAGAATTGATGATTTATTTGATCAGTTACAGGGCGCCAAGTGCTTTTCTAAGATTGATTTGAGGTCAGGTTACCACCAAGTGAGGGTCAAAGAGAAGGATATACCCAAGACAGCTTTTCGAACACGGTATGGTCATTACGAGTTTCTAGTTATGTCATTTAGGCTAACAAATGCACCCGCAGCTTTTATGGATTTGATGAATAGGGTGTTTAAGCCATTCCTGGATGTATTTGTGATAGTTTTTATAGATGATATTCTTGTTTATTCTAGATCAGAAGAGGGCCATGCCAATCACTTACGACATGCATTGTAGACTCTTCGTGATTGTAAGCTTTATGCAAAGTTCTCTAAATGTGAGTTTTGGTTAATGTCGGTGGCATTTTTGGGTCATATTGTATCTAGTGAAGGGATAAAGGTTGATTCTCAAAAGATAGAAGCTGTGAAGAACTGGCCAAGGCCCACAACGCCTACGGAGATTCGTAGTTTTCTTGGGTTGGCCGATTATTATAGAAGGTTTATTAAAGACTTTTCTTCCATTTCAGCACCCTTAACGAAGCTAACCCATAAAGCATCCAAATTCCAATGGAATGATGCATGTGAGAAGAGTTTTCAAGATTTAAAGAACAAGTTGATTTCTACACCCGTGTTGGTACTTCTAGAAGGCCCCGAAGGGTATACAGTGTATTGTGCTGCTTCCAGAATTGGTGTAGGATGTGTATTGATGCAGCATGGTAAGGTAAAGCATATGCTTCTAGACAATTGCGGCCACATGAGAAAAATTATCCTACACACGATCTTGAGCTGGCATCAGTTATTTTTGCTTTAAAGATATGGTGCCACTACTTATATGGGGTTCATGTTGATATATATACTGACCATAAGAGCTTTCAATATATTTTTAATCAGAAGGATCTAAATTAAAGGCAGCTGGGATGATCATTTACCTCTTATTGAGTTTGCCTACAATAATAGCTATCATTCAAGTATCAAAATGGCACCATATGAAGCTTTATATTGGAGGAAGTGTAGATCACCAATAGGATGGTTCGAAGCGGGTGAAACTCTTATGTTCGGACCGGATCTTGTGTATCAAGACATAGAAAAAGTCAAAGTGATTCAGCAACGGTTGAAAGCAGCTCAAAGTCGACACAAGTCATATGCGGATAGTAGAAGAAGAGGGCTAGAGTTTTACTTCTACTGAAGATGTGGAAGTAACAGAAGATCTTACCTATGAGGAGATGCCTATTGCTATATTAGATCGTCAAGTTAAGAAGATGAGAAATAAAGAAGTAGCATCGGTGAAAGTACTTTGGAGAAATCAACAAAGGGAAGAGATTACATGGGAAGCTGAGGAAGCAATGAAATCTAAGTACCCTCATTTGTTCAAAGATGAAGAGGAAGTTCAAGAAACGGAGTTAGAACATTAACAAGTAAGTTTTTGTTTATATATGCATAGTATTTATGTGATGATGTGAATGTTAATGGTGGACTTGAACTTGTTTTGGTTGAATAACTACGCTAACATTCGAGGACGAATGTCCAAAAGGGGGGAAGGATGTAACATCCCGTATTCAAGTACATGTATTGGCGTATTCAAGTACATGTATTGGTCTTATTTATATGGAATTAATTTTTTATTTTATTTATACCGGAATTTGCCCGTCGATGGTTCCATACGAATGTTATTGAATAAGCTTTCCAATGATATAAAGATTTCCAAAAACGGATAAGTTTCGGATATAATCGAGCACATTCGAAACTATAAAACGGTGGCCGAGATGTTGTGAACAGTAAATGTGCAGGAAAATTTCCTGCACACAAACTGTTGAGGCCTGCTAGTTTTTTGGGTCAACTTTGAACGATCATAACTCCCTCAATATAATGAACTGGGAAAGCTGCGACCTATCAAAAGAAATATATTTGAGTCCTCTTTCTAATGCAATTGGTTTCATCCAAATCCAATATCTG
This sequence comes from Capsicum baccatum var. pendulum, assembly GCA_030864225.1. Classification (NCBI taxonomy): domain Eukaryota; kingdom Viridiplantae; phylum Streptophyta; class Magnoliopsida; order Solanales; family Solanaceae; genus Capsicum; species Capsicum baccatum. The sequence continues at coordinate 268,600,486 of CM061557.1, forward strand.
AGTAAGGATTTATACTCGTTTTACTTTATCCTCTCAAAACAGATTTTTAGGGTCAACTTCAAAAGATCATAACTCCTTGTACAGGACGAACTGGGTGGCCTACTTTATATGAAATGAAAGCCCTTTGAATTATCTATCCAACGATATCAATTTCACCCAAATTCAATATCGGAGAAAAGAGTTATGACCGATTTACTTTAGCCTATCAAAACAGTCCACCATGGACAGATTCGGATTTACGTAAATTTTTAAGGGCAATATGGTCATTTTCTATCACGTCATGGACGAAAATTGGTCATTATATACATATAATTAGTCTCATATCCATCAATTATCATCAAATTATTGAAAATAAGAAACCCTAGCCTAATTTCAACTCCAATTATCTTGTGATTCAACCGTAGAAAATCTAAATTGATTCCATAGTTGTGTTCACCGTCTCGAGGGCTTCGAGAAGCACCCCTTATTTGTGCCAACAGGACTTTGAAATCAAAAGGGCCATTTTATGGTAAGGATGTAAATTATGTTGGTGTTATTTATATGGATATGTATATATATATATATATATATATATATATAAATGGGAAGTATGTTATGTGATTGTTGTTGAAAGATGATTGGGAAATGATGTTGTATTATGTTGAATTGTGAAGGGATTTGGTGTGATGATGTGGTATTGAAATGATGATTATATATATATATATACACACATAGACCTATTGTTCAAGTTGGTTTTTGGAATGTTTTACAAATATTGGTTGTATGGAATTATGGAAGAGAATTGTGGTGTTGGGTTGCTAATACTAGATGCCAAACATTTCATTGTAGATAAGTGATTTGTAAAGGCGGGAAGTTGTGTTGAATTGGTATCCGAATCTACAACGAGGTATGTAAAGCATACTCTAACAATGTTCTTTGGCATGAAAACACCAATGTTCCGTCAAGTAAGATTCCGAGGTTGTCCAAAAACATATATTGTTCAACATTACCAACGAAGTTGTTTCCATTCTATAAAGTGTCAAAATGTTTCATTGATATACCAAAAGGCTCCTATTTCATTATTGTGATATTGATGATTCTGAAACACATTGTTGATGTACCAATGAGTCTTTATTACATTGTTATTGTATAGAAGGTCTATTACTTGATTTCTATTGATGTATCATTGTTCCAAAGGTACTATATTGGCATGAACACTAATGTAATAATCTCAAAAGCTTTTGAACTAAGTTATTGGAAAGATCTCTTATGTCTGTTACTTGATATACGTGTGGGTGGTATCCCAGGGGTATAAGCCTAGCATGGGTTGATCTCTATTTATGTGTTTATGGGTGGTATCCCAGGGGCATAAGCCTAGCATGGGTCGATCCCAGTTGATATGTACTGGGGGTAGCCTAATGGTCACAGTACGATACAGTATTGATTATGGTTAGATGGTTGGAGGTTCGGGAGGAGGAGGTAATTGCGAATGATAATTGTAAAGAATGAAATGAACGAATTTATACCGTTCCACAAATGTGTTTGAATTCAAGAACCCAATTCTGATTAATGATAATGTACATGATCCTAAAAGTGTTTATGAAATGTGGTTCACTTCTATTATGATTTATTCACTTGCGTCTGATTTTCTTGATCCCCTATATCACATATGATTATTTACAGCTTTACATACTCAGTACATATTTCGTACTGACGTACCTCACGGGGGACCTGCATTTCATGCTGCAGGCACGGGTGCTTCAGCTCATTCACAGCATAGATAGGAGCCAGGTCATACAGCTATTGTTGGTGAGCTCCAGTTTGCTTCGGAGCTTTTCGAGTCGGTTCCTTATGTTTTGTTATTGTACAGGAGTCATGTGTGGGCGGGGGTTTGTCCCGACCCTAGTTATGTCATGTATATCCTAGAGGCTTTGTAGACATAAGAAAGGGTAAAGTCATGGAAGTTTATATAGTGATATTATATTTGTATATGTGGTGGACCCGATGGCCAAGTATTATATATATATTTGTGCATGTTGTACTGATACAGGTAATTAGACCCTTCTATATGCAACGAAGTGCTGTCCAAATTTTTGGTGACATGTAAGTGAAAGTACAGGTATTTGAACGGGTTCTCCCGGGCCTTCTCGGCTTTTGGTGCCAGTCCGACCCGATGGGATTTTGGGGCGTGACACACAGGTACCTCAGCTCATACACCGCACAAGTAGTAGCCAGGATACCCAGCTGCTTTTGGTGAGCTCCAGTTTGCTTCGGGGATTTCCGTGTCATATCCAGTCATTTTTGGTATTGTATAGAAGTTAGTTATATAGTGGGGTGTGTCCCGACCTTAGTTAAACTCTGTGTATTGTCTAGAGGCTTTGTAGTCCTAATGTACAGTCAAGGTGGTGTTTTGTTAATAGACATGATGGCTCCAACGGCCAAGTATTGTATATACATATATATGTGTGCTCGAGCTTATACAGGTGATTATTTCCTTTTATATGCGACATGATTCTGTCCGAATTTTGGGTTGTCATAGAGGTATGCATAGGAAGTATAAGGTTATGAGATGGTTCTCCCGAACCTCCTCGGTTACGGGTGCCAGTCCGCTCCAATAGGATTTGAGGCGTGACAGTATTATACCATACCATGTCCACTCCCAGCTGCCTGCTTGAATAATTTATTGATAAAAAAGATGAATAAAGAAAAGCTTAGGAATTGGTGTTGAAAACATTGACTTCAAATATTACATTAGTTAGGTGGTGTATGGAGCTGTGGGATTCGGACTGGTAGTGCAAACTCAAAAGGTGTCACGAGTTTTTTTCACCCTTATGACGCACTTATTGGAATTTATAGACAAACACACCACAGGTTCACATAAACCAAGAACACCTATAAAGTAACGAAATATGCGAGAAATAAGGTGTGTACCTTTGTCCATCATTGGAATACGTAATCGAAGTCGAACTAGGCTGAGTCTTCCTCTCATTTTCTTATGATGGCTGGCAGCTTATGGGAATACGTCTTATGTTAAAGCCAGGAGCGGGAACCTAGCCTTATATTTATAGGCTTAAAAGCCTTAACATAATGCATCCCCCATTATGGGCTCATAGGTCTACTACAGGCCTACACTATTGTCATCCCAAACCAATAATATGAAATGGATACAGGCCCATATGGAATCCGCATGAATACACGGCCTGTGTCTTGTCCACCAACTAATAACATCAGTCCGTTTAACTTTAACGTAATAAAAAATTAATGTTAAGTCCACATAAAATAAATAATTCTACCATTCTCCTACTTGGACAACGTTAACTTTTAAAGAAAAGTTTTGAAAAAATTATTTTTATGAAAAAAACTCTCGGGCTGAATAGACAGTGGCCATAAGTATTTAGTGGTGGAACGCATCACCAACATAGTTCGGTCAAGCAAAACATCACTGTTGGACTGCAGCAGTACTTGCATCAATCAATGACACAATTACTAACACTGAACTTTTGTAGACATAAACCAAATAATGTGGTAGTATAGCAAGAAATAGCCAACATGAACTCCAAATCGAGGCTATTTCATTGTCACTCCTTCAAATGATTTTTCATATCAATATGTACACTTAAAATCAACATGCGTACCACAAAAAAATCGTTATCGTGATTTTCTGTTACAACATATGTAAGCACTAAAACAACATGTGCTCCACCAGAAAATCTTGATTTTCAAGGTTCAACATGTGCAACACATTACAAGGTGCAACAACCGAAAAATCCACAAGGTAGAATGATATACCATATATGTCTCTAAAAGAAAGATCCAATAAAACAACAATATGATCTTATCAATATGAGGCATAGCCAACACGTAAGGTAAAAGCCTTAATATAATAAAACAATTGTAAAGTGTGCACAATAATAATGAACAACATAAAGAGTGAGATGAACTTACTCCCACTGAACTTAAGATAGATGCAATGATCAATCTTGTTCTCCATAAATCCCATCAAAGTGATAATTTTTTCGAACTTCTAGTACCACTATTGAGAAGCGAGAAGTTTGCTTCAAGCCATATATATATATTTCTTCAACTTACACATGAGATGCTCACTGCCTTTACCAAAAAAAAAAACTTTGGGATTGTTGCATGTAAACCTATTCATTAAGATCACCATTCAAAAATTGTCTTTACATTCATCTGATGTAGCTCAAGATCAAAGGGTCCCATTTGTCGCCTATTATCTGCATACCTATCATAGTACTCACCCCTTCGATCAGACCTCATTTCTTTTAATGACCTTTCCCAATTGTATCTCTACTTCAGTTTTAAACACTTTGAACATTTCAATAGAATCTGGTTTTTCTTTAATTAGAAAAACATAACCATATCGAAGAAAGTCATCAATGAAAATAACTTGAACCACATATTGTAGTAGAATACAAACCACTTATGTCTTTGTGAATAATTTTCAACAAATCAGAAATACGAGTAGCATTTTTTTTATCAATTTTCCTCTAATACAATCAATACATGTTCCTATGTCCCCAAAATCAAAAGAAGGTAAAATATTAGACTTAACTAATTTATCAACTCCATCCTTGGAGATATGACCTAAACGCCTATACCACCACATGCCCAATTTTTTATTTAAAATTATCGTTTAGACCTAACAATTTTAGAACTAAAAGAGTTGTATTCAAAATCAGAAGCCAAGAAAATTTTAAACAAACCGTCAGATAGGATTTCATTACCAATAACTCGGGAGTTCAAAAGCAAATTAACTTTTCATTAAGAGAATTAAAATCATAACCAATTCTGTGTAAAATTAAAATAGAAATCAAACATTGTCTAAAAAACGGGACATAAAGAGTGTTTTCAAGAACAAGCTTATAACCAGTTTCTAAGTCTAAAACTATAGCTTCTATGAACTCTACTTCAACTTGAACATTTGTGGCGATTCTAATTTTTGACTCCATTTTACTTGGGTTCCTTTTATTTTTGAACCTCTGCAAGGAAATGGCAACATGTGCAGTAGTTCCACTATCAAACCATCAAGAATTAATGGGGACATGTACAAAGTGTGACTCAAAAAAAACAAGAGCTAGGTGGTTACCTTCTTTTGACTCCTTAAAAATATGATTATTAGATCTTTCAAACTTTCTAGGTCCCTTGTAAGAGCTTGCTTTGGAATCATGAGAAGATAACATGGCAACCTCACCCTTCTCCCTTTTAATTCTTTTTTTCCTATTCAACAACATATTTGAAAATGAAATCATTAATTGACCAAGATTCATCCTGAGTATTATAGGAAGTTTTTATTTGGCCAAACTCAGCAGACAAAGAGTTAAGAGCAGAGTGAAAATGTAAGTTTCAGGAAGAGTTATTTCAAGAGTTTTCAGTTTCGTCTGAATGTGAACCAACTTAAGTATGTAATCTTTAACACCCCTAGTAAAATCATACCTTATCCCTACAAGTTAATTTATTAGATCTTCAGTCTCAGCGTTATTGGATACAAGATACCTTTCCTCCACTTGGGTAAGAAACTTTTTGATAGTGGTATTTTCAGGCAAGCCACTTTTAAGGTGCTCAACAAACGACCTCCTAAAGACAAAGATGTATAGCCTATTAAATCTCTCTCACTTAGCATAAAGTTCTTTTTCAACAGTTGTACTAGAATTAGTGTGAGTTGGAGGTTAATCCGCATGCAAGGCTTGATCTATATAGCCATGCCCAAAGCAAATTCAAGATTATCTTTCCATCACTTAATGTTAGAGCCCGATAGAACCACAACTTCAACATTGTTATTGTTCAAATAAATGGTAATTTTTCACAACGTATCATAAATGAATTTATCAAACTAGCAAGGCATAAGAATAATAATCTTATCACAACGATGAGTCTCGCAGCATCAGCAAGTAGCTCCCTTTGGGCAGGGCAAGAAAATATTTTCAATATTAGAAACCTATCCCCATTGGGCAGATAAATTTACTAAAATAAAAATATTTTCACATAATGAGGCTATCACAATACTACTTTAAAATACACAATAAATCTCCTTTGGGCAGATCATTGTATGTTCTAACTTTGTGATATCTCTTGAAATGGATTAAACAAGTCTCATAAAACAAAACAAATAGGTCACTTTGGTGTACATTATTTACCCTAATTTACAAAACAAATTCAATCTCACGGATTCAACATACCATTGCTTGATTTGCTCACGTTACACAGTAAGTATCCACTCAATTAAAAATATTATAAATCTGATTTAGTACAATTCAAATGAAATCAAATTCAAATAGAATCAATAAATAAATAGCAACTCGACATCTTTTGTAAACAATAGCTTAAATTTTTTTTAAAAAAATCATAAAATAATTAACCTTTTATATTATTTAATCTAAGCATATGGAACTAACTAAATGAATGAATCTTTAATAACATAGCCACCATAACACATTCTTAAGATAACTTTAGTTTAGCTGACTTTACTTCAACCAATATCAATAAATAAATAAAATTAACACTCTGTAAACAAGAAATGCAGCGGAAAAACACTTCAATAAGGCACATCTTTGATAGAATCTTTCTCAAGATCATTTTTGGGACACAAATATAGGTTTAACTTATCACCATTCACCACAGGGACATCACCGGGCTTACAATTTTTCATTTGAAATCTTTTTTAAAATATGGTCAATATAGGCCTGTTGTGAAAGCTCCAATAACTTTCGAGATCTATCTCGTCGAATCTCAATGCCCAGAACAAATGATGTCTCTCCTATATCTTTCATATCAAACATTTTGTTCAATGAATGTTTAGTTTCATGCAACAATCCCAAATTATTACTAGCAAGTAAAATATCATCAACATAAATGATAGCAAAATCTATCATAATATAAATGTTAATTCAATAAATGTCACCATAAGTCCGAAAAATAAGATGAGTAGTCTAATGACAAATGAATAATAATATTAAATACTTCCACTAACCCAGCAAACCAAATGACTTAACAACACCCATATTTTGAACATGTTGCAATAAAAATTATGAATCTTAGCCCCTGGTTAGTGGATCAGGTAGGTATATTTTCAATCACAATGTCCTCCCCTTTAATCATGTTAGTGGTCCAGGATAATCAGTCTGATCTTTAACATGCCTTTTGTTGTCCTGACCCTTTTTTTATTCAAAAACATGTTGATAACCACCCAAAATATTTAAACATCACATGAGGTCAAAACACATGAAAACTTATGTAAACTATTCCCTTTTCAATACACATGAAAACTTATGTAAATTGTTTTCTTTTCAATAGTTTATTATATGATGGTCATCTTTTTCATCAATCACATTAGGAAATATGAGCATTTATAAATCAAGGAAGAAACCCTCTCATTAGTTTATAAAACAATAACAATTCATAACATTTTTAGGACAATAAATTTCATAATAAGAAAGGTAATTACGTAGATAATGCTCTCATATAACTTTTCAAACTAATAACACATGTACACATAAAAATAATTCAAGTTTAGGGTTCAATAATTCCAAAATTCATCTCAAGTACGAAATTAAATACTTAATACTTGTTTAATCGATAAATTTATGCCCACGAATTTTAGAATAGTCCAACTTACAAGAAATTTTGCATTTTAAGATTCAACTATTCTAGTTCGCCTTGTAGGACATTAGAACCCATATCCTTTAGAATGAGCTCAATAACCAATGAAAAAACAAGCAAGGTTTTAGATTCAGTTTTATATATATTACTTCCCCAAGACATCCCAAACTCGAAATTAATTTAAACTGGATTTTCAATTGGCCCACAACACAAAAGGGGTTTTACAGACATGATTAAGAATGTACATGGTTGTTTTAATACCTTCACCCAGACAAACTCACGTAACTTAGATCTACTCATCATACTTCTCATCATGTCTTTTAAAGTACGATTTTGCCTTTTAAGATAGTGAAAAACTCCTGAAATAATTTTAATTTGCAAATACTGTCAATACACTTTAAAACATATTTAGAACTCTTGACAAGGTATAGAGCAGCGAAAAACTTTGTCAATGAAGACACTAATTTTTTTTTTTGAAAAAAATCCAATTGATTTGGTATTTTAGTTTCATCCACTTTTCCAAATCCAATTGATTTGGCCATCGTCTGACTCTTAATCATATGTACACTTTTTTTCTTAATATGAAATAAAATAGTGTGCAGCAATCGGAAGAAGTTAGCAGCCAAAAGGAAAAAGAAAATCGTTTCAAATTTAAGTTTAAGATGGAGTACGTCACGATCATTATTTTCAATTATTTTTCTCATGAACTGAGTAATAGGGTTCAAGATCTATGTGAAAAGCTCTGATACCAAGTGTTAGAATTTACAGAGAAACACACCACAGGTTTACATAAACCAAGAATACCTATAAAGTAACGAAATATGCGAGAAATAAGGTGCGTACCTTTGTTCATCATTGGAACACGTAATCGAAGATGAACTAGGCTGAGTCTTCTTCTCCTTTGCTTATGATGGCTGTCAGCTTATGTGAATACGTCCTATGTTAAAGCCAATAGAGGGGACCTAGCCTTATATTTACAGGCTTAAAAGCCTTAACCTAGTGCAACCCACCTCGTTATGGGCTCACAAGTTACTACAGGCCTACACTATTGTCAGCCTACACCAATAACACGAAATGAATTCAGGCCAATATGAAATCCGTACGAATACACGGCCTGTGTCTTATGCACCAACTAATAACATCAGCCCGTTTTACTTTAACATAATAAAAAGTTAATGTTAAGTCCACATAAAATAAATAATCCTAACAACACTTCCTAGCCTAGAAAAGTTGGACTTGGAGTATATGATTGGGGAGAAAACGTTCCTCAAATGTGTACGTGCATGTTTAGTTTCTTGGTTTCGGCATCAATGAGGGTATCGGGCATCAATGAGGGTATCGAGATTGAAAAAAATTAGTAGCTCAATTGGTTGATTACCTTATTGGTAAAGATTCGATTGCAATGTAATAAAGATAATAAGATTATATTAAGAATTTTATTAGTTCCATAGTCACAATTTTTTATGCTACACATACTTTTTTTAGTTCTAAACTTTAATCTCCTTTGATTCAAAAATAATAATCTAACTTGACTTGACATAAAATTTACTTGTGGTTCTAAATTAAAAATATGTCAAAATAAATCAAAATGTCATTTAATAATCTTGTGTCATGAACATGACACGTGCAAAGTTGAAATTAAAATATTAATAACAAATAAATAAATTATTTCTTTTGAAACAGACTAAAGAGAAAGTAGGTACTTTTTTAAATGGAGGAAGTATTGGATATTGTGAAATAACATATAAAGAGGCTCAATTTGGAGTTGAAAATAGAACTGAAATTGAAGTTGGAGGTTGGAGTTGGAGTTGTGTTTCACCATGAATATAAATTAAAGTTATTTTTAAAATTTTGCGAGAGAAGTAGGAGTAAAAAAAATAAAAATTAGTTTTTTCGTTTTTACTTTTTTAGATACAATTCCAAATTGTATTTGAAATTTTTATTACCAAACACTACTATTTTTACTAAAATAAAATAATTTAAAAAATAAAATAATAAAAAACACTCTGACCAAATGGCTACTTATCAATCTTATGCAAAACAAACAAACAAAAAAACTCTCCAAGTTCATGGTGTTTAATTAGAGTTAATTCTTCAAAATGTAATTCAACTTGTGTAAACATCCCACTAAAGTAATTTTTATTTCTTTTAGAACAATATTGTCACTGAACTATGCACTTCTTTCCATTATAAGGTAAAACTAAGAAATTATTAAAGATATATTTGGAGAACCATAAGAAAAGTGAAATCAAATGTAATTACATAGTCCAATTCTCAATTAGGAATAGAGAATTAGATGCAATTAAGTGATGTAGTTACAAAGTTACATTTATTTCTTTTTTTAATTTTAATTTCTTTTTATTTTTATTTTTTTAATTTCTATTATTTTAATTTCTTTTTTATTTTTAGATTATTTATCTTTAATCTCTTTTCTTCTCATTTTCCAACCTTTACTTCTTATGATTCAATATAATTACTAGTATTTTTTTCTTCATTTAACGCATTATTGCATTTTTATTTCAGTGTTTGAATTAAAGTAGTATTTCATTATTGAATGAGTTGACTTATGTGTTTTCCTTTCTTTTGAATTATTACTCGTTGGAATTTTATATAAGAGTATTGTGTTTTTTTATTGAATTTTCAATTTGTGTTTTATTTTATGTTTCAATTTATTTATTTTAGTACTATAGACTTGTTATTTTATATTTCATGTCACTTCAAATTGTCGAGTTAATTTTTCAAATTGCCATTGAACTTGTGCAAACACCCCACTAAAGTAATTTCTGTTAATTTCTTTAGGAAAATATTATCATTAAACTATGTACATCTTTTCAAAATAAGGTGAAACTAAAAAATAGTTAAGAACATATTTGGAAAGCCATAGAAAAATTGAAATTATATGTTATTAGACAATTTGCAGTGACATGCAATATGAAATAGCATGTCTATAATATTAAAACAAATAAATCAAAACATAAATTCAAAATCCAAGAGAAAAACATAATACTCTTGTATAAAATTCCGACGAGTAAATATAATTCGGAAGAACGAAAAACACATAAGAGTATAATCTCATTCAATAATAAAATACTATTTTAATTCAAACACTAGAATAAAAATTATAAAAATTCAATAATGTGCTAAATTAAAAAACGAAAAAAGAGTAATTATACTGAATAATAAGAAGTAAAGTTGGAAAATGAGAAGAAAAGAGATGAAAGATAAATAATATAAAATGAAAAAAAAGTAAAAATAAAAAAGAAATTAAAATAATAGAAATAAAAAAGAAATTTAAAAGAAAAAGATATTAAACTTTATTTAAAAAAAAAAGAAATAAAATGTAATTTGTAATTACATTTCGTAATTGCATCTAATTCTCTATTCCTAAATGAGAATTAGATTATGTAATTATATCTAATTTCACTTTCCTTGTAGTTCTCCAAACATATTCTTAACAATTTTTTAATTTCACCTTATAATTAAAAGAAGTGCATAATTCAGCGACAATATTATCCTAAAAGAAACAAAAATTACTTTCGTGGAATGTACATTTTGAAAATTAACTCTGCTTAATTATTACCCTCCTGCTCTATTTGATGACAGCCCGAGACTGAAAACTGCAAGAGAGTTCAATAGCTGCTTAGAAATATATACTTACTCATATTTTTATTTTGTATAAAATAATAAAGTATAAATTTTCTCATAACTTATAAATATATAATATTATGTAAATATCTAAAATGCAAAATAATTCTCTAGTAATTCTAACTTATTACTGTAATTGACGCCTAGCAACAACGCCTTTATCGGATCTAGTGGCACTCGCCGTAAATTGTACTAATTTTCAAGCCTTATTCGAAAAGTCTCTTGTCTCATAAACAAAATATCTTCCTCATTTGGAAAATCCAATATGTCTCGAACCTTCTTGTTGGCGTCACATTCTTTTTATCATGCCAGATATTTTCATCTTTTCCTCTTCAACACTAATCTTACAAAATCATCTTCTCCAACTTACACATTGCCTTTCTCCCTTCAATATATATAAATTCTCAAATTTGCTCCAATTTTTCTCTGATTCATAACTTGCATTTATCTATGGTTTAATTCACTCACTAACAACAACTTGGCGTCTCTGTACCTGTCAATTTTAGGTACAGTTTCCGTTTTCGCATCAATTTTTTGGGATTTTTGGGCTCTGCGTTAGAGAAACAAACAGAAACGGGTATGGATCGAGAAGGAGGATCCTCCGGATCTTGTTACTATTCAGTGCTTGGAATTCGCAAAGATGCCTCCTGCTCCGACATTCGCTCTGCTTATCGGAAACTAGCTCTGGTATGCCTCTGTATTTTATAATTTATCAACTCGAAATTGAGATACAATTTTTTTTTATACAAATATATAGTACTTACTATGTAGCAATATGCGTGTGATTTTTGAAGAAATGGCATCCGGATAGGTGGGCGAAGAATCCGACGGTGGCCGGAGAAGCGAAACGCCGATTTCAGAAAATTCAAGAGGCCTACTCAGGTTACAATTCTCCATTTATACTAGATTTTTTTTTTTTTGACGGAATCCGTTGACGGGCGTGTGTGTAGTTATTTTACTTGTTGAAAAAAATGTGTGACTTTTGAAGGGAATTGACGGTGGTTAGTTCTCCGTTATTCGTATTGGCAGTTCTCTCCGATCAAGACAAGAGGTCAATGTACGATGCCGGCTTCCTTGATCTGCTTGAGGAAGACGAAGTACGTAATTTTGCCCTTTCCACCAATTATATTCATATAATAACTACTACTCATATTCCCCAGAATTTTCGATACCACTGCAATTTTTATTTAGTTCTCCAACTGCGAAACATACTGGTGATCGTGATATCCCAATTCAAAATTACCAAGTATATAGTGATTATGATCTTACAATTTGAAATTGTATATTATGAATTTATCTCCCGAGCCTTGTCAATTGCAATTAAGCTGAGTATTCCAATTATGTTAGAAATAATGGTCAAAAACACATCCTTGACTATCAGTTCTTTGCGAATTTCATACTTATCTGTTGATTCCTTTTCGTAACTGAATTATCATTATCTATGCATTAAAACATCGATAATTATATAAAAATTGTATGCAGGGGATGGGTGATTTCTTGCACGATTTGATGAACCGAATGGATAAAAACGTTGGGGCGGCGGTAAGAGATTTTAATGAGTTTTTTAAATGTGTATGTGATAGTATTGTTTTTTAAATATTGTATTTATTATAATATTTTTATTTAAAATTAAATGGTAAAGGAGGAGAGTCTAGAGGATCTACAGAGGACGTTTGTGGAAATGTTCGGTGGAGATTTAGCAAAGATGATGGATGATGAAAATCCAACGGCGAAGAAGAGGGCACGTGATATAGGGTGCAGCACAAGAGCTGCTCCAAAACGCAACAATGCTAATGTCAATGTTAATGGCACCTCTTATCACTGTTAGTTTTTAAGCAAAATATAATTGAATTTAATTACTTGTAACAATCGTTTGGTGTTTGATTTTGTGGGTTGAATTATAGATGATGAAATCATTGAGGAGGAATTAACTTGTTTATTTGGGGGTAGATTAGGCAAGTCAAAAGAATCTTTTTTAGACTCTTGATTTTTCTAAGCAAGCCGTTCAAATATTGGGGCTGCTGAGTTGCGTAATAAAAAGATTCTCTTTGCTTGAAGTATCTTTTTGTGGCTCGTCCAAAATATCTTCCTGTATTACTATTATATTTTATTATTATCCAAGACAAGAAATTTGCTACTTGTAGTTTTGCTTAACCTCCTTGCTTGTTTTATCTTGCGATTTTTTTCTCTTTTCAACTGCAGTTTGACTTCTTGTAAACTTAGAAATGAAAGATGGAGTAACATTTTTACCTTGGGATTTACCTTATTACTGTTTGTTGAGCTCTTTTAACTCAAGTTTCAGCTTAAAATGTTCAGTAACATCTAATTATATAACATATATAATGTAGTTTTTTATTATATAAAAATGTATTTATCTAGTAAATAAGAATACATTTGGAAGAAAATAATTGCAATACCTTTTAAATTATGTAATAGATACTTACTTTTGACTAAAATAATAAGATCAGAGGAAGTATTGCATGGAAAATCAGAAGATGTCTGTTTGAATTTGCTTCGGACTTTTGACTTATACGTCATAACTTAGAAATTTTAACTTATAATTTTTTAGCTTATTTTAGCATTTTAAGTTAAAAGTCATACGTTTAAGATTTTTAATTTATAATTTATTTTTATTATTTTAGTTTAAAATTAAGTACATATACTCAAATATTTTGAAAGTGCTCAAAAATACTTAAAATAAGTTAATTCAAACGAAAAGGTAGTGGGAGAGGAATTAAAGGAGTAATTTATCTTGTTACAAGAGAAAAGTGGTTTATGAGTATAACAATGGCGGAGGAGGCATTAATTATTGAGCAAGAGAAGCAAAGGGGAATGTTATTTTATTTTATCAATGAGAAAAAGGGAAGACGTGTGATGTGGTAGGGAAGGATGGGATGACACATAACCAAACCAAGATACTTATTTTATAGTAAAATAATGCAGCGGGAGAAACAAAAGAAGGAGCTTCTAAATAAGACACGCGACATTCTTTTCCTTCTTTGTGTCAGGTTAATTTGCCTTTAGAAAGTGAAAGAAGATATTTAATACTCCCTCCGATTAAAAAAAAAAAAAATGATCTACTTCTCTTTTTAGTTCGTTTTAAAAAGAATAATCTTTTTTCTTTTCTAACAACTTTTTAATTTCAACTTTTCGCATGTTATATTTAAGAATATACGATTAAATAATATTTTGGTATATTTGATATATCTTTAATTTAACACCATAAGATTCAAAAGTCTTTTTTATTTTTTAAAACTCCGTACCGTACCAAATTAAATTAAGTCATTTTTTTAAACGGAGGGAGTAATTGTTTTATAATATGAAAGGCTTTGCTTATCCTTTTCTCTTCACTTGTATATTTGTTTTCAGCAAATTTTGTTAAGTATTTCACACTTTGGTTGGTTTGAAATGGATATATTCGTATAATAAAGCACATATTTTACAACATTAGGTATCCAGTAGATTGGATTGTGCAAACGATCGAGTCTAAAAGGTCCATCCATATATTTGTCGTAAAGAAGGGAAAATTACAGGCAAACGTGGTTAGTATCTCTATTCAATTTGAAGTTTTAAAATAAAATTACAAAATAATAAGGATTTCTGTTATAAATCAAACGAGGAGCTCAATCCAAAAGACTAAACTGATAGATGGGAGAACTAATTTGGTCTATTAACTCATTAGCATTTGTTTGAGAACCAATGATCTCGTTGGTCACGGCTGACACCCCTCTTATAGGTACAACCACCACTCCTGACACACAGACCACCACTTTGAGTCGCGGCTCCACGCGTGAATTGATCCTCGTTGGTTACGGCTATGCTCAGTTGGTCATGACTGGCACCCCTCTTGAGTCCAGGCCACCACTTCAAGTTACAGCCCAACGGGTGGGACTCTCAATAAAAGTACCAATGTTATAAATCAAACAGAAGAGCTCAATCCAAAAGACCCTGATAGGTGGATCTATAAACTCATTAGCATTTTTTCATTTTTTCAATGTGGGACAATTGAATCATAACAATTTCTTTCAATTCGAGTTACATTACCAATGAGGATTTCTTTTTGTTGGAAAAGATACTGTATTGATGTGGAACAGAAATTATTTATAGTAAGTAAATATGCATAAGCACTACTTCTTCCATTCCAAATTATCCGTCCTAAATTTTTTAATTTGATTTCTCATTTTACTTGTCTTTTTTTATTAATCAAGAAGAGACAAAATTTTTTCTTCATGTTTTACCCTTTGCATTAATTACTTTTTTCTTCAAATTAAAATATAAACATCATTTGATAAGGATATTATGGTAAACGAGCTATGTTATTAATTATTTTTCTTAATCAATGTGCTATTTTAATTTGGGACGAATAATTTGGGATGGAGGAAGTATGTGGTTTGTGGCAAGCCATTATTTTAAAAGCAATTTTGATCGGACTCCAATATAAATCATAAACACATATACTCGTGGCTGAAAATTTGTAGGTTGATCAAAACAATATCAAAAAATAAGTCAAGAATAAGAAAGGAAGAGGATATCTCTCTTTCACTTTGATGGTAGGATATTTTTTGATGTTTTTTTTTTTTTTGTTCTTCATAGATGCTCCTTGTATAGGATATTAGAAGTGATGTGAATATTAATGACATTAAAAAATCATTAGATCACAAAATCACAATGAAACAAAATATGTTCATCTCCAATATAACATATATGTTTATGTTCAACTTTTTTAATATGTATTTTTTTTTTATTCATTACATTATACGAATACTTTTAATTAGAAATAACTCCCCTTTTTCTTTCTGCCTCTCCCTCTCTAACCTTTGAGAAGGACTCTATGAGAATTGTCACGCCCCAAAATCCCATCGGGCCGGACTGGCACCCGAAGCCGAGAAGGCCTGGGAGAACCCATTCAAATACCTGTACTTTCACTTACATGTCACCAAAAATTTGGACAGCACTTCATTGCATATAGAAGGGTCTAATTACCTGTATCATCACAACACGCACAAATATATATATATATATATAATACTTGGCCGTCGGGGCCACCACATATACAAATATAACATCACTATATAAACTTTCATGACTTTACCCTTCCTTATGTCTACAAAGCCTCTAGGATATACATGACATAACTAGGGTCGGGACAAACCCCCGCCCACACATGACTCCTGTACAATAACAAAACATAAGGAACCGACTCGGAAAGCTCCGAAGCAAACTGGAGCTCACCAACAATAGCTGTATGACCTGGCTCCTATCTATGCTGTGAATGAGGTGAAGCACCTGTGCCTGCAGCATGAAATACAGGTCCCCCGTGAGGGACGTCAGTACGAAATGTGTACTGAGTATGTAAAGCTGTAAATAATCATATGTGATATGGGGGATCAAGAAAATCAGACGCAAGTGAATAAATCATAATAAAAGTAAACCACACTTCATAAACACTTTTAGGATCATGTACATTATCATTAATTAGAATTGGGTTTTTGAATTCAAACACATTTGTGGAACGGTATACATTCGTTCATTTCATTCTTTACAATTATCATTCTCCATTACCTCCTCCTCCCGAACCTCCAACCACCTAACAATAATCAATACTATACCGTACTGTGACCATTAGGCTGCCCCCAGTACATATCAACTGTAATCATATCAAGTATCGGGATCGGCCCATGCTAGGCTTAAGCCCCTGAGCTACCACCCACACGTATATCAAGTAACACACATAAGAGATCTTTCCAATAACTTAGTTCAAAAGCTTTTAAGATTATTACATTAGTGTTCATGCCAATATAGTACCTTTGGAACAATGATACATCAATAGGAACCAAGTAATAGACCTTCTATACAATAACGATGTAATAAAGACTCATTGGTACATCAACAATGTGTTTCAGAATCATCAATATCACAACAATGAAATAGGAGCCTTTTGGTATATCAATGAAACATTTTGACACTTTATAGAATGGAAACAACTTCGTTGGTAATGTAGAACAATACATGTTTTTGGACAACCTCGGAATCTTACTTGACGGAACATTGGTGTTTTCATGCCAAGGAACATCGTTAGAGTATGCTTTACATACCTCGTTGTAGATTCGGATACCAATTCAACACAACTTTCCGTCTTTACAAATCACTTATCTACAATGAAATGTTTGGCATCTAGTATTAGCAACCCAACACCATAATTCTCTTCCATAATTTCATACAACCAATATTTGCTAAGCATTCCAAAAACCAACTTGAACAATAGATTTATGTGTATATATATATATAATCATCATTTTAATACCATATCATCACACCAAATCCCTTCACAATTCAACATAATCCAACCATGCACAAGAATAATCCAACACCATTTCCCAATCATCTTTCAACAATAATCAAATAACATACTTCTTATGCTCACATGCATATATATACATGTCCATATAAATAACACCAACATAATTTACATCCTTACCATAAAATGACCCTTTTGATATCGAAGTCCTGTTGGCACAAATAAGGGGTGCTTCTCGAAGCCCTCGAGACGGTGAACACAACTACGGAATCAATTTGGATTTTCTACGGTTAAATCACAAGATAATTGGAGTTGAAATTAGGCTAGGGTTTCTTATTCTTCAATAACTTGGATGATAAATGACGGATATGAGGCTAAGTATATGTATATAATGACCAATTTTCGTCCATGAGATGATGGAAAATGACCATATTGCCTTTAAAATTTAAGTAAATCTGAATCTGTCCATGGTGGACTGTTTTGATAGGCTAAAGTAAATCAACCATAACTCTTGCTCCGATAATGGATTTGGGTGAAACCAATTGCATTAGAAAGAAAACTCTCGGGGCTTCTCGTCGATATATAGAAGCTCACACAGTTCATTTTGTACAAGGAGTTATGATCGTTTAAAGTCGATCCAAAAATCTGTTTGACTGCAGTACTTTTGTGTGTAGAAAATTTCTGCACATTTACTGTTCATTGCGTCTACCGTTTTCAAGTTTCGAACATGCTCGCTTATATCCGATACTCATCTGTTTTCAGAAATATTTATATCGTTGGAAAGCTAACTCGATAAACTTCGCATAGAAACTTCGACGAGCAAATTCCGGTATAAGTAAAGTCGATTCCTATACACATATAATCAAACTATACACTTGAAACCATCTCAAAATAATCAATACTCATACTTAAACTCATATATACCTAACTTATGATCAATACATATACTCAAACACATATAACCATGGCTAATGCACGTAATTAAGTACGGGGTGTTACATCCTTCCCCCCTTAAGGACATTCGTCCTCGAATGTGAATGTAGTTATTTAGCCGAAACAAGTTCGAATTCATAATTGATATTCACGTCATCATATAGATATTATGCATATGTAAAAACTTACTTTTTAGTGTCCCAGTTCCACTCCTTGCACTTCTTTTTCACCTTTGAACAAATAAGGGTATTTCGATTTCATTGTTTCCTTCGCTTCCCATGTAATCTCTTCCTTTTGTTGATTTCTCCAAAGTACTTTCACCGATGCTACTTCTTTATTTCTCATCTTCTTAAATTGACGATCTAATATAGCAATAGGCATCTCCTCATAGGTAAGATCTTCTGTTACTTGCACATCTTCAGTAGAAGTAATAAGGGACGGATCTCCGATGCACTTTCGAAACATCGATACATGAAATACTAGATGCACTGATGAGAGTTCCTGGGATAGCTCTAATTCATAAGCAATTTGCCCACATCTTCGAATAATCTTATACGGGCCTATATATCGTGGACTCAACTTTCCTTTCTTGCCAAATCTCATCACCCCTTTCATTGGCGATACCTTCAAAAATACCCAATCGCCTAACGAAAATTCTAGCCCTCTTCTTCTACTACCCGCATATGACTTGTGTCGACTTTGGGCTGTTTTCAACCGTTGTTGAATCACCTTGACTTTTTCTATGGCTTGATACACAAGATCCGGTTCGAATATAAGAGTTTCACCCGCTTCGAACCATCCTATTGGTGATCTACACTTCCTCCCATATAAAGCTTCATATGGTGCCATTTTGATACTTGAATGATAGCTATTATTGTAGGCAAACTCAATAAGAGGTAAATGATCATCCCAGCTGCCTTTAAAATCTATAACACATGCTCGTAGCATATCTTCAAGTGTTTGAATGGTGCGCTCTGCTTGTCCATTCGTCTGAGGGTGAAAAGCTGTACTCAGATTCACTTGTGTTCCCAAACTCCGTTGGAAAGACTTCCAAAAGTTTGCGGTAAATTGAGTTCCCCGATCCGATATAATAGAAGTTGGCACTCCATGTAATCGGACTATTTCTTTAACATACAACTTCGAATATTCTTCAACTATGTAAGTGGTCTTAACGGGTAAGAAATGTGCGGATTTAGTAAGCCTATCCACAATCACCCATATAGAATCAAATTTTCGAGCTGTACGAGGCAAACCTGTAACAAAATCCATGTTGATCATGTCCCACTTCTAAATTGGAAGATCTATGCATTGCATATAGCCTCCGGGCTTTTGATGTTCCACTTTAACTCGTTGGCAATTTAGACATTCAGCTACAAATTCTGCGATGTTCTTTTTCATGTCATTCAACCAATATACATCCTTCAAATCTTGATACATTTTGGTTGACCCTGGATGAATAGAATACCTTGAGAAATGTGCCTCAGTCATAATTCATTTTCTTAGCTTATCAACAATAGGCACACACAGCCGATTTTGGCATAGAAGTACTCCTTCTTGCGAAAGCTCAAATACCTTCGTCGCACCATTTTGAACATTCTCCTTGAGTTGCAATAAAACAGGATTTGCATCTTGCTTCTCTTTCACCTCAGCTACTAATGAGGATTCCGCGGCATTATGCACAATAAGCTCCTCGTCCGGAGTTTTGAGAAGACGAACTCCTAGACTAGCTAATTGATGAAGATCTTTAATCATCCCTTGCCTTTCTACAGGTGCCATCATAGCCTTACGACTCAACGCATCAGCTACTATATTCGCTTTCCCTGGGTGATACAAAATATCAACATCATAATCTTTTAATAGTTTCATCCACCTTCGTTGCCTCAGATTTAGATCCTTCTGACTGAAAATATATTGTAAGCTCTTGTGATCAGTATATATATCAACATGAACCCCATATAAATAGTGGCGCCATATTTTTAAAGCAAAGATAACCGCTGCCAGCTCAAGATCATGTGTGGAGTAATTTTTCTCATGTGGCCTCAATTGCCTTGAGGCAGATGCTATCACCTTACTATTCTGCATTAATACACATCCTAAACCAATTCTCGAAGCATCACAATACACTGTATACCCTTTTGTACCTTCTGGAAGTACCAACACAGGTCTAGAAGTCAACTTATTCTTCAATTCTTGGAAACTCTCCTCACACGCATGACTCCATTGGAACTTGGATGCTTTATGCGTTAGCTTAGTTAAGGGTGCTAAAATAGAAGAAAAACCCTCAACAAACTTTCTATAATAACCAGCCAACCCAAGAAAACTACGAATCTCCGTAGGCGTTGTGGGCCTTGGCCAATTCTTCACAGCTTCTATCTTTTGAGTATCAACCTGTATGCCTTCATTTGATACAATATGGCCTAGAAATGCCACTGACTTTAGCCAAAATTCACATTTAGAAAATTTTGCATACAACTTGCAATCTCGAAGAGTTTGCATCGCCTGTCGCAAATGATTAGCGTGATCCTCTTCTGATCTAGAATAAACTAGAATATCATCAATGAAAACTATCACGGATATATCTAGAAATGGCTTAAACACCCTATTCATTAAATCCATGAAAGCTGCAGGTGCATTAGTTAGCCCAAATGACATAACTAGAAACTCATAATGACCATACCTTATTCGGAAAGCCGTTTTGGGTATATCTTTTTCTTTAACTCTCACTTGATGATAACCTTACCTCAAATCAATCTTAGAAAAATATTTGGCACCCTGTAACTGATCAAATAAATCATCAATTCTTGGAAGAGGATATTTATTTTTAAGAGTCACTTTATTCAGCTGCCTATAATCAATACACATTCTCAATGTGCCATCTTTCTTACGCACAAACAACACTGGTGCTCCCCAAGGGGAAATACTAGGCCTAATGAACCCCTTTTCTAGCAAATCTTTCAATTGCTCTTTCAATTCTTGTAATTCTGCTGGGGCCATCCTATACGGAGGAATTGAGATTGGCTTAGTGCTTGGTATCACATCAATACCAAATTTTATTTCTCGTTCAAGAGGTAAACCTGGAAGATCTTCAGGGAATACATCAAGAAATTCACTTACTACTGGTACAGTGTGAAGATCTGGTGATTCCGATTCCATATCCTTTACTCTAACTAAATGACATATGTAGCCCTTGGAAATCATTTTTCTCGCTTTGAAATAAGAAATAAATCTACCTCTTGGTGCGTCCATCTTACCGTGCCATTCAATAACTGCTTCATTAGGAAAATATAAATACATCTTTTTCGTACAATAGTCAATTTTGGCATAACAAGACGCCAACCAATCCATACCCATTATTACATCAAAATCTACCATTTCTAGTTCCACAAGATTGGCCATCGTGTCTCGACCACACACAGTTACTACACAATCTTTATAAACTCTTCTAGCAATAATAGATTCCCCAACCGGGGTAGACACTTCCAACGACTTTTCTAACAATTCGGGGGTTCTTTTGAACTTTCCAGTAACCAAAGGAGTAACATATGATAATGTAGAACCGGGATCAATTAGAGCATATACATCAAATGAAAATATGGGCAACGTGCCCGTAACCACATCTGGGGAAGCCTCTAGATTTTGTCGATCCGCTAAAGCATAAGTACGATTCTGAGTCCCACTGGAACTGGCGACTCTTTTTTCATTCCTAGCGTGACCCGCAGGTTGTGCGCCTCTACCAGAATAAGATACCGGTGACGATGATGCAACAGCTGATCCTGAAGGTCGTGCTACGCCACCTGCGCCCCTTTGTGGGCATTCTCTCATCATATTCCCCGTCATACCGCACCAAAAACAAACATTTGTTCCCATTCGACATACGCCCATATGATGCTTTCCGCATCGATTACATAGCTCTCGAGAAGGTCTCGATTGGCTCATGTTCCCTTGCCCATGATAACCCACTGATCGCGAACTATGACCCTCACTTCTTTGCCCAAATTGACTGCATCTGAACCCCTGATGCTGTGGTGGAGCACTAGCTGCAGAATAAGAAACTAATGGCCTAGGTGGTCTAGCAGAAAATTGGGGTCTAAAACCTCCCTGTGGCGCCATAAACTACCCTGTAGATCTGGCCCTCTTAGAAGATCCGCTTTCAAATTCCTGTGTTCTTTTTCTTTGCCTCTGGCCTTCCATTTTCTGTGCAAATGCTTGGATCCTAGCTATATCCATGTCTTTATTCAGTGCAGCAATAGAACAATCCCTAACCAAATATAGATCCAATCCATCCACATACCGATGAACTCTGTCATCCATAGTAGCTATAACATTAGGAGCATATCTGGACAAAGAATTAAATCGAAGACTATACTCCCTCACACTTGTATTACCCTGTCAAAGATTTAAGAACTGATCCGCACGGGCCTGACGAGTCTCATATGGAAGATAATGATCAATAAATGCCTCTTTGAACTCTTTCCAAGTAGCTGGGGGTGCATCAATGCCCCTTGACCGTTTCCAGTATTCATACCAATATATAGCCTCACCTTTGAATCTATACGCGGCTAACTCCACTGTCTCTCTGCCCGATACATGCATCACCTCTAGGGCCCTTTGGATCTGATCAATAAAGTCCTGCGAATCTTCGTTAAGATCAGATCCGGTAAAAGTAGGCGGATCCATCTTAAGAAAATCTTACATCCGAAGACTAGCCGCCCTATCAGTACCGCTAGAACCCGCGGCAAGAATAGCTTGCCCTCAGACTTGACCGGCAACAATCTGGGTCAACAGTTGTACTGCATCCCTCATATACTGATCAGCAGCATTAACAAGTGGTTCTGTGAATGTGGTTCTGTAGCACCCCGTATTCAAGTACATGTATTGGCGTATTCAAGTACGTGTATTGGTCTTATTTATATGGAATTAATTTTTTATTTTATTTTATTTATACAGGAATTTGCCCGTCGATGGTTTCATACGAAGGTTATTGAATAAGCTTTCCAACGATATAAAGATTTCCAAAAACGGATAAGTTTCGGATATAATCGAGCACGTTCGAAACTATAAAACGGTGGTCGAGATATTGTGAATAGTAAATGTGCAGGAAAATTTCCTGCACACAAACTACTGAGGCTTGGCAGTTTTTTGGGTCAACTTTGAATGATCATAACTCCCTTAATATAATGAACTGGGAGAGCTACGACCTATCAAAAGAAATATCTTTGAGTCTTATTTCCAATGCAATTGGTTTCATCCAAATCCAACGTCTGAGTAAGGAGTTATACTCGTTTTACTTCAGCCTCTCAAAATAGATTTTTAGGGTCAACTTCAAACGTTCATAACTCCTTGTACAGGACGAACTGGGTGGCCTACTTTATATGAAATGAAATCCCTTTGAATTATCTTTCCAACGATACCAATTTCACCCAAATCCGATATCGGAGCAAAGATTTATGGTCAATCTACTTTAGCTTGTCAAAACAGTCCACCAGAGGACAGATTTGACATTATTTAAATTTTAAAGGCACTTTGGTCATTCCCTATGATATTATGGACGGGAATATGTGTATATATACATGTATATGAGTTCAAAAACTCATCTTCATCTTCAATCATAGGAAAGAACAAACCCTAGCCAAATTTGACCTTTAAATTACTTTTGATTCAACCGTAGAAATTCCAAAGTAATCCGATAACTGCGTTTGTCATCTCGAGAGCTTTGAAAGGCACCTATTATTTGTGAAAACAGGGTTGCATAATCAAGAGGTGAATTCTAAGGTATGAATATGGTTTGCCTTTTTTATCTTCCATATGTATATGTATGATAGAGGATTATATATATTGGTTGTTATTGAAAGGTGATGAAAATAGGGTTATGGACTATTTTGTATGGTTTGGTTGTATTGAATTGTGGAAGGTGGATATGGTAATTGAGTTATGGAAGGTGGATATGGTGATATACTATTGAATTGATGATTATTTATGTCTATGGCTCAATTTGGTTTGATGGATTGGTTGGAAGGATAAATGAATCCAAACTTGATATTGGAGGATGTTGTATGAATATGGATGGCATGTGAATGTAATTGGAGTATAAGCAGGTTAAAGTGACACCCTTTATGGTGTAATTAAGGCTTACTACTTAACCATTAGTTTGGTGAATTCAAATAATTGAATTGTGACGTTTGGTCGCTAATACTAGATTGCTATATATGTTCATTGTAGATAAGTAATCCGAAAAGACGAGAAGTCCATTTGGGACTAGTATTGAAGGTTGACAGTCAGGTATGTAAAGCATACTCTATACCATATCTTTGGCATGAAAGTGAACAATTGTTCTATTAAGAAAGTTTCCAAAGTTATTCAATAACATGTGATCCATAATGATTTTGTATGATGTCCTACGTTACCAATGAACTTGTTTCCACCCTACAAGATGTCAAGACATTCCAATACTTACTTGTTTTCCAAATCTTACATATTTATTGCACTAATGAATGTCAGAAGGTATCCGGTTACGCAAACAAGATCCATGTGCTATTAATGACTCCAAAACGTTTCATTGATATACTAATAAGTTCCTACTTCATTGTTATGGCATTGATGACTCCAAAACACTTTATTGATGTGTCAATGAGTTCTTACTTCATTGTTATTGCATTGATGGTCTATTTATATGTCTCTTATTGATGTATCATTGTTTCAAAGTATCAAAAATGTGGTGGCGACCGAAATAACAATCTCAAAGATTAATTGAACTAAGTGATGGAAGTTCTCTCTTATCGGGTGGTATCCCAGGGGCATAAGCCTAGCATGGGTCGATCCCTATTTATGTGTTTATGGGTGGTATCCCAGGGGCATAAGCGTAGCATAGGTCGATCCCAGTTGATATGTACTGGAGGCAGCCTAATGGTCACAGTACAGTACAGTAATGATTACAAAGACGATAAGAACGAAGGTAAAGTGATTGAATAAATACAATGTACAGGTTGTCACAAGTTCTAGTAAGTGTGGCCCACTCTTATTACGATTTATTCACTTGTTTCTGATTTCTATTGAGCTCTTATATCAAATGTGATTATCTACAGCTTTACATACTCAGTACATATTTCGTATTGACGTCCCCCACGGGGACCTGCATTTCATGCTGCAGGCACAAGTACCTCAGCTCATACACCGCACAAGTAGGAGCCAGGATACCCAACTGCGTTTGGTGAGCTCCAGTTTGCTTCGGGGCTTTCCGTGTCATATCCAGTTACTTTTGGTATTGTATAGAAGTTACTTATATGGCAGGGTGTGTCCCGACCTTAGTTAAACTATGTGCATTGTCTAGAGGCTTTGTAGACCTAATGTACAGTCAAGGTGGTATTTTGTTAATAGACGTGATGGCTCCAACGGCCAAGTATTATATATACATATATATGTGTTCTCGAGCTTATACAGGTGATTATTTCCTTTTATATGCGGCGTTATGTTGTCCGAATTTCGGGTTGTCATAGAGGTATGCATTTGAAATATAAGGTTATGCACTGATTCTCTCGGGCCACCTCGATTACGGGTGCTAGTCTGCCCCAATAGGATTTGAGGCGTGACAGGTTCGCCTCCCACTTATTTCATCTGGAGTGGAAGACATTTCAGATACCCGCTCAGCTTGAGCTTCACTCTGATTAACTTGTACAGGTGGTGACTTACTAGTCCCTTCTCCGGCAGCCACATCTACCCGCTCGCCGGTATTCTTACTTCTGGTATCCGGCATTCTTACTGTAATAAGAGAAACAAATGGATTCAGTGCTCAATTATGTCTTCATTTGCTATATAAACTCTATGGCACGATCTATGATCTGAAGAAAAGAGACAATTTCCTAAATGTCCATAGCCTCCTGTTTATAGATGTGGTGCACAACACACCGATAAACAAGACTCTACGTAGATACGGCTTTGTAGACTCACTAGGACGAACCTCTCTGATACCACTTTTGTCACGCCCCAAAATCCCATCGGGCCAGACTGGCACCCGAAGCCGAGAAGGCCCGGGAGAACCCGTTCAAATACCTGTACTTTCACTTACATGTCACCAAAAATTTGGACAGCACTTCGTTGCATATAGAAGGGTCTAATTACCTGTATCATCACAACACGCACAAATATATATATATATATAATACTTGGCCGTCGGGGCCACCACATATACAAATATAACATCACTATATAAACTTTCATGACTTTACCCTTCCTTATGTCTACAAAGTCTCTAGGATATACATGACATAACTAGGGTCAGGACAAACCCCCGCCCACACATGACTCCTGTACAATAACAAAACATAAGGAACCGACTCGAAAAGCTCCGAAGCAAACTGGAGCTCACCAACAATAGCTGTATGACCTGGCTCCTATCTATGCTGTGAATGAGCTGAAGCACCTGTGCCTGCAACATGAAATGCAGGTCCCCCGTGAGGGACGTCAGTACGAAATATGTACTGAGTATGTAAAGCTGTAAATAATCATATGTGATATGGGGAATCAAGAAAATCAGACGCAAGTGAATAAATCATAATAGAAGTGAACCACACTTCATAAACACTTTTAGGATCCTGTACATTATCATTAATCTGAATTGGGTTCTTGAATTCAACACATTTGTGGAACAGTATACATTCGTTCATTTCATTCTTTACAATTATCGTTCGCCATTACCTCCTCCTCCCGAACCTCCAACCACCTAACAATAATCAATACTATACCGTACTGTGACCATTAGGCTGCCCCCAGTACATATCAACTGGGATCGACCCATGCTAGGCTTATGCCCCTGGGATACCACCCATAAACACATAAATAGGGATCGACCCATGATAGGCTTATGCCCCTGGGATACCACCCGATAAGAGAGAACTTCCATCACTTAGTTCAAAAGCTTTTGAGATTATTACATTAGTGTTCATGCCAATATAGTACCTTTGGAACAATGATACATCAATAGGAACCACGTAATAGACCTTCTATATAATAACGATGTAATAAAGACTCATTGGTACATCAACAATGTGTTTCAGAATCATCAATATCACAACAATGAAATAGGAGCCTTTTGGTATATCAATGAAACATTTTGACACTTTATAGAATGGAAGCAACTTCGTTGGTAATGTAGAACAATACATGTTTTTGGACAACCTCGGAATCTTACTTGACGGAACATTGGTGTTTTCATGCCAAAGAACATTGTTAGAGTATGCTTTACATACCTCGTTGTAGATTCGGATACCAATTCAACACAACTTCCCGCCTTTACATATCACTTATCTACAATGAAATGTTTGGCATCTAGTATTAGCAACCCAACACCACAATTCTCTTTCATAATTCCATACAACCAATATTTGCAAAGCATTCCAAAAACCAACTTGAACAATAGGTTTATGTGTATATATATATAATCATCATTTCAATACCATATCATCACACCAAATCCCTTCACAATTCAACATAATCCAACCATGCACAAGAATAATCCAACATTATTTCCCAATCATCTTTCAACAACAATCAAATAACATACTTCTTATGCT
Organism: Capsicum baccatum var. pendulum; assembly: GCA_030864225.1. Lineage (NCBI taxonomy): Eukaryota > Viridiplantae > Streptophyta > Magnoliopsida > Solanales > Solanaceae > Capsicum > Capsicum baccatum. The sequence goes on from CM061557.1 coordinate 268,628,524, forward strand.
CACATGCATATATATACATATCCATATAAATAACCCCAACATAATTTACATCCTTACCATAAAATGGCCCTTTTGATTTCGAAGTCCTGTTGGCACAAATAAGGGGTGCTTCTCGAAGCCCTCGAGACGGTGAACACAACTACGGAATCAATTTGAATTTTCTACGGTTGAATCACAAGATAATTGGAGTTGAAATTAGGCTAGGGTTTCTTATTCTTCAATAACTTGGATGATAAATGATGGATATGAGGCTAAGTATATGTATATAATGACCAATTTTCGTCCATGAGGTGATGGAAAATGACCATATTGCCCTTAAAATTTAAGTAAATTCGAATCTGTCCATGGTGGACTATTTTGATAGGCTAAAGTAAATCGACCATAACTCTTTGCTCCGATAATGAATTTGGGTGAAACCAATTGCATTAGAAATAAAACTCTCGGGGCTTCTCATCGATATATAGCAGCTCACACAGTTCATTTTTTACAAGGAGTTATGATCGTTTAAAGTCGACCCAAAAATCTGTTTGGCTGCAGTACTTTTGTGTGCAGAAATTTACTGTTCATTGCGTCCACCATTTTCAAGTTTCGAACATGCTCGCTTATATCCGATACTCATCTGTTTTCAGAAATATTTATATCGGTGGAAAGCTAACTCGATAAACTTCGCATAGAAACTTCGACGAGCAAATTCCGGTATAAGTAAAGTCGATTCTTATACACATACAATCAAACTATACACTTGAAACCATCTCAAAATAATCAATACTCATACTTAAACTCATATATACCTAACTTATGATCAATACATATACTCCAACACATATAACCATGGCTAATGCACATAATTAAGTACGGGCTGTTACAGACACTCTCTTCTTTGTCTATCAATTTCTTCCCTCAATTTTGGTGATCCTACTTTACTGCAAACTCATGAAACCTTAAAAAGTACAATAAATCAAAAGATAATTTTTTTATATGGTACTCTCTCCGTTTCGAAATAAATGAATATTGAGATATTTTAAAATAAGTGAATCGTTGAATTTTTTTTCAAAATTACCCTTATGATTTGACAAGCAAAAGAGATTGCAGTTTTTTTTTTTTTTTGGTGGTAAAAGAGACTTCAATGGTAAAAATGAAAATTTATGTTAAATTTATGTCTTTGATATTTTTTTCTTAATCCATGTGTCAAAATTCAACAATTTATTTATTTCGAAACGGAAGGAGTATTTATATTTATCATAAGTTATATGTAAATATTAAAAAAAAGAGTAGTCCTTAGTTATATAAAATGACGAATTGATTTAATTTTGTAAAATTTGACGAATAAAAATAGACATTGTCATTTTAGTTCGTTTCTCTGTATGGCCCCAGCTAGAAAGTGCTACTTTATCAATGAATCGTTAGCATGTGTCGTGGCCACAGCCCACAACTAATTAGCACAACATATCAAAAATCAAGGTAACGTGAAAACTGCAACTCCTCAAGTTGCAGTATAGTCCCCACCATTCATTTCAAGTATATATTTGTTGACCATATGTATTCTATCTAGTTTAACGAAAAAAATGGCCAGGACCACAATTCTACATATATGTATGTATGTGTCTGATATACCAGTACTTTATACAAAAATAAAATTGGACACCAGCATGTGTCAGAGATGGAGCTAGAAGTTGGGGTTGTTTCATGTTCTTCGTCTTTAGAGTGTGCAATACTATTTGTCAATATCTGGGGACACTTAATAGGGGTTTGACGAGGTTTTAAATATTTTAAAATTCATCTAAAATTTATGAAATTTCAGACCCCACCAGGTGGGAATACACTGGGTTTGTTGATCTAAAATTTATGAAATTAAAATACAAGATGAAGTAGTTTTTGACTATAATTTTTGTAAAAATTATTTGGAACAATCATTATTCTCGAATGCATTTAAATGTAATTTTTAAATTAAAATGTATGATTATATATTGTTTTTCAATTGAAATATAATTTTAACTTTATATTAAAATTTTCATAATTAAATATCAATTTTAAAATTATATTTAAAAATATTCTAAAATAAAGTTTAAACAGTGTTTCCTTTTTTTTTTTAGGCCGGTTCTCATCAGTGGTGGAAGTGGGCCAATGATGGAAGTAAGCGTTGTCACGAGGCTGTGTACTTGGTGAATGGCAGGGCAAATGAGCAATTCTTATGAAAAATGGGGGCAAAAGGAGGTAATAACATTAGCTTTGTTTAGGGTAAAGGTGTTAAGTAGGCCGGGTCGGATCAATCCAAAATTGGCCCGTTAAATTAAGCCGGGTTATGGGTCGGACCGGTATGGGTTTTAATTAAGTAGGCCGGGTTGAATAGTAAAAAAATTAAAAACAACCTTGAACCGCCCCACATAGCCTAACCCGATCTAACCCACCTAAATCCGGTCATACCCGATCAAAAACCAAAAAAATAATTTAAAAAATCCAATATACATTATATATACCCATCTATATACATTTTAAATACGATAAAAATATATATACACTAAATATATAGTATATACAACATTAGAATTTAAAAAATATATACACAATTACACATATATATGTAACATTCAATATATACAACTATACATACTACTTTAAATAAAATATATACTACAATATATATATATATACTAATTTATAAAACATATACACATGTATGCGTTAAATATATACGTCTATAGAAGATATATATATATATATATATATACGCACCATTCAATATATATGTACTACTTTAAATAAAACATATACTGCAATATATATATACTACAATATATACACACACACTATATATAGTTATATACTAATTTATAAAACATATACACATATATACCTTAAATGTATACGTCTGTAGAAGATATATACACATGTATATATACCATTCAATATATATGTACTACTTTTAATAAAATATACTACAATATATACAGACGCTATATATATAATTATACACTAATTTATAAAACATATACACATATATACGTTAAATATATATATCTATAGAAGATATATATACATATATACGTACCATTCAATATATACGTACTACTTTAAATGAAATATACTACAATATACACACAATATATATATCGTTATATACTAATTTATAAAACATGTACACATGTAAACGATAAATATATACGTCTATAGAAGATATAGACATATATAGGTATCATTCAATATATATTTACTACTTTAAATAAAATATACTACACTATATACACACACTATATATATATAGTTATACACCAATTTATAAAACATATACACATGTATACGTTAAATATATACGTCAATAGAAGATACATATACATATATACGTACCATTCAATATATACATATTACTTTAAATAAAATATACTACAACATATACACACACTATATATATAGTTATATACTAATTTATAAAACATATACACATGTATACGTCTATAGAAAATATATACACACATATACGTACCATTCAATACATACGTACTACTTTAAATAAAATATACTACAATATATACACACTATATGTATAGTTATACACTAATTTATAAAACATATACACATGTATACGTTAAATATATACGTCATATATATATACCATTCAATACATACGTACTACTTTAAATAAAATATACTAAAATATATACACACACTATATATGTAGTTATATAGTAATTTATAAAACATATACACATGTATACGTTAAATATATACGTCTATAGAATATATATACGCATATATATGTACCAATCAATAAAAATGTACTGCTTTAAATAAAATATACTACAATGTATATACACTATAATATATGCACACACTATATATAATCATACACTAATTTATAAAATATATACACATGTATACGTTAAATATATACATCTATAGAAGATATATACACATATATATGTACCATTAAATATATACGTATTACTTTAAATAAAATATACTACAATATATACACACACTATATATATAGTTATATATTAATTTATAATACATATACACATGTATACGTTAAATATATACGTCCAGAATATATATACGTACCATTCAATATATATGTACAAATTTAAATAAAATATACTACAATATATACACACACTATATACATAGTTATACACTAATTCATAAAATATATACACATGTATATGTTAAATATATACGGCAATAGAGGATATATACAGATAGATACGTACCATTCAATATATATACATATTACTTTAAATAAAATATACTACAATATATACACACATTATATATATAATTATATACTAATTTATAAAATATATACACATGTATACGTTAAATATATACGTTTATAGAAGATATATACACATATACGTACCATTCAATACATACGTACTACTTTAAATAAAATATACTAAAATATATACACACACTATATATATAGTTATATACTAATCTATAAAACATATACACATGTATACGTTAAATATATACGTCTATATAAGTTATATACACATATATACGTACCATTCAATATATACGTACTACTTTAAATAAAATATACTACAATATATACACACACTATATGTAGAGATATATACTAATTTTTAAAACATATACACATGTATACGTTAAATATATATGTCTATAGAAGATATAGATATATATACGTATCATTCAATATATATGTAATACTTTAAATAAAATATACTACAATATATATATATATATATATATATATATATATATATATATATATATATATTACAATATACACACCCACTATATATATAGTTATACACTAAATTATAAAACATATAACATGTATACGTTTAATATATACGTCAATAGAAGATATATACACATATATACGTACCATTCAATATATACGTACTACTTTAAAAAAAATATACTACAATATATACACACTATATATATATAGTTATATAGTAATTTATAAAACATATACACGTGTATACGTTAAATATATACGTCTATGGAATATATATACACATATATACGTACCATTCAATATATATGTACTGCTTTAAATAAAATATCTTACAATATATATACTACAATATATACACACACTATATATATAGTTGTACACTGATTTATAAAACATATACACATGTATATGTTAAATATACATGTCTATAGAAGATATATACACATATATACGTACCATTCAATATATACGTACTACTTTAAATATAATATGCTATAATATATATTCTACAATATACACACACTATATATATAGTTATATGCTAATTTATAAAACATATACATATGTATACGTTTAATATATACGTCTATTGAAGATACATACACATATATACGTACCATTCAATATATGCGTATACTTGAAATCAAATATACTACAATATACACGCACACTATATATATAGTTATATACTAATTTATAAAACATATGCACACATATACGGTAAATATATACGTTTATAGAAGATATATACACATATATACGTACCATTCAATATATACGTACACATATAAAATATATGTACTTCTTTAAATAAAATATATGTTACCTAATATACTAAATTAATAATACTTTGTAGTAAATTAGTCCTTTTTTTTTAAAAAAAAAAAAGAGTCAATTTCGGGTCGGTTAATCGGCGGGTCTGAATCGAGCTTCATCCGGACTGGATTATTCAGGCCCAAAATTAAAAATAAATCAGCTCGGAACTCGGTACCCTACAGTCCGTGGATTGATCGGGTCGGATCAAACTGGACCAATTTTTTAAAGTGTCCGAGCTTGGTCGGGTCAGTCCGATCCATTTGACAGGTATAGTTTAGGGGTTAATAAGACTCATAAAGTTTAATTATCTCCTTTATCCTTATTTTGCCATATTATAATTATTCTACTTAGATGGCTGAGATTTATTTGTTCTTGATTAAAAATGTTGGGTTCGAATTTTTGAAGTGAAAAAGAGTTGTTGGAGTGTCGCTTCATAAATGGATCTTCCAATATACAAATTCATATATGAATATCGAACACTAGTTTTTTTTTTTAAATTCATATTAAGTTACAATTACAATTCCTTCTGTCTCAAAATTTTTATCGTGATTTTAAATGTAATTATCTCGAAATATTTTTTTATTTTAGTGGTTCAAAGCAAAATGAATAATTTTTTTCTTTATTTAATCTCTTTTCACGACAAGGGTCTAATCGAAAATCACTTCTCTAATCTACAAAATTAAGGGTAAGATTTGAATAAATCTTATTTTGTTCAAAATTCACTCCTAATCTATAATATATTAAAAGTGTGAAGGACCTTAGAAATAATGTTTGAACTTTTTGTCCTTTATTAAAAATCTTCGTAATAAATAAAATTATTTTTTCACTTTTTATTTATTTATTATCTAATATCTTTATAATATTGACTCCTATAATATAAAGGAAATAAACATTAGGTAAGAGGTGGTTGTATGAAGAAATCCTAAATCTACGATAAGAGGTTTGTGAAAATTATTACTCCAATGATGAAAAGAATCATGACTGGCAGCAAGTAAAAGACATAAGTTTTGCCATATTCCATCGAGGAATAGTATTAACAGAATTTCTTCGCAGTTGATTAATTACGATGGTATAATTCCTCTTTATTACTATTAAACACTACTTTCAATTATTTCTTTTTTGGATCTTATTTGTAGCATTATCGATTGAGTAACATAATTTTAAAGTTTTTGAATTAATGGTCATTGCGTATTTAGATCTATGATTCATGTCTATCAAGAATAGCGTTGATCATGTTTCTATATGTAGGTGAGATGAAACTACACATACATACAATTGATATATAGCAATGCCCGAAAAAATTCTTTATGTTATTATATTATAAAGTCAGACTAGCTACAAAGTTCCTACCTTTTATCATGTACCAAGTATTGTGACAATTTTTTTTCAAACTCTTTTAAAAATTGTGAAATTTAAATATAAATATATTTGTATATTCGCATACGATAGTTACAAACACACTTCACATAGGTTTTTTTTTCATGTATATAAAAAAAGAGTTTTAAAATATATGATAAAGAACAACAAGAAAACATCTATATATGTATCAAATTTATATAAGTATATCATGCATATGACATCTAATTCAAGAAGGATTGTAGTATTATGTTTAGTGTAATTTGATGTTCTTTTGTTGTGTTGATTTAATTATTATTGTAAGTGTCTACTTATTATTTTGTTTTAGCTCATGTATTTGATTCTTTTTTCATTTGTTTGTTGCCCTAGATATTAAAGACTATTTTCGTGGAAAAGTTTGATTTATCATATTATTTTGATAGATCCATTATCGTTTGTTTTGTTGTAGTTACAGGTGATAGATGAATATTTGATCAAGTTTTGAGAAATTTTTTATGTAAAAATTAGATATAATCGTATAATTCTGATATCTCGAATCATATTCTTCTTTCATGTGATATTTTTGTTTGTATGTGCTCGATTTTCATGTTTTCTGTTACTTGTGTATTTAAACAAGCTGTCAGTTGTTTAATTAGCATTTTTCTTTTTAACCTATAGTTGTGGTTAAGTGCATGGGGGGTTTTGGTTATGAAAATTGCAGAGAGGCCTAATGAATCTTGGGCCACACAAAACACTTATTTTTCCAAAAAATTAGCCGCATACCTCACATTTAAGAACATACACTTCTTAAAAAATAAAATAAAAATTGACTCAACAAAAATGACTCCAATTTAAAATCCACCACTGAACTAAAGAATACAGTAGCCATTCATATAAATTAATAACTAATATATATCTTTCCTCATCTGAATTATGTAAGATATATCACTTTTTACACTTCATTAAAAATTTTCGTAATAGATAAAATCATCTATTTAATTTAAAATAATCAAAGATTGCACGTGCAAGGCACGTGTGGTTATACTAGTTATACTAAATATAATATTATTCATTTTAAGTAGCAATTTTTTTTGAAAATTAGAAATATCTTTTACAAATATAAATACTTTGTAATATATATATTACAACAACAAAGTTAATGTATTCCTACAAAGTGGAATCTGAAAAAAGAGATATTATATTCTCTTATTTATAAGAGGCAGTATAGTAGTTGAAGCAGGCAGGAGGACGACATGTCTGCTTCAGCTGCTTCAATTGTGATATTACGGTATCACTCCTAATTAATTATTATAAGTCATTTATGCATTAAAAAATTAATAATATTTAATAAAAAATAAAATAAATATTTATGACGTGTCTGCTTCAGCTGCTTCAATCGTAATTTACTATAGTGCCCCTAATTAATTATTATATCTCTAATTAAATATTATAAGTTATTTAAATAATAAAAAGATATTTAATTAGAAAAAATAAAATAGATATTTATGACATGTCTGCTTCAACTGCTTCAATCATAATTTTACTGTATCATTCTTAATTAATTATTATAAGTCACCTAAGCATTAAAAAATTAATAATATATAATAAAAAATAAAATAGACATAAACTAAAAATTAACTCTTGATGTTTTAAATTAACTTGACGACTTATATGAGACCTTCTTAAATTTTTTTCACAGGTATTTCTTCAAAGTAATTTTGATAAAGGGAGTTCATCAGCTGAAGCAGGCAGCAGATCGACATGCATGTTTCCGCTGTGTAAGTGAAGAGTGAGAAACGCTACTAAATATAAGTAGGTATTAATATAATACTACTATAGTAAGAATAATAGAAACAGAATAATTGTCTGAATTTAATCGTAAATTTACAGTATCGCCGCAAATTAATTATTATTATTTGAAAATTACATAAAAAAGTATTAAAAACCACAATAGTTAACAACTTTAAATATCTAAAAATATATTAAAAATATAATTAATTATCTTAATTTTATTTATATCACATAAATTGAAGAAAAAAATAATTTATGTTGGGCCCGTGCTAGCACGAGCCCTCGGTATCTGGTATTAAAAAGTAAATGAGCCTAAAATAGTCAAATTCTCTTTTAAATATTGTTTATTGTGTAAAAAATAAACAAATATTATTTGAAGGGAATGATAATTTTTTTCTTTTTAAATTTAGACAAGTTGCTACCTTTGTTTCTATTTCCATGTTGTAATTATTTGTAGAGGCGGATTCAGGATTCAAACTCTCCGGGTGTCAAGTGAATCAGTGTCTAGAAGTCAAGAAATAGATCTGAAATCGTGATTTGAAAATTGAGAGAATAGCGATAGGGCTTTTTTAAAATTGAATGAGAGAGAATAAATTATTTTTTAACAACTAAAGAAATTTAAAAGAAAAGGTCAAAAATTATAATTATTTGTATAATTAAGAACTGTAAGTAGCATAATATTATGCAAAACATAATTATGCTTGCTAAGTAGCTGGCATTGCCGCATTGCTTTAAAAAAATCTGTTGCTGCCAGCAGTCGAACCCGACCTTAGGGCCACTAAAATCACATGTTACCACTTGCACTAGATATTACTTTGATGTAGAAGGTGACGAATATTATTTGAATATATAAGTGTATATTTCATTAAAAGAATATTTGCTGCCAATAAAGGTCGAACCCGCGATCTTTGGGCCATTAAAAATGCATCTTACCACTTGTACTGGATATCACTTTAATATTATGAATGTCAGATTTATTATTTAAATATATTAATATATATATATAGAGAGAGAGAGAAAGAGAGTTCCCATCGAAATTTGCAGGTAGTGTGAAACCCCTGATTATTTGGTTATCGACTTTCCCCACCATTCCATTTTGAATCATATGATCAATGACGTCTCCATCTCTCATGTCCTCTTGTTGCTATACGGAACGCACCAAACTGAATTGAGTCAGAAAATTAGTACTCCATAATTTTTAGTTGTTATTTATTAATTTGACATATTTATTAAAAATTAATTTTATTAATTATTTTTTGAAAATATAAAGTTGAAATTTATATACTTTATATATACATTTGATGATAGGAGTGATATTGAAAAAACATAATAATTTTTTTTATTTTATAGATTAGATAATTAAAGTAAAATAATTATTTTTAATAAGAAAGTGAACTAAAATGAAACGCAAGGGGTAGATTATTCAATTTCAAGTTAATACTCTTTCTTTCCTTTTTATTATGTGGTGGTTTAATTATGCAGCCCATCAGATATTTGTAGGATTTGGAGAAAGGCAGGTTAATACTCGAATTAGTTATATTTGTACCAATACTAATAGGAAAAGGGTTTGTAACTCATTCATCACATCTAAATGAGTCATATAATAATGGAAGGGTCCATTTGCACAAATAGCGTACTTAAGACTCCAATTCAAAGAACAACTAAAATTATGTAAGATATTTAGAGTTTAACCTCGTCATAACCTTCTCCTCCCAAGTACATTGTTATCACAAATTTTAAATATTTTTCTTTCTTGTTTTAGTTCTTACATTTGAGGTTGAATTAGACTGAAACACAATTGAAACTCAAAAATCAAGTTAGAACGTTACGACGTTATATTGATACAAAATTCTTTTCGAACACATGTAATGAAACCGTAGCGGAAGAGTAAAATTTAATCCACTCTCCTTTTTATCTGACTTATGAGGAGCTCCATATGGAAAACCAACGCATCTACATAATTCAAGCCCTCACTTGGAGTTTAATACTAAAGTGATTGCTAATAATTTTTCTGAAGATAATTCAAAATAACGTATCTGAACTTCCTTTCTTGGCTTACTTTTTTATGTTAAAAAATATAGTGTGTTGGTTTTTGGTTGGACCGATTATTTTAAAGCCTACCTATCTCCCCTCACCTATTTTATTGGTCTCTAGAAGCATAGTTACCCTTGTTTGAGTTGTTACAATATTATTTCATTATTCCAGAAATAAGTAATTTAATCACTTATATATATTCATACAGATCATACTGAACTTTTGCTCTATATTTTATCGAGGTGATCTATAATTGTTACCAGAATGTCCTCTTCTTTTATTAGAAAAACAAATCAAAAGTAGTATAGAAAAATAATTCTTTCAATGATATAAGCAACTGTTTCTACTTCTTTATTCTGCGACCATTATCCTATTCTTCCCGTGGACACATAAAATTTATTGGATTAAATTCATATAAAATTTAAATTGGCAAAAATTCACATATAGTCTCATTAGAGTATCTATAACTAACTTCCTAGTCTAAATTTCATATTTACAATTCATATACAAAATAAATAACAGTTTATGTATATATATATATATATACAAAAAATAAGAAAAGGTCTATACCAACAAAAAGAAATAAAAAAATAAATTTTAATATAATAAATGTCCTTAATCTTCTCTAACTTTCCATTTATTTCTCTGATATAACATATTAATAAATATGAATTTATGCGTTAATTGCTCCCTCAAAAGTAAATAATTTTTTTTTTAAAAAAAAATTGTGATCTACAGGAGAAAGTTGGTAATTCGTGCATACAAAATTCTGGTCTATACGATTTACGCAAATTATTTTTTTACTTGAATTTATTTACTGAAATCCTTTTTTAAATCTAATACGCAATAAAAATTGATTCAATTTCAATATAATGAAGATCGATTTTATTATTGCTTTGAATTAGATTTTCGAAATTGAATGCACAACATAAACTTCAAACACTTTCAAATTGTCAATTTTGTAATTACTATTATTTTTGTATACAATAACTTCAATTGTAATTTTGTGTTTCAATTTTCGTATTCAATTTTTATTTTCGTAATTTTGAAATTTTTTTCACAGAAGTTGTTAAAAGGTTATAATCCTTATTTGTGTTAGTTTTTTTTTTCTTTTCTAAATCCCATTTATAATTGCAATTTGTGTGATATATTCATTCATTACTCTGCTGCATATTTTATAATATACATATTGACAGTCTTTTAATATTCTTTTATGTATATCTATTAATAGTATATTTGAATTTTGTATATCTGTTAACATAAGCGTATAATTGTATTTGTATATCTGTTTTAAAGGTTACAAAGATTGTTTTTATTATTTGTATATCTATTGTTTGTATATCTGTATATTAGTTTACATAAATTTGATATTTGTATATCTGTTGTTTGTATATCTCTATATATGCAAATGAAGTATACATATATTCAAAACTGTTGTTTATTATTTGTATATTTGTTGTTTGTATATCTGTATATACAAATTTGAATGTTGTTTGTAGACGATATTGCAAACGAAATATATATATATATATATATATATATATATATATATATATATATATATATATATATATATTTACATAACTGTTGTTTGTATATTTGTACATACAAATTTGAATGTTGTTTGTAAACGAAATATACATGCAAATGAAATATACATATTTGTATATTTGTTGCCTCTATATTTGTATATACATATATGCAAACGAAATAAACATATACATATATGTTTATTATTTGTATATCTGTTGTTTGTATATCTGTATATACAAATTTGAATGTTTTACATAATAACAAATTTGAATGTACATATATATATGCACTCTAAAACTGTATATATCTGCATATGCATTATTCTTTAAAATGTATATGTGAAAGTTAACTGTATATACATATATGTAAATTGTATATACATATATAAAAAATACAAACTGTATATACATACACACACTCTTAACTCTGTATATATATGCAGGTATTATTCTACAAAAAAATAAATATACGTATCTACATATATTGAAACAAAAATGTATATTGACCAACAATTCTGTTCATGAGAATATATACAAAAAAACCTCGTAATCATTGTCAACTTCATTGCTCCCCTTTTAGATTTAGATACCTTAAAATATTTTTTCCTTTCTACCTTGCTAGAAGATGCACAATTCTTTTTTTTTTTTTTTGATAAATCATCCATAAAAAAAAATGGGGGAGTGACTTACATAATATATAAAAATTTATATTATAAAATAAAAATCTGCAAAAACAAAAAAATTATAAAAATGGGGGAGTGCTCCCCCTTTTCTATTTTTTTGTAAATTATATGAACAACGAAGAAATTTAACGACTAACTGACAGAATATATAAAAAATTTTAAAAAATTAAATATAATGTCAATAAATATCCTAAACTGATTTTCTGTGGTGAAAAAATCCGCAAAAATGATTTATCACAGAAAAATCAAGGATTATATTTTGTGATATTAGAGTGACTTTGAGAGAAAAATAAGGAGAAAAAGGTTGAAGAAGATCTCTTGAATAATCATGTATTATGATGTTGTCAATGTTGTCGTTTCTTTAATTTAAAATCAAGAATATTAGAGTGATTTTAAGAGAAAATTAAGGAAAAAATAGTTGAAGAAGATATCATAAAAAATCTTGTGTTTTGATATTCCATTGTTGCCTTTTTTGAGCCAATAGGATAGAGAGAAAATAGAAAGAAAATACCAAAAATAAATATATGAGAGAGAAAATTGATATATACAAATCTTAATATATTTGTATAGGGCCCACAAAAAAACTGACTTTTAACTACCAAATGACTATGAATAGTAATTTTTTAAATCATTAACCATATCATGTAATTAATATGGTATTTTGTCTATAATATGTAATTTTTTCATTTAAATTTTATCCACATTTTATTGGGTTTAAACTTATTTTGGGCTTACAAAAATAATAAGCCTATTGTATTCCTTATCAAGGTCCATCTCGCCTTGAAGCCCAAACTCATCAAGTGACGTGGCATCCCAGTCAAATCCAAGAACAATGAGACACCGCCACATGTACAAATGATGTGGAAATCGCATTCAAATTCAACAACCGATCAAAAGGCGCCAAGTGACAAAGTGACATATTTCGGCCAATCACAAGCAACTAGGTCTACCTCCTACAACTATAAATAGGGGAGTAACATAACATTCTAAAGGGAAAAAAAGAAAAAGGAGAACATTCTGCAAACATTGCAGGAAGCTTCTATATTGATTATACAACTCTTTAACGAATTGACTAACGAAGTTCTGCCCGACGATCAACTCGACAAGACGAAGTGCTGTCAGACAATTCCTGGAGATTCAAACACATTTCTAAGAGGCTCAAATCATCCTACATTCGAGAATCACGCTGTAAAGGCCCTCGAATCACGAAAAAACTTAAGAGAGAAGAACCAAGAGAATAACAGAATTGTACCCGCAAAATTCATTTATATAGAATTATTCTTTTTATTTTATTTTTTGCTTGCAGTTAATTTTCAGCGTTAACGAAAATTTGTTTCGAACACTTCCAACCTAATTGGTTCCTTCCAACAATCAACTAGCCTCTTGATATTTAGTTCCCCACATATCAATTTGGGCAATTATCCTTCTTGATGATGGTTTTGTTTGATTCATAGCATTAGCTTGTTTGATGAAGTTTTTGAAAAGTTAGAAGTAATTGATGTTTTAAAAATGTTTATTTTGGAGAGGTGAGTATCTTTTTTAAAAATAAGTATTTTTAGTAGGTGTTTGACAATAAATGTTATTCACTATATTTCGAAGAATATTTTTACTTTATTCCAAAATACGTTTCACAATATTTGAATTTTTAGAAAACACCTATTTAGATGTTTTCACTATTTTTAAATTCACTTTTTGCATTTTTTAATTTATTTTTTTCAAAGAAAATTTAATTTTTTATTTTCACAAAATAATTCAATTTTCATAAAATTCCAAACTTTTTTAAAATTTATTTCACTTTTTATATATTTTTTTAACTTCAAAAATATTTCTTTTTCAAAATACTATTGCCAAACACATTTTCAACTCTATTTTTAACTTAAAATATGCCAAATCAAGTGCATATATTTTTCATTTTCATGGTCCAATGGTCCTTCGATAAAATTGTCTTTTAAAAGTTGGAAGCAGTCATTTTTCTGAGCAACACTTGTGTAAGTTTGACCAAACAAAGTTGTTGGTCTGATGTTAACAAAAATAATTTCTAACTGATTAGCTGATTGCAAATTATAATTTTTCAAAAATAATTTGTTAGAAACCAATTTAATTAGCCGAATATAAATTACAATTTTTCAAAAGAATTTATTTTTAAAAAACAATTTGAAAATTGCTTTCCAATAGACATATTTTGAAAGCTGGCCAAACACCTATATGGCACTAGAATTTTGTTTTAGCTATAATTAATGGGTTTTGAAGAATAGTCTTCGAGTGACCGGTAAAGTTGCTACTATGTGACCTGAAGGTTACCAGTTCAAGTCGTGAAAGCAACCTCTTGCAGAAAAGCAAATAAGATCGCAAAAAATAGACCCTTATATTGCTCATTCCCAACACTCTATGCGTAAGGAATATCAGTGGCGAAATCAAGATTTTCATTGAATGGGCTCAGAAGTAAACATACGGAATAGTCAAAGGGGTTCAACATCTATTATATATACATAAAAATATTTTTGACCGTATAAAAATATTTCGTCAAAGGAAGTTTGGATGAATCCCTGATTACAAGGTGGATCCGACACTTTAACGCATAGAATTGTCTTTTTACCCAAAAAAAAACAAAATCAATTACCAAATGGGCCGACATCCATTCTAGGACGTTTGGGCTCGTCTCATAGAGAGGTTCTCACTACTGTATTGGAAAAACTACAGAATTACACGAAAATGAGTGCCTGATCTAAATAGTTATACCTAACATTAAAATTATTTAAAAGTAGTGTGTATTTTAGATATACGGGTATACAAAGATATACGTTTTAATACCGTCTAACATAGCAATATCCATGTAATTCTTTAGATTCACGGATACTTGATTTCAACTGATGTATTTGATATACATGACAAATGCTGTAACTTTTTGAAACCTATTTTGCGATTAATTATGGACTAATAATAAGCTCCTATATATGTCCTTATAAGTTTCTGATTGGATTTACACAATGCGACTCAATGTATTTAAGGTCTTTTTCGCGGTTGATATTTACAGGTTATAAGCAGATAAAGTAGCCGATCATGAAATTTTTAAATTTCTTTTCAGAAAATTATTTTATTTAGTGAAAAAAGTGGAAGTAGTATTTGTTTGGTCATGAGAATTTCAAATACAATTTGAAATTGTATTTGAAAAAGTGAAAAACAAGTAAAACTCGTTTGTACTTTTTTCACTCATACTTTTCTCACAAAATTTTAAAAATAAATTTAATTTATATTTATGGTCAAACACAACTTCAACTCTAACTTCAACTTCAATACCAATTCTAACTCCGAAAAAATTTATTTTTCATGGCGAAACAGGGATAAATATTACTGTGAGTCTGTTAGATTCGTGAGTCTCGAAGATCGCCTGAGAAATTTGCAAAGAAAACTCTAAAACGTAGAGAGAGAATATGAGAATTGAATGAACCCAGAAGCTTCCATAACTGTTCAATCCGTATACAAAAATATCCCAGGTTATTTATATACATTTATATACATGTGTACAATTTAATGAATTAAAAGAATAGGGAAGTGGGCTCGGGTCTCTATCCGGATGGGCCTGGTTGTATGTCATCATTATTGGGCCTACCCCCCCCCCCCCCCCCCCCGCCCCAACCCCAAGCTTGAGGGATAACAAACACCAAGCTTGCAAAGGAAGTGATGATGGAGAGTGCCAAAGAGAGCTTTAGTCATAAAATCAGCAAGCTGTTGAGAAGAATGAATGTAGTGCAGGGAAATCAGACCTGCAGAAAGACAGTCACGCACGTAATGGCAGTCCACATCAATGTGTTTGGTGACGGGGGTTCCGGGCAATATGGAGAGCAGCCTGATTATCACAATGGAAAGGAACAGGGTAAGTAACAGATAACCCAGTATCACCAAGAAGACGAACTAACCATGAGATCTCAGTAACAACTTTATGTAGAGCACGGTACTCGGCCTCGGCAGAATAAAGAGATATAGTCGGTTGTTTCTTACTTTTCCAAGAAATTGGACAACCCCCAAGTGAAATGAAAAACCCAGAAATGGACTTTCTGGAGGCTGCACAGCCAGCCCAATCAGAATCAGAATAAGAACAAAGTGAAAAATCAGGCTCCTTGGACAGGAAAATGCCCTGATCAGGTGCCTTGAGAAGGTAGTGGAGAACATGCAAACCAGCTAGCATGTGACGAGTCCGAGGATGTTGTAAAAATTGACTCAAGTGCTGGACAGCAAAAGCAATGTCAGGCCGAGTATGTTGCAAGAAATTTAACTTGCCAATGAGCCGTCTGTAACGACTAGGATCAGGAATAGGATCACCCATATCAGGAGTAAGCTTAAACGAAGCATCCAAAGGAGTAAGTACAGGAGAGAAATGATCAGCATTGAATTCAGTTAGGAGGTCAGATGCAAATTTGTGCTGGTGCACAATCAGTCCCTGGGGATGAGAAGACACCTCAAGTCCCAGAAAAAAATGGATTGTCCCCAAGTCCTTGATTCTAAATTGGCAGTCCAAGAATGATTTTAAGGAATTCATTTCATCAAGATTGTCCCCGGCTAATAAAATGTCATCCACATACACCACAAGTATCACAAGAGAACCAGAAATATGTTTGGTGAACAAGGAATAATTATTTTTGCTGGAAATGTATCCTTTTCACAATTTAGAAAACCATTGTCTGGAGGCTTGCTTAAGGCCATAGAGAGACTTTCTCAACTTGCAAACCAGAGGGGATGAAGAGGAAGAAGGAACACCGACCTCAAGGCCAAGAGGTAGCTTTATGTAGGAAAGCATTATTAACATCCAGCTGGAAAACTGTCCAGCCTTTCTCAACAGCAAGAGATAGTAAACACTTGACAGTGGTAAGCTTAACCAACGGAGAAAAAGTCTCAGTATAGTCAATGCCTTCTTTTTGAGTGTCACCCCGAATAACCAACCCAGCTTTGTATCTCTTCACAGAGCCATCAGCCTTGTATTTGATCTTGTAGACCCATTTACAAGGGATATCTTTCTTGTGTGGAGGAAGGGGAATAATGTCCCAGGTATGATTGGCAGCAAGTGCATCAAATTCTTGTAGCATGGCCTCTTGCCAAGCAGAGTGTGTAACTACCTGCTAGTAGTATTGAGGTTCATGCAACTGAGGTACTGCAACTGTAGTCTTAGAGGAAACTGAAGAGCAAATAAAATCAGAAAGATAGGCAAGGGGAGTGGAAATTCTTGAAGATTTTCTTGGTGGAGGAGGTGGAGCAGAAGGGAGGGAAGAAGGAATGTTATTAATATGATGTGGAACAGTATTTGGAGAGGAAGGTGGAGGTGCAGTGGGAACTGTACCAGAAGAAGAAGGTGTTAGGTCAACAAACATAGGATAGAGGGAGGAAAAATAGAAGGAGAGGTAGATTGATAAGGGAAGATGTGTTCACGAAAAATGACATCCCTAGAGAAGAATATAGAATAATTAGAAAGTGAAAGAAGTTTATAACCTTTCTTGCCACATGGGTATCCAAGGAACACACAAGAAATGGACCTAGAATAGAATTTATCTCTATCAGGTTTAGGAGAAGATGAAAAACAAAGGCAGCCAAAGGACTTAAGATGATCATATGAAGGTGGTGTACCATGCAATATTTCATAAGGAGATGTGTTCAATAAAATACTAGAGGGCAGTCTGTTAATTAAGTATGTTGCAGTGAGAATACAATCACCCCAGTATTTTAGCGGAAGATTAGATTGAAACAATAGAGCCCTGGACACTTCTAAAAGATGTTTGTGTTTCCTTTCCACAATTCTATTTTGTTGAGGAGTGTGAGGGATGGTTGTTTGATGAATAATGCCATTGTCAGAAAAAAAAGATGAAATTGCAGCACTACTGCCCAATTCAAAGGCGTCGTCTGACCTAAAAGCTTTGACAGAGGAGTTAAATTGGGTGTGGACCATGGCAGTAAAAGATTTAAGGATGGGAAAAGCATTGCTTTAGCAAGAAAGAAGATGAGTCCAAGTCACTCTAGTGAAATCATCCACCAGAGTAAGGAAATATCTGAACCCATTGTATGTTTGGGTATTGTATGGCCCCCATATGTTAATATGTACAAGCTGAAATGGAATAGTGGAATGAATAACAGATTGGGGAAATGATAGCCTTTGTTGTCTGGCCATTGGACAGATGGTACAGACAAAAGATTGTTTAATTGAGACCTGCATTGACAAGTAAGGTATATTATGCATTTTGTGAAAGGGCATATGTCCTAATCTTTGATGCCAAAATAAGTCTATTTTATTGATACCAAGAATATTATTACAAGATGGAAAAACATTACAAGAAGTATTATAAGGAACAACGGTATTACAACCAGAAGAAGTAGTATTGGAAGATTGTGTAGCAGCAACATATGATGTAATATGAGTAGGAGAAAAGAGTTCATTATCTGGATGCAAATAG
Organism: Capsicum baccatum var. pendulum; assembly: GCA_030864225.1. Taxonomy (NCBI): domain Eukaryota; kingdom Viridiplantae; phylum Streptophyta; class Magnoliopsida; order Solanales; family Solanaceae; genus Capsicum; species Capsicum baccatum. The sequence goes on from CM061557.1 coordinate 268,647,863, forward strand.
TAAAGTCTTCCAGCCGCCTTAGCCGCCTTACCAATTACCAGAGGCTTCAGTGAAGGGCCCTGTAGATAGCAATGAGATTTGGTAAGTAAAGCATGGCAATCTAGCTGGGAGATAAGTTGATGAATAGAAATTAAATTAAAATAGAAAGAAAGCACAAGAAGAACATATGAGAGTGTGATATCAGGTCTTAAAGTCAAAGAACCTGTGGAAAAAACTTTTACTTTGTATCCATTAGGAAAAGTGACTACAAAAGGTTTAGGTAGATGAGTGATATTATGTAAGAGATGTTTATTAGGTGTCATGTGATTTGTGGCGCCGAAATCTAGAATCCAAGGATTAAAACCAGTTGATGCAGTTTCAGAAGCATGAGAAGTCAAAGAACTAGCAGCATAAACAGTAAACAAACCTGTAAAGTGAGCAAAACCAGTGGAATCAGAAGGTAATCCCTCTGAATTTGAATATGAACTGGTAAAAGGGGGAGCAACTGGATATTGTTGGTGAAACAAGGTTCGCAGATGTTCATATTGCTCCTTGGTGATCCCATATGAATATGCATCAGTAGTAAGAGAGGATGAAGTATTCAGAGATGAAGAAGCAGGAAGAGAAGTATCAGTTTGAACACATGAGACAACTTTCTTATTTTTGGTGAACTTGAAGTCCGCAGGAAAGCCAACAAGTCTATAACATTTCTCCACAGTGTGTCCAGACTTCTTATAATATGTGCAACAGGTGGAGGAATTAGAAGGTTTCTTGGGATCAAAGTTGATCCTTTGAGGGTACCCTCCATTGTTTTGATTATGGGAACTTTTATTAGCATGAAGATGATTTCTATTGTTGTTGTTGTATTGCGGCAGAGAGTAAGTTCTAGGAGTGTTGGAAGAAAATGATGTATAAAATGCAGCTGAATCACCAGAGAAGACAGTAGTAGATGAATGATTTTTCCTTTGACTTTCATCTTGTAATAAGAGAGTACACTTTGTTGACTGAGGGAAATGGAGACATTAGCAAGATGCTGCTCTTGATTGTGGAAAAGGAGTCATTTAGACCATTTAAAAATTAGAACAGTTGTTGATCCTCTATGAATTTGGACAGAGCTCCACAGGAGCAAGTAGGACCAACATATGAACTATTTAGTTCATCCCAAAGACTCCTAAACTTAGTGTAGTAAGTAGCAATGCTAGAAGAGCCCTGAGTGGTGGAATGAATTTCCTTTTGAATCTGAATGTATCGTGAACCATTAATTTGTCCAAATCTAACATTCAAATCTTCCCATATTTCCTTGGCAGTTTTTAGAGACATGAAACTAATTGCAATGTCCCTGGATACAGAATTAAGTACCATGCCTTGACCATGTCATTGCACCTTTGCCAATAAGGGAAATAAGGTGACTCGCTGGTCGGAGCAACTGTCCTGCCGTCTAAAATACTCAACTTGTTTTTAGCTGAGAGAGATGTCATGATACTATTTCTCCAAATGGTGAAACCAGAACCAGAGAAGGGAACAACCACTATTTGGCTACCAGGACTGTCAGAAGGATGAACGTAAAAAGGGTGAGAAGTATCGACGATAAAAGGGGTGAATCCTTGAGTTGTGTCTGAAGTCATCTTCAACAACACACTAAAGAGGAATTCCAAACTACTGGGGCTAAAATCTAGCATAATATCACTAATTTCAGCTCAATACAGGTCAATACAGTTCAATCAACAGGAAATCTCAAGCAAACCGCAACACATCTCAATATAGCTCAATGAATGATAAAATCAAAAATAGGAGAAAATACCGCACTGATATCATCCAGGTATCTCACCAACCATCACATAAAACCATCAAAACACAAAGGAAAACGGAACGAGATTACCAAATCAAAGCGATTAGCTGAATTGGTAAAGAAATCAGAGAAATATTGAACCACTGCCATGAACTCGAAAAAACACAAAATTAGGCACACGGGTACCATCGGAGGGAAGCTTGGATAAAAGCGAATCGTATGTTGTGCTTTGATACCATGTTAGATTCGTGAGTCTCGAAGATCGCCTGAGAAATTTGCAAAGAAAACTCTAAAACGTAGAGAGAGAATATGAGAATTGAATGAACCCAGAAGCTTCCATAACTGTTCAATCCGTAAACAGAAATATCCCAGGTTATTTATATACATGTATACAATTTAATGAATTAAAAGAATAGGGAAGTGGGCTCGGGTCTTTATCCGGATGGGCCTGGTTGTATGTCATCATTATTGGGCCTAACAGATTCTTCTAAGGAAAAATTAGCTAAATAAACAACTTATGTTTCTAAATTACTAAAAATCACTTCACTTCTAAAATATTACATAAATCCCAACATTTGCAATTTTTTGGTAAACTTGAGATGCAAGTTAAAACCTTCTTTTCTTTAGCTTTTACTTTACCAAAAATTAACCCAATTTCTCCTCTTTGTAAGCCTTAATTCAAACAGTAGTTTCGATCCAATTTCTCTCTCTAATTCAAACCTTTGAATTAAGGTAAATTTCCTCCCTAAAATCAACTTCAATTTCTTCTATTCTTATTTTAATTTTTTTTTTCAAAAAAATAATTTTGAAAAAACGACATTGTTTATCGATTTTTTTGGTATAAATTTTGTGATTGGGTTTACAAAGTAATTTTTTAGTTTTGTGATTGCACTGAATTTGTTGTTGTTGTTGTTGTATTCTTCCCCTTTCAATTTCTTCAAGTTAATCTACCACTGACATAACTGTTGGTGCTGATGTCGTTATCCTTATTAACTCTATACTCTGGCTTGGCTTGCCGTATCAAAAGAGATTATTAACTCTGTATCGTGGTGATATAGATTGCAAGGGAAAGGAATTCAAGATTTTAATCATAATTCTACTAGCTAGTGAAGGAAAGTTGTGATCAGAAAGTTAGTGGCTATCCTTTCTTTTAACTTCTTGTGCAGTTCCCCCCTTCTCTGTCGCCCTCGTTTTAGCCTACTTGTTTTGCAGGTTTATACAAGTGCCTTGAAGATTGTGCGATCTATGGTATGTATTTTGCTTGGATACTGTAGTTTCTGTTGGATAGTCCCCTTCTTATTTTGTTGTGTTTCTTTTATTACACTTGGATCTTGTAGTCTCTGTTGAATAGTCCCCTTCAATTTCTTCTATTCTTATATTATGCTTTTAAAAAAAAATTGCGATTGGGTTTACAAAGTGATTTTTTTAGTTATTTTGTTATGCAATTTCTTTGATTATCGTTTGTTTAAGCTATATTATTTTGAATTAACATTATGAATAGAGATTCGAAAATATACTGGGTATATTGTTGTCGATGTTGACTTCTCCTTTTGCTATTGTTTTTTATTTTGAATTCCTGTTTTTGTTGGTTAATGACTCTAATTTTTCTTTTCATCTTTACTGGTTTATATCTATAGCAGTGTTACTGCAATTAATATAACAAATGATACAAGTTTATAAGTATAGATATATGTTGTGCTAACTTGTATCTGTGAGTTACCGTTAATGCTTTGATATGTATCTAGTGTTATTTTACTTTTATTGAAAGTTGTATTACAAAAGATACAAGTTTATAAGTTCATAGATACATGTTGTGTTAACTAGTATCTGTGAGTTGTTGTTAATGCTTTGAAATGTATCTAGTGTTGTTTAAATTTTATTGAAAAATTATATTATAAAAGATACTAGTTTATAACTACATAGATACATACATGTTGTGTTAACTTGTATCTATGAGTTACTGTTAATGCTTTGACATGTATCTAGTGTTGTTTAAATTTTATTGAAAGTCGTATTATAAAAAATACATATTTTTTCTTCTAAGATACATGATTTTAAGCTTAAACATGCATTTTGTATTATTTTGTATCTAAATTATGATGTTCTTAGAGTTTTTGTATATATTGTATTGTCTTAATGTAGATTTGTTGCATCTCAACTTATTTTATTTTTTTGTTCTTTACAGTTATGTACTTTATGTGTAGTTACAGATAAAGGACATTAGGTAGTACAATGTTCTCAAAACCAAAAATATACATAATTTGCTAGTTTTTATCTTTTGACTTCTGCAACTTGGATTAGTTATGTTGTCTAATGTCTAGTGATGGATCAATAACTGGTTTGTTATAATTCTTGATTGGTCATAACTTATCCTTGCCATACCTTTTCCTAGTAATGATCTGCAGCTATTTATGTTATATGATTTTAGAGATTTTAGTTAAGTCTCTACCGAGAAAGGTGTTGTTATTGTCGCGAATGTCGCTGGACCTCACAAGTGAATTTGTTAGAATTTAGAGTTTTAATTGCAGAATCATCTTGGCATTTTAAGATAGTCTAGTCTGACGTGATTTTTTTTCCAAGTAAAATCGATTGTCCATTGATTTATACTCTATTTTGAATCATCTTGTTCTCCATGGGTTAATTGATCATTCATTGCTTTAATATTACCCCTTAGGCTGACATGTATATATATACTCTAGAGCATCAACTAAAGAAAAACGTGTTCAGGTTAGTGCAATTTACCAACTCTCCTCTCATCTATATTAGCTAATGTGGCAACATGCTTAATGTTAGTATTATGGTTAGAACAATGACTAACCACCTGAAAATGCCTTCAGTCCAATATGGGAGCCAAAAACCATGGCGTCGTCATTCCTGATGCAAACATACATTTCACGATAAATGTTTTAGTGGCGGTTGATTTTGGTACAGCAGGACAAAGATGCATGGTGTTGAGCACAGTTGTCCTTGTTAGGAACTCAAAACCTTGGTAACACATTTCAAATTTCACATTATTACGCCACTTTATTCAGATCGTTTAGTTTACTATTGACATCTTTGATGGATGACAGTAAATTAATCTTGCAGGGAAGAAAAACTGTTGGAACGTGCAAAAGTCCCGAAGGTCAGCGCTGGAACTGAACCTGATGCCGATCTTGGTCCAGTAATTAGCAAGCAAGTACATGGATCAACATTTCACAAACAAGCTACTCAATGACTCCTGCTCCTTTCTATTTTTCATGTATAAGATTCTAGACCAACGTTTTTCTGCTTTTATACTTTTTTGAGACCACAGGCTAAAAAACGAGTATGTCGATTGGTTCAAAGTGGTGTTGATAGTGGAGCCAAATTATTGCTTGATGGAAGAGCCAAACATTGATATGCATCCAGTGATGTTTTAGTTTTATTGAAAGACGTATTACAAAAGATACTTGTTATTTCTTCTAGATACGTATTTTACTATCTTGTATCTGTGATCAGATGAGTATGCATTTTAATGTAGCTAATGTTTTATTAGTTTTATTGAACTAAGCAAATAAAAGATACATGTTTTTAAGCTTGAAGATACATTTTGTATTATCTTGTATCTATTGTATGATATAAATACCACTAAAACTAAGTATTTTATATGTATCTCTTGTATTTTTAAGTTATATTGAAATAAGCATTCCGACGATACATGTTAGTAAGCTTTGAGATACATATTATGGAGAAGGTTGTATTATATGTATCTGTTATAATTTTTTTTAATGGAGTAGGGAATGCAATACAACAAGGAAAGTGCACTTGATTAAATCGGACTTAGATTTTAGTATTCGTTTGAGATACACATCACTTTTGTTCAAATATGGGTCTCAAAAGGCGGAGAATGAAAACTTTAGTGAGAATGACGACCCACCGAGGCCAAGGAGTAGCTTCATACCAATGAAAAGATATTGTGTTCTGAATATTGAATAGTTGTGTATTAGTTGAATATTTAAAACTTTTCATGAAGTTAGTTGCTGCTTTTTACTGTTATATACACTTTAAGTGTTGTTTTTGAAATTTTACAAAATATTTGATGGAAAAGTAGTTCAAACATATCTGTGTACCTTTTATATATTTTTCTTGATGGCTCTTCAAGTTTCTTATGTATTATTATTTTGCCGCAGGTTTTAGCAACATCTATATTAACTGCATTTTATATATTTATGTTACATTGTACGAGATACATGTTAATTTTTTTGTATTTCATATGTTTTTAACGTATCTTGTTTAAAAACTATGGCTGCATAAATGTTTACTAGTTTGTATCTCGTTTAAAAACTATGGTTGCATAAATATTTACTAGTTTGATGGTGAAGATGTTCTACTTTATTTGTGAAATTTTTAAATATTTTTCTTGATGGCTATGCAAATTTTGTAAAAAGTTGAAATTTCATGTAAATATCAGTAAACATGCCGTTATATAGGTATTTTTTACTTTATTAATATCAACAATGCCCAAAATAGTCATAGCTGTTGGCAGCTCTCCAAATCTATATATACATGATTAACACTTATTCATTTGGTTGCACTTTTGAGAATTGCAGAAACTTTGGTGAAAGGACATATAGTCAAATTATCCAACACTAGCATTTGATTGTAAAATGCCTTTCGGGCACAATTAATTCAATGTAAACTGAAAAAGACTCCAAGATTTTCTACACTTAAAATTTGTTAAATCTTGTCATTTTCATTATTAAGATGTCACGACATTAGTAAATCGCAATTGCATCAACAAAGAAAAGATTGAATAAACAACATATAAACCTAATAATTATTGTGACATTTCTATGAATACGAAATGAATATACACTTGGAGAATCAATATAGTTTTAGTTAAAAAATAAATGTTTTTTAAGTATTCCTGTTGTAGTACTTATGTTGCAAGTATCTCCAACAACGTATCAAGCCTCAATTTTTTTGCTACCACCGATAAGATGCTTTAAATTCTCAAACACAACTCTCCGAACGACATCTTAGGATGTAACTGAACTCATGCAAACAAAAAGGTCAAAATATCATACTAAAATAAGATGATTCTTACGTACTAGAATAAAAATCTGAGAGATAAATTCACATCATAATTGATTACAATTTGTATTTGTAACAATACTCATATGTCTCTTGAGTACGTATATTTAGCTAAAAATAAAATAATACGACACACATAAATATACACAAGTATAGAACCACTGATAGAAGAAACAAAAAAATGTATCATGTACAAGAAAATGTATCTCAACTTTATTAACTTAGCAACAAAAAAATTACGTAGAATAATAACCAATTTAACGTTAGTTACATAATTCATTAAATTAGATATAATTTCCAACATGTGATATATTAAAGAAGATACATACATTTTCTTGCCCGATCTTTTAGCATAGAAATTGAATGAATGCTCAATTGTATACTTTGCCGTGACTGAAATTAAAGTACACTTGTCCTTGTAGATTTGCCCAACCTCAACTTCACTATTTTTGAAATCAGTAATGATCTTGTTCCCCTTCATATCAAACAACGACATAGGAGCAGGAACTTTAGATTTATAAGCAATTAATTCCGCAACTTTTTCACTAGGATTTTTCAAACACATTACAACACCAACTTTATCGTCAAACAACTTCTCACTATCAGACTTATCTTCTCTTGTGATGATAAGTGCATACATCCCAAAATCAAGCTCACTTTTCTTGATGTCAATATAAAGCCTTACACCCATCTCATTACGGATCAACAACGGTGTCGCATTACCATCAACTATGTATCGAGCCTCAATTTTTTTGGCTTTCGTCAAATTTCAGCTCTACCGTAATTGTCGAAATCAACTTTTCATACGATACAAATTCACTAACAATGATTTCATTGCTCTTATAACCTTCGTACTTTATATCGTTAATGCGAATGCCGGAATGACGTAATAACACTGAAATATTCATTGCAAATACCTCAAACAAGATCAAGAAAAAAAATCGTTTCAATTTTTTTCTATGTGGAAACTGATTTTGTTTGAGGATTTTATTTAAAAGGTGGAATAACAAACTAATTACCTTATAATGTGGGATATTATTTCGTTTTTACCTTAATTAGTTATGATAATTGCTACATTAATGCTATTTAGGCAGTTACATCCCTTAAAACAAGCAAATTAATTTAATAATAACATGTATCTGCAAGATGTATCTATCGCAAATTGAATGAATCTTCAAAGGCCATAAGTTGGGATTTTAGAAAATTTTGAAAAAAGTTGAGATATTTAGTAAATACCACTAAACATGTCGTTATATATATGTAATTTTCACTTCTTCTAATTGAGGGGGAGGGTGGTACGTATGAGCACTGATTATGTGATATACTAAACTTATTAAAACCATGGATTAGGTTCGTTGCATAACCCTCTTTAGGCGTATTCTGATGAAGACAACCAAAAAATAAATGTCATGAAAGAATATATTGCAAAATCTATAGTACATATCGAAAACTAAATCTGCTAGCATACCATCACATATAATTGCAACTGAAAAGAAATAAGAAAATAAATAAACAAGTATATGTAGCATAAAAATTGCGACTATTCTTAACACAATCTTTCCGTCCCTACTATATTGCCACTAAAATTGTTGGATACAATTTGAATCTAGGCCTATTCTTTTTATTCAAACTACTAATTAATCAATTGCGCTATCAAGATTCTTCTCTACTTTTTACTTAAAAAGTGTGTATAAGTGTGAAAAAACTTTGTGACGCCTTTCGAATTTACACTCACGGTCTGGATCTCATAAATATGTGCACCACCTAATGAAATACTTAGTGATAATGTTTTCGACACCAATTCTTCAGCTTCTTGTTCATGCATCCCCTTTTTCCATTCTTTCTCCAATAAATCACTCAAGTAAACATCTCCATATCCTCCTACACCAAAATTGGACTTCTCCACAATAATTCCATCATGACTTATCTCATATATTTTCTTTCCTCCACCAATGATAACCCCAGTTTGTAGTATATTCCACGTGTCGTCGTTATATGCGGACAACATCGTGCCAATAGTCTCAGCTGTGACCATGATATTTTCTTGATCAAGAATAAAGTTTCCCGCATCTTCTAATAGAATTTCTATTTCGTGTGTACAATGACACAAAAAAACATTAGAATTAAGTTGTGTAATTGCATCAGTTGAACCTAGAATGATACCATCGTCATACATGACGCCGACGATGGTGGTGGTGTTTGAGAGGTGGGGCTTGTTTGAATCAATGTTGAACAAACACATATTTCTGGTGTTGACAGAGTTGATCTTCATCAAGCTAAAATAATTGAGGAGAGGATGTGTGTTGATGAATTGACTGAGGGAGGGAGTTTCCATATGTATATAGAGAGAGTAAATATGTAGTACTAATTTGATTTGAAGTAGGAAATAACATTACTTTTTTCCTAAATAAAATCGTAAATCTGTTGCTCCATTACTTGTTCAATTGGGATTAGGAAGAGAAATATACTGTGCAATTAGGACTATGAAGAGGGAGAGTTTCCTAATATTTAATTACACGCAGCTTCCTAATTTTTTTTCTAAAATTATAAAGAAACTTGCTTAAATGACACGTACTATTTTTCTATTTTTCCAAATGCCGTTTGTACTATTTAATTTTTGAATGAAAGCATTTCACAAACTTTCCTCTAGGTACAGAGGCAAATTAACCCAACATTTTGATCTTATGGGCTCAACCTTTTTGTTCTTAATAGGTACAGAGGCCAATTATGTTAAAAAAGAAGCCTGGACGGTGGGAGGTGGAGAGTTAATAAGGATATAATCTTTGAGCCGGTTGACATTTGATAGTGCCATTAATAAAGTAATATTCAACATGATTATGTTTGTTATTGAATTAAATAAACACTGATGGCATAGCTAAAACTTCCTCTGTTTTCTTTTACTTATCACAAATTTTTTAATTATAATTCTATTTTTACTTGTTATTTTTAATATATCAAAAAAGATAGGAGCGATTTTTTTCCTCTTTTATTTTTAATATTAATTATTTTTTAAAATTAATTTTAACATATAATATAAATATCATTTAATAAAAATATTATGACAAAATATTTATGTTATTAATTATTTTTTAATAAATATATTAAATTAAATTATAACAAGTAAAACTAAATGGAGAGTATAGGTTAATTTGTTGGAGTGATGAATTAAAGGCTTGCCAGTATGTTCCTTATATTTTGTCGAAAGGGGAACATTCCCTTCGAACACTCCATTTAAGACAGCGATTTGAATAACCATGAGACTTTCTCACTATAGCAATACTTCAGAGGTTATTCTTTCTTTAATTAGATAATTTTAAGGGTAAAATTCAGATATAGTATACTTAAGAGCCTAATTATTAGTTTTATAATAATAGTTTGATAATTAAATTTTATAGCAATTTATATTTTATATTTTTAAAAAATGTTGCTGGAAAAATATACGTACAAAAAAATTACTGCACTTAACTAACTGAAATTAGTTGAGCTATATATGGTATAATTACCAATTAAGTAATTATGTAGATTTTTTTTCCATTTAAAACTCTTAAAAAATGTGACATCCGTTATAACTTGAATATTCAAATTTTAGTTTTTCCCTATTAACAGCTGCATCTTTTCTTAGCAATTTGTTCTAAACTTACCCTGTTTTGAAAATTCAAGCATTGGTGTTGCTGAATCAAATTGGACTGATTCTTCTTCGAAATCAACAACAATTGCAAAACGATGCAGTAATTTGATTAAATCAAATTCAATTGTTGATTCATCTGTTCCATTTGTTTGAATTCAACTGTCAGTTGAAAATTCAACCATCACTACTGTTTAAGGTACATAATCATTATTGTTATTCAGTTCGTTTTTTTTTTAACCATTACTGATGTGCCTATCAAGTTTTGGTTGTCGACTTTAATTTGTATGTGAAAAAAATTAAAAACAAATTCGAGTTAGATTCAAGGCAGCAGTAAAATTGAAATTCAAGTATCTGTTGCAAATTTCAGCTTTAAAGTTGTTTTAATGGGAAAAAATCAGTATTCGAATATTGTTTTGAGGATCGTTTGTTGTTATTTTGATTGTTTTAACAGTAGAACAAATTGTAAACAACTTTCAAATTGAAGTTGATTCAATTATTTTCTAAAATACTAGATAAATGAATGATCGAATGTATCTATTGAATTTAATGATATTCTATGAACTCATACAAAAGTATAAAATATCTGCTGCATATGTATTTTTTATTTGCTTAATGTTAACACTGTATATGTATTTTTGCTTTGTTGTCAGAATTCTATAGTATAAATGTATATTTGAAAAGGTATTTTACTTTAAGGAAATGTAGTGTAAATGTATTTTTTAAATTGAGTTGCTGGCTGTGTAACTTTGTTTGCACTTAAATCTGAAAAGCTCATGTTATAACAAGTGACATTTGACAAATATGTATAAAACATATCAAATTACAAATTATGTATGTTGCAGATGTATTTTTTTGATATGCTTAATGTTAACACTGCATATGTATTTTTGATATGATTTATGTTAACATTGCATATGTATTTTTGTTTTGCTTTTCAAATTCTATTGGGGCGGACTGACACCCGTAACCGAGGAGGCCCGGGAGAACCAACTCATAACCTTATACTTCCCATGCATACCTCTATGACAACCCGAAATTCGGACAGCATCATGTCGCATATAAAAAGAAAATAATCACCTGTATAAGTTCGAGCACACATATATATGTATATACAATACTTGGCCGTTGGAGCCATCACGTCTATTAACAAAACACCACCTTGACTGTACATTAGGTCTACAAAGCCTCTAGACAATACACAGAGTTTAACTAAGGTCAGGACACACCCTCCATATAACTAACTTCTATACAATACCAAAAGTGACTGGATATGACACGAAAAGCCCCGAAGCAAACTGGAGCTCACCAAAAGCAGCTGGATATCCTGGCTCCTACTTGTGCGGTGTATGAGCTGAGGTACCTGTGCCTGCAGTATGAGATGCAGGTCCCCCGTGGGGGACGTCAGTACGAAATATGTACTGAGTATGTAAAGCTGTAGATAATCACATATGATATAGGAGCTCAAGAGAAATCAGAAACAAGTGAATAAATCGTAATAAGAGTAGACCACACTTACTAGAACTTGTGACAACCTGTACATTGTATTTATTCAATCACTTTACCTTCGTTCTTATCATCTTTGTAATCATTACTGTATTGTACTGTGATCATTAGGCTGCCTCCAGTACATATCAACTGGGATCGACCCATGATAGGCTTATGCCCCTGAGATACCACCCATAAACACATAAATAGGGATCGACCCATGATAGGCTTATGCCCACCCATAAACACATAAATAGGGATCGACCCATGATAGGCTTATGCCCCTGGGATACCACCCGATAAGAGAGAACTTCCATCACTTAGTTCAATTAATCTTTGAGATTGTTATTTCTGTCGCCACCGCATTTTTGATACTTTGAAACAATGATACATCACTAAGAGACATATAAATAGACCATCAATGCAATAAAAATGAAGTAAGAACTCATTGGCACATCAATGAAGTGTTTTGGAGTCATCAATGCCATAACAATGAAGTAGGACCTTATTGGTATATCAATGAAACATTTGGAGTCATTAATAGCACATGGATCTTGTTTGAGTAACCGGATACCTTCTGACATTCATTAGTGCAATAAACATGTAAGATTTGGAAAACAAGTAAGTATTGGAATGTCTTGACATCTTGTAGGGTGGAAACAAGTTCATTGGTAACGTAGGACATCATACAAAACCATTATGGATCACATGTTATTAAATGACTTTGGAAACTTTCTTATTAGAACAATTGTTCACTTTCATGCCAAATATATGGTATAGAGTATGCTTTACATACCTGACTGTCAACCTTCAATACTAGTCCCAAATGGACTTCTCGTATTTTTGGATTACTTATCTACAATGAACATATATAGCAATTTAGTATTAGCGACCAAACGTCACAATTCAATTATTTGAATTCACCAAACTAGTGGTTAAGTAGTAAGCCTTAATTACACCATAAAGGGTGTCACTTTAACCCTCTTATACTCCAATTACATTCACATGCCATGCATATTCATACAACATCCTCCAATATCAAGTTTGGATTTATTTATCCTTCCAACCAATCCATTAAACTAAATTGAGCCATAGACATAAATAATCATCAATTCAATAGTATATCACCATATCCACCTTTCATAACTCAATTACCATATCCACCTTCCACAATTCAATACAACCAAACCATGCAAAATAGTCCATAACCCTATTTTCATCACCTTTCAATAACAACCAATACATATAATCCTCTATCACACATATACATATGGAAGAGAATAAAGGCAAACAATATTCATACCTTAGAATTCACCTCTTGATTATGCAATCCTGTTTGCACAAATAATAGGTGCCGTTCGAAGCTCTCGAGATGACAAACGCAGTTATCGAATTACTTTGAAATTTCTACGGTTGAATCAAAAGTAATTTAAAGGCCAAATTTGGCTAGGATTTGTTCTTTCTCAATAGTTGATGATGAAAATGAGGCAAACCTGGAAGACCCTAAAAATCTGTTTTGAGAGGCTGAAGTAAAATGAGTATAACTCCTTACTCAGATGTTGGATTTGGATGAAACCAATTGCATTGGAAAGAAGACTCAAAGATCTTTCTTTTCATAGGTCGCATCTCTCCCAGTTCATTATATTAATGGAGTTATGATCGTTCAAAGTTGACCCAAAAAATTGGTTGGCCTCAGCAGTTTGTGTGCAGGAAATTTTCCTGCACATTTACTATTCTCAAATATCTCGGCCACCGATTTATAGTTTCGAACGTGCTCGATTATATCAGAAACCTATCCGTTTTTGGAAATCTTTATATTGTTGGAAAGCTTATTCAATAACCTTTGCATGGAACCATCGACGGGCAAATTCCGGTATAAATAAAATAAAAAAATTAATTTCATATAAATAAGACCAATACACGTACTTGAATACGCCAATACATGTACTTGAATACGGGGTGTTACATAAACATAATATAAAAGCTACGTAAGTTTTTTTTAACAATATCTCACAGTAAATGGTAGAACTCCATGAAATAGAACCAATTCAAAACATAAAAATTAGTCTTTACAATCAAAACCTACATCCATAAACTAGTTTCTACAATACAAAAAGTCAAAAATTCCTCAACCATCATACATCAACAACTTCAGTGACACTAGTTATTCTACTTTGCCTTGCAGGCCTCAATGGTGCTTTGACATCACTAATGACATTTGCTTCTTGTTTTCGGATCCCATAGTCCCACAAAAGTGCAGCATATCTTGTACGTAGTACACTGGGGTCGAACTCAGTCGCAATAACTTTGTGACCATAAGAAAGGTACTCTGCATACATAATCATAAAGACATCACAATCCCTACAAAAAAATAACAAATCTGATTAAATAGTGAAATATATTTTGTACAAACATACAATTTTGGTATATGTAAATTGAAAACTTACAAGCTTTCACTTGGTTATTGAGGCAAATCATCTTCAAATAAAACATCAAACATATCTGAGGATTCTTTGTCTTTGTATCTTGGATGGTTTTGAAGATCAATTCCTTTCTTAACATAGAAATCACAAGCTTGGAGACACAATGAAATAATCGTTGTTATTTTCTCGATCTCAGCAAGAACAATTGCATAATGACCACTGGATTCATATGAATTATACAAGAATATACCCCTCTCTAAAAATGATAAAACAACGAGAACCCAGTGATGTTTTTTTTTATATTGACCGGAATAAAAATGTCTTCCACTGTATGCCATGGCACTGCAACATGCATACGGAACCCATTGATGTATTCAATAAGATGGTTCTCATGTCCTCCAGCATTAAGGTTTTGATGTTCCATAGAATATACATCATTCAAAGATCTAATTACGTTCATAAAGTTACACTCAACTGTACTGTATTTGTATGATTTGTTTGGCTCGTTTTTGTACGAACGAACTCAGTCGCAATAACTTTGTGACCATAAGAAAGGTACTCTGCATACATAATCATAAAGACATCACAATCCCTACAAAAAAATAACAAATCTGATTAAATAGTGAAATATATTTTGTACAAACATACAATTTTGGTATATGTAAATTGAAAACTTACAAGCTTTCACTCGGTTATTGAGGCAAATCATCTTCAAATAAAACATCAAACATATCTGAGGATTCTTTGTCTTTGTATCTTGGATGGTTTTGAAGATCAATTCCTTTCTTAACATAGAAATCACAAGCTTGGAGACACAATGAAATAATCGCTGCTATTTTCTCGATCTCAGCAAGAACAATTGCATAATGACCACTGGATTCATATGAATTATACAAGAATATACCCCTCTCTGAAAATGATAAAACAGCGAGAACCCAGTGATGTTTTTTCTTTATATTGACCGAAATAAAAATGTCTTCCACTGTATGCCATGGCACTGCAACATGCATACGGAACCCATTGATGTATTCAATAAGATGGTGCTCATGCCCTCCAGCATTAAGGTTTTGATGTTCCATAGAATATACATCATTCAAAGATCTAATTACGTTCATAAAGTTACACTCAACTGTACTGTATTTGTATGATTTGTTTGCTCGTTTTTGTACGAACTGTCTTCCTCAAGTAGTATAAGTAGACATCAATATGCTGCATTAGTGAATACCATAAAATTTAGAGCATTCAAAAAAATTGTATTCTAAATATTAAAGTGTATACAAGAAAAAAATACATATGCATTTTTTTATATTAATGTAGAAGACTTGTGTATCTAAAATTGCATTCTTAAAGTTCAGTTACATACAAACAATGTTATATAATAATATATGCAACAGTATGTGATGTAGTATACTGTATCATACTTTGAATACTTAAAAATACATATATGTTAAACCATATGTATTTTCAATGTAACCTAATATGTATTTTTAAGTATTATTACAGACGAAATGGAAATTTTTTTAAAATAATATACTAACCGAGTCTGTCCATATCTGATCTGCAAACCCCATCGTATAGAATCAATTTTTGTCTTCAACAGTCTCAACACCAAAATGCATCTTTGGAATTTCTGATTTTCCCCTCTTGTAATGATCCACTTTTTCTTTCCTAGATATTTTAAAGAGATGGTAAACCATGAAAACATCTATTGATACAAAAAAATAATCTAAAGCAATTCAAAAGAACTACCTCTTGACAGTAGCTTTTAATAGGTCGGCAGAAATTCGGTCGTTGAAGTTCTTGACAATCTTTGTATCTATTATCCCATCAATCCGTGATATAAAAATGAATGTTTCTGGGGGAATATGCGTATTAGCCCTGCTGAGCTCCCTATATAATTATAGAATACAAAAACTTAATAAATACAAACGTATTTGCAAGACATATTGCATAAAAAATTATATATATTTTATTGTACTTACTAGCTGCTGAACCAAATTTTTTGGTGTATGGCGATTCCTTGAATTTTGATGATTGCCTAATCCTTAACTTTGGTCTGGGAGTGTTAACTTCAAGATTAGCGGATGGATGAATCATGATGCTTTTTTGATCGTAGACATTCAAGCTAGGTAGAAACTCATCTGGGATTGTGTTTTGTGAATCAGGCCACAATTGTCCATCCCTCTGTTCATCATTGGTTACTTCTTGTGTATTAGGAGGTGTCCTAACTTGCTCCTCTGTAGCAAGTTCGACCTCTGAATTCACCAGTGAATTTAAACTCAAATCAGTGATTCCTCTGTTCATCTAACAAAAAAATTGAAAAAAGAATATTACTTTTTTTCTATCAAATTGAACCTAAATAAACTCTAAATATATTATAGTAAGATACATACTTGAGCATGATCTTCAGTAATAGTCTCAGAAGTTTTTGCATCCAAAATTTCATGTTCTTCTTGACGGTTTGCCGATTGATGTATGATGATGCTTTGTATTTGATAGGCATTTAGGCTCAGTAACATCTTATCATGGATTGTGAATTACGAATCAAACAAAATTATTTCATTAATTTTCTCATCGCTGGTCTGTAAAAAAATAAAAGAAAAAATTTAATTGTCCTCTGGATTATTACATGACATGAAGACAAAGTTAACAGCACTATACGTACTCGACAATCATGTTGAATAACCTTCTCAGAATGTACGTAATCCAAATTTATACTTTGGAGAAGCTCATCAGGAATTAGTTGTTGAGAAACAATTTCAACATTCATTTTCGGAATGCAAATCAGTGCACCCCTTGAAAACAAGTAAAAAAATTAAAACATCAAACAAACAGGTACTTGTATCTGTTTATATATGTGAATTCAAATGAATATATATATGAAACATAATTATTTACCTTTTTACTAAGCAAATTTACCTCAAATTTCTGATCAACCTCCGAACTTAATCGTTGTGGTGATCTTTCGGTACCAACATAATTCATATTCTGGAGGTCAGGGTCTTTATCTGCATGTTGTTGCTACAAATACATATACAAATTCAAATAACATATTAATACTTGAGTCAAACAAAATATGTTTTTTTTTAAGAAAATGAATATATGTATATACAAATACACTTAAATATATATTGATATATAACATCAAACTCAAAAATACATACTAAAGAACATAACAGAAAAAATCACTCTTTGTTAAAATACATATGAAGTGTTAAAAAATACATATGAGTAAAATAAAAATACATATGCAGGGTATAGAACACATTAAAAATACATATTGATATATAACATAAAACTCAAAAATACATATTTATGAACATAACAAAAAAACACTCAGTGTTAAAATACATATATATGTAGTGTTAAAAAAATACATATGAGTAAAATTAAAAAATACATTTGCAGTGTGTAGAACACATTATAAATACATATTGATATATAACATCAAATTAAAAAATAACTATATTTGAACAAAACTAAAAACATACTGTGTTGCATGTTATAATATTTTTAATAAACGAAATTATATGTATTGTTATGTGAGCATCATCAAAAATGTATATATACACTACATGTGATGTAAAAAATAATTATATTTAATTAACAATGCATATGTATTTAATAAGTAAACAACACATAAAAAAATAAACTTGCATATCATACAAAAGTCAATCTTCAATTCAATTCCAAATTTGAAAGTTCTATAATCTTTAAAAGTACAACTAAATCGGTATTTGAACTTTAATATTTACCTTTGTACCGTCAGAAATATTATCCGAAGATTGAACAACATCAAGACTGAAATATTATCCAGATTGCTCTAACCCTCCCTCATCAACATTTGGTTTATCAGCTTCTATATCTACAACCTGATCCTGAAAAAATTAAGTCCAATAATATAATGAGTTATTATGCTGTATTTGTATAAGGCAGTCTAATAAGTATACATATTCAAATCAACTAAGATTTTCAAAGAAAAAATTTACCTTGCTTTGAGCAAATGCTTTCTTCATCTTTTTGAATTTTTTTCTCATTAGTCCACAAATTCCTTTAAACTCGCGACGAACCTGTTTTGATACAAAATCAATAAACAAAGTTTTTTTCATGTAAAACAAATATTTGCCAAAAAATAATTACCTCATCGCAGAATGCATCAAAATCTTTCTTAGAAATAAAGGTTTCTTTCTCAACATGACTCTCAAGCTTTGAGACGGCTACTTTCTCTACATGAATATCTGGCTTTGACTATACCTGAGGAAAAATAACTCGAGCTGTTTGCTTTTCTTTCTTCATTTTTGAAGAAGATGCCTGTCGTGTTGGAATTGGTTTGAAAACTGGTGTCTTCATTCCATCACCCTTTGCAGCATGAGGAGCTGGTGTCCTCGTTTGGGTATGCTCATTTACTTGCTTTTTCCTTAAAGGTTTCTTCGCTACTGGTGTTGATGAATCAACCTTCTATTTCTTATTTGAATGTTCGTTGATCTTTCTTGGTGGTGGATCCTGGAAGTGGTCATCAGAATCAACAGAACGTTCATGTTGTATTGCATCCTTCTTTGGTATTTGCAATTTTGCCAGCTCCTTTTTCGTTGGTTGTATGTTCTTATAGACAACCTAGAATAATGGATAAATAATATATGTTAAAGAATCAGTTAAACAATTGTAAATGAAAATGTATATATGTATACTGTAAATTACATATGTATTTGGTAACAACAAACCTTGCCATTGTCATTGAACATAGCATTCATCAAAAACTCAAAGCATGGACGAGGTGCAATCGTCTTCCAATTTAATAATTGGGAAATCCGATTATCAACCTTCGATGCAATCTTTGGTGGGACATTAGAACAACACTCGTAAAGCCACACTTGAATAGCCAGTGGCATTTCCTGAATCAAATAAAATTGACCACCAGATTTCAACCAGTTGTTCAAACTTCTGGCCAGATCTTCAAAAGATAAAGAACCCCATGGAAAATCCTTATATCTTCCACTATCGACCAAATCGAAATAAAGATGAGGTATAACCACAGTTTCAACATTACATAACACAAATGAATGTAGGAAATACAGGATTGCAAATTTCTCAGCATCCTCATCATTGTTCTCCCCCCATACTTTCTTCGTGAATGCTAGAAATAGTTGCCTTTTCTGTATAATTTCTGCCCCATTGAAATACTTCTCAACCATCCTATTTGGTACACCCTCGTAAAAAATAAAGTCATATTTATTTGACACGCAATTCAATCCAGTTATAATAGCAAATTTCCTGGGAGTAAAATTAAGAAAGGTGTCATTAGCACAAATTAGAATCCCAGAAGAAGAACTACCTTTCACCTCAAGCGTCATAATGCATCTGCACAACTGTTCTTGCACTACACATTGCTACTTCTTCATAAAATAAACAAAAATATTATTATCGCAAAAAATTTTAAACTGTTCCTTGTTTAAAATTGCGCGTATGCTTCCATAAATATCTTTGTCACTGTACGAGCACATATGTGGTGCAAATTTTGGAAGTTTTCTGACTATGAATGTTTCGTCCCGCATAGCCTATACAAAGTAAAACTACCACTTCTTAATCTGTAAACAAAATTCAAGCATACAAAAAAAAAATATAACATGCAACCAACACTGAAAAAAACATATCATATATAATCAAAATTACAAGCAACACTAAAAAATACAAATCAAGTATGCTAAAAATACGACCAACACTGAAAATATAAATCAATTATGGTAAAAATACAACCAAGACTGAAAAAAACATATCAAGTAAGTCAAAAATAAAATATAGCCAATGGCATACCCTATAGTGAATATACCGATATGGTAGTTAAACTAAAAGTAACATGCATATGTATTTTATCAGTGTAAAATATAACAAATTCTTAAAAAAATACATATTAAATATATAAAAATACATATAGTAAAAAAAACTTGTTCATGAGTATTAACCTATTTATTAACAGTATATTTTCATAATTATCCTATCATCTTCACAAATATGTTTTCTACTAAATTTGCCCTCTACATATCATCAAAAACATAAAATACATATTCAGTATTTCGAAAAATACATATAACTTACAACTTTACTAACATCTAAACTTATAGCAAAATACATTTACTTAAAAATACATTTATACCAAAAAAAATACCTCTTCATCACTATCTTCTTGAGAATCGTCAGCAAAATAATCCTGTACTTCCTCATCAACCTTACTACTCAAAACTTTGATTTCTTGAGCTTTTCTTTTCTTCTCTGTCTCTTTTTAAATTTTTGTTTACTTTGGAGAATGCTTCTTCTGCAACCTTTTTTTTTTTTCATAATTTCTGTCATCTTAACCGGATCGTTGCAAAATTTTGACCTAATCTCCTTCAATCTGTGAGATTTCTTAAACTGTAAAGAAGATGAAACAACTTTAACAACTTCTTCTTGAGTTAAGCCGATACTAAAAGACGGTCCACAATCTGAAACCAAATTTAAATTTCGTATGCCAGTAGTTTTATTTTGTGATTCTAGTGTTTGTTCATCCATTAAAACAAAAAAAAATCTGATTTTGAGGTGTGTTAGAGTCAAAAAATCTACCCAAAAAAAAACATGCAATAGCTAAATTAAGTGTCACCTGAAATATATGAAGATTTGATATAGCTAAAATCGTGCAAAAGAAAGTAAAAGTGAAGCTGGAAGTTTTTGTTAATGGCGAAAAAAATGGAAAAATATCTTTCAAAAATGGAGAGAGAAGGAATAGTGGCGTGAAAAGAGGGGTAACTGAAGGTTACTTTTCCAATGCGGTAAAAAAAAAGAGAAACACAATAAAAATATGCCATAAATTCTATGAAATGTAATTTCATAAAACTAGTGTTATTTTTTATAATTTAATACATAGATATGTTACTTTATGTATTTTGGCCTAATTTTAATTACAAATAAGATAATTTTTAATAAGGAGCTATTGTTATCTCTGAAATATGAATAGACTGGAGAAGCATGACCTGTGTCAGCACGGGCCCAACATTAAAATATTTATTTATCTTTTTAATCTTGATATATTTAAATAAAAAATTTTAATAAAAGGATTGCATACGTTTTCTAGGATTCAACTGGAATCTAGCATGAGTTCAACATATGTTATTTTAATATGTATTTAGATAATTTAAGTTGTTAACTATTGTAATATATAATATTTTTTATGTAATTTTCAAATTAATATACGGTACTTTTCTTGTTCAAATTTTTGTGGCATTGATAGTCAATTATATTTTAAAAATAATTTAATTTTTAATTATTATGATTTATAATACTTTTCTTCTATTCTAATTTTAGTGACACTAATATAATTTTAAGAGTCGACCAAATATTTTATATCTTTTAAATTTTTTAAGTTGTTAATTATTGTGATTACTAGTATTTTTCATGTAATTTTTTTGAAATATATAACATATTAAATTATTTTTAGATATTTTAAGTTGTTAACTATTGTAATTTATAATATTTTTTATGTAATTTTTGAATAATATATGTTACTCCCCTTGTTTAGAGTTTTGTGTTGACGATAGTCAATTACATTTTCTTAAATAATTTAAATTTTTTATCATTGTGATTTATAATATTTTTCTATTTCAACTTATGCGGCACAATGCTTAAATGATCATAATAATTAATTAGGGGTGATATAGTAAAATGTAATTGTTATTATTTATTATTTTTATTATGTGTATGTGTTGATTCAAGAAGAATTTGGAAACATTTAGAAATATGTTGAATGTTAATAATCCATTTGGTGCTTCTTGATTTCCCTACATTTATCACTTGTGTGTTTTTACTTTTTTGCCCTTTGAGTATATTTAGTAATTTTTTTTTTAAATACCATGAAATTTTTTATTCATAGTATATATATATATATATATTTTTTTTTTCAATACATAAGTGACTTATAATAATTAATTGCGGGTGATACATTAAAATCACGATTGAAGCAGCAGAAATCAGGCAATCTTTAATTTTTTTTTTGTTAATTATTGTTATTTACAATACTTTTTATTTCATTTTCAAATAATATATGTTGTTTTATATCTTCTTCTGTCCCGTTTTAATTTATGTGGCACTAATATAATTTTGCTAGTCAATCAAATATTCTATGTTGACATATCATTTTGTTATTCTTATTTTTCTAATACATAAATACGGGCGGATCTATGTGTACTCGTGGGGGTGGCATGGCACCCGCAAACCTCGGTTGAGACACTATATATATATGCATATAATGCAGAAGAATTGAATATATAATATACTTGTCACCCCATGTAAAAAGTGGCAGCTAGTGCCACTGGCAATAGGTAGAGAATACTGCCCTGTAGACCAGGGACTGAATCCCTCTCAATGAGCATTGTAATTTTTGCCTCTTTCCCTTGCTTGCACAAAGGGAAGCTGCTCAACACTTCAGCCACCCCCACTTTGTTTTTGTGTCTTTCGTTAGATGTGTGTCAAGGGTTTAGTTGTCTTTTTATTCCACTTTTTAGGTTTTTTCATTAATTTTGTTTACTTGCTATTTTTATTGAGTAAATTAAATGGGTTATTTTTCTTTAATTAATTCTTGCTTTTCTAAAACTTTCTCTTGATTAATCTCTTGACACTAGTGTTTCATGTATATTAATGAGTATTAAATCTTAAATGTTACATAAATATAGTTAAGAACATATTAATTTTTTTTAAAAAGTTCAAGGCTATAAAATTATGGATATTATTATGGTAGAGATATTAAAATTTAAAGTTTTCGGCCGTTTAAACTAAGTGAAGATGATTAAGTTGAAGCTATATTTTTTAATTCTTTCAAATTATATATCTGCAACAACACTCTCAATATTTTAGGTAATGGAATATGAATATATTAAGATAACTGTATCATATGGTTTATATAAATTTTTAACATGAAAAATCTCTTTTTCTCTCTCAAAGTTTTGAAGAATAAGACCTCTTATATCGAAAAAAAAATTAAACTACTTAGGAATTTTTAATCTCAAAATATCTAAAAAAAAGAGCATAACTCACTAGACGTATTTGATCGATTTGCTTATAAAATAAAAAAATGATAAAATATTCAAATTGTGACCCAAAATTTAAAAAAATCGACTCACAAATCCTACTTGAACGGCATGGCACCCGGTACCTTAGAATCTTGGATCCGCCTCTGTACATAAATGACTTATAATAAGGAGTGATATGGTAAAATCATCGTTCGAAAGACAAAAAAATAATTTAAAACATTAAGAGTTAATTTGGCATTTTATGTCTATTTTATTTTTCATTAAACAAAATTTATTTTCTTAATACCCAGATGACACATAATAATTAATTAAGAGCGTTTGATTATGTTATTACTATAAAAATTAATATAATTTTATCATATCCAATAGTAATCATCGATAATTCACCGAAATAGTATATTAATTAAATATGGGATGCTATATTTGCATATGCAAAATATGATATTATTGGATAGTGCATTATATTTATCTTTCACAATAATAAAATTTTACTATATATTTTTCTTTATTTATTTTAAGAAAATATTCATTATAAATTTATTGTATTAAATTAAATTTATTAATTTTGTACTTTAAAAATTTAAAGTTAAGTTTAACTATTAGTATTTCTATATAAGAAAAAAATAATTTTAAAATTTAAATTTACTAAAATAAATAAATAAATCAATAAACAAAAAGATTAATTTTCTATATAAAAGTCTATTAAAATAATAAAATTGATTTACTTTAAATATTTAATTGCAATTAATTAAGATAATTTTTATTTTGTCATGATTTATGGTGCACCGATAAAATTTTGAGAGTTGAATAGAACTTTTATCTATTTTTAAAAAAGTATTTTAACTTATTAATTATTGTGATTTATAATAATTTTTATGTAATTATCAAATAATATATTTACTCTTTGTGTCCCAATTTATGTGGCATCAATACAATTTTGAGAATCAACTTAAATTTTTATATATCTTTTAAATATTTTAAGTTGTTAATTATTATGATTTGCAGTACTTTTTCTTTTCTTTCAATTTATGTGGCATTACTAAAATAATGAGAGTTAGTAAAATTTCTATACGTAGTTTAAATATTTTAAGTTATTAATTATTGTGATTCGTGGTAATAAATTAGTTTTGAACTTGATGGCCAATTAAATAAATAAAAAAAATTTACTTTCAAAATGCAGTTATAGTTAATTAATATAAATTAATAAAATATATTAAATATTTAAATTATTATGATGAAACAATGAAATTATTATATATTAAGGTATGATATGTAATTAAATGGGAGTGGAGGAATTTTTTGAAAATTGCATGAGAGGTGGTCGAAACCATCTCTTTTATATAATAGAAATGATGAAACAATAGAATTATTATATATTGAGGTATGTATGATATGTAATTAAATGGGAGTGGAGGAGTTTTTTAAAAATTGTATGAGAGATGGTTGAAACCACCTCTTCTATATAATAGGAAAAAAAATAAATAAAAAAGAAATGTTTATTTATCACAAATTTAAATTAATTAAATTTTAATATAAATATCAAATATTAGATGAAAAAAGAAACAATTTTCTCTAAATCTCGGTAGTGCTACTTTAGAACTTGTTTTTATCACCTTTAGTAGCTTCTTTCTTTTCTTTTCCTTTTCTTTATAGCTATTCTTTATTGTTTAATTTATCTATCTTATATTATTGTATAAAATCTGTTTAAGAAATTTTAAATATCTAAGAATATTAACAAAAAAAATAAGAATATCGAAGAATAATTTTTAATTTTCGTATCCCAAATAATATATCTAACAATTTATTTCATCTATTTTACTATACATAAAATGTAGGGTGTGTTTGGTATGAAGAAAAATGTTTTATATGGAAAATATTTTTCTACAAAATATTTTCTTGAAAAACAAGTTGATTTTTTACTTGTTTTCTTATGTTTTGTTGGTGGATGAAAAATATTTTTCAAAAAATATTTTTTAATATTTGATTGGTGAATGAAAAAATATTTTTCAAAAAATACTTTTTAGTGTTTAGTTAAAGCGTAAAAGTATATTTTAGAATTTCTTATTAAAAAAAATAAATTAAAAAATTAAATCCTTTTTTAAGAAATGAGTGGGTAGGCAAGTGAGTGGGGGTGTCAGAATAGCCAGTAGGGGTGGGGTAAGAATTTTTTTTGAATTTTTCTTGTTAAAATTTTTTTAAAAAAATTGACGGGGGAGTGGGGAAGGGGGTTAGTAGGAGCTGGGGGTTAGGGTAGGGGAATAAGGGGGAAAAGGAAAGAAAAAAATTAAAAAAATTTAAAAATAAATTTAATTTTTTATTAGGTTGAGGGTGGGGTGGGGGGAGAAATGGGAGAGGGGGCTGGTAAGGGGGAGGGAAGGTAGGGGTGTGGGGTAAGAAAAAAGTTTAAATTTTTTAATAAAATATAGTTATTATTTTTGAAAGGGGGCTGATAGGGATAAGAATGAGGTGGAAGTTGGGAATTAACTAAGAAAAAAATTTAAAATACTTTTTAAAACAATTGAATTTTTAGGAATAGAAATGGTGTCGGGGTGATAGCATATTGGAGATAAGGTAGATGATTTTGATAATTGTATGAATATTTCAACTTTAAAATGAGGTTGAAAGTAAATTTTTAAAAATTTGAAGAAAAACCATTTTTTCTTAGATTTAAAAAAATAAATTAATTTAAAAAATATTTTTTAAAATATATAAGTCAATCATTTTCTAAGACCAAACACCCCCGTAATGGAAGCAGCTGTGTGGCCTCTGGTGCATGCAGGTTGACACGTGGCAAACATATATAGCATCAATTTGACGGTCTTTCCTTCAAAAACAAAATTCAAGGGTATTTGTGTCATTTCATAGCTAGAAATTAGGGTTGATTCCACTTTCTTATTTGCTGTGTACCCTTTATATGATTACATCAGCCACCTCACTCTCATCACTGCAAAACACACCTGCGCATTATCAATTTCTTTTTTCCCTTTTTCTTTTTCCTTCTCAAAATTCTTCCATATTTTTCTTTAATTTTCTTTTCCCTGTTTGTTGGGTTTTTCTATGCTGTTCGTTTCAGTAGGAAAACCCACTGCAGATTTCCCCTAATTGCCATTTTGAGTTCTGTTTTTGACGAGTTTTAAGTTCATGGATCCGATCAAAAAGGTAAATTAACACTCTGTTCATAATCAATTTGCCAGCATTGTGGTTTTACTCTTCTTCGTATAAGTTCGTGTCTTTTTCTTTGGCTATAGGAAGAATGTTCGGGCGATGAAACAAGTGGGAGTACAAAATCTTGCTCTGATTGCAAAACTACGAAGACACCCTTATGGAGATCTGGTCCATCTGGCCCTAAAGTAAATTAATTAAACTCACTTTTCTGTCGTAATTAACGATTTCTGATCTGTGTTTTAAGTTTTGACTGCTGATTAAACTCATTTTCCATCATAATCAACGATTTTTGATCTGGGTTTTGAGTTTCGACTGCTAATTCTAATTCGCATTGTTGATTTACTTAATTGCAGTCGCTGTGTAATGCTTGTGGGATCAAATACAGGAAGAAAAAGGGGCCAACAAAGAAGAAAGAGAAACCCGTTTCCAACACTAGTAGTGATGATCTGGCTTACTGCAAAAAGGATAAAATTGGAAATGGGAAAGATGGGAAGCAGCTAAGCAAAGTATTGAGGGTGAAATTGATGATGTTGGGGAAAGAAGTAGTGATACTACAGAGGCAGAGATCATCAATGAAGAAGCCAAGAAATCAAAGGAAAGTTGGTGAAGTTGAAAGAGCTGCTCTTCTTTTAATGGCTCTCTCTTGTGGCTCTGTTTTTGCTTAAAGCAGCCATCAGCACTAATAGTCAGTATTAAAACCCTAACCCTCTTTTTTGTAGCTTTTAGTATAAGCTTTTTTTAGGGTTATTAAGAAATAATCCAAGTGTGCTAACTGGAAAAAGGAAAAAGGAAAGGATATGGTTTTTTATTAGCCTTTTAGAGAAATGTCTTGATTTTGGTAGCAGCTTTAGGTTATGAAAAGGATAGGAAGAAAGTGAATTTGTATATATGATGATGGTGTTGATGATTATTGGAGATGGCTTTTTGAGTTTTGCACTTTGTTGTTTCTTTGTCTTGACTAATATTTGATCATATATTGAGATTTGTTAATTTGGTTGTCTTGTAAAGTTGGTGAATATTTTCAAATGTTGCCAATTCCATCATCCATGTTTTCTTGAATGGTCTAATTGCTTGAGTGGTACTCTCTTTTGCCCTTTTGGGAGTGTAAAAGATGTTTTTTTTGTGGGGTGGGGGTGGGGGTGGGGGTGGGGGTGGGGCTTAAGTTGGTGGAAACTAATAATTCAAGATTTGTCTTTGATATTCAAGATGCTGTGCATTATAGTTTAATAGGAGTAATTCAACTTTTGTCAATTCTACTTATACTAATTCCTAGGTGTAAAAGAGCAAAATGGTTTTCTATATCAAGTCCTAAAGTGCTAAAAACTGGACCGGTTTCTAGTTCATCAAATATCTCTTAGCTAATGGAATAATGTTTTATCATCAAACATATGAAGAGTCCTCCTGATATGGCTTGGGCAACTCTCATCTTTTGAGCTTAGCTTTTGGGGTTAAATTTCTTTACGTGACATTAATGGAGTAATGTCTTATAGGTCTTTTGGATTTTATATTTTGTTTAGGTGGTGAATTCTAAATTCATCTATTGGCCACTCTAGGCAAACATTCAATCAGGCAATCTGATGTCAAAGAAAATCTCTACCAAAACTTTGTTAAATGAAGATGGAGAGAACGGGGCTGGCAATTTTTCGAATGCTGGTATAAATTGCACTGTGTTTAGTCTAACATTTCGAGATTTATAATAATACACAGCACTAAAGAGCAGCTGTTCTCGTCATTTTTAGTGTTCAGAAATCAAAAAGGCAAAATGCAAAGCTGTCGACCGTTGATTTTGGTGCCGATTATATTGGAGATCTCCTTGAGTTTTTAACAGACTATAAAGGACCTTTATGAGTATTTGATCAAGATACTGTTCTCCTTTATGAGTATTTGATCAAGATACTGTTCTTTGAAAATATATGAATAAATAGTCAGAGCCTCTTAAACAAAGGGCTTCATTTTGGTGAGAATTAGGAAAAGATAGGAAGAAAGCGAAATCGTATGTGTGTATGATGTTGCTGATGATTGGAGATGTTATGTTTTCTTTTGCAGTCTTGCACTTTGTTGTCTGTTTGCTTCCTAAAATTGGATCATACATTGAGATTCTGTTCCATTAATCATCTTCGTCTTCGTCTTAGTTGTTTTCTTGCTGTATTATACAGTTTATTTTGTATGTATATCTTTCAATTGGAAAAAATTAATGATTTATTATGGTCAAATTGGTTAGTATTTGTAGTCATTTGTTGGTGGTAGAGTTCAATTTAGAATTTGTAGTAATAGTTCAAAAATTTGTGCGTTTAAGCATACTGACATTGAGAAGTGAACTTGCTATCTGATAAAGGTATTAATGTTATTGGAAGTTTATTGTTTTTTTGGTTACATTTGGATGTAGATGTCTTCAATTAGATTAGTTGACCTTGTTGTACTGACGTGTTGAGCTTTTGTAGTTAAGTCCTTTGGATTGATATTTTATTATGAGCACAAATCCCACAGTAAAATTAATAGTATATGAATAATTAATTCTTGCATTACTGAGATTTGCATGACTCGAACAGAGATCAAAGGACAAAAGAATTTAAGATCATAAAGGCTTTGTCCCGCAATTTGCTTTGTTCCACCCAGACGTCAAATTGTTGTTCAATTTAAAAGCAGTCAATCATCTGTCTGATGCAACCAACAGATACTTAAACGAGGATTATTTTCAGCAACGAATTTTTGCGCTTAGATTTTCACATACTTTATTCCAATTTTTTATCCAAAGCAAAACGAAGCTAAAGAGACGACGTAACATTTCTTGGCCCAACACACATCCAGATAGCAACACAAAGTGGACATGGGGCTACACTATTATAAAAGTTCATTGGAGATTTACTTATTTCATAATTTTATGCATTGTTTTGTGAGCCCCCAAAGAAGATTGAGGGCTTCCAAAAATTGGCGGGCAAGCCACACCAAAGTAGAGCGGGCTTACTCGCCTTGAAGAAAGTGTGTTCGCTTCGTGGGTGTCGGCACGACTTGCCGGTCTCTATACGATCATTAGCAAATCGCCTCAGCACCCCCGACAGGACGAGTTGACTCTTTCCCAGCCTTACTCCTCAAGTTAAATAACCCCAAGTCCAAAACTGCCAATTTGGCTATTCCCGATGTGGGAGAATTAGTTCAAAGGATATGCAGCCAAATTCCATTTTACAAATATTCATCATTCTTTTACACTAACAATTTTGCATAACTAATTCCTAGTAACTCCAACGAGCAACCAAATAACCCCTAAAGGCATTATATTGCTATTTGAACGGATGTCAAATTGTTGTGTTTCCAATTTGAAGTGTTCAATCGTCTATGTGACCAACAGAGATAATTAGGTTGATATCGCCATCCCACGCCTTCTTTTTTCTTCTCACAAGGGTGAGTTTTTCTCTAATTATGAGTGGAGGGTTTAGGTAATTAACACAACTCCTTCCTCGTGTAGCACTCGCATTAAATTTGACTTTACAGCTTAAGACAAAGTCTTAATGGTTTAGGATTGTCTGGTACATTAACCTAAAACTTGGAAGTAGATAGCATTCCATTATTAAGAATAACAAGTTGCGAATTAAGAATAAATAAAGAAAATTCAAGTGCCAATAGAAATTGTTTTGTTAGAAGTAGTTGAAAGCTAGTTAAGGTATTGTTGTAACCTGTAGGTTCTTATTGCAATTAATTATGCAGGTTCTGTTGAATATAATTACATTCTTAGTCCTTAAGGTATTGTTGTAGCCTGTAGGTTCTTATTGGAATTAATTATGCATATTCATTCTTAGTTCTTAAGAAAGACGTGTGATCAGTTCTATAAAGGCATCTAAAAGGATAGCAGCTGCGAATTTTTGTTGAGTTTAAAAAAATAAAATTTATAGTATCCACTTGTCGTTACTGTATGAATTCAATGTTATTAGAGATTTATTTAAGGGATATATGATATATAATGGTAAAAACATTTCTTCTGGAATCAACTAAAAGAAATTAAAGGACAACAATTGAGGACCAAAATTAAAACAAAATCACTACTCAGTTATTATTGCCTGTACAGACAGAACTCTATCCTTGAGCTGTGTAGAACTTTCATGATATATCACAGGTTGTTCGATAGTCCAAATCTTTTACCAACCGATCAATATATTGCTCTTTTGTTTTCCTTTGAATACAAATGCACCTTGACTTTCTTAAAATATGTCACTATATAGCAAGGTGCACGAAAATTCATTGTAGAAAATGTCTTCTCATCTTTCAAAAAAAGAAATGAAAAGAAATTCAACATATCGTTCATCTTCAGGTTCCTAAAATAAAATATTTCATTTCCTTGTACATAAGTTTAACATTTATTAGTTTAACCACATAGTGGTTCAGCGTTATGTCTCTTAAGCAAGAGGTCGGGGGTTCGATTCCCGTCTCTACCGAACAGAGCAAACTTTGTGGCCAGTAGGAACGGAGGATTAATCTCACGGCTGCCGACTGTGGGGATACCTTGGGCAACCAAAAAAAAAAAAATTTCTTAGTCTACGCGTCCATTTAGCCACAAGAATTTTTCACTCTTTTTTCAAAAAATTATTACACTTTACTAAAAATTATATTGAAAAATAATACAAGTGAAATTTGCTTTCACTTCAACTTCTCTCATCAAAAAAGACTTCAATTTATTTTAACGGTCATCACAACTTCAATTTCAAAATTTTTACTTACTTCGTCCCATTTTATGTGTCGTCATTTATTTTTTATCCGCTTCAAAAAGAATGTCATCTTTTCTTATTTCCTCCGTTTCGAATTAGATGACTCTTTCAATCTTGACACACCCATTAAGAGATCCAATGATTAGGAGTATATTTTATCTTTTTATCCTTCTTAACATTGTAAGACTCAATAATTAATTAAGCATGATCAATTGTAGCATATGCATGCATAGATTGAAAATCTTATAGGAATACTAATAGTTTCCTTGAAAAGAAGAAAAAAAGTCAAGTTTCATAAATTTTGTATTGAAAATATAAATTTTATTTTTAAAAATTTTGAAAAGTATAATTATATTTAATACCTATTAAGGATAGAACGGGAAGAATTTGTATAAAATAATCTTAATTTGATAAGCTGGACAAGTAAATTGAAATAAATTTTTTAGAAGAAGGGCCAATTAATTCGAAACGGAGGAAGTATTTGGTAACTATTTAAATAACTATTTAAAGATATAATTTTACTTTTACCCATATTATTTCTACTTAATTAGAAAAAAATAGTAGCATCTCTATTTTTTAATAAACAACAACTTGATAAATATTAATATATCTTTTTTTATTTTTTAAATTTCGTATCCGATCAAATCATGACAGGTAAAATAAGATCGAGAGTCATTTTTATGGACACACGCGTACTAAGCTCTTTATTGCACTAGTTAGTGGAAGACTCAAACGTTGGAATTGGGCAACGAGGGTGGTGTGGTGGGTCCCACCTTCAAAATAAAGAGTGAAACTTTTAATTTCTTTTCCACATGATAACTGGGGTAGAAATCATAAGGGCATAGTCTAGTCTATTAAACTACCTTCCAAATCCAATCAATTTCTTCTTCCTAAGCCTGAAAAGAAACTACTACTAATAAAGTTCAATCAACAACAACAACAACAAAAAGAGATGTAAAAGAAGAGCTTTCTAGTAGGGGCAAACGAATGCGCTTTGACCCCGGGCTTCCCTTTCATTACTTCTTTCATCACGAAAGAACCGCATCCGCATCAGTAGAAAATTAGTTGTAGAAAAGGATCAATCCAGTTTGATGTTCAACAAGTTTAGGGAAGAAAAAATGACTTGGTATACTGAAATCTCAAGCTTTATGATCACTATTTCTATTGTGATCATTTTGGCCTATTCTTTTCTACAATCTTGTCCTCCTACAGAAGCAATAAAATCATCCAATTCGAATCTTGATCCTCTTTTTAACTACAGACAATCACCAAATTTCAAGAACTCAGCAAAATGTACAGCATTTTCCAAGAGTTCAATTCCCACAAAGATTTGTAATCCTTCTCTAGTCCATATTTCAATGACCCTTGACACTAAATTCCTCCGAGGATCGGTCGCTGCAATTCATTCAATCCTTCAGCATTGTCACTGCCCTGAAAATCTCTTCTTCCATTTCATTTCATCAGACAAGAGTATAAATCTTGAACCCCACTTGGCAAAAATCTTCCCTTTATTGTCATTCAAGATTTACTATTTCAATCCAGGGATTGTGCAGAACAAGATTTCGTCTAGCGTAAGGGAAGCTCTTGAACATCCATTGAATTATGCAAGGAATTACTTAGCTGACCTGTTAGAGCCCTGTGTTGAAAGGGTCATATACTTAGATTCTGATATCATTTTAGTCGATGATATATCTAATTTGTGGGGAACAAGTCTTGGATCAACAACTGTGGGTTCACCTCAGTACTGCCATGCTAATTTCACCAACTATTTTACCCCCAAATTTTGGTCTCACAAGAGGTTTTATCGCACATTCCATGGCCGGAGACCTTGTTACTTCAACACAGGTATGATGATGATGATGGTACTTTTTTTTCTTGGAATTGTTTATGTCACATTGGATAGCTTTCTTGAAGAATTGTTCAGCTAATATGCATGAATCAAATACTTTGTCAAACTGCAATATACTAATAGAAAATATATATGCTACTTGTCTAGTATGCTATAATAAAACTACACATGTACATGTCCAAATTTCTACCTAATTTACCCTGTTTCAACAACCATTCATCACAAGTCCTTAGACTTTACCTAAAATACAACTAGTGATGTCTTTTTCTCTTTCTTTCTTGGTTATATTTCTTTATGCTTTAGTGAATAAGGAGAGCCATTTACGGAAGAGTCAACGACTAAATCATGCAACTGTATGTATAAATGATGGATTTAATTTATTACTTTTACACTACCAAAAGCATGTTGATGTGTAAAGCTTATTATATACTGATTGATACATTGCCCAAGACTAAAGTCATGATTATTTTATACTTAAAATTAATGATAACTAAGCTGTTACATATTTCAGGTGTAATGGTGATGGATTTGACAAAATGGAGGAAGTACAGATACACAAAGAAGCTAGAAAAATGGATGAAGATTCAGAGAGTGCATAGGATATATGAGCTTGGTTCATTGCCACCATTTTTATTGGTATTTGCTGGGAAGATAGCACCAATTCACCAAAAATGGAACCAACATGGACTTGGAGGGGATAATTTGAGTGGAAGTTGCAGAAATATACATGCTGGTCCTGTTAGTTTGTTGCATTGGAGTGGAGGTGGCAAACCTTGGCTCAGGCTGGACACTGGCAGATCTTGCCCTCTGGACGAGCTCTGGGCTCGCTATGATTTGCACGACCAGAAATAGCGTTCACCGACTACTTTTAGGCCTTATATTTGAAAAATAGTCATTAAGCTGCAGTTTCAAGTTCTACGGGTGAAACTTCGTAACAATAACTATTTTTCAATTATAGGAGCGGAAAAATGGCTATTTGTAAAAAAAAAAAAAAAATCCCCTTGCATGGACCTCCTAAGTGATAACCAGAAATTTGATAATTACAGCACATACATTCCCAAATTCTTAGGTTTTCCCAATAAGATTCTCAATGCACCATTTTGTAAATCATTATCAATAATGTATACTAATACTACTGTGTTTATTGTTTCTGCACTGACCAAATATAAGTTTTTGGCTAAACCCATCGATAGGACCTTAAACTTGTCCTGAAAATTCACTTAAAACTCCACAACGAAGGCTTGTATCTATCAGACTCCTCAAGTGCTAAAATTGATACCTATTAGACACAAAATGCAGAGTTGACAAGGAGAGTGTAACACACTCCCTTTGGGCGCATGAACAGTATATTAAATAATATTTTACCTTTTTTTAATTTAAAAACTTATATTTAAATTGTTTTATTAATATTATTTTTAATTATTATAATTTCTTAATAAAAAGAACTAAAAAAAAACATCTCGCCCCCCGCCCTTCATCATCTTCTTCACCCCCTCCCCCCTCTTATCGTCTTCTTCGCAACCCCCGCCCCTATTCATCATCTTCTTCACAACCCTCCGTCATCAGCGTCTTCCTTTGCAAACCACAACCTCAGTCATGAGAATTTACAACCACAAATCAAACCATGAAATTTATCAGTAGTAGAATTAGAAGAAAAATCAAATAAAGAAAAAGTTGAAGGCTCCATTTTTTTTCAATTGAGAGAGAGCTATATACACACAGAGGTCACATACAAAAACCTCACAATACACTCTTCTCCGTCTCTATTTTTATACACAGAATAGACACACACAACAACACATATTGCGCACACACAGATGCCACCGCACATACGCACACATATACACGCCGAAAGAGAGGGTGAAATGGGTAAAAATTGAGTGACGGGAAGAGGGAGATCGAGGGAGTGATAGAGATTGGGTTTGGCACAGAGATCGAAAAGAACAGAGATTGTGCGATTTGAGAAAAAACTGACGAGAGAGAGCGTTCATCCGACGAGGTCATCGTCGGAACCACCATCGTTTTGCTTGCTGCTGTCACGGCGACACAATCGTCGGGAACCACCAGTTGATTTTTTTTTCACTTGTTCTTACTAACAAAATAAAAATGAAATTGGGTCAACCAAGTTTCCAGCGAAGCTTTATTTTTACTGGTTAGATTGACACAAATTTAAAATTTACTTAAAATTACTAAAGAAAATAGAGAAAAGCATTGATGTGGCAATGGCGATTTTGTAACTAAAGAGAAGTTGGGTTGAATGTTAATGATAGGGTGGGGAAGGATCTGGGTGGGGTAGGCGTCGGGGGTGGTGTAGGCATGGGGTGGGTTAGTTTAGTTTTAATAATTAATTATAATATTTTTAATTCATAATTTTTTAAAAAAAAATTATTAGTCACGTGTTTTTGTTTATTGGGTATTTTTGCCACGTCACGCGTGTGTAACATATTTTTTATATACATTTTGCTGATTGTGTAAAAAATACCTAATTGAAACAAAATTCGGGGGGTTTAGAGATTTGATAGGTACAGACCTTAGTTTAAGAGTTTAAGTAAATTTTCAGGACAAATTTGAGGTCCTATCGATGGGTTTGACTGATTAACCCGTACTAGAATGACAACTATACTTATTAGTCATTTGAAAAATAGAATAATCACCGGCTCTAACAGGTTAAATTAATACTCCCTCCGTTTCAAAATAAGTGAATTGTTGGGGTATTTATTGGTGTTTCAAAATAAGTAAATCATTGAATTTTTTTTCAAAGTTACCCTTATGATTTGACAATCAATTAATTTTTGAAAAGGTATTAAAGGTCAATTTTTATTTTTTGGAGGGTAAAAATGAAAAGTTATGTTAAATTTATGTCTTTATTGTTTTTTCCTTAATCTGTGTGTTAAAATTCAACAATTCATTTATTATGAAACAGAGAGGGAGTATCACAGTGTGAGGTTATTTACATTATCAATGTTATTATATAACACTTATATGCATATTATTGAATACCTTTAATGACAGCACCACTTATATATCGCTATATTAATCTCGTCCACTAGTCTTAGGTTAACTATATATGTAAAATTTAATACATTTTCCTATTATACTACTTTCGTATTCAAGCACAATAGGAGGTTCTTAAAATTTTCCCATACTATTAAATATTAGGAAACTCTCCCTCTTCATAATCCCAATTGGACTAGTATTTTTCTCTTCCTAATCCCAATTGATCTAGCAAGAAATCTACAAATTTACGATTCCATAAAGGCTTGTTTTCCTACTTTGAATTAAATTAGTACATATTTATTCTCTATATAAAGAAAAGCCTCTAAGTCAATCACCATTCATCAACGAACACATCTTTCTTAATTAATTTAAATTTTAGCTTGATGATCAATTCTCTCAACATGTGCTGGTTCAACATTGATGAGCCCCGGCCCTCAAATGCCACCACCATCGTCGGCGTCACGTACGACGATGGAGTCATTCTTGGTTCCAATGACACAATCACACAACTCACTTCGAATGTTGTCTTGTGTCATTGTGCACAAGATGCAGAATTTCTATTTCAAGATGCGCGGAACTTTATTCTCGAACAAGAAAATATTAGGGCCACAGCCGAAACTATTGGTACAATGTTGTCCGCATATAACACCACCACAAGAGATACACTACAAACTGGTGTTATTATTGGTGGAGCAAAGAAAATACATGAAATAAGTCATGGTGGAATTGTTTTGGAGAAGTCCAATTTCGGTATAGGAGGATTTGGGGCTTCGTATTTGCATAATTTCATGGATAGAGAATGGAAAAAAGGGATGAAAGTAGAAGAGGCTGAAGAATTGGTGTTGAAGACACTGTCATTAAGTGGCATTCGTAGCTATGGAATTCAGACTGCGAATGTTAACTCGAGAGGTGTCACGAAATCTTTTCACCCTTATGACATACTTCCTATTAGCCAAGAAGAGTTGGAGTTACAGTATGTGATTGGAGGGAAGGAGTTGCTTGA
Organism: Capsicum baccatum var. pendulum; assembly: GCA_030864225.1. Taxonomy (NCBI): domain Eukaryota; kingdom Viridiplantae; phylum Streptophyta; class Magnoliopsida; order Solanales; family Solanaceae; genus Capsicum; species Capsicum baccatum. The sequence goes on from CM061557.1 coordinate 268,684,986, forward strand.
AGCGCTACGTGCATGTTTAATCTCTTGACTTCAACATCGATCAGGGAACACAGAAAATCTTAGTAGCTTAATTATCTGAATTTTTATTTTGTTAGTGAGGGTTGAATTATCGTATTGTAATCCTAGCCCTAGTTATCTCTTTATTAAAAAAAAGAGAGAGGGAGGGAGGGTGTATACAACAATTATGGCTTTTCATTTTTTGTTCTTTAGAGTTAATTTCTTTTTCCATAATTTTATTGTGAAAGTGAGTTTATATTATTTTTGAGTTATTAGTTATCTATCTCAAATCCATTAGTTACTATTAGTTATCTATCTCAAATACAAACATATTAACCTACTTAAAAAGGCTATAGAAAGAAGAAAGTTATCATGTGTGATGTGTCTAAATAATCCTGCCTTTAACCCACCGACCCCGCACGCAATAAACTGAGTGAGCCTGACTTTGATACCATGATAAAGAAATAAACTTTAACCCAAGACCATATAAGGAGACCAAGGACCTTGATGCAAGTTCATGGTGTTCAATTCGTGTATGAAGCTGATGAGCTGAGCTGGCAATCAAGGAATTAAGTAGGCAAGCAGTAAAATAGCTAGGCAGTTACAGTTTGAATTTTGTTATTAGTGTAACTGCTAACACTGTAGCAATAACAGTTATTTCCATTTTTCTGTTAAGGTAATTAGTAGTAATTCCATTCCATGTAAGATACATATACTCATTACTAATCATATCAATACAGTTCACTCTCTTATTCTTTCAAACTCTCATCCATTAACTGTCATCTCGGATTAAATCCCCGAGTCAGTTTTCTCTTTTTCTCGAGGTTTCCTCCTGAAATTGAATAAATCTTTTTTTGAGTGCATCAGACCTTTAACCCACCGCTGTGTGACTCCAACACCATCTATTTGTATCCTTCTTTTTCTCCATCTGCGACTCTGATTTCTGAAAAAATCTTTGTACACGTTAATTTCCTGTAAAAACTGTGAGTTTTCTGATTTTCCTTCAACTCTAGATTTGCTCTGCTTAAATGTTAGAAAAATTTCAGTTTTGACTGAAAAGTTTGAAAAAGTTGGTATGAAACGTTTATGCAAATTGAGTAATGAAGGTGTAGTAAAATTACCTGAGGATATCATAATCAACATATCACATCGTTTGCCTTCAAAATCTCTGGCAATTAGGTTTAAATGTGTATCCAAGTGTTGGCCAAGTTACCTTACTCAAAAATATATAATCGGTTTTTCTTTTTATCAACCTTGGGTGATCCGTTTATGCTCTCAAATTCGTTTCTTTTCCACATCAATAAAAGAATCTTCCTCGCGGCTATTAATGAACAGCTGTATCATAATCTAGACGAGCAATGCTGTTCGGACTCTCTTGAAATGTTTCTGCACCCGCACGCACACGTCAGCATTTTCGGAGGAGTTGTAAAAAAATAGTGGCCGAGTCATTCAATTTTCATGACAGGAGAGTGTGTATTGTCGCATCATCCAATGGTTTTCTTCTTTGCAATAGCCAGAAGGTTAATAATAAGCCAAGAATTTATTTTGTTTATAGTCCTGTTATGAGGTGGTGTTTGGTTCTTCCTAAAACTAAGATCTGCATCAACAGCCCAGCTGTTGGGATTTATTTGTAATGTACATGATCATGGAAAAGATATCTTTTAGTTCGTTATTCGTTACCTTACCCTTGGGATAGACAGTTCACTAGTATAACAATTGAAAGTTTCTCTTCTGAGACTAATGTGTGGATGAGGAATTTTTTAAATCTTGATGTACCTCTTGGACTGTGTCCTTTACATAGGCAAACATCATCAGCTGGTGTCACCGATGGAGTGTTCTGTTGGCTTGACCAACAACCACAGACAAGAAGTTGGAAGTACCAGGATGTCCAATTAAGGAGAAGAGAACTAAAATTCTAATCAATAAAACAATAGATTGTGATCCGACAAGTGGGGTCTTGGGAGGATGGAGGTATGCAGATCTTGTGTGAGGTAGATAGGTTGTTTTCTATAGACCCTCGGCTCAAGCTAAATTCTATTCAATGCTACCAAAATTAATCATGCAACCTAGATGAATTGCCAGCAATATTGCCTCCACTCCTATCAATATCCCCTGCTTCTTTAGTAGTTTTATTTTCTTTCCGGAGCCTAATAAAGGCTCAAGAAGGATTTGATGTTCGTTGAATCCAATATTTAGTACAAGAGCTTGTATAAATGCTCAAATTGGATTTTGATTTATGGTATGGTTGTGCATTCCCAACGTGACATTTTACTTTAACATTGGTATATCTTACTCCCACGGTCTCATTTTACTTGAACATTACTAAAAGTATTTGTCCCAAAATTACCAATCAATTTAAAAAATTAAGCTATGATTAATTATAAATGTTAATTTCCCTTCTTCTTTTTTTTTTGAAGTATAGGTATTGTATATTATCAAAAAAAGTTCTTCCATTCGTAATCTTGATATTGATGATTAAGGCATATAAATAATAACAATATATTCAGTGAAATTCCGTGAGTAGAGTGAGGATAGATTGTACGCAAATCTTTAAACCTATCTCGTGGAGGTAGAAGGTTGTTTTCGAAAAATCCTCAGCTTGAATAGAGCAAATCAAAGTTGGCATGAAAAAGGTAACGGCAGTGAGAAAAACATAATAGAAACTAATAAAGAATCAATAACAACAACAAAATAGTGCAATACCAATAATACTATAAACAACATATATCGATAGAAATTAAAAGCAAGACACTATAAGGATAAGGATAATCCTACAACAGACACCACCAAGCCTAAATCTGTCAAAAAAAGACAAAACTCTACAACCTAATAATCTTCTATCGTAATCTACGACCTCCACACCCTCTTATCTAAGGTCATGTCCTTAATAAATTAGTCGAAACTGCATCATACCATGTCTAATCACCTCTCCCAAATACTTTTTCAATCTACCTCTACCTATCCTTTACCTACTATGTCCAATCTCTTGCACCTCCTCATCAGATCATCTGCACATCTGCACATTTTCTATTCACGTGTCCAAATCATCTCAACCTCGTTTCCCTCGTCTTGTCCACAGCAGAGATCACACCCTCCTTGACTCAGGTATCCTTATCCCTAATCTTATCACTCCTAGTGTGTCTACACATTTATCTCAACCGCTCAACGCCCTCATTTTATCATTTGACTATAAGAGTTCTTAATTGACCAACGTTCTGCCTCGTACAACTAAGTCGATCAAACCATCACTTTATATAAAACTGACATTTAAGTTTAGATGGTAACTTTTTGTTCCACAAGACTCCACAGATGGATAAGCCTTTACTTCATCAATGCCACATTAATATATTGTGTGACACGTTCATATAGTGTGTCAAAAAAGAATTAAGAGAGAAAATTAGTAAAAATACTTTTTCTTAAGGAGAATATAAAGGAGAAAGTGGATAAATAATATGTGACGAAGGTAGAAGTTAGAACGATTATTAAGTTGCTAATAGAAAATTTGTTATTCAAAACTCATAATCGGAAAAACATTACGGTTAGAATTGCATGTTAGGAAAAATATATAACTTGATATTCGATTATCATAAAAATTTGAGGGATGGAAAAAAAAGAGAGGAGAAAACATACTTCGAGGGCTCATTGCTGAAAATTGTAGGCCAAAATTTCAATGGTGCCTTCACCCCCATCAATTCCACTGATATCTTGTTAAACTCTACATACACTTGAGCTGGTTCCTATCATATCTTTACTCGTTTAGTTTTTCTTTTCTTTCTCATCATCCATATTCATGTCTTAAGTTTTTTTTTCCCACTTAAAGGTAAATTATTTCTTTAATCCGTATGTATTAAATTCGAGACTTTGAATTAATACTTAATAAATATACTTTATTTGTTTCATGTGTTATCTTTTGATCGAGTACTCAAAATTTAAGAAGGGAGTAATATTTTAACTATAATCCACCATAGTATTTCAGTAATTCTTCTGCTTCTTTAGGGGGTAAAACCAAAATGCTTCCGCAAAGCCTGACGTTAATTCGTAAGAAAATGACGATAATAAGAGGGCAATATATATAGTAATATTAGGAGATCTCTCTATGATATATCGAACATAGACAAATTGGGACCCCACCCACCATCATTCAAAGACGAGTCAATGCCGCCAGGAACTTGGGGCTTACGCTTTGGCCTTTCACCGGCTGCTCCCTCTCCAGGTTACTACTGCTCCCTCTATTTTCTTCTTTTTGCTTTTTGGGTGGTTTTTTTTATTTTATTTTTTTATTAAGGTTTTCTTTTTGAAATAGAGATATATAATACAGTATTTATTGTTGGTGGGATAGATTTAGGAGAGGGACTTGAACATCATGATTATAAAAAATATATATAATTACGTATATATTATAAAATAAGAAAAAATAAAGAAAAAGAACAGAGAGAATAGGAAGAGTGATTCTTATTTTTTTTCTTGAGGGATAAGATCATAAGATTATCAATACAATGAACAAAATCTCTCTATTTATAAGGAAAATTTACTCCTATTCTGAGTAAAAGATGGATGCTTCAAATCCTAAGAGATATCAAAGTAGATCTTGATAGACATTCACTATAATGTAAATACATTTATAACACTCCCCCTAAAATGTCTAATTGGTAGATAATGTGCCTCGTTAAAACCTTACTAGAAAAAATTCAGTAGGAAAAAAATCTAGTGAAAGAAAAAAAAGTACACATCTCTAATAATACGCATTTCGGCTGCCTCATTAAAAATCTTACAAGGAAAATCCAGTGGGACAAAACCTCGTAAGAGAAAAAGAGTACAACGCATATTAACTCTTCCTAATGAGAACATCCTTGACCTTTGCATCTCGATCTTGTGCACATCTTCTTGAAAGTTGCAATTGGAGAAGATTTGGTGAATAAATCAGTCACATTGTCAGTTGAACGAATCTGTTGCACGTTAATATCACCATTCTTTTATAGCTCATGTATGTAGAAAAGCTTTGGCAAAATGTGTTTCGATCTATCTCCATTTATGAATCCTCCCTTAAGATGTGCTATGTATGCTGAATTGTCTCTGTATAAAATTGTGAGTAGATTGTCATATTTTACACCACATTTTTCTCGAATGAGATATATCATGGACCTTAACCATACACATTCTCGGCTTACTTCATGAATAGTTATTATCTCAGCATGATTCGATGAAGTGGCTACGATAGACTGCTTTGTATATCTCCAAGATATGATAGTACCACCACATTGAACACAGATCTTATTTGAGACCGAGCTTTATGCAGGTCAGATAAGTACTCAACATCAACATGACCAATAAGATCGGGAATGCAATCTTTAGAATAAAACAAACTCATGTGTTTTATCCCATTTTGATGTCTCATAGTAGGAGCTGAAATACACCTTGCTAACAAATTGACTAAAAAGGCTATAGGCCTTGTAGTATTTGCAAGGTACATGAGTGCATCAATTGCACTAAGATATGGTATTTTATAACCAATCCAATTCGATATATTTTGAATTTCAGCAAATAATCTATTGTTTTGAAAACTCTCCAAGAGTTTTAATGATGTTCAAGCAATAAACTTATACAGTATAAGGATTATAATAAGTTTTCCAGAAACTTTTATATGCTTCGACCAGTTTGAATCCTTAAAAGTTTTCACATAAGTTTTGTCAAGTGACAATATTCAACATTTCATGAATGACATCTTAAAGTGTCTGGACTGCAAATCAAATAAGTTTTACGCTTACCAAAATGCATCTTTTCAGGTCACTTAATAAATGTTTCTACATCAGTATGCTTAAATTAATGTAGAATTTAGATCCTCATAATCTTTTACAATATTGCGCTAATATTGTATCAAAGATATCGTCGACGATTTCTTATTTTGTATCGGTTCACAATGCGACATAACATTTTAAAATCTCATCACTTCATTATTTTCAGGTACCTAAACCTCTCATAAGATTTCATGAAATGTTATGTCATAGGCTCTTCAAGAGCACATTGCCTTCTTATCGTGATTATTTGCTCCTTATCCTTTTCAAGAATTATTTCATTTGGAACCGATTGGTCTATCAAGCTTCACACATGTATAGACTTTATCCTTTAAGGACACAAAATAAGAGCACTTGCAGCTTAATATGAGATGCTTTTCGCATTTGACTTAAATTATCTTTTGAATGAAGATCCGATGATAATTTCTAACATATTTCATAGCTGCTTATAATCTCCTCCTCACCCCCTTATGTTAGGAAAGCTAACATACATCCCCCATCTTCTTTGATGGACCCATCTTTGTGCATCATGGTACATTAATTAATCGAATACCACACATCAAAACTATTAGATGAAATTGTTGGTTCCCGATCTTGAACCAATTGAGAGAGAAGAAATAATCATAATTTATTGGTTTAATGCATACAAGTGCTATTGTATGCAACATATCATGTTTCATACCAATACATGAAACTTTGTTCTCATTAATAATGATTCAGTTATTTATGAAAGGCATTCAATGCTAAACCATCATCATCAAGATGAATTATCTCGATTACACAATCTGAAAATTATGCTCAATTTATATTGAACAAGTAACTTTATGAATGTCAAACGTAGGTTGACCATGAATGTACATGTGAGCATCTTATTGATGCATCTTTTCAACATATTACATGATAGGTGAACGAGCCCTTGTTCACATTTTATTCTTTTCAGATTTTGAGGGATTCAATCTCAAAATTAGTTGGTCCAACCAACTTATCATGAGAACAAACAACATTAAAGTTCATGAAGAATTTTCTGATTCTTCAATATATGTTCAATACTCAGTATGCACATCTTCGGAATATCGCAATCGTTCATGTTAACTTATGAACTTTTAATCTAGTAAACTCCAAGTTTACCATGATATGTGTTTTTACTTTAGTAAATTTCAGATTTACTATTATATGAATAAATTTCAGATTTACTACTTCAGAAGTAGATTTCAAAATAACTCATCTCAGCTATTCTGCCTCTTTCGGAGGTGAGTTGTCATACCATCAAAATCAATTACACGTTTATATTAATAAGCTTCACTAAATATTATCACATTCACTCTGAGAATGGATCTGTGCTTATGATAATCAAAATTCTCATTCCTCAAGAATGGAATATAATCGTGTCTTAAGCCTATCAAATTATGATAGCTTATATATCTGATAACCTCTTTCATCATATTGCTACTTCATGAGCTCATCATATTACTACTTCAGGAGCAAATTGAGGCATACATATGACGTAGAGGATTTTTCTCTAGCACATCTTATAATCATAATAAGCGTGTGAAGATATTGTCACTTTTGATGATTATTATCATATTGTCTCTCTACGCTTATATTCGTGCATTCAATCATTTGTCTTCTTTCAACAATGAAGCAAGTTGTCAACTTTCAGATTTATGCTACCATATTCATGACTTTATCGAATAGAACATATTAATGAGATATGTTTCATGACCTTTTATTAAACACCCGAAAAAAGGCATCATTTTCACCCCATACTATACAAGAAAAGTCTAAGCCACACCTAAATTATATAAGTGACCTATTACACACCTTAACTATATAAAAGTGATATTATTACCTCCCCAAGACCCTCATTCTAAGGCGCGTGTGTTACACTTATTTTAGGCGCGTCCAGCCTATTAACTAACAAAAGTAAACGGCTAAAAACATTAAGGGAAAAAACATCGTTTTCACCCCAAACTATAGTTGAAAAGTCGAATCCACACCTAAACTATATAAGTGACCTATTACACACCTTAACTATAAAAAAGTGATACTTTTTACTGACGCGGTACTGACGTGGCAACGCGTGTAAAACACTACACCACATGCAAGTGGTGGTAGCCTGACAGGGTGTAAATAGTTTCACTTTTTTATAGTTTAGGTGTGTAATAGGTCATTAGTATAGTTTAGGTGTGGCTTCAACTTTTCGGGTACAGTTTGGGGTGGAAACGATGCCTTTTCTCATTATTTTGCCTTAACCATCATAATATCTCAATATGGTGTATTGAGATTCAAACTCAATATCTTATCCATATAAAGACGTCTCAGGCATAAATCGATGGGATTTGAACCCAAATATTATCATCCCTTTTGATAATATTGTTCTTGAGAAATGAATTTAAAACATAAATGGTTTTAAACCAATTATTTTTCCTCAAATCCAACAATAATTATATCATTAATAGAAAAATACAAATAACATAAAGAATTACTAACCTTGACCTTTAGATTTATAATCTCGCCTTATTTGGCAGAGTCTAGTGCTGATAATGTGTTATAAAATTAGAAAGAATAAAGAAGAAGAGTAGAGAGAATAGAGAAAGTGATTCTTATTTTTTCCTCTTGAGGGATGATAGATCATAAGATTGTCAATACAATGAACAAAACCCTCTATTTATAAGGGAAGATAATAGATCATAAGATTGCCAAGAACAAAACCCTCTATTTATAGGGGAAATTTACTCTTAGTCTGAGTAAAAGATAGATGTTTCAAATCCTAATACATATCAAAGTTGATCTTGATAGATCTCGATACACATTCACTATAATGTACATATATTTATAACACTCCTTGAATGTCTAATTGATAGATAATATGTCTCGTTAAAACCTTACTAGAAAAAATTCAAAGCAAAATACTATGTTCTTTTGAGGATTCGTATAAAGATTGATATTGATTGCATACCATATCCTCGTTTAGGTGTCAGATCCTAATTTATTGAATTAAATGTAGAGAAAAGATTCATGTGTCTAGAGACATAATCAAATTAAGTGATTAACTTGTTGCCTAAGATAAAGCTATACTATAAAAAGGGCAAAAAGGGGAGAGTCAAACTCGAGAATAGTCAAGGTATGATAACTAGTCAAAAGTGTCAAGTAGAAAAGTGTCATAATTCCAGGTGGATACAAGAGTGGAGGAGGTCATCACAGTTTTGATTCTTCACCCCTGGTCTGATAATGTCAATTTGTTCCCTTGTCAATTACCCCCACCACTCTTTCAAAAAGAAGGCAATATATTATTCCCTTATAATCCGGGCACGATTGAGGACCCGTTTGAGATTTTAACAAATAGTTTTATAATAATTTATCTTTGATAAATTCAATATTTTTGATAATCAAATTATGTTTAGATAATCTTTGTTAAGAAATATTTTTTTTTGAGACAAATAAATAAAAAAGACATCTATCAATAGTCTTTATTAATACAATCAATTTATAGAGAAAAATTATTTTAAATATCTGTATTAGTATTTTTAATTAATTTTTTTTATTTAATTAAAAAGTGCGTACTCTAAAATAATTTATATATTCTTTAGTCATCGTCATCAATGATATTTTCAAATTTATTTTAAGAAAATGAATGAAAATAAAATAACAATACATAAATCATAAAGAATTATGACGTAAATATGAAATGTAAAATTTTAAAATCAAAAGTTAATCAAACTTGTAAGATATTTAATTAATTAATAAGGTATATATATGTGTGTATGTGATTGGGATATATTTGTCATAATCTGCTTTTACTTTTTTTTTTGTTTAGAAGCAGAAATTTTCTGCTTCTTCCCAGAAGCAGAAAAACTTTTTCTGCTTATTTTTTAAAAAAACTTTTGTAAATTTACCAACCATCCTTATTTTTAAAAAATAATTGATATAATTGATAGTATTTCATAAAAAAAATTAATGATTAGTTTAATTGAGTTTGTTGCACTAAATTTATCTAGTCCGATTTATATTTCTTTACAATTTACGTGCTATGATATAAAAATAAACTTAAGCCGATATGTGTATGAAGAATAGCGATATTTCGAATTGTTTTGGGTGTTCTTAAAAAATCTCTTTATTTAAATAGATACCAAATTGAGAAAAACGAATATCCTACATATTGGATGTTCTAACTACGTGGACACATTTGATTGGGTTGCTGATTTGAGAAAGAAAATGATTTTGGTATTATAGGACTTAGGAGTAATATTTAATTGATTATTAATACGTTACAGCATTTCTAATTTTAAATTCGTTATAAGTTTCCCTATTTATATTCCCCATTTCATTGAATTTTAACCGGGTATGTTGTTGTTATATTATTATAATATTTATACGACTATATAAGTTTTTCATAATATATAATTTGAAATAAATTATTTCTAAAAGAAAGTATGTTCACATAAAATAAAATAGATGCACTAGGATTTCTGAAATTTATGGTCAAAATAATTTTTTCAACTATAAAAGTTTTTAAATTAGTAAATTCTTTATAAATAATGTGTACTTAATGTTAAAAATTAAAATAAAAAATTTAAATTAAATTACTTTCAAGTTTAAAAAAATTCTCATAAGCATCTAGCACTTCTAAATTATGATCAAATTTATTATGATATGTTCTAATTTTATGGGGTACTATTATCTCAAACTAAATTTTAATATATTTTTATAATGTTTTTAGTTGACGTGATAATTTTTTATTAATTTTTTAAACTGACGTGAATTCGATGCTTATCTATTTACAAAATCTATGTTGCCACATAAAAGATGCAAAAAAACAATGAGGAAACGAAACCAAGTAGTAGTACAAACAAAATACACTAATCATCGAGACAAAAGTTAAACCGATAACTTGCTAGGCTACTTGGCTTAGCCGGTCACGAGTGGTTGGGTTCTTCATCATCATCAACAACATCTGCTTCCAGGAAGTTGCCATTTTTTTCATTGAATATTCCGTTCTTTCTTTCCCTATTATTATTGTACACTAGTATATATTAATTAGACTAGTCCGTTTCTTAGCTTCCAAGCTCAAATTTTCTTCTTATTCTTCTACTACTACTACAACTTCCAACAGCATCACTAAAAAGATTTAAAATATACAGGTACCTATTTCAGTTGCTATTTTTTGTTTCATTGTTTTTGATTCTTGATTTCTTCAATCAAACATCTCATAATTCAGTAGCTGAAAGCTACTTCCATGGAAGCTCTATTCCAAGAACAGCTTTTTCATTCTCCTGATGCTTTCATTTTTAGGCACTCTTCAATTCCAATGGATCCAAGAAATGATTTTGTACAAAATGGCACTAGTACGATATTCAATAATCTTGCTAGTTTTGATGAAGATTACCCTCATGCCCTTTCAAATCAGGTTGTTGGTGAGGGAAATTCTTCTCCTCCTCCTCAAGAGGAAGGGGAAGGGGACTACTCTGATGCAATGTATAAATTCCTAAGTCAGATGCTTATGGAAGAGGATGATTTGGAGAATAAGCCATGTATGTTCCATGACTGCATGGCTCTCCAAGCTACTGAGAAATACTTATCTGATGTCCTTCATGGATCCGAAAATTACAATTCCCCTCAATCTGTCATCATCAATCCACAGGATTATTCCTCTAGTCTCCTCAGCAACACTTCACCTGATTCTATTGAGTCTCCTCAATGGAATCTTGATTTTGAATCCCCCGTTTCGGTGGAGGGTTTATCTGGTGTCTCCAATCATGACTCTTTGTTCACTTCCTTTGGCAACAACCAATTTAACCTGCTATATAAGGGAAGTGAAGAAGAAGAACCTGCTAATATCTTCCAAAGTGGCAGCAGCAGCAATTCACCGACCGACTCGACGAAAAAGAAAAATCGCCATCGAGGAGATGCTGCTGCAGACCAGCAGAGGAGTAACAAACAGTTGGCCACATTTGCTCATGATGAATCTGAACCGTTGGAAATGTATGACAATGTGTTGCTTTGTTTAAATAATCCATATGTGGAACAACATAGCGCTACTAGTGTTACTTCCTGCTCACCTAATGAAACCAAAAAAACAACCAAAGTTGGAAGGCCGAAAGGTGGTAGGAAGCATGGCAGCAATATCAAGAAGGAAGTGGTGGATTTGAGGGGTCTGTTGACTCAATGTGCTCAGGCCATGGCGAGCTACGACAGCAGAACAGCTACTGAGTTGCTGATGCGGATAAGAGAACACTCTTCACCATATGGAGATGGGACGGAGAGGCTGGCTCATTATCTCGCCAATGCCCTTGAAGCCCGCCTGTCCGGCACAGGAACAGCCTTGTATACAGCGTTTGCATCCAGCAGGATATCAGCTGCCCAGATTTTGAAAGCTTACAAGGCATTTATCACCGCATGCCCGTTCAAGTTGCTGTCAAACATTTTTGCAAACAAGTATATCCGAAAGCTCATTGCTGGAGAACCAAAGATACACATAATTGATTTTGGAATCTTATATGGTTTCCAATGGCCCTGCCTCATACAAGGTCTATCCATGAGGCCTGGGGGACCACCAGAGCTCCGCATTACTGGAATCGATCTTCCCCAGCCTGGTTTCAAGCCAGCAGAGAGGGTTGAGGAGACAGGACGTCGCCTGGAGAAGTACTGCAAAAGATTTAAGGTCCCTTTCGTATTTAAAGCCATAGCGAAGAAGTGGGAAAGCATCACGGTTGAAGAGCTTGAGATTCAAAGGGATGAGGTGCTGATAGTTAACAGTTTGTATAGGCTAGGGAACATACCCGATGAGACAGTAGTGCAAAACAGTCCAAGGGACGCTGTCCTAGATTTGATCAGGAGGATCCGTCCTGATATGTTCATCCATGGAGTGTTGAACGGGACTTTCAACACTCCATTTTTTGTCACACGGTTTAGAGAGGCGCTTTTTCACTACTCTTCCCTGTTCGATATGTTTGAGGCTAGCCTACCCCGCGAGGATGAGGACAGAAAGCTTTTTGAGGAAGAGGTTTTTGCAAGAGATGCTATGAATGTGATCGCTTGTGAAGGAACAGAGAGAGTCGAGAGACCTGAAACGTACAAACAGTGGCAACTTAGATGTGTTAGAGCTGGATTCAAACAGCTGCCACTTGACCAGGAGATTGTGAAGACAGTCAGCAATAAAGTGAGGTCGGAGTACCACAAGGACTTCTCAGTTGATGAAGATGGCCGCTGGATGCTACAAGGATGGAAGGGGCGCGTGCTTTACGCTCTCTCTTGTTGGAAGCCTACTAGGCTGTCTGCAAAATTGATCTAGTTTATTAGGCCATTTCTTGTATGGTCAACTTTAGGTCATGGCTGTTCTTTTCATTTGCTAGTGACTAGTGAGTATATCTTTGTTTGTATCAGCATTCTGGAATTTATTAATTTGGTTTCACTCTCTCAAGTGCTTCAGAAACTTTTTTTTAAGTTGATGAATGAAAGCGAGCGCACATGAAAACTTTCTCTGAAGCTTAAATTCAATTAGCTTTTGTACACGTTGAATTAAACAAAATTGAAACTCGACTCCATACGGCACAGCTCACCGAGCTAGTGTGGACTCCTTCATAATTGCATCAAGATAGTATCCCCTCAGTCCATTTTTACTTGACGACTTAGCACGTCCCTTGAGGAACAATAAATAGAATCACAATTTTTAAACATACCGACAAAATCTTGCAATTGAATTTTCTGTGAAGCAACATGATTAAATTACCTGGATTGCCAATTAAGGAGAAGAGAACTTAAATTGTAATTATTGCTAGCAATAAAATATGCAGTAAAAAAATGAATTACCAGCCTTCACTCCCATCATTCAGCTGCTATTAGCTCTAAAGGCATAAAGGATACGTAGAAATCCCTTTTCTGATTTTCCTGGACCTGGACTCTAACTCTACACTGTTTGGAAACATTTTCATACGTTCACTTATATATTATCAAATGTCGACTTATTGCATTGGGCCCTTTATGAGTTCATTGGTCAAATGAATTATGTAGTAAAGATATTTTTCTTTATATTTTTAAGGCTTAATACAAAGTCTAATCTTCAAATTTATTAGGATATCTCATCTAGATATTCATATTAAGCCACATTCCAATTGAATATAACTCCTATATAGACATTTTATTCAAATTTTGAATTTCTTTTTCGTATGCGTTCTCTTTTGTATATTAGATTGTTAAGTTATCACATAAAATATCTCATTTCCTTTAGGATCTTCCTAATCTTTGTTAAGGGTGGTTCAAGAATAAAGAGTGTTCGGTTTAGGCCACAAATTTTTGAGGCCTTAAAAAAATTAATAGTAAATTTTATGATTTCAAATTCACTTGAAATAATAATGAATATTGTGAAATTTAAAAAAATTATTCTAAAAGAATACAAAAAGAAAAAGAGTTACATAAGTTTTACGAGAAATATTTTAGAACTTTCAATTAAACAACTCAAACTTCGTATTAATAATTAATATTTGAACAACAACATTTAAGTTAATATATTGCAACAAATGGTTAACATCTTATTAACAATCTTTCTTTTACTAAAAAATTATATTGTATGTAAAGTTAAAGCTACGTGTCTTTTAAATATATTACACCAAAAACAATTAATATGCAACAATAAAAAAAAATTATAATATTATTTTTGTATGTATATTTATACATTTAAATCTTTTAATTTAAGTTTGATTTTAGATCATTAATTTTATTGAAATGATTTCAAACATGCTTAAAAAATCCACTAAACAAATGCAATTAATATATTTCTAATTCAATAAAAAAGACCAACTTTGTAAAAGAACGGCTCGAAAATCCTTGAACAAATATAGAAAAGAACTAAACATAACTGAAAAACAAAAAAAAAAAATGTATGATAGATTATAAAAAGAGATTTTACTTTTAAAAATTAATTAAATGGGAATAGAGTGAGGTTATGCGTAAGCTTATAAATTTGAAGATATCATGGGATCCACTTTATTTTCTTATAAATAAAAATAAATATAAAATCCGAGGTTTTGCTTCTCCATAAAAATCTAATCTGTCACAGTTTTTTTTTTTTTTTCAGACAAGTGAGTTTCTTACTATTTCTTCTAGTGTAAATTTTCTCCGAATTTCCGACTTTATTGTTGAATTTTTTTCCACTTATAGACTAGATTACATATCAATGTAACAGTATAGTTGCAAAAGTATGAAACGTTTGCACTTGTGTGACGAAGATCGTGTAGTCGAGGTTTTTAACGATATCATAATCAACATATTGCGTCATTTGCCTTCAAAATCTCTAGCAAGGTTTAAATGTGTATCCAAATGTTGGCTTAAGTACATTACTGATTCATGTTATAGTTGTCGAAGATGGAGTCCTCAGCCCTATTTAATTGGTTTCTTTTATCAAGCTCGGGATACATATGAACGTTCAAAAATTCAGTTTTTCTTCTCGTCAGAGGAATCATCACTAGATATTGATGGTAGTTTTGATCACTCAGTCGGTTTTCTTGGCAGAACCGCGTATATTGTTGCATCGTCTAATGGTTTTCTCCTTTGCAATAGGCATAGGGAGAGGATTTATTATGTTTATAATCCTTCCACGAGCCAGAGTAAATCTCTCCCTAAAACTCAAATCAGTATGAATGAATCATCTGTTGGATTTGTTTGTAAGGTAGATGGCCCGGAAAAAGATGGTATCTCGTTTACTATAGTTCGGTATTGGATTTTACTATCCAATGTGACAATTGAGAGTTCCTCTTCTGAGACAAATGAGTGGATTGTTAGTAATCTAATTCTTGATGTACCTCTTAGATTGTATTTTTTTGACTACATGAAATCACTATCAGCTGGTGTTGTCACGGAGTATTCTGTTGGCTTGATCAAGGACCACAAATCACTGTTTATGATAGTGTCTATAAGAGTTTCTGGGCTTTGGAATTTCCTGAAGAGATGGTGGCTATGGGCAATTATTTTCTCGGGTTTTCAGGTGGGATTTCTATTTTGCATTGTATGTTTAGACAGCTATAACTGTGTGGCAACTCGAGAGCAATATTCGTAGTAGAGATGCAGTGTGGGTTAGGAAGTATGCAATGGATGTCGCGACTACAATTCCTTTTGGACTTACTGGCTCTCTACATATTGAGGTTCAGAACATGGACAGTCATCCTGCTATTCCACACATCTTTTATTTGGATGTAAAAGGTAAGATAATTTCTTATGACATGCAAACAGATATTGCAGAACTTGTCCATGATTTTGGAGAATATGGGTGGAGAACAAAACACTTCAAGTTATTTTCTTATGAGTGGCATCAATGGCCGCGCCTTCTGTAGAATGTCAAGTTTGTGTTGGTTGTTATTGCTTCTAATAACATTTGTTGACTCTCCTATTTATTTATGACTTGGACGTAGATAATAACTTTTATGTACTTTTCATTTCAGCTTACTTGATCTTCTGTACCATTTCATTATCTGGTTTTCAATGTAAATTTTTTTTTTACTTAAAAGTTTGAATGAATTATAGTAGTATATAGGAATATCTGTTTCCAGGACTGGTTGCAGGGCTAACCCAAGGAAATAGTGAACTCTTGACCTTATTCCTCAGATAATTTTGAAGCATAAAATCCAGAAGAAATTTTTTCTTCTAATAACTGCAGATCGCAACGGTGAATTCCTTTAAGATACAATATGATGGAATTGGCAGGATTACCTAATTAAGGAATAAGAGAATTGAAATTCTACTCATTGCTATTGGAATGGATGATGAGGCAAGAGATCAATTGCCAGCAATATGGCCTTCACTCCCATCAAGTCCACTTTGATATGATATCCCCTGCTTCTATAGCACTCTTAAAATGATCTGCAGAAAATCAGTTAGGAAAAACAATTCAACAAATGACAATGGCGTTGCCAATCTTGACACATGTATCCAATGCCTTTCTAAAATACAGCTTTCTACGACTGTAGACAAGCCTCGGTGTTTCTGTTACTTAGCATTTTCTCACAAATAGTTTTTCTGTACCTAATACAAGAAGCGCCATTTCTTTTAGACTCCTCTGTGGTCATGACCCAATAATAGTAGGAATTTGGAGCTCTAGTTGACTTGAACGATAGACTTCCTAGAGATCACCATCTTAGAGATGGCTTACACGTCGATCGCATATACAAGAAAAAGTAATTTCAAAAAGACTGGGGGCAAGATTTGAGCGGATTACCGATAAGCCATTTTCATAGTATCACACAAGGTTGTTAAATCCAATTTGCATCACGAGCTTACAGAATTGCCTAACAAGTTCAGTCCAATCTACAAGCTGTAGTTAAACACTGTATTGTGTTAAACTCACAATCCTTACCCAAAGAGGTAGTTCGCGTTCAAGATGTGATTTTAGCATACCATGATCCTTCCATTTCCCCTAGCAAATTGCTTTTAGATATTTGAAACACGACTCTGTGCAACAAGTTCAGAATAATAGCTAATATACAAACTCTATGACATGTTTGCTTTATCTTCCGTTTCAACTCTTTCAGCGCAACAAGAAGACATGGCAGCTCGATGGAATTACCAAAATAACAACATTAATTAACAGAGAGAGAAAATAGTACTAACAAAGTAAGAGGATCCTTTTCACCTCTAATGCATCCGCTAAAGCAAGTTAACACCCAAAAAAGAAAAAAAAAAATAGAAAAAAGAAGGATCAAGATGAGTGATTCAAAAAGAGTGAATTGCTTATAACCAGAAGTACTATCCAATCAACACTCAAAAACAAAATATGCTCCTTGAAAACTCAATCCGAATCAGAGGAATATTCAAGATGGGGTTTCAGTGTCGTTACCATCTTAGACAGTACCTCTCCCATATCTTCCACTTCATCTTTCCCAAAACCCCAACTTTGGAGCAATGGGGCCCCAAGGGCTCCTCGCTCAATACCAAACCTACGAAGATTTCCAAGTTTACTTTCCAAAAAGGGCAAAACAGCAGTGCTTGAACGTAATCTTGTCGCCATAGGAATGGAATGGACTTCAAGGGATCCCCTGGATGGAGAACCTGAAATCGGGGTTTCCAACAGCTCGCCGTGTTGGCCAACCATATTGCCAAAGATCAAAGGGAAAGGCAAGGGTATAGGAAGAGGACAAGTAGAAGCGGATAGGTGTGAGAATTTGGGCCTTTGTGTGACTGAATTATCATAAGCAGCCTCAACTGCATCCTTAATTTCACTAATTGAGGCCCTTCGATTTCCTGAAAATTACATGAAGAACTACAGTTAAACAGATCAAGTATCTCCGGACAAGCTATAAACAAGAAGGTGACAACAGAAAGGGACCACCAAAACACACTGAGGAATCAAATATGCTTTAAAAGGTGGGCATTCATTTAGGGCATAACATGTTGAGGTGTTTCGATACCAAACATAATCCACTATTTAGGCTGGTTTTACCTTTGAGATTTCGTTCACACAGTGGAGCATCTCATTCCCAACTTTTCTTTGATGTGTTGTGTCCCTTGTCTCTAGACTTACAAATGAAAAGCTTAATTTTCATAGCAGGGATTTGGAAGTCGCACTTTAATCAGTGATTTTTCGAGGAATGTATCTTAGCTGTTCAAACCTGGTTAACTTCTTGAAATTTTTGCATATTGAATTATAGCTTGAGCTTCTCAAAGGTAAAAGCAACTTTGAGATGAGGTCATATGACATATATTATGCAGATGGGAGTCCAAAACGAGATGAGGAAGCCAGTACGCAAATCATCAAACTATGTACCAAGATAGGATCAGAAGATTGAAAAGAAGATGTTACAAATATAAGAAATATGCTAAAGATCACATCAAGTACCAGATGTAACTGCTCCGTGAATGTTCATAGTTTCCACTGCATGGAAATCTTCAACATCTTCTGCTATGTCCGGAATCAAGGGCTGCAAGTTCCCGAGAAAGGACTGCTGAGCCCGGTCTACTGCAGTAAAAGAGGAACAAAATCAGGAGTGGAAGTAATTGCACAGAGACTTTAAAAAAATGAAATGCGAGAAAATGAAAGCATACCACTTAAAGAAGGTGTCGGCATGGCAACATCCAATATAGCTACCATGTTCTGCCTCATTTGGCCTTCTAGCATTTGTACCATCCCATACATATCAAGAGCACCAGACGTACAGATTGATTCTGCAGATGGCCCTGATTGTTTCATCCTAAAAGGGAGACTAAATGAATGCATTGCAGACGCATACACTGCACTGGAGTGGTAAGGCTTTTCGTCTTTGATGCAGAGATACTGGGAAGCTCTACCTAGATAGAGTTACATACATGCAAGTATCAGCCACAGGAACTCATATTCAGATAAGAGATTAAAATATGAGAAGCATAATAGTAAGTCATAAAATAAGATTTCAGTTACAGAAGTTAACTTTCTGCACCAAATACAAGAGAGACAAAGTAGCCAAACAAGACACAAGTTCATACAGGCGAAGAAAGAGTTTACCAACCATACAACACCCATCAGTTTTAAGATCCAGTGAATGAACTGGCAAGAGAAAACAACACGATTACCTTACATTGTGCTGTTAAATATACAAGTTTTAACACCCATGATTTCACTCAACAATTATTGAACCCCCCAGTTCCTTTAACGTACATAGGATTCACAAAGTTAACTGGAATTCAAATTTGTTGATTCTGTTTGATGCTGAAAACTGCTGAACGGCGTAGACAATATTAATACAACTTCTTGCCTTTTGAGTGAGGAACACTAGTTTGCATACAGCAAGTGAAAAAGTGTGAGGCAGGATCCATGACATTTGCAAAATGCCCTTACTTCAGCTTGTAATTAGATATATTCTCAAAATTTGGGGTGGACATCTATGAACACACAGGTCACTACTCATACAGTATACGTAAACCCATTAAGCATGTTCTAGACAGGAGTCATTACTGGTAAATAATCTCCTTTGGATTGACTAATGTGTACAAACTTATAACTCAATTTAGTTCAATAAAGAATCTACTATGCTTGAGAGAACCACATTTAGAAAAATTGCATAGTTCTACTGAAAAAATCACATTATGAGAATAGCAGTTCTTACTTCCACTCAGGGAGGGCAAACCAACAGGGATAATCAATTTACATAGCTCTGACAGCCTTGAAAATGAGACCGCATCGTGAAGATTACGGGAGATAACTTGCTTGCGGCCTTTGGAATCCATGTGCAAGCTAGGATTACGTGCATTATATAGTAAAACTGGGACGTTTGGGTACTCATCTGCAATGCTCTCCAGGAACATTGCAGATACACCAGAAAAGCCTCCAGAGTCATCTACAACGCATTGGATCCCCTGTAAAAGTGATATAATAAACGATTAACAACTCTTGCTGACACGGAAAGAACACAAGTTCAGGTGAAATCATTTTTGTTTAGGCATTTATACAGAGATACATGTTAGGCAGTAAAGGAAGATAAAACCAGTTGAGTCCAAAAAGAGCACAAGATTCAAGATCTCAGAAAGCAAGGGGCATTGCCAGTATCAGGCTGAAATTGATATTCAAACTGCTATAACGAAACTGTTGAAGACCAGATGAACTTATGAGATCATTAAGTCAGTAAATCAATCTGATAACAGATAAGATAATATGGCAATATTGTGAGGCTGCCCAAGGGCGTTGGTCCAACATTAAGGACGCAACATGTGAAAAT
The DNA here is from genome assembly GCA_030864225.1 of Capsicum baccatum var. pendulum. Classification (NCBI taxonomy): domain Eukaryota; kingdom Viridiplantae; phylum Streptophyta; class Magnoliopsida; order Solanales; family Solanaceae; genus Capsicum; species Capsicum baccatum. Next base: position 268,705,450 of record CM061557.1, read on the forward strand.
GTGGGTTTGTCGTACATTCGGTTTCAACCCACCCACGGACAAAAACTCGGTATTTAAGTTGGGAAGAGGGTACAGGGGTGGACAATACTCCCTGGAGTTTTGAACCTGCTGATACCTTACAAAGTGGGTAAACAAGCGATTTCTGCGAAATCAAAAAATAAACGTACTGTGAAGCAGAACACGACCAAACGTAACTGTATTGATATACTCAGTGAAGACAGAGTTCATTCAGCATCAAGAAGAAACTAACAAGACAAAGCAATGCTGTCAAACATGTATAGAAATAGAAATATTATCTTACTGGAAAGAAATCAGATCACTAGACGGAACAAGTTTCAGGTGGCTGATCTGCCTACAAAACTGAAGGGATTTATGAACAGCAATAAGCCAACTAGACAAAATCGTAGTCTAGAGAATTCTATCGAGAGTACCTGAATATGATCGCATTCTTCAATGAAGAAACGAAGTCTGTCATCTATTTCTTCACCATGTTGATGCCCACAAAATGCCTCCTTCCCGAGTCCATAATTATCGAAATCCTGAATATCTGTCCATAATCCACTTAATTCATACAAACTCTGTGGATGATAGTGCACTTTTGAAAAATCTGTCCAGTATTGAACATCACTTTCCAAACATTCAACGATGTCCTTATCTTGAATTTCTGCCTGAGAATTGTTGTTCACGTTGTCTAAATCATTAGCTTTGCTCACGCTCTCCTGTTCTTCCTCGTTTAAGCTTTGCAAGAAAAGATTCCTTTTCAAAGGTTCAGATGCATGAGTTGTGACTCTGCCCTTCCTGCACATTTGTCTGGAAACATTCATTCATACAGTTCTACCCAAACTTATGTATATGATATTAGTAAAGCAAACTTCCCTCCTTCCCCTTGAAATATTCCTCCAACATCAAAATGTCCTGTTGTATCTTATTGGTTTTTCATAAGTTTTTTTTTTTTAGTAAAGAGCCTCTTTTACACTGATTATGCATCTTCTGGATGAGGAGGAGGAAGTGGAGGAGAAGATACGTCGTTGTTGTTGTTGATCTCGGAAGTCATTGAAACACCTTCTTATATTGAAGCCATGAGGGTCTTCTGGTCGTTATCTAAGATGATGGATGACCAAAAATTGATGCATCATCACTGTTGTTGTTGATCTAGGATCTAATTAAAATATCCTTCTTATGTTGTAGCAATGAGGGTCTTCCGTTGTAATCTAGGAGCCGTTCTAATATAGTAATCATCCCAAGTAGTTTCACCCCTAATTTCACCAACTTGGCTGCCAATTTATCACTTTGTCATGTCATGAATGAGTTGTCTACTTAAAGATAAAAGCATGTTATTCATTGGATTGCAAGTTATCCTCCCGGACTTATAAATTTCAACCTATTCTCTATGAAACAGGCCTGCATATAGACATTCTAAATCAATCTGTTTAGCTCCTCTCAACTCTTTGATTCACAACCACTTCAAACATATAAGGAACTTTCAAGTAATTTCCACATTACTCTCACCTCTAGCTCAATCTTAGACAATTAAATAAACAATCTTACTAGTTTTCCAAGCAAGACGGCCTTTATCAACTTATTAAGGAAAGTGGTGTAATAAAACAGCTGCAAGTCTAGACCCCTTTTTGTGTTGCATTTATTTTTCTGTTGAACTATTTTCTTCTCCTTTCTTTTTTATGTTTTAGACAGGGAGGGTTGGGTGAGGAGCAGAACATGTCACCCTTACTCAATTTTTTTTTTAACCAAAGAGTAACGGATTGAACAACAACGAGATTTAGAGTCTCACCATGCCATAGCATCCAAGCGTTTGGCTGGGATTTGATAGTACAACGATCCACGTGAACTCACAGATCCAAGGGACCCTATCATGTTACAGATGTGCAATAACCATCCGTCAGATTAATAACTAAGTGAGGATATACTTATTCTCAAGCATAATATGAAAATACATTGTTTCTTCCTCTGCTTATGGTTTCACAAATAGGCGACAGCAGAATGATCCATAATTTAGGTAAGAATGTGGTAGGGCCTTGTAGTTGTTCAAGTCATGAGATGACATAATGTGCATATCTATTCATGGAGAACGAGTTTCTAGGTCAACAGATGAGTAGTTGGAATGACTTAAGCGAGTAAATAAGCTTGAAGTTTAAGCCTGTGCAGTTATAATTTGAATACTGTATGCATGGTATAACAGGAATATACAGGCTATGTAGTTTCTGGCTTGACAAACTCTTCAATAATAAGTTGTTCATTCAACAATTAAGAACAAAATAGTTAAGCTACCTAAGCGGTAAGTCTGCGCAAAAGTGTAAAAACAAGAAATAAGAAAACAGATCGAGTTCACCAAACCTATAAGTTACTGCTATATAATATGCATACAAGCTAACTGCTAAATATTCCAGTGTAGAATATATGGCGGTGCAACTTCCTAAAAATCTGTATACTAAAACTAGCTTGAGGCCCAATATATTCTGATTGCCAACTGGAACAATAGGCAGTACCAAATAGATTACTATAATTCCAAGACAACAGTATAAAATAAACCCCAAATCATGGTGCTTAAGAAAAAACAGATCGTTGTGGCAACTCAACGTAACAGTTGGATAATATACCTTGAAAGTTTACTGAGACCATTCGAGGTGTGTATGTAAGGAGGCCCTACATGCCAAAAAAGCGAGAGAGAAACTCCAAATATGTTACAGCTATATAGCAAAGACAAAATTCACTATAGAGTTTATGTTCAGATAACTCACTTGCTGAGTTTCCCCAGTACGATACAACACATCCATATCAAGACTATGATTTTTGAACACTTGATCACTTTCAGGGATTTCAGCCAATCCAAGTAGTTCATCCTTCAAAGTTCAATATCGTGTAAGAAATATTAGTCAGTAAAATCAGTAGTATTTGACCAACTTGCATTCTATTATCCTGAATTACGATCAAGTGCTAAGAACATATTCAACAATTCCCAGTGAGAAATTATCCAAGAAAGAGAGAGTGAAGGGGGACAAAGTAGCATGAAAAAAATAAAAAAAATATCAGCATCCTGAAAATAAGAGAAAATCCACATTAACCTAAATCAGTGGATGCAGATATAATCAAAATCCTTACCCTTTCTTAAGTGATTATACGTGGTGCTTCACAAACTACTGAAACTAGGTTTCTGACTTGATTGATTTTGTAATTTAACTCATCCGATGGTAATATAATAGCATTTAAGATGATCACAGAGGAAAAAAGGAAGCTTGATACAGTTGCCTGTAATTTTGTTTTATCTTGTTCCTTCTTTTTCGGGTCCATCAGATTGTGAACTACTCCCTCCGTTTCAATTTGTTTGTCTGATTTTCAATTCTTGGGATGAGCCGGGGGTCTATCGGAAACAACCTCTCTACTTCTTCGGAGGTAGCAGTATGGACTGCGTACATTTTACCCTCCCCATACCCCATTGTGTGGGAATACACTAGGCTTGTTTTTTTTTTTTTTGTTGTTGTATATGTTTTCTTGGGATGAAATAAGAAATGATCACCTGTTTTACATTTCCAAATGAGTACAAGCCTTTGATGTCAAAAGGGAAGAAAATTATTAGGAATGATGATACTTTTGCTTTCCAAAGTTTATCCTTTCAAAGGGTAGAAACAGATAGGTACCACACCTACAGCTTGATGGTTGGGGAAAAGTCCATCTTCCTTTTTTTTTTTTGGAGTTAAAAATGCTCAGTTGACAAAAGAGATGTTCTTTTTGCATTATGAGAGTAGTGTCTACTCCACTTGAGGGCTTTTGATATATGGACTTGGAATTATCGGGCACGTGATGAGGAGAGGCTCTCCCGTGCGGAGGTGTGAGACACTGGCTATGGATGGTTTTAAGCGGTGTAGAGGTAGACCGAAGAAATATTGGAGGGAGGTGATTAGGCATGATATGGAGCAGTTACAGCTTACGGAGGACATGACCCTTGATAGGAAGCTGTGGAGGACGCGGATTAGGGTAGAGGGTTAGGGGGTGGGAGTGCGTCAAAAAGTTTCTTGTTTGTGGTGTTGAGTGATGTTTATGGTTTGGATAGATAGTTTCTAGTTTATCTTGCTTTGGGTATTATTGACGGTGTTATTTTCATTGTATCGTGTTTTATTGCTATTCCTCATTATCTTAGATTGCTTTATTTTATCTTATCTTATCTTGCTTTAGATTGTTTTATTGCTTTATTTTGAGCCGGGGGTCTATCGGAAACAACCTTGCTATCTCACTTTGAGGTAGTGGTATGGACTGCGTACACTTACCCTCCCCAGACCCCACTTGGTGGGAATATACTGGGTATGTTGTTGTTGTTGTTGTAATCATGCGCCTTAAACTAAAGATACCTAGAATATACTAAAATGTTATGCGCAATCAGTTGTTAGAATCAATAGGTCTTCAAGTTGTTCATTTCCAAAGATTGAAACCCTTCTTATTGGACAATCGTGATACTTCCCAAAAATCGAAATTAACAATATCACCATTTTTGTTCAATAAGATATGGATGATTGACTCATACCATACTAGAAATAATGGCAGGAAATCCTTTGATAACCCGGATTCCTATTTCTCAATGATATTCCACTATCAAGACAATTCTTGTTGTCTTAAACATGCCGTGTGGAAGGTAAGAACTAAAGAGTTGTCAAAAAAGCAAAAAGATATTTTTTAAAAACAAAGTAAGACAACCAAATTGAGTTAATCAAAAAAAGAAAAAAACGCAAGAAAGGGACTATGTTGAACTGAGCATATGTTTAAAACAAGCAAATGGGTATTCGATAGAGCTACATATTTAACACAGCATAAATAACAGCAAAAACAGAAGTGAGCAGATTGTTGAATTAGAGTAAAATTGGTAGGTCTACCTGGAAGTTCCAGAAATGAGAGCCAATAAAGTTGGCATAATTTCCCACTTGAATAGTTACTATTTCCCTCATACTTGAAAGGAACACCAATGGACGCCGACAACAAACGAGCCCAGGGAGAGAGGGAAAAGGCAAGTAGATTAATGGAGGTGCGCACAAATTGGTAGGTAATTTTTTGTCTGGAAAATTCAAGTGATACTGTCAACCGAAGAGAGTCCAAACGCCGCTGAGTGCTACTCCCTTCTTTGTCAAATTTCTTTTTTAACTCTGAAAATCATACTTATCAATTTTAACCAATATTCTTTATTATATTGATAAAAAAAAAAAATTATAATTTATACTAATATTTTTTATATATATTTTAAATAATTATAATTTAATTATTAAAATATTAATTTAATTTAATTTAAATTGGCTTTTAAAAAGTAAAACATGATAACTATTTAAAAATAAAAAAAATAACGTATTGAAAATGATTGGTTTATTCTCTTTCACCAATTGAATTTGAATTAAGTTTTTAGCTAAAGTTGTCTCTTATCTTGATCGATGTAAATACAATCTTCAATATTTTTAGTATATTAAGTTTGCTAAGGTGGAGTAATTTTGATTCAACTAATGAAATAAACTTAAAAATCAACGAAACTAAGAAAAGCATATTCAACTAACTTCGTCTGTTTGATCCCAAGTTTTCTTTTCATAGATTTATTTTATGTTGAAAATTGAGAAGATATTTCAATTTTTAATAGTTTCAACCCATGGATCGAGTTTGAAATGAGTCAGTTTCAACTCAAGCACTAAGGATTTTCTTTTCTTTTAAATTTTTTACTCTGCATTGATATCTTCTGAGAGAATTCAAGTGAAATGAAGAGTGGATCTATCTTTGTTTTAAAGATGGGTCGAGTACAGGTATTAAATGAGCTATTAAGTTGAATGATTAAGTGGTTTAGCTGGATATTAGATTGGATGTTGATGTGGATTAAAAATGTGATATTTTTTTCTCGTGTGGTGTGCTTCGTAGCACTCTATTAAAGTAAGAAATATCTGTGAGTCTCAAAATAAACTGAGGGGTATTTTTAAACCCCAAAACAAATGGAGGATATGTATTTGTGAATCTCAAAACAAATCGAGGGGTATTTTTGAACCAAAAAATAAATGAAAGATATTTTGAGTTAAAAAATAAATAGAGGATATTTTTGTTTCATTTCGAATAACTCAGTGGTAGTTTTGATCTTTTTTCGTAAATAAGATGCTGACGTGTGAATTAGTCACGTGACAATTCATTTTTTACGTGATGCTGAGTGGTATTTTTGAGCCAAACAATAAATAAAGAAATATTTTTGAATTAAAAATAAATAAAAAAAGGAGTTATTTTTACTTCATTTTAAATAAGTATTTGAGAATAGTGTAGTCAATCAGAATGAGTGGAGGGTGACCTAATCCTTAAAAATGAGAAAGTATCACAAAATATAGGTTAAAAACACAATTTCAACTTAGAATGACCCTATCCTTTTAAAAGAAGAACATCATAATCACACAAAAAATGGGAGTGGTGCAAAAGCCATGGATCGGAGCTTCATGATCCGCACTTTATGCTTCCCAATTTTTACTTCACTCCAACGCCACGTTATTAAGTTTCTAATACACTCTTTATATCTATCACTCAATAAAAAGAAGCTAGTAACTAAATGCTTGTTCTTTGTTCTTGCAATTACCAACAGGCATGTCTTTTTCCTATCTTCTTCTTTTCTTTTTTTTTTTTTTTTTTACTATTACTATGTTGTTTTCTTTCTCTTTTTCTTCTTTTTTCAGTTTTGTCTCAAGATTTTGGGGAATGGGTCTTTTCTTGAATTGTCATTTTTGTGTGAAAGGGCTAGTTTTTTCCTTCCTTGATTCACATGGGGTCTTCTGTTTGGAATGTGATGTTGCTCGTTGAATGTTCTGATTGATAAATTTGCTTAGAAATTCTATAAAGTTTGAATCTTTTTAACATTTTCAGTTTTGCTGTAATTGCTCATGCCAAAATTTGAATGTTCTGATTGATGAATTTGCTTAGAAATTCTATAAAGTTTGAATCTTTTTTAACATTTTCAGTTTTGCTGTAATTGTTCATGCCAAATTGTGTCTATTCTGAAATTTGAATGCTTTGGGTTGACATCAAATTCAAAAGCTAAGGGCTGTTTAAGCATTTTCATTTTAGCAGTAATAGTTTTTGATAAAGTATGTCTAATTTGAATGCTTTTGGATTGACCCAATTTATGTAATGATTTTTGAGAGTTAGTGAATACTTTCCTTTTCTTTCCTTCTGGATTAACTACTGCATTGCTCGATTTTATGGATAGTTTAATTCGCGATGTGTTATATTTTGTGTTGGCTATAGTGCATTAAGCACAATCCAAAATGGTAATTTTGTTGTTCATCATGTCTTTACCAGGCCAACTTTGCTTTGTTGAGGTATAACATTAGGGTCTAACTCAATTCTTGCTTTTAAATAGTCTGTAGAAGATATTATCCATAAGTGAATAAAAATAGTCTGAAGAAAATAAAGGATTTCTACCATTGTGTGATAATACTAGTTTACTAGACTTGGAGAATGAAATTTGGTTATAATCGGAAACCCTCTATCATTGTTTGCATCAAAAGGTCCTTTTTCAATTTTTTTTTCTTTAAAATGGAAACCAATTCAACTTAAATTCATCTCATTTATTAGAGTGCTTGTAACCTTGTGCTCAATTTTATGCAAAGAGAATACAATCCTTTTCAAGGTTTGCACAGTTGTAGAGCTAGCAGAATGAATCAGGGCATTTGCCGTGGTTAACATGATACTGTAGACTGTATGTTAGCATTAAGAAGCTAAATTGATGCTAAAGCCTAGAGCTTTAGACTGTGGTACAATCTCACGCTCGCTTTGGGGTTCCTAAGGCTTAATGTTATTGTCAACATGAATTTCTTGATTTAGAGGACTTTTCCGTTTAATGGCTTCCCGCTGCCTTATAATTGGGAAATTTATGAGATTTACAGTCTCTACATGTAAATGGCTCTACTTTTGAAATCTATAACAATAGCTAATACGTAAAGAATACATTTCATAGAAACTCCTCTTTCTAAATATTTTGTTGCTTTTGATCTGCAGGTTAATGTATCTTCTTACTTCATCAATTTGAGCTTTCCTTTAGAGTGATTATTGGATTTAAATGAGAAAAGCTGCAATGTGCTTCTCGCTGTCACAGTTTCCTCGATGTAGAATTCAAATATTGACTAATTCATGGTGGCAAAGTTTCCACCATATAAGTAGGATTGGTAGGGGAAGCATTAGCTCCAAGGTTCTTGCTGCTGGTAAACATGGGCTGGAAGGTAGGTATAATAGTACTGAGAATAGGACTCTAACTACAAAAAGTGAAGGGAAAAACAAGGCTTCCTTTATCAGAAAAACAACTATCAAACACGAAATATTAGATGAAGCAACAAAATCGGAAGTAGAATATAGTTCAGAAATAACTGAAATAGGAAGTACACAATATGTTGATATTCGACAAACAATTGTTGAAAACAAAGACTTGGCCAAACTCATGACTTTTATCATTTTTGATATTGAAACCACTGGGTTTAGCAGAGAAAATGAAAGAATTATCGAGATTGCATTGCGGGATCTTAATGGGGGTGAAAACAGCACATTCCAGACATTAGTCAATCCTGGCTGTAGTGTTCCAAATTCACATATCCACGGAATTACCACCGGTATGGTCAAAAGACCTGAGGTCCCCAGGTAATTATGGTAAATATTGCTTGGTTGTTTCACATGCTTCCTCTCTCTCACTGTATCTTGACTTTCTTCACATAATCCTATATGAGATTTGCAACTTAGTTTGTCTAAATAATCAGAGAGTTCGCATTGAAAGAATTTATTTGCCAATCTCATGTTAGGTATTGTACCGAGTCCTACTTAGCCATGTGTCTGATATCTTAATATGATGTGTATAGGTATAACTAAATGACAACTAGATGCTTTCTTGTCTAAATCTGTTCATTACATGTAATTATTAGGGTACCCAACTCCCTATGCTAATGCCGTTTACAATTGACTTGACGGATGGGCTTATATGCCATAATGCATGTGTTTTACCCTTAAATTTATTTAATTTGAATGCTAAAGACAAGACCATTAGTTGAGAAGAGAACTATCAAGACAGATTAGCATACCTCACGAATTATTCTCTAGATGAGGTCATGTGCTTTCATATTTGCCCCGCTCTTAACCATGGATGTATATGTTGATAATAATTATCATAGACAACCTTATAAATTTACTGAACTTAGTGCTGTGAGAATAAAAAGGCCTTAAATTGCTTGGCTGAAGAAAGTAGTGTAGCACACTAGAGAGCATCAATTTACCCTATCTATTTTAAATAGGCAACTGTATGATTTCCTTTATGCTAGTGATATTAAAGACAGTTGATAACTCAGACCACGTTCTGCCAAAATACCTGTATAACACGTTGTACGTATTGTTTCTGTAGTGTGATATCTTTTCTTCCTTGCCGTAGTTTCTTCTTCTTATAATGCAGTATGAAATATCCATCTTTGGCATCTTATTGGTTAAGCAGAGAAGATTGTGATATTTTCTGATATAAGAAAAATGCATCTTTATATGCAAAATCTTATTCTTGAGATCAGAGTTATCTTGCTCTCATACTCTGCTTTGCATCTATCAGGATGGGGGACCTCATTCCAATCTTGTTGAGGTATGTAGGAAGCCGACAGAAACCTGATGGATATGTGGTGTTGATTGCACATAATGCTCGCGGTTTTGATGTTCCTTTTCTAATTAAGGAATTCAGTAGATACTCCTTTGATATTCCCCCAAATTGGTTGTTCATTGATACTCTCCCTTTGGCACGTGAAGTCATGAAATCCGGAGGTCTTTCTACTTGTCTAAATTGTCTTTGTTTAAAAATTTTCCATTTTTTGCATGTCCTTATCTTGATTTTTTTTTTTACTTTCGCTTTCCAATCAGGCAAAAAGGCTCCTCCAAAAGTGTCATTGCAAGCCCTTGGTCAACACTATGGGATCCCTTTCGTTGGTTCTGCTCATAGAGCCATGGCGGATGTGCACATGTTATCAGCAATATTTCAGCGACTGACATTCGACCTAAAGTTGACAATTCCTTCTCTTATTGAAGGACATTCCTTTTGGCCATCAGAAGTAGGCAGCAAGAAGAAGAAGAAAACCCCTGGCTAAACATAGTAAGCATACTTAGATTGTTCAGATAGTCCGGTGTAACATTCTTTATAGGGAAGTTATTACTGTAAGCAAGTTATAGAATTAGCTAATTCTTCCATTGAAATGGCTGGTTATAACATAATCAAATGTTGTTTATGAGCCTTGGCATTAATCTTTGCCACTCTTGTATTGTAACTTGTCTTTTCATGTGACTAAATGAGATTGGCATTTATGTACTTTATATAATACCAATTACAGTATTCAGATGATTGATTCATCATTAGCCAGACTATGTTTACATTGTCTTTCAACTTAAGCTGACATTTTTCAGTCCGAGCTTGAGACTGTTTATACCTATGGAACTCAAGTAGGTACTAAAAGATGTACTAAAATCTCGTCACCTTTTACGTTCAACGAGAGTCCAATGCCAATGTTGCTGATGATTGTTGGATGTGAAATTACCAAATTTGATTCTGCAAAAAGAAGGAAATGCTCTCGTTGAGAGTCGAACTCAAGACCTCCCGCTTACTAAACGGGTGCTCTAACCAACTGAGCTACGAGAGCTTGTGCTGCTTGTGTTCGCTCAAAAACATATTTTACAATGAATAAATCAATTTAACGAAAGTTAATCCTTGTCATTATTTATTTTCCATTTCTCGTGAATCTATGGAAGAGCAAAGAATGACAACCCTCCTGCTAAAGGCCACTATCAAACATGTTTGGAGGGACACAAATCAATGTACATATTTTTTAACAACTATGAAATTGATCATTTGGAAGATCCTGTGCAAGGAAAATGAATGTACAGGGTTGATCATTTGGGACACAAATCAATGTACATATTTTTTAATAACTATGAAATTGATCATAACTCATGTATTATTACCTATCGTAAACTTGCAATGAGAGAAATAAGAATTTTATTTAGTCAAAATTTTGGTCTTCATTTTTTAAGAATTTTATTTCATTTTGTTTAGCCGCAATGTATTGGACCCCTCGTCATATTGGTGCTATGGGAAAGCTATTCCCCGGTCTTAAGAGTAGGGTCCATGGCATTATATGAGCTAAGATAATAAATTGAGAGGATTAAATATGACTCGTATAGTTGTATTCACTACTCGTCCTCTTTGCCTTCAAAGAAACTGCTTTGGAAGGTAAATAAACATCTAACCATAACGACAAGTTGTCCAATGTGTTAACAATAACAACAACAACAACATGCCACTGAAATCCCACAAGTGAGGTCTGAAAAGGTAAAGTATACTAAGACCATACCATTACCTCGAGGAAGTCAATGTGTTAATAATAACACAATAATTCGTGGGGTAAGTGGGGAAACTGTTTTCAGTACAAAATAGCACAACATAAACATTGGAGAGGTAAAATCATCTGTAGCATCTTAATTTAACAAAAATGATGGGCCACAAATGCAGAATTAGATCTATCCTCGGGCATAAAATGTTACGTCAGCGAGACTACAAAATTCCCCAGGGTAAAGAATACACGTATTACGCTCTCTATCAATAGCATCAGCATAGTCGATGCTCTATACAGGATCCCTGGAGATCTATCAACTTTCTCTTATACTATAATACAGACCTTCCGCAGTCCCTACTAACAATACAGATACAATAAAAGTAGTAGCAGAAAAATGATATGGATCTAGCCCACTGGATTGGTCCACTTCTCGCATATGCGTTGGATGCTTCACTGTGTGGCATTGTTGTGAAAACAATACTATGCAAAGTTTGTCGATAATACTATCAGGAATCAGAATATTATCTCCTTCAAAATTAAGAGGACCAGCATTATGAAGCACATGATAACTAAAACCGTTGCACACATGACCATTCCACCTCGTTTCTGGCTTCGTTCAGCCTGCAATTTACCAAGCCCAACATAACATTAACTGAAATGACTGCCTTAATCAAGAAAACACTAAATAAATGACAGATCAGAGCACAGATGGAACTTCTGTGAATTAGAAGAACGGCAACTGAGAAAGCAAGGTGAGACCTTCCGGAGTTGTTTAAGGCCATCCTCAACTGTTGATGCAACATTTTGAATATTGTGGTCAATCCTATCGACAATAGTACCCTGTATTTGAAATAAGGTCAGTACACCAATAACCAGTGCTGAAGCAGAACTTGGTGAACATGAAAAGGTGTTGCAAGTTCCAACCTGGTCTATCACCAGAACTGACAGGTCTTTCATAATTTGGGCAAGTTCGTTCACTGATTCAACCACCTAACATATAAGAACATGAAGGCTAAGATAGAAAACAATGATATGTACATTTTAGAAAACCACAAGCAGCAACGAAATATCACCTGCTGTATTTCTCTCTCTCTTTCAACAGTGAACGCCTCGCTTTTCTTTAGCTTGGCCATCTGATGCTCATTAAATCCCTGGACAGACATTTGGTGCAGTCAAATTTTCTTGTGAGGAAAAATCTCCAGGTTATCTCCTAAAACCTTTCTTTTTTAAACTGGTAACTTAGCTCCTAAAACCATTCTTCAACGGCACGAGCGACTTTTAAGGAGCCATAAAATGTAACGAGGATTCCAAAAAGAGAGAATCCAATCAAACAGATATCATAAAAGACTAAGATCTATTGCCAAAAGTAACTGATGTCAAAACAACAAATAGTGTTCTTTCTTCACACCTTATGCGATCACCTGAGTTAGTTAGTACTTCAGCTGGTATCAGAATGAATCAATTCATGTCTGCTCAATTGCAACAATAATATAAATGGTTGTCTAATTCTCATTCATATCTAATGACGTAGTGGATTTTATTGGTAATGCTCTGTTTTACTTTTGCTGATCAATAGCATTGATAATGCCAACACAAAGTCATCAGACCATTAGATACACATCTTTCCTGATTTGATCTGCAGGATCCCAAGTAGAATTAAGAAATAAGATTTATATATAACAGAAATTGCATACCAAGTCATAGTCATCCAAATCATCATCATCCCTTCTAGAATGGCTCCCATTTAAGTTCATTTCCAAGTCAACTCCATCTGGACCCTACATGAAAAGGCAACATTTGAGGTAAGCTTGCACAGACATATCTCAGGAATTCCCCCCCACCCCCACCCCCACCCCCACCCCAAAAAATATATATACATATATATCCTTGAAACGCAGGCAGCATGATTTCATCCAGTTAAACTAATATACTCTAGAAAGCGCAGTTGCGCATACTGGATATCATAATATAGGATTTTGATCCATGCAATCTCAACAGCAAATACAACTGAATCTTGTTAATACCTCCCGCTAACAGAATGCGGCTCAAGCTAAAAACTACTTGCACATACCTCTTTCTGTTGCTGGAGCCGCTTCAAATAAGTAGACTGTTTTCTGCGAAGCTCCATTGATAGGCTTTGAAGATCTGTAGCAAGAGCGCGCTGTCATAGGAATATCACGTTGTAAGCACAAATGCAGAATGCAATTGTTGCAATCAGATTTATTGCAGAATCAAACTGAAATTGCAGTTAAAATACACATGTTACTATGAAGTTGAATAGAGCATCGGAAGGCACCTAATATAAATCATGCCCTTATCAAATTCTTAAAAGTAGAACACCTCATTTCTTAGTGAAGTTTCCAAGTTACTTCCTCTGCCCAACTCAAATAGACCCAATTTGGCCGTGGTTTAAGAGTAACATATTGGTGTACACAATTATATTGAATTTGATAGAAAAGCATTGAATATAATAATTGAAATGTAAAAAGTGAGGAAGTTGTTGAAAAGATGTCAGATCGAGTTTAAATGATATAAAACAATGATAAGTTCATATTTTTGAATCTGTTTAATACTATTGACAATGTCTCAATCTCAAACTAGGTGAGATCAGCAATATGAATCTCTATATCTATTCTGCTCTATTAGATTGTTCAAATGATGTTATACTACAATTTATTTGATGAAAAATGATTATTATATTATGACTATTTTTGTGTTGATCATCCATTTACTGCAACTTTTTCCTTTATTATGACTACAACGATAACTATGACCCAATCTTAAGCAAGTTGGCCTTGGCTAAACGAATCCTCATTGTCCATGCTGCTATATTAAATATGAACGTCTGTTTAAGTTGTCCGAGGATGAGAAATTTTCCATCAAAGGGAAGAGGTTGAATATTTGGGACTGACAAAAAAAGGAACATTGGTTTTACTCGGACAGAGGGTGTAAAAGTTAAAAGTCTTGAAGACAACTTGTGGATTCCAGCTTGAGAATGAAAAGAAAGTCAAACATGACAGCTATGTTATATAGGAACCGGTTAACAAGCATATAACTGGATGTACAGAATCCCCAGACCTTCCAACCTCTTGCTTAGGTGGAATGGAGGAAAGCAAATAAAGGAAAACTAGTAGAACCAATGCATTCAGGCTAAAAGTTAAATCAAAAACAGAAAAAAAAAATGGTTTAATGGTTGTGAAGGCACACCTGTACATTTTTCCTAACATTTGAATCCTCAGAAGGCCCAGCTGCAGAAAGTTTTTGTAATTTCTTTTCTGATCTTTTGAGAAGATCAGTTATTTCATGGGTAAGAGTCTCAATACGATGCTGATCTTCCCTACCATCTCCAAATGATGGCATTAAAGCCTTCGCATGAGCTTTGGCTAGTTCAGCCATCTTTGTGCGAACCCGTTGCACATTAGCCGTGATTTCTTCTGACACATCCACCCAAGCTGGCGGTAGACCTACTGTAACTGGACCATTACTGCAGCAGGGGAAACCATAAAGGACATCCACATCATCTAGGAAATATATACTTGACTAAAAAAATCTAGGAAGTATGTAAAGGAAACAAGATATTAAGATCTAAGAAGGATTCCCAATTGAAAACAATGCACAAGAGATTTAAACGAAAAGAATTTCTTCTCAGAGTTTATAATATGACAACTGACATGGTTCTCAATGGTTATGTTTTAAATAGTGGCTAGGTATCCGTCTTCAAATCTTTGCAGTTGTTCCAGGTATAATAAGCTTCAGAATTTCTCTGTGTTTCTCTTTTTTCTTAAAAAGCCTGCAGTACACTTTAGTGGAAGATAGACCTTTAAATGCATGACAAATGGAGAACCCCAATTTAAGGATTCAACCACCAAAGTAACATAGAAAGATCAACAAACTGGACTTCCCTCTTGTATATTCACATTTGAACTCTAATAAGCGGGCTACAGGGACATTGCAGGGGATCCAATAACTTCCTCAGACCCCACTATGTGGGAATATACTGGGTTTGTTGTTGTTGTTGTTGTAACAAATTGGCTAAGCCCCACAACACATGATATGAACTAAATATAGAGAAACCACACAACTCTTCTATATGATAATCAGAACCCAATTTTACATGACATTTCACGTTCTAAAGGAAAAACATTTTATTTGTCAAATTAGAAACTATGCTACGGTTTTGCTAGGGAAATAAAATATAAACTTAAACTTGCTAAATTAAGACAGTCATATTTTCCCTGCTGCAAATTGCAGCACATTTAGCAGATCAAGTTAACTATCAGAGCGTAACCTGAGTAAATTCCACTAATTATCCTTCTTTCACGAATAGTTGATAAAGAAAACCCCATTTGAACATATTAAATTGCATCATACACTCATCACTTCAATAAGCTCTTTTTATTTTTTTGATAACCACGGTGTCCAAGCCAGCATTCCCGCACCCCGACTAATTCCACGGGATACGTGCCACCTCCCACCAGCTGCACATACCGGATAACTCTGTCCACCAAGACACGGATGGAAAGAAATCACCTAGTGTTTTTGCCCCCTTCTACAATTCTCCACCCGCTTTATTGACCGCTAGGCCACACCCTTGCATGCATCACTCCAATAAACTATTGAAATTAAACAATTCATAACAGAAAATACAGCAACTTGAACTAATTTCAATCACCTATCATCTAACACTCGAGCTTCCTCTCGTTTATAATAACAAAAGGAATTGGACAAATAGGTTCCCAATGCCATCCGTTAAAGTTACTACCTGTAGAAACTGAGCTAGCATAATATATCCCTAAACTTATATAAGTAAAGATTCAAAAACAATAAGTGAAAATGCAAGGAGATATACACAAACCTGGAGGTTCCAGGATCTTCGGTACTAAGAGGAGCATAAGATCGATTAGGATTAAGCAACGACGTCGTTGCCAATTCGATCACCGGTCCACTACCATGTCCCGGCGATGAGGTAGACGGCGAAGAACCCGCAGGGATCCGAACACTTCTCAACGCATCTCTATACTTTCTAAACAAAATCGTCCTATTTCTGCTCGCCATTAACAAAAACTCCAATAAATTTTATACAAATAAATTGTGCTCCAGTTGTGGTTAGATCTCAGATCGCTCGATCGGAGATCGGAGATCGGAGAAATGGAAATTTTCCGGTAATGATGGAGTTGTGTTGTTGGAATTTTTAGAGAAAGGAGTTGTGTGTACCAATCTTGCAAGCTAAGTTGAGAAAGATGAACCGAACCGGGAGGGACACTTTTGGTAAGCCGTGGGTCCATGCCTTTATGTATTTTAATAATCTAAAACAAAAATTGTAAGTGTATTACATACAATAAATATTAAGTACTAAATATAATTTTTGACCCAAAAAAAAAAAGTACTAAATGTAATAAAAGTAGAGAAAGAAAAGGTCAGAATATAAAATATTGACGGTAATTTCATTCTAGAAACATACAATATAGATGTATGATTTAATTATATATTCCTTCGATTATATTGATACGAATCAATATTGAACTAAATTAAGAAATAAAGATCAGTCCGTGCACTGTTGCTATGCATAACGGGCTTCGCTATGCACAAAAGGCTCCACTAAAAGAATATAAAGTATTTCTATTTTCAAGATTTGAATTTATGATAGTAAACAAATAACTAAATTAAGAAACATTTAGAAAAATAACTCTGTAATTTTGGAGGCCAAGTAGTAATTGCTACTAGGGTGTTTTGATTGTCAAATCAATTTAATTAACTTTTTAAAATTAAATTTAAATATTTAAAAAATAGTAAAAAATACTATAAAATATAATTTTTTAAGAGGAATAGTGTTTCCAAATTAACAAATAAAAAAAAAGAAGACATACAATAAAAAAGGGAAATGTGTGTGGAAGACAAGTCTGGTGTTGGTGGAATTTCGGATTTTCACCTGCTAAGCAGCTAAAGACCAGAGCTCCTCCTCTTCATCATCATCTCCTACTTGTTGCTCACCATCTTTGTCCATTCGTCGTCGTTTTATCACACCAAATCCTACTCCTTTCCCTTCTCTCTACACACGCACACATACATACATACACCGACACTCCTCACAATTCATATAATTACCAAACCACCCTTCTCTCTACCGCTCTTTCCCAACACATTCTTAGGGTTTGTGAACGAACGATTGAGTCGATTTGGTACTTGAATTTCACTGTTCTAGTTCAGAATCTAGCTTAATCGGCTAAAAACATTCATACAGTGAAGCAAATATGGATGCTGCTGATTCATGGAGTGCTCGTCTCTCTTCTGCTTCCAGGCGTTATCAATCTTCTTTTCAATCTCGATCTGGTGAGTTTTTTTTTTTCTACTTCTTGTTGTGATTTTTGAGATTAAAAGATTGGATTTTTATGTGATTTTGTGTGGTTGATTTTGCTGTAGGAATGAAATGGGAGAATCTTGAGGCGGAAATGTTGATGGGTTTTGAGGAGCTTGATGTGGATGATGATATAAGAGAGGAGTTTCCTTGCTGCTTTTGTTCTGAGTATTTTGATATTGTTGGGTTATGTTGCCATATTGATGATGAGCATCCTGTTGAGGCCAAGAATGGGGTATCACTCTCTTTTCTCTTGAGTTATTGTGTGGTTGATCATCCTTTAGCTGTTTCTTTAGTGTAGAAAAATTGGATTTGGTGTCGTTTTACACTTAAATTGTCATGAATGTGTAGAATTTGCACTTCTTTTTCATTTGTTGGAAGATAGAGTGTCGTGTTAATTGTTTTGGTTTACCAGCTGAAAGTTCAAGCTATGACTTAATACAGCTGCCTTGGATGGTATTGCATTTTTGTATGTACTGGTCGGGCATTCTTGAGTGGTACAGAAACATGTACCTGCCTCTGCCAATTGTTCTAGTATTTCCAAGTTCATGCTAAAGAAGTTTTACCCATTGCTCTTGGTTGAGATTTCATCTTCTTCGATCAAGGTGCTTTTTACTGATATTTGGTTGTCTAGTCAGCGATGTCATGTGGATTGCTTAAATGTTAACTGTTCCTTGTGCTGGTGTGTGTGTCTCTCTCTCTCAATCGTCCTTGAGTACTCTTGGTGCTGGTGTGGGGTAGAATTCCTCTGAACTTTTTGATATAATAGTTTTCTCCTGTCTGGAATTTTGATCTAATTTTCTGATTTGAGTATTCTGTCAAGAATATCGGATGCATATGGAGGGTATTTCTGAACTGTTCCTCACAGTCGTTTTCTTTGTGTAGGTGTGTCCAGTTTGCACTATGAGGGTGGGCGTTGACATGGTTGCACACATAACCTTACAGCATGGGAATATCTTCAAAATATCCTTTATTGAGTATCTCAATATCGTTTTTTTGGTTCACTCGTGTAGTTGCCTTTTTGTGCTTCTTTTATTTGTAAATAGCAACGTCTTGTGCAAAGTTTGCCAGTTAACACGAAGTAGGAGATGGATTTTTCCATAAGCTGGGTATACTAGTCACAATTCCTAGCTTTTAACGTTCTTACAGAAGTGGAGTGAGAGGTCCTCTACCAGTGGAACAATGTCAAACTTTTGCATTTTCTACCCCTCTCCCTACTACTTGATCCATCACAAAGTTTCTCCTTTTTAGAGTGTGTTCAAAGAAGCTTCTGAATCTAGATGGTTAACTGTTTTGGTAACTCTCTGGGGGCTGTCGGCCCCACCTCGATGCAATCTCTGGTATTCTTCTTTTGTAGGATTCTGTGTGTTGGCTTCTTTTTTAGGGCCTTTAAAATGAGGTTTTATGGTGTGGTGCTCACCTCTGTTTTATTCTCCTCCAAGAGTATAAAAATCTGCCTTCATATTCGGATACCTTTCTCGGCCTTTTGGCTAAGATCAGGTATTTGAAATTTGTCGTAATTTTTTGAGGAGCTTCTTAAGTTCCTTAAAACCTTCGACCATTTGAAACCGAGCTACTAAATTCCTCTCGGACTTCATAGGCATTTGTCATCTCAACTTATCTATCAAAGCAGACCTTCACATGCATCTTTCACCTCAGATCAATGATGTACAACTTTATGCTATCATTCCACGTCAGCCCGTTAGAAATTTTCTGAGAAGGTTTAATAATTTATCATAGTTGTGGGAGCCAAAGGATCATTTTTCATGTACATATTGAATGAAAGCACTCGAGATGCAGATATTTGAAAGTCGATACTCTTGTTTAGGCTGTGTAGCTTCATAGTTGTGATCAGTGATGAGACTAGTTTTTCTTCCTTATTTTTTAGGAAGGAAGGATTTAAGTGGATTGGAAGACAATAATTATCAATGAAGGAAAAGAAACGTATTCTGTTTTTTGTTTCAAGATGTGTATAACAATTTAAATTAAACTGTAAACTGCGCATAATCTCCTCCTTATAGATGAATATCAAAGTTAAAAAGAATTAGGTAATCTGGGGGTCAGCTTTGGGATCTGAAACATGATAAAAGGTTGATCAACATAACATATGGAAGTTCTGCTACTTTTAAAATCTTGATATCATAAGAAACAGAGGAAGTAAAGTTTTCCATGCAGTCTGGTTAATCTGGTGATATTTTCTTATAATGCCTTGTGGTAGCTTGTTCATCAGTGGGGATCATACAGAAAGTTTAAATAATAATTGATATCGGAAATTATCAAGTTCATTTGGATTTTTATCTGTTGGTTCGTATTTAAATTTGGATAGAGTTGTAGCGATCAGAGGTAATAATTTAGGTTAAGGAAAGTTTGAATCATGTTGGTTATGAGTTGGTAATCCATTTTTCCAAAGGCCATGATCTCGATTTGTTCCTCCCATCTTCTTCCCTTATTTGACAAATTCGATATTCGTGGTGGAGTATGACAATGAGCGACTTCATTAGCTATTTGAGTTCCTTGACTTGAGCTTACATGCAGCGCAAGAGGAAATCTCGCAGAGCTGGTTCTCATTCAACACTTTCCTTATTAAGGAAGGAACTGCGAGAAGGAAATTTGCAGTCCCTATTTGGAGGGTCCTCTTGTGTAGTTTCTTCTACTAGTACTGCACCAGACCCCTTGTTGTCATCGTTCATTTTGCCGATGGGTGATGATTTCAAGAGTACTCCAACGCATTCTCCTGCTGAAACAGTCTCGGCCAAGAAAAGCTCAATAGTAGCTGCCTCGGAAAGGTGCGTATGTTGTCTTTTCTGTGCTCTGGTATAGTAGCTTCATATAAACACTTGTATAGAGCTGCTACCAACATGTATAATTAAGTGCAAAATTGTAGAATCTTTCAGAAAAGGATTTTGTGCTAAATGTTTTCCTAAAAGAACATGTCTGCTCTAGCCTCGGGGTTTCGCTCAATTAGCGAAGGTTGAGGGACTTGTGACTTAGGCGATAGGTTCGAGCCCTGTACCAAGTGAAGTAACTTTGGTATTTAAGTGGAGAAGGATAGAAGAGCAAACCCATTATCCCTGAGTTTCGAAGGCAGCAGTTAGTCCTAAGGGTTGGCTCTAGACAGATTTCTGGGTCTTCAAAAGAATATGTCTGCTCAATTGATTAGGTGTAATGTTATTGCTCCTCTATAAAAGAAAGCTCTAGTGCAAGAGGACCCGGAGATTTGAGTTTTGACTTCGACACTCCACCTTGGTGTTAACTTTAGAATAGAAGTCACTTGTGGTACTTGTGGAACGACTGGGCAAACATCTCTAACTTCAGGGTGAAGTGCCAAGGGTGTTTTGGGCAAATATTCTTCAGTCCCAAGCTATGTTCTTCAACCTTTTGACCTGATTCGTTTGATGCAGTTAATTTTATACTATATTTCTTAGTTCTTCCAATATAGAAGAAAGACCAGGACTCCAACATAATTTGATTATACAATTTGATGGGTATTAGCTTCTTTATCTTTGCTAACCGGCCACAACGGGAACGGGAACTGGTTGCTTTTCTGCAAGCTTGAGAGTAGAAGTCCCTTATCGAAAAAGAAAAGAATCCTGAAAAGAACAACCGGATGTCACTTGTAGTTGTAGAAAGATTGTGGCAAGGCACCTACCTCTAATTGTGGGGTGAAGCACCCTGGGTGCTGGGTGTTCTTCTTTTGTTCCTATTGTTTGTCATCAACCTTTTTGACTAGTAAAGGTGTTACGGTTAATGTCATATTTTCTGAGAAGAATAAATACAAGCGATGTAACATTATTTTTTTTAGCCGTGCTGTTAACGTACATTAATCTGTTATTTTCAAATAGTCTTTTGGTTTGTTCAGAAAGTTGTTTGTTAGTAGAAAATAAGAACCTTTAGTGTTAGAGAACCCAACTTGGTTTTAAAAGACGATTTTTTTTTAGGAATAATGAACTCCCAAATGAATGGAAGTGACATTGGAGATTCATATAGCCAACCAACTAGCTTTCACTCTAGCAGCCGTCGTCGTCATTAGCTAAATGCTGGAATGTTTATCGAATCTGCAATCTGGGATATTTGGTGCGCTGAAGTATCTGGTTTACTGCTTTTGAGCTGCTTATATTGAAGCAGGCGGATGTTTGAAACTTTTGAATGCATAGTTTTTGCCTTCAATATATCATGCTTGAGGGATTAATACTCAACTAGGACTCTGCTAGACCAGTTTGTATTAGTGGCTTCTATCAACTTGTGCCATGACATGGAAATCAATCAATGTTACACTGAATGGAGAGGAGTCCTTTGTTGTTTGACATTTATGAAGGCAATGGTCATATAGACAGGAATTAGAGTTTTTCTTTATATTTTTATAATGAATTAGAAGTGTTATTATTCGGGTGTTTTCTAGTATACTTTACCCTGGGGATATCTTTGTTATCAATTCATTCCGTAGAGAAATTTCGAGAAGAAGCAGAAGAAGAAAAAGTTATCATGTTTGATTTTTATTTTTTTGGGGCTTTATCTTGGCGGGGAGAGGAGGAAACAGGAATCTGATGTCTTTATTTATCATGAGTATATCATCCCAGTTGTGCCTTTAGTTTGGATCTTATATATGTAGATGCTGGTAGCTCACATTATCTTATGATGTATTGCAACTTATTTTGCAGAAAAGTGCAACAGCCCCCAATGTCAGTCAAGGATCAGGAGGAGAAGGCAAAGAGGAGTTCGTTCGTTCAAGGATTGCTACTGTCCACCATTCTGGACGATAATTTATAAAGTCTGACATGCCTACCTGCCCAGGGTTCACCAGTTTACTGATAAAGCCGTATGTTGTGTGGTTTGTGATCCATAATACTGCTCATGGTGGCACATTGTAATCCAACCGTGGAATAAGATGTAGTAATCCATGTAATTTATCTTGCTTGTAGAATTTAGTTGATAGGCAGCAGACTTTTCGTGTATCTTCTTTATTGCAGCTCATGCTACCATAAAGAGTATAATAAAAATGTTCAAGTTGGTGCTTTACTGCAATTTATATTCTTGGAATACAACGCAAACCTATATTTATTATTCTAGAGGAACGAAAGTACAGCAAAACCATAAATATACGATATTGAACATGCTACTAGTACCTACCTGGACGTAGATGCAAATGGAGAGTGAAAGATAAAGAGTTCTGGAAAAATAATCTGTCATCTTAAATATTAGTTTCCATGCATGGCCTTGCAAAATAGCCAATATTTTGAATTTGGGTATGGTTCAGACTTCAGAGCCGAGTTGCCATGGAGCTCTAAATTCACTTCCATTCAAGTCCTTTTTCTTCAAATTACAAAATTTTCAGTCTTGTTTCCTTTTTTGGGGTTTGCCAAGGTGCATCATTTCAAAGTTAGAGGTTATCCTTAGTCAAGCACATAAAAGTGTTCGACTTGTTTGACCTTTTTCCCCAAATGGAATGTTACGTAACAATTTCTATTGACAAATACTATCCAGGATATTTTTGCAAAGCAAATACCGTTGAAACATTTTTAGAGATGAATGAAACAATGGAAATACACTGCCAAGATTCAACAATAACAATGTGTGGCATATATCCAATTCTGCTCATGATCCTGATCAAAAAAAGCAGCAACCAGCACTGCCATGCCAATAAACTTAAAGGGATCTAAGCCAAACAACCAGTTATAACAGAAAAACAGCAGTCATCTTGGTCATTGGCAGAATTCCAACATATCTAAACAGCTGAGTATCATTCTCAGATAACAAATTGGCTAATTAATAACAATGACAAATAACAACAATTGTTGCATATTTTTAACAGCAATCAAGGCATCTTTTGTCAGTAAAGCGAGGTATACAAGTGTAAAGATGAAAATTCTATCCTAACAAATGGATTTGTACGGCAGGGTCAATGGGCAGAAAGAATGGCTAACGTTATTTCTGGAGTAGTGGTACATCAAATCCCAATGCTTCAACAAACAGCATACGCCTTCTGTACTCGTGATTCCCTCACCATCATCCCTTACATACAAAAGGAGGCAAGAGCACACCGACCCTCCACCTGGGAGATTTGGCTGCCCGCTAGTCTCCCAACATAATCACAAATTATGGTCAATCGCACAAGGAGCTTCACTTCACAAGCACATGCAGCTAAAATGGTCTTCTAAGAGAGCTGGGCAATGTCCTTGAAGGTACTGCAGGCTGCAGCAAAGCATGTAATATATTCAGAATTTAATACAACTGTAATTTAGGGAGGGGGGAGGGGGGAGAGAAGAATTAATAAACTTAAAAGGTGCAAAAGAGAAAATGAAATTACATAAACCATCAAAGAATATACAATCATAGCCAGTCACATAATCAGGCAGCTAACTTAAAATGGTGAGATGAGCTATCAGTAGCCGAAAAGAAGATTCAAGTTTGTTCACAGTACAAAAATCAAACATCATTTAAAAAAAAAAAAAAAAGATAATATGGCAGTATTCATCAGCAATAGCAGAGGAAGTCACATAATCAGGCACACTGCCTACGATCTTGTAGCATAGTGAGACACTTCTAAATTCTGATTAATTTGACTAATGTGAAAATGTTAAACGACATGGTTCATGTTTCACATGCATACACAGAGATTGGAGTGTAAGCAACAAGAAGGCTAGATATATTTTTCACCTCACCACATCATTGAACTTAATCATACTGGACTTCCAGTAAAAAGAAACATCAAACTGTACTCCCTCAATTTTGAATCTCTAAACCAGATTTTAATTAACTTCTAACCATCATTCCACTAATTCCTTCTCAAATAAAGAGCTCACCTCTCTAAATTGACAAGGAGAAGTGCTAGTATCAGGCCCAACGTTAGATCTGCTACTGCAGGGATGGAGTGGCTGATGAACCAAACCAAAGCTGAAACTTGCATCAGTCCCCTGCAATTCACTTTCCAAAAATTCCCCAAAAAAACTTTGTGATGATGTAGAGGCTCCATTCAAATTCAGTTGCCCACTCAAATTACTTGATGTTTGGGGTACAAAGTTTCGATTTTGAGATAAATGAGCATTATCCAGTTGCCTTCCCCGGAAAAATGTATTATGAGGTGCTGCCCTTTGTGCGACAGCAGGTTGAGCTGCTAATTCCCTACTTCGAGCAATTTGAGAACCAAAGAGACTATTCCCTGATACACCACCGAAGGTCCCAGTAACGTTCCCAAGTTGTCTCCTCCTGTCATTAAGGAGTTGATGTATTTGCCTTTGTATTCTGCGTCGGTCAGAAACTGTAAATGCCCCAATCCCAGAAGCTAGAGAAGAAACTTGACCATCTCGGGGAGATTGAAAATCACCTGATTCTTCAGTCAAAGGGGTATCAGGTACATACATTTCATTAAGATCAAATGTTTCTCTTACATTGGCAACAGGAGGTGAACCAACAGAAAAACTGCCAGGCATCGGATTCAGATTCTGTGGGTTTGAAGAAGCAAGAGCAGTTGGCCGACAGCTTTCACAGTACCAGTTACCTTCAGGCACCTCACGTCCAAGACCAACACAATAAGTATGCGCAGGTGAATCACAGAGATCACAAAGTAGCATAAGAGCATCATCCCCACCTTGCTGGCACTCTGTACATAATACATTTTCGTATGGGTCAAGGTAACCCCTAAGCTCCTCCTCAGAAGGTTGATAAACCTATACACACAATTTAAACATTTGACTGCAATTAGAAAAATTGGTGTTTGTGTAGTCAAATCTAACAACTTTTAAATGAACATTCAGGTTTACCATATAAATAAATGCGCAAAAGTAAAAAAGGGCTGTACCTGATCACGTTCAGGGACTTGAAGAACCAGAGTCCTCAAATCAAAGCCAGTGTCTGACCTCGCAGGTTTACTGATCGTCACAAACCTCTGCTTGCACAGTGGACAGCGGGATTCCACTTTGGACCACTCCATGATGCAAGCAAAACAAAAATAATGACTGCAGCAATTCAATGTCCCTCTAACTGTTCTCTTACCTTCTTCAGACAAACATATGCCACAAATCTGCTTTCCGGCTTCACTCTTTAACTCCTCCACCTTTTCTTTAGCCTTTCTTCCTGGATGTTTTCTTTGTAGGCGCGGAGCTTCCTCTCTAGGTGGATTTTTCAAAGACGCTGAGCCCCTCCAAGTTGTAACCAAGCTCCTGCAAAAATTGCTAGCCTCTCTGACTTGTTCCCTCTCTTCTTCAGAGATGGTAAACTCATGGTCAGACGATCCAGAGCTCGCAACAAAGTCTGAATCAGAATCTACGGTTAATCTCTTTCTCTTCCTCCTCTGACCTGCATTCTTTTTGTTCTTTTCTTTCATGATTGGATCAACATCTATGAACTCCTCGTCATTTTCAGATCTCGCTTTCCTTTTCAATCTCTGGTTCTTCTGTGGTTTCTTTCTTGTGATCTTCTTCAACTCTTTATGGTTTCTATTTCTCTTCTGTTCTCTGGTAGTGCCCTTACGCAACCGTGGCTTGCTTGAATACTTTATCCCTTCCATTACTGGAAACTCTTCTTCGTCCTCCAAGCTATCTGGATTGAATTCCTCATCATCATCATCATCATCCTCTTCATCATCTTTGATAGTGCCCTTACACAACTGTGGCTTGCTTGAATTCTTCATCCCTTTCGTAATTGGAATATCCTCTTCTTCGTCCAAATCATCTGGAGTGAATTCCTCATCATCCTTGTCTTCTTCTTCATCATCATCCTCGTCATCATCTTTGGCAGTTCCCTTATGCCTCCGTAACCTGCTTGAATTCTTCATCCCTTTCGCTACTGGGAAATCCTCTTCTTCCTGCAAGCTATCTGGATTAAATTCCTCATCATCTTCAACTTCTTCATCAACTTCATCTTTGATAGTGCCCTTCCGTAACCATTGCTTGCCAGAATTATCCGTCTCTTCCGTTAATGGAAACTCTTCTTCTTCTTCTTCATCCAAGCAATCTGGTGTGAATTCCTCATCATCTTCATCTTTAACATTTCCTTTACGTAACTGTCGCTTGCTAGAATTATCCGTCTCTTCCATTACAGGAAGTTCTTCTTCTTCTTCTTCTTCTTCATCCAAGCAATCTGGTGTGAATTCCTCATCATCTTCGTCACCTTCATCTTTGACAGTGCCCTTACGTAACCGTCGCTTGCTAGAATTGTTCGACAGTTCCGTTTCTGGAAACTCTTCTTCTTCATCATCCAAGCAATCTGGTGTGAATTCCTCATCATCTTCATCTTTGATAGTGCCGTTACGTAACCGTCGCATGCTAGAATTGTTCGACACTTTCGTTTCTGGGAACTCTTCTTCATCATCCAAGCAATCTGGTGTGAATTCCTCATCATCTTCATCTTTAACAGTGCCCTTACGCAACCTTCGGTTGCTAGAATTGTTTGTCCTTTTCGTTACTGTAAACTCTTCTTCTTCGTCCAAGCAATCTGGTGTGAACTCCTCCTCATCTTCATCAACTCCATCATCCTCATCATCATCTTCTCTATATGAAACTCTCTTTCTCTTTCTAGGCTTTACAGTGCCTTTTTTATTTCTGCTTGATGCTCTTGATCGAACAGCCCTTTTCACCTTCCTCGGCTTTAGTTCCTCATCGTCATCTTCATATTCACCTAAACTCTCTTCAGACTCATCTCCAACGAAAGAAGAATATCCATCTTCTGACTCATCAAACTCTTCATCGTCATCGAGTCTGTAATCCTCATCTGACTGATCTGAATCTCTATATGTGGATCCAGCCTTTCTCCTACCATTAGTCTTTCGTGCAACTTTGCTTCCCCTTGCCATCCTTTCTCACACCCAATGGCGCACAAACCGACAACTTGAATCAACGCAAATTGGGAGCACAAAGCGACAACTTGAATCAGATCAAACTGGAAGCACTAACCGACAACTTTAATCAGAGCAAATTAGGAGGCACAAATCGACAACTTGCATCAGATCAAATTACGTGTTAATCTCATGCACCACTATAGCCACCGC
The DNA here is from genome assembly GCA_030864225.1 of Capsicum baccatum var. pendulum. Classification (NCBI taxonomy): domain Eukaryota; kingdom Viridiplantae; phylum Streptophyta; class Magnoliopsida; order Solanales; family Solanaceae; genus Capsicum; species Capsicum baccatum. The sequence goes on from CM061557.1 coordinate 268,733,141, forward strand.
TTAATTGGAGAAGAAAGTGAATCCGCCTGAAACACAAACAACTCATCATTTCTTAGGTAAGCTAAGGCCTCCAACACAAAGCTCAAAATCATACAATTTATTTCCTTACTATTTCAAGTTCTACCAACAGATACCCCAATAAAGATTACAAATCTATCCATTTTCAGTTACAAAATTACCCAGATTAGAATGGTAAGTCTTACTATCTCAACATTCTACTATAAGCTCATCTAAATAAGGCACCAAATGAGCTAAAAATTAAAACAACTGAACACCCTAAAAATCAAATCTTTGCTCAAAAATAGGAGGAAATTGATCTAACTAAATACAAAAATGAAACCCCCAAAGATCAAAACTTTAACCCTAGATCAAGATACTAGAACTAATCCCCAATACAGCAACAATAACATACACAGTGTAATTAACACCAAATATGGATAAATAAATTAGCATTAAATTCAACCCCAATAAAACAAAATTCCAAAATTCAGATGGAACAGTTAAAAATAAATAAACAGATAACAAATCTCAAACAATTAATAGATTACCAAAATAACAAAACCCAAATAAATTTTGGAGTTTCCTTGTTAATTCTTATAATTAAGATATGCAGAAATAAAAAGGAAAAAAATAAAAATAAAGATAGTTTATGGTAAGTACCTGATAAAGGAAGAGGGGGGGAAATACGCAAAACCCAGAAAAAAAAATGAGAGATTTATCTTGGGCTATATATAAAATAAATAATTTTCTGAAAATTATTTTAAAAAAATAAAATCCAAACGGTGGGATGAAATTTGAAGGAAATAATAGGAGGTCACCTAAAGAATCTGTATTTGTATTCTTTACTACTTTTTTGTTTCTTTTTGTTTTTCTATATTTGTAGAGATATGCTTTTTGATATAGTGATATTATTGTTGCAATTACAAAGGGAAGCAACTTGGATGCAATGCTATTGGTAGAGCATATGTGTGAATTTACTTGTTTACCCTTTGTGATGTGGAGAGCAGCTCAACTGCTTTTTAGACTTTGGGCTAAACAAGTTGGGCTTTGGTTTGGGTCAGTTTTTAAGATGCTTATGGGCTCTTTTAGATGTGATTTGGGCTCACAGGATCTTAAAAGGCCCAATAAGCTACTAGGAGTGATCAATAGCATAAACCAAAGTGCCAAACTTACGTATCAAAGACTGATATATGAACGCTTAAAATATACTAAAATATATATCACAAAATGAGATTTATGAAATTTTATGTAATTAGGTAAAGTTGTGGTAAAAAAAGTTAGTAGCTCCTTAACTTATGAGATTCAGCCACATTTTGGTTCTATCTTTAAAAAATGGTTTCAAATTCTACGGATTAGTTATTTTTCAAAGACAAAAATAAAAAAGCAGTCAGTATGTGCTATTTTTAGAGAGTCATAAGGTAAAACAATGATTCTTGAATTGTATGGTAGTTCATCGTCACTAGAACTGTAATAGAGGTATAAGGTTTGATCAAAGTTTTTTGCGCTTCTTTTCCATCCCAATGAAGCAAAGAATTCAGAAATATATATATAAAATATATATATATATATATATAAATCGAGATAGAAGGAGAAAGTTCTAGTTCAATCTAAAATTTATCCTTTCTAGTTCAATTGAATTAGACTAAAATTTATCCAAATTTTCATAGATACGGATAGAAAGTTATTGAAAAGACATAAGAGGCTTCAGTTATTGTATTTGGTAAACTTAAGAGTGACAGTTAGTCTCTCTCTTTTTTCGGTATAAGAGAAAGTTTTGTGCACTGTCGGTGTACAAATTCTGTATTATCAGGTCAAATTTATAGAATATTTTATATATGATAGCACACAAAATTTAAACTCACGCAATTAATTTATAAATTGTAAAAAAGAGCAAAAATAATAGTATAAATAACATAAATACCAACCCTTTTGAAACCGGACTTTTTTAATTACTTTACTTTCTCTCCCTGTTAATATACATAATATAGTCGATATATACATAACATTCTATGTATATGTTGAAATTTTTTGTTTTTTGTAATATTAAAAATAAGTTGTGTATTTGTGTAATTTTTAGAAAATAAAAATTCATTGATTAAAAGTGGAAGAGAAGTTTGGGCTAACTTGCAAGAGCAGCAGAAGATAAATGGGCTGTTTGGTCATGAAGTCACGAGAATTGTGTGTCGACTTAAGAGCACGTGGAAACATGAAAGTCTGTCCACGCTTTTCACTCTGTCACTGTAGAAAAAGAAAATGGGCTATAGAGCAAACAAATACAAACGATCATATGACGTCAAATATTGGGCTACAAAACATATTTGGGTCATCAGAAACTGGACTTGATCAGCTGCCTGACTGAACATGTGATGATTGGGCCTTCCTAATACTAGGGCCAGGCCCTGTAGATTCCAACAACAACCTTGACTGATATATATTACTATTTTTTTGCATTCAGAAATAGTATAACCAATAATCCACTAAGAATATGGCTAGGGCTGAAATGAAATTACGGAGGAATCTAAATGTTCCAATTATGGATATTGAATCAACAATATCCCTATGATAAAAACTATCCTTTCAGCCAGCTTTGAGAAAAAAAAAAAAAGTGAATTTACACACTATGCTGGATGCATTATGTTGGAAGCGCCGCCTAGATAGAATATGCAATGCTTGAATTTAGATTTAGTCAGGCCGTAATATAGCTATTGGACATCAAACGTAAAAACACTCAATATAAGATTGAAATATTTATCTTTCACCAGATAATCATTTTATGTTTTTCTTATCTATAGTTTAATATTTAAAATCTTATTAGAGTATATAACACCTTAGCAAATCTCACTTGTTAAAAGATTGTCATATAAGCCTGCACCTATGTACACATGCATGCACATACTTAGGGGCGAATCTATTAAGGCCCGTGAGGGTGGCATACCACCCGCAAATTTCGACGGAAACTCTATATATATATAGGTCTATATACACTGATATATTCAAATATAAACCTGCCACCCACAATATCAAAGTGATATCTAGTGCAAGTGGTAAGGTGCGTTTTTAGCGACCCAAAGGTCGCGGATTCGACCCTACAGTGATATATTCAAATAATAAACTTGTCACCCTCTATATCAAAGTGATATCTAGTGCAACTGGCAACACGCAGTTTTAGTGGCCCTACTGCCCTAAGGTCGTGGATTCGACCTTTGCTGTTCGACCTAAATAATAAACTTGTCACCCTCTATATCAAAGTGATATCTAGTGCAACTGGCAACACGCAGTTTTAGTGGCCCTACTGCCCTAAGGTCGCGGGTTCGACCTTTGCAGCAGCAACAAATATTTTTATTATGCTAATTATATCGACTTAATTATACAATTAATTATTATTTTTAACCCTTTTTAAAAAATTTCTTTAATAATTAAAAAATAATTCATTTTCTCTCATTCAAATTAAAAAAAAAAAAAACACGATTCCTATTCTCTCAATTTCCAAATCACGATTTCACCTCTATTTCTTGACTTCTGGATACTAGTTCACTTGCCACCCAAAGAGTTTGAATCCTGGATCCACCTCTGCACATACTCATATACAAAATACGTAAATTATGTTGAGCTTTGTTTTTTTACAATCCTACTCCATATATTTTTTCTACACCTATAAAACTAAATTTGACAATAAAAGATTTTCTAAAGGGTATGCATATATCCCAAAAGAATTCTTTAGACCAGAAAATATAGCTTATTAAACTAACGTGAGATACAAATCATTTTAATTAATGCATACTTAATTTGGAAGAACTTTTTTTTTTCTCCAGAACCATTCTTTTTTCCGCCACGCAAGGCTTTTTGAGATGCTATATATATGTTGAGTTGTCCCTGTTAATTGAACAGTGTTCATGACAGTCATATGCTTCATGCATTGTATAACTATAATTAGCCAAAAGTTTGGGACCAATTTTAATCTCTAACTTTTAAAAGCTGCTTAGATAACAAAAACTATATAGAAGAAGTGGACCATGAATTTTGAAACTGAATTAATTAATTATGATGAAGGATTGTGAATAAAGATGTTCATTATCCTAGATATAAATTGGGACCTTTGTCCCTTTAAAGGAAAACAGCCCCATTGGGACTTAGTCTATTTGTTAGATTATTGTCATCCATCCTCTCACTCTTTTCTTAATTTTTTCTGAGCTTAATTTAATCTGTGTCACTTAATTAGTGTACCCATTAAATGGGGATCAACTGGCCATTAGTTTTTGACAAGTCAGTTGCTTATTATAAAGAGCATTAATTAAACATAAAGAAAACAAGGTTTAGAGCTATAATAATGCGTTTCAAAATTAGATATAGAATGTGGGAGGTTATACATTACTTCTTCCACCCCATATTAATTGATGACTTTACTAAAAATACATTTCTCAATTTATTTGTCCATTTACTAAATCAAGATAAAATTAACTACGCTTACAATTGATCATCCTCTCCAACGAGCATGGTGTCTTCAATTTTATCCCCATCATTAATACTATTTGGAAGTGTAAAAATAATTTGTAAAGTTTCAAGAATGTATCCTAAATGGTAAATTAGTAAACTATCCTTGTTATATATGATTTCTTAAGGAGCGTGTAAAAGTGAAAGTGACCAACTGATATGAAAAATGGGGTGGGGAGTGCGTGTGACATTTTCACAAGAATCTCAAGCCTTAAACATCTTAATATGAAAACAAGAAGTTATTTGTCATTTAGCTTAGATTATTAATCAAAGTTAATACATAAAATTATTTGTATAAATATTTTTTAAACCATAGAACTTAAATTCTTCGTTAGAAAAAGACGTTCAGTAAAAAAAGAAAGGATCGGATCGGTTCGTTCAATTATCGTAAAAATGGAAAGAATATCATGCCGAGAATTCAGTGGGAACTATGCATTTGCTTAGTTTTCTAATCCCTTGCTATTATTAAATCAATTAATGTATTACGTGGTCGTTTGACAGGAGGGGTAAGAATAATTAATTCGGGACATGTTTGGTTGAGACAAAATGAATGAAATGACTCATTCTGAAATAGTTATCCCGAGATTATTGTATAGTTCTTATCCCTCAGTGAGGATGAATAATTAATTTCAAAATAATTAATTCCTAAATTAATCTTGAAATAACTTATTTTCCAACGAAACGAACCTGAGAAAGGAGGAGGATGTGGCCACTACTTATAACGTAAGTGGTTGGTTACCAGACTTTCTGCAACCTGGGACCAGCTTAGATTAATGGACCTGCTGATTAGAAAATACTAAGATGTTTTAATTATTTTTAAAAAGTAGTAAACCCTGGATTCCTGGGGTTGTAGAGAAACCACGTAATTAACTTAGAAAAAATTGGTGTGTGTGTGTGTTTAGCAGAGAAAAGAGAAGCCAGCCCGTGAAGCCACTTGTATGGCATACTAAAGTTTTATAAAAGAAAAGATTGTTTTATGAGTGGCCTACTTATAAGTTATAATTAATTATATTCCCAGCTTTTGTCGTCTAATGGGAGTATCACTTAAGTAGTTTAGTTATATGTTTAGTTTACTGGACATAAAAAGCACGATTAGTCGATCAACTTTGTATATTCCTCTCGAATTCTAATATTTAATTGTACTTTAAGAATGTTCTTGTGTGAATCTAGTTTGATAGTTTCTTCATTTTCTTTTCCCTTTATTAACATTTTTTTTTAATTCTCACTGATTTTTATTTTCTTCTAAAAATGGTTTTCAACGAGCACGATTGTGTGGTCGCTTAAAATATTACAAAGACTTGTTAATGATCTTAAGAAGAATCTTATAGGGGAAGAGTTCCATTATTAAGATTTGAATTTAGATTTAAAGTTCCATCTTCACCTTATATTACTTATCTTTCATCACTGAAATAGAAAGAAAAAAAACCTTTGCTCGTGTATGTTTAGCAAACCCAACAATAATAATAGAGAATAAAAAAAGTTGCTAGCTTATGTTTTTAACTTATTTGTATGTAAGTTTGTGTTGGACCATGTAACTTCTTATTTCCACGTAAAACATGTTAGATAGAATCATAACTAATTCATTAGTTAATAATCATCATTAGAGTAATTATTAAGTGGACTTAGCCTGCATAGTTTGTTAGTGAAGATGATCAGTGATAAGTTCATAGCTGAAGGAGACAGTACATAAAGCTACGTCATTTAAAGAACATAATGTGTCTTCCCTCCTGCCATTTGGCATAGAACATCAGGGTCCAGAAGTGCAGAATCAATGAGAAAGAAAAGAGCAATTTAGTGGAACCCCTTCTACTGTGGGCAGGATCACTTACCAAATTTAGAAAATGTACATTAAATTTAACTTAATCACAAAAACTTCATGAGATGAAGATTACACATACATGACTATATAAAGAGTTCAATAGGATCATCCCATATATACCTATGTGATACTTCCACCATAAAGTAATTCATAATCCGAGCCTTTACTTTATATTTTAATTTCATATATATTTAATCAACTAATCGATGTTATTAGGAACTTGTATAGTTCTTTGGCTCTACCCATGAATTATCCAGTAATAGATCTGACACGTAGATCTATGTATAGTAACTGCATTAAATTAAGAAAGTTTGTTGGGTAGTTAATCGTCTTAGTCCGTTCTTGTCATATTAGGAGCCTATCTAATCTTTAAGTTTTATCTTTTGCTTAATATAAAATCATTTGTCATCAATAAAGAATTTATTATCGACTTAAATTCAAGTGATTGAATTTATACCAACAAAAAACATAAACTTCATACACAATAGAAGAAAAGAATATCTGAGGGGGCGTTTGGGTTGAAAGAAAATAGACTAAAATATTCATTCGATTTTGGAAAGAATAAGGTCTATTTCAGGTGCTTGGTCCTTTTTTAAAAAAAAAAAAAAAAATCTAAATTATTTTTGGCGGGACTTTTAGCGGAGTCGTGGGTCCCCTTTTCGCTTGACACGTCCGACGCCGGCAGCCGGCGTGGAGTTGATGTGGGTCCCTTTTCTTTATCATGAGCCCATGTGGCCGCCCATTTGTATCCGAAGCTACCAGCTTTGGCTCCGAGCCTATTTTTGAATATTAATCGACCGTTGCTTCGACCGCGGAATAGTAAATTGACCCCATAACTCTTTTTTTCCTTCACTTAACTTCACAAATAAAATCAGATTAGACATTTCAACCAATGGGGATTGGGATCTCATGAAGATAAAAAAGGACTTTCAGAAAGTCTCTCTTATTATTATAAGCAATAATTTTGGTGACTTTGGTGTAATAATGTGAAAAATTAGTGACTTTGGTATAATGTGAAAATTAAGTGACAATTCTTCAATCGAAATTCATAAGTTGGTATATGTAATAAATGATTTTGCCCCATTTCAAAGATTCACCTAATTTTATGGGTCTATATATATGTGTGCCACAGATGGACGAATGTGCTATAGTTAGGCATGGCGATTAAGGTTCAATCAGACATGATTCAACAAGGCGACCTCTGCTAATATTGGTCTTATTTTCCTAGTGCTCGGAACCACAATGCAAACCCCTCTCTAGCTCCGGATCTAGCTTCAAAATCGAGAATGTAGCAATCAGTGGCGGACCCAAGACTTAAGGAGTGTGGGTGCTTACTATAGAAAAAAATAAAAAATCACCTCAACATGTCAGTGCACCTAACCAACTTCTTGTTTAGTGGGTGTTTTTATATAATTTATACACATTTTTGTATATCTTTTATGTAATTATATCTATTTCGTATTGAGTTTAGTGGATATCGGAGCACTCAAAAATTATGTGTAGGTCCGCCCTGTTAGCAGTGATCGAGCAATCAAGATTAGTCCCAGTTGTACTCGTTCCTGAAGAATTCGAGATCCACTTTGGCAGTTTCATAGTTGAACACGCAACTACTTTAACATGCAGATAATACATCAATCATTACGAGAGGCATGACACACATCTCGAGATTACCTGAGATAACTTATTCCATCATACATATAGGATAAGTTATTTCATCACTATAGTGTAAATGGTGGAATAAGTTATTTCGGGATTGATTAATCCCTCCAACTAAACATGGGATAACATGAAAATCCTTTTATCTCGACATTACTTATCCCTTATACCTCACATCAAACAACCCCTAAAGCCCTAGCTTTCCCGGTGATTCACTTTTATCTCTTTTTACTCATTATTTTACTGTCTACTATTAGTCTACTCTTTCTTATTGCTTTGATTTCATTTACTAACAAGTAATTTAGTATCAAGAATGTATTATTTGATCATCACAATCTACGTGCCCTTAAATCAGTGATCAAACAAATTCAATAGTTATTCCAAATCTCAAATTTAGGGGTAGACAGTAACTATTAATAATTGTGTTATAAGTAAGGATAAGGGTGTTAAGTGGGCCGGGTCAAGTCAACCCGGAACCAGGCCGTTAAGTTTAATCGGGTTGTAGGCTGGGCCGGTTCGGGTTGTAGTTAAGTGGGCCGAATTGGATTCGGGTTCAACAGTAAAAAATTTAAAAACAATCTTGAACCGGTCCACTTAGCTCAACCCGATCTAACTCACCTAAACCCGGTCAAAAACCAAAAAGAAGTTTTTTTTTTGTAATATATACTATATATACCCACCTATATACATTTTAAATACGTTAAACAATATATATATACACTGTATATATAGTATATACTACATTAAAATTTAAAAACTATATACACAATTACACATATATACGTAACATTCAATATATATGACTATACGTACTATTTTAAATAAAACATATACTACAATATATATATATATATATATATATATATAGAGAGAGAGAGAGAGAGAGAGAGTTATATACTAATTTAAAAAACATTTACACATGTATACGTTAAATATATACATCTATAGAAGATATATACACATATATACGCACCATTCAATATATATGTACTACTTTAAATAAAATATACTACAATATATAATTATATATGTGTAGTTATATACTAATTTATAAAACATATACACATGTATACATTAAATATATACATCTATAGAATATATATACACATATATACGCATCATTCAATATATATGTACTACTTTAAATAAAACATATACTACAATATATATATATATATATATATATATATATATATATATATATATATATATATATAGTTATAGTTATATAGTCATATAGTTATAGTTATAGTTATATATTAATTTATAAAACCTATACACATGTATACGTTAAATATATATGTCTATATAAGATATATACACATATATATACGCACCATTCAATATATATGTACCACTTAAATAAAATATACTACAATATATATATATATATATATACTATAATATATTAAAAGTGTGAACATCTCTGGAAAAGTGATTTAAACATTTTTCCCTTCATTAAAAGACTGTCTTTTAGGCAAAATTATCTTTTCACTATTTTTCTTTAATTTATTATTTTATGATTTTTATTATATTAACTAGACTCCTAAAATATATGGGACTCCTAAAATATATGAAAAGAAAATTAATTGATATTTTTTGTTTGATGAATCAAAAATATACTCCTAAAATAGAATTTTATCAAGAAAATATTTCTATAAATATTGAGATATACATTAAATTGTTTATGATAAAATCTTTAAAAGGAATTAAATTAACGAGGAAAGGAAAACAAAAACATTTAAGAATCCAAATTTTATATCTTTTTTTTAAAAGTACGCATGGTAAAAAAAAAAAAAAAAAGCCCTACCGCTTTTTAAGGTAATTTTAGGAAGCAAATATATTTTCTTTAAAAAAAATGCATGGAAATAAAAAAAATTATTGGATTCATGAAAAAAATGATAATATTTAACACTTCTATATCAATAGAAATTTACCTTATATAAAAAGAAATATCTACAATTCTATTTAAATATAGTATTTTTGATAAATTTTACTAGAAACATACCGTATGATTCTTCTACTTCTATGTTTTCTTTTTGTTTTGATTTTGATTGATGATTAATTAGACTTTTCTCATTGCATTCATTAGGGTTCTCTAGCCTTCTATTGCATGAAACAAAATTATTTACAACTTAATAAAACAAAGGACGTATGTTTCAATGATTCGGTTAAAGTCTAGATTGGTGGATGCTTTTTCAACCCTCAACTTCTTTATTATTTTTGTTAATATAATAGAATTCAACACGCGTATATATATATATGTTCTTTGTTTTCATTCAAGTCATTCTTAGGGTAAAAATTTCGCTCAGACAAGAATTATATTCATTAAAATCGAAACTTTGTGATCACTATTGTATTGTTTTGTTGTTGTTTACAGGTTGTAGATGAATGTCGGTTAACTTTGAAGAATTTCTTGTGTAAAGGTTAGGTTTAATTGTGTTGTCTTAGTACTCTATTAGTTTATTATTTTGTGGTAGTTTACAGGTTGTACATGAATGTCGATCGGCCTGAAGATTTTTTGTGTATAAAATTTAAATTTAATTGTATTATTTTGATATCTATTTTATCGTATTAGTTTGTTGTAGTTTACAGGTGCTAGATAAATGTTGGTCGGCTTTAAAGAATTTTTTTTAGGTAAAAGTTAGGTTTAATTGTATCGTTTTGATATTTTTGCTTTGAATTTTTATTTTTGTGCCAATGTTAGGTTTAGTTGTATTATTTTGATATCTCTATTATCGTATTATTTTATTAGAGTTTACAGGTATTAAATGACTGTTGGACGGCCTTAAGAAAATTTGTGTAAAGGTTAGATTTAATTGTACTGTTTTATTGTCTCTATCATCGCAGTGTTTTGTTGTAGTTTACAGGTGGTAGATTTTTTTATAAAGGTTAGGTTTAATTAAATAATTTTTTTTCTTCTTTACATATTCAAAAGATGTTTAATTTAATTATTGTATTCGTCTTTATAATTTAAACAAATATCCTATTTAGTGTAATGTTTGAACTCATTAAAGTGAGGTACACGCGCGAGGCGCGTACAACTAGACTAGTATATATATAGTTATAGTTATAGTTCTATACTAATTTATAAAAGATATACACATGTATACGTTAAATATATATGTCTATAAAAGATATATACACATATATACTCACCATTCAATATATATGTACTACTTTAAATAAAATATACTACAATATATATATATATATATAGTTATATACTAATATATAAAACATATACACATGTATACGTTAAATATATACGTCTGTAGAAGATACATACACATATACACACATCATTCAATATATATGTACTACTTTAAATAAAACATATACTACAATATATATATATATATATATATATATAGTTATATACTAATTTATAAAACATATGCGCATGTATACGTTAAATATATACGTCTATAGAAGATATATACACATTTATACGGATCATTCAATATATATGTACTACTTTAAATAAAACATATGCTACAATATATATATATATATATACTGCAATATATATGTATATGTATATATATATATATATAGTTATAGTTATAGTTATAGTTATAGTTATATACTAATTTATAAAACATATACACATGTATACGTTAAATATATACGTCTATAGAAGATATATACACATGTATACGCATCATTCAATATTTATGTACTACTTTAAATAAAACATATATTACAATATATATATACTACAATATATATATATATATATATATAAATATATATATATATATACTAATTTATAAAACATATACACATGTATACGTTAAATATATACGTCTATAGAAGATATATACACATATATACGCACCATTCAATATATATGTACTACTTTAAATAAAATATACTACAATATATATATATATATATATAGTTATATACTAATTTATAAAACATATACACATGTATACGTTAAATATGTACGTCTATAGAAGATATATACACACATATATATGCCCATTCAATATATATGTACCACTTTAAATAAAATATACTGCAATATATGTGTGTGTGTGTGTATATATATATAATTATAGTTATATACTAATTTATAAAACATACACACATGTATACGTTAAATATATACGTCTATAGAAGATATATACACATATATACGCACCATTCAATATATATGTACTACTTTAAATAAAATATACTACAATGTATATATAGTACAATATACTTATATTAGTTATATATATATATATATAGTTATATAGTTATATACTAATTTATAAAACATATACACATGTATACATTAAATATATACGTCTATAGAAGATATATACACATATATACGCGCCATTCAATATATATGTACTACTTTAAATAAAACATATACTACAATATATACATACAACAACAAAACCAGTACATTCCCACATAGTGGGGGTCTGGGGAGGGTAGAATGTACGCAGTCCATACCACTACATCCGAAGAAGTAGAGAGACTATTTTCGATGGACCCCCGGCTCAAGAAAATGACCGAGACCGTGTTCAAATATCGCAAGCATACAACATGACAAAATAACAACGATACAACAACCTCAAATAAGTACATGAACCAACAAAAGACACCCCCTCTCCCCAACCCTAGCCCTACCAACCAAGCTACACGAAACTCTCCTAACTCCAGCCTATGACTTAACCACATACCTTAGCCCTCTACCCTAATACTCTTCCTCCAAACCTTCCTATCAAGGGTTATGTCCTCAATGAGCCGTAATTGCTCCATGTCATGTCTAATTACTCCTATCCAGTATTTCTTTGGTCTACCCCTACCCCGCTTGAAACCATCCAAGGCCAACCTCTCACACCTATAAACTGGAGCATCCGTGCCCCTTCTCATCACATGCACAAACCATCTCAACCTCTCTTCCCTAATTTTATCCTCCACCGACGCCACTCCTACCTTGTCCCGAATAGCCTCATTCCTAACCCTGTCAGCCCTCATAATACCGCACATCCAATGCAACATCCTCATTTTAGCCACCTTCAACTTCTGAACGTGAGAGTTCTTAATCGGCCAGCACTCCGCACCATACAACATAGTCGGTCGGACTGCAACTCTGTAGAATTTGCCTTTAAGCTTGAGAGACACCTTTTTATCGCAAAGAATTCCCAAGGCGAGCCGCCATTTCAACCAACCTGTCTCAATACGGTGAGAGACATCCTCGTCAATCTCTCCATTCCCCTGAATCATAAACCCAAGGTACTTAACACTATCTCTCTTACACACCACCTGAGACTCTAACTTCACTACTACCTGTCACGCCTCAAATTCTATTGGGGCGGACTGGCACCCGTAACCGAGAAGGCCCGGGAGAACCAGCTCATAACCTTATACTTCCCATGCATATCTCTATGACAACCCAAAATTCGAACAACATCATGTCGCATATAAAAGAAAATAATCACTTGTATAAGCTCGAGCACACATATATATGTATATACAATACTTGGCCGTTGGAGTCATCACGTCTATTAACAAAACACCACCTTGACTGTACATTAGGTCTACAAAGCCTCTAGACAATACACAGAGTTTAACTAAGGTCGGGACACACCCCGCCATATAATTAACTTCTATACAATACCAAAAGTGACTGGATATGACACGGAAAGCCCCAAAGCAAACTGGAGCTCATCAAAAGTAGCTGGATATCCTGGCTCCTACTTGTGCGGTGTATGAGCTGAGGTACCTGTGCCTGCAGCATGAAATGCAGGTCCCCCGTGGGGGGTGTCAGTACGAAATATGTACTGATTATGTAAAGCTGTAGATAATCACATATAACATAGGAGCTCAATAGAAATCAGAAACAAGTGAATAAATTGTAATAGGAGTGGACCACACTTATTAGAACTTGTGACAACTTGTACATTGTATTTATTCAATCACTTTACCTTCGTTCTTATCATCTTTGTAATCAATACTGTACTGTACTGTGACCATTAGGCTGCCTCCAGTACATATCAACTGGGATCGACCCATGATAGGCTTATGCCCCTGGGATACCACCCATAAACACATAAATAAAGATCGACCCATGATAGGCTTATGCCCTGGGATACCACCCGATAAGAGAGAACTTTCATCACTTAGTTCAATTAATTTTTGAGATTGTTATTTCGGTCGCCACTACATTTTTAATACTTTGAAACAATGATACATCAATAAGAGACATATAAATAAACCATCAATGCAATAACAATTAAGTAAGAACTCATTGGCACATCAATGAAGTGTTTTGGAGTCATCAATGCCATAACAATGAAGTAGGAACTTATTGGTATATCAATGAAACATTTTGGAGTCATTAATAGCACATGGATCTTGTTTGAGTAACCGGATACCTTCTGACATTCATTAGTGCAATAAACATGTAGATTTGGAAGACAAGTAAGTATTGGAATGTCTTGACATCTTGTAGGGTGGAAACAAGTTCATTGGTAACGTAGGACATCATACAAAACCATTATGGATCACATGTTATTGAATAACTTTGGAAACTTTCTTAATAGAATAATTGTTCACTTTCATGCCAAAGATATGGTATATAGTATGCTTTACATACCTGACTGTCAACCTTCAATACTAGTCCCAAATGGACTTCTCGTCTTTTCGGATAACATATATAGCAATCTAGTATTAGCAACCAAACGTCACAATTCAATTATTTGAATTCACCAAACTAGTGGTTAAGTAGTAAGTCTTAATTACACCATAAAGGGTGTCACCTTAACCCTCTTATACTCCAATTACATTCACATGCCATGCATATTCATACAACATCCTCCAATATCAAGTTTGGATTCATTTATCCTTCCAACCAATCCATTAAACTAAATTGAGCCATAGACATAAATAATCATCAATTCAATAGTATATCACCATATCCACCTTCCATAACTCAATTACCATATCCACCTTCCACAATTCAATACAACCAAACCATGCAAAATAGTCCTCAACCCTATTTCCATCACCTTTCAATAACAACCAATACATATAATCCTCTATCACACATATACATATGGAAAAGAACAAAGACAAACAATATTCATACCTTAGAATTCACCTCTTGATTATGCAATCCTGTTTGCACAAATAATAGGTGCCGTTCGAAGCTCTCGAGATGACAAACACAGTTATCGGATTACTTTGGAATTTCTACGGTTGAATCAAAAGTAATTTAAAGGTCAAATTTGGCTAGGGTTTGTTCTTCCTCAATGATTGATGATGAAAATGAATTTTTGAACTCATATACATATATATACATATTTCCGTCCATAATATAATAGGAAATGACCAAAATGCCTTTAAAATTTAAATAATGTCAAATCTGTCCTTTGGTGGACTGTTTTGATAAGCTAAAGTAGATCGACCATAACTCTTTGATCCGCTATCGGATTTGGGTGAAATTGGTATCGTTGGAAGGATAATTCAAAGGTATTTTATTTCATATAAAGTAGGCCACCCAGTTCATCTTGTACAAAAAGTTGTGGTCGTTTGAAGTTGACCCTAAAAATTTGTTTTGATAGGTTGAAGTAAAACGAGTATAACTCCTTACTCAGACGTTGGATTTGGATGAAACCAATTGCATTGGAAAGAAGACTCAATGATATTTCTTTTCATAGGTCATAGCTCTCCTAGTTCAATATATTAAGGGAGTTATAATCATTCAAAGTTGACCTCAAAATTCGGCTGGCCTCAGTAGTTTGTGTGCAAGAAATTTTCCTGCACATTTACTATTCCCAAATATCCCAGCCACCGTTTTATAGTTTCGAACGTGCTCGATTATATCCAAAACCTATCCGTTTTTGGAAATCTTTATATCGTTGGAAAGCTTATTCAATAACCTTCGCATGGATCCATCGACGGGCAAATTCCGGTATAAATAAAATCAAAAAAATCAATTCTATATAAATAAGACCAATACACATACTTGAATACGCCAATACACGTACTTGAATACGGGGTATTACACCACCTCCCCCTCTTGCCTCGTGTCACTAAACTTACACTCCAAGTACTCCGTCTTTGTCCTACTTAACCTGAAACCTTTAGTTTCCAGGGTTTGTCTCCAAACCTCCAGCTTATCATTAACACCTCGATGCGACTCATCAATCAAGACTACATCATCCGCAAAAAGTATACACCATGGCACCTCACCTTGAATACTCCTTGTCAACACATCCATAACCACGGCGAATAAAAATGAACTATGAGTCGATCCCTGGTGCAATCCAGTCAGGACCAAATATGGTCAGAATCCCCTCCTACAGTCCTTACCCGAGTCTTCGCCCCCTCGTACATGTCCCTAATTGAACGAATGTACGCCATAGGGACCCCCTCACTTCCAAGCATCTCTAAAGAACCTCCCTAGGGACTTTGTCATACGCCTTTTTCAAGTCAATAAATACCATGTGAAAATCCCTTTTCCTCTCTCTATACTGCTCAACCAGTCTCCGTACTAGGTGAATTGCCTCAGTCGCCGAGCGACCAGGCATAAAACCAAACTGATTCTCCAAAATAGACACTATCCTCCTCAACCTCCACTCCATCACCCGCTCCCACGTCTTCATCGTGTGACTCAACAACTTAATACCTCGGTAGTTGTTGCAACTTTGAATATCACCCTTGTTCTTATAAAGAGGAATCATCGTGCTTCATCGCTACGCCTCGGGCATCTTAGCAGATTTGAAAATGTTGTTGAATAAGTCAGTCAACCACCTCAACCCCGTCCCGCTAGCAAACTTCCAAAAATCCATCGAAATCTCATCGGGTCCCATCGCTCTGCCTCTTCGCATCTTGCGAATAGCCTCTCTAACCTCTTTCACCGTAAAACACCAACAAAAACCAAAATCACAAAATTCTTCGGTGTGCTCCAACTCTCCTAATACAATAACTCTGTCCCCCTCATCATTCAGGAGCTTATGAAAATACGACTGCCATATTTTCTTAATAAGAACGTCATCTACCAAAACTCTGTCATCCTCCCCCTTAATGTACTTAACCTGGTCCAGATCCCGACCCTTATGCTCTCAGGCTTTTGCAAGCCTAAACAACCTCTTCTCTCCGCTCTTCTCCTCAAGTCCCTTATATAATCTCTCAAACACTATTGTCTTAGCAGCGTGACCGCTAACTTAGCCTCCTTCCTAGCTAACTTGTACTCCTCCCTGCTCACTCGCCTCTTCTCATCATCCTTACTCAGCACCAACTTTATGTAAGCCACCTTCTTCGACTCCACTTTTTTCTTAACTTCTTCATTCCACCACCAATCCCCCCGATGCCGGCCAGACTAGCCCCTCGAGGCACCTAAAACCTCTCTAGCTGTCTCCTTGATGCAACTCGCAGTCGTATACCACATACTATCCACATCCCTCATACACTCCCAATCCCCCATCCCCTCCAACTTCGCCCCTATTTCCAAAGCAGTAGCCGGGGTCAGGTTGCCCCACCTTACTCTAGATCGACCCTCCCTACCCCTTCTCTTATTTACCTTCTTCATAACCAAGTCCATCACCATAAGTCTATGTTGGGTCGAAAGGTTCTCACTCGGAATGACCTTACAATCCTTACACAAAGCTCTATCCCCCTTCCTAAGGAGCAAAAAGTCAATCTGAGTCTTGACTAACTTACTGCAAAAAGTAACCAAATGCTCCTCCTTCTTCGAGAAGCAAGAATTCACTACCACCAACTCAAAGGCTCTCGCAAAATCCAAAAGAGCGGCTCCTGCATCGTTCTTATCCCCAAATCTAAAGCCATCATGCACCTCCCCATAACCTACCGGTAAAGCCCCGATGTGCCCATTGAAGTCCCCTTCTAAGAAAAACTTCTTCGAGCTAGGCACGCTACTAATCACCTCGTCCAAAACTTCCTAAAATCTCATCTTTTCCTCCTCGTGCAGGCTCACCTGTGGCGCATAAGCACTACAGATGTTCACTGTGAACCCCCCAATAACTAACTTAATAGTCATCACCCTATCACTAACCCTATTAAACTCTACTACCTGCGCCCTAAGCTCTTCATCCACTAATATACCTACCCCATTCCTACGCCTCTCGTTACCCGAATACCACAACTTGTACCCATCCACATCCCTAGCCTTAGAACCTACCCACTTAATCTCCTGTACACACACAATATTGATCCTTCTCTTCCTAAGGATCTTAACCAGCTCAATCGACTTACCCTGAAGGATCCCTATGTTCCACGACCCTACCCTCAACCTATCCTCTCTGGAAACCCCTCCCATAATACCTCCGCTTTTACACCTGACCCCAATGCCGGACCCCACCCCCATCTCCAACCCCATAGGATATGACCCTATTCCACCATTTACCCCCAAAGCCACTACTCAAAATCGGACAACAAAAAAATGGTACACAACAACACAACAGTAAAAGGCACCTCCAAAGCACCAAAAATACCTCCAAAATATGCGAGCAACAGATAGTAGGCACCAAATTAACAGGCAGCTTAATCAATCACAAATTCCCAGTAGTGAAGATACCGAAAATACGTGGTAAAAATAAAAACAAACAAAATAACCCGCCACCAAAACAAAGGGACAGTGGGAAAATAGTAGGAGAATAGTAGCAGGCACGCACAAAAATACACAACAATATCTGCCAATAAGCAGACCAGGCACACAATAATCACTGAAAATTGAGAATAAAATTACACGAAACTAGAATGTAAAACAACTAAGTAGTAAAGTTTGGATGTCACCCTGATACTCCTGCGTATGTTGGACACGGCAATTTTGATGTCGAAATTGGTTGCTGGAGTAAAGTCGCCGAAAATCGGCTAGGTGCACGTCGCCGGAATGTCACCTGGGTTTCTTCCTGGTGTTGCCGGAAACTGGTCTCCGGTTGACGTCTTACCTCCTTAGTTGAACCGGATCTGACCGGTGCTTCACAAATCCTCTGTCGCAGGAGTCGAGCCGACGGAGAAACTAATCCTCCAGCGATAGCAGTGGCTAGATGGCAAAATAACAGGGGGAAGGGAGGAAAAGGGGTTGGGAAAAGAGAGAGAGAGGATGAGAGAGAGAGAGGGGAGCTGCACCTTTTTCCGGCGCTGCTACGCTGTCGCCGGCATCTGCCGGACCAGTCAGAGACCGTAAGTTAACGGTAAAGGGAGAGAGAGAGAGTAGGATCAGCAACCATATATATATATACATACTATAATATATGTATAGTTATATACTAATTTATAAAACATATATATATGTATACGTTATACACATATATATATACCATTTAATATATGTACTACTTTAAATAAAACCTATACTACAATATATATATATATATATATATATATATATATATATATAGTTATATACTAATTTATAAAACATATACACATGTATACGTTAAATATATACTATTTTAGAAGATATATACCATTCAATATATGTAATACTTTAAATAAAAGTATAAAATATATGCTACTTAATATAATAAATTAATAATACTTGATAGTAAATTAATAATATATTAAAATTAAGTTTCTAATTTAAATGTTTAATTATTTTTTTTAAAAAAAACCGATTAACCGGCCGGCTCGGACCGAATTTGATCCGGATCTAATTAATCGGGCTCAAACCAAAAAATAACTCAGCCCGGTATCCGATACCCTACAACCCGTGTGCTTATCGGGTCGGATTTGCTCAGCGGGCTGAGCTGGGCCAGGTCGGCCTGGCCCGTTTGACAGGCTTAAGTAAGGACCAAAACAGATTTATATATAGGATAAGTAAATAAAAGTCAGAATTATATTGTTGTGAAAATTCCTGAATTAACATAAAACATAGAGTTTTGGTCATCATAAATATGAAAGCATGATCTGATAATAGTAGTGATCGATCATGCATGTGCTGCAAATGCCCTGTCCATGAAAAATGCCTCTTTGATTCCTGTCATGTCTGAGAAGTGAGGGGTATCAAGATAATGTAATTCAACTTTCTTGGACCAAAGCCTTCCCTACACTCCTTGCTCATCCAACTTATTGCCACTTTCCCTCTCTCTCTCTCTCTCTCTATATATATATATGTTTGTAGACATTTAAGTTTGATTATAGTGTGTATATATGTGTTTGTTATGTACAGATATGCAAAGGACCCCTTTTTCACTGACATGCTCCCTTCTCCCTAGCTTTCCAAGTTTCTGTTCCCCACTTCTTGAAAATATTTTTGGTCAATTAACGATAGTTTTAAAAGTTTTCTTTAAATAACAAAAAATAAAACTATCATCTTCTTTGTTACAGTAACAACCATTTTTGTTTCTAACTAATACGACAAATTTTTATTTATAATAACCGTACGATGCAGTACATAATTTTATTGTATGTACTCTATACTGAGGCTTTACAACTTTAAACTTTTATGACGTGTCTAATGCTCATTGAGTGTTTGACTTAGTCTTCTTGGGTCAATTGGCCTATAAAATGCCTAGACGGTCAATTAAGGAACATCATAAAAAATAGTGTTCACCGATTACTTTTTAATTCGAGTGAGATGTGCAAAGTCAAATTTTGGCCACCAAAACTACTCCATATTGGACCATTTAACAAATTACCATATTGTGAAAAATTAATAGGTCAGCATAACTATTTAGCAAATTAATTTCAATATTTAATTTTTAAAGAAGGGATAAGATACAACTAAGTTATATCCATTATATCTTGGAAAGCAAAAGGGAACCAACTTCCCTATCTCTTCTTCTCTTGTCAATCAAGAATAAGACTAAATGAGGAGAATTATTATCCCAGTTAGGGTTTGGTTGATGATATAGACACTGTGGTGAAACTTTGGCTAGTGATCATCAGTAACAACTGTTTCAATTAATGCTTGAAAATGACCATATATATTCCTAAATACTACTGGACGGGCAAGTCAAATTATATATGACTTTGGCTAGTTAAATTATTTGTATTTCTCCTTTTTGAATGAATATACATTATTGCACCTTTAATTAAAAGAGAAACAGAATATGCATTGTTCGATTTTGGAGATGGATCATGATGGAACTGTGTTGATGAGGCAATAATGAAATGATCTAAATAAAGATTTCAATGTTATCCATGGACAAGGCAGGATTAAATGCATCTTCAGTATTAAAATCACAGATCTGAAGAAATGTCTAAAGAAAAATGGCTAAAAAAGCAATGAAGTCTTGCACTAATTATACGAGCACGTTATATATGTCTTTAAACATAAGGAAAGGCATCCTGCACTTTTAATTCTTTAGCCAACTTTCTTCATCTTCAAAAATTATTTAAGTCACATTTATTAAGTATTGCCTGTTGATTACATTTTTTTTTATTGCACTGGACTCCATTCATAAAAAGAGTGGACCAAGATTAAGCTAGCTGCTAATAATAATAATAATAACAACAACAAAAAAAGAGATGGAAATAAGCGATTGAAAAGAAAAATAACATGCATTGTTAATCTTCGTAAAAAAAAGTTGTTTATTTATAAAAATATCTTCCATCTAATTTAGTAGAAAAATGGATTGAGGGAGCTGAAGGATATTTTTGTTATTTTTAATATTTTATTCTGGATTAACTAATTCAAATACTATTATTCCAACCTCAAGAAAGAATAACTTGTTCTCATGCTAATTATAATCATGCATAATATAACTCATCTCATACTAATTAAACAAGAAGTAAGACAAAGTTAAATTTTTATCTTGAAATTATCTATGCTTATCCAACATACCAAACGATCCTTTTAAGGAAATGAAATTGATACTTGAGAAGAAATTAAATAAGGAATAGCTTTCTGCATTAATGTACGATTAAACTAGAATATATCATTAACACAAAAGTGGCTATATATATTTTTGGGGGGTGAAAGGAAATTTTTTATTAATCACCAGAAAAACATTACTAACTGACTCTCAATTAGTATACCTCACCGTACATGCTATTTTGTTCTAGTATTGGAGTTGCAAAAGTGACTGTATATAGATTGTTTTATTCTGAAAATAAAGAAACATGTAATTAAGCATGCATTGTATGATTCTTTTATGGGATTTAAAAACCTTTTAACAGATTCAATATTCAAAGTAAAGCTCCTAAATTGTATTTTTCAGTTATCAAGGATTTGAATAAATTTTCCAAATTAGAACTATTTTTAATTAGCACGTATTAGAAAAAAAAAGAAAAGGAAATTGCCTTCAAACATATTTTTAATGATAAAAGTCAATATCTAAAAATGTATAGAGGCTGGAGCTTCTTCTATAAAAGAGGTAAAAAGGAAACAATCAATAATGCATTTAGAGTGCTTGTTATTGTTAAAATAATTTGCTTATTCCATAATATATTACATTCCAGTCTACCTTAATTAGAGAAATATAATTATGATATCCAAATGGCTTAAAATTAAATATGTTGTTTCTAAGATCTTCTTCTGGTTTAATTAGACCTTTTAGTTTTTAAAAAATAAAACTACAATGTCATGAAAATCACACCACACCTATTAGCATATAATATATACTATATATAATGAAATCCTAATAAGCGTTTAATTCGGAAGGTGAATAAGATAATAAATTTTTTAATTTTATTCATTTAAAATAAGCTGTAATATTCACAACCAATCTAATTTTCACAATCAACTTATTTTGAAATGATTTCTTTTCAAAAAAGGTTATATATAGAGATTTTTCTTGGAAAAAAGGTAATGTTTAACTAAATCAACTTTTTAGCCTATGTTTCTTAAAGTTGACTATGATTTCCTTAAGATAAAAAAAAAACATGTAATCACATTGTTTTCATTTAGTAAGTATTTCGCTTAAATAATGAATATATTTTCATCTAATTTAAGAAGGAATTACAAATTTATTCGTTCACCTTTTTTTTTTTTCAATTTTTTTTTACGTGGAGGGTAAAGCAACAAAGTTTCGAAACTATAAAATACAGGCACCATTAGAAAACCCGAAGCTTTCGGCTCGGAATGTGGTTAGGGTAGCAGGTGTAAGCTTTCTTACACCTATAGTGTGTGTGCGTGTGTTTGTTGGAGAGAGAAAGAGTAGCAAAAAGCAAAGGTGGCCATGGTGATGGCGGAGGAGGGGGGAGGGGGGGAATAAACCTTTACACAAGAATAAATTTCATTTGACCCAAATTTAACAAACAAAAAAAAAAAAAAAAAACGAAAAAAACAAACAAACCCAGTTTCATCATCATAAAAATAATAATACTTTCTTTCTTCTTCCTCCTCCTATAACTGCCCTTCCATTTTCTTGCCCTTCTTACTTCCCTAACATTCTTTCACCAATTTCTCTGTACATAATTCATACGTACAGATACATACATACAATGCACAGATACATTTTTTGATTCAAAACATATATATATTTTTTTTGATTCCCCCTATTTTTTTGTTGTGTTGGAATTTTGGGAATGGCGGGTAGGGAAGAGGGGATTCTTGGGATATCTGTGGCATCGGTGGTGGAGGATGTTCTTCAGCAACAACAAGGGAAGCCAATCAGCGACATTGATTTCGCTTCTAGAAAAGCTGAAGAAGCTTGTATGTCCCCTTTATTCATTGTATCAATCTTTTTAACCAATTCGCTATTTATTTTTCTATGATTAAAACAATTACTGCATTACGTTGATATTGATGCTAATCATTTGAGATGATGAACCCTATTTTGTTGTCAAAAGTTTTTAATGTATCTTTCCAAGATTCTCGGTCTTTCGGATTTCTGGTCAATCATCAAATGAGAAAAACAAAAGAAATTATTTACCGTTCTCCCACGTGAATTTGTTCCGGTATGATCCGGCAAATAGGGTCTAAGGAGGGTAGAGCGTACGCATAACATAACCCTATCTTGTCAGGTAGAGAGGCTGTTTACGAAAGATTGATACATGAATAGTTGTGGAGGGAAAAGTTTGTACTGTGATTGTGAATAGTTGTGGCGGGTGGGGAAGATGCAGCTCTTTAAAGACTAATACATACACATTATCGCTTAAATTGTTAAGGAACGTTTCGGAAGATAAAATGAAAATATGAATCCCCTTGAGGGAGGTTTTGCCTTGCCTTAAGGTTTTATAAAAGAAAGGAGATTTGTTGTAACTAATGCACAAGCTGGAAAACTTTCAGTTTTGAGCTAGAGTCGTCGGAATTTCTTCTGAGAGCTTGTCATAGCTTAGCAAAGAATACCATAACGTACTTGTTATAAAATCATGAGTTTTAAGTTCTATGCACTTATAGTGTAAGTGAGTATGTTTGGAAATGTGACAATGCAGCATTGAGAAGATATGTGGCAGCAGGGTGGCTCAGAAAGACAATTGGAGTGGTTGCGGCTAAAGATTTGCCCGCAGAGCCTTCAGAAGAAGACTTCAGACTTGGATTGCGCAGTGGAATCGTACTTTGCAATGTTCTTAATAAAGTTCATCCTGGTGCTGTGCAAAAAGTGGGGTTTATGAAGCTCCTTTTGTTTCGTCTGGTTTCATCTTTTGTCTTAATCAATTTCATCAAGTCAGTGACATAGTTCTATTTTGCATATTAGGTAGTTGAAGCACCTCATGATTCTGCTAATGTCCCTGATGGGGCAGCTCTTTCTGCATATCAATACTTTGAAAATGTCCGTAACTTCCTTGTAGCAGTAGAAGAAATGGGCCTTCCCTCTTTCGAAGCATCTGATTTGGAGAAAGTAAGTACATGATTTGGGGATAATTTAATGCTTATTGGTTCGATCTTGTTAGTTATGGTCCAAGCTAGTTGATTGAACACTCTCAAACCTCAGTTTGAAATGTTTTGTCATTTCCTGAATTAGGGAGGGAAATCTTCCAGAATAATCAATTGTGTGCTAGCATTGAAATCTTATGCTGAGTGGAAACAAGGAGGTGGAAGTGGATCATGGAAATACAGTGGGAACTCAAAACCGCCACCTGCAGGAAAGCAATTTGTCCGAAGAAACTCCGAGCCATTCATGAATTCAATATCAAGGTCTTCATCTATCAACGATAGGTCTCTTGAGAGCAGTGATGTTGGGCATGATGCCCGTGAAATGGTTTGTAAGCTCATTTTGTAATGTTTGGTATCTCAAAATATGTCGTACGAACTAAATATCTTAATCTTTCATTTCCAGGTTAATCCAAGTTCCCTCCTTATGCTTGTTCACGAGCTTCTCTCTGACAAGAAGCAAGAAGATATTCCATTTGTAAGTGTTCTTAGCTTGATTCCCAAAAGAGGGTTTGATATGTTTCGTGTATAAAGCACTTCGTTTCATCACTGCTACTTTGTTAAGTTGGAAGGAATTATGAATGACAACCATCTTTCTGTATGTGATTTTCAATACATAGTTCGGTTTGCAAATAATCTGCCTGGCTAGTATAAATACACTTAATCTTTGCAACATAGGCAGGGCTCTCATAATCTGCTTACCTCTCTGGCTTCCCTCAGAGCATAAAGGCTTAGTAAAGGAGTAAAGGACAGCAAATTTAGCGTAGATGGACTATTATAAGTTTTGAGGTTTATATGGGCAGTACTGGTTAAAAAGAGAAAAAATATGTCTAGCATCACCCTAGAAACATATATTCCTTCAATCCCGGTGCAGTAGCAAACTACAATACTAGGCTATCTAATTACTACACTCTGGTGCACTCAAAGTTCTGGGGAATCTCTTGAGAGGAACATGAACTTGAAACTTTGGGATCTAGTTCACTTCTTCCTCTAGTATCCTATTGGCTATAGAGTTCGCTGATGAAAAAAATGTTGATGCTCTGCTTATCTGAAATAAATTACTCATTTTGGACAGATTGTGGAGAATATGTTGAGCAAAGTCATGGAAGAATTTGAGCATCGGCTTGCCAGCCAAAATGAACAGGTTGGAGCTCTTTCTTTACTGGTGTTTTTATTTTTTCTACATAGTATACATGGCACTTCTTCCAACTTCTTCTTTGCTTACATGCTTCTGAAATATGAAAGAACAGATTTCTCTGTTTAGGAGTTGAAAAATGCTGAAAGTATCTCAATGTGTTTTCTTGCTTAAAGTTGGGTCTTACATACTTTGGTGATATGACAGTCTAAGACCTCCCACAAAGAGACAGTTGTTTCAACAACGGATGGATCTCCCTTGGAGGGTTCATGTGAGGAGGCACAGGTCGCAATCATCAAGGATGAAGAAAAAGCACCCTATGAAGAGACATGCGACATGGTAGACATAGATGATGATGGTGCATCAACAGCACAGGTTGTAAGGCAGCTGATGCTGGTTGAACACCAACATAAAGAAGTACAGGTATGGGAATTCTGTTGCAGATTCGAGAATGAAGTATGTTCGGTTCAACTGAATGATTGACATACCATATTCATTATCTGTAGCAATTGAAATCTACTCTTCATGCTGCTAAAGTAGACTTGCAGTTTCTTCAACTGAAATATCAAGAGGAAGCCAGCAATCTAGGTACAGCAAAACTGAACTATTTCATGCTAATTGAGATTGTGACTAGATTTAGCAACTGAAATCTCTTTTGAATAGGCAAACATCTGCATGGTTTAGCTCACGCTGCTTCAAATTACCAAAAGGTTCTGGAGGAGAATCGGAAGCTGTACAATCAAGTGCAAGACCTTAAAGGTAACACTTTTTTACAGAATAAATTTAAATTTTATTGCATCCTGCTATTAGATTGTGATGATATTAACCACTATTCCGTGTGTACATTTACATATTTGGACAGGGAACATCAGAGTGTATTGTCGGGTACGGCCTTTCTTGCCTGGCCAACCAAACAGTCTAAGCACTGTGGATCACATAGATGACGGGAATATTACAATAACTACTCCTTCAAAGTATGGAAAAGAGGGGAAGAAATCATTCACCTTTAACAAGATCTTTGGTCCTTCTGTAACCCAAGGTCGCTAAGTTCTCTATACTTTTCCTTTTCGTGCACGTTGCAGGTATAGATTTTATTCTAACACCTCTATTTATCATAATGTAGCGGAAGTGTTTGCAGATACACAACCTTTGATTCGGTCTGTTCTTGATGGCTACAATGTCTGTATATTTGCTTATGGCCAAACAGGATCAGGGAAAACACATACAATGGTTAGGCATTTGAACTTGGTTACCGAACCCCTTTAATCACATACATGGATATCATTTGGTTAAGAGCTATGTTGCTCGGACTCTTCAAAAATGTTGCCTTACCCGTGTTGGATCCTCCAAACCCTGCACTACTTTAAGAGGATCCGGCACGCATCTAACAACATTTTTGAAGAGTTTGAGCAACACAGATTAAGAGAAAAAACAAAAAGCATTATGTTAATAGTTCTTAACTTCTTTACCTACAGACTGGCCCATCAGAACTCACGAAGGAGACCCTTGGTGTGAATTACAGGGCATTGAGTGATTTATTCATTATCTCAGAACAAAGACAAGATGTCATTTCTTATGATATTTCAGTTCAGATGGTTGAAATTTATAATGAGCAAGTCAGGGATCTCCTTGCCCCAGATGGTGTTAATAAAAAATATCCTTTTCGCAACTATTCTTTTCTTTGCACTTTGATGTTACTATTAGCTTCCTATCTTGTTGGCCTTTTAAATGTTTGAACTTAACCTATAAATACAGTAGAAATCCGCAACAGTTCCCAGAAGGGTTTCAACGTACCTGATGCAAATCTTGTTCCTGTAACATCAACTTCTGATGTGCTGAATCTGATGGACCTTGGGCACAAGAATCGTGCAGTGGGTGCTACTGCCATGAATGAAAGAAGTAGTCGCTCTCACAGGTGCTGCTTATACTTCTCTTTTCCAAAATTCCTGTCTTGAGGAGAAAGGTGGAAGTTGATGCTGATTTAAGTTCTTTTCCTTTCTATATAAAAATTTATGTTTGCACATTTGCAGTTGCCTTACAGTTCACGTTCAAGGAAGAAACATGACATCTGGTACGATTCTTCGTGGATCCTTGCACCTTGTTGATCTGGCAGGAAGTGAAAGAGTGGACAAGTCAGAGGTGCTTGGTGATAGGTTGAAGGAGGCTACACATATTAACAAGTCTCTTTCTGCTTTAGGAGATGTCATTTCTTCACTTGCCCAAAAGAACTCACATGTTCCCTACAGGAATAGTAAGCTTACACAGTTGCTTCAAGATTCTCTTGGTAAGATCCTGTGTTCTGTAGCCATTAAACGTTTATTTCTCTTATTTCTGCTATTCAATTTCTTCTTTTCCTACCTATCAGGAGGCCAAGCAAAAACTTTGATGTTTGTTCATATAAGTCCTGAACTTAATGCTGTTGGAGAAACACTCAGCACACTGAAATTCGCTGAACGAGTTTCTACAGTTGAGCTTGGTAGTGCACGGGCGAACAAAGAGGGTTCTGATGTCAGGGAACTAAGAGAACAGGTTTCACATTTGCGATATGTTTGGTTTTCAGTGAATTTGTAGGCATGAACTGCTTTTCACATCAAGTCTATAATTGTAGATGATAAGATGACAACTGTTTTCTTCAAAAGACTTACTGTTTCTAGTTTTTGTCTAATTTTAAATTAATCAAACTCCTAGTTTTTTCCCCTTTGACAGATTTCCAGTCTTAAAGCAGCCTTAGCAAGGAAGGAGGAAGAACAAGGGCACCGTCCACTTTCCAGATCAAGTACTCCAGAAAGAGTCAGAATAGGATCTTCCGGATCTTCTCTTGCTTCTAGTTGGCATAGTATGGAAGATGTTGGTAGTAACATAGAGGTACAGTTTTTCGTATATACCTCATCTAGCTTTTACCGTCGTATAAAACATATTAATTAGTTAACACATTTCAAATTTTATGCTTCACTGGTTGCACATTTTAATTTTTATGATACAGAATAGAAACAAAACGTGAAAGTTGAACAAGAGTTTATTTTGTTTAAATCACTATCCATTCTAAAACCTTGAAATGATTATTAGTATTTTAGATTACTAAACTCCATGCACTTTACTTGCACCTGGAAGCTCAAAGTTGTTGATGTTTTCAAATCTTTTCTCAGGCTAAGAAGAAATCTACATCAAAAATGAGAAGGCGAAGCTTAGATCCCAACGACGTTCAGATGAATTCTCCTCCCTGGGCACCAACCAATAGCCCTGCATCAAGGGAAGACGACAAAGAATCAGTCTCTGGTGATTGGGTTGACAAAATTATGGTGAACAAGCAAGATGGTCTGAGTAGAAGTAGTTTCTTAAAAGGATGGGAAGAAGAAACCAGGATTTCACCTGACTTGTTATACAGGAAATGCTCACCTGATAGTTCAAAGGTGTATCCAGAACAATCTATAAACAAAGTTGCAGGAAATAAAAAGGACGGCCAAGACTACGAGGCAAGTAGGACTCGGTCTGAAGCAGGTCCAGTAGATGATTTTGATGACCTGGAAGCTGCAACAAGCGAGACTTCTGAGCTTGAATACACTTGTCAATCGAATCTTCAGAAAGTTAGTCAGACACCCAATGGACTGGGATCCAAACTCAAAAAACCTAGTCCTAAGCAAGCGAAGAAGTCGGAAATAAGGTATCATAGCTGACGAGTGCATTTAACTTGTTATTTTTGGGCATGCCTTATCTGAGGAGCTGCTTATATCATCATCCATTGTCTATAGAAGTTTTTGTGTTCACCTAAAAGCTTAAACTGATTCAGCGGAACGCTTTTATCTGTTTATTAGCTCTGCAACAACAATAATCCTTTAGCAAATGAACTTTTCTATAGGCCAACTATGTGAAATGAACTAACAATGCACTGTGGTGCTCATCCACATTTTTACTGATCACTTTATGACCAACCTGTTCCTATGTAAATCACTGCAGGAGTTTGATTCCTCCACCACCAACCAGGAGACTTTCTAGTGGGTTAATCTCACCTTCTACAAAGACGGGAAGAGCGGCTGCCTTAGAAGGAAAGCGAAAAACAGCAAGTGGGAAGTGATATATGTTGCAACTTAGCTGAGTTTGAGGCTTAAGCAATTAAGATGTGCTTTTGTATATCTTCTTTTTCTTTTTCTTTCTTGTCAATCTTTTGCTCTGCATTGTTTTAGAGTGAAAGAGAGCAGCAAGGGTGTGGCAATAACTTCAATTGCCATCTTTTCCTTCAGTGGTGATCTTGAAAATTGTTTTGGTTTCCCACTGATGAGTGTTCAGTTGTTTATATGGTTGTTGGCTTGTTCTTCATTTTTTCCACATTCTTTGGACTGAGGAATTACGGATACCAATTACCTCAGCCTAAGTGCACTAGTAGCCTCTTTTGGAGTCGTTTTAAAAAAAAATACCGTGTAAACATTTGCAAAGTACTTAAAATGTAGCTACAACTTACTTGAGTGGCCAAGGTCCACTTGTTTAAATTTGAATTTCTATTTTGTAGTACAAACTTTAGGATGAGTGTTCTGTGTCATTTTCACGTCAGATCAAAGTTCAGTTATTTTGATTCTAACTTCATGTAGTTGGAGGACAAGAAAGAAACTTTAGAATACAAAAGGTAACAGTAGTAGCTTTCTTATGATTTGGTGACCACAATAATGCATATCTTGAAACTGGTCGCCGCCATTAGTAATTGAAATTTGAAGTTTGCAATATGTATCCCCGTTGCTTTTTCTTAACTATATTGCAGAATACTGGCTATGTTTTAAACAAGAGACTTAAAAGTGGCTTTCTCCACTATAAATCCAATTACTTCTGAAGTTTCAACCTTGGAGTCGAGTAGTCTGGCTGATCTAAGCAAATGTTCTTTTAGGTCAATGTGTCCAAATTTTAAAAATATACCTTAAACTCAGATTTAATGTTCGCTTATATATTTTTCAATCTTATAAAGCAAATGTTAGGCTACTTACAAAATTTTAGATCGTGATCTGATACTTTCTCATAAGATTTTCAGTTAGCTTGAGAAAAAATTTAGACAATCGTATGAAAAGTCTAGAAATTGCAAAATAATATTTTTTTTAAAAAAAATGTTATCTACTAAATAGCTGTTAGGGAAAAAGACAACCACCGAAAATTTTCGGAGTAATTTCCCTCTGACTCCTGAGGCCCACTAAAGCCCACTCAAAATTGGTACAGCCCAATATACATCCTTTTAATCATTAGTTTCCAGCTGAAAAGAGAAATTAAAAGCCCACCAAGAACTTATTGGCCAACTTGTTAAACTTCACAAAGTCAAACACCATGGTCAACTCATAAGTGCATATCAAACAGTTAGAGGTCGTTTGATAGCTTGTATTATTAGATAAAATATACAAGAATAGAATAATATTTGGTTGTAAATTTAATTCGGTATAACTAATATATGTATTAGTTATATACACTTCATTCAGTACTATGTTTATGTATACCCTCTCAAACGATCTACTATATATGTATCTGTTTGTGTGTTTTTGGATGAACACTACTACCACCCCTCGCTCTCCCAACACATACTGAAGATGTATATCTTTTTTGTTGTTGTGGGTAGAGCAAGCAATCCTTGGTGGATGAGCTAAAATTTTGTTGGTATGTTGAACCAATTGATTGAAATGAAAACAGGATTGGAACAAGCATTTAAGAATACTCATGTTATCTGGTTTATGTGTTTGGGTCCATTTGCCAACTTTACAAATTAAACATACTGCAGATCAATCTAATAAGTCACCCACCCCCAAAGCTTATAGTCAAGTGGTATCTGTTGAATTCCTTA
The DNA here is from genome assembly GCA_030864225.1 of Capsicum baccatum var. pendulum. NCBI lineage: Eukaryota > Viridiplantae > Streptophyta > Magnoliopsida > Solanales > Solanaceae > Capsicum > Capsicum baccatum. The sequence continues at coordinate 268,764,783 of CM061557.1, forward strand.
CTTGACAAATGTGAGTTCTATTTTCACTGTCCAACTTAATTTCTCATTTCTCCTTTTCTGATTTCCTATGTAGTAGAATTTTCGGTCACTTGTGTCTATTTCCTCTTTATATATATGGAATTTAATTTTCCTCCTCATACAAATTTTCAAAATTATTTTCTTTGTAGCCCACTAGTTTACTTTAAGTCCCTCAATTATGAACTAGTAATTATATTTTTAGAGAACAATAATCATAGTAAGATTGATTCAAGATCTTTTTGAAACCCATTGATCACAAGTTGTCTCTTGGAGACATTAGGCTTGAGTACATTGTACAAAGGATAAGTAATATTTTGTCACGAATATATAATTAAGGATGACATCAAATCTTAAGTGAAAAAAGTTGGCCAAAATTATGAGCCACTAGCTAAAGGATTGGTGTTATTATGTGTTGCATGGTCCATATATATACGCATGCACATAAAAATCCTCGTATTTTCTATCACATATTTTAGTCTTAGAACAATATAATGCCTAATGGCCCAACTTTGTTTTGTCAAATATTGATAACAAATTTATACTCCACTTCTTTTTATTATCTTTATTACTACCATTTTTTTGTTTTAATTCTCAATTTAAAGTAACAGTAGTGTTATACCACTGTTAATGTAAATAATATTTTTACACATTTTGATGGATTTTTAAAGTGATTACTCTTCTGCAGTTGACTTTTAAATAACTAATTTGATTATGTTTATATATTTTTTTTTATTATATATCCATGGACTAACTGCTCCAAAATAACAATTAGATTATATATGCTACATATGGGGCCAATTTGGTTCATCATCAGAAGTTAGTGCGCTCATGATAGGGAAATATCCAAGTGACATTTGCTATTGATATAAAATTCAATAGTAGATTAGTTTTACAAAACAGGTTTGCTTTATTCAAACTCAAATCTTCTAAGTGATATTTGTATATATTTCTTTCCCAATAGGTGCTCGATATCAATAATGGATTCTCGATTAATATAAATTCACGACACATAAGGTTGGGAGGGGAGGAATCTTATTCATCCTACAATAATTATTGTTAGTCTGAGTGATGTTATAAAATTATCACAACATTAAATAACTAAGAATAAGATAATTCAAAATATATTCTATATTTATATTGGTGATTACCATGACACAAACAAGAATGGAGGACGAAAAAAAATTCCATTTTGTGATGTTCAAATTTGTCATGTTTTTCTTTTTTAAGTAAGATGAGAACAAAGTCCACTTGACGAACTAGAAATTATATTTTGGGTGGAAGAAAAAAAAAACTCTCTAAGTTGTATACGTTAAATAGAGTTTGTACAGCTATGTCCAGACCCCTCCATGATAGGTGCTACAAAATCCCGTGTGGGTCCCATAAAAACACATGGCCATGTCAGCAAAATCCTCATACCCATCTTTTTCCACTTTTCCTTTTTTAAGGACCCTCAACAAACACAATCAACTACTAATTTTTTGGCCAATTTTTCCATATTCATAGACCAACGATAACATATTCATTGTAATTTTCAACCACAAAGAGTTGATGTAGTGGTTCAACATTTTACTCCTTAATTAAGAGGTTAGGGGTTCAATTCCCACCTCTGATGAATGAAAAAACACTTTGTGGTCAGTTTTCTATGCAAAAAACTTTGTGGTCAGTTTCCTACCGTTTAGTGCGCTGACAGTAGGAACAGAGGATTAGTCTCACGACTGCCGGCGGTGAGGATATCTTTTTTTGAAGTCTTTTATCTCTAGAGATTGTTCTGTTAGATATACAATTCAAATAAAATATTTCAAGTAATTTGAAAGAGGAAATAAAGATACAGCATGTTGGGTCAAGTTTTTGAAAAGCTAAAAATATTTATTTTTACAAAGTGAGGTGTTCAATCAAACATTTGAAAAATAAAATAAGTGTTTATGAAGAGTATCAAAAGTTGTTTTTAAAAAGTTAAAAAAATATTTCAAATAGCATAAGCACTTTTAACAAATTTAATCGAACACTAATTATTGCACAAAAGTTTTTCTTTTTTTTGAAAAAATACTTTCTAAGAATAAGTTAATTTTAGAATTTTGATCAAACAGGCTAGAAATCTCCGCGAACAATTACATTTTCTATTTTTTGCTTTTTATTTAATTTTGTGAATTTTAAAAAAAATCACTATCAATGGTAGCTGTTCACATGGTTTTGTAACCGAAAGATCAACCATATTTCTAGATAGGAGTAGCAAATTTTAGATTTCTTCCAAAGATCAACTATATATCGTTGTTTTTTTGTTTCATCAATCACCATCAACTATAGTTGTTCATGATGTACATCTATTTATATTTTATTATATATATATATATAATACGTGTGTATGCGTGAAGAAAAAAAAGAAGAAATGGATGAGATCAAGTTCCTAAATCTCTATCCCAATTTCTTGTAGTGTAAATCAACTTCTAAACACATTTTTTTCTTGGAAACTTTTGATAAAAGCTTTGAGAATGGCTATATTATTTTATGATTTTTCATTCGGTGTTAGGTATCTCTTTTAGGAATTTAATTCATTAAAATGAAAAATATTTACGCGATTCAAATTCGAGATCTCTGGTTGATGAAGGTGTGCTTGTTAATTTATTCTCCGAACAAGACCCAAGAAAATATTTCTCTTTGAATAACTAAGAGCCCATTCAAATGATTATTGGTGTTGCCCCACAACATCATAATTTCTTACCTAAGTTAATCAAGGGAGACACCACTAATTACCCTTTTTGCATCTAAGCATGTTACTTCCATATGGTTCCTACCTAATCATCACCTACATCTTGACTCTTAAACTTGTAAAATGTAAAAATTTGGATTATAGCTTTGATTGGACACCATTCTTAAGACACAATTACCAATAAAATCCTTCTTTTTTATCACATAATGCTTCATTGTTTGGATTGATTTATTTTAGATGTTTTAAAACAAAAATAACTTTTAAAATATACTTTTGTAAAACATTTTTTTTTATAGTGTCAAAAATAACTTATGCATATTTATAAATCATTAGTTATAAATTCATCTAAATCGTCTCTTAGTATGTCCAAGTGTTTTTCCCTACATAAATAAATTAACAAAAGAGACAGACCACACTAATTTTACCTTTCAGCAATATCTAAGAATGTTTCTTTCCCCCCCCCCCCCCCCCCCCCCCTAGTTCCTGCCTCACCATCATCAAACTCTCGAGACGAATGAATGATATCGAAAGCGTTTTCGTTTATTTGTATATTTATATAAATGGTAGTGATCGGAATAGTTTTCGTATACACCCCGATTATACAGAAAATGTATAAAGTACTCGTTATCTTCTACGTACGGTTATGATATCAGGTAATTTTTACTACATGTATAAGAAAAAATTACTTAACATTCTTTTATTACTGTCATTTAAATTTTAATCAAAACAACATATCAAATGTAATTTCATCATCTATTCATGTAGCTCTTATAATTTCATATAGTATTAGCGAGATCCGAGCATTAGCTTTTATAATTTCATCATTTTCTTGTTCGCAATGTGAACTACTAAACAGCATTAAAAGTTTCTACTGTCTCTCGTTTAGTTTGCAATAGCTATCAACTTCTATAACATGCACATATTATTGATTATTCTATGGGGTAATTAAACAAAGGCACACAAACAAAAGGAAAAAATAAAATACTCCTTCCGATTAGGGGCGGACCTACATTCATTTGTAGGGTGTTTCAACACCCGCTAAACTCGACGTATAATAGGTAAAATTATATAGAAAATATATGAAAATGGATATATTATATATAAAAGCACACACTAAACAAAAAGTTGGTTGGGTGTATTGGTATTTAGATTGACTTTAATGTTCTCCACCAGAAAGGATGCCTCAGTTCAAACCTCATTGAGATGGATTTTTATTTATTTTTAATTTTTTAAGCACCTACTATCCTTAAATCCTGAGTCCACCATTATTTCCGGTCATTTTTACTTGTCTATCATTAATACAAAAAATATATATTATTTATTTTTACTTGTCTACTTTAAAAAGTCAAAGGATAATTTATCACGTAGTTCATGACTTAACATTATCATTAACTATAGTTATTTCCGATAACATTGCGTTTATTATATTCAAAGGGTGTACAATAAAATTATGATGTGTCAAGTCAATATTGAACAAGTAAATGCAAGAAGTTGCCGGGGACAAATTTACATTAATAAAATGAGGCATGTGAACCTATGGTTTCCATAAAACTAATTATTTTATGTATATATTTTCTAAAATTAATATAATATTATTTATTGCATCAATACTACAAGAACACTAAATAATGCACTTGGTTCAATATTAAATTCTTTATGTTGAGCATTAGAAATTAATTCTCACTAAATATATATATATATATATATATATATATATATATATATTTTAAAAAGATACATTCATATTCTAAAAATCCTTAATTGCCATTATGAATTGCTAATATAAAGAAAATAAAGCGAGGTATATCCTCGGCATTCAGGCAGAAAATAATATACTGAAAAGGAATCATTGCCATCTTTGAAATGAATTGCTAATAAGATAATACATGACTTTATACCATACAATATTTTTTGTATTAATCTAGGCATGACTAAAGAGAAAAAAATATTTTTGAAGCGTGTTTAACGATAATTAATATCTAGTGATTCCACAAATAAATTTGTCAATTAAATTAAGTGAAAATGGACAGTTGACGTTATGATCTTATATTCTTATTGGTAGGATCAACCATTAATTCCTTTGCTAGATAACACAAACCACATGCTTAATCATCATGTCCTTTTGCTTTTTAAACAATTAATTAATACTTTAAGTAATGATTTTCGATTTATCTAAGCCCTTGAAGTAAGAGCTTATAGTTACAAATTAATGGACTGATTAGATTAAAGAATGCCTTGGCCGGTTCGATGTCTCTCATTGTTAATCTTCTTAATTAAATTGCTCTTATTATCTGTTTGCCTTCTGGATTCCAAATTCTATAGTTGGCTTCGTGTTTTCTAAGATTGACACATGATTTCTTTATCCTAAACTCACCTAATTTTTGCCAGCCAAACACAGTTTCCTAGGTGTATAGAGAATAAACATTTATATTGTGAAATCACTTCTAAGGTAACTACAAATTCTTGTAATATATAAAAAAAAATTAAGAAATAACTGAGTAGGATATAGGAGTCATAAAAATCAAACTAAAGAGTGAAGTTTGAGCCATATGTAATACTCCTCTGTCGCAAATTACTCGTCCCAAAATTCTTAATTTAATTTCTCATTTAACTTATCTTTATTTTATCTTTGCATTAATTATTTTTTCTTCAAATTAAAATATAAACATCATTTAATAGGGGTACTATAATAGACTGACTATATTGTTAATTATTTTTCTTAATCAATATGTCATCTCAATTTGGGATGGAGGGAGAATCTTTTTTGATAAATGGAAACAATACAAAGAAGATTAATATAGGGTAAATACGTTATCTATACTTGAAATTACATTAATTTATATAAATTTAGAATTGTTAAATAATTTAGTGAGGTGAAAATAAATGTTAATCAAGATTAAATACTAAAGTCTATGTACAAACACAAAACACATATTCTTAAAATTGAATTGATGTAAACATAGACTACCGATAAATGTTTACCTTAATTTGGCCCCAACACAAGGGTGATAAACATAAGTCAAAAAATAGTATACTAATATTCTTAAAAGAGAAAGGGAATATTTATCTTTTAGATGTGGACAGAAGGATGAATATTCTGGAATATTTTATTCATATGATGCCAATTTTCATCCATTATCAACCAAGAACATGACATATTACATGGATTTCTTTTGATTTTGTGCATCGAACAATTTACAGTTACTATAGTACTCTATAGATCGACTACGTACAATATATTCCTCATGTCCAATGAAGATGGGGTAAAAATAATAGTAATCTTTACTACATGTCTACATCTAGGCATTGCTTCTTGGAGATTTTATAATTTATAGGTTATTTAGCTAGTACTAATTTTCAACCAGAATTTTTGAACAAAAAAAAAAAAAATTGTTGGCGATTAGGTCTCAATATAGTGACTTGATGGAGGAATTATCTTTGAGAATTCTTCATGATTGACACGATGTGTATTTTAAGATTATCTTAACCTCATTTGTATAAATTCTAAAACAAATAAAGTATGAAGAAGTCAATGCTCCTTGCACAATTAGACAATTTCATAATTTTTGTTTGAGACTTATAGTAATGATTGATAATTTGATAGTAAGGAAATGCATCGCAATGCTTTAACAACTCCGATTGAAGGCTCTAACAGAATAATGTTTACCATACGTCTCACTCCTGACGCCGTGCCTAATCGTCCTTAACTGACTTATTTGTACCCAGCTACATGATGGAAGTCCCTCGGTCAATCGTCACTCGACAGCTCAAAGCTGATCGATATAACCCACGTGCTAGCCTATTTGTCTTTCGCAGGCCTATTTGTATCAAGTTACAATCTCTTCTCTTATAAATGAAAAATGCCCCTCAGTCAATCCTCAATTGACAACAACTCCGTCCTAGTGAAGTAAAATCTTTGTCCTTATCACTTGATTGATCTGACCAAACACTTGCTCTTTCCTACTTTAGGTCATATTTGTTGAACATTACAATGTAAATGCACTAGATGATGAAATACGATTAAACACTTGCATTCTATTCTCATTATTCAAATATATGAACAAAATCAATTATACGTATTGAGTTGCCATATACTCAAAAACGATACCGAAATATGTTATCATACACGCATTTTTATTCATGAAAGCGGACAAGTAACAAATTTTCTGAAACTAATGTTTTCTATCTGAGAAAATAATCTAAAACATTACTAATTAAATTGATTTACAAAAAAAAAACCCCTCAAATTTCACGTTAAAAAATAATTAAGGTCGAAGAAAATAAACACAATTTTCAAACCAACATTTAAAACTTTTGAAAGAAACCATATATTCTCTAATCTGTACATCATTTAGTCAAAATCATTAACTGTACTTCTCAAAAAATACAATTTCACATAATGGTTTACCATATTAAACAACTTTCTATAAAAATACCTTTATTAGCTGTTTATTATGTGGACATTTTATACAACTTATAATCAAATTACAAAAAAACAAATATCAGAAACGGAAAGGCTTTGCCCGTAACCCACCTTTTCTCTCCCCGCGTTCCTTCCTTTCTCTCTCTCCCCAATCAATTCACTTTCTCTCACTAGGGTTTCCTTTTCAACATTCGGATCCAGCTCATTACCCAACTAAATTTATCACTATTTGCCCTTTTTTTATGCTTCAATTTCTTCTCCAGAGTCCACCATTTCTCCGTAAGTCTCTCTAGGGTTCCCAATTCTCTCTATTTTTATTCACATTTTGGTTTTTAAGTAGTGACTTTTTTGTGCTACATTGCTACTAAATTGTGTGGAACAAGGTTTTACAGATCAGTGTGGATAACGAGTGTTTTTTTTTTTTTTTTTCGTTTTTTTTTGCTTTTTGAAATTGGGGAATTTTAGGATTTGCATAATGTCGGAAGAGGGAGGGAAAGAATGAGTGAAGCGGAGATAACGAGGATGAAGCAAAAGACAACTCCGGTACCGTTAGGGACACTTATTGGTCGGGAGTTGAGGAGTGATAAAGTGGAACAGCCTACAATTAAGTATGGGCAAGCTGCTTTAGCGAAAAAAGGGGAAGATTATTTCTTGATTAAGCCTGATTGTCAGAGGATTCCGGGAAATCCGTTGACTTCTTTTTCAGTTTTCGCGGTAATTTCATGACATTTGTGTTTATTGAATCTGTTAATTGCTTGTGGTGTAGGTGCATTGTTGGTTTTTTGTATGAATTTGCTGAATTTTGGTTTCTGTTGAGTAGATTTTTGATGGGCATAATGGTATATCAGCTGCTATATTCGCCAAAGAGAATTTATTGAAAAATGTTTTGAGTGCTATTCCTGAAGGAGTTAGTAGAGAAGAGTGGCTTCAAGCACTTCCTCGAGCGCTAGTTGCCGGTTTTGTGAAAACTGATATAGAGTTTCAGCAAAAAGGCACGCTCCTAGTTCTTCCGCTCTAGTATTTTTGCTTCGAGGGGTTTTGTTCCATTGCTTTAGTCATTTAGGTGTTCTCAGTACAATTTTGATATTCTTGACAGGTGAAACATCTGGGACTACTGTGACTTTTGTTGTGATTGATGGGTGGACAATCACTGTTGCATCAGTTGGAGATTCTAGGTGCATACTGGACACCCAAGGAGGTGTGGTTTCTTTGTTGACTGTTGACCATCGATTAGAAGAGAATGAGGAGGAACGGCAGCGTGTAACTGCCAGTGGTGGTGAAATAGGAAGACTCAATGTTTTTGGGGGTAATGAGGTAAAAGCATATAATAAATTTGAAATTGTGTTCTTAATTATTGCTATAAAGCTTTGGAAAAGTTATCCTGATGTTGAGATACACTTGGTTTATAGGTTGGACCTCTGCGTTGCTGGCCTGGTGGTTTGTGCCTTTCAAGGTCTATTGGTGATACAGATGTTGGGGAGTTTATCGTTCCAATACCTCATGTCAAGCAAGTTAAGGTTTGTAACCTTATCATTAAAACTTTGTCTTTTGTCGTTTAGCTAATTCCATTTATGTCTATGTTTTAGAATCTGAATTGGAAATAAATATGTTATTAGATTTCAAATGCTGGGGGGAGGCTTATAATAGCCTCGGATGGTATATGGGATGCTTTATCATCGGATTCGGCAGCACAATCTTGTAGAGGTTTACCGGCAGAACTTGCGGCAAAGCTGGTTGTGAAGGTGTGAATGATTATAAATTCTCTTTCATTCAAATATTTTTTGATCTCTGCGGTTTTCTCTAACTATGAACGGTTTTACAACTCAGGAGGCTCTAAGGTCACGAGGTCTGAAGGATGATACAACCTGCTTGGTCGTTGATATTATTCCTTATGACCATCCTATCTTGCCTCCAACACCTAGGAAGAAGCAAAATGTGCTCACTTCTTTTCTTTTTGGGAGGAGATCACAAAACGCAAGATCTAATAAGCTTTCTGCGGTTGGTGTTGTGGAAGAATTGTTTGAAGAGGGCTCTGCGATGCTTGCTGAGAGGTACTGTGTATTTCCACTATACGATATATCCTTGTTTAATTCCTGAATGTGGTTTGCATTTGGTTGGTTGGCTTGTCTATGGTTTATCCTGGAAAGGGAAAAATTATTTGTCATAGAACAATAGCTTCTTATAACTCGTACTTGCTAAACAAAATGCAAAACTTCTCCTCATACTCTGTTTTCTTCGGGGAAAGTAAAATGGGTTGCATAAAAGTGTCCTAGTTGGAGGAGACATTCTATGATGTATTAATCTTGTTGTCAGAAGCTTTTACCTCATGCTTCATCTATTGACTCTAGTCATTCTACCATATCTTACTTGTGAGCATTTGAGTTCTTCTGGATGTGGATTATTTGTTATATGACAAATAGAATTTATGCCGTGATTTTACTAATGTTTCAGATAGAAGTTTTACGTGCTTTTCCCTCTCTTAGATTTCTTTTCATATAGTTTCACTAAAGAGTAGTGATTGGATGGTTTATTTAAAGGGAATATTATATTAGTAATAGTAGCAGAAAATGTTAATAAAGTAGTAGAAAAGTTTGTTTATTGAGGTAAACCTTAAATTGTGGGAATTTAACTATTTAAGTTAATTTTAGATATTAAAACTTGTGAGGGATGATTATGTTTTTATAGATAGCACTTGTTAAAATTTTTGACATTTATATCCCTGTAGTTGTTTCTTTTCAAAATATTGGACAAATAGTAAAAGTTACTGATACTTCTGCATATTTTACTATTGTCTATTTTGCTTTACTGTTGGAAATGCTTGAGAATTTTGGGCAGCTACACATGGTTTGATCTAAACCCGGGGCATTGTTATGTGTATTTGTCTTCTATTCTCACAATCGCTCTTGATCTTGTTGACATAATTACTAGATGACTTCATCCTGGTTATCAAAACTATACTTAAAATCACAATACTTCAGAATCATAGTTGATAGCTATGCACTTCTCTCTGAGCATATACGTTAGCATTTTGATAACCGACAACTTATCTATGAGGTCCGTTACTATTCGGCTGTGCCACATAGGTTATGCTGTGATGTACAGGGAAAAGAACTTTTGTGTTGGTGCATGAGTTAACTGTAACTGTTGGACAGGGATACTTTTAGAATGTCAATGTAGGTGAGATGAAATGCAAATCTACAGTTAGATATGTCAATGGTGTTGAGAAGACTTAACGTTGAAAAAAATATTCTAGTGGTATATAATGGTAGATATTCCATTAAACCTGAACACAATGTGAGTAAATTCTGAAGAAATTATACAAACAACAGCTAAAACTTTTGAAAATAAGCATACTGCAATTTCAACTTTGTGAGGCAGGCTAGAGAAGATCATTTCATAAGTTTTTCATGAATGTTGAGCGTACCATGATGTCCTTATCAAAACACTAATTTTCTGACAAGAACCCAAAAAACGAGCAGCTACTTTTCTTTGTTAGTTCTAGATATAGATAGGAAGTTTAATCTTAAATTCTACTTGGTGATGAGGAGATGCTGCTGTTTCGTGCAGATATATCACTGGTATATTTTAGTTGGATCACATTTAAGAATAGACTCAATTCATGAAAATTTCAGTTTGTCTATCAGGCATAGATTTATGTTGACCAATTTGTTAATGTAATTTGAGAAGATGTTATTTTGCATTGTGGTTGATGTTGCTGAATAACGATTACAGAAAAATGGAAAGGGATGGCACATCAACACAAGATTCGAATGCATTTTACAGTAAACCACATGGATAGTTACAGCCATTGTATTACACCTTTGTTATTTTTCAGTGTATACCAGATCCATGCTTTTTTGACATTTTAGCTGCGGCAGTGAGGCGCCCTAACTTTTTCTTCCTTTTCTAACAGGCTTGGTAAAGATTTTCCTCTGGATCCTAACTCTGGACTCTTTAGATGTGCTGTTTGCCAAGCAGATCAACCTCCAAGTGAGGGCTTATCTGTTAACTCAGGCCCTTTCTTTTCACCTGCATCAAAGCCATGGGAAGGCCCATTCCTTTGTGCAACGTGTCGAAGGAAGAAAGATGCCATGGAAGGGAAAAGACCTAGTAGACCTACAATAACTGCTTAATCTGGTAACCTAGTATATGCTGATATATTTTTTGCCTGGCATGGGAACATGCTTGGTTCTCAATCTGCAGCGGATATCGCTGTAGAAGTGTGCAAGATGTTTGTACCGATAGTTAGTAGATGTTTTGAAAACATTAAAAGTTTGTGCTGATAATTGTTTGTCCTCAATGCTTACTGACCAAGAAAGACAGTCCTGATGCATATGCTCGTGTCTATTTTATTACTAACAGCTTGAATGTGTAAGTAAAGAAACGATGCTTGTGAAAATATTGTTAAGTAAAAGTGTCTTCATTCGTGAATTGATCAATTGCTACAGCTCCCATTCGATGCAGATTGTTTTTATGAACCTACAAAGTTAAGCTGCCGCTTGAATCTTCTGTTTCCATTGGACTAGCTAAAATGTTATGGACTTCCAATTATATAAGAGGTTAAAATTACCAACTGGTATCATTCTTCGGCTTATTATGCTAAAGACTTTTTCTGCTCCAGAAATGGGCTTAAAGGAAAAATGCTATGCATAGGATATAATTGGTGATGGTCACCCGTGGTGATTGTGCTAAAATTTTATCCACTCCAAGTGTCTACGCATTTGATATCTATTGAATTGTGAGGTTTTTTTTCTTTATGTTACCACAGGAAAGAAAAATAGAAGAGGCACTGTCTGCATCTGTATATAATAAGTGTTATATTTTGGGGTGGCGAAATCAGCCCATTTTTCCCCAACCTGCATTCGTCTCTCTGGCACACAGCCATTGCTCCTGGGAAAGAGAAAAAGACTGCAAAATGCAACTAACTATTACACTTCAACGCAACCTATTAACATGAAAAAAAAAAAAAGAATTCTGTTTCAGTCTACTCGAGTTTGTGTAGACACGAAAGTTAGGAATTTTTTTTTGGTCCTGTTGGAATCCTTAAGGAGCCAGCGCCCAGCAGTCAATATATATTGTGAGTATGAGCCAAGAAGGTACAATTGGGCTTTGATTGTAATTGGGTGTTAGCCATCCCCAAGTCGGAAGGGTATGCTGTGTGGTCCATGAAACTTTCCAACACCCAACCCAGCAAGGATTTTTGGGCTTGTGGGAAATGTTTCAATCAATAAATTATTTTTTCAAGCAAAACACAAATGCTCATCAAACACTTGTTACAGTTGCATATAGAAGCTCTTCTTTATAATAATAATAATAATAATAATATAGCAGTAAACCAGAAAGTGTGTAGCCTATTGGAAATGCTTTCTATATATGCTGATGAACAAAGACCGAAAGAAATCTGTTCCTTCTTTAAGAGTGTCTAAACTAGCTCCTACAGTGTCAATATTCTTCAGGTTAAAATTAGGCATCTCATCACTATTTATTAAGAGGAAGCAATAGCATGCATAGGTTCCTTCCCATTTTTGATATACATGCATGCATAAACCTCTGGAACTGAAAAACTCAAACAAACTCTTTAATCAACAACACGGAATGTCAAAAGTATTTAGTCGGATAATTTAAGATTTGCTTTAAATCACAGGTTTGAATTTCTTGTTATTTTTTTTAAAGGTTCCCCACTGATTGAAGGACAAAAACAGTAATTACCTCATAAGTAATTGTTTCTGTCAAAGGTAGGTTGTCCCTTCTCCCTCCCCCCCCCCCCCTAAAAAGCATTAAGGACTCATTTGATAGGATCTTTTTTTTTTTTGGTTTCCCAAGTATCCCCACAGCCAACAGCCGTGAGACTAATCCTCCGTTTCTCGGTCAGCACATTTTGAGGTAGAGAATTGGCCGCAGAATTTGCTCCATTTGCCAGAGGCGGGGATCAAACCCCCGACCTCTTACTTAAGGGACATAGCGCTAAATCACTATGCCAACTTTGGTGGTTCATTTGATAGGATCTACTAGACAAATAATATAAACTTTGGCTTTGATTATTTAATATCTTATTTGCCTTTGGTAGTGTTTTGAACAAGTGTATAACTAAAACGTGTATAGAATGTATAACTAATACATAATAATTCATGGTATTAGCAATACGGGAGTTTTTAATATCCGAACACGTATAGTTAAACTTACCTAAGTTTCAAATTTGGAACTATCCTCGAATACATCAAACCAAACAGTAAAAAAAACCAACATAACCTATGTCGCTTTTCTCAATATTACTAACACGCCATATTAACAATCTCCATACATGTTTTGACTTTTTTAATCTGTATATTTTCCAAAGCCACGCAGAGCACAACATATGAAAATAAAATAAAATATAACAGATGCAGAGCACGATTTTCCTCTTACAAACAACGTCCCTTCAAGTCTTTCTAAAAACTATCATCTGACTTGAAGATTGCAAATCTTTCTAGAAAGAATGAGTTATTTGTCTCTAACTGACAATTATAATGTTCTTAAGAAAATAATTAATCAAATTTCCTAAATAATGATCTTAATTCGCCAGCTCGTTTCATAGTTTTGCAGGATAACACTTTATCTGGCTCTATTTTTTAAATTAGTTGTTGACCACAAAATTGTTCGTGTTGAGGACCAAGTTTTAATTTATTTTACTCAAAGCAAAAGAAAGAATTGAAACTGAAAAGAGAACAAATAGGATAAGAAAAGGTGGCTAAGTTAAGATGTGAAACACAAACATATTAAAATAGAAAAGAGAACTAAAATGGAGTATTCCTAGAGGTGTCAAACGGCCGGTCCGGGCCAACCCGGAACCGGTCCTTCCATTTTAAACGGGTTGTGGGCCGGTTAAGGGGCAGGGTTTGATGTTAGCCGGGTCAGGCCGGACCGGGCCAAACAGTAAAAAAATTAAAATCCACCCTAACCCGGCCCACTTAATCCAACCCGGTCAAACCCACCAAAACCCGGTCAAACCCGGTTAAAAACCGGTCAAACCCGTTTAAAAAATAAATAAAAAATTCAATATACACTATATACACTCCAATATACAATATATATTTTAAAAAATATATATAAACAATTACACATATATATACGTAACATTCAATATATAATTATATATGACTATACGTACTACTTTAAATAAAACATATGCTATAATAGTATAATATATATATATACACAGTATAATATATATATATATATATATATATATACTAATTTATAAAACATATACACATGTATACGTTAAATATATACTACTTAAGAAGATACATACACATATATATGCACCATTCAATATATAATTATATATGACTATACGTACTACTTTAAATAAAACATATGCTATAATAGTATAATATATATATATATACACTACAATATATATATATATATATATATATATATATATATATATATATATATATATACTAATTTATAAAACATATACACATGTATACGTTAAATATATACTACTTAAGAAGATACATACACATATATATGCACCATTCAATATATATGTACTACTTTAAATAAAATATATAATACAATATACATATATATATATACAACAATATGTATATTTATATAGTTACATACTAATTTATAAAACATATAAACTTGTATACTTTAAAGATATACGTCTATAGAAGATATATACACATATATACGCACCATTCAATATATATGTACTACTTTAAAAAAAGTATATACTACAATATATACACTAATTTATAAAACATAAAGTAATGTATACGTTAAATATACACGTCTATAGAAGATCTATTCACATATATACACTCTATTCTATGTATATGTAATACTTTAAATCAAATATACTATAATATATATACATTACAATACATATTTGTATAGTTGTATACTAATTTATGAAACATATACACATTTATACGTTAAATATTCACGTCTATAGAAGATCTATTCACATATATGCACTCTATTCTATGTATACACACCATTCAATGTATATATACTACTACTTATAAAATATACTACATTATATATACATTACAATATATATAGATATACTTATATACTAATTTATAAAACATATACACATGTATACATTAAATATACACTTCTATAGAAGATATATACACGTGTATACGCACCATTCAATGTATATATACTACTACTTATAAAATATACTACATTATATATACATTACAATATATATAGATATACTTATATACTAATTTATAAAACATATACACATGTATACGTTAAATATACACTTCTATAGAAGATATATGCACAAATATACAAAACATATGCTACTTAATATAATAAATTAATAATATTTGGTAGTAAATTAATAATATATTAGAAGTAAGTTTTTAATTTAAAGTAGAAAACTAGAAATTCAATTTAAAATTTTAAATCGTTAAATAAAAATAAATAAAAAACAAGGACTAAGGAGTGAATGAATTTGGGAAATTTTATTGATTGCAAAATGATACAAAATTTATAATTTACATGAATGAAAAATCTATAAATTATGCATCATTTTTTTCAACTCATTCATGTTAATATTAATGGGAACTTGCATAGGATAGTCGAAGTCAACGGGGGCAAAACCATGCATTGGACTTGATTCGGCTGAGTTCTCCAGTGAAGTCATAGTTTCTTCAAGTTTCAGCTCGTCGCTCGGCTCCGGTTCCATTCCTTGGTTTCTTCTTTCCGCTCTAATTCAATCTCTGAGACAAACTAGAACATTCATTGCATTGCTTCCCAATGAGTGTCGGTTGTCTCCAAGCTGCTGTCGTCCCTGACTAAAGGCGCTCTCTGATGCAACGGTTGACATTGGAACATTCAAGATATCTCTAGCTAATCTTGAAAGCACAGGATATTGTGTTTCATTACTCCTCCACCAATCCAACGTGTTGATCCGTCGTCTGCGATCTTCTGGTGCCGTCCGAAGATAATATTTCAGCTCTTCCCGATAAGTTGATGTGTAAGTTCTCTCATCAACACTGTTCCAACAATTTAAATCATAAAACGAATCAGAAAAACCACTATGTGCCGGCCTTTTAGAAGATGATGACTCCTCGGGAGGATGAGGAGCGACAGTTGGAGTGATATTTGTAGGTACGACTAAATCAAATAAATCAGCATAATGATTATATAATTTTTCTATGTAATCCTTTGCATCAGCCGTAGCCGTCCACAAATCAGGCTGTACTTGTTTAGAATCATGGTTAGTATTTATTTCAAAGTTAGTATAAATAAGAGTACTAAAGTGACACATATGATTATATTTCATGCACGGATTTAGCATAGCACCAACCAAGTAAATAGGGAGAATCGGAAAAAAATATTTTTTAAATTTCGTAAACATGGCGCCAACAGCTTCTTTATAACCTTCTTTATTTTTATATTTTTTGAGCAAATCAGAAATATCGGCTATATATGCCAAAATATTACAAACAGTAGGATAATAAGCACCGAAAAATTCAACCGTAGCTACATAAAATTTTTCTAAAAACTTAACAAGATCATTAATTACAACCCAATCAGAATTATGTAGCATGCAATCAGCAGAATCAGCAAATGAACCGCAATGTTGGTTAAAAACAAGTGTAATAGGAATTCTATATTTATAACAAGTTTTTAAAAATTCATACGTAGAATTCCATCTAGTATCAATTTCCTCAGACATCAAAATCGGTGTAAGTCCATTTTCTTGACATTTAACTTTAAATTCTCTAATTCTCGATCTATGATTATTTACTTGAACAAACCCAACGGCAAGACGAATTTTTTCAATATAAAGCTCAAAAAACTCAAGACCATTTTTTACAATTAAATTATATATATGACATGCACACTTAATATGAAAAATTTCAGGCAAAGGTGGAGATAGTGTAGATTTTATTTTTGTTATAGCAGTCTTGTTGTTAGAAGCATTATCAAAAGCAATACATAAAATTTTATTTTCGATACTATAATATCCGGCAATTTTAACAATAGAATCAACAATAAATTGTCCAGTATGTTTACGATCTTCATCATATAAAAAAGCAAGAATACGTTTTTGCATCACGAAATTACTATCCATCCAATGACAAGTAACGGTTAAATAATCATTTTTATTTACAGCACGACCAAGATCAGAAGTTAGGGACAATCTACATTGAATATTTTTTAACAATGTTGATAAATAAAAATAATATTGTGAATGGAGTCTAAAAATATCAAACCGACAAGTAGTTCTAGGAATACCATTAAACATAGGATTATAAATTGCTTGTATATAACGAATAAAGGCATCAGAAGAAGGAAAACTAAAAGGCAAACAACCCCCAACTACCATTTTAGCTATTTCTTCCCTGTCCCTCAATTTATTATACTTCTTCGCTACGTGACCAATTGCTGGGTCCATTCTAGTTTGCGTTGACCCACCAACATCCCCACCACCTTTTGCAATATTTAACTCTCTTTTGTGATCTTCAGCTATATGTCTCATTAACGTACCCATACCCCCTTGCTTGCCTCCACTTCTATGCTTATATATTTGTTGACAAATATTGCATTGCACCTCAATATCTGATATACGTTCAAAAAATTGTCATGCAATACTAGTTCTTTTACGAGGTTTTGGGGCACTGGGAGGACAGGAAGGGAGATTAACTGATTCAGATCTAACGTTAGCATCTCTTACTGCGGGTGTCTCAGCGATATTTTCATTATCTTCGTCTAAATTAACCGCATCTACTTCATTTTCTTCTTCTATACCGTAATTTTCCTGAGATTCTACATAATCCATATTGTGAGCACCTACACCTATTTCTTCCTCAAAAGGTGTATCAAGCGGTACCGGAGGCGAAGACACACGAGTATATCTACTACTTGAACTACCTCTACCGCTAATAATTCGCTTTTTACTACCACTACCGCTTCCGGGATAAAAAATTTTAACACCTTTAGTAGCGAAGTTTCTTAATTTATCCATAATATAAATTAAATTAAACTAAAAATATTCAAAATACACAAATATAATAAAATTAAATATTAAATAATTAATACAATAAATAAAAATTAAACGTAAGAGATGGAACGACAATACCAAATTTTGAAAGTATCCGAAGATTGCGACTTTAGAAACTTCCGCTCATACTTTGTAAACGAAAAATTAAAAAATTAAAGTGAACACTTTAAGAAATTAAATATATTGAATATTTGAGAATTGATAATTGAGATTTGAGAGAGAATGAGATTTGAGAGAGTGAAAAATTGTGTGAAAAATGATTTGAAGTTATAGGGTATTTATAGATTTTTTTTTGAGATTAAAAAATATTTTTTAAAGTTTTTTTTTTTTTTTAATAAATGGGCCTAAACTAGATGTTTGGACCCAAAAACGGCTATATAGCCGTTGGGCCAATGGCTAGTTTGACCTAAAATCCAAAAAATATTTTTTTTTTTAATTTTTTCGGGCCGGTTTAGCCAGCGGGCCTGGACCGAGCTTGGTCTGGGCCGGATTAACCGGGTCCATTTTAACAAAATAACCGACCCGAGACCCGGAACCCTAAAGCCCTAGGGCTTATCGGGCCAAATCAAACCGAGCCGAATTACGTAGTCGGGCCGGGTCGGGCCGGCCCAGTTGACACCCCTACGTATTCCTTTTCCTTCTTGTTTCTACTTTCTTTTTTTTTGTACCCCTTGGCTTTTTCTCTTTCTTTTATGACGAATTCAGAAATTATTATGAAATTGACGAATTCAGAAATTATTATGAAATTTTTACCTAGTTAAACTATGTTATATAAATTAAAATAGAGAAAGTAATTCAGACTATTGATAATAATTTAGGAGTTGTTAGTAATTTCATATCGAGGGGGTGAAATGACAATTTATCTCTTTATATGATTTTGAATAATTCTTACATATTGAATTAACTTTTATTGTAGAATTTGTTGGGTTCAAAATCTAGAAGGGCGTAATACGGAAGCTTATAGTTTTTAAATCATGGAGATGATAATTCACAAAACTAAACCAAAAATCATAATAGTATTTATGATTTGAGCAATTGGTGTAAGAAAATATTTCTGAATTAAAACACAAAAGAATTCAAATAAAATAAGAAATTAAGGACAAATCCTAACAGAATTAGATCCAATGCCCATTTCATTTGAGTATATCGCAAGAACAACCATTAGAATTTGTTATTAGTATATAATAATCATAGAGTTCTCCATAAATAAATAAATAATTGATTCCAGTCTAGCAAAGATATTTGTCCATTCATTTTTTTTTTCCTTCTGTTTCTCAATAGAACTCTGAGTTTTGACTTTGATAAAATTTTCAAAGCCATGAAGCGCACGACCTTTTCCCCTGAAAAATTAAAACAAATAACCCTCTACTTCTCCAAAGGTCCTTTTTTTTGTTAATCTTTAAATTTGTCAGCCATGCTCCTTCGTTTTATTTTATTTATTATTGAAGAGAAATAGAAAGTCCAATACACCAGAAGTCAAATTATCAATATTAAGAATGTAAAAATATGAGTTGACTCGAACGAGCAAATCTTTCAAAGATTTTCTGTGCACTCAGATGAATTAGGTGCTGAATATATAACACTATAACAGTTAATCGAAGTGCCCAACAACCCGGCTGACGTTTCAGTAACAATCCAAATGGAGCTCCCCTAGTTGTTAACCTTAATTTCATATGTAATTTCGTAGGAATATATATATATATATATATATATATATATATAGCCTCAGTCTTATCTTTTCCTTTGTCTGATACGTACTGAAACAAAAATCATTATATATAGCCTAAGCCTTACCTTTTTCTTTGCTTGATACATACTGAAACAAAAATCGTTATATATAGCCTCAGCCTTACCTTTTCCTTTGCCTGATACATACTGAAACAAAAATCGTTAGTTGTGCTTGGAGCTAGCATCATCTTATTTGGATGGTTGGTACTATCGACAATCGTTTCATAATGTGTATGTTGTGTTATATTGTACCGTGTTATTAATATTGCTGAATATAACATTTGAATATATTATACTCCACTTTCACTATTAAGTGAACTTTAAAATTTTGGTAAAATAGTTTGATGGATCCTTGTATTATATCCGTTTTGTAATGACGATACTTTTACTTATATGGTTGTCATCTGCACCATTGAACCCACTAAAAAGCAACATTTTAAACACTTTTTTTATGAGTGTAACATACTCTCTCCACGTCAATCGCCATGTCTGCTGCCACGTCAGTTTCCATATCATTTTCAGATATTACATTAAATTTTATGTCATTTTTAAAATGCTACATAAGAAATTAAATATTAAAAATAAATTTAATTAAATAATTTTTTTTATAAATTGTAGAAAAATCTAATTAATCATATTTTTATTTTTGCTCACAAATTAAATATCAAATTCATTCCAAATAATTAAAATTTTTCTCCAACTAATTTAAATTTTTAACGATAAATTCATATATAAAAACATAATGAATTTTTAGATTTGAATATCTTTAACAAATTCACAAAAACTTTAAGTTTTTCAAATTTATTCATGAAATTCACTAATTTTTCAATATCTACTATCACTCACTTTCAATTCAAATTTAAATTTTAATCTCAAAAAATATGAAAAAATATCAATTTTAAATTTTAATCCCAAAAAAAAAAAATGAAAAAATTTGAATTGAGAGGCAAAATTAAAAAAATAAAATATGAAAAGATTTGAATTGAGAGAAAAATTAAAAAATGAATTTTCAGTTTTGATATTTCTTTTTATCACATTTACATTAAAATAATTAAAAAATACTTTTTTTAAAATAAATAAAAGCCACCTGCCCCCTCACCCCTCCACCAGCACCATTACAAACCCCATTTCCGCTCACCAGATGGTACCTTTCCTTTTTCCATCACCATTGGCAACCTTTTCAATATTCACCCATCATAATCACCACCACTTTAAAATTCAATTTTTGAATTTGTATCTCAAAGATTCATACAGTATGAAATTGATTTTTCAAATTTGAATAAAAAATCGGTGCTCTTTTCCAAACCAAACCCACAACTTAGACTATATGTACTCACAAATTTCAGTTCTCATTGCTTGCCCATTTTTATCATAATCTTTAATTTTCAATTTTCATCTTAATGATTTCATCATTTTACTTTAAAAAAAAAAAAATTGTTGATGGCTGCCATGGCTGCTGGAGGTGGCTGCTGTGAAGGAGGGGGGTTAGGGAGGCTTGTACGTGGGGTGAGGGTGGTTGGACGGGGTGAGGGGTGAGGTGGGAGTGGTTGGACGGGGTGAGGGATGGGGTGGGGCGGGGTGGCTGGACGGGGTGTGGGTGGCTGGACGGGGTGTGGGGGTTGGGGAAGGGTTGATTTTTTTAATTGTTTTTAAATTTGTTAATTTTTAAAAATATTTTTTAATTCAAAAAGATAGAGGGAAAAACAAGGATTTTTCTATTTTATTTTTTTAATTTTAAGATTATTTTAATATAGCCATATCCTACTCAGTAATTTTAGTGTCACATAGATTAGATCAACGGTCAAAGGACTTAAAATATTGAGTTTTATTGAGTTTAAGGATTTAGATGACAAATATGTAAGTAGAAGTATCCACGTTATAAAATGAATATAGTAGAAGAGCATCAAACTATTTTGCCTTACATTTTTAAGCTGTAAAGAAAATATTGTTACCTATTAAATGTGGAAAAATTAGTAAAATGTCTTTCCTCCCTACCCAACACACCCAAAGAGTTTTAATTTAATGAAATTTCCTCAAATGACATAGTATTCTCTCATCTAATTTTCTCTAAAAAAAAAAATATCATAAATATATGAGTCTCGCAAAATATCTGTTAAAATATGAGATAAATAATAATTAAATATATAATTTTTGATCGAACATCAACCGACTTAAAATTGATTGGCTATAAAAGTAATGCTCCTATAATGTTTAACTCAAACAATACGATGATTCTTTAATTTTTGATATTTCAAATATTAGAGATTACTCTAATTATCGTATTTTATTTGTTTAATATTATTAAAGGCACCAATTACATAGTCAATCCATTTTAAGTAGGTCGGGGTTAGGATGAGTTGGATTTTAACTAAATCTAAATATTATTTTTAATTTTTAAATATTTTTCTTTTACCAATTTAGAGCTCCCAAGTCATCAAATGAGTATCGAAAATGACCATGACGTTGAAATGCAAAACGAAATCAAATAACTTTGGTGGTAGTTAATTGGTAGCGTGACCATTTCAAAGATTTATACAAGTCGATGATTACACATCGTGTCGTCATTACGTGAACCTCCTAGTTTGTCTAAATTAAGCAACTAACTTTAAAAATTTTCTCATTATTTATAGTTTCTTAAGAAAAATAAATACTCTCTTCGTCTCAATTAACGTGACATACTTTTTTTTTTTAGTTTATTTTCAAAAAAATATCAACTCAACACAATTTTTATTTTTTTATCATTGAATCCCATTTAACAAGAAAAATCAACCAAAAATAACACAAAAGTAGCAACTAATTGTATGTTATGTAGGCGTTATGGCATAAACTTCGCCAAATATAGTGAGTAGCACTCCACAGTTCAAATTTTTTTTTATCTTTATAGACAGCTAATTATAGGACATCAAGTTGTGTAGCGTGACAATCAGATTTTCTCTGACATTTACAAATATATTACAAACATTGGTGTACGTGTAGGGTCGGCGCCGGCCTTGCTACTTTTCATATATACTAAACCCAATTATATTATACTAATCATAGTACCTTAAAAATAATATTTGACAAAATCCTATGTAAACTTTAGACAAATTAAATTCTTAATTAACTTGTTTTTTGTTCCCTCCACTTCCTAAAAGTCAATGTCAGCCCTTATTTACATAACTGAAATGCCAAGTTATGGTAGTTGACCTTGCAATCCATTTGTCTATATAAATAGATCTAAGATCTCTCCTCCTTTCATCATCTCACATTCAAGAGAGAAATTAAATTAAAAGACCAAGAAAAAAAAAAAAATGATAAGCTCAGTAGTAACAGCACAATCTCACATTTCCTTTATTACAATCCTATTCTACACTTTCTTGTATACTCCTTTTTGTCATATACATCAGTTCATTCACAATATGTTAGAAATTTTTTATCCTTATCCACCCCCTGTCAGTGGAGTCCCCCCTGTGACTGTCCCAACCTGCTGTGAGGTGCCACTTCCGGCAACTACGTTTGCCGACGTTTGCATTGAGGAAGGTGAGGAGGCGAGTTGTTCGATTTGTTTGATGGAGTATGAGAAAGACAATGTGGTTTGTGAATTGCCTAGATGCAAGCATGTTTTCCACATGGAGTGTATTGAAGGGTGGGTTGAACGGAGCCAATTCACTTGCCCGCTGTGTAGATCTTTGCTCTTGCACCAGCAGGCGGACTGCTAATTCGATTTACAAATGATGTTTGTTTAGAGCAGAGAGGCCGAGTCAGAATTTGAACCTTATGAGTTCTGAATTCTAGTACTGTATTTAGCGTCGATGAGTAGCTAGCTAGTTGAATTATATATGTACATTTTGAAGATTCAAGATATAGTTTTTTTTTTTTTTAACGAGAATGAGATCTGGTTTTTTGTTCCAAGTCATGAGGTACAGATCTAACTTTTTTCTAATCAGCAAAGTAAAGCGTCATGTGTTTTACACAGTATAGCGATTAGCGACCACATAATTTCATTTTGAAGATATATCGTTGGGTAGTTTATGATCACATAATTATATGAAAATATGGACTAATTCGTTGGTCCAATTGAGTGGCTGAATGCACTATGTGCACTTAGATGCAAGGTCCTTATTATCTCATCAAATTGTATATATTTTCAATATCAGAACCTCTCAATGATTTCAGCTCATGAACTCGGCAATCCCCTGTTTAATTTCTTGAATTAGGGACTCAGGAAAAACAGTGTATGCGTAATTAGATTTTATGTTAACACAGTTTACTGTTGAGTTAATTTCCCACCGTTACATTATTTGAAAATACAAAAATACAAAACACATGAAGAAGACGAGAGCTAGCTAGGTTCGAATGAACCCTCACCAATCATCTGTCCCTCCTCTCTCTCTCTCTCTCAAATTGCTAGTGTTATTTGTCGTATCCAGTCCTAAATGGAGATTTAACTTCTCTAAAGTTTTAACGCAATTTTTTATGCTACCGTTTTATCTAACAGACAATTATATATAACTGCCTATATATAGAGAGAAAAATTACACTTATATCTGAAAAATAAGTCTCATAACTTTTAACATGTTAAACTAAATTAGAATCATTTCATGTTTTGTGATGTCCACAGCAAAACGTGGAATTAAGATTTATTGACCACTTACAAAATGAATAGCAAAAAAGTGGTCTTTTCAGATTTCTTCATTGTGTAGAAATAAAGATCTCTTATAAAAAAACATAAAATTAAGAAAAAGTTGCAAGTGACCTAAAAAACCAATTCTCCCCCAGCAAACTCCGTTGTATTAATTGGTGATAAGATTTGGCTGGATTGGTGATATCCTCATCTACCGGATAAGGAAGGATAAACAGAGAGAGAATATAATTAAGCATTGGTTTTGGCATATTTAAGTGAAAGAAGCCAAAATGATACTAAATCACAAGGTAGCCAATCTGTTTACTCTTGTTTTTAAAACTAATGATGATTTTGATACTAAGGTTGATCTGCTCTAGGCTTTTGGATGGACATTACATGTTAGGTGCTAATCAAAGAAAGTGACTTCTTAAAGATCATGATCATGAGTTTGTTTTTTCCTCTTTAATTTGTTGGAGTGGCCCCTCCAATATTATGTAGGCCAAATGGCTATACACAAGAAACAATTTTTAAGGCAAAGACTGCCCATTAAGCAATAATAATGCAGAACATAACATGAGGACCAGATCTGTTGATTTAATTGGTGACATTATATACATATATTGAGACTACACAGTTATGAAAATAAAATTGTCAAAATAAAAGCTCAACCACGAGTTCAACTTCAACATGTCATAATAATGAAAGACAGAAAACTAGAGCACTCAGAATGATTGTGTCGAACTGTATACTGAAACGAAAAACATCAGAATAATATTCTCAAAATCCTATACACCAAGAGTTCAATTATGATTTGATTGAACAACAAACTTCAAGATTTGGCTAACACATTTAGTGTGTCTATGCATATTGTTAATCTTTTAAGTGTTATATAACGTAATAGAGCTAGCCATCTAAGATTTTAAAATCGCATTTTGTCTATATTATCAAAAGCAATTTCGTCATTAGCTCGAATCAATGGAGATTATGACATGACGGTCCCATGCTTCTCAATTTGTCTGCCGTACTGTTTATACAATTAGTCCATAAATGATAATAATTTTCGCACCAGTCAAAATCTACTCTCTCTAATTTATTAAGTTTGATGACGTGCGACATAATATCAATCTTGAATTTGATTTAATATGAAATAGACAATTTTTTTTTTTTTTTTTTGAGTTTAATTTAGACTAAAACAGTGAATTTTGCAATCTCTCTGATGACAGGAAAGGCAACAATAGGTAGCACCCATAAAAGTAGGATTAGTAATGTGAAAATAAGAAAGAGATTAGCTGCTATAACAGGTGAGCATACTACTCCCTTTGTTCATATTATTTCCACCCCATATTCCATATTATTTCCGCCCCATACTAAAAATAATTGATCCAATTTACTTTTTCAATTTAATAAATTAAGAAATTTTAATATATATTTTTTCTCTATCTACCTTTAGTGTTAAATAACTACT
This sequence comes from Capsicum baccatum var. pendulum, assembly GCA_030864225.1. Taxonomy (NCBI): domain Eukaryota; kingdom Viridiplantae; phylum Streptophyta; class Magnoliopsida; order Solanales; family Solanaceae; genus Capsicum; species Capsicum baccatum. The sequence continues at coordinate 268,790,750 of CM061557.1, forward strand.
AAAATAGCAGGAGTAATTAAAAAGAGCGTTATTAATAACATTAGTTTAGTAAAGTACAACTTTTATTAAAATTTGTGTAAGCCATCAGAGATCAAATAATATAAAACGAAGGAAGTGTATAAATACTGAGTAAAATATATATATTTATAAAATTAGGTAACTTATAAGAAAGATTCTCGTGCACTGGCCCAAAGACTACGTTGAACTCTGAATCCAAATTCCAATTCAATGCTTAATAATATTACCAAATGTTAAATTTAGGCGGACTTGGACAGCTTAGCATTTTCAAAAAAAGCTCACGGTTAGAAGTCAATCGTCAAAATGTCACCAAACCTATGGAGGACAAAATTTGGTTAATGGGGATTATATATAATGACCAAATTTATGTGCAGTAATGTCAAAAAGCAACAGCTTTAATTTAATTTATGTTAAGGGGTCATGTTTATCCTATAACAAATTGTTGGACGATCAAGTTCAATAGCCATTATTTTCCTTCAACGACTTTCGAGCTAAGCCTTTTGTGGCATTTTCTTAGGAATTTTCAAGATTGTCTTTCTGAGAACATTTGATTGAGGTGCTTCACTTATCTAAAAATAAATTGATAGAAAAAAACAATCTTTAACCTCCCTTATAAAATATCAGAAAGCATGGTACGGTGCCCCGTAGAGGGAAAAGTCGGCCACCCAAGCAGGCAGCAACAGTAAAATCCCGTGGCAGTCACATGGATTATTTCTTGAATCTTAATTAACCCACAATATTATATATTATGTGATAAACAAAAACAGATTCGTCGGCATTTACACAATAAAACAAAATGGATCAGGTGGTCAGATACATAAACTTAGCCTATAAACCACTGCACCTTTTCCCTCCCTTAATTAATTGTTGACATTCTAATCAGAAGGTGAAGAGTTTAAATTTTAAAAATAGAATTTAAATCTTGAAAATAGCTTTTATAAAAAATACAAGGTAAAATTACCTATAATTATTCATAGAGCTGAATCTTTCTTCAAAACTTGTATATAGCAAAAATTTTAGTGCACCAACTGAACTGTGATTAAAGAAAAGAACATTTCACTAAGACTAGCTACATTGTCATGTGTGGGGTCGGCGCCGGCCTTAGACAACCCCATTAGATTGTTGTATATCAAAGTCCTTATTTTGACTATATTTTAACAAATATACAATACATGATTAAAATTTCCAAGCACGATTCATGTTTCTACTCCTTTCATATAAAATTCATTTTCCATGTTCACTTATTCTATCTCTATGTCTAATAATTATCTGATTAAGTCACTTTCTTTCCTAAAGTCAAATGTCAGATGAATGTTTTTAAAACACTAAGATAAATTCAATGCCACGGCACAATATAGTTGACTTCACAATGCAGCCCTTTATATAAATAGAGGTCTCCCTTTCACTTCTGCTCACATCAATTCCTTAACTTCTCCTTGCTCTTAATCAAATTTCTGTATCTATTACCAGTCAAAACCTGAAGAAAAGATCTAGCAAAAAAAAAAATGATCGGTTTAATGCACGGTTCATCCCATATTTCCACCATAACCATAATCTTTTATACTTGTATATGGATTCCGTTCCTTCAATTAAAGCACACAATTTGCGAAATCGTGAAATTTATTAGAGTATATTTGTATTTGCAGCCGTGTAAAGACGATCTTCTCGAGGATTCGGACTGCAGGGTACTTCTTCCAGCAAGTAGGTTTGTTGATTTAGACATGTCATCAAGTTGTAGTGGCCATGTTGATGAAACATGTTCGATTTGTTTGGTTGAGTTCGAGAAGGAACATGTTGTGTGTCAATTACCAAGATGCAACCACGTGTTTCACATGGATTGTATAGAGAAATGGTTAGACAAGTGCCAATTCACTTGCCCTTTATGTCGTTCTTTGCTCATCCATCGTACTGCACCATCTCCATGCAAATGGTAGCTCTAATTAATTAATCAACTCTCTTCCTATAAGAGTTTAATTAGTATGGAGTACTTAGTAATTGATTATCCCTTTTATGATTTCTTCCTCTCTTTTTTTGTTTTGGATTTTAGCTATTTGGCTAAAAGAAAGTAGAGAAGGCGTGCACATATATATGGTGAACACCTATAAACAGTCATTGAACTATACTGGTGTACCATTTTTTTGGCACGTAGGTTAAATACCTTTCATCTTTTTATACTGCTGGTGTACTTTTTCTTATGTAAATACAAATATAGAGTTTGCATCTTTTTTGGACATCTCCTCCCTATGTATTTTTATTTGTCAAATGTCTTATATCCACTAGCAAATTGAGAAAGTACTGATAGTTGAACTAAAATTTTCAAAGTAACATCAATAAAGATAATTTACTAAAATAAATACTCAATTAATTCTTTTTAGGAGTGTTGTGAAATGCAAACTGAATAAGTAAAAAGGGAAGGGCATAGTATTAATTAGCTTACTAGCTAGTGTTCTTGTTCGAGCGAATGGATTCAAAGAGAGGGAAAATATTAGTATACTTAGTAAAAGAGGACTTTCATCAGTAGCTAATAACTTAACCCCACTTTCAACACTACACCAAGCAAGTATTTAGCGACAATTACTTAACGGTAATTATTTAATCACACTAAATTATATTTTTAGAGACAAAAGATTTTTAGTATTTTTATTAAGGTGCATATTTATCCCTAAAAGCAGTATGTAGAAAATTAATGATGTTCATTCCGATTTTATAAAATACTTCTAATGAAGAGGTGATACAAGAGAAGGGTGAAGACCTAACAATGAAAAAAACAGACGGAATAATTCAATATTTTGCTGGATAATTTATTAATTTGTATATTGGTTATTTAATCTTTGAAAATTTAATTAATAATATGTAAATTACAAATAATATCGACATGGTAGGAGAGCTGTCCAACGTTGTATTCTAGTAGCAGAATGAAAGGCCAAATGGGTTCAAAAAATTTAATGGTCAGTTCAATAATAATGTAATACTGATCATAAAAGTCAATTTAGGGACAAGGAATTAATATACAAGTTGAAATGGTCAATTAGCTAAAGACACATTTTTTAACAATAAAATTGATGTAATGATAAGAACTTCACACTTGCAGCTGCTTAAATTAAAGTTCTTTTTAAGTTGATCCTCGTTTATAATTAAACAGAGAATTAAGAAAACAACATAATTCTATAAAGTTGTTCGCAAGAGTTGATGAGAGAAAATGTGGTTAGAATAATTTAATAAAGAAAAAAAGAAAAGGGAGATGCCTCAACGAAGAACAAGTTGCATTCTCCCTAGTTTTCGCTAGTCTTACCTTGATATGGAAATGGAGCTGATATAATCCTGGGTAGAAAGGTGTAAAGGCCTCATATTAGAATAGAGAAGAGTGTTTTATTTGTATTTATGTCTGGAGTTTCTTGTTTAATATGATGTTTTGGTGATGTTTATAATTTTGTACAGATAGTTTATATTAGTACCTTGTGGATGTCTTATTTCCTTTATTATATAATAGTGTATTGTTCCATCTTGTTGTGTGCTTTTGTGTTTTTATTTGTTATTCTATTTTTTGTTTGTTATACTATTGTATGTCCTGAGCCGAGGGTTTATCACAAACAGTAGTGGTATGGATTGCATACACTTTACCCTCTTCAAACTCCACTTTGTGAAAATACACTGAGTATATATTGTTGTTGTTACTAAAATGAACAAGTCAAAAAGTTATTTTTAAAGTAAACGTAAAGTCAAAAGAAATATATAACATTTATTTACTTGCAATATTTAAAGGAGATCTTTCAAAAATAGCAGTATTTTGTTATAAAATTCACCTTCCATAGCCACATTTTATATAATTACTATCATTTATAGCTGTTGTATTCGATTTACCTCCGCTGTATTTGATTTTACAGATAGTATGTATTCGTATAAAATATAAATACAGTATCTATTTAGTCGCGCCAAAAATAAAATTCAATAATTTTAAAAAGAGAAAAATCTCAATCACGTTTATCTCATTAAACTGAATATTTTTTTACCTAACACTACCATTATTTTTTTAAAAGAAAATTTATATTTTTTTTCTTTTTCGTGTTTTTCCCATTTGTCTTCTTCCTTTTTCTATTTTTTTGTATTTTTATTTTTTTCGTTTCTTTTTTTTTTTCTCTCTTTAATCTCTAACTTCTATTTCTCTTTCTTCTTTAATTTTTTTATATTTTATTTTTTGTACTTATTTTCTTTATCATTTTTCTTGTTCTATTTTATATTTTTTGTATTTTCGAAAAATATGACTAGTCGAGCACAAGTCATGGATAATAACGTAAATACCACAATTATTTATCGTATTTATAGTCACACAGTCATTTATATTTTTGTATTCATTGATATAACTGTATTTGTATTTTAAAGTTCGCATTTGTAATTATATTTTATAGTTTGCATTTGAATTTGTATTTAATAGTTCGCACTTGTATTTGTATTTGTTAGTTTGCGCCAACATTTATATTTTATATATTTTGCACTTGTATTTTAAAGAACTATTTTGGATTTGTATTTTATAATTGGCTATACATTATAATATATTATAATTTTATTGTGTTTGTTTATTTAGATTTTTTTTGGATTATACTTGTATTCTATTTTTGTTGATACCTTTTTATTTTTAAAGAATTATTTTGTATTTGTATTTGTAAGTTGGTATTGTATTTAACCGTGACTATGTACAATTTATCATTTGTATTTGTATACAAATAAGTAAATGCATTAACTGTATTTTCTTGATTCTAAAATATATAAATATGTAATGTAGCGTTTGATACAAATGCACCATTTTGTATTTGTATATCAAAATTATCATTCATCTTTGTAAATAAATAAATATCAATTGATACAAATTGTATTTGTATATATTGTATTTGTATAAAAATTTCAGTTGTATTTATTTGTATCAATAAATACAAATCGTATCAATAAATACAAACAAGTATTAGTAGAAAGAAAATCAATCATTCCTTTTCAATAATTAAAAAATACAAATGATAGTTCACACTTGTATTTATATCATATGTTATAGTTCGCATTTTTATTTGTATTTTATAGTTTACACTTGTATTTATATGTTATAGTTTGCATTTTTATTTGTATTTTATAGTTTACATTTGTATTTATATGTTACAGTTCGCATTTGTATTTGTATTTTATAGTTCGCACTTGTATTTGTATGTTATAGTTTGTATTTGTATTTTATGGTTCGCATTTGTATTTGTATTTGATAGTTCGCACAAATGAAAAACAGAAAAATTGAAAAGAAAATAAAGGAGAAAAAATGAGAGAAAATACATAAAAAAGAAGAAGAGTAATAGAAAATAGAGAAAAAATACAAAAAAAAAAAAAAAAAAGAGGTGAAAAAATGAAAGGAAAACAAGAAAAAGAAAAAAATGAATAAAAAATAAAAAAGTGAAAAGGGGAAAAAGAAAGAGAAAACAACAAAAAAATGGAAAAGAAAAATCGATGGAAAAAAAAAACTGAAAAAAGATAAAAAGAAGAAGAGAATAATAGAAAATAGAAAAAGAGAGAAAATATATGAGAGAAATTATGAATTATAATTAGGAGTAGTTAATAGGTAAGAGGGGGTTATGAATTGTAATTAATTGAAAGTTAGGCTAAATAGGATAATTAAGAGTTTATGTTGGCTAAAATATGTAGTTATTTCATATTTAAATCTAATTGATTAATATGAATTATTATTTTATTAAAATCATTTAATTATATTAAATTTAAATAGATATGACTTTTGTTTCCTAGTTCAAGTGACTTCCTTTCCATTTCATTGAATTCTAAATAGAATATTACCGTACTATAATTAATAACAATTTAATTTTAAATTTTTTTTACTCTTAACGAAATGATTTATAATTATAAGAATACATAAAGATTATTTTAGAAGTCAAATTTCAAAAGTCTTTATTTTCTTTTTAAATATTTTACCAAAGCAAATACTGACATAAAAATAAATATTTACATTCCTAATAGAAATATAAAAGAAAACTGTTTAGCCTTCACCATAATCTTAGTGGGAACTGTATGAACGAAATTAGACTATCAAATCCTCACAAGTAGTAGTAGATTAGTGGCCTTGTGCAAAGATGTACGCGTCAAATTAGATGTTTAATAACCCCACATATTCAGTGACACTTCTAGGTTAGTACTTTTCTTGAATTAATTGGTAAAATATCTGTCCTTAATTTCAATTAGATTGACTTTGAAGTATAATGTTGAAAGTGATTTTTTTACTATATACTAGAGAAAATGATCGTGTCAGCATCGACTTAATATTATGCAAATTAAAATTATTTATATATCTTTATCAAAATAAAAATTAAAATAAATAAAGAAAAAATACACATCGCCTATTTTTTCTACAAATATATACACCTTTTATTAATGTTTTAAATGAATTTTTAACTTTTTGTTATCTAAGAATATACTAATAAGTATTTTAAAAAGTCATTTTGCAATCTTAGAACATTCGAGGAATGATGGTGAATTTTTAGAAGTTAAATGAACACCAATTATTATTATTTTTAATTAAAATTATAAATATAATAGTTTTTTATATAAATCTAGAAAAAATTGAACCAACCAAATAAATTATAAGTAAAAATACATTTTATATAGTTTTAAAAGATAAACATTAAAGTTTTTTTTTTTTTTTTTTTTTTTTTTTTGGAGTTTGAGGTGATTAAAATACCCACAAAACAACAAGTATCTAACACTCAAAAGTTTAATTACAAAATCTATTCATTCATAGGAGTAGTATGCTCAATCTAATATTGATAATATGATTTTTATATACAAAAATAATTACTTATTATGCATTATTTAATAATGAATTGTATCTATCCTCGCATAGGTAAGAATTTGTTAGGTAGTTCTCTTTAGATTTTTTTATTGCAATTGATATATATTAATTTAACACAAATCTTAAAAAATATTTATTAAAAAATTATTTTACTAAATTAAATTTATAAATTATACATTAAAAATTTAAATTAGAAAAAATAGTATTTCCTATAACGAATAAGGAAAAAAGTAAATTATATTTTAGCTGTGAAATGTAAATAAAGAATAAAATTTATTTAATTATATTAAATATAATTAAGTATTACAATAAGTTATGATCTTATTAATTAATTTACTTAAATATAATAAATTCAAAACAACTTTATACAAATCTAAAGAGTGAAAGTCGAAAGTACTCACCTGTCTTTTTATGGCAGATCAGTAATTAAATAGAAAAGAATGAGTTTTTTTATTATTTGTTTTTACAAATTTTTATATAGACCAAATAACAAAGCACAAAAGATAATTACGTTGATGTTATAATTTTTTTTAAAGACATTAATACCTTCAAATTTAAATTTAATATGAATAAACAATCATGTTGAAAGTGATTATTTTATATAACTATATAAATATAATAATATAAGAAAAATATATATGTAACAGATATATTTCTATTATATAGAAGAGGTGGTTTCGAGCACCTCTCATGCAATTAACAAAAAATTCTCCCATTCCCACTTAATTATATACTATGTCCCAATATATAATAATTCCATCGTTTCATCATAATGGTTTAAATATTTAATTTACTATATTAATTTATATTAATTAACTATAACTATATATTGGAAGTAAAATTTATTTATTTATTTAATTGGTTATCATGTTCAAATCTAATTTGTTACCATGAATCACAATAATTAATAATTTAAAATATTTAAAAGACATATAGAAATTTTATTGACTCTCATTATTTTAGCAATGCCACATAAATTGAGATAAAAGAAAAAGTACTACAAATCATAATAATTAACAACTTAAAATATTTAAAAAATATATAAAATTTTAGTTGATTCTCAAAATTGTATCGAAGCCATATAAATTGGGACACAAGGAGTAAATATATTATTTGATAATCACGTAAAAATTATTATAAATCACAATAATTAACAAGTTAAAGTAATTTTTAAAAAATAGATAAAAGTTCTATTCAACTCTCAAAATTTTGTCGGTGCACCATAAAATCATGACAAAATAAAAAATTATCTTAATTAATTGCAACTAAATATTTAAAGTAAATTAATTTTATTATTTTAAGTGACTTTAATATAGAAAATTAATCTTTTTTATTTATTTATTTATTTATTTATTTTAGTAATTTAAATTTTAAAATTATTTTTTTCTTATATAGAAATACTAATATTTAAACTAAACTTTAAATTTTTAAATTATAAAATTAATAAATTTAATTTAATAAAATAAATTTCTAATGAATATTTTCTTAGAATTTGTGTTGGGTTAATATGTATCAAGTTAAAAAAAAAATAAAGAAAAATATATAGTAAAATTTTATTATTGTGAAAGATAAATGTAATGTACTATCCAATAATGTTTAATAATATCATATTTTGCATATGCAAATATAGCATCCCGTATTTAATTAATATACTATTTCGGTGAATTATCGATGATTACTATTGGATATAATAAAATTATATTAATTTTTATAGTAATAACATAATCAATCGCTGTTAATTAATTATTATGAGTCATCTAGATATTAAGAAAATAAATAATATTTAATGAAAAATAAAATAGACATAAAATGAGAAATTAACTCTTAATGTTTTTAATTAAATTTTCGTCTTTCGAACGATGATTTTACTATATCATTCCTTATTATAAGTCATTTATGTATTAGAAAAATAAGAATAACAAAATGATATGTCAACATAAAATATTTGATTGACTATCAAAATTATATTAGTGCCACATAAATTGGGACGGTGTAGAAGAAGATATAAATCAACATATATTATTTAAAAATGAAATAAAAAGTACTGTAAATTACAATAATTAACAATTTTTTTTAAAAAATTGACTGATTTCTGCTGCTTTAATCGTGATTTTAATGTATCACCCGCAATTAATTATTATAAGTCACTTATGTATTGAAAAATTAATAATATTGAATTCATGATTTTACTATATATATAATATAATATATATATATATTATGAATAAAAATTTTCATGATATTTTTTTTTTAAAAAAATTACTACATATACTCAAAGGGCAAAAGAGTAAAAATACATAAGAGATAAATGTAGAGAAACCAAGAAGCACCAAATGGATTATTAAAATTTGTAACATTCAACACGTTTCTAAATGTTTCCAAATTCTTCTTTAATCAATACATACACATAATAAAAATAATAAATAATAATAATTACATTTTACTATATCACCCCTAATTAATTATTATGGTCATTTAACCATTGTGCCTCATAAGTTGAAATAGAAAAAATATTATAAACCACAATGATCAAAAATTTAAATTATTTACAAAATATAATTGGCTATCGTCGACACAAAACTCTGGATAAGGAGAGTAGCATATATTATTCAAAAATTATATAAAAAGTATTATAAATTACAATAGTTAACAACTTAAAATATCTAAAAATAATTTAATATGTTATATATTTCAAAAAAATTACATGAAAAATACTAGAAATCACAATAATTAACAACTTAAAAAATTTAAAAGATATAAAATATTTGGTCGACTTTTCAAATTATATTAGTGTCATTGAAATTGGAATAGTAGAAAAGTATTATAAATCACAATAATTAAAAACTTAAATTATTTTTAAAATATAATTGACTATCAATGCCACAAAAATTTGAACAAGAAACGTAACGTATATTAATTTGAAAATTACATAAAAAAATATTATAGATTACAATAGTTAACAGCTTAAATTATCTAAATACATATTAAAATAACATATGTTGAATTCATGCTAGATTGCGGATGAATCCTAGAAAACATATGCAATCCATTTATTAAATTTTTTTATTTAAATTTATCAAGATTGAAAATATAAATAAATATCTTAATGTTGGGCCTGTGCTGACACGGGCCATGCTCCTCTAGTCAAAGAAGAAAAATGAGGTGGGCCAACGGAATCCTAAATGTGCCCTCTATATATAATAAGAATAAGCATTTTGACAAGTGTGGAGAACGATGCTTTTAGAGATATTTTGTAATAAAGATTCTTTCAAAATGGATTTAGAGCTTGTTACCCCTCCTCTCTTTCAACTTTGAGAAACGGTCTTTGACGTTCAATTTTCAAAATTTTATTTTTTCGAAAGTTTGTCAGTTCTTTCGTTTTAAAATAATTCATGGACCATTTCTTATCATGGTATCAGAGACAAAATACATTTTTTATCATGGTATAAGAGCTTAATTGCTAACCTATTGTCATTGTAATATTTTAGGTTGTTTTGAGAAAATTAAGATAATTTAGAAACAAATTTCTTTTCATAGACATTGAAGAAATAATATTTTGAACGGTGTGTGTATTATTACAAGTTAAACTGAATTTAGCTTAACTCATGACTTCTTCGTGTAACTTTTTTCCTCTTATTTGACTTAGCATAACAAACTAAAGATAATGATATTGCACAGAATAGAGGAAAAAATTACATCAAAGTATATATAGCAAATATAGATTACAATCTCATCGCACAAAAATTACATTACAATCTCGTAGTGCAAAATTTACATTTCAGTTTCATAGCAAAAAATTATCACAAGAAATTTGATCGACTCCAACAGCAAGTCGCAAGTAGTGAAAATCATAATCAGATAAACGGGTGAAGCAAATTATTGGATGTTCCTTGAGTACTGCCTTGCAGCGATGGTGGTGATAGTTGATTGTAGTGAGATCATAACAGTGAACAATAATTGCATAAGTTTTGCTTAACTTGCACCTCCGGTGGCGGATCCATCGCTCGAGAAGAAGTCTGTCTACGCGGTAAAACCCCATGCACCTTAACTTGACACATTTCTAAAGTGCTCGTGAGATATATCCTTAAAACAACATGAATTTTTATATAATTCACCGAAAAAAATTTTTACTCTGAATTTTTTATCTTTTTTTTTTACTTTGATCTAAAAAGGCAGAGAGTTTAGTACATTCTTATTGTATATGGTTCAATATACAAATTCATACACTTCTTATAAATTTTTATATAATTATATAATGATATATAATGATGTGTATATATATAATTATGCAACAAATTTACATAATTATACAAAATTATATACATGTATATACAATAAATATACATAATTTTATAAAGGTATACACATGTGATACAAGTATGATCATGATCATGACACTTTTGAGTATTTTTGAAGACTAGTCACTAAAGGGACCTTTTGTTATTTTATCTATTATTGTAATGTAGTATAAATAGAACATTGTAGGGTTTATTTCTTTAGTTGATCATTATTATTGAAGAATACTTCTCTTAGAATGAGAGAGAGTCCAATTGAAACTAGGGCATAACATAAGGATGGATTCTCTTGTGTGTTGCATTTTGCTTGATACGTTGGTGCTTGGGTGGTGGACGCCTCTCTTGTGTCAATTGTAAAAGTTAGGTGTTTGTTGTGTGAAGTTTTAAAGGTCCAAGAGTGGAATATGCTCTTGGGTTGTTAAGACTACATCAACACTTGTCTAACTACCTATCTTGTATCTTGTTTTAGTTTAGGCTTCTTGTGTTGTTAATGTAGCCCGTTTGTTCTTGTTGCTATTGTAATATTATGGAGCTTCATCTTGTGTTGCTAAACTTGTTGTTGGCTGGCTGTTTTGGTGTATTAACACCTTTTATCCTCTTCTTTCTTGTTCTAGATAGTGAATCTGAGAGAGGTCCCTATTTGGTACACAATTTGTTGTGATTTGTGGACTATTTTGGGGTGTGATTTCATGTTCCCTTGTTTGTTCTGTATCATTTGGTATCAGAGTAAGGTTTGATTTTGTTCCAACAAAATCAATCTTGGGATTGTTATCTTGAAAAAAAAAAGTTAAGTTACTATTCACGTTTTTAGGGTCTTTCAAAAAACTTGATTTTTGTGTGTTTCTAGTGTTAGATCTTGTTTCCTAACACTATTAGAGTATAGAAATTGAAAATCCCAACCAAAAAAAGTGTCAAAATCGAAAATCCCCCCAAAATATACTAAACCCGTTTTTGACCCTAGGTCAAATTTTGAGTTTTTGATTTTGCATTTTTCTTGTGTTTTTAGTGTTAGATTTGTGTTCTCTAATGCTATAGGAGTATAGGGTTCGAATTTGAGCTAAATTGAAGGTTATTTGAGCCATCCACCAATGTCGAGCTTGAGTTTGAAGAAACTTGAAGGTGGGATCTCATTGTGGGAGGTTGTTTTGAAATAACGTGTGTTTTGTGTTGTAGGTTTTGCATTGTATTGTTGTGTGTGACGTTGCGGACTGATTTGGTATCTTGATTGGACCGTAACTTGAAGGGTTATTTTTGATACCACCAAATGGAACCCGAGGCTTCAAATGCTCAAACAATGGATAATAATGCCATCAATCTCATTTTGGCTCGCTTTGAAACTATGTCCCGAGATGTGGCTAGGTTGAATGTGGGTCTTGGGAAATTATATACGGATGTGGCATCAATGAGTGGGAGATTAGAACGTGTGGAAAGCCAAAGGAGTCGACCTTCTACCCCTCAAAACATTTCCCCAACTAATACTCCTGAGACCTTGCACCAAATGCAATATACACCAATTGCCATAAATCAAACCAATCTTTACTCCCAAAGCCGAGAACAAGGTAGACCAAGCCATCCTCTACTCTACCAAATCTAACAAGAAGGGCTTGGAACCCAAATACCATCACCAAACCCGAACCCTCCCATCCAAACTCCACTTGACCAAAGACCTCACTATCCAAATCCAATCCCGCCACTAGAAGCTCCACTTAACCTAAATAGACCCATCCATGTTGAGGGCTATGGTAGGGGAGGACAACATGATGGTTATGGGCCGTATGATGATGTTTACTTGAGGGATGAAAGAATGAGGCATAGACATGGGGAGTTAGGCCGAGAGGTGAGAGATGGCCACCCAAACCGAGATGTAGGTCTCAATTCCATCAAAGTGAGCCTTCTCGTTTTCAAAGGTGAGAGTGATCCTGAAGCCTACTTTGCATGGGAGTCATCTTGTGACAAGATCTTCCAACTTAATGATCTCACCGAAGAAAAAAAGTCATTATACTATAGCTCACTTCGAAGGGTATGCTAATACATGGTAGGAGTATGTTAAACGATTTGGGAATGAGATGATTGGGGGACAACCTCCTCCTTGGTTTCAATTGAAGAACCTTATGCGACAAAGGTACTTGCCCGAGACTTATAGGCATGAGCTTCTTGCTAAATTGTAAAATTTGAGGCAAGGGAACAAGAGTGTCATGGCTTACTATGATGAATTTCAACAATTGATGTTGAAACTTGACCACCAAGGCGAGCAAGTAAGTCATGACATTGTGCACTTCAAGGTTGAGTTAAACAAGGACATCTTCACTCTCATGACGCTTCACAAATTCGACACCATAGATGGCATCTTCCATGCGGCTTTAGAGGTTGAGAGGGATCTAAAAGATAACTCATTCATGGCTACCCAACCCGAGGCCACCAAGGTTGTCCAAAAACATCCTCCAAGGTATGAAGGTAAATTGAATTCTACTTCCAATCCCAAGGGATTTCAATGCTTCAAATGCCAAGGGTGGGGGCACAAGGCTAGTGAGTGCCTAAATCGGAGGAACGTGATCCTAAGGGAGTGAAAATTGTACTATCTTGGGGAAGAAGTAGTAATTGAATCGGTTAAGGTTGATGGCAAACCTCAAGATGGAGAGCAAAAAGAGGTTAAAATGCAAGGCGAGGAAGATGTAGAAGATGTGTGGCCGTGTGAAAGAGATTGTGAAGTACCTTTGTAAAAGAGACGATGTTATGAATTTGTGGACAAATTCCTCTCAAGATGGAGAGGATGATACAAGTATGATAATGATCATGACACTTTTGAGTATTTTTGAAGACTAGTCACTAAAGGGCCCTTTTGTCATTTTGTCTATTATTGTAATGTAGTATAAATAGTACATTGTAGGTTTTATTTCTTTAGTTGATCATTATTATTGAAGAATACTTCTCTTAGAAAGAGAGAGAGTCCAATTGAAACTAGGGCATAACATAAGGGTGGATTCTCTTGTGTGTTGCATTTTGCTTGATACATTGGTGCTTGGGTGGTGGACGCCTCTCTTGTGTCAATTGTAAGAGTTAGGTGTTTGTTGTGTGAAGTTTTAAAGGTCCAAGAGTCAAATGTGCTCTTGGGTTGTTAAGACTACATCAACACTTGTCTAACTACCTATCTTGTATCTTGTTTTAGTTTCTGCTTCTTGTGTTGTTAATGTAACCCGTTTGTTCTTGTTGCTATTGTAATATTATGGAGCTTCATCTTGTGTTGCTAAACCTGTTGTTGGCTGACTGTTTTGGTGTATTAACACCTTGTATCCTCTTCTATCTTGTTCTAGATAGTGAATCCGAGAGAGGTCCCTATTTGGTCCACGATTTGTTGTGATTTGTGGACTGTTTTGTGGTGTGATTTCGTGTTCCCTTGTTTGTTCCGTATTAACATGTATATGCAATAATATACATAATTATACAAAGTTCTACATATTTATATATAATGTTAAACCAAGGTATCTACATTATATATGTGTATAAATGTAGACTAGACTCATTTACACTAGACAAATATAGCTTCTATCTATTATTAATCGCCATTGTTATACCAAAATCATCATTATAAACAAAGAATGAAGATTAAAAGAAATTTGTACGTCCATGAATGCATTCCAGACTAGAACTCAGATATGTAACAAAGGCCTCAAATCCGAGTTTTCGTCAATCCATAGAGTTGAGTATGTCAGGAATAAAAATGACAATTGAAGGAATTATGGGTCAATTTCACACCCACAATACTGACGACTATAAAAATGACAACTCTTCACTTGATTTTTTTATTTGTTCTGATTTTTTGATCCCTTTTTTTTTAGTTTTTCATTCGGTGTTCAGTATCCGCATTAGAGCCCGACTAATTCAGATTTACGCCTGGTAAGGCCCCATTCAGGAGGTAGCACTCGTAACAGAGTTTTCTCCATGCCCAAGATCAAACCCTCGACCTCTGATTAAAGGTGGAACAGCCCCATGATTTTTTGACCTTTACTTCAAAGTGTGAAACAAAAAATAGAAAATTTAACAAAAAAAAATCTAATAAAAGGAATTGAAGATCGAACCTAATCAGATTTGAGATAAGAAAGAGGTAGAAAGAGAAACTTGTGACTTTTAGATAGAAAAAACAAGAGAGATTATTATATGACAATTGAATTAATTTCAAGTCTCAAATGTGTATAATACGTGTGGCCTTTCTATTGATGTGGCAATTTCCTAGCACAATGAAAAAAATTAAAATTTACATATATATATATATATATATATATATATATATATATACAAGGTAAAGTTTCCTTATTACATTAAATACTAATTTGACAAAGTAATTACACAAATTTTAAACTAATTATATAAATTCTCTTTTTTTATTTTCTCTCTCTTAAATATTATACATCTAAAACCATGTTATTGGTTTCCGATTTTTGCTCCCAACTGCTTTCATTACGGCACCCGTACTTTTCTCCATTTTGAATCCCTTAAATCACGGCAAAATACAAGTAACCTCTAATTAGAGGTTACCAACTTGTAAGTGTTCAAGTTTTAATTGATTTTTATGATTTACTTCATTAATTTTTTGAATTTTTTTTTCAACTTTACCAATTCAGGTTTTTTTTTTTCATTTTTTTTGGTTGCATGTTGATTTTGCAAGGAATTTTCGTATTGTGCAATCATATTCAAGTTCAATAGTTCGATTTTTTTTTTTTCATATAATACAAATTGGTTTTCATTTTTTCCAGTCGATTTTTTCATTTTTTTCATATATCTTTGATTTTCTTATTTTGTAGTTCGATTTACCACTAATCTTAAATCAATATAGTATAAATTGGTAATGGATTATCCTCCTAACTTTAGTTAAGGAATTACTCAGTTTGATGCAAAAGAAAAAGATATTTCCGTTGGATCTGTTTCTGGTAACTTTGATGAAGAGGATTCAAATTTCGCAGAGAATCGTTCAAAGCACCGAAACGATCCTGTTACAATGAAGAAATTGAAGGAAGTTGCCACTTCTAGATAGAAGAAGTCAGGCTCAAAAACGGCAACTAAAAAGAAGTTTGATGTCCTGGTCGATCACGTCTTCCGAAGGTATTGATTTAAGTTGTTGTATAAGTTGGCATATGTATAATAATACTTTATACATTAGTTATTTTGTCCTACTATTGTATAATATAGGCATTCTGAAATATATTTCAATATGCTATACATTGGCAGTTATGAAAATCTAAACAGTTATAAAGTATTAATATTGTATAAGGTAACATTATACATTAGGACAAGCATATAGGTCATACATATTTTAATGTGAAAATCAGTATTATTACATTATACATTATTGCAGTTTATTTTTTAAATGTATATGTTACCCTCATACATGTATATCTGTTGTTTAATTAGTGTTTGATTTTAATTTTGAGATGTATAAGTTACCCTCATACATGTGTATTTGTTGTTTATTTAGTGTCTGATATAAATTGTTACATGTATAAGTAACCCTCATACATGTTTAAATGTTGCTTAATTAAGGTTCTGATTTAAATTTTTAGATGTATAAGTTACCCTCATACAGGGGTAACCGTTGTTTATTTAGGGTCTGATATAATTTTTTAGATGTATAAGTTACCATCATACATGTGTAACTATTGTTTATTTAGGTTCTAATTTTATTATATATTACTTCAATTTATTTTTAAATGTATAAGTTGCCCTCATACATGTCTATAACAGGTCCTAAGGAGCAACACACCGATGGTCAGTATGAGCGCGTCATTCAGACTCTTGGAGGATATGTTGAGAGCTCGTTTTATTGACTTCATACTCTTTCAGTTTCTTGATAGTTAAATTTGTGTTGCAGTAAACTACAACAGGTACACCTATGGTGTATTTTACTAGAAGTTTAAGCTCTATCTTCATTTTTGATTGGTGCACTCCGCGTATGAAATTACACTAGATATATTGTTGTATTCTTAATTGTATTTGCGATGAGGTTTCTACTTGTAGAAAATTATCTTTTGAATGGTGTAATTCACAAGTAGTAACCCATTTTGAACCCATTGCAAATAGCCTAATACATGAAGAACAAGATGCTTCAACAAGTACTTTTCAAACATAATATAATGCAATCTAGTTGTTTATATTCAAATTACTGCATACAACAACATATTCAATGAAATTTCATAAGGAATAAGGAGGGTAAACTGTAGAGAAATATGGCGGGTAAAATATATGCAGACCTTACCACTACCTCGTGCAGGTAGAAGGGTTATTTTCGAGAGGCCCGCAACTCAAGTACAACAATTTTAACTACAAAGGAAGAAGAAGATAGTAAAGAAAATATAGCAACAAACCAGAAAATATATTCAAATTACATTATAAGAAAAGACAACATTAGTCTCAAAGTATGTTTTCAACATAGATCAAGTTCAGTTACAAATTTCGTCATTCGTTAAAATTGATATTTCAATACATATAATAAAGCAATTTTTAACCTTGCAAACCTTTAAACATTACATACATAGTAGTACATTTCTTGATAGCCAGAAATTAAAGGATCGGAGTTCCATCGTTTTTTTTTCATGCCCCTTTTATACAACTCGAATTCAACTTGATGTACAATCGTATTTATATGCTTGAATTCAAAAATTTATGTGATGAAGAATACGAAGACACACTCGTAGCAGATACCCATAAACCCAAGTTTGAACTACTTAGGTTATATAACTGTTAACTAGGGATGTTCAAAGGAAATCGACAAACCACAATCTGATAAATTGAGAAAAAAATCCAATTAGTAGTTTGGTATTGTAAAAAAAGATATTTTCTAGAACTTGTGGAACTTGAATTCCCTACATATTTTTGAGAAACTTGTTTTCTATAGAAAATATTTTTTAAAATTTTTAACCAATCAAGCATGAAAAATTAGAAAATATTTTATGAATTTTCTGGATACTGAACACACCCATAATGTAAAAATAACTTACAATAATTAATGTAGTTTAACCTATTATTGGTGTGGAATTTCAATTAATTTTTTTTTGTCATGTATAACTTTTGAATTCCCATGACATAAGAGTAAATTATAGTATTGTAATATACCCGCGAAATAATCTCGTCATTGTTTAATTCTCGTGTTTAATCGTAATATAACTTGTTCACTATCAAACGAATCCTACAATTTAAGGTAACAAAAATACTCGTGTCCTTTGTTTTATTTTTTTGGACATAATTAACATATACTAAAAATAAACTAGTTAATATCGACTCCATAAACAACCTTCATCTCTTCAATAATGTACGCGGGGGTGTGTATTCTCTTGTGATTGATTACTTTTGGAGCTGTAAATTCACTCACAAAATTGGTTGTCGCAACCAAAATATTTGGCACTCTGTCGCTAAGACTATAAGTATGCTTCGACTCAAATATTTTTTATCACAAACATTTTCGATTCATTCATAGAAGACGCCTTCAAGACCCACTTGCAGTCTTTGTTACGACAATTCAGTACATATTTGCATCAATTTTTTTACACTGAGTCAATGTATTAAACAAAAGTATTAAAAATTAAAATATATGGATAAAATGCAATTCCTGACACTGCCCCAGTTTTTATTATACATTTGTCCGTATGTATAATTAAAGATTATACATTCGTAATTTAATGATTCAACTACACAAAACCCAACTATAAAACACAAACTACTTCAAAATGTCTAATACCATATTACCGTACATTTGTTGGACTGACAGTTTCATTATACATTGGCATGAATGTATAATAACACATTATACATTCGTAACTTTATGAGCTTCAGCAACACAGAACCCAACTTTAGAGCATAAACTTCTTCAAAACGTTTAAAACCATATTACTATAGATTATAAGATCAGCAAATAAAGTTGACACTTTTATATCATATATTTTTTTTTCGGATCATTTTACTTTGGCATTGTATTTGTCGAAAGTTGAAATACAAAGCGAAAAATTAACCAAACCAGAAAATAGTTTCTTCAACTCAACATAAATCATCACTCTATTATCGTTCCTAATGACAATTGAAGAAGAATTTCCTTCAACCACATATTTAACTTCAATTTTTTTACGTACTTCGTCTATATCCAATTCCATTACAATCATAACAACCAATTTCAAGAAAGTTATACTTTTCAAAATAACTATTGCGTCACTTTTGTATGACTGATAACTAGTTTCTGATTCTCAAATATCAGAATGTCGCACCAATACGGAGATATTCATATTAATTTTAATAGTATTGAAGAACGTATGTAGAAGAAGATTTTAGTAGTATTGAAGAACGGATGTAGAAGAAAGTGATTGTGTTTTGGCTTTCCAGATCGTGATTCACAGAGAAAAGAAAAAAAAAATTATGTCTAACAAAATTTTTGAAATACAAATATCAGTTACTTTTTCTATCCATAAACGAATTAATGTTAGCTAATTACTGCCTTTAATTAGGGAACTGTAAAATAATTAAAGATTCTCTTACCTTAAATATATGATTAGCTGGTACATAATACATTCAACCAATGTATAATATTTGGACGAATATATGAATATGTTTGCAAAAAATGGGAGAGAGAAAACAAGAAGGAATTTTGTGTAATTATTTTCATTAATTAGGGGATTTATGTTGTTTACCCATGAAAAAATTGAGAAAGGTAAGAAGATGAAATGGGCTACAAATTAAAAAGTAGCATTTTGATCCTATACAACTGAATCACTCAGGGTAATGAAATATACATTGGGTTATATTTTATAACGTAACATTAGTAGTTATAATTTTTTTGTAATTTTTCCAGAATATAATTAAGTAAAAAAAAGTATAAAATTATAAGTTGGCGTCAAGTTGGTTTTATTTGGTCCAAGTTGAACGAAAAAGGTTCAAAATTTGTGAAGTCCAAACCTTCTTAATTTACTCAACCGATCCGTTACTTTTAATTACTAACTAGATAATGAGCGGGGTCATTTAAAAATTCATTATTACAATTTTAGATATATTTATTGATTTTTAATTAATTATTTTAAAAAATAAATTCTTTTAAATAAGCACATTAGAAAATGGTAATACATATTACTTTTTGATAATTTTCTTTATTTTTATACCAAATAATAACTTACATCTTATTTAAGTTATAATTTGATATAAAAACTAGAGGGGTGTCCGTGGCGTACACTAGGTCGATCCAGGACATGTATGATAGGGAGGAGACTCGTGTAAGGACGGTAGGTGGGGATTGGGAGCACTTTCCAATTCTGTTAGGGTTGCACTAGGGATCAACTCTTAGCTCGTTTTTATTTGCCTTGGTGATGGATGTTTTGACGTGACATATTCAAAGGCAGGTGCCTTGGTGTATGTTATTTACGGATGATGTGGTACTGATTGACGAGACTTGGGGAGGAGTTAATGATAAGTTGGAGATTTGGAGACAGACGCTTGAGTCTAAAGGATTTCAGTTGAGCTGAACTAAAATGGAGTACTTGGAGTGTAAGTTTAGTGAGGTGTCACAGGAGGATAGAGTGATGGTGAAGCTGGAATCGCAGGTCATTCAGAAGAGGGAGAGTTTCAAGTATCTAGGGTCTATGATTCAGGGCAATGGCGAGATTGAAGAGGATATCACGCATCGTATTGGGGCAGGGCGGTTGAAATCAGTGGCGGAGCCAGGATATTCATGAAGGGGGTTCATAAGTGAACATACGAACTAACCGAAGGGGGTTCAACATCTAATATTTATACATAAAAAATAATTTTAACCATGCATATATAGCATAATTTTTCGCCGAAGGGGATTCGGATAAACCCCCTTGGCAAAGGGTAGATCCACCACTGGCTGAAATGCAGGCTCGCTTCGGGAGTCTTATGTGATAAGAAGGTGCCCCCACAACTTAAAGGTAAGTCCTATAGAGTGGCAGTCCGACCGACTATATTGTATGGAGCGAAATGTTGGCCAGTTAAGAACTCCCACATCCAAAAGTTGAAGGTGTCGGAGATGCGAATGTTGTGATGGATGTATGGAGATACCAGGAAAGATAGGGTAAGGAATGAGATTATGCAGGAGAGGGTGGGAGTTGCTTCAGTGGAGGATAAGATGCGAGAAGTGAGGTTACGTTGGTTCGAGCACGTGATGAGGAGGGGCTCGGATGCTCCAGTGCGGATGTGCGAGACACTGACTATGGATGGTTTTAGGCAGGGTAGAGGTAGATCGAAGAAATATTGGAGAGAGATGATTAGACATGATATGGAGCAGTTACAATTTACAGAGGACATGATTCTTGATAGGAAGGTTTGAAGGACGCGGATTAGGGTAAAGGGTTAGGGGGTGAGAGTGCGTCGATAACAATAAGGGAGCGTTCTTTTGTGTCTGTAACTTTTTATTCATGGTGTTGTGTGATGTCTATGATTTCTGTTAGATAGTTCTTATTTTTATCTTGTGGTTGTAGTATTATCTTATTGCTAGCAGTGTTAGTTTATTTTGCACTTATCTTTTGTGTTTGTTATACTATTATCGGTTCGGAGCCGGGGGTTATCGAAAACAGCCTCTCTACTTCACCCGAGGTAGTGTTATGGTCTACGTACACTCTATCCTCCCCAAACCCCAGTATGTGAGAATACTCTGGGTATGTTATTGTTGTTGTTGTTGTTGTTGTTGTTGAATGTTTAAAAATACCCTTAAAATAAATGCAAACTTAAACAGAAGGGTATTTCCTTGTAAAATTTTTGCCAAATACATGAAATTCAACATGAGTAAAATATTGATAACGTTATAAAATATTCGTCCAACAAAAGAATTTATCATTCTTTTGGAAAGGAAATAAACCTCCAAAACTTTAGATTAATGGTTAAAAATTATTCTTGAAATTACATGAATATCACTCAATTAACATGGAATTATAACATGTGACTTTTTGAATAATTAAAAAGTACTTTTAATAAATAAGTTTTAGTAATATAATATCTAACTAATTTTATAATGAAATCATTTTTTGTAAAGGAAATAAATCTCCTAAATTTAGATTAGTGGTTAAAAATTATTCTTGAAATTACATAGATATCCCTCAATTAGCATTGAATTGTAACATGTAACTTTTTGAATGATTTAAAAATTTAAGCAATTGTGTTGTATTATATAAAGTTTTAAATTTTAGTGCCTTTATTTTTTTTTTTTAATTTAGCTCTTCTTTTGATCTTCAAAAATCATGTTTTGCTTCATGAAGTTTATTGTCATCCATCTTGTTAGTTTTCTTATTGGTAGTATTAAATTTTTACTTCAACTAATAAATTCAATGGAAAAAATATGCGAAAAATATTTGTACTTAGGTGAATTTTGTAGTTACTCATCCTGAATTTTGTGGTGGGTCTTATAACCCCCAACACTATTTTCTACTGTATTTAATTGACATATATTGACCCATTATTAATTTTTTTTCTTACGTGCTCAATGTGCGTGAAATACACGCAGTGGTCTAAGTGTCAAACATATGCTAGTTAAATACGATAAAAAAAAATCTAGGGAGTTATAGGACCCCTACAAAATTCAGGATGTGTAACCGCAAATTTCGCCAAAGTACAAATATTTTTTACATCTTTTTTCCTAAATTTAATGCGATGTTTATTGTTTCATGTCAACTTTTACTTATTTAAAAGTATGGTTGTTTTCCTTTTAATATTTTATCAATTTTGAAAATAAAATTTAATAATGTCATATGTAATACAATATATAGCTAATATCATATTTTAAATTCTAAAATCGCCATGTTTTTTTTTTGGTAACTAACATTTTATTATTAATCACTCGAATAGTCGCTACAATTTCAGCAAAGCCAACACAGCTAGCTAAGATTTTTGCAAACCCTAGTTTAACTATAAGGATCAGCCAACATATTTAGATAAGGCGAACTGCGAACTAAGCTTGGGTTCTTGGGGGAGTGTGACTAATACATAAGCAGGCAATGTCCTTTGCCAAGCTATCCGCTGGTCTACATTTCATTTCAAACAATCTCTGATTAAGCTTCATACACAATGCATACACACACTCCGCAAAGATTTACTTGCACACTCAAGATACTTGAGATCTACCCTTGAAATTTTGTATACCCAATTAACAAAAACTTTTCAGGTGGTGGCGATAAATTCTCTCATGTTACTCTGTTAGAGTAAAAGAGTTTTGATGATTGACATATGTTTGTGAAACATGTTAGTCATACTGGTTTTCACATGTGAAGCACATCAGAGCAAATGCAAGGCTGACAATACGTAAAGATAGAAGTGGATAAACAAGGAAAGTCAGATATGTTCTCAATACTTATTACAAACAGCAAAGAAGTTGAGGAGAAGATAAATTCAACACTTAGAGATTGAGTTGATCAAGGAGTCCTGCCAGACTAGGGGAAAAAGTAGAAGAGTTCTATTCAGCCAAGGAGAGAGACAACTGCAGCAAGGAGTGAAACCACCTAATAGTCCTATTGAAGAAAAAAAAGCACATCATCTAAAGGACCCAATCAGGAGTTGACTTAAATACGAGAAACGACATTCAAAAGTTTCACTCATGCACTGACAAGAAAAGCATCAATCAGCAAATCAGTTCACTAACTTGAAGAAGAACCTGGTCCTTTACTTAGCAAGTCGTAGACTTTGTGTAATAGGTTGGTTCTTTGAGTTGTAATGAGTCTTTGTTCTAGTTTCAGTGAAATATAAACTGATTTAGGAGTTGTATCTTCAAGTTAGGGAACTTGAAGGCTTGGGAACACTTATCTTGGGAGGATCTGTGTTATTGTAGAAATAGGAGTTAGAAGTTTTAATTTCTAGTTTACAAGAAGTCTTGTAATTTGTTGATTGTTGAGGCTCAAGAGTAATAGTGAAGTTGGGATTAAATCCTGTAGAGGTACAGGTCGTGGTTTTTTACACCTTTCTTGATCCAGATTTTTTTTCACGTAAATTACTATGTTCATTTTTTACTTCAGTGAACCACGTTAGCTTACTTGTTTCACTGATAGACAACTATTAAAGTAAAATATTAAAATCAGTAGGATACACACTTCAATAAGTGGTATCAGAGCAAGATTGTCTTAAATAAGGTTTGCACCTAAGAAAATATCACAATGATAAATTCCGCACCTCCTACTGGTCACAGTGAAGGTCAGTCAACTACTAGACCTCCACTCTTTAATGGTTCTCAATTTATCTAGTGGAAAGCTAGGATGAAAATATTCATTCAAGGAGAAGACTATGAATTATGGGATAGGATCACTGATGGTCCCACTATTCCAATGAAGCTATTTGATGGTGAACAAGTCAAAAAGGTAAGAAGTGAATTTACTGCTGATGACTTAGTGACATTAAGGAAAAATGATAAAGCTAAGAACATCTTAGTCTGTGGACTAGGATCGACTGAGTAAAACAGTGTCAAACTGTACCACTGCTAAGCAAATCTAGGATGCCCTAGTCAATGCACATGAGGGTACCTCTCAGGTAAGAAAATTCAGGATTGCTCTTCTTTTTACTGAATATGAAGCTTTTAAGATGAAGGAGAATAAATCTTTGCATGAAATGATGACAAGGCTTACTGTTTTGACAAATGAGTTGACTTCTTTGGGAAAAGTAATCACTGTTGAGGAATAAGTTGAGAAGGTGTTGAGGGTACTACCAAAATCAAAATGAAATATCAAAGTGACTGTTATTAGGGAGGCAAAGGATCTCACATGTATGACACTTGATGAATTAGTAGGAAATTTAAGGACTTATGAAATGAAAATTAATAGAACTAAAGAACAAGCAGCCCCTGAGAAAGTCCTGGCTTTGAAGGCTTCAAACAATTATGAAGAAGTTGAACTTGACTAAGAACAATTTGCCTTCATAACTAAGAACTTCAGCAAATTCTTTAAAAAGAAAAAGGGAACAGGTAGCAAGAAACGTTTCAATGACAATCCAAATGGATGCTACAAGTGTGGTAAGACTGATCATTAGATCATGGATTGTCCTGTCTGGGAAATAGATGGAGAAATGAAGGGGCTGAGAAAAAATTGAAAGAAAAAGCCAACTAGAAGGAAGAATATGCTATGGTAGCAGATTGGGGATCTATTCATATGATGATGAAATTGATGAAACAACATTCATGGCCTTAGGAGATTCAGACTTAGAGGATGAATATGATGCTTCTGAGGTAAGTATACTTTAACTTAAGGAAAAATTGCATCTATTTTCTAATACAAAACTTGTTTCCTTGATGAGTGCACTAATTGATAATTTCCAAGAATTAACTTTTGATTGGGATGAGTTGTTCAACAATCTTGCAAGTCTTAAATTTGATCTCACTGATTTAATGGCTTGCAAGAATACAGTTGAAGAAGAAAACTGCACTATCAAGAAATAGGTTCCACAACTTGATTCTTCAAACAACGATCTTAAGTTTGAAGTCCTAAAATTAGCACTCACTGAAAATGGAAAAAGGGTCATGAGTAATGAACAAGAAAGTGTTGAACTTGAATTAGTCAAGTACAAATAAGAATGCAATGATGCAACAGACATGGTGAATAAACTGAGTCAAAAAGTCTCTAAACTTAAACTTGATCTTGAAAGAGAAAATAGGTGGACAAATTCTTCAAGAATTGTTCACAAGTTGAGTGAAAGAAACTGCAGTGACAAAGCAGGTTTGGGTTTTTACAAAGGTCTTGATGATCCTCAAGACTTGTGCTATATCTGTGGTAATCTTGGACATCCAACCACTGAATGTCCTGTGGCTACCAAAAGCAGATCTAGCAGTCAAAACCTGGCTAATAAATTCTGTAAGACCAAGAAGAAAAGAACTAATTTTGGTCAGAGAAACAGGTCACATTACTTGTTGCCTGCATGGACTAGAAGAAATTTAATTAATCCGTTTACTTATAAAATAGGACTCAAGCTTTTCTGGGTTTCTAAGTCTAACCATTGATTTCTTGCAGGAGAAGGTGAAAGGAAGCAAAAAGCATTGGTACCTGGACAGTGCTTGCTCAAGATACATGATTGGTGATAAGAAAAAATTCCTTTTACTCTCCAAAATAAATAGAGGAGGATTTTATTTTGGTGATGGCAAAAAGGGAATCATTATAGGAGCCGAAAAAATTGGTACATCTGAGTCAAGAGCTTTGGAAGATATCTATCTTGTGGAAGGATTGAAGCACAACCTTCTCAGCATATCACAACTGTATGATAAAGGTAATAAAGCTATTTTTACTTCTGCAGGAGTCAGAGTCAAGAGGATGGACACCAAAGAGATTGTGCTCACTGCAAGGAGATACATAAACGTGTATAAAGTTAACATAATGACATGCAAGGAACACAGAGTTGACCTGCCTGAGTGCTATGGAAAATGATCCCCTCCCCTGGTACAGGAGACTTGGACATGCAAGTCTAAAATAGCTAAATATACTTTCTTCCAAAGATGTGGTATTGGGTTTGTGTAACACCCCGTACTTAATTACGTGCTTTAGTCATGGTTATATGTGTTGGAGTATATGTATTGATCATAAGCTAGGTATATATGAGTTTAAGTATGAGTATTGATTATTTTGAGATGGTTTCAAGTGTATAGTTGGATTATATGTGTATAGGAATCGACTTTATTTATACCGGAATTTTCCCGTCGATGGTTCCATACGAAGGTTATTAAATAAGCTTTCCAACAATATAAAGATTTCCAAAAATGGATAAGTTTCGGATATAATCGAGCACGTTCGAAACTATAAAACGGTGGCCGGGATATGTGAACAGTAAATGTGTAGGAAAATTTCCTGCACATAAACTATTGAGTCCTGCCAGTTTTTTGGGTCAACTTTGAACGATCATAACTCCCTCAATATAATGAACTGGGAGAGCTTCGACCTATCAAAAGAAATATTTTTGAGTCTTTTTTCCAATGCAATTGGTTTCATCCAAATCCAACATTTAAGTAAGGAGTTATACTCGTTTTACTTCAGCCTCTCAAAATAGTTTTTTAGGGTCAACTTCAAACGATCTTAACTCCTTGTACAGGACGAACTGGGTGTCCTACTTTATATGAAATGAAAGCCCTTTGAATTATATTTCCAACAATATCAATTTCACCCAAATCCGATATCGGAGGAAAGAGTTATGGCTGATTTACTTTAGCCTGTCAAAACAGTCCACCATGTACAGATTCGGATTTACTTAAATTTTTAAGGGCAATATGGTCATTTTTCATCACCTCATGGACGAAAATTGGTAATTATATACATATAATTAGTCTCATATCCATCAATTATCATCAAATTATTGAAAATAAGAAACCCTAGCCTAATTTCAACTCCAATTATCTTGTGATTCAACCGTAGAAAATCCAAATTGATTCCGTAGTTGTGTTCACCGTCTCGAGGGCTTCGAGAAGCACCCCTTATTTGTGCCAACAGGACTTCAAAACCAAAAGAGCCATTTTATGGTAAGGATGTAAATTATGTTGGTGTTATTTATATGGATATGTATATATATATATATGTGCATGTGAGCATAAGAAGTATGTTATTTGATTGTTGTTGAAAGATGATTGGGAAATGATGTTGGATTATTCTTGTGCATGGTTGGATTATGTTTAATTGTGAAGGGATTTGGTATTGATGATGTGGTATTGAAATGATGATTATATATATATATATATACACATAAACCTATTGTTCAAGTTGGTTTTTGAAATGTTTTGCAAATATTGGTTGTATGGAATTATGGAAGAGAATTGTGGTGTTGGGTTGCTAATCCTAGATGCCAAACATTTCATTGTAGATAAGTGATTTGTAAAGGCAAGAAGTTGTGTTGAATTGGTATCCGAATCTACAACGAGGTATGTAAAGCATACTCTAACAATGTTCTTTGGCATGAAAACACCAATGTTCCATCAAGTAAGATTCCGAGGTTGTCCAAAAACATGTATTGTTCTACATTACCAACGAAGTTGTTTCCATTCTATAAAGTGTCAAATGTTTCATTGATATACCAAAAGGCTCCTATTTCATTGTTGTGATATTGATGATTCTGAAACACATTGTTGATGTACCAATGAGTCCTTATTACATCGTTATTATATAGAAGGTCTATTACTTGATTCCTATTGATGTATGGTTGTTCCAAAGGTACTATATTGGCATGAACACTAATGTAATAATCTCAAAAGCTTTTGAACTAAGTTATTGGAAAGATCTCTTATGTGTGTTACTTGATATACATGTGGGTGGTATCCCAGTGGCATAAGCCTAACATGGGTCAATCCCTATTTATGTGTTTATGGGTGGTATCCCAGGGGCATAAGCCTAGCATGGGTCGATCCTAGTTGATATGTATTGGGGCGGCCTAATGGTCACAGTACGATACAGTATTGATTATTGTTAGGTGGTTGGAGGTTCGGGAGGAGGAGGTAATGGCGATTGATAATTGTAAAGAATGAAATGAACGAGTGTATACCGTTCCACAAATGTGTTTGAATTCAAGAACTCAATTCAGATTAATGATAATGTGCATGATCCTAAAAGTATTTATGAAGTGTGGTTCACTTCTATTATGATTTATTCACTTGCGTCTGATTTTCTTGATCCCCCATATCACATATGATTATTTACAGCTTTACATACTCAGTACATATTTCGTACTGACGTCCCTCATGGGGGACCTGCATTTCCTGCTGCAGGCACAGGTGCTTCAGCTCACTCACAGCATAGATAGGAGCCAGGTCATACAGCTATTGTTGGTGAGCTCCAGTTTGCTTTGGAGCTTTCCGAGTCGGTTCCTTATGTTTTGTCATTGTACAGGAGTCGTGTGTGGGCGGGGGTTTGTCCCGACCCTAGTTATGTCATGTATATCCTAGAGGCTTTGTAGACATAAGAAAGGGTAAAGTCATGAAAGTTTATATAGTGATGTTATATTTGTATATGTGGTGGCCCCGACTGCCAAGTATTATATATATATTTGTGCGTGTTGTGCTGCTACAGGTAATTAGATTCTTCTATATGCAACGAAGTGCTGTCCAAATTTTTGGTAACATGTAAGTGAAAGTACAGGTATTTGAACGGGTTCTCCCAGGCCTTCTCGGCTTTGGGTGCCAGTCCGGCCCGATGGGATTTTGGGGCGTGACAAAAGTGGTATCAGAGAGGTTCGTCCTAGTGAGTCTACAAAGCCGTGTCTATGTAGAGTTTTGTTTATCGGTGTGTTGTGCACCACATCTATAAACAGGAGGCTATGGACATTTATGAATTTTTTCTTTTCTTCATGTCTTAGATCGTGCGATAGAGCTTATATTGTATATGAAGTCATAGTTGACCACTGAATCAGTTTGTTTCTCTTATTATAGTAATGATGCCGGTTACCAGAAGCAAGAATACCGGTAAGCAAGTAGATGTGGCTGCCAGAGAGGGGACTAGTAAGTCACCCACTATACCAGCTAATCAAAGTGAGGCTCCAGCTGAGCATGCATTAGAAACTTCCCCCAGTCCGGAAGAAATAAGGGGGAGGAGAACTATATCCCTAGAGCCACCTATTAATGTTGTTGATCAAGATCTTAGAAATGCACTGCAACTTTTGACTCGTATAGTTGCTGGGCAAGTCCAAGGGCAAGCTATTCCTGCCACGGGTTCTAGCGGTACTGATAGGGCGACTTATCTTCGGACGCAAGATTTTCTTAAGATGGATCCGCCTACTTTTACCGGATCTGATCTTAATGAAGATCCGCCTGACTTTATTGATCAGATCCAAAGGGCCCTAGAGGTGATGCATGTATCGGGCAGAGAGACAGTGGAGTTAGCCGCATATAGATTCAAAGGTGAGGCTATATATTGGTATGAAGACTGGAAATGGTCAAGGGGCATTGATGCACCCCCAGCTACTTGGAAAGAGTTCAAAGAGGCATTTATTGATCATTATCTTCCATATGAGACTCGTCAGGCCCGCGCGGATCAGTTCTTAAATCTTAGACAGGGTCATACAAGTGTGAGAGAGTATAGTCTTCGATTTAATTCCTTGTCCAGATATGCTCCTAATGTTATAGCTGCTATGGATGACAGAGTTCATCGGTATGTGAATGGATTGGATCCGTATTTGGTTAGGGATTGTACTATTGTTGCACTAAATAAAGACATGGATATAGCTAGGATCCAAGCATTTGCACAGAAAATGGAAGATCAGAGGCAAAGAAAAAGAACACAGGAATTTGAAAGCGTGTTTCTATTTTCTGTAACAATACAAGTGCCATTAATATTGCTAAGAATCTTGCTCAATATCAAAGAACTAAACATATTGATATTAGACATCACTTTCTTAGAGATAGTGTTGAAAAAGGTCTTATATCAATCATGTTTTGCTCAACTGAAGAATAAATTACTGATATATTCACTAAGGCATTAAGCAGGGAACACTTTGAAAAAAAATAGGTTAGCCTTGGGGATGATTAAGATTGTATAAATCTCTCTCAATGATTGACTAGAAAAATTGATGTGCTCCTGATTTATTGTTGATTAATCCAGTCTTTCACATTTAGTTGTGCGTCCTAATTCCAAAATATTGAATGATATAACCTTCATTTATTTCAATATTTACAGTGTAGTTGGAATACTTAAAGCAATTTTGTTCAGACTTTTTAGGATTTCAGGTATGACTATCAGCCTATCTTAAAATTGATTAAGGAGGAACATGTTTGCCTACTTATTTCTTTGTATTTATCTTAACCGCCGGATCCCAAGAGTCCAAAAAATTTAAAAAGCTGCCACCACAATCCCATCAGCAGTGAAACTCTTCACCATTATCCTACCACCTATCAAATCCCTTCCCTTTACGATTCAACTTCTCACCCTCTTCTTATAGCCATTTCTCTTTCTCTCACCTAACTCACCACTTCACAACCAGCAATAATTTATTGATTCTCTCTTTATCACCATGGAATCCTCATGATCTACCCCATCCTCAGACTCTACTACCACCCCTTCAACAACCATTTTTCTTCATCCAAATGCTAACTTACCACCTCTCATTCCTCCTACAATTTCAATTAAAATATTTGTTTTTGCAGCTTTTAAAAATTTCAAAAACCCCTTTGCTCTGTTTTCTTCAAATCTCTCATCCCCTTCTAAACCTTTACTGCCACCTCTGATCCCTCTCCAAATTATTGACCCTGATGATGAACCTATTGTTAATTTGATCCCTAGAAGGTCAAGATCTAAATAAAAAAAAACTTTTCCCCCCACCATTATTGTTGAAGCCCAAGATCAGGGTGAACCCACCCCTGTTGTACCCACTCCTAGAACTCCTCACACTTGTGGAAAAATCAGAGGTCCAAGGGTGGTCACACCTATTTCTTCAGGGTGACTTACAAAGGAAGTTTGCTAAGCCTGGGGTTTATGAGTTATATACAAACGTCATAGCTATTGGTGAGATGATCTCTACAACTGTTTGAGGGGTAACCTTAAACCTCTATGTTGCTGATATTGCTAGAATCTTACACATTCCTATAGGGGGTTGGGGTCACTATGTCAAGGTGATACGGGATAAACAAGGAAACACCAAAATTAGTCCAAAAAATAGTCTGCAAAATGAAAGAAATCCGTGAACCCTTTTGGAGACCATGTCTTGGCTTCCTAAGAACACAATAACAAGAAGATAACAAGGTGTTTATTACACCAAATCATGGACAACAAACTATATTAACAACATAAGATGATGAACAAGAAGACACAAAATTCGGATTTAACAATAACAACAAGAATACAAGATTACAACACAAACACTAAACAAGATTACAAGAAGGTAAAATGATAGATAGATAGACCACATGAAGGTATAATCTTAAGAACCCAAGAATGGAAACTCTTGGACCCTTAGCACTACACACAACAATAAACCTATCTCTTATGTAACACAAGATCGGATTCCACCTTTCTAGCATCAATGTTTCCAAGCAAGCAATGACAAAACCCTATTGTTGTATCCTAGTTTCGTTGGTCACTCTTCTCACTAGAGAGAGAGCTTGTTACAAGTCTTACAAGACTCCCAAATATCATCCAAAAACTAAACTAAAAATCCTACAATGTTCCTTTTATAGATATAATAAAATATAAGTTAAAATGACTAAAAGGCCCTTCAAAGAATGGGAACCCATCTAGTGTAATTTATGGGCTGATTTGGGTACATTTTGGGCCTCTTTTACACTTCAATTGCACGTGCCAAGGCTCGGGTCCAACACGCACTCCTCTAAGTCTATATCCGTGATTATTCCCATATCACAAGGTCACTTGGAAACCTCTTGACAATCTTGCATCTGCCCTTGACATATCTCGTAAGTTTTCTGGCAACCCTCACCTGGTTAATCATCGTAGGGTTTTTAAGAGAGAGATGTCTCCACTCCATAAACTCTATTTTGATATTGTCCACATGCTCACCCATAGGAAAGAAAGAAGGACTGTAGCTAACTTTTTTCATCTTACTCTAATGGAGTTACTGGACAGTGAGGTAAAAATTAATCTGCCTAGGATTATCCTAAAGCATATGCAAAGGGTTCTCCTCAAAGAAGTGAATGGTCATGCTCTTCCTTATGAATTATGGCTCACTCCTATATTTGAAGAGCTTGGAGTGTCTGTCCAAGTGTGGTCTTTGCAGACCACCAATATGTTATAGGGAGTGTGAACCATATGTATCTACCTGGTTCTATGAGGAGTGCAGACAATCCTATGCAGCATTTAAGAAATTCTCTAACTACCAAGACTATTGAATTGGAAGTGTCACGCCTCAAATCCTATTGGGGCAGACTGAAACCCATAACCGAGGAGGCCCGGGAGAAACAGCTCATAACCTTATACTTCCCATGCATACCTCTATGAAAACCCAAAATTCGAACAGCATCATGTCGCATATAAAATGAAATAATCACCTGTATAAGCTCGACCACACATATATATGTATATACAATACTTAGCCTTGAAGCCATCACGACTATTAAAAAAATACCACCTTGACTGTACATTAGGTCTACAAAGCCTCTAGAGAATACATAGAGTTTAACTATGGTCGGGACATACCCGGCCATATAACTAACTTCTATACAATACCAAAAGTGACTGGATATGACACGAAAAGCCCCGAAGAAAACTGGAGCTCACCAAAAGCAGCTGGATATCCTGGCTCCTACTTGTGCGGTGTATGAACTGAGGTACCTATGCTTGCAGCATGAAATACAGGTCCCCCATGGGGGACGTCAGTACAAAATATGTATTGAGTATGTAAAGCTGTAGATAATCACATATGATATAGGAGCTCAATAGAAATCAGAAACAAGTGAATGAATCATAATAGCAGTGGATCACACTAACTAGAACTTGTGGCAACCTGTACATTGTATTTATTCAATCACTTTACCTTCGTTCTTATCATCTTTGTAATCATTACTGTACTGTACTATGACCATTAGGCTGCCTCCAGTACATATCAACTAGGATCGACCCATGATAGGCTTATGCCCCTGGGATACCACCCATAAACATATAAATAGGGATCGAACCATGATAGGCTTATGCCCCTGGGATACCACCCGATAAGAGAGAACTTCCATCACTTAGTTCAATGAATCTTTGAGATTGTTATTTCGGTTGCCACCATATTTTTTATACTTTGAAACAATGATACATCAATAAGAGATATATAAATAGACCATCAATGCAATAACAATGAAGTAAGAACTCATTGGCACATCAATGAAGTGTTTTGGAGTCATCAATGCCATAACAATGAAGTAGGAACTTATGGGTATATCAATTGAAACGTTTTGAAGTCATTAATAGCACATGGATCTTTTTTGATTAATCGAATACCTTCTGACATTCATTAGTGCAATAAACATGTAAGATTTGGAAGACAAGTAAGTATTGGAATGTGCTGAGATCTTGTAGGGTGGAAACAAGTTCATTGGTAACGTAGGACATCATACAAAACAATTATGGATCACATATTATTGAATAACTTTGAAAACTTTCTTAATAGAACAATTGTTCACTTTCATGCCAAAGATATGGTATAGAGTATGCTTTACATACCTGACTATCAACCTTCAATACTAGTCATAAATGGACTTCCCATCTTTTTGGATTACTTATCTACAATGAACATATATATAGCAATCTAGTATTAACAACCAAACGTCATAATTCAATTATTTGAATTCACCAAACTAGTGGTTAAGTAGTAAGCCTTAATTACACCATAAAGGGTGTCACTTTAACCCTCTTATATTCCAATTACATTTACATGCCATGCATATTCATGCAACATCTTCCAATATCAAGTTTGGATTCAGTTATCCTTCCAACCAATCCATTAAACCAAATTGAGCCATAGACATAAATAATCATCAATTCAATAGTATATCACCATGTCCACCTTCCATAACTCAATTACTATATATACCTTCCATAACTCAATTACCATATCCACCTTCCATAATTCATTACAACCAAACCATGCAAAATAGTCCATAACCCTATTTCCATCACCTTTCAATAACAACAAATACATATAATCCTCTATCACACATACACATATGGAAAAGAACAAAGGCAAACAATATTCATACCTTAGAATTCACCTCTTGATTATGAAATCCTGTTTTCACAATTAATAGGTGTCATTCGAAGCTCTCGAGATGACAAACGTAGTTATCTAATTACTTTGAAACCATCGACGGGCAAATTCCGGTATAAATAAAATAAAAAAATTAATTCCATATAAATAAGACCAATACACGTACTTGAATACGGGGTGTTACATCCTTCCCCCCTTTAGGACATTCGTCCTCGAATGTTAGATTAGTTATTCAACCGAAACAAGTTCAAGTCCATCATTAATATTCACATCATCACATAAATACTATGCATATATAAAAAAAACTTACTTGTTAATGTTCTAACTCCGTTTCTTGAACTTCCTCTTCATCTTTTAACAAATGAGGGTACTTAGATTTTATTGCTTCCTCAGCTTCCCATGTAATCTCTTCCCTTTGACGATTTCTCCAACATACTTTCACAGATGCTATCTCTTTATTTCTCATCTTCTTAACTTGACGATCTAGAATAGCAATAGGCACTTTCTCATAGGTAAGATCTTCCACAACTTGCACATCCTCAGTAGAAGTGATATGTGATGGATCTCCGATGCACTTTCGAAGCATTGACACATGAAATACCGGATGTACTGATGAGAGCTCTTGGGGTAGCTCTATTTTATATGTAACTTGTCCAAACCTTCGAGTGATCTTATACTGGCCTATATAACGTGGACTCAACTTCCCTTTCTTGCCAAATCTCATTACCCCTTTCATTGGTGATACCTTTAAAAATACCCAATCACCTATAGAAAACCCTAGCCCTTTCATTCTACTATCCGCATATGACTTGTGTCGACTTTGTGCTATTTTCAGTCATTGCTGAATTACTTTAACCTTCTCTATGGCTTGATAAACAAGATCCGGTTCGAAAAAAAGAGTTTCACCCACTTCGAACCATCCTATTGGTGATCTACACTTCCTTCCATATAAAGATTCATATGGTGCCATTTTTATACTTGAATGATAGCTATTATTGTAGGCAAACTCAATAAGAGGTAAATGATCATCCCAGTTGCCCTTAAAATCTATTACACAAGCTCGTAGCATATCTTCAAGTGTTTGGATGGTACGTTCTGCTTGTCCATCTGTTTGAGGGTGAAAAGTTGTACTCAACTTCACTTGTGTTCCTAAACACCTCTGAAAAGACTTCCAAAAGTTTACGGTAAATTGGGTTCCCCGATCTGATATAGTAGAGATTGACACTCCATGTAATCGGACTATCTCCTTAATGTACAGCTTCGCATACTCTTCGACTGTGTAAGTGGTCCTAACTGGTAGGAAATGTGCGGATTTGGTAAGCCTATCAACAATCACCCATATATAATAAAACTTCTAGGATGTACGAGGCAAACCAATAACGAAATCCATGTTGAGCATGTCCCACTTCCAGCTTAGAAGATCAATGCATTTCATATAACCTCCGGGTTTTTGGTGCTCAACTTTAACTCTTTGATAATTTGGACATTCAGCTACAAATTCTGCAATGCTCTTCTTCATATCATTCCACCAATACATATCTTTAAAATCTTGATACATTTTGGTTGATCCTGGATTAATGGAATACCTTGAAAAATGTGCCTCTGTCATAATCTTCTTTCTTAGCTTGTCTACATCCGACACACACAATTAGTTTTGGCACTGAAGTACTCTTTCTCGCGTAAGCTCAAATACCTTGGTCGCACCACTCTGAACGTTCTCCTTGAGCTGTAATAAAATAGGATCTGCATATTGCTTCTCTTTTACTTCAGCTACTATTGAAGATTCCGCAGCATTATGTACGATAAGCTCTTTATCCGGAGTTTCAAGAAGGCGAACTCCCAAAATAGCTAACTGGTGAAGATCTTTAATCATTCCTTTCCTTTCTATAGGCGCCATCATAGCCTTACGACTTAACACATCAGCTACCACATTTGCTTTCCCTGGATGGTACAAGCTATCAATATCGTAGTCCTTTAATAGTTCAAGCCATCTCCGCTGCCTTAAATTTAGATCCTTCTGATTAAAAATATATTGCAAGCTCTTATGGTCAGTATATATATCAACATGAACCCCATATAAGTAGTGGCCCCATATCTTTAAACCAAAAATAATTGCTACCAGCTCAAGATCGTGTGTAGGATAATTTTTCTCTTATGGCCGCAATTGTCTAGAAGCATATGCTATTACCTTACCATGCTGCATCAATACACATCCTAAACCAATTCTGAAAGCATCACAATACACTGTATACCCTTCGGTGCCTTCTAAAAGTACCAACACGGGTGTAGAAATCAACTTGTTCTTTAAATCTTGAAAACTCTTCTCACAGGCATCATTCCATTGGAATTTGGATACTTTATGGGTTAGCTTGGTTAAGGGTGATGAAATAGAAGAAAAGCCTTCAACAAACCTTCTATAATATTTGGCTAACCCGAGAAAACTACGAATCTCCGTAGGCGTTGTGGGCCTTGGCCAGTTCTTCATAGCTTCTATCTTTTGAGCATCAACCTTTATCCCTTCACTAGATACAATATGACCCAAAAATGCCACCGACTTTAACCAAAACTCAAATTTAGAGAACTTTGCATAAATCTTACAATCACAAAGAGTCTGCAATGCCTGTCGTAAGTGATTGGCATGGTCCTCTTCTGATCTAGAATAAACTAGAATATCATCAATAAAAACTATCACAAATCATCCAGGAATGGCTTAAACACCCTATTCATCAAATCCATAAAAGTTGCGGGTGCATTTGTTAGCCCAAATGACATAACTAGAAACTCATAATGACCATACTATGTTCGAAAAGTTGTCTTGGGTATATCCTTCTCTTTGACCCTCACTTGGTGGTAACCTGACCTCAAATCAATCTTAGAAAAGCACTTGGCGCCCTGTAACTGATCAAATAAATCATCAATTCTTGGGAGAGGATATTTATTCTTAATAGTCACCTTATTCAATTGCTGATAATCAATACATATCCTCAGCGAGCCATCCTTTTTGTGCACAAATAACACTGGTGCTCCCCAGGGGGGACATACTAGGCCTTATGAATCCCTTCTCTAGAAAATCTTTCAATTGCTCTTTCAATTCTGGTAATTCTGCTGGGGCCATTTATGCCTTAAAATAAGAAATAAATCTATCTCTTGGCACGCCAATTTCACCTTTCCATTCAAGGACTGATTCATTTGGAAAATGGAAATATACCTTTTTCATGCAACAATCAGTTGTGGCATAACAAGACGCCAACCAGTCCATACCCATTATAACATCAAAATCTACCATTTCTAACTCCACAAGCTCAGCCATCGTATCACGACCACAAATATTTACTATGCAGTTTCGGTAAACCCTTTTAGCTATAATAGATTCCCCAACCGGTGTGGACACTTCAAATGGCTTACTAACAACTCGGGTATTCTTTTAAACTTTCCAGAAATCAATGGAGTAACTTAAGATAATGTAGAACCGAGATCAATTAAGGTATGTACATTGAATGAAAAGATAGACAACGTACCCTTAACCACATCTGGGGAAGCCTCTAAATTCTGTCGATCCACTAGAAAAATCCGTACAATTTTGAGCCCCACTAGAACTCGTGGCTCTTCTATCACCTCTAACACGACCCATTGGTTGTGCACCCCTTCCTGAATAAGGCATCGATCATGATGATGCAATAAATGACCCCGTAGGTCGTGACATACCCCCTATGCCCCTTCGTGGGCATTCTCTCATCATATTCCCCGACATACCACACCAAAAACAAACATTGGTCCCAAGCCAACATGCGTCCAAATGATACCTTCCACATTTATTGTATGGCTCTCGAGGAGGTCTCGATTGACTCATATTCCCTTGCCCTTGGTACCCCACTGTCCGTAAACTCTGACTCTTACTTCTGTACCCAAATTGATTTCCTCTGGACCCTTGAAACTGTGGTGAGGCACTAGCTGCAGAATAAGAAGATAATGACCTAGGTGGTCTAGCAAAAAACTGTGGTCTGAACCCTCCTTGGTATGGCATGAACTGCCCTATAAATCTGGCCCTCTTGGAATATCATCTTTCTAATTCTTGTGTTCTTCTCCTCTGTCTCTGATCTTCCATTTTTTGTGCAAAAGCTTGGATCCTCGCTATGTCCATATCTTTGTTCAAAGCGGCAATAGTACAATCTCTAACCAGATATGGATCCAGCCTATCCACATATTAATGAACTCTGTCATCCATAGTAGCTACAACATTAGGAGCATATCTCGATAAGGAATTAAATCGGAGACTGTACTCCCTCACGCTCATATTTCCCTGACGAAGATTTAAAAACTAATCTGCACGGGCCTGACGAATCTCGAATGGAAGATAATGATCAAGAAATGCCTCTTTGAACTCTTTCCAAGTAGCTGGGGGTGAATCAATAACCCTAGATCATTTCCAGTCCTCGTACCAATATATAACCTCCCCTTTGAATCTATACGCCGCTAACTCCACTGTCTCTCTACCCGTTACATGCATAACATCTAAGGCCCTTTGAATTTGATCAATAAAGTCCTGTGAGTCCTCGTTAAGATCTGATCCAGTAAAAGTGGGAGGATCCATCTTAAGAAAATCCTATGTTCGAAGGCTAGCTGCCCTATCTGTACCACTAGGACCCGTGGTAGGAATGGCTTGCCCTTGAGCTTGCCCAGCAACTATACGAGTCAAAAGTTACACTGCATTTCTAAGATCTTGATCAGCAGCATTAATAGGTGGCTCTAGGGATATAGTTCTCCTCCCTCTTATTTCTTTTGGAGTGGAAGAAGTTTCTAATGCATGCTCAGCTGGAGCCTCACTTTGATTAGCTGGTATAGTGGTTGACTTACTAGTCCCTCTCCGACAGCCACATCTACTTGTTTACTGGTATTCTTGCTTCTGGTAACCAGCATCATTACTATAATAAGAGAAACAAATGGATTCAGTGGTCAACTATGACTTCATATACAATATAGGCTCTATCGCACGATCTAAGACATGAAGAAAAGAAATAATTCCTAAATGTCCATAGCCTCCTGTTTATAGATGCGGTGCACGACACACCGATAAACAAGACTCTACGTAGACACGACTTTGTAGACTCACTAGGACGAACTTCTCTGATACCACTTTTGTCACGCCTCAAATCCTATTGGGGCGGACTGGCACCCGTAACCGAGGAGGCCCGGGAGAACCAGCTCATAACCTTATACTTCCCATGCATACCTCTATGACAACCCAAAATTCGGATAGCATCATGTCGCATATAAAAGGAAATAATCACTTGTATAAGATCGAGCACACATACATATGTATATACAATACTTGGCCATTGAAGTCATCACGTCTATTAACAAAACACCACCTTGACTGTACAT
This sequence comes from Capsicum baccatum var. pendulum, assembly GCA_030864225.1. Taxonomy (NCBI): domain Eukaryota; kingdom Viridiplantae; phylum Streptophyta; class Magnoliopsida; order Solanales; family Solanaceae; genus Capsicum; species Capsicum baccatum. The sequence continues at coordinate 268,830,896 of CM061557.1, forward strand.
TAGGTCTACAAAGCCTCTAGATAATACACAGAGTTTAACTATGGTCGGGACAGACCCGGCCATATAACTAACTTCTATACAATACCAAAAGTGACTGGATATGACACGGAAAGCCCCGAAGAAAACTGGAGCTCACCAATAGCAGCTGGATATCCTGGCTCCTACTTGTGCGGTGTATGAGCTGAGGTACCTGTGCCTGCAGCATGTAATGTAGGTCCCCCATGGGGGACGTCGGTACGAAATATGTACTGAGTATGTAAAGTTGTAGATAATCACATATGATATAGGAGCTCAATAGAAATCAGAAACAAGTGAATAAATCGTAATAGGAGTGGACCACACTTACTAGAACTTGTAACAACCTGTATATTGTATTTATTCAATCACTTTACCTTCGTTCTTATTATCTTTGTAATCATTATTGTACTGTACTGTGACCATTAGGCTACCTCCAATTCATATCAACTGGGATCGACCCATGATAGGCTTATGCCCCTGGGATACCACCCATAAACACATAAATAGGGATTGACCCATGATAGGCTTATGCCCCTGGGATACCACCCGATAAGAGAGAACTTCCATCACTTAGTTCAATTAATCTTTGAGATTGTTATTTCGGTTGCCACCACATTTTTTATACTTTGAAACAATGATACATCAATAAGAGACATATAAATAGACCATCAATGCAATAACAATGAAGTAAGAACTCATTGACACATCAATGAAGTGTTTTGGAGTCATCAATGCCATAACAATGAAGTAGGAACTTATTGGTATATCAATGAAACGTTTTGAAGTCATTAATAGCACATGGATCTTTTTTGAGTAATCGGATACCTTCTGACATTCATTAGTGCAATAAACATGTAAGATTTGGAAGACAAGTAAGTATTGGAATGTGTTGAGATCTTGTTGGGTGGAAACAAGTTCATTGGTAACGTAGGACATCATACAAAACAATTATGGATCACATGTTATTGAATAACTTTGAAAACTTTCTTAATAGAACAATTGTTCACTGTCATACCAAAGATATGGTATAAAGTATGCTTTACATACCTGACTGTCAACCTTCAATACTAGTCCCAAATGGACTTCCCGTCTTTTCGGATTACTTATCTACAATGAACATATATATAGCAATCTAGTATTAGCAACCAAACGTCACAATTCAATTATTTGAATTCACCAAACTAGTGGTTAAGTAGTAAGCCTTAATTACACCATAAAGGGTGTCACTTTAACCCTCTTATATTCCAATTACATTCACATGTCATGCATATTCATACAACATCCTCCAATATCAAGTTTGGATTCATTTATCCTTCCAATCAATCCATTAAACCAAATTGAGCTATAGACATAAATAATCATCAATTCAATAGTATATCACCATGTCCACCTTCCATAACTCAATAACCATATCCACCTTCCATAACTCAATTACCATATCCACCTTCCACAATTCAATACAACCAAACCATGCAAAATAGTCCATAACCCTATTTCCACCACCTTTCAATAACAACCAATACATATAATCCTCTATCACACATACACATATGGAAAAGAACAAAGGCAAATAATATTCATACCTTAGAATTCACCTCTTCATTATGCAATCCTGTTTGCAGAAATAATAGGTGTCATTCAAAGATCTCGAGATGACAAACGCAGTTATCGAATTACTTTGGAATTTCTACGGTTGAATCAAAAGTAATTTAAAGGTCAAATTTGGTGGACTTATTCCCGTCCATAATATAATAAGAAATGACCAAAATGCCTTTAAGATTTAAATAATGTCAAATCTGTCCTTTGGTGAACTGTTTTGATAAGCTAAAGTATATCGACCATAACTCTTTGCTCCGATATCGGATTTGGATGAAATTGGTATCGTTGAAAGGATAATTCAAAGGTATTTCATTTCATATAAAGTAGGCCACCCATTTCGTCATGTACAAGGAGTTATGGTCGTTTGAAGTTGACCCTAAAAATCTGTTTTGATAGGCTGAAGTAAAACAAGTATAACTCCTTACTCAGACGTTGGATTTGGATGAAACCAATTGCATTGGAAATAAGACTCAAAGATATTTCTTTTCATAGGTCGCAGCTCTCCCAGTTCATTATATTAAGGGAGTTATGATCGTTTGAAGTTGACCCAAAATTTCGGCTGGCCTCAGTAGTTTGTGTGCAGGAAATTTTCCTGCACATTTACTATTCCCAAATATCCCGGCCACCATTTTATAGTTTCAAACGTGCTCGATTATATCCAAAACCTATCCGTTTTCGGAAATCTTTATATCGTTGGAAAGCTTATTCAATAACCTTCGCATGGAACCATTGACGGGCAAATTTCGGTATAAATAAAATAAAAAAATTAATTCCATATAAATAAGACCAATACACGTACTTGAATACGGGGTGTTACACAAGCTGTGCAATCTGAAAATTTAGATCTTTGTTCTCAGATCACTTCCTTTCAACTTTCCCTTGAAAATAAAAGATTTTCTAATGTTGAAATCGTGTGCAAATTGACAGCTCTCATTCCTTCTGCCTCTTCCTCCCCAACTTAGCTCACTTCTTAGCCCATAATAGTCCTCTTTGTGTACTGGCTTGCTTGTCTCTCTTATCAGTTTTTAGATTTTGGTTGATGTTAGCTTGATTTTGAATGTACTGAACTACATTGCTACTTGTGTTTTTCTCCTATTTAATCTAATGAATGATGGTTATTTCCTTTAGCTTTTGATTGTTTTAGCGATAGCCCCAGTGGCCATGGATTATTAAACATCACTAACTAAGTGCTTTTTTTTCGATGATATCAAAAGGAGAAGTATTAGATTGTGCAATGTTTATAACTCAATGACTAACCTGTTTCTAGTGTTCTTGTGTCTTATTCTCTTATTGAGTGTGTCAGGAATTAAAGAAGTGCTATGATGATGGTGTGATACTGTGAAACATCCGCTGTATGATTTGTCATCATCAAAAAGGGAGAATTTGTTAGAGTAAAAGAGTTTTGATGATTGACATATGTTTGTGAAACATGTTAGTCATACTGGTTCTCACATGTAAAACACATCAGAGCAAATGCAAGGCTGACAATACGTAAAGACAGGAGTGGATAAACAAGGAAACTCAAATATATTCTCAATACTTATCACAAACATCAAAGAAGTTGAGGAGAAGATAAATGCAACATTTAGAGATTGAGTTGATCAAGGAGTCCTGCCAGACTAGGGGATAAAGTAGAAGAGTTCTATTCAACCAAGGAGAGAGACTACTGCAGCAAAGAGTGAAACCACCTGAGAGCCCTATTAAAGAAAGAAAGCACTTCATCGAAAGGACTCAATTAGGAGTTGGCTTAAATACAAGAAACGACATTCAAGAGTTTCACTCATGCACTGACAAGAAAAATATCAATCAGCAAATCAATTCACTAACTTGAAGAAGAACCTGGTCCTTTACTTAGCAAGTCATAGACTTTGTGTAGTAGGTTGGTTCTTTGAGTTGTAATGAGTCTTTGTTCTAGTCTCAGTGAAATATAAACTGAGTTAGGAATTGTGTCTTCAAGTTAAGGAACTCGAAGACTTGGGAACACTTATTTTGGGAAGATTTGTATTATTGTAGAAATAGGAGTTAGAAGTTTTAATTCCTAGTTTACAAGAAGTCTTGTAATTTGTTGATTGTTGAGGCTCAAGAGTAATAGTGAAGTTGGGGTTAAATCCTGTACGTAGAGGTACAGGTCGTGTTTTTTTACATCTTTCTTGAGCCGGGTGTTTTTCACGTAAAATTACTGTGTTCATCTTTTACTTCAGTGAACCATGTTAGCTTACTTGTTCCATTGATAGGCAACTATCAAAGTAAAATATTAAAATCAGTAGGGTAGGCATTTCAACATACTCCATTTCAGCACTCGAGCTCTTAAAGCCTTAGTCTCTGAGCAATGAAGAATCAGGTGTTCATGGGATTCAAGGCTTTGTTGACACATTACACATATAGGGTCTACCACAACATCCCATTTGATAAGACGATCAAATGTGAGGAGGCGTTGGAGCAGAGCTAGCCATGTATGGAAGCACGCTTTTGGTCTAGCCTGACTACCAAACATGATGGATTTCCAAGAAATACGAGGCAAATCTCCCAAGAAATGCAAATAAATTTGCTTAATCAAAGATTTACTTGGAAAATTTAGGTATAAATAACATAAATACCAATTCTTTTGAAAGTAATTACACTCTCTCCCATTTTTTAAATTACTTTAGTCTCTCTCCCTATTAATATACATAACATAGTCAACATATACATAACATTCTTTGCATATGTTGGGATTTTTGTAATATGTTTAGGGAGTTGGGACTTTTTGTAATATTGAAAATATAAGTTGTTTATTTGTATAATTTTTAGAAAATTTAGTTGTAGTCAGTTATGAGATAATGCTTTTAGAGCCCATTATTTTTCCGAATCATCCAATTTGCTTGTTTAGGAATTCTAAAATAACCTTAAAATGTTATTTTTAGTGTTTTTTTTTTTTTCATGAAAAGATGAATGCATACACATTATTTCTTTATCTCAAATATTTTTTAGGTAAATTAAATAAGAAATACTCCTCATTTTATACAATCCATTGAGTGGTATTAGTTATTATTTTTATTTTTAAAATATAGAAAATAGTTCATCGTATTTTAAGATCATTTTCTATATATGAAAATTACATGCAGTGAGTAAACTTTATTTTAATTTGCTCATTAATTTATGATCAAGAGACTTTATTTGCTTATTCAAAAAGTGACAAAGGTATTAATTCTCAAATCTAGAAGGTATTAAGTGGGAGATACTTTTTTTAAAAATAAAAAATAAAAAATTTCAAGCAAACATTGATTATTTTGTGCAGAATTTTATCATGAAATTATTTCTTGTAATCAATCGACTTCTTGATAATAAAGTTAAAAGAATTCTTTGCATATATTATTAAAAAATTATTTTTTGTCGTCTGATACGTTGTTGCAATACTTTGCATAGAAGTCTTAATTAATGATTATGTCGGCATTTTAAAAATACCTTTAAAGTCATTAATACCATCAAATTTAAATTTTATATCAATAAACAACCATGTTGAAAGTGGCTATTCTATATAAGTACTAGATAGTGAATGACTCATTTACTGGCTCAATATTATAATTTTAATTATATTTATAGCTATTGAATTCATTTTTTTTAAAAAGTGATCATTAATATTTTTGAATAAAAATAGTAAAAAATATAAGTAGAAACCACACAATATAATAAAATATAACTTCTTATTTTTATAAAATCAAATAATAGCTTACAACTTATTCATATTTTCATAATTAACATTAAAATATCATATAGCTAATGCTTATTTTAACATCAGGTCAAACACATTCTCTTAGATTAATTACCTAATTTTAACGTTTTTCTTTTTTCTTTTTTCTTTGTTTAAGATTTTAACACGAGAATGAATTAAAATTATAAATATCTATTTATTTACTATTTTTTTTATAGAATCATACAAAGCAGTAAAGGATACTAATTCATATGTAAATTGATTTTAAATATATTTAAATTTATTTTATGAGTGTTTAACAAATGAAAATAATGACCTACTGAATGAACGTTTAATGGATCATAACATTAACGAATTGCCTCTATGTCTTGCCTTATATACGTCAAAAATAGGAGATTAATTTAATATAGTAAGAATTTTTTTTTAAATGATTTGTCTGCCCAATGAAGAAATTTACTACCTCAAATAAAGAGAATCAAAAGAATTAACAAAAGTGAACATGATATATATTGTTGTAATTTAACATGAGGTAGTTTGTATTATATTCTAAATAAGTTGTTAAGAATAATTTTAATAGTTGATTAGTAAATAATTATGTTTTCATAAATTATATGTATTGTAAATTTGTGTAGTGATATGTATCGTGTGAAGTTTTGACAATATGAAAGAATCGTATTTAGGAGTATTTTTTTTTTTTTTTTTACTATAATATAATGTTGGTTTAATATAATATACCATAACAACAACAAACCCAGTACACTCCCACATCGTGAGGTCTGGGAAGGGTAGAGTATACACAGTCCATACCACTACCTCTAAAAAAAATAGAGAGGTTGATTCCGAATATAATATACTATAAATTACAATAAAAATAAAAATAAATGAAAAATAAAGAAAACAAGATGGTCTTCTTCTTGGCTAAGGCATGAATATCAAAGAAGAAAAATAGGGTGGGCCAGTGGAACCCTAAATGCGCCCTATACATATAAGGAGAACAAATATTTTGGGAAATGTAGAAAACAATGCTTTTAGAGATATTTGTAAGGAGATTTCTTTCAAAATGGATTTAGAGCTTGTTAATCCTTCCTCTATTCCAACTTTGAGAAATGGTCTTTCACGTTCAATTTCTAAAAATTTCATTTTTCGAAAGTTCGTCTGTTTTTTCGTTTTACATTATAAAAATAACACCTCAATTGCTCTAAACGCCTTTAAGAAAAGATTTAAAAGTTATACCTTCAAAAGTATATGGGAGGGGGAGGATTTTTGTGAAACCCACAAAAATCAAGCTCTTTGTTCTTTTAGCTAGAGTTGTGACTCTTACAACACATTATTTCCTTTTTGTCAAAAAAAAATAAAAAAATTATCATTACTTTTTTGATTTAATATTTATGTTTTTCTTCTTGTTGGTGTTGCAGGTTATCAGTGGCTACAAGATCAAATATTATAGAGCCTGTCTGGCTGATAAGAATTTATAATCTATATCTGTAATCTATATATATAATCTGTAATCTATATCTATAATTTATAATCTATAATATATTAAAAGTGTGAAGACCTTAAAAAAGTGATTTGCACTTTTTATCCTTCATTAAAAGTCTTTACTTTAGATAAAATCGTCTTTTCACCTTTTTATTTAATTTTATATAATTATTTTTATAATATTGACTAAACTCCTAAAATATATAGGAAGAAGAATTAATTAATATTTTCCTATTATAAAAAGACTCCTAAAATATTTATATCTATAATTTATAATATATTAAAAATGTGAAAACTCTTAAAAAAGTGATTTGAAATTTTTGTCCGTCATTAAAAGGCTTTACTTTAGATAAAATCATCTTTTCACCTTTTTATTTAATTTATATAATTATTTTTATAATATTGATTAAACTCCTAAAATATATAGGAAGAACAATCAATTAATATTTTCCTATTATAAAAATACTCCTAAAATAAAATTACTAAAAAGGAATTATGCATGCATTGCCGAACAAGAATTTATGTGGAACAAAAAAAAAGGAAATAAAATACATGTGGTAACAATATCTAACAAAACTTTTAAAAAGGATAACATTTCATTTTTGAAATATGACCTTTTTAGTTAAAAAGAAAAAAAAAATGAAAAGGCTCAAAAATATCCCTGAACTATCTGAAATAGCTTTAAAATGACCCTTGTTAGATTTTTGGCTCAAAAATACCCCTCCGTTAAATATTTGACTCAAAATTACCCCCCCCTAACGGAATTCGGAAAAGGATCAAAAATACCCCTGAACTATCTAAAATGAGTCAAAAATACCCCTCTGTTAAATATTTGGCTCAAAAATACTCCTCCCCTTAATGAAATTAAATTATTTCGATTGAATTAAACCCTAAGTTTAACTTTTTAACCCTAATACTTTAATTTTTTTACATAAAAGTATTTTTTTAATTTTAAAAATAAGATAATGAAAAAAAAGTATTTGAATTATAATATAAATTGATTGAATTTGATTTGAAAAATAAACATACATTTATTCTAAAAAGATATTTTCACTTTACATCTTTTTAATCTTTAAAGAAATTAACAAAATATAAATTAATGAAATTAATGAAATATAAATTTTCACTTAAAGAAATTAACGAAATAAAATTAAATGATGAACTTTATATAAATTAACAAAATAATCAAAATAATTTAATTTCATTAAAGACCTCTCTGTTAAATATTTGGCTTAAAAATACCCCTCACCTTAACAAAATTAAATTATTTCGATTGAATTAAACCCTAATTTTAACTTTTTAACCATAATACTTTAATTTTGTTTACATAAAAGTATTTTTAAAATTTTAAAATAAGATAATGAAAAAAAGTATTTGAATTATAATATAAATTGGTTGAATTTGATTTGGAAAATAAACATACATTTATTCTAAAAAAAGTATTTTCACTTGACATCTTTTTAATATTTAAAGAAATTAACGAAACTAACAAAATATAAATTTTTACTTAAAGAAATTACAGAAATATAAATTAAATGATGAACTTTATATAAATTAACGAAATAATCAAAATAATTTAATTTCGTTAAATACCCTCTATTAGATATTTGGCTCAAAAATACCCCTCCCCTTAATGAAATTAAATTATTTCGATTGAATTAAACCCTAACTTTAACTTTTTAACCCTAATACTTTAATTTTTTACATAAAAGTATTTTTTTAATTTTAAAAATAAGATAATGAAAAAAAGTATTTGAATTATAATATAAATTGGTTGAATTTGATTTGGAAAATAAACGTACATTTATTTTTAAAAGTTATTTTCACTTTACATCTTTTTAATCTTTAAAGAAATTAACGAAATATAAATTAACGAAATTGACGAAATATAAATTTTCACTTAAAGAAATTAATGAAATATAAATTAAATGATGAACTTTATATAAATTAATGAAATAATCGAAATAATTTAATTTCGTTAAGGGAGGGGTATTTTTGAGCCAAATATTTAACAGAGGGGGTATTTTTGACCCATTTCAGATAGTTCAGGGGTATTTTTGATCCTTTTTCAAATTCCGTTAGAGGGAGGGGTATTTTTAAGCCAAATATTTAATAGAGGGGTATTTTTGAGCCAAAAATCTAATGAAGGGTATTTTTGAGCTATTTCGGATAGTTCAGGGGTATTTTTGAGCCTTTTTTCAAAAAAATAATGCTAACATCGTATTATGGTAGCTATATTTTTAAGTGTAAATTAGGATAATAATTAGAAAAATTAGAATTAGTGTTGGTATCCCACTCGCAACATAACAACTATATCTATAATCTATATCTATATTATAATATCTTAAATGTGTGAACGTCTTAGAAAAGTGATTTAAACTTTTTACCCTTCATTAAAAGAGTCTTCTTTAGACAAAACAGTTTTTTGACTATTTTTTTAATTTATTATTTAATTATTTTTTATTATATTAACTAGACTTTCTAAAATATATGGCACTCCTAAAATATATGGTAGAAGAATTAATTAATATTTTTCTTTCTACTAGACTTTCTAAAATAAATGGACTCCTAAAATATATGGTAGGTGAATTAATTAATATTTTTCTTTCTACTGTTCAATTAGAAAAATATTTCTAAAATAGGACTCTATTAATAGAATACTTCTATAAATATTGAGATGTACGTTAAACTAGAGAACAAACTGGTTTGTCTATTGGGAGAATATGATTGATGCTCATATAACTTGATTCGATTGCATTTCTAGATGGTGGATGCTTGATTGTCTAACCCTCAACTTCTTCACTGTTTTTGTCAGCATAATATAATTCAATATGTGTGTATATATATCTTCTTTGTTTTCATTCAAAATTATTTTTTAGGGTCAAAATTTTAGCTTAGACAAGAATTAGTTGGATCAAAATCGAATATTTGTGATCAATATTATATTTTTTTTATAATTTACAGGTCGTAGATGAATATCGGTTGGTTTTGAAGAATTTCTTGTGTAAAGTTTAGGTTTAGTTGTATTGTTTTGATATCTTTATTATACTCATCTTTATTATTTAAACAAATATCTTATTTAATGTAATGTTTGAACTCATTAAAATAAGGTACACACGCAAGACACGTACACCTAAACTAGTAATAAGAATGATGCAGGGGTGGTTCAAGGGTAAAGCTAGTAAAACGTTCGCTTTAGGCCCCAAAAATTTTAAGGCCTCAAAATTTTTAATTGTAAACTCTATAATTTCAACTTCACTTGAAATAATAATAAAGATTGCAAAATATATTTTAAAAAAATATTAAAAATAATAGTAATAATAAAAAAGAGAAGAAGTTATCTCATTTTTATAGGAAATATTTTATAACTTTGAACTTAATAACTCAAACTTTATATTAATAAATAAAGTTTTAGCAACAACATCCAAGTTAATGCATTGCAAATAAATGACTAACATCTTATTAGCTAGAATTAATTCTTACTTTTATTAATAATAGCATTAATATGTGTGAAGCTAAAAGTCATGTGTCTTTTAAAAAAACTACATGAAAAATAATTCTTATGCAAAACCAAATAAGACAATTTTAAATTACTACAATAGTATTTTTATTTTTGTATATTATATATGTAAAATCTCTTATAAAAATTTGGCTTTAGGCCACTAATTTTTTTGAGACGTCACGAACTGCTAGATTTTTATTAACTCTTTAATTTTGTAAAAATATTTTGTGTTTTTGAAACATAAATTTTTTTTAAAAACAGACAGATCTGAAACTTCTTTTGGTAGCTATTCACATTCTTGATATGTATGGAAATGAAACTGGAGTAAATGTCTCCATTCTGAAGTGATGAAGAAGGCTGACAAAGTGGTGGAGAATGATTCCAGTTTCTGACCAAATGTTACCTCCGTGCTGATCAAAGCGGTGAAATTTGTTGCCGTCGTGCTAACCAAAGCGGTGGAGTAGGAGGTTAACCATCTATTGATGAAGAGGTTGTTGTGGTCGTTATGAACCCAGTAAAGGAAGTTGCTGTGTCGATTATGAGGTGGTGATTCCGGATAAGGCGACGAAGAAAGGTTGTGGTGGAATAGGGTTGAAAGATCGCACAGTTGCTTTTTAACTCAGTAAATAAATTTTTTTTACTATTGATTAAATAAAATAACTAGGACATTGACAACTTGTTATTGACCTTGTTATCACTTATCGATTATTGACATGTTATCAACCTTATTGTCAATTTTTTATTTATGGTGATATATCACTTTTTTATTTATGGTGATATATCAGACTGAACATATGAATATAATATTAGGATATTGACATCATGTTATTAACCTTATTATTATCAGGATATTGACATGTTCTTATTAAACTCGTTGTCACCCTTTATGTATGGTGAACTCGAATATATGAATATAGTATGATGAGTTTCTGTATGATTCCATATTGTTGATTTATATTCTGTCAATTCAAATCTTATTTATTGGCATTTTCTTGCGTAAGTTTAGTGCAATGATTTCTTTTTATAATACTTTAATATTTAAATAGAAATTTAATATTAAGTGACTGTTAATTGTTGAAACTAATGCAAGGGAGGAACTTGGATTCGAGAGTGGTCACATTTAATGCTATTATTAATAGGTTGTGTCGAGAAGGATGAAACAAAAGAATGAGATATTAGAAGAGAATAGGGGAATCGATTAATGCCTGATAAAGGTGTCAATCAGGCTGGTCCGGTCCAATCCAGCATCGGGCTAATTTTTTTAGATGGCATCATGTCCGATTAGATTCGGTCCTAAGTCTTAACGGGGCAATTCGTACCAAGCCCAACAGTATAAAAAACTCAAACGGCTCAGCACCGCTCCACAAAAATCAAAATCTTTATTTTTTTAGCTAGAGTTGTGACTCTTACTGTGACTACATTATTTCCTTCTTTTTTTTTTTTCTTTTCTCATTACTTTTTTTATTAAATATTTATGATAAGGTCAAATGTTATAGAGCCCGTCTGGCTGATAAGAATATTAGAAACGACGTTAAAGCTATAAAGCATGAATTGGTAGTTTTTTATTAGCTCTTTAGTCTTGTAGAAACATTTTGTCTTTTTGAATATGAATATGCTTGCAAAAACAGACAGATCAAAAAGTTCTTTTGGAATTCCAGAAAATCGACAAATGTGGAAGTTTTTTTGGAATGTCTATATTGAGAAAGGAAAAGATAGCTATTCAGATTCATAATATGCATGAAAATGAAGCTGAGGTTAATGCCTCAATTCTGAAAACGACACTGGCAAAAGATGTTGCTGCCATGCAGATCAAAGTGATGGAGAAGACTGTGGAGAAGGATTCCAGTTCCGTGCTGACAAAAACAGTGGAGAAAGATGTTGACTCCATGCTGATCAAAGTGATGGAGAAGACTGTGGAGAAGGATTCCAGTTCCGTGCTGACCAAAACAGTGGAGAAAGATGTTGACTCCATGCTGCCGCCATGCTGACCAAAGTGGTGGAGAAGGAGGTGAACCAATGAGGAGGTGGCAAAGTGGTGGAGAAGGAGGTGAACCACTGAGGGGGTTGTTGCTGTCGTTGTGAACCCAGTTGAGGAAGCGGTGGTTCAGGATAAGACGGTGAAGAAAGGTTGGTGGTGGAATAGGGTTGAAAGACCGTACAGTTACTTTTTAACTCAGTAAATAAAAATTTTGATCACTGAGTAAATAACATGACTAGATAACTCAGTAAATAAAAATTTTGACCACTGAGTAAATAACATGACTAGGACATTGACGACGTATTATTGACCTTGTTATCACTTATAGGTATTAACATGTTATTAATCTTATTGTCACGCTTTTATGTATGGTGATATATTAGCCTGAACATATAAATATAATATTATGATATTGACATCATTTTATTAACCTTATTATCAGTGTATTAATACGTTTTTATTAAACTTGTTGTCACCCTTATGGTGATCTTGAATACACGAATATAGTATAATAAGTTTTGGTATTAAACTTGTTGTCACCCTTATGGTGATCTTGAATACACGAATATAGTATAATAAGTTTTGGTATTTTCTTACGTAAGTTTTGTTCAATGATTTCGTTTTATAATACATCAATATTTAAATAGAAATCTAATATTAAATGGCTGTTAAATTATTGAAAGTAAGTCAAGTGAGGAACTTGGATTCGAGAGTGGTCACATTTAATGCTATTATTAGAAGGATGGAAAAGATGAATGAGATATTAGAAGATAATAGAGGAAGGGATTAATGCCTGATTAAGGTGTCAACCAGGCTGGTCTGGCCCAATCCGACATCGGCCAAATATTTTTAGCCGGTATCAGGTTCGATTCAGTTCGGTCCTAAGTCTTTACGGGGTGGTTCGTATCGACCCCAACAGTATAAAAAACTCAAACGGCTTAACACCGGCCCACTTAGTAAGAATATTAGTGAGAAATACGTGAAAAAACAATTGTATTCAAAAAGTTTCAATGATTGTCCAGGACAATTATGTATTAAATATTCATTTCGCCATTTCTCTTACAATTTATGAACCATTGGTCTAAATATTTTTTGAAAAAATTAAAAATCTTATTAGAAAACATTACCCCGCGTAGCAAAATATTAAATCAATTTCAAGAGTTATATTTGTTAGCCTTCTAGAATCATCTAATATTTTAATAATGACAATCTAACATAATAAACATGCAGGACCACATCAGGAAGATCTCGTGATGGAAAGAAGACGAAGAGGTCATGGACTAACATGGAAAGAATCAATTTAGACAATTAGGTGATCCTGAAAGATCCGAAGATCCCATAAATAAGGAACCAAAAGACTCCTAGACAAGGAAAAGATTTCAACAAGCAATCAGAGGAAATATCTGACGATGCAATATTGTGTGAATGTCAAATAAGGAAAAAGATCATATTCTCTACATGAACATATTTGATGTAGACATATATGAATATAACAAATCAATTAAGCAAAGAAAAAATATATTACACGCGCAGACATATGTGATACAGACGCGCTAAAGATTTGAGTACTCAATCAAGGAACAAGGAATCTGTACAAATCCTTGATTGAAAGATAATCCCTTGCATTTTCTTTTAAAAGCAAGGAAACAACCGAAAAAAGATTATATAAAGGCATTGAAGACAGAAGAATCATCACGCAACTTCAAAGGAACCTATCACTCCGTCTCATCTTTCAGTCTTCACATAGTTTTATTATTCTGTCTATTTACAATCATTACAAAAAAATAAATATCAAGTTTGTTCATTAGTTATACCAGACGAGGCTGTGTCATAAGATCTAGTTAACAACAGATTGAGATTCAGATCTTGTTCAACTCTACTATAACTCTTTCTCAACGTTAAACTATCAAAGAAGCCCTTGAAATTCAAGGGGACTGGTAGGCACCACACTAGTGATCCGAAATAGTATAAATTTTGTGTTCTTCATTACCTTTTCGTTTATGCTTTTAGTTTAATTCTGTTTTATTTAGTATACTAATTTGCATGAGAGTTGACTGACAAAAAACTTATCAGTCGACTCAGAATTTCAATATTTACACACCCGTTATTCTTTTTTTCCCCTTATTTTCAGTTTGTAAGAACTCATCCTCTTTCCTTTTGATACTAATATATTTGATGAAAGTGATACTTTGAACATTTTTCGCTAAACTCTAAAATATCTACCTGATCTAAAATGAGACTGTTGGACAATAAAATTTTCGAGGCCGAAAATAAATAATTCGAGACAAGAAAATATTGCAATAATCAATTTTATTAATTTCAATGCGAGTGTTACAATCTCTATGAATCCTCTGATTCGCCTTTTCAAATATAAATTCAAATTCAAGGACTATTTGAATTTATTCGGATTCGCCTTTTCAAATATATTAATCCGTAATATTTATTTGGGACTAATATATTTTGAATTTAATATAATCCGAATTTTGTACGGATTTAAATTTTATAAGATTGCATCGCCCACAAATTTCCCCTACTTCAAGACTTGTCAAGAAATTTAATATTTTGGAGACTAGCCTTGAAGTATGATTATTTAAACATGTTTCCTTCGTGCTTCAATGATTTTCCATACATAAGATCACCTCATTCAAAAACTTTAAAGCCAAACCATATTGACATTGTCTCTCAAAGCTCTCTTATTTTTTTTTCCATGAATCTCTATACTTAAGACTCGTTGGTGGGGCATGATATCGAATTTCAAACAGTTTTGAAAGACTTTTCATTGCCTTACTTAGCCAGGAATAAAACTCTTTCGATTTAAATTTAGATTGGAGAAGGAAACAACCTCCAATTTGACTTTTTGTGGGAGAAGGAAATCAACCTCCAATTTGAATTTTTATGGGAGAAAAAAACAACCTCCAATTTGAATTTGTATGGGAAAAGGAAATAACCTCCAATTTGAATTTGAAGATGGAAGCTATCCCAATTTGAATTTATATTGGAGAAAGAAACAATCTCCAATTTGAATTTGGAGATGAAAATTATTCCAATCTGAATTTATATTGGAGAAGAAAACATCCATATTACAACTCTATAAAAGAAGATAGTTTTTTCACTTTTTTAATATCAATTTTGGGGTTTTCAAGCCATCAACAATATTGAGGTAATTTCTTTCCCTCCTACTTTCTCTTATTTTTGTCACTTTTTTTCAGCACAGCATGTTAGTGGTAGAAAATTCATATCTAATTGTAGGAATATCAAAATTATGAACCGTTTGATATTCCAGAAATTATACTTCGAGATCTATAACATATTCAAAATTCAGCTTTAAATTCCTTCAATATAAATCTCTATAATTTTTTTAATTTAGCCCTGAATTTTATCATGCTGAAAATTTTAAATTTGAGTGTCTTTACTAAAACTTTCATATCTTGAAGTAGGAAAGATGAAATCACAAGCCTCTTGATTCTTATAAAACTAGATACAAATATATATAATATATCCAAAATTCATAATTTAATACACTCGAGATATTTTTAGGTGTTATCCCAAAATCAACATTGAGTTTTGATGCATCAACAATTTCAGATTTACGCGACATCACCAAAAAAATTATATCTCAATGTGAGAGTATCGAAATCATGATCCGCTTGATCCTATAGATGTAGGAAACATGCATGTATAGCATATCTAAAATTTGTATTTTATCATTTTTTGGATTATTCCAGATGATTTTTCAAAGTCGATTTTATATGCTATCTGACAGAGGATTCCTGATTTGCATCGCTTCCCAAATAATTTATATCTTGATGTGGTACCATCATCACCAAAGGGCAATTTGATTGCCTCAAACTAGATTTTGAGGTTTTTATTCTCATCAAGGCATCTTGTCTCAATTCAAGTTGGTGATATACAATTTTCAAGATCGCAATGCTCTGACAGGTAATATCCTTTCTATTTGTGTTTTTACTTTCTTCTTGTTTCCTTCTTTTTTTTTGCAGAGGTTGAAACAAATATGCAATATCCAACCATTTGTCGGCTTAAGGTGGTAAGAGTTTAACTTCGCCTGTGTCATCTTAAGACCGAAAGACTTACGCATAATTGGCCGGCTTAAGGTGGTAAGAGTTTAACTTCGCCTCTGTCACCTTAAGACCGAAAAACTTACGCATAATTGGTAGGCTTAAGGTGGTAAGAGTTTAACTTCGCCTCTGTCACCTTAAGACCGAAAGACTTTGCTTGAAGACGGCATGGTTTTCTTTAGACGACATGGTTTTCTTTATGTATGGGCCCTTTCACCGATGCATTTATGCAATGATCTTCTCTAATTATGGGATCTTTCATCGATGCACTTATGCAATGATCTTCTTTAAGTATTTTTCCTTTCACTTGATGCACTAATTCAATGATATTCTTTAAGTATGAGCCCTTTCCAATGATTAGCTTAAGGTGCAAAGGGAAATTTTTTTGTCCACCTTAAGGCATGAAAATTTTGATATCCTTTCAAGGATAAACCCGCGAGAGGCCAGCTTAAAGTATAAAAGGACAAATTTTGTCCACCTTAAGGCATGGAAATTTGTATATCCTTTTAAGTATAAACACGTAAGAGGCCAGCTTAAGGTCCAAAGGGACAAATTTTGCCCACCTTAAGGCATAGAACTTTTGAGATCCTTCTAAGGATAAACCCACGAGAGGCCAACTTAAGGTGCAAATGGACGAATCTCGTCCACCTTAAGGCATGGAAATTTCGATATCCTTTAAGGATAAACCCGTAAGAGGTCAGCTTAAGGTACAAAGGGAAAAATCTTGTCCACCTTAAGGCATGAAAATTTCAATATCCTTTAAGGATAAACTCGTTAGAGGCCCTCTTAAGGTGAAAATGAACAAATCTTGTCCACATTAAGGCATATAAATTTTGAGATCCTTTCAGTTGTAGGCTTGGAGAACTTTGGCATTCCAAATCCCATTGAAGGAACTCTCTTTCTTTTCAATGGGTTGACCCCATTGAGTCACAAATATTTAGAGTAAGTCCAAAATTTAATTAGAATAGTTTCATACTTGGTATCCATATGGTAGATACTGTATGAACATTTTTTTTGACACTTGTGCAACGGAACTCAGAATGAAATTCCAAGCGCCTACGTACCTCAGTAAAGAGGATCAAGTCACAACGTAGTTCTGGGTGGGTGTTTTGTTTTCTTGTGTCCTAACTTTTGCCTAGGCCGCCTCTTTCGAGGTTTTCAACTTAACGGACTTTCATTTTCTTTTTGAGCCATACACAGTTTATACTCTTGCAGGCCAGGAGTGTACATGCAGTTTATACTCGTTCCTTAAGGAGTGTACATGCAGTTTATACTCGTGCCTTAAGGAGTGTACATACAGTATATACTCGTGTCTTAAGGAGTGTTATCTTTCTTTAAGGATAGTACTTCTTTAAGAACTTGGCGTTGATGGGGCCAATCCTCATGCCATCTGCATCGACAAGCGTGTAAGCACCGTTTGAATATGCCTCTTGTACGACATATGGTTCATCCCACTTTGGGGTAAATTTGTCCCAAGACTTATGAGAAGTGATAATGGGCCTTCTTACTGCAAGGACTTGATCTCCAATTTGGAAGCACCTTAAGCAAACCTTTTTGTTGAAAGAACGATATAACCGGGCTTGATAATATTCAAAATTTTGTTGAGCCTCCAGCCTCTTCTCGTCAAGAGCTTCTAACTCCATAAGACGCAACTTAAAATTTTATTCATCAGTGAGCCCTTCTAGAATGGCCAGTCTCAAAGAAGGTATTTGATGCTTAAGTGACAGAACTTCTTCAACTCGAAAAGCAAGTAAGTATGGGGTTGCTTGCGTCGGTGTACGGTAAGTTGTCCTATACGCCCACAAATCTTCTTCCATCCGCTCATGCCAGTCTCGTTTGGATTTGGAGATGAATTTCTTCAACAAGTTGCATAAAGTCTTATTGAATGCTTCGGCTAGACCATTGGCGGCAGCATGGTACATAGAAAATTTGCTTTGCTTGAAACCAAAGAGGTCACAGATTTTGTTCATTAGCTTGTTATCAAATGACTTTCCATTGTCAGTTTTTATGTACTGAACCTATCTTTGCAGTTTAGACTCGCATTTCTCCATCGATTGATGAAGTCGATGATTGGCTCATCCTTTCTTTGCCGAGTATTTGTGAGCTCTATCATGCTCATTGTACGCCTTGTGCTATAAAACTAATTTTGGAACTAGTGTTCCAATTGATCCCAACTATCGATGGAGTTAGGCTCGAGGTCTGTATACCAATCAAAGGCATTTCCCTTTAGGGAATGAACAAACAGTTTGACAAGATAGTCATCGTAAGTTCCAGCATTATTACATGTCTCGACAAAGTGTGCGACATGTTGTTTTGGGTTACCTTTGCCCTCAAATTATTGAAATTTGGGGGGTTGATAGCCAGCAGGCATTTTGAGGCTATCTATTCCTGCAGTGTAAGGCTTGGTATATGCAAGGGAAGACTTGGTGACAACATTATACTTGTCTTTGAGGGTCCCTTCAATAAATTCTCTCAATTGTCTAATCGGGATCATTCCCTCAGCAGAAACTTACACTTCTTTAGTCGATGATGTTTGTTTCACAGAATTTTCTATCTCATAAACCTCTGGAGCTTTTTTCGGTGCATGGATAGATTTTTCGTCTATCAAGCCTTCCACCCTATCCACTATCATATCAATCCTAGCTTCTTGATTCTGAACATAGTTGATCAGACCTTCAATTGCCTTTGTTAGATTCGCGAGTTGTTCCTCCATAGAAGAGGCATCAGTTACCATTGCTTGCATGATTATCGGAGACATTGGAGAGTAACATGGATTATCGCATAAGTTGATCCTTGAAGTGCTCAGCTTCTGTGGTGTAAGTGGAGATGACGTATTTGTTGAACGACTATCGCTCTTTGCGCCAGAGTATTTGGAACCAGAATGTTCAAGTAGAGCTAGAGTCTTCTTAAGCAATTCTGCCACACTGTTTCCTCCTTCCGAAGCACTTTTATTGGATTTTGTTCCTTTGGGGTTGAAGATCCCAAAACTGGAGCTGGAGAGGACGACACTGGATGTGTTTGTTGTCCTAGCAAGCCTGCCTTGCTTCTTGTGACAGCTCCCAGGATTCCCAAAGTAACAGCAAGGATGTTTTCTACTTCAGCAGAGAACTTTGAATTTGCAGCCTTGGAAGCAGTTGATTGAGAATTGACCTTCTTGGAAGTCATTTTGTTGTTCTTAAACTTTGAAGTATGAAAAGTTGAGATGAGAGGTAGAGATTGTCCCACTGGGCGTGCCAGAATTTGTTGGACAGTAAAATTTTCGAGGCCAAAAATAAATAATTCGAGACAAGAAAATATTGCAACAATTAATTTTATTAATTTCAATGCGAGTGTTACAATCTCTATGAATCCTCTGATTTGCCTTTTCAAATATAAATTCAAGGGCTTCGAGCTTGATCTTGAATTTGAACTTGATTTATTGATTTGAGAGACTTGATCTTGAATTGTGCTTGATTCAAAGGCTTTTGAGCTTGTTCTTAAATATTGCGGTCTTGATATTGAATCTTGATGAACTTGCTTTGACTGCTTGAGCTTTTTAGAGAAATTACGGAGTTTGATCCACGAGCTTTCTCTTACTACTTGTTAGAGTTCTGGGGGTCCCTTTTTCGGAATTATGAGGCCCCTATTTATAGGTTAGGAAAGGAAGAGTCACGATGAATATGGATTTCCTTTGACCAATCAGATTTAAGTGATGTGGCGCCTTTTATGGGCTTTTATTTCATGGGCCTGCTGCATCAGTTTGACATGTAACACGGTCCTATTGGCTCCTTCACTTGACTTGGCATGCCACGTCATTTGACACGTGACGCTTATTTGGGCCTCTAGAATATGACAATATTTTGGGCTTAGTAAAGTGGGCTCATCATTTGTAGCCCAAATTAATGGACTAACCCAAAAATATTGGGCCTTATTTAAATCCATACCTATTTGGACTTAAATAATTAATTCAATTATATTAATCCGGAATATTTATTCGGGACTAATATATTTTGAATTTAATAGAATCCGAATTTTGTACGAATTTAAATTTAATAAAATTGCATCGCCCATAGATACATTTGCCCAAATGATTAGCCTGATTTAATTGATTCAATCAACTTCTATTTCGGTCATTCAAAACACAATCGAAGTAAATCAAAACTAGAAGTAACACATGAATTGACAAATTTTGATGGATATTATTCAACTTAAATAAATGGTCAACATTAGCTACCCTGATGAGAGAGAAAATAAATCTCAAATTACATATAATCTTTCCATAAAAATAGAATGGATGAATCGATCAAACAAATGATATTCTAAATAAGGAATCTCAAGCTTGAAATTTCTCGTATATTTTCTCGTTTGAGTTTGTTGCGTAAGTTTTATTTAGTACAATTTATCTCTCCTATGATTTCTCAAGCTATGCACTAAAGCGAGATTTATTTTGTTTACGCCCAAAAATAGTTTGGATTTGAAATCGAGAGTTCATCATACGGAAGTTTAAAGTTTGCAAATCAAGATGGTGGTAGTTTAGATGACGACAAGTAAAAACATACTAAAATGTACGATTCAACCAATTAACCTACATATTAAAAATCTTAATCAAAAAACGTAAAAATTAATTGAGAGAAAATCTCTCCCTAAATAAAACAATTAAACAACTACATTCAGTGACGGACTCAGGATTTAAGGAATGTGAGTGCTTACTATAGAAAAAAAATAAAAATCACCTCAACCAGGTTTGAATCCGAGCACACCTACCAATGGAGAGCCTTAAAGATCAACCTAAATGTCAGTGTACCTAACCAACTTATTGTTAAGTGGGTTCTTTTATATAATTTATACCTATTTTCATATATTTTTAATATAATTATACCTATTCCGAGTCGAGTTTAGTGGGTGTCGGAGCAATAAAAAATTATGCATAGATTCGCCCCTGACTACATTGTAGATGCCATTGTATTATGATATGAGAAGAGACTTCTTTCATTGATAGAGGTCCAAAAAAATTTCTCTTAAATAGAGGTTAGACAAATTACAAATATGAAAGAGTTCTAAATTTTTTTCTTTTAGCAAAAGTAAAAGTAATTATGGTTACTTTTATTATTCTTTCAAGAAAAAGAAAAACTTAAATTTGGTAAGAAAATCAGGGAAAAAATCCTAGCAAATTTATCATATTAACTTGAATTTTTGACAAAATAATGTTAATCTTCCTTCTTCACAATTTTCATATATCACTAATACTGCTTACCATAATAAAAGTTGATATGTGTTAAAAATGGGTGTGCTATGCGTTAAAAATAAAGTATGGGTTGATATTATTGAAACCCTCTGTTATAAATGAATAGAGTTGAAAAGTGAAATCTTGTGCATTGGAAATGAAGACAGGTTAACAATGGAGCTCATACGTTAAAAGTATATGCACAAGTTAAAAGAAAACCAAGTGTTAAAAGTAAGCAGGGTAGAAAGTTGGAGCAATAAGCATGAGTTAAAAATTAATTTTGTTTTAAAGATGAAACAATAAGATTGTTGAAAATATGATTGAAATTTCTTTTCCACATGTAATTGGACAAAAATCTTTATTATCATCAATTGATTGCAAAATTGATTTGAAACCACTTTGAACTTGTCTTTAATCTCGCCTCACCACACCATTGGCAAGAGTCATAAAGTAGTAGGAGTCACATTTAGAGTTCAAGAGTGTCATTAATTAAAATTAGTTTAGTAAAGTACAACTCTAATTAAATTATGTATAAATCAACGGAGATCAAATCTATATATATAATCTATGATATATTTAAAGTGTGAATACCTTTAGAAAAGTGATTTGAACTTTTTTTGCTTCATTAAAATACCCCGCTTTAGACTAAACCGTCTTTTCACCTTTTTTTTCCAGCTAAATATTTCAAAAATAAATTATTTTAGTGATTTTTCCCAACTTGGTCTCCTATTTGTTTTGTAAGATAAATTTCTCATGTTATAACTTTCTATATAACAATAATAGACTGATTATTTAAGGAGAAAATAAATTAAAATAATATTAAATTTCAATGAAAATTAAGCGTAGAATTCAAAATTTTAAAAAGACTATCAATTTTTTTAAAAAAAAAATTAAATAGTGTACTAAACTTTTAATATTTAGGAGTCATACCTAAAATCCTAATATTAATCAACCATACATATGATTTAGTTTATTTGAAATTGAAACCAAATTCTATTAATGGTATATTATTTTTGGAAAAAAAAAAAAGAAGAGAAGGTTACATTATAGGTTGGCAGGTTACCTCTTTGATTATATTCACATGGAATATGTTCCTTAATTTTAGATTATATGTACATTAAAATTTTATATTCAAGAACAAGAATACTTTTTTGGTTGTTTTTGTTGCTCCTGTTTGCGTAATCTTTAGTGATTTTATTTTGAGAAGTTTGGAGATCCCTTTTAATTCTATGATCGATGAAGTTGAATAGACAGTATAATCTAAAGCAGTTGATCAAAGGTAAGATTTATTGATATTTTGTCTCTTCTTTTGGGTGTGTGTTCAGATTTATTTCTACTTACTCTCTTCTTTTGGACGTGCGTCCGCAATTTTAGATCATCATTTTTTTTTACTTTTTCTATGTTTTTTAGTTTTGTTTCTTTTCTTATTCTTTGTCGTTATCGTCGGATAGATATGCTTGTCGCGCTTTACTTGTAGGAGGATAGGTTTGTGCTATGATATGATTCTCAAAGAATTAGCTTCTCCGATGAATACTTGTTTTTTGACATATGATGTTAGCAGACTGAATTAGATAACTTTTTAGGTTTTCATGGATGTTCCTATGCATGTACATATGTGAGGCAAGGGGTTGTACAAACTTGCTCGTGCTTAGAAAATAAAAGGTATTGTTTGTTAAATGTCGGAATACAATTAATGCTAGGAGAAAAAAATGAATTTAGGAGGCATCAAGGGAGAATAATCGAGAGAAAGTGCTTTGTATGTTCGAAAGTAATTCTGCTCTGCATTGTTTAAGGATCTATAGTATTAAAAAGTTTTAAAATATAAGATAAGAGAAAATATATGATAAGAAGCATTAGGAAAATATATGGTTGAAATGCAAAATTATACCGCAAAGTGAAGAAGAAATCAAGTTTTCTTTGTTTCAAAACAATCTCTCCTCCTCTATAAGAAAAAAGTTAAATTAGTGTACACACTATCCTCTTCAAACCCTACGTATGAAATTACACTGAATATATTATTATTATTATTACTTTTATTATTATTATTATTATTATTATTATTATTATTATATTTTAGCATATGAAATAAAAAGCTATATTAATTTAAAGTAAATTGCTATTTTCAATAATATTTTGTGTTAATTGACGGCTTGAGATGAAGCACAAGAAGAAATTATATTTTATTTAAAGTCAATTGCTATTTTTGATAATATTTTAAGTTAATTAACGGTTTGACATAAAGTACACGTGCAAAGCACGTGCACTTGACTAGTAATATAAAACGGAGGGGTATATAAATGCTGAGTAAAATATATTTACAAAATCAGGTAACTTATAAGAAAAATTCTCGTACACTGACCCCAAAGACGCCGAACTCTGAATCTAATTCCAATTCAGTGCTTACTAGTGAAAATTGAAGGAAAGGTGTTTTTTAAGTCTTGAATGAAGGATTGATGACATTGACCAACTTAAAGGGTCAAACATAATTAAAAAAACTTGATTAGGTTAATTGTGGACTTGATTAATATTTTTTAAACTTTTTAATCTTTTCAAAAATACAAATTAACCCACACCCACAAAACTTCCCTCTCTCTGCAAATCAATCTCTCTTTCTCTCGATAGTTTCTCTCTCTAACTTCTCTCAACCAACAACTTTCCAAATTTCTCCCTTCAATCTTGTGCAACTTCAACCTCTGGCAACAAATAGTTTTGAGTTCTTGCCCATTCCTTTTTTACTATCAACCGTCAGTCGACGTGACAACATTTTTCGGCGACAACAACTTCAATTTCTTCATCATTTCTTTTCGATTTTCATAGGTAAAATATTAGGGCTTTTAAGTTATGACGAAAACGAGGAACTTGATTTGTTGGTGTTAGTTATTTTTTTATATTTTTTTACTGTTTGTTATTTTTTAGTTGAATTTCTTATCTGGATGTATCTGCTACTGCTGTTTTTTAACAATGGATAAAACATGTAACGTGAATCCAACAGATGAGTAATCTGTTGCAACATATATGACTAATCTATTGCACAGATTAGTAATCTATTGTAACATATATGACTAATATGTTGCGCAGATTAGTAATCTGTTGCAACATATATGACTAATCTGTTGTGTTGATTAGTAATATGTTGCAACATATATGACTAATCTAATGCAACATATTTGACTAATCTGTTACAACATATATGACTAATTTGTTGCAACAAATGAGTAATCTGTTGCAACATATATGACTAATTTGTTGCAACAGATCAATAATCTGTTACAACAAATGAGTAATCTATTGCAACATATATGACTAATCTGTTGGATTTGTTTTACAGTGTTGTAACATGAATCCAACTTATGGGTCGTCTGTTGCAACAGATTAGTCATATATTGCAACAGATTATTCACTTATTGCAATAAATGACTCATATGTTAGATTCATGTTGCAGGTTCTATCCATTATAGCAGTAGCAAATACATCAAATAAGAAATTCAACAAAAATTATAATTTTACTTACAAAATAAGCTATGAAAGAATGTCCAAGTGATATAAGAACAAAATTTGACCTAAAAAATTTTAAAATTTTCAACAGGGGCACAACGAATAAGTAAAACACATGAAAAATTTCATGAAACAGGTAAAGAAGACAAAAATAATATACCATACATCAAATCCAAAAGGATCAAGGGGACAAATGTTTGAGTTCTCCTAAAAACGTTTAAGTTCCCTAGTATTTTAATTGCTTTCTAATAGTTGACCCATCTGTTACAACAAATTTTCTATCTGTTTGATAATTTCCAACAGATGAATCATCTGATGCAACATGTTAGTCATCTGTTGATTCAAATTAAGCAATTATTAGTAATAACTAAATTGATTTAGCTAAAATTAAAGACGTCTCTACACAATGAGACAAACATTTGTGTTCTCTTACAAATATTTGAGTTTCCTAGTATTTTAATTATTTTTCAACAGATTATCTATTTTTTGCAACAAGTTAGTCATCTATTGCAACAGATGTTTATAACAGGTTAGTCATTTGTTTATTCAAATTAAGCAATTATTAATAATAACTAAATTAATTTAATTAAAATTGAAGACAAATCTTTAATTCAAGACCTTAGACAAGGGGACAAATATTTGAGTTCTCCTAAAAACATTTGAGCTTTAATATTTTAAATTATTTTTCAACATATATCTTGTCTATTTAACAATTTTCAGTAGATTAATCATATGTTGCAATAATTTAGTCACCTGTTGCAACAGATATCTATATTTGTTTGATAATTTTCAATAGATGAGTTAGCTATTGCAACAGGTTAGTCATCTGTTGCAACAGATGTCTATAACTGTTTGATCATTTTCAACAAATGTCTTTAACTGTTTGGTCTTTTTCAACAGATTACTCATCTATTGCAACATGTTATTCATCTATAAGCCATTATTAGTAATAACTAATTGATTTAACTAAAATAAAATATGAATTAATAAGTTCAATTACAGTTTCAATTAATCTCATGGCAATTACACGATTAGCTAAGTATGTTCGTCCTGAGTAGAGTGATCAATTGATCAATTTTATTTGAAATGATTCAAACTAATCCATCACTGGAAATAACTATATTGATTTAAATAAAATTAAAGATGAATAGTAAGTTCAATTACGATTTCAATTAATCTCATGGTAAAAATGGTGTATTGATAAATGATGATTTGTTATTATTTCTATTGAATATGTTGCAACAGATGAACCATATGTTGCAAAAATGAATCAATTACTCCAATAGATGAGTCATATGTTGCAACAGAAGGGTCATCCGTTGTAACAGATGGACCATATGTTGCAACAAACAGATCATCTGTTGAAGAACTCAAGGGTCATGACTTTTCGATCATTTAATTAAAAAAATAATTCGTAAATAAATAATATGAAAAAAATATGATAAACACAATTTTGTAGCTATTTAATTTAAATAACTAAAATACCAAAAGGATGAAAAGTTATGACTTTTCACCTTTTTTGTATTTAAATCTATTTTTTTAATTTAAATAATCAAAAAGTCACCAAGTTCGATTTAATTAAGAGATATAATTATTAAAAAAGAGGTGAACGATCGTGATTTTTTGTCTAACACACTGCACTACTCACTCATTCAATCTTTAATAAATAGGTCTTCTCAGCTCTATCTCTTGCATCTTGTCTTGCATAAAACCACCATTATATCTTCAATCATTTCTCTTTCAAAAATAAATTTCTTATTCATCCATTGAGGTATGTTTTATTTTCTTGTTCTAATATGAAAATTATTAACAAGCATCTATTTTCTAGTTAAGTTTCACATTTTTTTTTGT
This sequence comes from Capsicum baccatum var. pendulum, assembly GCA_030864225.1. Lineage (NCBI taxonomy): Eukaryota > Viridiplantae > Streptophyta > Magnoliopsida > Solanales > Solanaceae > Capsicum > Capsicum baccatum. The sequence goes on from CM061557.1 coordinate 268,857,788, forward strand.
TAAACTACTAGTTGGTACTATATGTGATTTAGTGTTTTACGTTATTTGTTCATGCATATTCTAGATATGATTGATCTAATTTGGTACATGGCGATTCTGCTTGACACCGTGTAGGAACTTGAAAGGCTGGTTCATAAACTCGAGTGAGAGTTGGGCGCTGCGACAGCAAGGGTCATTGGATTCGAAGGCTGAGGAGTTTGCTGCCCAATGGATTTTTAATTGACGATAATAATAATTATTATTAGGTTATATATTTTTTTATCATTTGTAATTTATTTTATCGGATCTACCTAATGTTGTAAATATTTTTTATGTAATGAATGAGAAAATCTTTTTTTGATCGACTGAGTTTATTTTTATTTTTTTCATTCTGCCTATTTTTTTTAAGATGTTGAAAGGTGTAGGTTTTTGAGCATTCGGGAGTGGAAAGAGTCAATTACAAGAAAGAAAGTGTTTGGTAGAGAGCAAGGTAATAGACTAAAATTAAATAACAACACAAGATTATTTACTATTACAACAAAATTAAAGATAGATTGATATTAGATGGCCCATCTATTACAACTGATGGGTAATCTATTGGAAATGACCAAGTAGATAAAGACATCTATTGCAATAGATTGATCGTCTGTCGCAACAAATTAGTAATATGTTGAAAATACCAGACAGATAAAGACATCTGTTGCAACAGATTAGTCATCTATTGCAATAAATTAGTAATCTGTTGGAAATAACAAACAGATAAATTCATATGTTGCAACAGATTGGTCATCTATTGGAAATGACCAACAGATATAGACATTTGTTACAACAGATAACCAATCTATTGCAACATATGTGTATATCTGTTTGATAATTTTCAATAGGTAACTCATCTGTTGCAACAGGTTATACACTTAAATGATCATGTAATTACTATAAAATTAATTGAAATTGTAATTATTATAATTTGAACCATTTCTAATAAAATTAGTCAATTGATCACTCTACTCAAAACGAACACACTAAGATGATCGTGTAATTAATATGAGAATAATTAAAATCGTAATTGAACTTATCAATTCATCTTTAATTTTAGTTAAGTCAATGTTGTTATTTTTAATAATGTCTTAATTTGAATCATTTAAAATAAAATTAGTCAATTAACACTTTACTCAAGACGAATACACTTAGGTGATCATGTAATTACTATGAGATTAATTGAAATCATAATTAAATTATCAATTCATCTTTAATTTTAGTTAAATCAATTTAGTTATTGCTAATAAATGCTTAATTTTAATTATTTCAAATCAAATTGGTCAATTGATCATTCTACTTAAGACGAAACACTTAGTTGATCATGTAATTACTATAAAATTAATTGAAATTGTAAGTGAACTTACTAATTCATATTTAATTTTAGTTAAATCAATATAGTTATTTCTAATTATCGCTTGGTTTGAATCATTTCAAATAAAATTGATCAATTGATCACTCCACTCAGGACGAACACACTTAGTTGGTCATGTAATTACCATGAGATTAATTGAAACAGTAATTGAACTTATTAATACTAGTTAAATCAATTTAGTTATTACCAATATAATGGCTTAATATGAATCAATAGATGACTAAGATGTTGCAAAAGATGAGTAATCTGTTGAAAATGACCAAACAGATAAAGACATCTGTTGCAATAGATTAGTCATCTATTGCAACAGATTAGTAATCTGTTGGAAATAACAAACAGATAAAGTCATATGTTGCAACAGATTGGTCATCTGTTGGAAATGACCAATAGATAAAGACATTTGTTACAACAGATGACTAATCTATTGTAACATATGTGTATATTTGTTTGATAATTTTCAACAGATGAATCATCTGTTGCAACTGATTAAACCTGTTGCAATAGGTTATACACTTAAATGATCATGTAATTACTATAAAATTAATTGAAATTGTAATTATTAAATAAATTTAGCTATTACTAATAATGACTTAATTTGAATCCTTTCAAATAAAATTAGTCAATTGATCACTCTACTTAGAACGAACACACTAAAATGATCGTATAATTAATATGAGAATAATTGAAATCGTAATTGAACTTATCAATTCATCTTTAATTTTAGTTAAATTAATATAGTTATTACTAATATTATCTTAATTTGAATCATTTCAAATAAAATTAGTCAATTAACACTTTACTCAAGACGAATACACTTAGATGATCATGTAATTCCTATAAGATTAATTGAAATCGTAATTAAAATTATCAATTCATCTTTAATTTTAGTTAAATTAATTTAATTATTACTAATAATTGCTTGATTTTAATTATTTCAAATAAAATTGATCAATTGATCATTATACTTAAGACGAAACACTTAGTTGATCATGTAATTACTATAAAATTTATTGAAATTGTAAGTTAACTTAATAATTCATCTTTAATTTTAGTTAAATCAATATAGTTATTTCTAATTATGGTTTGGTTTTAATCATTTCAAATAAAATTGGTCAGTTGATCACTCTACTCAGAACAAACACACTTAGTTGATAGTGTAATTACCATGAGATTAATTGAAACTGTAATTGAACTTATTAATTCATGTTTAATTCTAATTAAATAAATTTAGTTATTAATAATATAATGGCTTAATATGAATCAATAGATGACTAACATGTTGCAAAAGACGAGTAATCTGTTGGAAAAAAATAAACAGATAAAGACATCTGTTGAAAATGACCAAACAAATATAGACATATGTTGCAACAAACGACTAACCTGTTACAATAAATGACTCATCTGTTGAAAATTATCAAACAAATATAGACATCTTTTACAACAGATGACTAAGTTGTTGCAACAGATGACACATCTGTCTGTTGAAAATTATCAAACATATATATATATATATATATATATATATATATATATATATATATATATATATATATATATATATATATATATATATATATATATATATATATGTTGAAAAATAATTTAAAATACTAAAGCTCGGATGTTTTTAAGAGAACTCAAATGTTTGTCCCCTTGTCTAAGATTTTGTATTTAATTTTAGTTAAATCAATTTAGTTATTACTAATAATTACTTAATTTGAATAATTTTAAATAAAATTTATCAATTGATCATTCTATTAAGGACGAATACATTAATTGAAATTGTAAGCGGACTTATCAATTCATCTTTAATTTAGTCAAAATCAAGTTAGATATTACTAATAATGACTTAATTTGAATCATTTCAAATAAAATTGGTCGATTGATCACTCTCCTCGAAACGAATACACATAGTTGATCATGTAATTACTATGAGATTAATTGAAATTGTAAGTGAACTTATCAATTCATCTTTAATTTTAGCTATATCAATTTAGTTATTACGAATAATGACTTAATTTGTTCATTTCAAATAAAATTGGTCAATTGATCACTCTACTCATGACGAATACACTTAGTTGATCATTTAATTACTATGAGATTAATTGAAATTGTAAGTTTATCTTTAATTTTAGTTAAATCAATTTAGTTATTACTATTAATGACTTAATTTGAATTATTTCAAATAAAATTGATCGATTGATCACTCTACTCGGGACGAATACACTTAGTTAATCATGTAATTACGATGAGATTAATTGAAATTGTAAGTGAACTCATTAATTCATGTTTAATTTTAGTTAAATTAATATAGTTATTACTAATAATGACTTAATTTGAATCATTTAAAATAAAATTGGTCAATTAATTATTCTACTAAGGATGAAATACTTAATTGATAAGGTAATTACTGAGATTAATTGAAATCGTAATTAAACTTACTAATTCATTTTTAATTTTAGTTAAATCAATATAGTTATTTCTAATAATGGTTTAATTTGAATTATTTCACATAAAATTGGTCAATTAATCACTCTACTCAGTACAAAACACTTAATTGATCATGCAATTACTATGAGATTAATTGAAATCATAATTGAACTTACTAATTTATCTTTAATTTTAGTTAAACCAATATAGTTATTTCTAATGATGACTTAGTTTGAATCATTTCAAATAAAATTGATCAATTGATCACTCTACTCAGGACGAACATACTTAGTTGATCGTGTAATTACCATGAGATTAATTGAAATTGTAATAGAGCTTATTAATTCATATTTTATTGGCAAAATTCTCTATTGGACCCCTGTACTATGTCAGTTTTGTAAGTTGGACACTTCTACTTACATGTTTGTCATCTGGACCCTTAAACCCATCAAAAAGTAGCATTTCGCATCCTTTGATCGTTGACCTTGCCTATGGTAAGGTAATGATGATTAGGACAAAGACAGTGTAACCACTCTCGCTTAGGGGTGCGAGTGGTGGTCAATTTTTGGCCAATTTTACATTAAATAATTAAAAAAATAAAAATAATATTAAAATTAAAAAATATTAAAAAGGATTTTTTTTCCCTCCATATTTTAAATATAAAATATTTTTAAAAATAAAAAAAAAATATTTTTACAAATTTAAAAAAAAAATAAAAAGGGTCCTTTTTTCGCTCCATCATTTTTAATTTAAAAATATTTTAAAAATAATTTTAAAATAATTTAAAATTATTTTTAAAAATTAAAAAATTATTTTAAAAATTACAACAACAACAAACCCAGTGTATTCCCACCTAGTGGGGTCTGGGGAGGGGGGGGTAAGATGTACGCAGTCCATACCTCTACCTCTGAAGAAGTAGAAAGGCTGTTTCCGATAGACCCCCGGCTCAAGACAGTTGCCACACAAATATAAAGCTAAATATAAATATAAATATAAATATAAATATAAATATAAATATAAATCTAAATATAAATATAAAGTAACGCATGGTAGTAGGAAACATCGGGAAGCACTCAGATACATAATAAAACATGGAACACCGAAATCGTAACAAGAAGAAGAATAGGAATAGGAATAAAAATAAGAGTAGGAAGAATAACAGGAATAATCCCCCACTCCCTACCCTTGCGCCCCCAAACTGGCCCTAGTCTTCTGCCCTAATCCTCGCCCTCCAGACCTTCCTATCTAGGGTCATGTCCTCGGTGAGCTGTAACTGCTCCATGTCCCGTCTAATCACCTCTCCCCAGTACTTCTTCGGCCTACCCCTACCCCGCCTAAAACCATCCAACGCTAGCCTCTCACACCTACGGACCGGGGCATCCATGTCCCTCCTCTTCACCTATTTTAAAAATTATATATAAAAAAAAAATTTCCTCCCCACCCCACCCCGTCCCCACCCCTACACTCCCCAGCCCATCCTTTTTTCATCCATTCTTTTAATTTTAAAATATTTTTAAAAATTTAAAAATAATAAATTTAAAAGAAAGTTCCCACTCCACCCCCTCCCCACCCAGCCTCTCCCCCCACCCAAGCTCGTCCCCACCCTACCCACCCCTCTCCCCAGCCCTCCACCCCACCCCAGCCCATTCCCCAGCCCCTACCTCACCTAGCCCGTCCCCATCCCACCCAGCCCTACGTAACCCCTTCCCCATCCCCCACCCCACCCAGACCGTCCCCATCCCACCCAGACCCATGTAACCCCTTCCCCAGCCCCCCACCTTACCCAACCCCCTTCCTCCATCCCCCCAGTCCACCCCGCCTAGTCCCACGCAACCCCTTCCCCTAGCCCTCACCTCACTCAGCCCTTACCCCACCCCAACCCCACCCAGCCCCTCCCCCCATAATTAATTTAAATTAAATATTTTAAATTTGTAAATCATATTTAAAACATTAATTAATTAAGTAAGTAATTTTTTTAAAATTAGGTAAGAATTTTAAATTTGATAAATTAATTAATTTAAAATTTAATTAATTTAAATAAATTAATTAAGAATTTTAATCAATTAATTTTTTACTAATTTAAATTAATTAATCAAATTAATTTTAATATTTAATTAATTTTAATGTAATACCTTTTTTAATTTTTTATTTTTTATTTTAAAAATAATTATTCAAATTTTAAAAGCATGATTATTCAAATTTTTCTACAATTTATAAATTATTATTTTTTAATTAAATTAATTTTAATATTTAATTTGTTATGTAGCATTTAAAAAATGACTTGGAATTTAATGTAATACTTTTCCTAATTTTTTTTAAATGACGTGGCAGATGATGTGGCACGCGTGGTAGATGACGTGGCACATGTGGCAGCTGATGTGACAGCTGACATAACACACTCTCCAAAAAAGTGTTTAAAATGTAGCTTTTTTGTGGGTTCAGGTGTTCAGAGGACAAATATGTATGAAGAAGTGTCCAACTTACAAAACTGATATAGTACAGGGGTCCAATAGAGCATTTTGCCTATTTTATTTTAGTAATCTATTTAGTTATTACTAATAATGACTTAATGTGAATCAATAGATGACCAATATGTTACAACAGATGAGTAATCTGTTGGAAATGACCAAACAAATAAAAATATCTGTTGAAAATAACCAAACAAATATAGACATCTGCTGCACCAAATGACTTACTTGTTGCAACAACTAATTCATCTGTTGAAAATTATCAAACAGCTATAGACATCTGTTCCAACAGATGACTAAGTTGTTGCAACATATGACTCATCTCTTGAAAATCACTAAATAGATAAAATATGTGTTGAAAAATAATTTAAAATATTAAAGCTCAAATATTTTTTAGGAGAACTAAAACATTTTTTCCCTTGTCTAAGGTCTTGTCTTCAATTTTAGTTAAATCAATTTAATTATTATTAATAATTGCTTAATTTGAATCAACAAATAACTCACCTATTATAAACATTTATTGCAACAGATGACTAACTTGTTTCAATAAATAGGTGATTTGTTGGAAAATAATTAAAATACTAGGGAACTTAAACATCTTTAGGAGAACTTAAATATTTGTCCCATTGTCTTAAAGACTTGTCTTTAATTTTAACTAAATCAATTTAGTTATTACTAATAATTGCTTAATTTGAATCAACAGATGACTAACAGGTTGCAACAAATGATTCATCTGTTCGAAATTATCAAATAGATAGAAAATTTGTTATAATAGATGGGCCATCCATTAGAAAACATTTAAAATACTAGGGAACTTAAATGTTTTTAGGAGAACTCAAACATTTGTCCCTTTTATCCTTTTGTATTTGAGGTAGGATACACTATTTTTGTCTTCTTTACCTATTTTATGAAATTTTCCATGTGTTTTACTTATTTGTTGTGCCCTTGTCAAAATTTTTAGAATTTTTTTAGGTCAAATTTTATTCGTATATCACTTGGACATTACTCCCTCTGTTTCATAATAAATGAATTATTGAATTTTGGCACACAAATTAAGGAAAAAAATATTAAAAATATAAATTTAATACAACTTTCCATTTTTACCCCTAAAAAAGAAAAAGCTGACATTATAATACCTTTTCAAAAATTAATTGATTGTCAAATCATAAGGGTAAATTTGAAAAAGAAATTCAATGATTCACTTATTTTGAAACACCAATAAATACCCTAACAATTCACTTATTTCAAAACGGAGGGAGTACTTCATAGGTGATTTTGTAAGTATAATTATGATTTTTATTGAATTTTTTATTTGGTATATCTGCTACTGCTACAATGGATAGAACCCGCAACATGAATCCAACATATAAGTCATTTGTTGCAACAAGTGAGTAATCTGTTGCAACATATGACTAATCTGTTGCACAGATGATCCATATGTTGGATTCATATTACAACACTATAATATGAATCCAACAGATGAGTAACCTGTTGCAACAGATTAGTCATATATGTTGCAATAGATTACTCATCTGTTGCAACAAATTAGTCAATATGTTGCAACAGATTAGTCAATATGTTGCAACATATTACTCATCTGTGCAACAAATTAGTCATATATGTTGCAACAGATTACTCATCTGTTGGATTCACGTTACATGTTTTATCTATTGTTGAAAAAATAGCAGTAGCAGATACACCTAGATGAGAAAATTCAACTAAAAATTATAATTTTACTTACTAAAATCACCTATAAGTAATTCCCAAGTGATATACGAATAAAATTTGACCTAAAAAAAAAATTGATCAAGTATCAATAATAGCGGTAACAACAATATTTAACAAGAAGAGATGATAATAAAGAACAAAATGATGATAATGAAGAAGAAGATGATGAATAAAGCAACAACAATGAACAACAAAAATCACGAAGAGAGAGAAACATGCCTTTTTTTCCCTTCATTTTTGGTTATATTACGTTTTATATTGGATCAAAGTGTAAATAAAAAATCTTGTGAGTTATTTTCAAACTTTTCTTACTTTCTTAATCCTTAATAAAGTAATTGTCACCTCCATTTAATTATTAAGACTTGTATCACCCATACCTCATTTTAAAACTCTTTTATCACCTAGAACACAAAGTCCCACATAATATAACCAAATATCAAATTTAGGCGGATTTGGACAGGTTAGCATTTTCAAGAAAAGCTTACAGTTGGAGGTCAATCGTCAAAATATCACCAAACATATGGATGATAAAATTTGGTTAATGGGGATTATATAATGACCAAATTTATGTGCAGTAACATCAAAAGCAACAGCAGGTCATTGCACCGGAAAAAAAAAAAAAAGCAACAACTTTAATTTAATTTAGGGCAAAGGTACTAATAAACTCTTGAACTTTGATAAATAATACAAATATATCTTCCATCACACTTTGGGTACAAATATATCCTTATCGTTAATAAAAAGGTACAAATATATCCTTATCACTAACGGCAGGACACGTGTCACGATTGTGTTCCTCCATTAGTGATAAAGAGTATATTTGTATCATTTATCAAAGTTCGAGGATATATTTGTACCTTTTCAATTTTTATAATTTATTTTTTTCATTTCATATTAATTGATCATTTTATTAAAAATAATTATTTTATATTAATTGTCCATTATACTAAATAAAAAAAGCATTGATTAAATTTAAATTATATTATCCTTTTAGTTAATTCATTCTGAAAGTCTTCACATTTGTTTATAAAGTTTTCAAGAAATTTTTAAGAGGGAAAGGCCACAGAAGCAGGCAACTCTCCGTCAGTAAGCTACTCCTGCCTGCTTCATCAGCTACTTGCTTTATGATTTTACTATATTATCTCTAATTAATTATTATAAATCATTTATGTATTAAATAAATAATAATATTTAATTAAAATAAATTATATATTTTTATTTTTTAATATATATATATATATATATAAAATTTTAAAAATATTAATTAATTTGATAAATTAATAATAGTAATAACTAACTATTCTTTGATGACAATATTTTCACTTCAAACATGAGTCTGTTTTTGTAAAATGAGACGAATAGAGTACTCTTGTAAAGGCATGAAAAAATAAACATGATAAATTAATGAATCAAGTTGAGTAATCTTTGTGTGGTTTAATTATCATTTAATATCCTTATAGATTAAAACACAAAGATTACTCAATTCAATCCATTGATATAATTAAACCACACAAAGATTACTCAATTCGATCCATTAATTTATCATGTTTATTTTTTTCATGCCCGAGTACTCTATTCGTCCCATTTTACAAAAACAGACTCATGTTTGAAGTGAAAATATTGTCATCAAAGAATAGTTAGTTATTACTATTATTAATTTATCGAATTAATTAATCTTTGTAAAATTATATATACACACACATGCGCGCGCACGCGCACACACACACACACACATATATATATATATATATACATATATATTTATTTATTTATTAAAAAATAAAAATATATAATTAATTTTTTAATACATAAATGACTTATAATTTAATCAATGCTTTTTTTGATTTAATATAATGGACAATTAATATAAAATAATTATTTTTAATAAAATGATCCGAATATGAAAAGGAGAAAGTAAATTATAAAAATGGAAAGAATACAAATATACCCTCAAACTTTGATAAATGATACAAATATATCCTTATCACTAATGAAGGAACACGATCATAACACGTATCCCACCGTTAGTAATATATTTGTACCTTTTCCCCTTAATTTATGACCAAATTTATTTGCAGTAATGTCAAAAAGCAACAGCTTTAATTTAATTTATGTTAACGGGTCATGTTTATCCTATAACAAATTGTTGGATGATTTAAGTTCAATAGCCATTATTTTCCTTCACAGACTTTCGAGCTAATCAATCCTTTTGTGGCATTTTCTTAGTAATTTTCTAAGTTGTCTTTCTGAGACCATTTGATTGAGAGGTGCTTCACTTAGCTGAAAAAGAATTGACAGCAAAAATCGATCCTTGACCCTCCTTACAAAACACTATCTATACCATACCAATATGAGTAAAGACATTGAAAACAAATGTCTTAAAAGGAAACATGGACCAGTGCTCCGTAGAGGGAGAAGTTGCCCTCCAAGCAATTAATGAAAGATTTTATTGTGATACATATATATACTAGTGTCCGGACCCAAACTACATTAATATTTATATTTATAATTTTTTTAATTTTCTATTTTTGCTTTTTGTACCATTATATTAATTAACGGTTTAGTTTAATTATTTTTCAATATTTTTAAAATGTTATAATTACATATCTGTTTTGATTTTTGTCTTATTTTTTTAGTTCGTTTTAAAAAAATGTCTCTTTTCTTTTTTGGATTAATTTCAACTGTCCACGTGGTATGTTTAAGACAACAAGTTCAACAAATATTTTGGTCCTTTCTACATATTTTTAGTTTAAGACCATAAAATTAAAAAATATTCGTTATTTTTTCTGTAACTTTGTGTTAAGTCAAAATCAAACAAATAAATTAAAACGGAGAGAGTAAAAGCTTTTATAAGTAAAAAATAACTATTTCTCTTATGGTATATTTTAGTCTTTCTTTTAATTTTCAAATAAATGCACACACGAAAAGTTCTCCTTTTTATTTTACTGAAAGTTTTTGAATGAAAGTCTTTAACAATCTAAATTGATTTTTGCCTTATGTATAATTAATTTCATTATTTTTTCTCAATTAAACTTTACATTGTTAATTTATATTTAAAAAAAATAATACAATATTTGATTAATATAAAAATATTTGATGCTACAAACTATTGTACGATTTATGATAAATTAAATAATTAAAAGTCACATTTTGTAAATTTTTCTTCAATGAGTCCTTACAAGTTTATTAAAGCTTCACAAATTTCTTGTGAGAATTAAAAAAATATTTTTAAATTAAATTACTATCATCCCACATAAAAGACAATAAAATTTTGAATTAATTTTAAATTTAGTTAGATAAATAGATATTTTATAGTGTCGCTATCACTTCTTTATGATTGATCATTTTTGTATAGCATTTTAAATGCCCATGTAATTGTTCAAATTTATTACAATGGATGAGATTTTAAAAGCTCATTAAAACTTAATCAAGGATAAAATAGACAAAATACAATCATGTGAAGACTATCAAAATAAGAGGTTCTCCCTATATAGTCTAGTTTTATAAGGTCTATGTAAAGCTTGGGCTCAAACTCAAGTAATTTGATACTTTATGAATAATATGATTTAAAATATATATAAAAAGTAATTATAACTTACAAAGATCATAAAAATTGAAAAATATTAGTAAACTAATTTATGAGCATATAATTAATTTCTTTTCTAATTTCTCAATTCAAGTTCATCTTTGCAATCAGGTAAATGAAGACGAAAGTGATCAAGTGAATCAATTATTTACTGAGATTTCTTGTGTGTGATAAAAAATGTATGATTTTATTTATAATTTCACATAACAAGAATTCATGCTAGTTAAATGTAGTGCTTTAAGCATAGTTTTATATTAAATTAAGAAAAAAAATTAGACTCACTAAAACGAACATCGAGATCAATTAATTCTCTCTCTATAGTTGATGCTAAAAATATTGATTTACAATTGACGAGAATTATCAATAATTTTAATTTTCAGTATATGAAATATGTTTGATATTTTAAAAAGCAGTGAGTAAAATTTTCCACAAAAAATTATTCAATTTATAAAAGATAATTAAGAAATGCATTAGAACCATATTCAATTCGATAGAAATAAAATATATCTTTATACCCACATTATTTGTACAAAATTCTTTCTTATGGAAAATACATTATTAAAAATTAATAATTGGAAAATACATTATTAAAAATTAATAATAAGAAAGAAGGAAAAAATGATGAATTATTTATGCAATAAAAAAAAATTCTCCACGGTCAAAATATATATTTTTTCTTCAACTACTTTAAATAAAAGTTTATATAAAATATTAATTTTGTTAAGGCAATTTCCATTTACAAAATTTAATTAAATAATAAATTTTAATTAAAAAATTAACAAAAGATAATCAAATCATAAAGCTTGAAGTACAAATAATTTAATAAATAAAATAACTTAAATGATATTTGATATTTATATTTTGCAATAGATTTAATTAAATAATATATAAATATGAAAAATAAAACCTTATAATGAAAGATTCTAAAAATGATTTATCAATTTATCAATTAGTTAAACAATATGAGTATTTGAATGTTTCAATTCACTACCTACCTAAACTCCACTTTATTGATAAATATTTAATTTATTGCTTAGTAATCTCCTCCCTAATTCCTCTTGTCCTACTCCCAATTATTATTTTTTAAATAGTTAATTAATTAATTGAAATTACAAAAAAAAAAAAAAAAAAACCTTAAGAATAATACTTTGAGACATGCACCAACTGCAAAGGTCCATATTGCAAAAAAAAAAAAAGACAAAGTAACTTCATCTATATCAACCAAATGTCACAATATTATAGGATTAAGAAATTAATTAAATTAGTATAAAAGGTAAAATCATGACATAAAAGTAATTAATTGAAAAGATTAAAATTAAATTGGAAACTTTTGAGAGGACTACCGGTGTGGGTATTCAAAGACTCGTTCCCTCCTTTGCCAAGCATGTGTCTCCTATTAGGCCGGAAAGCAGTTTCCCATTACGCCCAAGAATGTCAACCATGCACATAGTTCCGCCAATTTGGTTTTGATTCCGAAAAACAGTTCATACTTGCTGACAACGTGATTTGACTGCTTTAGTTTATGGCCTTATTGCACACATTGACACTAAGAGTGCCAGTTTATGAGATAATTTTATGATCTCCACTGTTCTCAGCAGTAAACCAAATATGAGCTGAAGACAAGATTATGCATTTATTGCTTTATCATGAATAATAAATAGGAAGTGAAAATAAGTAAACGACTTGATCAATATAAGATTATGTAAAGCAGCTAAGAACCATAAACATCAATACCACTGAATACAGAACCATATAAAGAAGTCTTGCCGTTGGTGTTTTTGGTAATCAATGATGGGTTTTCAACCTTTTCCAGAAAAATCAATAGTAGGTTTCTAATCAGGAACCCAAATGTGACAGCATCCCTCCATTTCCACATCAAGAGTTAACTATTGACATGAGGAATCACTCTTCTACCAACAGCTCTTTAAAATATGTCATGAAACTTATATATCTTTACTATATTAAGTGCATAATGCAGTCTTCTTTGTTTTCCTATCTCTTCTGCTCCTATTTCGTCTAGAGAGGGGAAGGAGTAGTGTACTGCTTCTTTTTCAGCAGTTCATTATTGCCACAACAAATTGCTCAAGCTGTAAACCCTCACAACTTACAACTGTTGTAATTCAGCTTTAGCTTATTCTTTGTTGTGGATACAACTCATTGCTTGTGGCATTTTCAGCACACAGATGTTCAACTATTCATGTAGGTTAAAAAGGTTCACATCTTTCAGGCTATAATAGGTACCATGGAACCTCCAGCAGCCGTAGAATAAGCCGTACTTCCAGTTGGTGTGGCTACTATAGCCCCATCAGCTTGCACCTGCCCAATAACATAAATGGAGTCAGGTATCTTCATATTCTCTAGCTCCCTAATCAAGTGGATGCTTGTTGAAATAAATACGAAGATCCATAAAGCCTGAAATATGAAAAATGGGATTCTTTTGTTCTTCTCAAGGGGCAGTGGGGTGGCTGCCAGTTACGAAAATGCACCTGTGTAATGAGGCGGTCATGTTCATAACACTCAATTTTGGAGAGAAAAGGATTAGAACCACGATCAACTACAACTTCATTTAGGACATCGAACACCTTTCCAGGCATTGCCTTCCCATTTCTGAATATTTGACATCGAAGACGCATTCGCAGAGTTAATATAGACACCATCCAGAGTTCTGTTGACTTGTCTTAAATTCAATTTTCTAATTCTAGAAGTTGATTATTAGGGGTTCACATCTAAAGTAAAACGGGGGAATTAATTTTTGCAGATAATATTACTGGTGGGCACAAAACTATAAATGGTTATAACAAAAATGGGACTAAGGATTCAAGAAAGAGGAGACATTGTTAAGGGGGCACCATTAGTTGAACCATGGGAATGGATGTTTCACTTACAACTTTTATCAAACACGTCGTGGGTATTAAAGTGGGTACCCAAGAATTCTCAAAATTTATATCAAATGTTACAGCCACGCTAAACAATCTGCAAATACCATATTTTTTCATGCCACATAATCATAGAAATCAGCAAAACATCGTAAATTTTTTTGAATTTTCGCACATAATACAACAACCAAGAAGAAATTTGACAAAATTATCAAAAAATTAAAAAAAAAAACAACTTACCTAAGCAAGATAAACACCAAAGTTTTGGAGGAAGTAATCAGACTTATTTGGAACTTTATAGAAAGTATAATCACCGCCCTTTTTCCAGATAAACTGATGAGTCATAGTTAACTACCGACTTATTTTTGATTTTCACGGATGAGTCATGCCAGAAAGTACAAGATGAGATAAGAATATGAAACATATATTTGTCGTGGCCCATCTCTAGTGCCTAAAGTGGCATTCACATAAATAAAAGCCACAATAAGTGCAAAAACTTGAGTGTGAGGAAGATCAAATATCATATTCTCCCTTATAATATATGATAATATATACAGAGAGAAATGAGACTATTAGGACCATCAAGGATAGAAGCTATAATTATACACGTTTCTTAGGGCAAAAATGTCATTACATTTGTCTGATACTTACAATCCTCACCACAACATATCATTTCCAGATGAGCCAACCATCCTTACCTCTCCTCATGTTTTTCCTTCCATTTTCATAGAACACTTTGTTAAGAATTCGTGTTCTACTGATTATTTTATTTTTGTCTAATTATTGTTTATCGATGGAATAAGTTATCTGATGTGTTTCAAGAAAGCAGTAAAACAGAAAGTAAAGAATAGAATAATTTTTACGTGAAAAACACCCGGCTTAAAAAGGTATAAAAAATTACGACCTGTATCTCTACACGATTTAATCCCAACTTCACTAAATAACTCTGAGTCTCAACAACGACTAATTACAAAACTCTTGTAATCAACAAATAGGAATTATAAACTCTAATCCCTATAACTCAACAACTAGGAATTATAAACTCTAATTCCTTTAACTCAACGACTAAAAATTATAAACTCTAATTCCTAACTACACACACCTCCCAAGGTATGCGTTCCCAAAATCTCTGAGTTTTTTCCAACTCGAAAACTAGATCCTAATTTAGTTTATAACACACTGAAACTAATATTACATCAATAGTTCAAACACAATGAACAACTCTAAAAATCAACACTAAAACTCTTAGTTGGATTCTATACTTAGGACTAGGTTCTTCAATGTATTTCTTCAGTGATTGAGTAGCACTTTGTGAAGTCAATCTATCGATTAGGGGTATACATAGGTCGGATTGGTTCGATTTTTATTAAAAAAAATAATCAATTATGTCGGTTTATTAAAATTATAAAGCAAATCAAACCAACATAAAATTTGTTTTTTCAGTTTAGGTTTTAGTTGTTTTTTTTTGGTTTTTTTTTATAATCTTTAGTTTTTACAATTATATTGTGATCGAAGACTAGATCAAATACGTTTTCACTCATGTGCTAATAAAAAATCATAATTATGAAATTATGAGGAGCGGAAAACTCTCTTGAAACTAAAAAGTGAGATGAAAAGTGAAAAATTTAGGTTTTAAGTTTATATTGGATTTTCGATCATTTAATTAGCAATTAATGGATAAATATTACAACTTAAAGGCCCAAATCTAAATATATATATAGGGCAAAATTCAGAAATAACATGCTTATCCCCTTAATTATGAGTTTCATAGCAACAGTTTCATAATTACATAATATAGTAAGTTGTATTTTGTATTTTTGTAAACTGTTGCTACAAAAATACAAATGCATATGATTTTTACTGCCATTATGATCAATAAGTATTTTGTATTTTGGCAAACTGTTGCTACAAAAATACAAATACATACAAATACATATGCTACAAAATGTAATTTGATAAAAGTGTTGCTATTTTTTTGTAATTTAATACTTAAGTATGCTACTTTATGGGCAAAATTCAGAAATTACATACTTATCTCCTTAATTATGAGTTTTATAGCAAAAGTTTCATAATTGCATAATATAACAAGTTGTATTTTATATTTTTGTAAACTGTTGCTACAAAAATACAAATACATATGATTTTTACTGCCCTTATGATCGATATGTATTTTGTATTTTCTCAAACTATTGCTACAAAAATACAAATACATACAAATACATATGCTACAAAATGTAATTTGATAAAAGTGTTGTTATTTTTTGTAATTTAATACTTAAGTATGCTACTTTATGTATTTTATATATCTTCATCTACTTTCAAATAATTGAAAATTACTTAAACTAGTTCAAAAAGTATTTAAAAAGTAGATTATAATTAATATTTTATGTATAAAAAAGTTCAAATATTATATATATATATATATATATATATATATATATATATATATATATATATATATATTATGTTGGTTTGATTCGGGTTCGGTTTGACTTTTTTTTGGTTAACACCAAACCAAACCAAGAATGGTCGTTTTTTTTTCTTGGTTTGGTTTGGTTCGTCGGTTCGGTTTGACTTGACGGTTTGGTCTGTACACCCCTACTGTCGATTGTGCTTTTCTGCTTTGTAAGTGCATGTTTTACTCTGAATGATGCATCTTCTATTTAAACACAGCTCTCCAAAGAGTTATTCTTTATTTCAAACTTATCCTTTAATCATAACTCTCATTACATAGAGTTCTACTTCAAGTGAGACTCCTTCTTCAATTCCAACTCTTGTCTCCTTAGTGTTGTAGTCAAACTTCAACTCTTTAAATCAACTTATCTTCAAGTATTTTACTCAACTACAACTTCTTCAATTTCTCACGTGATCAACAGCTTGAGTATATCAGAATTAGGCTTGCTTATTCGTTCCTGACTTTCAGCAATCTTTGTCTGCATCTATCAGTAAAACCTGAAACCTGTCTTCCTATGCTTGGACCAGGTCAAGTAATATGGTCCATTCATGTGTCAGTCATCAAAAAGTTCATTGATCTAACAAAGAGTCCTTCAATTTATATGTTTCCTATTTTGCGTAGACGTCTTCAATCTGTAGAATCTTTCTCCTTCTACACATAGGACTCTTCAGGATATGCTCAGAAGTAAAACTCTTTCTTTCCATAGGACTCTTTTTTCAACTCAACTTGTTTTCCCTTATCATTAAGTGTTTGAATCAAATTCAACTTTTTCAAATTTGCACATATTTATTTCCTTGAGTTTATCAGAATTAACCACTCATCTGGTTCTTGATTTCTTCCACCCTTGTTTTTAATCATCGATGATTTTGCTATAAGTTTCAGCTACGTAAGACAGTGTATCTATGAATCAGGTTGACTGACAGGTTTCATATCACGTTGTCAGATTGTCAATCATTAAAACTACATCGTACCCAACAAATTTTCCCTTTTTGATAATGACAAACCTCTTGTCTTGGTGCATTCAAACATCTTCACCCGTAGGCACTAAAGTATAAAACACTAGAATGAAACAAGTTAGTCAATGTGTTATAAATATTGCACAACCCTCTTATCTTTCCCCTTTTGGCATCATCGAAAAAATATTTTAATGCAATAATATACTAGCCAAAGTGATTAGTTATGCTATTCATGGCCACTGGGGCTATCACCAAAACAATCAGACAAAGACTTTAGCCAATATAGTAATGTATCAAAGAGAACAAAAATATGAGTTAATTAAGCAAAGATAACCATTCCATTAAACTGCCAGAGCATGTTCCACATTAAACCTAAGCTAGTACTTAACAAAGAAAAATAATTGAGCATTAAAAAAAATTGGTATAAAAGTGGACATGGCTAAGGATACAAATAGCGAGGAGCTGATGAGGAAGGTGGAACATGTGATATCAACTGTGTTAATTGACGAATGACTTCAATATTTTCATCCCTCTATTAATTAAGGTCAAGTTTTAAAATCATGATCCTAGCCTTAAGGACCTCTTATTCCACTTTATAACTGTCTTGTGCAGCTTCTAGTTCAGATTTTTTTATTAGCTAAATCATTTTTCTTTAATTTTTTTCATATGAGTGTTAGCCCTCCTTATTGAAACAAGTAGAGCAACATGATTCATCTGTTCAAGAACATCTATTGTTGTTTTATTAGTCAAACCTGAACTAGGACTGAGAAGTCCTAAAAAATAACCAATTAGGAACTAAAAGGGAAAGCATGTCCCTTTTTATTCTTCAAAAACATATGTTGCATGTGATTGATGATCAAACTTGGCAAATCCATGGACACAACTGATATTTTGGTTGAGAAAGAAGAAGGAATTTCTGGTATAGGATTAACACATTTGTCCACACCCATTTGGAGAGAATCAAAAAAAGTTTGGTCAACCAATTCATTAGCTTTATTAGACAATAAGAGGATGAAGTGTGTGGAATTAAATAGGTGTGCTCAACTGTTTCAACTTAGACAGCATATGCTTATGTCAGTGTAGAACATACCTGATAAGAAGAACTTTGTGGTCATAATTGCTTGCTTGTACCTATTTTCTGCACAATCTAATACAAAATTAGGTTAGAAAGATCAAAAATCTGGAATTAGGACATACAACTAAATGTGCAAGAAGAAAAATGATTATTCTAGTCAATCATTGAGGGGAGTTCATGCAATTTTAATCATCCCCAAGTCTAAACCATTCCTCTCAAAATACTATCTACTTAGTGCGTTTGATGCTTCTCCAATCAATTAAGTAACCCACATAGTCAACATTTTTGCAGCCCTCAAGAGTGAAATTGCTTTCTTTTAGATACCATAGTCACAAGCCATTGATTTGTTGTTCCCCCTATCGATATGCCCTCCGTCATGGAACAGGTGGAACAACATATTTCTAAGCATGCTCATCAGTTTCACTGTTATCCTCTCAATTTCTCTGCTTCTTACATTAGTCCACAAAGATTCATACGAACCAGATCCAAGCACCGAATCATTTTTTTTAGATCTCCCCTGCTTCCCCGTTACACGAGCACTACAAATCTAGCCATATTTTAAATGATCCATTCCCCCTTTAAATGTGGTGAGTGAAAGAAACTTTATTTTCTTCTAGCCTTATGCCTTGAGCAAGCTTTATATATGTACAAATTTTGCTTGCCTTCTTTCACTCTCACCTACAAAATAAATTAGGGGTTAACTTTAAGCACCCAGACAAGCTTGGGTCCTTTCTTATGAATAAATGGATGAATCAGATTTCTTTTATCCCATGCAGGCAACAGGTTATGTGAACTATTTCACTGACTAGGTTTAGTTATCCTTTTCTTGGTCTGATATAGTTTATTTGCCAGATTTTGACTGTTGGATCTGCTTTTGGCAACAACAGGACATTCAGTGGTTGGGTGTCCTAGTTTTCCACAAATATAACATAAATCTTTATAGGAAATAATTTCTTTGTGAAAACCTATGCCAACCCTCTCATTTTGAGTCCTACTACTTAGATGATTAACAATTCTAGATGACTTGGTCCATCGGTTAGCTCTTTCAAGATCAAGTTTTATCCTAGAGTTTTCTTGAGTTAGCTTTCTAACCTTTTCTGTTTGATAAAACAATTCATCTTTTCTTTGTTTAAGTTCAGACTCAATTCTTTGATGATTTTCACTCATGGCTCATTTTTCTTTTTCAGTAATTGACAACTTTAAGATTTCTGATTTTAGATCTAGGTTTGATGAACCAAGTTGACTAACCTGTTTCTTTACGGTGCAGTTTTCTATATCAATGACATTCTTGCAAGTCTCAAGATCAATGTAATCAAACTTTAGACTTGAAAAAGCATTGAATAACTAATCCCTTTTAGATGTGAGCTCATGAAAATCATCAATCAATGTGTTCAACAAGGGAATTAGTCTATTCTTAGAACAAAGATGCAATTTCTCTTTAAGATCAAGTATACTTACCTCAGATTTTACTTCCTTTTCTTACATGGTTGGGTCACCTATAGCCATAAGTGCACTTTCATCAACTCTATCATCATCAGATTCTTCTGAGCTTGATCCCCATGCAGCCATCATAGCAAAAGATTCCTTCTTTTTGGATTTAGATTTCTTTTTTAGCTTCAGCTCTTTTTCAACTCTTTTCTTTTCCCACTGAATTTCCCACAGTGGACAATCTTTTATTAAGTGATATATCTTCTTACACTTGAAGTGACCACCTTGAGACTTATCATTGGAACAACACCTTCTACTTGTTCCTTTCTTGTTCTGACACTTTTCTTTCTTAAATTGTTTTTTAAAGTTCTTGACAAGCTTTTTATCATCCATATCTGATTCTTCTTTGTCATACACCTTTATGCTGGTGATTTATGCTTGGTTACCTCATCCCTTTTGAAGTTCTCCATATTCTTCTCATACATATCCATAAGAGTATCCCAAATTTGTTTTGTGGTGGTACAACCTAAGATCATATTGTATTCATCTATTCCAAGTCCACAAATAAGAATATACTTGTTTTTTGTATTCTTTCCTAGCATCATAAATTCAGCCTCATCATACTCATTCTTGTCCTTTAATATTTCCTTCTTTCAACATCCTTCTTCATGGGGTATTGAGGTCCATCGATAATTATATTCCATAGTTCATAGTCCACAGCCTGGAGGAAATCTTTCATCCTTTCTTTCCATCCTGAGTAGTATTGTCCCTTGAACAACGGAGGCCTATTGATGTCTTATCCTTCGTAGTATCTAGTAGGTGGTGTAGAATTCATCTTGGATCTTATCTTAAGATGTTAGACTTCACAAGATAACCCGCTCTGATGCCACTTGTTAAGAATTTGTGCCTTACTGATTATCTTATTTTTGCCTAATTGTTGCTTATCGATGGAACGGGTTGTCTGACGTGTTCCACTGACGTATACCAAGGAAGCAGTAAAACAGAAGGTAAAGAACACAGTTATTTTTACGTGTAAAACACCCAGCTCAAAAAGGTGTAAAAACCACGACCTGCACCTCTACAACATTTAAACCCAACTTCACTAAATAACTCTGAGCCTCAACAACTGATTACAAAACACTTGTAACCAACAAATAGTAATTATAAACTCTAATCCCTATAACTAAACAACTAGGAATTATAAACTCTAATTCCTTTTACTCAATAACTAGGAATTATAAACTCTAATTCCTAACTACACACACACCTCCCAAGGTATGCGTTCCCAAAGTCTCTGAGTTTTCCCCAACTTGAAGACTAGCTCCTAATTCAGTTTATAACACACTGAAACTAATATTACATCAATAGTTCAAACACAATGAACAACTCTAAAAATCAATACTAAAACTCTTAGCTGGATTCTATACTTGGGACCAGGTTCTTCAATTTGTTCCTTCAGTAATTGAGTAGCACTTCGTGAAGTCAATCTGTCGATTGTGACTTTCTGCTTTGTAAGTGCATGTTTTACTCTAAATGATGCATCTTCTATTTAAACACAGCTCTCCAAAGAGTTATTCTTTATTTCAAACTTATCCTTTAATCATAACTCTCATTACATAGTGTTCTACTTCAAGTGAGACTCCTCCTTGAATTCCAACTCTTGTCTCCTTAATGTTGTAGTCAAACTTCAACTCTTTAAATCAACTTATCTTCAAGTATTTTACTCAACCACAACTTCTTCACTTTCTCAAGTGATAAGTATCTTGAGTATATCAGAATTAGGCTTGCTCATTCGTTCCTGACTTTCAGCAATCTTTGTATGTATCTATCAGTAAAACCTGAAACCTGTCTTCCTATGCTTGGACCAGGTCAAGTAATATGGTCCATTCATGTGTCATTTATCAAAAACTTCACTGATATAACAAAGAGTCCTTCAATTTATATGTTTCCTATCTTGTGTAGACGTCTTCAATCTGCAGAATCCTTCTTCTTTTGCACATAAGACTCTTCAGGATATGCTTAGTAGTGAAACTCCTTCTTTTCATAGGACTCCTTTTTCAACTCAACTTGCTTTCCCTTATCATCAAGTGTTTGAATCAAATTCAACTTCTTCAAATTTGCACATATTTATTTCCTTGAGTTTATTAGAATTAACCATTCATCTGATTTTTGATTTCTTCCACCCTTGTCTTTAATTATTGATGATATTGCTACAAGTTTCAGCTACATGAGACAGTGTGTCTGTGAACCAGGTTGACTGACATGTTTTATATCACCTTGTCAGATTGTCAATCATCAAAACTACATCGTACCTAACACACTTCAAATTTCTTCGCTCCACTGCCTCTTCCAAAGAATTCATCTTCAGACATATCTTTGATGTTCTACTTCAATTTTCCTCTTTTTCATGCATTGATTTGAGTACATATTTCTTTCAAAATCTTAAATTATTCGGTAAATTCTACAAGTGGCTATTAAAATCTTGAATTTTCTTTAAATTTTGTCCTGTGTAGCTATGTACATATGAAAATTATTAGAAAATCAATAAATTTTTGTACTGTATTTCCTTTTGCTTGCTGGAGAGGTGATCTTGTAGTCATTCTATATCAGAGTATTGATTGTCACGATCTTCCCTATTGGTGTGCAGGTTTGCATGGTATGTTGATTGTCTCGATCTTTGAATGATCCACTTTCTTCTTTGTAGATTTGACAAATTGGCTAAGGAGCTTCAAAAAAGCTTCTCCTCTTGAGATTATGGACAAGGAAATTAAGAAATTTGGGAATTATATTGCTATTGTGATACAAGATCGACAAGGAACACACAAATAACACAAAAATCAGTCCACAAATTGAAAGAACCTTGGACCCTTTTGATGACCACTTTCGGATTCGCTACCAACAACAAGAATACAAGATTTCGTGGTGTATTTGACACCAAATCAGAGACTCAAACTAATATTAACAACAATTTATGAAGAATAAGATGGATAACAACAATGTAATAATAACAAAACAATAGTTACAAAAGAAACAATACACCACACGGCTACAGGATTACAACAAAGAAAATGATAGAGAGTGTGACATACACTACTACAAAGACCAAGAACCTAAGTGTATTCAAGGAAAAGGACCTTTGATAAAGATAGTAAAAACATCTACACTATGCGGTGGACACAAGAGAGGACCTCAATTCGTATAACACCCAACTATCCAAGCAAACAAACAACAAAAGTGATTCCACACCTAAGATGTTTCCTAGTTTCAGCCAAGTCTCTATGTAAGAGAGAACTCGTGTTTTTCAAGTGTGTATATTCAATATCAAAAAACTAAGTAAAGTAAGCCAAAAATGTTTTTTATATAGTGTATTACAAATAGAAGGCAAAAAGTCCAAAATTCACCTTAGAGATTAGGTGCCCCTCTAGTGTGAATTAGTGGCTGTTTTGATATATTTTAAGCCCTTAATTCCACTTTTCTTGCACACACACATGGAAGAATTCAATACAAATCCTCATAAGTTCATCTACATGATCGCACTTGTATCATCCTTTCCATCTTGAGAGGAATTTGTCCATAAATTGAAGCAATCATCGCCCGCAAGCTCTCCTCTTTGAATCATCTTTTCAATGTTCCTCCTAAGGTTAGAATGTTCAACCAAGGGTTCCATAAGGTCATAAAGCTTGATAATTGGACTTAAATGTTCTTTAACCTGCACGAAGAAAGGATGCTAGGCAAAGTGCTAGCATCTTGGTTAGTAGGAAACATAGGGTCTTTGTGGGCAAACCCCACAATCCTAACTCTCGGCTTCTCTTCTTCACCCTCCTCACTCTCGGCTTATTCTTACACAACCTCAGTAGGCATGATTCTCCTTGCCATATACATAGGAACAACACACTCTCCATCCACCGTCCAAATATCTTCCCTACCTTCATCAATTTTCACCCCGAACTCAAGCTCTCCATCTTGAGATTTTTCATCACCATCTTCGATTCAAGTCCTACCTCCCCACCAAGGTAATACCAAAATCCCATCGGGCCGGACTGGCACCCGAAGCCGAGAAGGCCCGGGAGAACCCGTTCAAATACCTGTACTTTCACTTACATGTCACCAAAAATTTGGGCAGCACTTCGCTGCATATAAAAGGGTCTAATTACCTGTATCAGCACAACACACACAAATATATATACATATATATAATACTTGGCCGTCGGGGCCACCCCATATACGAATATAACATCACTATATAAACTTCCATGACTTTACCCTTCTTTATGTCTACAAAGCCTCTAGGATATACATGACATAACTAGGGTCGGGACGAACCCCCGCCCACACATGACTCCTGTACAATAACAAAATATAAGAAACCGACTCGGAAAGCTCCGAAGTAAACTGGAGCTCACCAACAGTAGCTATATGACCTGGCTCCTATCTATGCTGTGAATGAGCTGAAGTACCTGATCCTGCAGCATGAAATGCAGGTCCCCCGTGAGGGACGTCAGTACGAAATATGTACTGAGTATGTAAAGCTGTAAATAATCATATGTGATATGGGGGATCAAGAAAATCATACACATGTGAATAAATCATAATAGAATTGAACCACACTTCATAAACACTTTTAGGATCATGTACATTATTATTAATCTGAATTGGGTTCTTGAATACAAACACATTTGTGGAACGGTATACATTCGTTCATTTCATTCTTTACAATTATTATTCTCCATTACCTCCTCCTCCCGAACCTCCAACCACCTAACAATAATCAATACTGTACCGTACTGTGACCATTAGGCTGCCCCCAGTACATATCAATTGGGATCGACCCATGCTAGGCTTATGCCCCTGGGATACCACCCACACGTATATCAAGTAACACATAAGAGATTTTTCCAATAACTTAGTTCAAAAGCTTTTGAGATTATTACTTTAGTGTTCATGCCAATATAGTACCTTTGGAACAATGATACATCAATAGGAATCAAGTAATAGACCTTCTATACAATAACGATGTAATAAGGACTCATTGGTACATCAACAATATGTTTCAGAATCATCAATATCACAACAATGAAATAGGAGCCTTTTGGTATATCAATGAAGCATTTTGACACTTTATAGAATGAAAACAACTTCATTGGTAATGTAGAACAATACATGTGTTTGGATAACCATCAGAATCTTACTTTATGGAACATTGGTGTTTTCATGCCAAAGAACATCGTTAGAGTATGCTTTACATACCTCGTTGTAGATTCGGATACCAATTCAACACAACTTCCCGCCTTTACAAATCACTTATCTACAATGAAATATTTGGCATCTAGTATTAGCAACCCAACACCACAATTCTCTTCCATAATTCCATACAACCAATATTTGCAAAGCATTCCAAAAACCAACTTGAACAATAGGTTTATGTGTATATATATATATAATCATCATTTCAATATCATATCATCAATACCACATCATCCCTTCATAATTCAACATAATCCAACCATGCACAAGAATGATCCAACATCATTTCCAATCATCTTTCAACAACAATCAAATAACATACTTCTTATGCTCACATGCATATATATATATATATATACATATCCATATAAATAACACCAACATAATTTACATCCTTACCATAGAATGGCCCTTTGGGTTTTGAAGTCCTGTTAGCACAAATAAGGGGTGCTTCTCGAAGCCCTTGAGACGATGAACACAACTACGGAATCAATTTGGACTTTCCACGGTTGAATCACAAGTAATTTGAAGGTCAAATTTGGCTAGGGTTTGTTCTCTCCTATGATTGATGATGGATATGAGTTTTTGAACTCATATACATGTACATATACACATATTTCCGTCCATAATATCATAGGAAATGACCAAAGTGCCTTTAAAATTTAAATAATGTCAAATATGTCCTCCGGTGGACCGTTTTGACAAGCTGAAGTAGATAGACCATAACTCTTTGCTCTGATATCGGATTTGGGTGAAATTGGTATCATTGGAAAGATAATTCAAAGTTCTTTCATTTCATATAAATTAGGCCACCCAGTTCGTCCTGTACAAGGAGTTATGATCGTTTGAAGTTAACCCTAAAAATCTATTTTGAGAGGCTGAAGTAAAACGCGTATAACCCCTTACGCAGATGTTGCATTTGGATGAAACCAATTTCATTGGAAAGAAGACTCAAAGATCTTTCTTTTGATATATGGTAGATCTCCCAGTTCATTATATTGCTGGATTTATGATCGTTCAAAGTTGACCCAAAAAACTGGCAGGCCTCAGTATTTTCCTGCTAATTTACTGTTCACAAAAATCTGTTTTGAGAGGCTGAAATAGAATGAGTATAAATCCTTACTCAGATATTGGATTTGGATGAAACCAATTTCATTAGAAATAATACTCAAAGATCTTTCTTTTGATATGTGGTAGCTCGCCCAGTTCATTATATTGAGGGAGTTATGATCGTTCAAAGTTGACCCAAAAAACTGGAAATTTTCCTGCAATTTTACTGTTCACATCCCGGCCACCGTTTTATAGTTTCGAACGTGCTCGCTTATATCCGAAACTTATCCGTTTTTGAAAATCTTTATATCGTCGGAAAGATTATTCAATAACCTTCGTATGGAAACATCGACGGGCAAATTTCAGTATAAATAAGGTCGATTCCTATACACATATAATCAAACTATACACTTGAAATCATCTCAAAATAATCAATACTCATATATACCTAACTTAGGATCAATACATATACTCCAACACATATAACAATGGCTAATGCACGTAATTAAGTACGGGGTGTTACACTAGCCTTGTGCCCCCACCCTTGACATTTAAAATATTGAAATCCCTTAGGATGAGAAGTAGAATTTGGTTTACCTTCATTTCTTGGAGGATACTTTTGGGAAGCATCGGTTTCGGTTTGTACAACCTTATTCTTGGTTTGGTTGGCATTGGATAAATGCTCTTGATGTTGGTTCCACTCCAAGGAAGGTCCTTGGTAATTCTTGGGTTTGGAGGCCGAGAGCTCTCTTTCAATTTCCAAGGCTGCTTGGAAAATGCCATCGATCGTGTCAAACTTGTGGAGGGTCATCCGAGAAGCTATGTACCTATTCAACTCGACTTTGAATCGTATAATATCATGGCTTACTTTTTCTTCTCTATGGTCAAGCTTCAACATCAATTGTTGAAACTCATCATAGTATGCCATGACACTTTTATTTCCTTGCCTCAAGTTGTACAACTTGGCAAGAAGTTCTTGTTTATGGCCTTCGGGTAAGTGCCATTGAAGCATAAGGTACCTCAATCTAAACCATGTAGGTGGCCGCTCGGCAATCAACACATCACCAAACCTCTTCACATACTCCCATCAAGTGTTTGTATACCCCTCAAAGTGAGCGATTACATAACAACTCTTCTTCTCTTTGGTTAGATCATTCACTTGGAATATCCTATAACAAGATGAATCCCAAGAAAGATATGCCTCAGGATCACTCTCACCCTTGAAGATCGAAAGACTAACTTTGATGGAATTGAGGCTAAGCTCTCGGGTTTGATTACCACCCCTCACTTTTTGGCCTAAATCACCTTGCCTACCCCTTTCCTCTTCTTACCTCAACTAAGCATCACCATAAACCCCATAACCCCCATGTTGTTCCTCCCTACCATCACCCTCAAAATGGTTTGGTGGATTTGGATTAAGTGGATTCGGATTTAGAGAATAGTAAGACCTTTGGTTCAATGGAGTTTGGATTGGAAAGTGAGGTCTTTGGATAAGTGGAGGGTTCAAGTTTGGTGGTATTTGGGTTCCAAATCTGTCATGTTGGACTTGGTGAAGTGGAGGGATGGTTGCTCTATCATACTCACAGTTTTGGGGAACATTTGGTGGTTGGCTCGGTGACTTGTTCATTTGGTGCAAGGCCTTGGGAGTAATGGTTGGGGAAATATTTTGAGGGGTGGAAGGTCGACTCCTTTGACTTTCCACACGTTCTAATCTCCCACTCATTGATGCCACATCCGTATCTAATTTCCTAAGACCCACATTCAGCCTAGCCACATCTCGGGACATAGTTTCAAGGCGAGCCAAAATGAGATTGATGGCATTATTGTCCATTGTTTAAGCATTTGAAGCCTCGGGTTCCATTGTGGTTGTACCAAAAATAATTGTCACGCCTCAAATCCTATTGGGGCAGACTGGCACCCGTAACCGAGGAGGCCCGGGAAAACCAACTCATAACCTTATACTTCTCATGCATACCTCTATGACAACTCGAAATTCGGACAGCATTATGTCGCATATAAAAGAAAATAATCACCTGTATAAGCTAGAGCACACATATATATGTATATACAATACTTGGCCGTTGGAGCCATCACGTCTATTAACAAGATACCACCTTGACTGTACATTAGGTCTACAAAGCCTCTAGACAATACACAAAGTTTAACTAAGGTCGGGACATACCCCACCATATAACTAACTTCTATACAATACCAAAAGTGACTGGATATGACATGGAAAGTCCCGAAGCAAACTGGAGCACACCAAAAACAACTGGATATCCTGTCTCCTACTTGTGCGGTGTATGAGTTGAGGTACCTGTGCCTGCAGCATGAAATGCAGGTCCCCCGTAGGGGACGTCAGTACAAAATATGTACTGAGTATGTAAAGCTGTAGATAATCACATATGATATAGGAGCTCAATAAAAATCAGAAACAAGTGAATAAATCGTAATAGGAGTGGACCACACTTATTAGAACTTGTGACAACCTGTACATTGTATTTATTCAATCACTTTACCTTCGTTCTTATCATCTTTGTAATCATTACTGTACTGTACTATGACCATTAGGTTGCCTCTAGTACATATCAATTGGGATCAATCCATGATAGGCTTATGCCCCTAGGATACCACCCATAAATACATAAATAGGGATCGACGCATGATAGGCTTATTCCCCTAGGATACCACCCAATAAGAGAGAACTTACATCACTTAGTTCAATTAATCTTTGAGATTGTTATTTGGGTCGCCATCACATTTTTGATACTTTGAAACAATGATACATCAATAAGAGACATATAAATAGACCATCAATGCAATAACAATGAAGTAAGAACTCATTGGCACATCAGTGAAGTGTTTTGGAGTCATCAATGCCATAACAATGAAGTAGGAACTTATTGGTATATCAATGAAACGTTTTGGAGTCATTAATAGCACATGGATCTTGTTTGAGTAACCGGATACCTTCTAACATTCATTAGTACAATAAACATGTAAGATTTGGAAGACAAGTAAGTATTGGAATGTCTTGACATCTTGTAGGGTGGAAAAGAGTTCATTGGTAACGTAGGACATCATACAAAACCATTATGGATCACATGTTATTGAATAACTTTGAAAACTTTCTTAATAGAACAATTGTTCAGTTTCATGCCAAAAATATGGTATAGAGTATGCTTTACATACCTGACTGTCAACCTTCAATACTAGTCCTAAATGGACTTCCCGTCTATTCGGATTACTTATCTATAATGAACATATATAGCAATCTAGTATTAGCAACCAAACATCACAATTCAATTATTTGAATTCACCAAACTAGTGGTTAAGTAGTAAGCCTTAATTACACCATAAAGGGTGTCACTTTAACCCTCTTATACTCCAATTACATTAACATGCCATGCATATTCATACAACATCCTCCAATATCAAGTTTGGATTCATTTATCCTTCCAACCAATCCATTAAACCAAATTGAGCCATAGACATAAATAATCATCAATTCAATAGTATATCACCATATCCACCTTCCATAACTCAATTACCATATCCACATTCCATAATTCAATACAATCAAACCATGCAAAATAGTTCATAACCCTATTTCCATCACCTTTTAATAACAACCAATACATATAATCCTCTATCACACATATACATATGGAAAAGAACAAAGACAAATAATATTCATACCTTAGAATTCACCTCTTGATTATGCAATCCTGCTTGCACAAATAATAGGTGCCGTTAGAAGCTCTCGAGATGATAAACGCAGTTATCAGATTACTTTGGAATTTCTACGGTTGAATCAAAAGTAATTTAAAGGTCAAATTTGGCTAGGGTTTGTTCTTTCTCAATTATTGATGATGAAAATGTGTTTTTGAACTCATATACATGTATATATACACATATTTTCGTCCATAATATAATAGGAAACAACCAAAATGCCTTTAAAATTTAAATAATATCAAATCTGTCCTTTGGTGGACTGTTTTGATAAGCTAAAGTAGATCGACCATAACTCTTTGCTCCGATATCAAATTTGGGTGAAATTGTATCTTTGGAAGGATAATTCAAAGGGCTTTCATTTCATATAAAGTAGGCCACCCAATTCGTCCTGTACAAGGAGTTATGGTCGTTTGAAGTTGACCCTAAAAATCTATTTTGATAGGCTGAAGTAAAATGAGTATAACTCCTTACTCAGACGTTAGATTTGGATGAAACCAATTGAATTGGAAAGAAGACTCAAATATCTTTCTTTTTATAGGTCACAGCTCTCCCAGTTTATTATATCAAGGGAGTTATGATCGTTCAAAGTTGATCCAAAAATTTGGCTGGCCTTAGTAGTTTGTGTGCAGGAAAATTTCCTGCACATTTACTATTCCCAAATATCCCGGCCACCATTTTATAGTTTAGAACGTGCTCGATTATATCTGAAATCTATTCGTTTTTGGAAATCTTTATATCGTTTGAAAGCTTATTCAATAACCTTCGCATGGAACCATCGATGGGCAAATTTTGGTATAAATAAATTAAAAAAATTAATTTCATATAAATACGACCAATACACGTACTTAAATATGGGGTGTTACATCCTTCCCCCCTTTAGGACATTCGTCCTCGAATGTTAGCATAGTTATTCAACAGAAACAAGTTCAAGTTCATCATTAATATTCATATCATCACATAAATACTATGCATATATAAAAAAACCTTACTTGTTAATGTTCTAACTCAGTTTCTTGAACTTCCTCTTCATCTTTGAACAAATGAGGGTACTTAGATTTCATTGCTTCCTCAGTTTCCCATGTAATTTCTTCCCTTTGACGATTTCTCCAACGTACTTTCACAGATGTTATCTCTTTATTTCTCATCTTCTTAACTTGGCGATCTAGAATAGCAATAGACACTTCCTCATAGGTAAGATCTTCCGCAACTTGCACATCCTCAGTAGAAGTGATATATGATGGATCTCCGATGCACTTTCAAAGCAATGAAAAATGAAATACCGGATGTACTGATGAGAGCTCTTGGGGTAGCTCTAATTCATATGCAACTTGTCCAAACCTTTGAGTGATCTTATACGGGCCTATATAACGTGGACTCAACTTACCTTTCTTGCCGAATCTCATTACCCCTTTCATTGGTGATACCTTCAAAAATATCCAATCACCTATAGAAACTCTATCCCTCTCCTTCTACTATCCGCATATGACTTGTGTCGACTTTGGGTTGTTTTCAATCGTTGCTGAATTACTTTAACCTTCTCTATGGCTTGATAAACAAGATTTGGTCCGAACAAAAGAGTTTCACCCACTTTGAACCATCCTATTGGTGATCTACACTTCCTTCCATATAAAGCTTCATATGGTGCCATTTTTATACTTGAATGATAGCTATTATTGTAGGCAAACTCAATAAGAGGTAAATGATCATCCCAGTTGCCTTTAAAATTTATTACACAAGCTCGTAGCATATCTTCAAATGTTTGGATGGTATGTTCTGCTTGTCCATCTGTTTGAGGGTGAAAAGTTGTACTCAACTTCACTTGTGTTCCCAAACACCTCTGAAAAGACTTTCAAAATTTTGCGGTAAATTGGGTTCCCCGATCTGATATAATAGAGATTGACACTCCATGTAATCGGACTATCTCTTTAATGTACAGCTTCGCATACTCTTCAACTGTGTAAGTGGTCCTAACTGGTAGGAAATGTGCGGATTTGGTAAGCCTATCAATAATCACCCAAATAGAATCAAACTTTCGGGATGTATGAGGTAAACCAATAACGAAATCCATGTTGATCATGTCCCACTTCAAGCTTGGAAGATCAATGCATTGCATATAACCTCCGGGTTTTTGGTGCTCAACTTTAACTCTTTGACAATTTAGACATTCAGCTACAAATTCTGCAATGCACTTCTTTATGTTATTCCACCAATACATATCTTTCAAATCTTGATACATTTTGGTTGATCCTGGATGAATGGAATACCTTGAACAATGTGCCTATGTCATAATCTTCTTTCTTAGCCCGTCTACATCCGGCACACACAATTAGTTTTGGCACTGAAGTACTCCTTCTCGCGTAAGCTCAAATGCCTTGGTCGCACCACTTTGAACGTTCTCCTTAAGCTGTAATAAAATAGGATCTGCATATTGCTTCTCTTTCACTTTAGCTACTAATGAAGATTCCGCAGCATTATGTACGATAAGCTCTTTATCCGGAGTTTCAAGAAGGCGAACTCCCAAACTAGCTAACTGGTGAAGATCTTTAATCATTTCTTGCCTTTCTATATGTGCCATCATAGCCTTACGACTTAACGCATCAGCTACCACATTTGCTTTCCCTGGATGGTACAAGATATCAACATCGTAGTCCTTTAATAGTTCAAGCCATCTCCGCGGCCTTAAATTTAGATCCTTCTAATTAAAAATATATTGCAAGCTCTTATGGTGAGTATATATATCAACATGAACCCCATATAAGTAGTGGCGCCATATCTTTAAAGCAAAAATAACTGCTGCCATCTCAAGATCGTGTGTAGGATAACTTTTCTTATGTGGCCGGAATTGTCTAGAAGCATATGCTATTACCTTACCATGCTGCATCAATACACATCCTAAACCAATTCTGGAAGCATCACAATACACTGTATACCCTTCGGTGCCTTCTGGAAGTACCAACACGGGTGTAGAAATCAACTTGTTCTTTAAATCTTGAAAACTCTTCTCACAGGCATCATTCTATTGGAATTTGGATGCTTTATGGGTTAGCTTGGTTAAGAGTGCTGAAATGGAAGAAAAGCCTTCAACAAACCTTCTATAATAATCGGCCAACCCAAGAAAACTACGAATCTTTGTAGGCATTGTGGGCCTTGGCAAGTTCTTCACAGCTTTTATCTTTTGAGCATCAACCTTTATCCCTTCAATAGATACAATATGACCCAAAAATGCCACCGACTTTAACCAAACTCACATTTAGAGAACTTTGCATAAAGCTTACAATCACAAAGAGTCTGCAATGCCTGTCGTAATTGATTGGCATGGTCCTCTTCTTATCTAGAATAAACTAGAATATCATCTATAAAAACTATCACAAATACATCCAGGAATGACTTAAACACCCTATTCATCAAATCCATAAAAGCTGCGGGTGCATTTGTTAGTCCAAATGACATAACTAGAAACTCATAATGATCATACCGTGTTCGGAAAGCTGTCTTGGGTATATCTTTCTCTTTGACCCTCACTTGGTGGTAACCTGACCTCAAATCAATCTTAGAAAAGCATTTAGCGCCCTGTAACTGATCAAATAAATAATTAATTCTTGGGAGAGGATATTTATTCTTAATAGTCACCTTATTCAATTGTCGATAATCAATACACATCCTCAGCGAGCCATCCTTTTTGCGCACAAATAACACTGGTGCTCCCCAAGGGGACATACTAGGCCTTATGAATCCCTTCTCTAGCAAATCTTTCAATTGATCTTTCAATTCTCGTAATTTTGTTGGGGCCATTCTATATAGAGGAATGAATATTGGTTGGATGCCTGGTATTACATGAATACCAAACTCTACTTCTCATTCAGGAGGCTAACCTGGAAGATCTTCAGGAAATACATCAAAAAATTCATTTACCACCGGAACAGTGTGAAGAGTTGGTGGTTCCACTTCTGTATCCCTTACTCTAACTAAATGATATATGTATCCCTTGGAAATCATTCTTCTTTCCTTAAAATAAGAAATAAATCTACCTCTTGGCGTGCCAATTTCACCTTTCCATTCAAGGACTGATTCATTTGGAAAATGGAAATATACCTTTTTCGTGCAGCAATCAATTGTGTCATAACAAGACGCCAACCAGTCCATACCCATTATAACTTCAAAATCTACCATTTCTAACTCCACAAGATCAACCATCGTATCACGACCACAAACAGTTACTATGCAGTTTTGGTAAACCCTTCTAGCTATAATAGATTCTCCAACCGGTGTGGACATTTCAAATGGCTTAACTAACAGTTCGGGTATTCTTTCGAACTTTCCAGCAACCAATGGAGTAACATAAGATAATGTAGAACGGGGATCAATTAAGTCATATACATCGAATGAAAAGATAGACAATGTACCCGTAACCACATCTGGGGAAGCCTCTAAATTCTGTCGATCCGCTAGAGCATACGTACGATTTTGAGCCCCGCTAGAACTCGTGGCTCCTCTATCACCTCTAACACGACCCATTAGTTGTGCACCCCTTCCTGAATAAGGCATCGATGATGATGATACAACAAATGACCCCGTAGATCGTGCCATACCCCCTATGCTCCTTCGTGGGTATTCTCTCATCATATTCCCCAACATACCGCACCAAAAGCAAACATTGGTTCCCAGCCGACATACGCCCAAATGATACCTTCCATATTTATTGCATAGCTCTCGAGGAGGTTTCGATTGGCTCATATTCTCTTGCCCTTAGTACCCCACTGTCCGCGAACTCTGACTCTCACTTTTGTGCCTAAATTGATTTCCTCTGGACCCTTGGAACTGTGGTGGGGCACTAGCTGCAGAATAAGAAGATAATGACCTAGGTAGTCTAGCAGAAAACTGTGGTCTGAACCCTCCTTGGGATGCCATGAACTGCCCTGTAGATCTGGCCCTCTTGGAATATCCTCTTTCTAATTCCTGTGTTCTTCTCCTCTGCCTCTGATCTTCCATTTTCTCTGCAAAAGCTTGAATCCTCGCTATGTCCATATCTTTGTTCAAAGCGACAATAGTACAATCTCTAACCAGATATGGATCCAGCCTATCCACATATTGATGAACTCTGTCATCCATAGTAGCTACAACATTAGGAGCATATCTCGACAAGGAATTAAATCGGAGACTATACTCCCTCACACTCATATTCCCCTGACGGAGATTTAAAAACTGATCTGCACGGGCCTGACGAATCTCGAATGGAAGATAATGATCAAGAAATGCCTCTTTGAACTCTTTCCAAGTAGCTGGGGGTGCATCAATACCCCTAGATTGTTTTCAGTCCTCATACCAATGTATAGCCTCCCCTTTAAATCTATACGCCGCTAACTCCACTGTCTCTCCACCCGTTACATGCATAACATCTAAGGACCTTTGAATTTGATCAATAAAGTCTTGTGGGTCCTCGTTAAGATCTGATCCAGTAAAAGTGGGAGGATTTATCTTAAGAAAATCCTGTGTTCGAAGACTAGCCGCCCTATCTGTACCGCTAGGACCCGTGATAGGAATGGCTTGCCCAGCAATTATACGAGTCAAAAGTTGCACTTTATTTCTAAGATCTTGATCAGCAGCATTAATAGGTGGCTCTGGGGATATAGTTCTCCTCTCCCTTATTTCTTTCGGAGTGGAAGAAGTTTCTGATGCATGCTCAGCTGGAGCCTCACTTTGATTAGCTGGTATAGTGGGTGACTTACTAGTCCCCTCTTCGGCAACTACATCTACTTGCTTACCGGTATTCTTGCTTCTGGTAAACGACATCATTACTATAATAAGAGAAACAAACGGATTCAGTGGTCAACTATGACTTCATATACAATATAGGCTCTATCGCACGATCTAAGACATGAAGAAAAGAAACAATTCCTAAATGTCCATAGCCTCCTGTTTATAGATGCGGTGCACGACACACCGATAAATAAGACTCTACGTAGACACGGCTTTGTAGACTCACTAGGACGAACTTCTCTGATAATAACCCTTCAAGTTTCTTCAAACTCAAGCTCAACAATGGTGGATGACTCAAATTACCTCCAATTTAGCTCAAATTCGAACCCTATACTCCTATAGTGTTATAGAACACAAATCTAACACTAAAAACACAAGAAAAATACAAAATCAAAAACTCAAAATTTGAACTAGGGTAAAAAACCAGTTTAGTATTTATTTTTTTTGGATTTTTGATTTTGACACTTCTTTTTTGTTGGAATTTTCAATTTCTAGACTCTAAGAGTGTTAGGGAACAAGGATCTAACACTAGAAACACACAAAAATCAATTTTTTTTGGAAAAATCCTAATAACGTGAACAATAACTTTTTTTCTTTTTTTCTTCTTTTTCACTTTTTTTTTTATTTTCAAGATAACAATCCCAAGATTGATTTTGTTGGAACAAAATCAAACCTTTCTTTGATACCAAATGATACAAGATCGACAAGGAACACACAAACAACACCAAAATCAGTCCATAAGTTGAAAGAACCGTGGACCCTTTTGATGACCACTCTCGGATTCGCTACCAACAACAAGAATATAAGATTTCGTGGTGTATTTGACACCAAATCAGAGACCCAAACTAATATTAACAACAATTTATGAAGAGCAAGATGGACAACAACAATGTAATAATAACAACACACGGGTTACAAGAGAAACAATACACCACACGGCTACAAGATTACAACAAAGGAAATGATAGAGAGTGTGACATACACTACTACAAAGACCAAGAACCTAAGTATATTCAAGCACAAAGACCCTTAATAAAGATAGTAGAAACATCTATACTATGCGGTGGACACAAGAGAGGACCTCAATCCGTATAACACCCAACGATCCAAGCAAACAAACAACAAAAGTGATTCCACACCTAAGTTGTTCCTAGTTTCAGCCAAGTCTCTATGGAAGAGAGAACTTGTGTTTTTCAATTGTGTTATACAATCTTCAATATAAAAAAACTAAGTAAAGTAAACCTAAAATGTTTCTTATATAGTGTATTACAAATAGAAGACAAAAAGTCCAAAATATCCCTTACAGATTAGGTGCCCCTCTAGTGTGAATTAGCGGCTGTTTTGATATGTTTTAAGCCCTTAATTCCAGTTCTCTTGCACACACATGGACGAATTCAATACACATCCTCATAAGTTCATCTACATGATCACACTTGTATCATATTGATTTCAGGTATAATTTTTTTCTCCTCATAATTAGTTTTTAGGTTGTATTGTGTGGATGATGTTTTCTATGACGTGCACAATAAATATTGAAAAACATCCAGATGCTCCATCACCTCTGTTTAAGCTTTTCTCCTTTGTTACTTCATCTTTCGACCCATTTGATTTTAGATTTCTCTAGCTTCTTTTAGATTCTAGGATTTGTTATGCATGTGAGTGTGCTGATTTTCTTGGTGACAAAATTTTTGACGTGAAAATAAGCAAATTAAATTAGTTTTAGGCTATTAAGTTTTATTAAAAGAAGCTTAAAATTGAAGAAAAAGTATGTATAAGTTGAAAAAATGCGATCTTATCACCATGCTCAACTACAACTGTAAAGTATATAGACACCTTCTGCTGTAGCCTTGTAGGTATGTACTGCTTTTAGCAGCCATGAGTTGATCCTGAGGAACAATGTGATATTCAAAATAATATCAGATTAACTTCTTATTACCAAATCAAATGATCCAATACACATGCTGTGAGGTTCAACATCTAAAAAAAGGACTTCAGCATGGCAAGTTCTGGGCGAGTGCTTAAAATTTGATTTGTGACGACTTTAATTGACAACTATTAAATTTAGTTTAGTCATGCTTCTCTGGGTATGTTGTTGTTATTGTAGCCGTACTTATCTGAAGAATTTACAGTTGTGGTATTGGATGTTCTATAATTTTGAAGACCCAATAAAATTGAAATACACTTTAAGCTCCAATTAAAGTATGTTTCACTTGTTCGTTATGATTTGGAAGCGTTCCAGTGCAATAACTTTTAACTTAATCCCAATTTGATGGTGTGGATGATTGGAGGATCTTTTTGTTTCTCCTTTTATATCTGTCGAGTGGTTCAATTGATAACTATTTGGCTTTCTGTTGATAATCCATGGGGCTCCCTCCCTTTTGTTCCTGAAATGATTCTTGGTGCCAAGTAATTTACCTGATAATTGTGCTGAAAGTTGGTTAATTCTCATAATCATATTTATATTACAAATCACAAATGCTAACATCTGGTATATGTTTGACTAGCGGCAAGTATTTTACCTTCAATGCATCTCAAGTTGAAAAACAATAATTTCATGCTATCTATTGTTGGGACCTGCAAAGACCATGCAGTTTCGTAGTTATATATTTTATAAGCTGGTAGTCTTTATTGGATATGTATGTAGAATATGGCAGAGCTAGCAGCGGAACTCTTGCATAAGTAGGATGGGTGGGATAACTCTTTTTTCCTTTCTTATAATCGCAGCGGCTATATTCCACGTACCAATTTACAGGTATACTTTGCATATGCACAAAATTATGTGCCGGCACGTGGATTTTACCACTTACAAACAACAACATCAACATACCCAATATAATCCCACAAGGTGGGTGTGCAGGAGGTGCAAATGACAGTGGTGCGACATGAAAATATCAGTTCCCATTGGCGCGCAAATAGTTACCTGTCCAAGGTGCCAATCTGTTCCTGCAAGAAACTATGGCTTTGCTAATTTCCCCCTGCCAATAACAATATAAGCGCAGGATTTCCAGCTTATCCTGCGAGGCCAGGACGGATGAATCCACATGCTAATAATTTTCAGCCTCAACAATTCAACATGTCACCACAGATGAATAACATGCTACCTCCTGCAGTACATGGACGAAAACGAGCAGTTCTCTATGGAATTACGTACCGTGGCCATCCAAAGAGTCTCAACGGAAGCACTAATGATGTTTTATCCATGAGATATTTTCTAGTCGAAAAGCTGGGGTTCCCAAATACATCAGTACTTGTACTTACAGGTATGTATTGTTATGTTTTTAATCATCTCACTTAACTAACATTCACTAATGAAAACAACCTTAATGTAATGTGTAGTACATAAAATTTGCAGAGGATGAGAGAGATCTATTCAAATACCCAGCCAAGGCGAATATCACATCAGCCTTACGTTGGCATGTTCATAGTTGTCAGCCAGGAGATTCATTACTGTTCCACTATTCTGGCCATGGCGCACGAGTACGAGACCAGGACGGTGATGAGATTGATGGGAACGACGAATCACTATGCCCCG
Source organism: Capsicum baccatum var. pendulum (assembly GCA_030864225.1). Lineage (NCBI taxonomy): Eukaryota > Viridiplantae > Streptophyta > Magnoliopsida > Solanales > Solanaceae > Capsicum > Capsicum baccatum. The sequence goes on from CM061557.1 coordinate 268,897,498, forward strand.
TTGATTATGAGACAGAAGGAAGAATACTAGATGACGAGATCAGTAATATCATTGTAAGGCCATTACCACGCGGAGCCACACTTCATGGAATAATTGATACATGCTTCAGTGGAACTTTCCTAGATTTGCCCTTTTTGTGCAAAATAATCAGGTCTTTCAGAAACTAACCCTTTTAATGCTTGATTATACAATGAAACTTCACATTAAGTAATAGTAAAAGTAGTTTGTCAAATGTCTTCAAGCATGGCTGGATACTTTATGTGGGAAGACCATCGAATCAGCTCATACAAAGGCACCAGGGAAGGAATAGCTATCTCTATCAGTGCCTGCGAATCAAAATTCTGGAGATACAACGGTTAGTAATTGTAAATATTTATTCTTATACTGACTTTCAAATGTCTAAACAAATTAAAAAGACTCTTGCAAACATCAAACTGTAAGTGCACTAACGCGGCTAAGCTATAGGTCTTTTACTTCCATTGTGTTGTGTTACGTGCTAAGCAACATAAATTCGAGGGATTATAGATAACGTTCACTTTGAACACTTTCAATCATCAATATGCCGTACCTTGAATTCCTGCAGGCTTTCACAGGTGTTCCAACGGGTGCCCTGACTTATAGTTTCATCCAAACATCGGAGCAAGAGACCAAATTGACGTATGGACGCTTACTCATGAGTATGCAGAATAAGATTTATGAAGCACAGACTTAGCTCTTCACGAAAAAAGTAAAAAGGTAAGGAAAAGTTACTTCTAGAAGCAGTTCTGTCAGGAATGCCTTTTCTGTCATTCTTTGTTTGTTTTCATCCTTGTTTTTTCCAGGAACACTATGATAGTAGTTTTACGGAAAAATTATCCAATGATGAAAACACATTCATTAGTAAATATCCAGGTTAACTTGGCATGTTTGAAATAAAGTTTTCTTTTGTAAAATTCAATTATCTGGTAGTTTTGTGGTGCTTCGATACTTTTAAATCTCATTAGTGGCTCTAGGGCATTTTCAGGAAGAGTATACTCACTATATGGTCACCACAGGTATTGGTAGTTTGTGCAGAGACTGGTTGTGGAAAGACTACACAACTCCCTCAATTTATTCTAAAAGAGGAGATATTATCCCTTCGTGGTGCGGACTGTAACATCATATGCACTCAGCCTTGCCGTATATCTGCAATATCAGTTGCCGCTCGAATATGATCTGAAAAAGGAGAGGATCTCAGTGATGCTGTTGGATACCAGATCCGAGTGGAATCAAAGTGCTTTGCTCAAACACGGTTACTATTTTGCACAACAGGAGTGTTACTTCGGCGGCTGGTATTAGTCTGTTAAACTCTCTTTTGCCAAAACTTGTGTACATTCCGTGTTCAATGTTTCGTCTTTGAAATAGAACAGGGCAGGTTGCTTCTTGCACGTTCATATGCCTATTATTTTTTTGTTCCTGTAGGGCTACAGAGTGTGGAAGCGTGATAAATTCAATCAAAGATTCCGAGAAATTAATAAAAACAGTAAAATTGACGCCAAGGTTTTAGGTGGAAAAACCCTCTTTAAATAGAGGTAAAAAACCACCGGCGAGAGAGCCAAAGATTCCACTAATATTGACGAGAGTACAAAATATTTTCTCGGGACTAACAAGACAAAATAGCCCCTTACAAATTCTCTACGAGTATAGAAATACTCAACCAAGAAGTAGAGAAAGAAGAAAATATAAAGGAGAGATTGGCTATTGAAATGTTATGTGGGTGTCTTTTGCAAATGAAGTAGCATTGGCTTTTATAGCCAAATCTGGACCTCAAAAGTCTTGCCTTCATGTATGAATGCAGCCACCGATGTTGAAAACACAAAGTCACAAATGTCTTCATCATCCACAATTGTTGAAATATGAGCAACAATTGTTGACAAAAGGAGAGTAACAATTGTTGACCAACAAATCTCCACCTTGATCTCCTTTTGACCGGAAATACTCTCTCGCCATGAAAACCTGTTAACAATGAATAATACCAGCTAAGTCCAAGCAATGATCGAACTTAGCGGCTGGAAGTGGTTTGGTTAACATATCTGCAGGATTTTCAGTTGTATGGATTTTTTCCATAGTAATTTCTCCTGCATCAACAATATCTCGAATAAAGTGGCGTTTAATATCAATATGCTTGGTCTTTGAGTGATGCTTGCTATTCCTGGCCAAGTGGACAGCACTCTGACTGTCGCAGAACATAACAAGAATGTGTTGTTGTAAACCAAGTTCAGCAACCAAGCCTCGGAGCCAGATAACCTCTTTCACTCCTTCAGTAGCAGCAATATATTCTGCTTCAGTGGTGGACAAAGCCGCAATGGCTTGAAGTGATGAATACCAACTGATAGCAGAGCCGCAGAGTGTAAAGATATAGGCTGAAAGTGATCTTCTCCGATCTAAATCACCACCGTAGTCGGCGTCAACATAACCAACTACGCCTCCTGGATCAGACCTTTGTCTATCAAATACCAAACCAATATCAGGAGAACCCTTCAAGTAACGAAGGATCCATTTGACAGATTCCCAATGCTGTTTTCCTGGGTTGTGCATGAATCTGCTAACAACACTAACCGCATAAGCCATAGACCATGGTTGTGGTAAACCTCGACGTTGAGGTGAATGTTGTCGTGGACTCATTTGTTCAGCAGTGACTTCATCTTCTTGAGTGGTGGAAGAATTAGGGATATTTGCTTCCAAAATGGGAGCTTCAGTCTCAAACTCCACCTTCTCTCGAACATCCTCCTGATCACCTGTATCAGTGGAGAGAACAACAGTATCTTTTCCAGAAGATAGCATACCATTTTCATTAAAGGTTACATTCCGACTATGAAATATTTTGCGAGATTCAGGGTCATACAAACGATAGCGTTTAACCCCTAGGCCATAACCTAAGAATGCATTTCTTAGCACGAGGTTCCAATTTTCCCTCGTTCACATGAGAATAAGCAGGGCAACCAAATATTCTAAAATTAGAATAATCAACAGGGTTACCTGACCAAACTTCTTCTGGAATTTTGCAGTCGAGTGATCGATTTGGTGAGCGGTTTATCAAGTAGCATGATGTTGAAGCTGCTTTTGCCCAAAATTCTTTCCCCAGAGTAGAATAGGAGAGCATACAACGAACTTTCTCCAAGATAGTTCTGTTCATCCTTTCAGCAACTCCGTTTTGTTGTGGAGTTCTTGGAACGGTGAAATGTCTGGCAATACCTTCTTTCTTGCAGAAATCATTAAACTCATTAGAACAAAATTCAAGGCCATTGTCTGTCCTTAGCCTCTTGATCTTCTTGCCAGTCTGGTTCTCAATTAATAATTTCCACTCTTTAAAGGTGGAAAAAGCTTTCTTCTTTTGCTTGAGAAAATATACCCAGAGTTTACGTGAAAAATCATCAATAAATGTCAACATATAATGACATTTACCTCTGGAGGAAACTCTCGATGGACCCCAAAGATCTGAATGGATGTAGTCCAAAGTACCTTTGGTCCTGTGAATGGCTTTTGAAAAGCTAACCTTTCTCTGTTTACCAAAAATGCAATGCTCGCAGAAATCGACCTTACCGGTACAATGGTTGCCAAGATAGCCTTTCTTTTTGAGAATTTGGATTCCCTTCTCACTCATGTGGCCCAACCTCAAATGCCACAACTTCGTGTTGTCTTTGTTGGATGAGGCGACGGCTGCAGAACCTATAACAGTTGAACTCTGAAGCAAATACAAACTACCAGATCGAATTGCCTTTAGTAACACAAGAGCTCCTTTGGACACTTTTAAAACTCCACCTTCAGCTGAGTATCTACACCCTTGAGATTCAAGAGTGCCTAGGGAAATAAGATTCCGTTTCAAATCAGGGACATGTCTAACACTGGTCAAAGTTCTAATGACTCCATCATGTGTCTTGATTTTGATTGTGCCTTTGCCGACAACTTTGCATTGAGCATCGTTGCCCATTAAGACAAGACCATCATTAAAAGATTCATAGGTGATAAACCAGTCTCTATTAGGAGACATATGAAATGTACAACCAGAATCAAGAACCCACTCATTTTTTGACCTTTGTTCAGTACCAGAAGCAATAAAACACTCTCCATCAGATTCGGTTTCTACAAAACTAGCTTCGGCAGTTTTTTCGGGTTGCTTACCCTTATCTTCTCTGTTTTGCTTATTTTTCAATTTGTAGCACTTAGAGATTTCATGATTTCTTTTCTTGCAATAACAGCAATACTTAGAGTTTTTTACCTTTGGATTTGGATTGGTTTTTACCGCTAGCACCTACTTCGTGGTTTCTCCCTCTAACTACTAGTCCCTCACCCGAACTTTCAGAATGAATTTGGGTATCAAATTTTTCTTTGGACAGTAGGTTAGACTTGACATCATCAAAGTTCAAGGTAACATTATTACCATATAGCATAATTTCTTTGAAAGGTCTATATGAGGGTGGCAAAGAAACAATAAGTAGTACGGCTTTATCCTCATCATCAATTTCGACATCCAGATTTTCCAAATCAATTATGATGGAATTAAATTCACCAAGATGAGATTAGATGGGTGTACCTTCAGACATACGGAGTGTGAAAAGTCGCTCCTTTAACCGGAGTTTATTTGCAAGACTTTTGGTCATGTACAGAGACTCCAATTTACTCCATATGCCGGCTGCAGTTTTCTCATTGATGACTTCGCGTAGCACCTCACGGGACAAGCATAATTGGATTGTGGATAACGCCTTTTCATCCGTCTCTTCCCACTGCTCCTCCGTTGTAGTGGCTGGCTTCGCCGATTTACCGGACAGAACCTTCTTTAGGCCACTCTGGGTAAGAACAGCCAGCATTTGGACTCGCCAGATAGCAAAACTAATTTTACCATCAAATTTCTCAATATCGAACTTCGTCGACATTTTTTAAAAAAAATCCCGGTTGAATTAACGTGGCTCTGATACCAATTTGTAGGGCTACAGAGTGTGGAAGCGTGATAAATTCAACCAAAGATTCCGAGAAATTAATAAAAACAGTAAAATTAACACCAAGGTTTTAGGTGGAAAAACCCTCTTTAAATAGAGGTAAAAAACCACCGGCGAGAGAGCCAAAGATTCCACTAATATTGACGAGAGTACAAAATATTTTCTCGGGACTAACAAGACAAAATAGCCCCTTACAAATTCTCTATGAGTATAGAAATACTCAACCAAGAAGTAGAGAAAGAAGAAAATATAAAGGAGAGATTGGCTATTGAAATGTTGTGTGGGTGTCTTTTACAAATGAAGTAGCATTGGCTTTTATAGCCAAATCTGGACCTCAAAAGTCTTGCCTTCATGTATGAATGCAGCCACCGATGTTGAAAACACAAAGTCACAAATGTCTTCATCATCCACAATTGTTGAAATATGAGCAACAATTGTTGACAATAGGAGAGCAACAATTGTTGACCAACAGTTCCTCCACACGTTTGTTGCTAAGCTGTTGTGTATTTGGAGAGACAATTTTTTAGACGTTTAATATATTTTTGGCAATATTGGCTTTATATTATTGATATATAGTTATCTAGATGATTTCCCTCCCCCCCCCCCTTTCCTTTCAAGTGTAGGTTCAGGACCCTGATTTGACTGGTGTTAGTCGTCTGCTTGTTGATGAAATCCATGAAAGAGGCATGAATGAAGATTTTCTCTTGATAATTTTACATGAACTCCTTCCGCAACGATCTGATTTGCATCTCATTCTGATGAGTGCTACTATAAACGCTGGGTTGTTCTCCAAATACTTCAGAGGTGCACCCACGATTCATATACCGTTACTACATTCTACTCTGGTGTAAAGGCAAATCTAACATAATGTTCTGCGTCTAATTTTTTTAGGCTTATTTTTCCAGGGTTTGACATATCCAGTGGCAGAGCTGTTTCTTGAAAACGTGTTGGAGAAGAAAATTGGAGATCTTGGGATTGCTGCTTTTCAGCGAAAATCACACGCTGCTAATTGTGTTGGTATAGTTCTTACACTGATTTAAAGAACTGCTTTAAGTAATGTTATGTTCTAATGTTTTCACAGAGTATCACTTTCTTTTGTTCTTATATGTTTAATTTAGCAGTTCTCTACTGCTAGAGTTATAAATATGCTTCTAAAATTAATACTGGTTATTTATCTGATCAAGAATTTTGTTCTTGCAGTTGTATATTCCCTTTAAAAATTTATTCGTTTTTGTATTGATAATATATGCCCTTTGTTGTGCTGCCTGAAGTCGAGTGCCTCACATTCACTTTTATGACTTGAAATTTCTATTGCATAGAATAAATATATTAGGTAATATTTTTTTTCCTCAACTTCAAATATTCTCTGCCTTTCATAGCTTGTCATGGCATACATCATAGTAGTAGTATAATTGTTGCAAGTCTAGGGAAGACATAACATGAGGCTATTACTTTCACACCTGATATGCTGCATGACAAATTCGTCTGTGATTTATTTATGTCAAATCTTTTTATTATTAAGTGTAAATGATATCATTTCAATGTGTTTCAACTCTTTCAAGCAAGAGAGGTGGTTTACTGCTTTTGTATTCATTGTATTAATTTTAAGCAAATACAAGGGTTATACCTATTGAAGGATTCTTGGAATGAGTAAAGAATCAAGTTACAAGTCTCGATCTTGTCTCTCTCCTTCACTCAAGACACAACCTATGATGATTCTTAATTTCTTTTTTGAAACTTCAGCAAGTTCTAATCGGCCATTTTGTCCATAAAACAAGAAAAAGTACAACAAAGAGAGTGCATATCAAGTAATCAAATCCATTGGTAAGTTGGAGCTTCCTGTTTTTTGTGTTTATTCATTGGAACTTCAGTTTGTGTACATTATGATGTTAATGGTTTAATGTGCTAACTGGAATTTATATTTCCCTTGTAATGGTGTGGTTATGGTTAGTAACTTATTGTATTTTAGTAGTATTTTTGTCTTCACATTCTTGTCCATGAGCAGTGAGAACTGGGTTCTTAGCCTCTTAGGCATGGTTCAACTTTTCCATCCACTATCTGATGCTAATTTTGTTTGATTACTTTGCTATTTTTTGGATTATAATCTCTTCTATCTTAGTTCATTGCTATTTTTTGGATTATAATCACTTCTATCTTAAGTTTGTTTAATGGCTTAATTGATTAGTTTCTTTTCTTGTGATCAAGTAAAAAGGCAAGAACACTTAATAACAAGTGTTCCATTACGCATCCTTTTTAGTATTATATTTGTCTTGTTTTGATGTCACTTTACAATAGTTTGATGACAAGTTTATTAGATATACTCAAGTTGCCTGATAACAACCATTGTTATTTTTCCACTTGAGTAGTGATGTTGTTATTGGGACTTTAGATCTTTCATTTAGTTCAAATGCCTTAAATGTTATTTCACTCTTTTTTTTAAGCTAAGGGATAGACCTTGTATGGTTATTTTATTTTTCAATTATATGATACGACGTTGATTAACTGCCCTTTTTCTTTCTGAGTTAATTCTTTTTTATAGTTATCAACCTTGATATTTTTTCCAGAAATGGAACAATAAATTTTGATGAAAAACATGTTCATAAGGCTGAATAAGAAGTGCGAGTGTGGGGAAAAAAATGGGGAAGCTCTTCCCTGTCCTCCTTGGCATTGCATTCTCCGGATAATGCAACTCAAAAAAATCCTTTACTCTATTGTTTTTGGGTGGATTTCTTGAATTGAATTCTTACTTTTGTGTTATTGTATTTAGATTGACGTTGTTTTAACATGAAAATAGCATGGCATATAAACATGTGATGTAAATAATACAACCGCAATTGCTAATAAAACCCTTGGCAACCATGTAATATCTATGCGTAAATAATATATGCTTATATATCCGTTAGTTAGTGAAATGTTTTAACATTGAGCCCGTGCTAACACGGGCCATCACTATCTAATATCTATATATATAAATTGTCAAGTAGTTGCTTGCTAATCTGAATGGTTCAAACTTCAGTCCATTAAATGTATTTGTTTTTTGTTTTTTTTTAAAGAGTCTCTTAATGTATCTGAAAACATCTGAATGAATCATATATGAAAAGAAGTCTGAATAGCATTCAGACTCTTTTTAAAACATAATTCCTAACTCTCTCACTTCATTATTTCCTCTCTCTTTTCACGTTATCTCTCTCCCTCTCTTTTCACGTTATCTCTCCCTCTCTTCACGTTTCTCTCTCTCTCTTCCTCTTCACTTGTTTTCCTTCTCTTTTAGGTATGATTCACCAAAAAGTTTTATAAATATTTTAGTTATCAATTTGTGTATTCATTATTTGCTAAACTCTAAATTTCTGCTTGAAATTTTTTGTTTTGATTATAAAATTTGTAGTTCTTTGAATAATAGAATCTTATGTGTGCCTGTTCGTAACATAACATTGAACTTACTAATGATATTTTCACTCAAATTTCATGGTTAAGAAATAAACATGTGTCCATTCTTGTATTAATTAGTTATTCGAATACTTTAATATTTATGCATCTAAGTCAAAATTATATCTGATTAATTATTTTAGTTTGTTGGATCAGTTTAATTGACAGATTACTTTATGTTGAATTTAATTTTTTATAATTACATCATATCACAATAATTTTTAATCGATATATCTTTTTCTAATAATTTAAATAATTCAATAATTATATTTAACATAATATATTTATCTTTAAATATTTTAATTATCACTCAAATAATAATTTTGTTGTTTAAGTTAATACTTTATGTAATATTTTTTTCATATAATATAATATTTTATTACTTTTTAAATTTGAATTGCATATTTATTACAAATAAATAAATTACGTACATTTAGATGTTAAAAAAATAAACAGTCTTAATCCTTCAGTATTCAGATCTAGATACAACATCTTAATCATTCAGATATCCATTCAGATTCAGACATCTTAATCTTAAAAAAAACAAATACACCCTTACACAATAAAACAAAATGGATCAGGTGGTCAGATACATAACCTTAGCCTATAAATCGCTGCACCTTTTCCCTCCCTTAATTGTTGTCATTTGATCACGAAATCACGGATTTAAGTTTTGAAAATAGCTTCTAACAAAAATATAAGATAAAACTGCATATAATACATCTTTATAATAGGACTTCTTCCTCAGAGTCAGACCCAACTCACAGCAAAAGCTTTACTGCACCAAACTATGATTATAATACTCATACTAAAGAAAAAAACATTTCACTTAAGATAATTATTAGTGATAATTAAAAAAGGACTTTCATCGGTAGCTAATAACTTAACCCCACTTTCAATACTACACCAAGCAAGGTATTTAGCGAAAATTAGGTAACGGTAATTATTTAATTGCACTAAATTATATTTTTAGAGACTATTATTAGTGACAGTTACATGTTAGAACTCTTTATAAATGCTCCTTAAGCATTCAGGGACATTGGATTCAATAACAATTAAATAATATTGAAAAACGATTTTTAGTGTTTTTATTTAGGTGCATATTTATCGCTAAAAGCAGTATGTAGAAAATTAATGATGTCCATTCCGATTTTGTAAAATACTTCTAATGAAGAGGTGATACAAGAGAAGGGTGGAGACCTATCAAAGAAAAAAAACAGACGGAATAATTCAATACTTTGCTGGATAATTTATTAATTTGTATATTGGTTATTTAATCTTTGAAAATTTAATTAATAATATGTAAATTACAAATAATATCGACATGTTAGGAGAGCTGCCCAACGTTGAATTCTAGTAGCAGAAAGGCCAAATGGATTCAAAAAAATTTAATGGTCGGTTCAATAATAATGTAATACTGATCGTAAAAGTCAATTTAGGGACAAGGAATTAATATACAAGTTGAAATAGTCAATTAACTAAAGACACAATTTTTTTTTAACAATAAAATTGATGTAACGGTAAGAACTTCACACTTGCAGCTGCTTAAATTAAAGTTCTTTTTAAGTTGATCCTCGTTTATAATTAAACAGAGAATTATGAAAACAACATAATTCTATAAAGTTGTTCGGAAGAGTTGATGACAGAAAATGTGGTTAGAATAATTTAATGAAAAAGAAGAAAAAGGAGATGCCTCAACGAAGAACAAGTTGCATTTTCCGTAGCAAAAATTATATGAAAATGATCAATAGAGGATTCTACGATTTGGTTATGATCAAATATTAAATAAAAACTTGTTGGGTTCTCATTTGGTGTTGAATATTTGCTTTGAAGCTTGATTAATTCAGATTCGCATCACATGCGGCCTATTTGAAGAAACATTTGAAACCGAGACCTCTAGTTAATAGAGGATCAACATCATACTAGATCATTGGGTGGTGATATTAAATAGATTAATTGCATATGTATACTTATAGATTAAAATATATGTTTGTTACACAAAATTTGAAGAGAGGAGGTGTATTTACATTTGAAACTACAAATAGGCCTGAAATCTCACAAGAAAGATGATTACTTGCTAATTATGCCCCTGCAAATAATGAACCAACTACTCTGCATCTATTACACAATGCAGCTAGTATTAATTTGGCTCTTAGCATGTCATAAACCAGGCATTATGATTAATTAGGCTATCTTAATGAAAAAATTCTAAGTTTATCCAAGTGTCATTTACGTAGCATCTGTCCAAGAGGATTTTAATTTTTGGTAAATTTTAACCATCATAAAAATTGAAGCTCATTCGATCCAAAATAAATAATTTTTTAGGTGTAATTTATATTTCTTGAATCCTTTGAATGTAAATTTATTTCGATTTCCGCTATATCAAAGGGGATTTGGATAATTGGATTAACAAACAATTCTATGTCATCGATTTGCTTCTTTTTTCTTTTTTTTTTTGGAGGAGATAATTTATTCCAAACAACAAAGAGTTCATTGATTTGCTCCTTTTCCTATAAAGGCATTAGACAACATCTTCCAGCCAATGACATATCAACAATTGCCAACTTTAATAATCTAGAAGAAAAGGGACAACTTTTAGACACATTACACATATAAAGAATTTGGATGCCTAATAAAGCCAAGTACGAAAAGATCATGAAACATTTTTGTATATGTGAAACTAATAAACACAAAATGAACCAATTAGCAAATCTTATGTGATACTAATGATAGGAAATAGGCCCCAGCTGATGATAGGTTAAAGTAAAAGGGTCGCACACACAAAACATAGGATGGTGTACTAATTAGGAGTAAGTAATTATAAAAGTGCTTTCCTAAGGAAGTGCTCCATTATTATCGTATTATTGGGTTCAAATAGAATCTTCTTTTGGTAGAATAAAATGTTTGCTTTTCCAAGCCAACGGGTGTCAGTGTTACAGCAATAAAATATACTAGTAATTAATTTGACTAATTTTTAAAATTAAATTATATTATATTAATTTAATATTTTAAAATTTAAATTTAAATTAATCAAAACTATATAAAAAGTTGTTAAAGAACGAGAAAAAGTCTTACATCGCTTCTTAGATTTTTAATTAACTAATGTCAGCTCAAGTCTATCAATTACCCCAAACAAAATTGATTAATGTCGAAACAGAAGTTGACTTTATGATTCAACTCTTTAATTTTAATTATATAAAGAAAAATGAAATCATCTTCTCCTCAAGCCCTCCTTAAACTCTATTTATATATCTCTCATTTTTTCTTTTATCTGTTATTTCCATTCAAATATCTAAGGAATATCTAGCTGAAGAAACGAAAAGAAAAAAAAAATACGATCTGATAAAGGAAGTTGACGTCAAATTAATTCCATCAAACAATTACATATACCACTTGAGAAACTATCTACCAGATTGATTTTGAATAGTTAAATGCATGGGACTATTAAATTAATGTTCAATCAATTAGTAATTTTTTGTTTTTCAATCTTTAAGGTTTGCCTTTTTCTTATTAATATCCATTGAGAGAAAAAAACTGAATGTAACCTTTGTTGTTATATATCTCCAAATCCTAACTTCCGTTTGGCTAGAGAATATTTTACTTCTTAAATATTAATCCTCATATCATATAATGACTTCTACGTCAATTTTTCAACTAGTGGATGACGATTGATGGGACATATATTTTCAGCCTCTGATAGTGAAATCATATTATAAAATGAATAGGAGTATTTAGAGATCTAAAATCACAGAAAATCCACAACACATTGAAATTTATTTAATTCCAAACATTTTAAAACAATTATTTTTAACTTTTATCATTTGGCTCAAAAAGACGTAAATTTAACAAAATTTGTAATTATGTCAGAGAAACAATTCCTTAAACATAACCGGCTATCAGCTATCACACAGCCTATATTTTTTTGGTGGTGATAAAACTCTTTAAAATTTATAAAATAAAGAAATTTTGACAATTAAAAGAACATTTTATCCCCTTACTCATGGGTATCAACCACTTCTGTAGTGACTGGTTTCGCAAATTAATAATATAATATTTGCTTTTCTGTTATGAAATGAAAGAGACAAAAATAAGAAACTAAATTAAATACATAGGAAAAATATGATGTTTTCCTTATAGCTATTAGACTAAATATTCTGTAATTAATTATAAATTCTAAATTTAAAAAGAAGTAAATAATATAAAATATTCTTAGACTAAAAAAAGAAAAAATAAAAATATTCTACCAATAATGAATATCATAATTGAAGGAAGGTAAATCTCACCATTTTCAATACAAAATAAATCATTCAAACTTATTTTTGGAATTTTGTATTATGTTCCAGAAATATTATATCCGACTCCAAGTAGTGGTGATCATCTTTCATCACATTAGCTCATTAACCAAAAAACAAGAAATAAAGTTCTCACTGACAGTCGCTGATTTAATTTGTGATTTAGACCAAGTGAATTATGTTTTTTTACATGTACATATTTTTATCTCATCATATGTAGATGTATATACTTGCATGCATAAGTGTGTATATATATGCATTAGATGTTGTAAGTTTAACTTAATCCATTGGCTCCATCGGAGCCGTACACGGCTCACTGAGTGAATAACATTAAAAAAAACATACAACTATATATACAAGCAAAGAGATTCTTTAGGAAGTACATAGGTTTTTATTTTTATATATAGTACTTCAACACCCCACACGAAATAATCACAACTTAAAGACAATCGACAACTACATAAACTAGAAAGTTGCAACACACACGTAACGTCACACTTATTATTTAGTAGTACGTAGTACTAGTACAACGTACTTTCATGCACACATACGAAAAAGTCTTAAAAAGGACAACAGGGATAATGTTCTCATAATCTATGTTGCTCGATTCTTCAAATATTGATAGAGACGGGGTATGTTGGATCCTTCAAATGTGATGTATTTTTGAAAGATCAAACACTAATATTAATATATAGGGTATATTTTTTTGAAAAATCTTGAGCAACATATATCGGCCAATGCATGCTCAGTTAGGGGGTATCCACTGTAGCTCAATGCCATAACGCCATGCATTAATAGACTCTTCTGCCTTAAAATCCACCAAAGAAATATAAGCAGTGCATCCTCCATCTCTAATCCTAATTCTATGAGATGTCATGGATGCATCTTTCAAGTAACTGCAACACAATGTGTTCTTACAGTTCCTTCCTTGACTCGCCTCCTCGAACCGCCTACACGGGCTGCTCGAGGAACAGTTCAATGGGGACAAGAGAATATTCTCAGAACAATTAAATAACATGACCGTGTTTCGCGAAGATACGTTGAAAGGAGAATTTTCATCGATCTTAAAGCCACCCAAAGAAAGATCTGAGGATTTGCAGGTGTCTTTTTGTATGAAAGGAGGGCTAATAATAAGCCTAGACGTATATGGATTGATATTGAGGATTTTGTAGTAAAATCCAACAGATGATAAGAACTCTAAGGTGTCATTTTTACAATAAACTTTGTAGTTAGGGTTACCACAATTATCACTAGTACTTAGAGGGTATGGAACATCCATTGTGCCACATTTTGGACAATTATTAGGATATGATGAGACAGAAGCAAATGGAAAGAGAAAAAGAAAAAGTACCAAACCAATCATGGTTAATTTTGAAGTATACTCAAAATTATAAGATTTCTTTTTTTTGGTGAATAGATTGAATACTTGTGCCTCTATTTATACAAAATTTTTGAAGGGTGGCTAAGAGCACGTGCATGTGTCACGAATTAGGCAAAATGGTGAGAATTATTGTTTAAGGAAAACAGAATCCTTGCCTATATTCGAGTATGCAATGGTATCCAAGTGTCATTAACGTAGTTTATATTGGCTAAATTTATACCATCACTAAGATTAGTGCTCGATCATTTGATTTGCTCTGTATTCCAATTATTAAGGTAGGCGATAGCTACATCGGCCACCGCAATTCGTTTCATTTCTTCATCTGAAAACTCTCATTTATTGAAAACAATTAATCTCTCTATCTTCATAAGCAGTAGCGGACAAGAATTTAGGGATCGTGGGTGTTCAGGAAGTTCGAACGCAGATATTGATGCCCAAAGTTGTAAGATTCCGCCTGAAAATCAAAGCACCCGGCTATCTTTTTGGTTTTCATGATGCTTTTTAAAATCATATATCAATTTTATACATTTTTTATATAATAATACCTAATCTGCATCGGCTTAATGCATGTCGAAACACCACAAATTTGTATATAGGTCTGCCCCTATTCATAAGGTAAGGCTAAGGATACATACACGTCACCTCCGTAGATCTTACAATTGTGGAAGGTCATTGGGTATATTATCGTCGTTTACAAACATTGATATATACAATACGTTACTGAATTCGCCTCCGATAATCTATATTTTGATTTTCAATTACAACGTACCAGCCTCCAGGCTCGAATAGTATTTACAGCAACTTGCATCCTTAGAATTACTTATTCTCTAACTTTTGTCACAAATATTTTGGACTTTTCACAACTCAAAAGTAGATGACATAGACATTTCAGATTTCTTTCCCCATTCAATCCATGAGCAAACCGACGTGCAATTTTCGGGTGCTCGAGTACCCACTAAACTCGACGTGGAAGAGGTATAATTATATAAGAAACAGTGAAAAAATGGTAAAATATATACAAAAGCACCCAAAGAACAAAAACATGGTTGGGTGCTCTGGATTTAGACATAACTTTCATATCTCCCATCTTGGGATTGAATCTCCGTAGCTGCATTGTTCAGTAAATTTTTTTTTAGCACCCACAACCTAAAAAAGCTGGGTCCGCCACTGATTCAATCTCTTAATGTAATGAAATTTGCACAAAAAAAGAGGGTATTGGGACTTCCAAACGAGTCCAATGAACCCCGTTTAATTTGTAGCTTCGCTACTTCTCCTGTAAAGGTATTGGTACAATTTGACAATATTTGTAGCCAATGGCATTTGCACAATTGCCAATTCTCAAAAAGAGCCTAAAAGACACACGCACACATTAAGTATGTTAAATTAACATAAGATGAATCAAAGAAATCTTTGTGTTTGATTATATAATAATGTATTAACAGAAAGTGAGATTAGGCCATAAAGTGTTCGAATGAAGTGGTCCATGAATCGTATATTCACTATATACTGTTGGTCTCATAGGGACAGCCGGACAGGAGATTGATTGCTTTTTTCGTAGAATCAAATGCTTTGTTAGGCAAACGCGTGGCAGCGTTAACATTTAAAGGGTAATAGAAAATTCCAAATCACCAAATAAATGACGTCTAATCTGTTCACAGCTAAGATTTAAGTATCACTTTACCATTTAGGAGTGTTTAAGGAAAATCGAAATATCAAATCATGGACTAATTAAAAAGCTACTATACTATTGTGAAAGTGAAAGTGCTCCATTAATCATATACTCCCAGGCCTAACAGAGTACATAGTATTGTAGAAAAGTTAAATGACTCAGATAATGGCCTTAGAAATTTATGTTAAGTATGAGAAATAACCAACCTCAAAATATAGTTTTAACTTCTACCCTTGACTGCTATATGCTATTTTCATGAAGCGT
This sequence comes from Capsicum baccatum var. pendulum, assembly GCA_030864225.1. Taxonomy (NCBI): domain Eukaryota; kingdom Viridiplantae; phylum Streptophyta; class Magnoliopsida; order Solanales; family Solanaceae; genus Capsicum; species Capsicum baccatum. Next base: position 268,913,485 of record CM061557.1, read on the forward strand.
GAGAATTAAGTAACAAAGGAAATTGATGGATCAGAAAACAAGCTTGCATTGTTGTCACAAAAGAGAAAATTAGCAAGGCTTTCGCCAAAAGGAAGAAGCTTTTTAGTGTAACTGGCTGTGTATCAGCTGGAAATTTAGATAAAACAACTGAAGAAGCTTTGATTTTAAGGTGCGCCATGAGCAAAGAACATACAAAATTTAATTAGAATATATATAAACCATCATCGATCATTGCTATCTGAAAAGAATATGATGATAACCATAAATGCCAAAAACAAGATGAATGCAGATTGTTACTTACTGGATGCTGAAGATTACACAAACGAAGTTTTCACACTCCAGCCAACACTTCATTCCACAAGTATCCTTACTCTTTCGCAGTTATTTTGATCATCGATCTGAACAACATTTTGCAGAGTGTTGACGAATGAAGCAACTACCCAATAAATAACGGTGCCCCAAAAGGGGCATCTCTTCCTGCTTCTGAACAAAATACAAGTGAGAAGAAGATGGACGCCAGTCGTACAAGGCAAACTAATAACTGAAGTTATTCAAGTTACAATTGGAAATAAGGAAACTTGTGTTACTGCACAGTAAATTTAGGCCACTCCTCAGCTGCTTCCTCCCCTCGCAACCCCAACTCCACCAACCACGTACCATATTTCAACAAATTATCAATACTTACGGAGCTCACTGGGGTTGCTCCACTCTTAATCAGAGATCGAGGGTTCGACCTTCGGATGGGGTTGCTTCATCCTTAATCAGAGGTCGAGGGTTCGATCCTGGACATGGAGAAAACTCTGTTGGGAGCGCTACCTCCGAATGGGGCCCTACCCAGCGCGAATCCGAATTAGTCAGGCTCCAGTGCGGGTGCCGAAAACCAAAAAAAAAAATACACATAGTGATGAGACTTTCACCACCTTTTAGAAGCCGAACCTTCCCTGTGAGAAAATTGTATAACATCAGAAAACTTTACTATGCTAGAACATTCTAAAACTTTACTGTAAAATTTATGATTTCAAATTTAATTTATTATAATATTTTTCACAATTATTCCTCCCTTCAAAAGGACTTTAGATTAAATAAAAAAAAATTGAGAAAAAGCTGAAAATAGTTCTTATGTTTGTACTTTGAGTCAAAACCATCATCAGTTTAGTTATATGAAATACTAATAATCTTTATTATTATCCTGTGTACTTTTAGTCCAGCTAGTCCTCCATCTACTTACTATACAAGAAGCGTGCGTGAGTTAAAAACAGGATTAACATGTCTGCTTTTTTGTAAATTAATTCATATTGGAGGGCAATTATGAAAATTCAGCTATCTCCAATTTTACCTTTAGATATTTACGTGTCAGTAAAGACACGCGTCCATGTGACTTCACTAATCTTCGTTCTTCAATGCTCCTTCTCATTCTCTCACTTGCATTTTGCTGTCTTCTCTTTTGCAATTTTTCAGGTACTTCTTTGTTACCCTTTTATGTTCCTTTTCAATTTACTCTTTCCTCTTTATTCTCACGTACTATTTTTCTGGATATTTCCTTTTCAATTTACTCTTTCCTCTTTATTCTCACGTACTATTTTTCTGGATATTAACATTAATAAAGTATTATTCGAAATTTCGAAAAGACTAGTGTAGATCTATCAAAATCATAAATTAGTTAGCTCATAGATTAGTTAGCCCATATAAAGAAAAGTATCTTCTTCAATTATATATCCTCACCTCAAACCCTCCTTAAACTCTATTTATGTATCTCTCATTTTTCTTTTATCTATTATTTCCATTCAAATATCTGTAGAACATCTAGCTGAAGAAACGACAAGGAAAAAAAAAGATGGTATGATAAAGGAAATTGACGTCAAATTAGTTCTATCAAACAATAAATAATAAACAATTTAAGACCACTTGAGAAACTATCTACCAGATTTATTTTGAATAGTTTAAAAGCATAGTTCAATCAATTAAGTTTTTTTTGTTTTTCAATCTTTAAGGTTTTCCTTTTTTAAAAAAAAAAAATCTCCATTGAGGGGAAAAATCTCAATGTAACCTTTGTTGTAATATATATCTCCAAATCCTAACTTCTGTTTGGCTAGAGAATATTTTACTCCTTAAATATTAATCCTCATATCATATAATGACTTCTACATCATTTTTCGACTAGTGGATGACGATTGATGGGACATATACTTTCAGCCTCTGATAGTGAAATCATATATATTGTAAAATGAATAGGAGTTTTTAGAGACCTAAAATCACATAAAATCGACAACACATTGAAATTTATTTAATTCCGAATATTTTAAAACAATTGTTTTTAACTTTTACTCCTTGGATTAGAAAGATGTAAACTAACAAAGTTTGTAATGTATGACAAAGAGAAACAATTCCCTAAACATAACCGGATATCAGCTATCACACAACCTATATTTTTTCTAAAAATTACACAAATACACAATTTATATTTTCAATATTACAAAAAATTTCAACCCCCTAAACATGTTATAAAAATCTCAATATATGCACAGAATGTTATGTATATGTCGATTATGTTATGTATATTAATAGGGAGAAAGAGTAAAGTAATTAAAAAGGTGAAAAAGAGTGTAATTACTTCTAAAAGGATTGGTATTTATGTTATTTATACATATTTTTTTGGTGGATATAGAACTCTTTAAAATTTATAAAATAAAGAAATTTTGACAATTAAAAGAACTCTTTTATCCCCTTACTGAGCTTGTTCATAATCATGAGTATCAACCACTTGAATAGTGCCTGGCCTGGTTTCGTAAAGTACTAATACAATATTCTCTTTTCAATACAAAATAAACCATTTAAACTTATTTTTGTAATTTTATATTATGTTCCTGAAATATTATATCCAAGTGGTGATCAACACATTAGCCCATTAGCCGAAAAACAAGAAATAAAGAACAACTCACCGACAGTCGCTGATCTAATATGGGATTTAAGACCAAGTGAATTATGTTCTTTACATGGACATATGTTTGATCTCATCATATGTAGATGTATATACTTGCAAGCATAAGTGTACTCCAACACCCCACACGAAATAATCACAACTTAAAGAAAATCGACAACCACATAAACTAGAAAGTTGCAACACACGTAACATGCACATAACAGGAATAATGTTGTCATAATATAATCTATGCTGCTCGATTCTTCAAAAATATTATTAGGGGCTGGGGTATATGTTGGATCCTCCAAATGTGATGCATGTTTGAAAGATCAAACATGAATATATGGTATTTTTTTTTGTTTGAAAAATCTTGAGTAACATATATAGGCAAGCAAATGCATGCTCAGTTTGGGGGTATCCACTGTAGCTCAATGCCATAACGCCATGCATTGATAGACTCTTCTGTCTTAAAATCCACCAGAGATATATAAGCAGTGCATCCTCCATCTCTAATCCTAATTCTATGCGAAGTGATGGATGCATCTTTCAAGTAACTGCAACACAATGTGTTCTTACAGTTCCTTCCTTGATTCGCCTCCTCGAACCGCCTACACGGGCTGCTCGAAGAACAGTTCAATGGGAACAAGAAAATATTCTCAGAACAATTAAATAACATGATCATGTTTCGCGAAGATACGTTAAAAGGAGAATTTTCATCAATCTTAAAGCCACCCAGAGAAAGATCACAAGATTGGCAAGAGTCTTTTTGTATGAAAGGAGGGCTAATGATAAACCTAGATGTATATGGATTGATACTGAGGATTTTGTAATAAAATCCTACAGATGACAAGAACTCTAAGGTGTCATTGTTACAATAAACTTTGTAGTTAGGATTACCACAATCATCACTAGTACTTAGAGGGTATGGAACATCCATTGTGCCACATTTTGGACAATTATTAGGATATGATGAGACAGAAGCAAATGGAAAGAGAGAAAGAAAAGAGTACCAAAGCAATCACGGTTAATTTTGAAGTATACTCTAAATTATAAGAATTTTTTTAGGTGAATAGCTTGAATACTTGTGCATGTTGAAGATAGTGATCAAATAGAAGATAAGGAGAGTGTATGATTCTGTTAGGGTAGTTGATTCTGTTAGAGTTATCCTATGCTTTGCATCTATAATTGTACTAGTATTATAGTAGTAGTAAACATCTACTTGTATATGTAGTTGCCTAGTGATACAACTCTTAAGTCTTCAATATTGGCATAACTAGGACTCTTGTAAGTAGTTTAGGACTCTACAACTACATAGTATTCAACTCCTATAAGTAGGAGCATGTACTCAACTCCTTAATTATCAGAACTATACTTCGATTCTCTTCATTGTGCTTGAGAATTCTACATGGTATCAGAGCATTAAGCTCGTTCCGCTGATTGAATATTAAAACCAAGAACTGAACATCTCAAATCCTGAAAATGGCTCCTTCTACATCCTCTGCCAACTCTCTTTCCACTTCTTCTCTTCACCACCTCATTGCTTCCTGTTCTATTAAACTTAAGCCAACAAATTATCTCATATGGAGAACACAAATGATGCAATTGATCCAAATCATAAGATTAACTTATCTCATCAAGGAGAAGAAACCAACTATAAATGAGCCCACTGCTAGAAAGGCTGCTGAGAAAACTGTGGTCATAGATACTGAGAAAGGTGAAGAAGATAGTAAAAATGCTAATGACTGGGAGGAGAAAGATGTACTGTTGAGGAGCTGGAACTCAGGTACCTTGACAGAAGAAAGCATGTACCTCATAATAGGTTGCTCCACTGCCAAAGAGATATCGGAATGCTTGGAAGAAGCCTATACTCAAGCAACAAAGGACAAGGAATTTCAGTTTAAACAATAATTGCAGAGTGTTAGGCTGGGAAACAAGAAGGTTGATGAATATATCAAAGAGTTCAAAGGCATCTGTGATGGACTTGCTGTTATGCACAAGCCTGTTGATGAGGACAGTAAAGTTATCAACTTTGCTAGAGGCTTAGGTCTCAAATACAAGACGTTCATGTTAGGTAAGGAACCCTATCCTACACTAAATCAGTTTATTAATGCACTCAGGGTTTTGACATGAGGGAGGATGAAAAAGAGGTGCCACAACCAAACTCCAACATGGCATTCTCGGTTGTCTCTAGTCAAAGAGGCAAAGGAAGAGGAAATTTCTCCAGAAGAAGAGGAAATTTCTCCAGAGAAAGGGGTTTTAGACCTGTTGCATCATATAATCATATTAACCAAAACAATCCGGGTGGAAATCAAAATGGCAACCAGAATAAGGAGAAAAATGCAAATGAGTCATGTCAAATTTTTGGTAGGAATAACCACACTGCTTTTAAGTGCTTTTACAAGTGGGACTATTCTTACTGGGTTGCAGATGAACTTCCACAAGCACTTGCTGTTGTAAATTTGCAGAATACATCAAGTGGTGATGATACTTTATATGTGGACTCAGGTGCTACTAGTCACATGACAAACAATTCAGGTACTGTATCTGATCTTAAACACTATAAACGTTCTAATAAGATCATTGTTGGAAATGGATCTCAGTTAGATATTACACACGTTGGCAATACAGTCAGATCAGGGCTGAAATTACAAGAAGTTCTTGTAGTACCTAAGATTGCTAAAAATCTGCTCTCGGTTAGTAAAATTGCTAAAGATAATTCCTGCACTCTTGAATTTGATGAAACTAATTTTGTTATAAAGGACAAGAAGACAAGGACACTACTGGCCAAGGGATCTAAAAGAGATGGGCTTTATGCCTTGGAAAACAACAATCTCTATGCATTGACTGTCACACAAGACTGGAAGACCTCAGACAGCATTTGGCATAATAGATTAGGACATCCTAGTTTGAATATTTTAAAGATTTTGAGTAGTAATAGTTGCATTAATGTCAGTAGTTGGAATAAAATCCATACTGTCTGTTCTAGCTGTCAGTTGGGAAAAGGTTGTAAACTACCATTTGGCTTGAGGAATAAAGTTGAGAAGGAATCTTTATTGAAAATTCATTGTGATATTTGGGGTCCTGCACCTATTGAATCTACTTAACACATGAGATATTATGTAGTGTTTGTAGATGATAACACAAGATACACATGGCTTTATTCGTTGAAAAAGAAATCTGAATTTTTTGATGTGTTTCTCAAGTTCCAAAAAATGGTCGAAAAATAATTCTCTAAAGTTATTAAGATTTTTCAATGTGATGGAGGTGGTGAGTTCATAAAAACAAAATTCATTAAGTATCTAGAAAGTTGTGGTATTGTCAGACACATCTCTTGTCCTAATACACCTGAACATAATGGAATTTCTGAAAGAAAACACAGGCACATTGTAACACCCCGTACTTAATTACGTACATTAGCCATGGTTATATGTGTTGGAGTATATGTATTGATCATAAGTTAGGTATATATGAGTTTAAGTATGAGTATTGATTATTTTGATATGGTTTCAAGTGTATAGTTGGATTATATGTGTATAGGAATCGACTTTATTTATACCGGAATTTGCCCGTCGATGGTTCCATACGAAGGTTATTGAATAATCTTTCCAACGATATAAATATTTCCAAAAATGGATAAGTTTCGGATATAATCGAGCACGTTCGAAACTATAAAACGGTGCCCGGGATATGTGAACAGTAAATGTGCAGGAAAATTTCCTGCACACAAATTACTGAGGCCTGCCAGTTTTTTGGGTCAACTTTGAACGATCATAACTCCCTCAATATAATGAACTGGGAGAGCTGCGACCTATCAAAAGAAAGATATTTGACTCCTCTTTCCAATACAATTGGTTTCATTCAAATCCAACATCTGATTAAGGAGTTATACTCGTTTTACTTCAGCCTCTCAAAACAGATTTTTAGGGTCAACTTCAAACGATCATAACTCCCTGTACAGGACGAACTGGGTGGCCTACTTTATATGAAATGAAAGCCCTTTGAATTATCTATCCAACGATACCAGTTTCACCCAAATCCGATATCGGAGAAAAGAGTTATGGCCGATTTACTTTAGCCTGACAAAACAGTCCACCATGGACAGATTCGGATTTACTTAAATTTTTAAGGGCAATATGGTCATTTTCCATCACCTCATGGACGAAAATTGGTCATTATATACATAAACTTAGCCTCATATCCATCATTCATCATCCAATTATTGAAAATAAGAAACCCTAGCCTAATTTCAACTCCAATTATCTTGTGATTCAACCGTAGAAAGTTCAAATTGATTCCGTAGTTGTGTTCACCGTCTCAAGGGCTTCGAGAAGCACCCCTTATTTGTGCCAACAGGACTTCGAAATCAAAAGGGCCATTTTATGGTAAGGATGTAAATTATGTTGGTGTTATTTATATGGATATATATATATATATGCATGTGAGCATAAGAAGTATGCTATTTGATTGTTTTTGAAAGATGATTGGAAATGATGTTGGATTATTATTGTGCATGGTTGGATTATGTTGAATTGTGAAGGGATTTGGTGTGATGATGTGGTATTGAAACGATGATTATATATATATATATATATATATATATATATATATATATATATATATATACACATAAACCTATTGTTCAAGTTGGTTTTTGGAATGTTTTGCAAATATTGGTTGTATGGAATTATGGAAGAGAATTGTGGTGTTGGGTTGCTAATCCTAGATGCCAAACATTTCATTGTAGATAAGTGATTTGTAAAGGCAAGAAGTTGTGTTGAATTGGTATCCGAATCTACAACGAGGTATGTAAAGCATACTCTAAGAATGTTCTTTGGCATGAAAACACCAATGTTCCATCAAGTAAGATTCCGAGGTTGTCCAAAAACATGTATTGTTCTACATTACCAACAAAGTTGTTTGCATTCTATAAAGTGTCAAAATGTTTCATTGATATACCAAAAGGCTCTTATTTCATTGTTGTGATATTGATGATTCTGAAACACATTGTTGATGTACCAATGAGTCCTTATTACATCGTTATTGTATAGAAGGTCTATTACTTGATTCCTATTGATGTATGGTTGTTCCAAAGGTACTATATTGGCATGAACACTAATGTAATAATCTCAAAAGTTTTTGAACTAAGTTATTGGAAAGATCTTTTATGTGTGTTACTTGATATAGTGTGGGTGGTATCCCAGGGGCATAAGCCTAGCATGGGTCGATCCCTATTTATGTATTTATGGGTGGTATCCCAGGGGCATAAGCCTAGCATGGGTCGATCCCTATTTATGTATTTATGGGTGGTATCCCAGGGGCATAAGCCTAGCATGGGTCGATCCCAGTTGATATGTACTGGAGGCAGCCTAATGGTCACCGTACGATACAGTATTGATTATTGTTAGGTGGTTGGAGGTTCGGGAGAAGGAGGTAATGGCGAATGATAATTGTAAAGAATGAAATGAACGAATGTATACCGTTCCACAAATGTGTTTGAATTCAAGAACCCAATTCAGATTAATGATAATGTGCATGATCCTAAAAGTGTTTATGAAATGTGGTTCACTTCTATTATGATTTATTCACTTGCGTCTGATTTTCTTGATCCCCCATATCACATATGATTATTTGCAGCTTTACATACTCAGTACATATTTCGTATTGACGTCCCTCACGGGGGACCTGCATTTCATGCTGCAAGCACAGGTGCTTCAGCTCACTCACAGCATAGATAGGAGCCAGGTCATACAACTATTGTTGGTGAGCTCCAGTTTGCTTCAGAGCTTTCCGAGTTGGTTCCTTATGTTTTATTATTGTACAGGAGTCATGTGTGGGCGGGGGTTTGTCCCGACCCCAGTTATGTCATGTATATCCTAGAGGCTTTGTAGACATAAGGAAGGGTAAAGTCATGGAAGTTTTATATATAGTGATGTTATATCTGTATATGTGGTGGCCCCGACGGCCAAGTATTATATATATATATTTATGCGTGTCGTGTTGATAGAGGTAATTAGATCCTTCTATATGCAACGAAGTGCTGTCCAAATTTTTGGTGACATGTAAGTGAAAGTACAGGTATTTGAACGGGTTCTCCCAGGCCTTCTCGGCTTCGGGTGCCAGTCCGGCCCGATAGGATTTTAGGGCGTGACAAAAGTGGTATCAGAGAGGTTCGTCCTAGTGAGTCTACAAAGCCGTGTCTATGTAGAGTCTTGTTTATCGGTGTGTTGTGCACCACATCTATAAACAGGAGGCTATGGACATTTAGGAATTGTTTCTTTTCTTCATGTCTTAGATCGTGCGATAAAGCTTATATTGTATATGAAGTCATAGTTGACCACTGAATTAGTTTGTTTCTCTTATTATAGTAATGATGCCGGTTACCAGAAGCAAGAATACCGGTAAGCAAGTAGATGTGGCTGCCGAAGAAGGGACTAGTAAGTCACCCACTATACCAGCTAATCAAAGTGAGGCTCCAGTTGAGCATGCATCAGAAACTTCCCCCAGTCCGGAAGAAATAAGGGGGAGGAGAACTATATCCCCAGAGCCACCTATTAATGTTGTTGATCAAGATCTTAGAAATGCAGTGCAACTTTTAACTCGTATAGTTGTTGGGCAAGTCCAAGGCCAAGCTATTCCTGCCGCGGGTTCTAGCGGTACTGATAAGGCGGCTAGTCTTTGGACGCAAGATTTTCTTAAGATGGATCCGCCTACTTTTATTGGATTCGATCTTAATGAAGATCCTCAGGACTTTATTGATCAGATCCAAATGGCCCTAGAGGTGATGCATATATCGGGCAGAGAGACAGTGGAGTTAGCCGCGTATAGATTCAAAGGTGAGGCTATATATTGGTATGAAGACTGGAAACGGTCAAGGGGCATTGATGCACCCCCAACTACTTGGAAAGAGTTCAAAGAGGCATTTATTGATCATTATCTTTCATATGAGACTCATCAGGCCCGTGCGGATCAGTTCTTAAATCTTCACAGGGCCATACAAGTGTGAGGGAGTATAGTCTTCGATTTAATTCCTTGTCCAGATATGCTCCTAATGTTATAGCTACTATGGATGACAGAGGTCATCGGTATGTGAATGGATTGGATCCGTATTTGGTTAGGGATTGTACTATTACTGCACTGAATAAAGACATGGATATAGCTAGGATTCAAGCATTTGCACAGAAAATGGAAGATCAGAGGCAAAGAAAAAGAACATAGGAATTTGAAAGCGGATCTTCTAAGAGGGCCAGATCTACAGGGCAGTTTATGGCGCCACAGGGAGGTTTTAGATCTCAATTTTCTGCTAGACCACCTAGGCCATTATTTTCTTATTCTGCAGCTAGTGCTCCACCACAGCATCAGGGGTTCAGAGGCAGTCAATTTGGGCAAAGAAGTGAGGGTCATAGTTCGCGATCTGTAGGTTATCATGGGCAAGGGAATATGAGCCAATCGAGACCTCCTCGAGAGCCATACAATAAATGTGGAAGGCATCATATGGGCGTATGTCGAATTAGAACAAATGTTTGTTTTTGGTGCGGTATGACGGGGCATATGATGAGAGAATGCCCATAAAGGGGCGCAGGTGGCATAGCACGACCTTCGGGATCAGCTGTTGCATCATCGTCACCGGTATCTTATTCTGGTAGGGGCGCACGACCTGCGAGTCACGCTAGAAATGAAAAAAAAGTCGTCAGCTCCAGCGGGACTCAGAATCGCACTTATTCTTTAGCGGATCGACAGAATCTAGAGGCTTCCCCAGATGTGGTTACGGGTACGTTGTCCATATTTTCATTTGATGTATATGATCTAATTGATCCTGGTTCTACATTATCATATGTTACTCCTTTGGTTACTGAAAAGTTCAAAAGAACCCCCGAATTGTTAGATAAGTTGTTGGAAGTATCTACCCTGGTTGGGGAATCTATTATTGCTAGAAGAGTTTATAAAGATTGTGTAGTAACTGTGTGTGGTCGAGACACGATGGCCAATCTCGTGGAACTAAAAATGGTAGATTTTGATGTTATAATGGGTATGGATTGGTTGGCGTCTTGTTATACCAAAATTGACTGTTGTACGAAAAAGATGTATTTACATTTTTCTAATGAAGCAGTTATTGAATGGCAAGGTAAGATTGGCGCACCAAGAGGTAGATTTATTTCTTATTTCAAAGCGAGAAAAATGATTTCCAAGGGCTACATATGTCATTTAGTTAGAGTAAAGGATACGGAATCGGAATCACCAGATCTTCACACGGTACCAGTGGAAAATGAATTTCCTGATGTATTCCCTGAAGATCTTCCAGGTTTGCCTCCTGAACGAGAAGTAGAGTTTGGTATTGATGTAATACCAGGCACCCAACCAATCTTCATTTCTCCATATAGAATGGCCCCAGTAGAATTACGAGAATTGAAAGAGCACTTGAAAGATTTGCTAGAGAAGGGATTCATAAGGCCTAGTATGTCCCCCTGGGGAGCACCAGTGTTATTTGTGCGCAAAAAGGATGGCTCGCTGAGGATGTGTATTGATTATCGGCAATTAAATAAGGTGACTATTAAGAATAAATATCCTCTCCCAAGAATTGATGATTTATTTGATCAGTTACAGGGCGCCAAGTGCTTTTCTAAGATTGATTTGAGGTCAGGTTACCACCAAGTGAGGGTCAAAGAGAAGGATATACCCAAGACAGCTTTTCGAACACGGTATGGTCATTACAAGTTTCTAGTTATGTCATTTAGGCTAACAAATGCACCCGCAGCTTTTATGGATTTGATGAATAGGGTGTTTAAGCCATTCCTGGATGTATTTGTGATAGTTTTTATAGATGATATTCTTGTTTATTCTAGATCAAAAGAGGACCATGCCAATCACTTACGACAGGCATTGCAGACTCTTCGTGATTGTAAGCTTTATGCAAAGTTCTCTAAATGTGAGTTTTGGTTAAAGTCGGTGGCATTTTTGGGTCATATTGTATCTAGTGAAGGGATAAAGGTTGGTGCTCAAAAGATAGAAGCTGTGAAGAACTGGCCAAGGCCCACAACGCCTACGGAGATTCGTAGTGTTCTTGGGTTGGCCGGTTATTATAGAAGGTTTGGTAAAGACTTTTCTTCCATTTCAGCACCCTTAACCAAGCTAACACATAAAGCATCCAAGTTCCAATGGAATGATGCGGGTGAGGAGAGTTTCCAAGAATTGAAGAATAAGTTGACTTCTACACCTGTGTTGGTACTTCCAGAAGGTACAGAAGGGTATACAGTGTATTGTGATGCTTCGAGAATTGGTTTAGGATGTGTATTAATGCAGCATGGTAAGGTGATAGCATATGCCTCAAGGCAATTGAGGCCACATGAGAAAAATTACCCCACACATGATCTTGAGCTGGCAGCGGTTATCTTTGCTTTAAAAATATGGCGCCACTATTTATATGGGGTTCATGTTGATATATATACTGATCACAAGAGCTCATAATATATTTTCAGTCAGAAGGATCTAAATCTGAGGCAGCGAAGGTGGATGAACTATTAAAAGATTATGATGTTGATATTTTGTATCATCCAGGGAAAGCGAATATAGTAGCTGATGCGTTGAGTCGTAAGGCTATGATGGCGCCTATAGAAAGGCAAGGGATGATTAAAGATCTTCATCAATTAGCTAGTCTAGGAGTTCGTCTTCTTGAAACTCCGGACAAAGAGCTTATCGTACATAATGCTGCAGAATCTTCATTAGTAGCTGAAGTGAAAGAGAAGCAATATGCAAATCCTATTTTATTACAGCTTAAGGAGAACGTTCAAAGTGATGCGACCAAGGCATTTGAGCTTACGCGAGAAGGAGTACTTCAGTGCCAAAACCGATTGTGTGTGCTGGATGTAGACGGGCTAAGAAAGAAGATTATGACGGAGGCACATTTTTTAAGGTATTCCATTCATCCAGGATCAACCAAAATGTATCAAGATTTGAAGGATGTATATTGGTGGAATGACATGAAAAGGAACATCGCAGAATTTGTAGCTGAATGTCCAAATTACCAACGAGTTAAAGTGGAACATCAAAAGCCCGGAGGCTATATGCAATGCATAGATCTTCCAATTTGGAAGTGGGACATGATCAACATGGATTTTGTTACAGGTTTGCCTCGTACAGCTCAAAATTTGATTCTATATGGGTGATTGTGGGTAGGCTTACTAAATCCGCACATTTCTTACCTATTAAGACCACTTACACAGTTGAAGAATATTCGAAGTTGTATGTTAAAGAAATAGTCTGATTACATGGAGTGCCAACTTCTATTATATCGAATCGGGGAACTCAATTTACTGCAAACTTTTGGAAGTCTTTCCAATGGAGTTTGGGAACACAAGTGAATCTGAGTACAGCTTTTCACCCTCAGACGGATGGACAAGCAGAGCGCACCATTCAAACAGTTGAAGATATGCTACGAGCATGTGTTATAGATTTTAAAGGCAGCTGGGATGATCATTTACCTTTTATTGAGTTTGCCTACAATAATAGCTATCATTCAAGTATCAAAATGGCACCATATGAAGCTTTATATGGGAGGAAGTGTAGATCACCAATAGGATGGTTCGAAGCGGGTGAAACTCTTATGTTCGGACCGGATCTTGTGTATCAAGCCATAGAAAAAGTCAAGGTGATTCAGCAACGGTTGAAAACAGCCCAAAGTCGACACAAGTCATATGCGGATAGTAGAAGAAGAGGGCTAGAGTTTTCGTTAGGCGATTGGGTATTTTTGAAGGTATCGCCAATGAAAGGGGTGATGAGATTTGGCAAGAAAGGAAAGTTGAGTCCACGATATATAGGCCCATATAAGATTATTCGAAGATATGGGCAAGTTGCTTATGAATTAGAGCTACCCCAGGAACTCTCATCAGTGCATCCAGTATTTCATGTATCGATGCTTCGAAAGTGCATCGGAGATCCGTCCCTTATTACTTCTACTGAAGATGTGCAAGTAACAGAAGATCTTACCTATGAGGAGATGTCTATTGCTATATTAGATCGTCAAGTTAAGAAGATGAGAAATAAAGAAGTAGCATCGGTGAAAGTACTTTGGAGAAATCAACAAAGGGAAGAGATTACATGGGAAGCTGAGGAAGCAATGAAATCTAAGTACCCTCATTTGTTCAAAGATGAAGAGGAAGTTCAAGAAACGGAGCTAGAACATTAACAAGTAAGTTTTTGTTTATATATGCATAGTATTTATGTGATGATGTGAATGTTAATGGTGGACTTGAACTTGTTTTGGTTGAATAACTACGCTAACATTCGAGGATGAATGTCCTTAGGGGGGGAAGGATGTAACACCCCGTACTTAATTACGTGCATTAGCCATGGTTATATGTGTTGGAGTATATGTATTGATCATAAGTTAGGTATATATGAGTTTAAGTATGAGTATTGATTATTTTGATATGGTTTCAAGTGTATAGTTGGATTATATGTGTATAGGAATCGACTTTATTTATACCGGAATTTGCCCGTCGATGGTTCCATACGAAGGTTATTGAATAAGATTTCCAACGATATAAATAATTCCAAAAACGGATAAGTTTCGGATATAATCGAGCACGTTCGAAACTATAAAACGGTGCCCGGGATATGTGAACAGTAAATGTGCAGGAAAATTTCCTGCACACAAACTACTGAGGCCTGCCAATTTTTTGGGTCAACTTTGAACGATCATAACTCCCTCAATATAATGAACTAGGAGAGTTGCGACCTATCAAAAGAAAGATATTTGACTCCTCTTTCCAATACAATTGGTTTCATCCAAATCCAACATCTGATTAAGGAGTTATACTCGTTTTACTTCAGCCTCTCAAAACAGATTTTTAGGGTCAACTTCAAACGATCATAACTCCTTGTACAGGACGAACTTGGTGGCCTACTTTATATGAAATGAAAGCCCTTTGAATTATCTATCCAACGATACCAGTTTCACCCAAATCCGATATCGGAGAAAAGAGTTATGGCCGATTTACTTTAGCCTGACAAAACAGTCCACCATGGACAGATTCGGATTTACTTAAATTTTTAAGGGCAATATGGTCATTTTCCATCACCTCATGGACGAAAATTGGTCATTATATACATAAACTTAGCCTCATATCCATCATTCATCATCCAATTATTGAAAATAAGAAACCCTAGCCTAATTTCAACTCCAATTATCTTGTGATTCAACCGTAGAAAGTCCAAATTGATTTCGTAGTTGTGTTCACCGTCTCAAGGGCTTCGAGAAGCACCCTTTATTTGTGTCAATAGGACTTCGAAATCAAAAGGGCCATTTTATGGTAAGGATGTAAATTATGTTGGTGTTATTTATATGGATATATATATATATGCATATGAGCATAAGAAGTATGTTATTTGATTGTTGTTGAAAGATGATTGGAAATGATGTTGGATTATTATTGTGCATGGTTGGATTATGTTGAATTGTGAAGGGATTTGGTGTGATGATGTGGTATTGAAATGATGATTATATATATATATATACACATAAACCTATTGTTCAAGTTGGTTTTTGGAATGTTTTGCAAATATTGGTTGTATGAAATTATGGAAGAGAATTGTGGTGTTGGGTTGCTAATCCTAGATGCCAAACATTTCATTGTAGATAAGTGATTTGTAAAGGCAAGAAGTTGTGTTGAATTGGTATCCGAATCTACAACGAGGTATGTAAAGCATACTCTAAGAATGTTCTTTGGCATGAAAACACCAATGTTCCATCAAGTAAGATTCCGAGGTTGTCCAAAAACATGTATTGTTCTACATTACCAACAAAGTTGTTTCCATTCTATAAAGTGTCAAAATGTTTCATTGATATACCAAAAGGCTCCTATTTCATTGTTGTGATATTGATGATTCTGAAACACATTGTTGATGTACCAATGAGTCCTTATTACATCGTTATTGTATAGAAGGTCTATTACTTGATTCCTATTGATGTATGGTTGTTCCAAAGGTACTATATTGGCATGAACACTAATGTAATAATCTCAAAAGTTTTTGAACTAAGTTATTGAAAAAATCTCTTATGTGTGTTACTTGATATACGTGTGGGTGGTATCCCAGGGGCATAAGCCTAGCATGGGTCGATCCCTATTTATGTGTTTATGGGTGGTATCCCAGGGGCATAAGCCTAGCATGGGTCGATCCCAGTTGATATGTACTGGGGGCAGCCTAATGGTCACCGTACGATACAGTATTGATTATTGTTAGGTGGTTGGAGGTTCGGGAGGAGGAGGTAATGGCGAATGATAATTGTAAAGAATGAAATGAACGAATGTATACCGTTCCACAAATGTGTTTGAATTCAAGAACCCAATTCAGATTAATGATAATGTGCATGATCCTAAAAGTGTTTATGAAGTGTGGTTCACTTCTATTATGATTTATTCACTTGCGTCTGATTTTCTTGATCCCCCATATCACATATGATTATTTACAGCTTTACATACTCAGTACATATTTCGTACTGACGTCCCTCACGGGGGACCTGCATTTCATGCTGCAGGCACAGGTGTTTCAGCTCACTCACAGCATAGATAGGAGCCAGGTCATACAACTATTGTTGGTGAGCTCCAGTTTGCTTCGGAGCTTTCCGAGTCGGTTCCTTATGTTTTATTATTGTACAGGAGTCATGTGTGGGCGGGGGTTTGTCCCGACCCTAGTTATGTCATGTATATCCTAGAGGCTTTGTAGACATAAGGAAGGGTAAAGTCATGGAAGTTTATATAGTGATGTTATATCTGTATATGTGGTGGCCCCGACGGCCAAGTATTATATATATATATATATATATATATATATATATATATATATATATATATATATATATATATATATATATATATATTTGTGCGTGTCGTGCTAATACAGGTAATTAGATCCTTCTATATGCAACGAAGTGCTGTCCAAATTTTTGGTGACATGTAAGTGAAAGTACAAGTATTTAAATGGGTTCTCCCGGGCCTTCTCGACTTCGGATGCCAGTCCGGCCTGATGGGATTTTGGGGCGTGACACACATAGTTAAGACTGGACTTACTATGCTACTTCATGCTAACCTACCTCTTTTTCTATGGGTAGAGGCCTTCTTAACTATTGTGTTCCTCATTAATAGATTGTCTTCCTCAATACTGAAAATGACTGCTTTTGTCAAATTATATGGTGCACAACCTGACTATAACAGCTTGAAGGTGTTTGTATGTAGATGTTTTCCATACATTAAGGGTGATCCAAGTGTAGCCTAAAGTCTTATCCATGTGTTTTCATAGGATATAGCAGTCTACATAAAGGATATCGGTGCTATCATCCTCCAACAAGGAGAGTCTATGTGTCAAGGCATGTCATTTTTTATGAGTGTACATTACCTTATGTACAACCAATACAGTCTCAAGCTAAAGCTGATTTCTCACCTCACCTAGCTACCTTTGCTGATTTTTTTACTAATTTGCAGGCACATAATTCTATTAAAGTCACTCCAGGTAAAGTGTTGTCAGTTGTGGTGAATCAAGATACTCAAGCAACTGTTGAGGATCAGGCTACTCAACTAGTACCTGCTGAGCTTATGTTGCCAACTGTTGATAACCAAACAACATCGGTTGAACCTATTCTAGCCACTCTTGTTGATGATGATAGGGATTATAGTTCCATATCTGAAAATGAGTCTTCTGAAATGCTTGACATCTCAAATGCTGAAGCAATAGGAGATGCTACTAATCCACCTAGCATACCACAACCCATATTACTCTCAGTGTCTAATCCACAAGATGATAGTGCAGGTGCAACACTTATAGAAAATAGTGCAGCTCAAACATCACTAGAACCACAAAGGCATCATATGATCACCAGATATAAGGCAAAATCAGCTACTTTACCTAATGTGTCTCTTGTTCCAAGCAAAGAACAAATCATGAGGGAACCAAAATCAATAAATGAAGCACTGAAGTCACCATATTGGTTTGCAGCTATGCAGGGTAAGATAAATGCTCTACACAATAACAAAACCTGGATACTAGTACCTAAACATGCAGGTAGGAACTTGGTTGGCTCCAAATAGGTGTTTAAGACTAAACTGCAGGCAAATGGAGCAATCGACAGGTACAAATCAAGGCTTGTTTCTAGGGGTTTCTCTCAACTTGATGGAATAGACTTTGAAGAAACATTCAGTCCGGTGGTTAAGGCTACAGCCATTAGAGTGGTTCTGTCCGTAGCTGTTGCTTCAACATGGAATATCAGACAACTTGATGTCAAAAATGCATTTCTACATGGCCACTTGCAGGATGAAGTATACATAAGTCAACCTCCAGGATTCATTGACCTCAGGTATCCAACTCAAAGAAGGCATTTTATGGTCTTAAACAGACACCTAGAGCATGGTTTGACAGATTCAGCATGTATTTGCTTCACCTTGGTTTCACTTGTAGCAAGGCAGATGCCTCTATGTTTACTTTACATGGTAACAGGGGGACTATCTTATTATTACTATATGTGGATGATATAATTATCACAGGAAGTGATTGAAAGCATGTCTCAAAGGTGGTCACTAAACTTGGGAGAGAATTTTCTATGAAAGATCTTGGTCCTTTACATTTCTTTTAGGAATTGAGGTCAAGTACTTCCCAGGTGGACTACACTTGAGTTAGGGAAAGTATGCTACTAAGTTGCTTAATAAGACTGATATGATACGGGCAAAAGCAATAAATACACCTCTTGCACAGAAACATGGCTTACATGAAGTTGTTGGAAGCCCTATTGATGCATCTTTGTATAGAAGGATTGTGGGAAGTCTTCAGTATTTGACACTAACAAGGCCTGACATCACTCGTACAGTAAATCTAGTGAGTCAATTCATGCAGAGTTCAAATAGTGAACATCTTCAAGGTGTTAAAGGGATCCTCGGGTACATCAAAGAAACTTTATATCATGGGCTCAGAATTATCTCACAATCACCCTGCAGGTTATATGGCTATTCGGATGCTGATTGGGGAGGCTGCACTACAACTAGGAGGTCAACTATAGGTTATAGCATCTATTTAGGTACAAACTGTATCTCTTGGACCTCGAAGAAACAAGCCATAGTAGCAAGGTCCAGTGTTGAAGCTGAATATAGAGCCTTAGCTTCTACTACAGCTGAGATGACATGGATCCTTTACCTTCTTCGTGACATTGGAGTATATCTCAAGATAGTGCCTATACTGTATTGTGACAATTTAAGTTCCTTATACTTGACAGGTAATCCAGTGATGCATGCCAGAACAAATCATGTAGAAATGGACTACCATTTTGTTCGAGAAAAAGTGGCCAGAGGACAGCTAGTCACACAGTTCCTAAAATCTAGAGATCAGCTAGCTGACATTCATACAAATGCCTTGGCAAAGCCGGCGTTTGCTAATTTCAAAAACAAGCTAGGAATGAGTGTTCCACCTCTCTCTAGCTTGAGGAGAAGTGTTGAAAATACTAATCAAATAGAAGATAAGGAGAGTGTATGATTCTGTTAGGGTAGCTGATTTTGCATCTATAATTGTACTAGTATTGTAGTAGTAGTAAACATCTACTTGTATATGTAGTTGTCTAGTGATACAACTCTTAAGTCTTCAATATTGGCATAACTAGACTCTTGTAAGTAGTCTGGGACTCTACAACTATGTAGTATTCTTCTATAAGTAGGAGCATGTACTCAACTCCTTAATTATCAGAAATATACTTTGATTCTCTTCATTGTGCTTGGAAATTCTACAGTGCATCTATTTATACAAAATTTTTGGAGGGTGGCTAAGAGCATATGCATGTGTCACGAATTAGGCAAAATCGTGAAAATTATTGTTTAAGGAACACAGAATCCTTGCCAATATTCGAATATGCAATGGTATCCAAGTGTCATTAACGTAGTTTTTATTGGCTAAATTTATACCATCACTAAGATTAGTGCTCATTTATTCTGTATTCCAATTATTAGGGTACGCGACAGCTACATCAGCCACAGCATTTTGTTTCATTTCTTTTATCTGACAAACTTTGATATATTAAAAACAGCCTTTATGGTGATAGGGTAAGGATACGTACGTATCACCTTCTGCAAATTCCACTTGTTGAAGTACACCGGTATGTCGTCGTTTACAAACTTTGACATGTACAATACGTTCCTATAATCTATATTTTGATTTTCAATTACAACCAGGCTCGAATAGTATTTACAACAACTTGCATTCTTAGTATTACAGCAACTATTTCATAAGGATTCTGCAACTTTTGTCACAAATAATTTGAACTTTTCACAACTCAAAAGTTGATGAAATGGATGTTTTCAGATTTCTTTCACATCTTTTAGTGTACTGAGATTTGCAAGGACTTCCAAACGAGTCCAATGAACTCTCTTTGTTGCTTCGCTGTTTTTCCTGTATAAAGGTACTGGTGTAATTCGTAGCCAATGGCATATGCACAATTGCCAATTCTCAAAAAGAGCCTAAAAGACACACGCACACATTAAGTATGTTAAATTAACATAAGATGAATCAAAGAAATCTTGTGTTTGATTATATAATAATGCATTAACAGAAAGTGAGATTAGGCCATAAAGTGTTCGAATGAAGTGGTCCATGAATCGTATATTCACTATATACTGTTGGTCTCATAGGGACAGGAGATTGATTGCTTTTTTCGTAGAATCAAATGATTTGTTAGGCAAACGCGTGGCAATGTTAACACCAATATAAAATTTCAAGTCACCACATAAATGATATCTTATCTGTTCACAGATATGATTTAAGGATCATTTAACCTTTTAGGAGTCGAAATATCAAATCATGGAACTAAGAGACTCTATACTAATAGTGAAAGTGAAAGTGCTCCATTAATCGATCTCCCGGGCCTAACAGACTACATAATATTGTAAAAAAGTTAAATGACTTGAATAATGGCCTTACAAATTTATCCTAAATATGAGAAATAACCAACCTCAAAATATAGTCTTAACGTCTACCCTTAACTCCATGTATGTGATGACTATACACTATTTTCATGAAGCATGAGAAATAAGTAACAAAGGAAATTGATGGATCGGAAAACAAGTTTGTATTTGTTGTCACAAAAGAGAAAATTAGCAAGGATGGCTGTGTATCGGCTGGAGATCTAGATAGAACAGCTGAAGAAGATAGAAAGAGCTTTGATTTTAAGGTGTGCCATGAGCAAAGCACAAACAAAATTTAATTAGGATAGAACCTATCATCAATCATTGCTATCTGAAAAGAATATGCGAACCATAAATGCCAAAAACAAGATGAATGAAGATTTTTCTTACTACCAGTCTACTAGATGCTAAAGATTATACAGACGAAGTTTTCACACTCCAGTTAACAACCAAGACTGCGACGGGGCTGACGAGATTCCGGTGGATTTTTGGAAGTATGTTGGTGGGGCAGGTTTAAGGTGGTTGACGCATTTCCAAGACTGTGAGAATGCCTGAGGCTTGGAGATGGAGTACGATGATTCCGTTATATAAAAACAAGGGTGACATTCAAAGTTGCAACAACTATAGGGGTATTAAGCTGTCGAGTCACACTATGAAGATTTGGCAGAGAGTGGTTGAGCGGAGATTGAGGAGGGTCGTGTCCATTTCGGAGAATCAGTTTGGATTTATGCCTGGTTGCTCGATGACAGGGCAATCCACCTGGTGAGGAGATTGGTGGAGCAGTATAGAGAAAGGAAGAGGGATTCACACTTGTGTTCATCGACCTGGAAAAGGCATATGATAAAGTTCCGAGGTAGGCTCTTTGGAGATGCTTGGAGGTGAGAGGGGTCCCGTTGACGTACATCAGAGTTATTAAGGACATGTACGATGGAGGGAAGACCCAAGTGAGGACGGCGGGAGGAGACTCAGAGCATTTTTCGATCGAGACGAGGTTGCATCAGGGATCGACTCTTAGTCCGTTCCTATTCGCGTTGGTGATGGACGTGTTGACGCGGAGTATTCAAGCGGGGTTCCTTGGTGTATGTTATTTGCGGACGATGTAGTGCTGATTGATGAGACGCAGGAGGGATGTTGAATGACAAATTGAAGGTTTGGAGGCAAACCCTTGAATCTAAGGGGTTCAGGTTGAGTAGATCCAAGACGAAGTATTTCGGATGCAAGTTCAGTGACTTGAGGCAGGGAGACGAAGTAGTGGTGAGGTTGGACTCCGAGGATGTTTGTAAGAGGGATAGTTTTAAGTATCTTGGGTCTACGATTCAGGAGAATGATGAGATTGATGAGGATTTCTCTAAACATATTGGAGCACGTTGGATAAAGTAGAGGCTCGCCTCAGGAGTGTTGTGTGATAAGAAGGTGCCCCTTAAGCTTAAAGACAAATTCTATAGAGTGACAGTCCGTCCGGCCATGTTGTATGGAGCGGAATGTTGACCGGTCAAGCACTCCCACATCCAAAAGTTGAAGGTGGGGGAAATGAGAATTTTACGTTAGATGTGTGAACTTACTAGAGGGAATAGAGTTAGGAATGAGGTTATCCGGGAGAAAGTGGGAGTGGCTTCAGTGGAGGACAAGATGCGGGAAAGAAGGCTGAAATGGTTTGGGCATGTGATGAAGAAAGGTGCAGATGCCCCAGATCGTAGGTGTGAGAGGCTAGCTTTTGATGGTTTCAGGAGGAGTGGAAGTAGACCGAAGAAATACTGGAGGGAGGTAATTACATATGACATGGAGTAGCTTCAGCTTACTAAGGACATGACCCTAAATAGGAAGGTGTGGAGGTCGCGGATAAGGGTAGAAGGCTAGTGTGAGTGTGTGGATTGTAGCAGACAGTCAAAAGAGATCTTGTGTAGCCAGGTTCGTAACCCTAAGACTGTGTACATAGGTGGTCATTGGTATGTGAGGATATGTTACTATTAGGTGGGAGGCCTATTTCTTATTTCTTGATTCCTATTTTCTTATTTAGTGTTGTCTTTACTTCTCGTATTTCGTTTTTTTCTCTGATTTCATTTCTATTACTCCCTCCGTTTCAAAAAGAATGACTTACTTTTCTTTTTAGTCCGTTTCAAAGATAATGATCCCTTTCCCTTTTTAGCAATATTTTAATTTCAACTTTTCACATGACATGTTTAGAACCACAAGATTAAAGAACATTTTGGTACATTTGACACAACTTTAAATTAAGACCACAAGATCCAAAAGTCTTCTTTATTTTCTTAAACTTTGTGTCAAGTCAAAGTAGGTCATTCTTTTTTAAACGGAGGGAGTATTTCTTATTCTTGATTTTTTCGTTGTGTCATCCATCCTCCTTGTTTATGATTTTTTATCTTGAGTCGGGGGTCTATTAGAAACAGCCTCTCTACTTCTTCAGAGGTAGCGATATGAACTGCGTACATCTTACCCTCCTCAGACCCCACTTTGTGGGAATACACTGAATTTGTTGTTGTTGTAGTTAACAGCCAACACTTCATTCCACGAGTATTCTTACTCTTTAACAGTTACACCTAGTTATTTTCATCATTTGAACATCATTTTGCAGTGGTGCTGGCGAATGAAACAACTATCCAATAAATAACGGTGCCCCAAAAAAGGGCATCTCTTCCTGCTTCTGAACAAAATACAAGTGAGAAGATGGACCCTAGTCGTAGAAGGCAAACTAATAACTGAAGTTATTCAAGTTATAATTGGAAATAAGTAAACTTGTGTTACTGCAGAGTAAATTTAGAAAAAATAGGCCACTCCTAAGCTGCTTCCTCCCATCGCAACCCCAACTCCACCAACCACGTCCCATATTTCAACAAATTATCAATGAGTTTCTACATCAATCCTTCTCCTGCCAATACCAGAAAAAGTACAAGTCCAATAAAAACAACAGAGGGGAAGAACCAATGTTTCATTGAAAACAAATATGGTGGTACAAAAGGGATCTGACGACTTAGGAAATAAATCTGGTATTGCAACCCAAAGCTCATAAATTCGACAACAGACAATGTAATTAATACTATAACAGAAGAAAACTTACGGAGCTCATCAATACAGATAGTGCTGAGACTTTCACCACCTTTTAGAAGCCGAACCTTCCCTGTGAGAAAATTGTATAACATCAGAAAATATATGATGCGTTATCATCTGTTTCACTGACAAAGAAGTTAATCATATAGTAATACAGCAGCAGCAGTAGGCAGCCATGCATAACAATAGTAATATTACATATTTTTTTGCAGTATATTTTTGAGTCAGTTATCTCACATCTACAAACCATCAGGTTAGATACAGAGAGAATTTAAAACAGAGTAATACCTCAAAGCTGTCTTGCAAATTTACTCCCTCTAACTGTATTTGAATGTCATGCTTTCTCTTTTACTTGTACCAGTTTAAAGACCACTAAACTAAATCGAATCACCCACCAAAGATTAATGGTATAGTTGATTCCCATTTTAAGAATTTCCAGATCGACTTAAATGGATCAACTTTTAATTCCGTTATAAAAATACCGAACAAGAGGTTTTATCACCTTATCTTTTGGCTTACCTATCATAAAACCAATCTATTTATTTGATATTTCAACATTGTGAAATACACTACTGCTAAAGAACATGTAAAATCAACCATAACATTCAATTCAGAATAGTGGGAGTACTTTAATACTAAATGCACATAAACTGAACCTGGCCATGAGTAGCAATATTGTAGGGATATTTTTCTCATTAAAAACATATGTTATCAAGCATTTCATGCCTTCACTTTTTACATTCTATTCCTTGAAAGGTTCAAATCTGAACATAAAGACTTCTCTTTTTTCTTGTCCACGCCCACGAAATTAAATATCAGAACAGCATAACTGCAAATGGCCGTTCAATAATCAAATACCATGGAATCCACTATAACTAACACTTGCTAATTTTTCTTCAGTCCCCTAGTTGAACTCTTTGTTTTTTGTTCACTTCCTCACTTCAAATATCCAAATACTGCTCCTGTAAAGCAAGCCCGGAGCTACATTACATTCCTTCAGTGGCAGCAATGGGAATAAAAGGTGCAACCACAGGAATTAGTTTCAGTTTTGGTGCCATAGTCCAAGTTCAGTAAAGCTTAGAGAAAGAAGAAGGTGAAGCAGACTGTCTGTTTACTGTTGAGGTCCTTCGGGACTAATGGAGGGGCTGATAGGTGCTGTTACTTTTTTTAAAAAAAAAAAAGGGCATCCCGGTGCACTAAAGCTCCCGCTATGCGCAGGGTCCGAGGAAGAGCCCGACCACAAGGATCTATATTACGCAGCCTTACCTTGCATTTCTGTCAGAGGTTATTTCCAGGTGATGTTACCTTTTAGTCGGCTCTTTTTCTCTTTTTAACTTAAGAAGTTTCTTTTTTTCTATAAGGAACTTAAAAAGATCCTACTTCTACTTTCTCCTAGTATTATATCAGCGCCTTGGTCATCCTACTAAAAATTAGAACTGATTTGGCTCTAATTTTAATAGAATGAGAACAAAATGAACTTGAATTTGAAATCTGGATGAGGTCCACTTTTCCCAAATCGTGAGGGACTAATAAGTTTTACTAATTGAACAGACCTTACTTTTGTTACTAATTTTGTGAAAATCCCAAACGTTGAGGTTTTGGAAGACAGATCCCCCCCCCCCCCCCCCCAAAACAAACTCTCTTTTTGAGGGTACTACTCTTGGATGTCGAGGATATTGGTGTGGTAGACAGATGATATTTCTTCTAACATTAGTGATGAGTACCAAACTAATGAGGCACAATTTATACCTACAGGAGTGGATTCTCAACAGTTGCTCCCCCAACCTAAAACTTAGTAAATTTCCTTCATCTTGCTAACAGACTTCGTATACTCCACTTTCTAAGTATAATAAAAACCTGTCTTGAACCTTGTGTTTTAAATCATTTTGTAATTCTCCTGCCAATGCATTGCAGGCTTTATCCTCCTTTGTTAGGTATATCTACAAGGTTGGCGATTATAGAAGTATGAGTCTACTTACTTTTTTCTTTTGACAATTGAGTCTACTAACTATATTTTACTCTACAACCCTGCTCACTAAAGCTTATGAACAGGGAAAAAGATATAAGATGATATAATAACTCGCAAGACAGCCTCACAAGTTAATACTCCTTTTATTCAAAAATGTCAGTTATGCATCTTCCATCTTGTAACGCCATAAAATATTTGACAACGCCTTTGAAATATACAACATCCAAAATGCAAGTATATAGAAGAATTTTTAAGCTAAAGCATTATTTGACTTTTTCCTCAAAAAGGAAAAAAATTTAGCTGAATTCTTTCCTTCAACAAATAAAGTAGAACATGCAAGTCTGATATAAACTTTAAAATATATTTTTCTAAATATCTGTTTTCAATGAAATCATCACAGGAAATGGGGTGCAAGGACTACCATTCAGTGACATATTAAATTCCCACATCTTCAAATAAGACAAACCATGGGGGATCACAATAAACATAAGGATGTACCATCTCTGCGCACGCAAATTTCTGGTATGCTTTTAACTTCACCACTGAGACTGTCATTGTAGACTCTGGTTTCAATATCACCCTCAATGTAGACTGAGGAGCTGAGAGAACGTATATATTAGAGAATAAAAGAGAAATGCAATGTGGATTATAGGGGGAAAAAGGTACTTACTTTTTGGTAAGTTTCTGAACGGAGTATCGCCCAATCAATTCATTATGCACAGCGATTCTATGCCACTGAGCAGGCCTAGGCAAGTCTCTGTCTCCGATTCTCTGATCGAACATGCCACCTGTTCCAACAGTGAAGATAGTGACAGTTCGTCCATTTCGCAATATCTTCTGCACAGGAGAATTCCCGACTTTGCCACATATAATAGCCTGTCAAAAAAAAAATCCTGCCTTTAAGTGGATCTCTCCATTGCCCTCCAATAATAAAACAGACAAACAATTTAAAAAGATAATAATGCCACCATCCTTGACATTTTTGGTTAAAAAATTAAAATTAGATAATCTAACAGCTTGCTTTATTTGGCTATAGTTTTGGAGTTATGACATACCTCAAAAAATGAACATAGCTCAGAAATTGTTAAAGAGATGGACCTTGGGTCAAACTCAACCCCAAAAGCTAGCACATAAAGGGAGGACTGCCCAAGACCAAATAAAGAGACCACGGACACCCCTTAAACGACCAATGTGAGACTCCAGAACCCTCGGCACTGGAGTGTGCATAATATACGATGGGGGCCGAAGGGTGACATCAGAAACAATGAACCAGCCCTAGCTCCATCATCATGTTAAAGAAGTAGACCTGGGGCCTAACTCAATCCCAAAAACTAGCTCATGAAGGGAGGATTGACCAAGACCATATAAAGAGATGAGGCATCCTTAATCCACCAATATGGGCCTCCAACAGAAATCACATTCCAATTTCTAGATTCCATCATTCTGGTCCTAGAAATATCTTTCTTAATCTAAAATAGCTTCATTTTCAACCAAGTTCTCAACAACTTTGCCCACCCAAGCCTCATTCAGCACACAGGATCAGTTCCAACAATTTAGCAGACTCACAATGATTCGAGAGCAAGACAAAGGTCGGCGAAATAATGCGAAAAATCAAAAATCCAAAATAGCACCCCATCCAATCAAACCCAAAATCACTCAAAAAACAAACATTAACTGATACAACATTTTTGTTCATTCTTTCCTGTACAACTAGTGCAATTACAATCCAGTCTTCACTACGCTTATATGTCTTTGTAAAACAACATATACCTTGTGAACACCCCGAAAATTCCAACCCTTTCTTGGATCCACACTTTGCAGCTGCAATTCAGGCTTTTCAGGAAGAAAGTCACTATCATCAATTTCAACAGCTTCATTAGTACTTGCAGGCTCATCTCCATCACTACCAAATGTACCAGTTGAATAGGACAACCTAGAGCTTCCTTCCACACCCATCATCACTGTAATTTTTGCAATAAAACAACCTTAATCATAACGAGAAAAAAAACAATACGTAGGATGAAATTGATTGTTATACAAGGGAAGAACCTGGTGTGGCCGCTGGAGAACAACGCAAGAATTTGACAAGTTTAGTAGCTACTGAATTCATTTTGCAGTGAATGGAGAATTAGGGGACAAGGAGGGTTTTAGTGGAGACCACACTAATACGGGTCGGGTTTACACATTGGGGCACGGCTAGTCGGTTCAATTTACTACTACTCCTACTCAAGTGGACCCTGAGTATAATAAATACGTAATTTTGTAATTGGGTGAGAAATGATTTTTTAGTCCTTTAAAGATTTTTATATTAAGAGATGTTATTTTCTTCATTGAAATTTAAAAGGGTCATGTATTTTCATTTAAATAAAAAAAAATTATATTAAGAGATGTTATTTTCTTTATTGATATTTAAAAAGGTCATTTATTTCTATTTAAATTGTACAAAAGACAACGAGAACTCATTTCTTCGCCACAGTGACACAATAGTATCTTTTTGTCTTCCTTTTCTCTTTGCTAAATGTGAAACATAATGTTTTTAATATGTCATGTCAATATTGAAACCGTGATGTTTAACCGTATTATGTCAATATTGATCTATATTTTAAGCTACATCATATTGAGTTTCATAAAGCATATGGACAGAATAAAATAAAAGTGAAAGTAATTTGAGCTTTTTGGTAAATTGTGAAATGAGATGTTATTTGTTTAACTACCCCTTGAAGATTGAAACACCGATTCCGCAGTTTGGAAAGAAAATGGGAGCTAGAGCCGTAGAGGTTTGTGAAATAAGCAATCACTTTACGGATGAGTTTTGATGAGAAAATATGTAACCAACTTTTATCCCTTAATTCCTGTTTACATGCTATAATAATTTTACTAATATAACCTTGTATAAAAGATAATTGAGGGCATTCTTGGAAAAAAGCAACAAAAAGATGTATGATATCATTGGCGTATGAATAGGGCACTATGCCATAATCCCATTACCCACGTCTACTGAAAACCGAACGGTAGAAGCAATAACAATGAAAAGAAAAGAAAGGAAAAGAAAATCCCCTACTCTTGTAAACATAGGGATATTGTGTTTGCCAAGAGGAAAACAAACTTGTTCAAAGAAAATGAATATGGAGAAGGGGAGTTTTCATAGTATTGGAAGACTGAAAAGTCCTAGTTCTCTCCTAAGGTATTCACAAATCAATGGCTTTGCCGTGTCCCTACAACAAAAGGTGAGAGTGAGATTACCCAAGTTACTTCTTGTCAAGAACTCTATGGGAAATACTGAAAAGGGTGTGAATGGGAAAAGGAAGAAAATCAAATGGACTAAAGCGGCAGAACTTCTGCCAAAGGAAATTGGTTCACTTTTCGGCAATGCTTCTCGCAAAAAGAAGCCGCCGTTGCAAAGGGACACTTCAAGCTCTAGAAATGATGATGCTTATGCTTTGGACGAATGCATGGAAGAACGAGATCAACTGATAGTCTCCGGAAAGAAAGTCAGCAGCGTGTTTAAGACTTGGATGGAAGATTCAGTGGAGCGGTTAACACTGAGTAAGTCATGTTCATTCAAGAAGATACTGAGGATCATGGACACAAAGGGAAAGCCATTAAAGATGAACAATGAAGAGAATTCAGAAATATCAACTGGGAATAGAAAGCAACCACGGATTTTACCCCGAAAACTTTCAGGATTCTCCGAATTCAGGTTCAGAAAGAAGATTGGATTTTGCTTCACCAACTGGACGACCAACAAAGCAGATACTGGAACAGAATCTGAAGGTGCAGATGATGATGCTGTTACTAATACAGAGAACAACATCAACTGGGCATCAATCAAGAAGCGGACTGCTGGTTACTGCATCATTGGAAGAGTGAAATCCATACACAAGAAAGTGGTGAAACAGGGAAGAGAAAGCAAATATGAGGCTGAGGAAGAACAAGAGAAAGTTGACCTGGAATTATGCAAGAAAAGGATACTTATGGGAGGAAAATGTCGACCATTGAGTGCGTCTGGCAGTCTTCACTATGATCAGGATGGCATTCTGTTACCAGAACTTCCATATCAGGAGTTGTAACCATTTTGATGTTGCTAGTGTGAAGGAACTCTTCCTCCCTGTATTTCAGCACTGTACATTTAAGTTAAATTGTATTGGCATCTACAGAGAACACAATTGCCTGCCTACTACTTTTATACTCCATGCATGCTTTCTGAGACTCTAGGGGGATTAACCATAGATCAGCATCCTTAGCCATGATTATGCAGAAAAACATGTCAAATCATAAAGAGAACTCTAATGAGATTTATTTGTTGGAACTTTTTAGCTTCAGCTAATAATACTAGAGAAAAACAATAAGCAAGGAATTTGCAAACTGTGAAAAAAAGGAGACAAAGCTGCAGCTTCCAGTATTACATTATTAGTACACTAAAAATAAGCAAACAAAAAGAAGTGAGGCAACAAGGCCAGAAGATCACACATCACCAGAACATATTGAGTATTAAGAGTTACAAACGCAGATGTACATATTCATAGCTTCAAAGGCTTTAATCCAAGCGATGCTCTAAGCCTATTGGCTTCTGCAATCTCTGGATCTGGATGATCTGTTCCATCATCTTTCTTTTCTTTCTTCTCCTTCTTCTCTTTCTTCTTCTTAGGTTCATCCCGAACAGGACTAGCACTGCTGCGAGCATGCCTTTTACGACGGTCGTCCTCACGATCTTTACGGTCTCTGCTTCTACTTCTGCTCCTCGAATAACTCCTGCGTCGACCACGCTCACGATCACGTCTATCACGTTCCCTGTCCCTTCCTCGATCCCTCTCACGACCATAGTCCTTATCATCATCCCTGAGGCGATGACGATCCCTGTCTCTATCTCTATCTCTATCTCTATCCCTATCCCTGTCACGTCTGCCACGTTCCCTGTCATAATCACGATCTCTGTCATAGTCTCTATCATAATCTCGATCTCTGTCATAGTCACGATCCCTGAAAAAGAAAGGCATATAGAAGCTCAAATCAGAAAATAAAAGGAGAACCCCAACTAACAAAGGAAAAGCATAAAGTTAGATCACGTTGTAAATCAAAAAAAGAATGTTCTAAGTATATACTTCGGTCACCGAGTAGTAATATCAATAACACTAATCTGCACAAAATGCCAAATCACACGTGTAATTCAAAATAAGAGCATCCTAAACTCAGTTAATAACACAGTTAATAGACAAACCAATCACATTGCCGCCAACTGAAACAATTAGACAGTGGAAATGTATGATCTATCATACTTCTCAACTGCACACTCTCAGTGCAGTGAAACCTGGCAAGATCACAAATTTTTTAATATAGGAAGCTGTGGTAGTGTCACCAAAAGGCTTAAAATGCCATTTGGTTGAAGGCTTGAAAGCATGTGAAGTGTGTGCTTTGTGTTATTGAGTATCTCTGGATACTTAAAAAATTCAGCTTCCACTCGAACAGCAATCAACATAAAATGAAGTATGAACAAAATTTCACATAACCAAGTCCAAGTCAGGGCTGGTCAACTTCACCCAAAAACAGGAACTTGACAAGCTACAGCTTTACTGAAGGATTTTAAAGTATAATCCTTTGTAATGGTGCAAGCGTTCTGGAGTTTACACTGGGTACTGGTATCAACTGGAGATGGGAGCACTTCTTATTTAATAGGAGTATTTGCATTTGTAGGACCCATACATGTCATTTCCACTTCACACAAGTGAGTTGTGAAAAAAATGAAGAATCCAAGTGTCAATGCATTAATTAATAAAGAGAAGGACAGAGGATGATTGAGATGTACCTGTATCTGTGACTATCTCTTCTTCTATCCCGTTCTCTCTCCCTAGATGGACTCCCCCCACGATAATAATCCTGCATTTTATTAGAAATCAGTAACCAGTACAAGCCTTAAAACAATGATGTCCATCTAACCTAAGCACGTCCAAAATCTACCTTTTCATGCTCGTCATCTAATCCAGTGGCAAGTGGTTCATCCTCATCCTTCTCCTCTTCCTCTTCAAAGTCATCTTCCAATGCACTTCTCCGAGGTTCCAGCTGTTTATTCTGTTCCAATATCCATCTGGTGGCAACACATGATCTAAGACGGAGATCTAACAGCACTAACACTTGCAAAAACAGGAAAATAGCAGGAAAAAGCACAGGACAAAATAGACAATTAAGAAATTAGACTATTAAATAGTTCTTTATTTCTTCAATTAATATTATTGTGATGACGACCAAGTGTTTCAGGCTAATAATGATTTTCCTCTGTGTTATCATCTCAAACACATAGACCCTTCAACTAAACCAATACAAGCTAGGCTTACACCTTGTGTTCAATAAACTGAAAACTCATGGGCTTCAATGGTTTAAACAATCTTCCCTATTATTGCTCTACCCTTAAAAATGTCAACAGAAAGTAGAAAAAAGAAGAGCCAGCACATCATCCACTGCAAAATATAAACAAACAAAAACATAACGACCTGCCTCTCCAGGGAAGTAGAAGTCTTTGTTTGGAGCAAAAGATAAACTAACCAACAAATTACATACTCATGAACAAGGCAGAGTCTTATCCTACACGAACCAAATTGGATATTCAGTAAATGAATCATGTTGTGCATGATTCTATGGTCTTCCATGTAGGTGCACATATACTCTTTAGGGCTTGTTTGGTATGGGGATGAGATAAACAAAGTTATCCCATGGATTGGAATTTCCCATGGAATCAGTTATATCACCACATACATATGAGATAATTTATCACATGTACAGATGGTGGGATAAATAATCCCGCGATTATTATCCATTATCCCTCATACCCATAAGAGTGTCCTCCAAGTATCTCTAATCTTTTTCCTTTTTTTTTGAACTTGGAAACTTTACTCCAAGTACCTTTAAAGATTAAAAGGAAAGGCAAAAGGCTCAAATATTGAAATAGACAAATACCTTTTCTTGATACGGGGCAAAGCAATATCACAAGAATAATCCGTCGTCAAAAGTTCATCAATATACTCATCCACATGTGTCAATGCATACTCTAAAAAAGCAAAAATTAGTCCTCAAAATCACAATTCAATCAGAATCATTCAACGAAATCCAAAAATAACCAACAAAAACTTACGCCCATCAGCTAATTTCCTCCTCAGCTTCCGATAATCATTATATAACGGCTCAAGATATCGATAAATATCAACATCGGTACCCGTAAGCCGCAAATAAAAAGCACCAAGTACACGAACATACTTATAATCTTCATTCTTTATAAACTCCACAACGATATCTTTTTCAGGCTGAATTTGGAGCATCTTCATTACAAGACAAATAAAGGGCGCAGGTTTTCGATTGCCGCCGAATGTTCCACCTAGGTGGTCGAGTTCCATAGCTTTGTCGACAAGTGTTTCTGCTGTTAACCCAAAACATTGTTCTTTCCAGTAGGTATTTTGGTATATTTTGGATCTGACGATTTTCTCTACGAGGTTCTGGGGGTTTGTTCCCCTAATGCTCTTCGCTAACGGGTCGGTGCGATTCGCCATTTCTGAAACCCTAATTGAAAAAGAGGGTAGAAATCCCCAAATAGATGGAAGAAAGAGGAGAGAAGATAGGGAGTGAGAGAATATAATTGGGCTTTTCTTGGGCCTATGAGGCGGTTCGTCTAAATTGGTCCACTATATTCGGGGTATAGTATACATATATACTCTGTTATGTATACAAAAAAGGTTTCCTATTTATAGTTCTTTAAATTAATTAGAGTAAATACATAATTACTGATCTTGTCCGAAATTTTAAAAAAGACACTAAACTTTAACTTCGACCTATTACCCACAAATCTTCTTTCTTTCGTTGCAAATACACCATTTTGACTCTCCACGCGCCACAAGCGCATGAAAAGATAAAAATTGACTTTTTTAACAAATTAGAAGCTGTCACGTGTAAATAATTTAATAAATAATTTATATTCTTTTTTTAAATTAATATTTATTTATTTTTTAAAATTATTTCATAACCCTCACCCCAACCCCCAACCCCACTCATCCACCATTGTCTTCTTCCCCAACTTTTCTTTATCACCATAACTCAACAACAACATCCATTACAACAACAACAACAACATCATCACTATAATTTTAAAAAGGAAATATGATGTACAATCTCCATTTTAATTGAGGGAATTGGACGGGAATGGGTGAAGGAGGTGTTGGACGGGGTGGGGTGGGGAGGTGGGATGGGGTCATAAATAAAAATGGAGCTTTAAGCTCCAATAATAGGAGTTTAAAGCTCCATTTTAATGGAGGAAACTGGACTCGGGGGGTGGGGGGTGAGGGGGAGCTGTTGACCTGGACGCGTAAGGGGAAGGGGGAGTTGTTGGACGTGGGGCGGGGTGGGGGAAGAGGGGGGTGATAAATTAAATAAAAAGAAAAAAATTTATTAAAAAAAATAAATAAAATATGAAATTAAAAATATTTGACACATGGCAGCACCCGGTTGGTGCGTGCATCCACTCTCTTTATTGTGACTGAGATTCAGCGAAAAATGATGTATTTGCAACGAAATAAAGAAGAATCATGAGGTAATAAGTCGAAGTTAAAGTTTAGATGTCTTTTTGCAAAACTCGGACAAAATCAGTGGTGTACTTATGTATTTACTCAATTAATTATTACTGTAACTTCAAATAAACTTCTTATCATAATGATATTAGTATGTATCTTAAATTAAGTTTTCTCCATGTCTCATTTGTTTCAAATAAACTTCTTATCATAATGATATCAGTATGTATCTCAAATTAAGTTTTCTCCATGTCTCATTTGTTTTTGTTAAGGTTAACTCATCTGAATTTGGATTCACATCTGAATGACTAAGATGTTTTCTCTAAATCTAACTATTGAATAATTAATTTAAAAATTACACAAATACACAACTAATGTTTTCAATATTACAAAAACTCCCAACTCCCTAAACATATTACGAAAATTCCAACATATACTTAGAATGCTATGTATATGTCGGTTATGTTATGTATATTAATAGGGAGAGAGAGTAAAGTAATTTAAAAAAATGGGAGAGAGTGTAATTACTTTCAAAAAGGTTGATATTTATGTTATTTATACATAATTAATATTGTTTTGTTTTAACATCTAAATATGCATAATTTATTTATTAACAAACATAATAGATAAGTTCAAATTGCTAATATAATAGATAAGTTCAAATAAAATAAGTAATTAAATATTAGAAAATACATAAATTTAATAAATAAATCATTATTTGCTTTTAAAATATTAAAATGTTTATGTTCGCTAGTGATGGTGGAGATGATTTGTAGTAGCATTGGTGGTTGGTGGTAGTGAATAATAACGATGGTGGTGATAGTTGTGATTGGTGAAGGTCGTTTGTGTAGTGGTGGTTGAAGTTGATTGATGTTAGTAGTTAGCGGTGTTGATGGCCGAGGAGTATCTGGTTGTTAAAATTGTGTTGGTTGTAGCTGACAGTGATGGCAACTATGGTGGTGGCAGTGGATAAAATTGTAATGGTGGATGTAGTGGGTGTGGTAGCGACTAACATCAATGACCAGAAGGGTACCAATAGTAAGCTGTTGTGATGTTAGTTGTGATTGGTGGTTGGTGACTGTGGCAGAGGTTGACCGTGATGATGGTGGTTGTAAATTTGTAATGACAGGGGCAGTTAATAATTATAACTAGAGTGGTGGTGGTGGTGAAAATTATGAAACAACTAGGCAGTAACGCTCTCCCCAGTCCATAAGGCAGACCTCGCAAGTAGTAATACTGTTTAGGCGTATCAGAAGTGGACAAAATTTTTGTCCCAATCCTACGAAGTTTTACCTACTGCTTATTCATATATACAGTTTGAGGTCCTTGTCAAACCTCACAGCATAATGTGACTTTTATTTGGGAAAAAAAAAATGAAATTATGGGTATGTAGGTATGGAAGATATTTAAGACAACCTATCAAACTCTAAGAAAGGATATCCCACCCATTTGAGGAATATGAACTTGATTGATATTTAAGCGAAGCTTTTGATACCTTCACTGTGTTCTGCAAATGTAACGGATGCATTGGCACTTGAAAGTTTCAATCAAGGCCATTCTGGAATTGTTGGATGCCCCTCACTTCGAAGTAATCGAAACCTAATGTATGAGAAAAGATTATTAAAATAAAGTTGAATCGAAGTTATACCTCTCCTCTTTGAATAAACTTTTGAGCTCAAATCTAGTTATTTTTAGAAAAATATCAGATGAACTAACAAATCCCCCAAAGTGCCTCGCAGCTGGAATGACAACAGGCTGTCATGCCGCGTATGGTCTGCATTTTGGAAGCATCAAGTGCCTCAACCTGCATTTGTTCATCTACAAATGCCAAAACGACCATTGAAGAATAAACAAAACGAACAAGAGAAAGAATATGTAAAAAGCTGTAAGCTTTTATTTAACAAGGTACGGAATAACTCCCCTCAAGCTTGATTACAATGAGCAACATTCCATTTACTAAAACATTCATGCAAATTCTGCTCCAACACAACTATGATGCACAATATTTAAGTTGGATTCTGTAGAAATTAACTAGGATTCTGCAACTTCATGAAATACTCAAATATCGAGTAATCAATAGAGATGAGCATTACCATTATGGACCTACCATAAAAAGGATTAGATTTGTACCCGATCTCAAAAGATATAATGACACTACCAAATAAAAGAAAGGCTTATTACAACTCCAATAGTATAAAATTGAAACCTATAATGCTATGCATATACTGGACAAGGACTATTAACACTTAAAAATAACACGGGAGCGCTACACAGACAGAGAGAGAGAGAGAGAGAGAGTAGAGAATATCCACCAACTGATCCTTTAAACTGAGCTATTTCCTGTGACATTCTAGACCTTCAACCAAAAGTAACGGCCGAAGGAAGAATATCTATCCCCTAATCTTGACTATGGAGGAAAAAATGATACAAATAAAAAAAAACACATATAATAAACTTTAAGAGTAAGAGGGGTGTCATCATAACTTTGCAAAGGGATACAAGAGACGTTGACTAAAACCTATATGGATAAGATACACAAAAAAGAATTGTCACTGACAAAATACAGTATGTTTCATCTTTGAATTTGGTCGGCAACATGGTTGTTAGCGGTCGAAGAAGAAGCCGCCCTGCCATTCAACACCCCATTATCAACAGGTGGACTTACGCCCCACTTCCCTTCGGATTCCAGGGGTTCAATCACTTTAACAGTTCCATCTGTCAACCCAACTGCAAATTGACTGGGTTCCTGCGGATGTGCTGCAACTACTAGCGGATACACAGTTTGACTCCTGAGGCATACAACACGTGCATTAGCCGCAACTCTTTTAACACCAAGAACATCACAAGATCATGAGATTGGAACAAGTAAAATCAGTACATGAATCAACATCTTACAAAGAGCACAACACATTAAACACATTTTAACATTACCTGAATGACCAAAAAATTTGATTTGCAGAAGTGAATAACATAAGACAGCTTCAAAAGACTAATGCTAAATCTGTTCTTACCCAGTTAACACTGCCTGGGACAAGTAAGTTGAGGCAGCAACACGACATCTGAGTCTCAGGGTGTCAGCATCAAATACACCAATGTTGCCGTCAGAAAAGGAAGCATAAACTAGTTGACTGTTGCAGGAGTAAGCAGCGTAGGTTATTGGTGCAGAAAGTGCATCTTGAGGGACCCACTGCGAGAAACAGAATCAATAAGAAAACAAACTTTCACAAGTTTTAAATTTGAGATATTTAGGGCCTTGTTTTACCTGGCGAATTCTTTCCATTTTTGATACATCATAAATTGCTAACTGTGTTTCATGGGATACTAGCAAGCGGACTTGGTCTGCGTGAAATTGTACTCGAGTGTCACCCGTAGGTGCTTTACCAGCAGGCAGCTGAATGGCAACTGATTTTCTCTTGTCCCATGAATCAATGCTCCATAAACAGAGCTGCAAAGGTTGAATTCCATGTTAGTACATAAGAAATAAGGCATCTATAGAAGCTGTGCCTGGCACCAAGAGAAAGCTAATTGGGAAGTCTGTGTTGCATCCTCCTTTTGCAGGAAGCAAACTGAATAAAATGTAGGTTCTATATCTGTTTCTTTACCCTTTCAAAGTTCAAACAGTGACTTACCTGAGCGTCAGCACCCGATGAAACCAATATGTTGAGGTTGGTGGAGAAAGCAAGACCAGTAATGCGCCTCTGATGACCCTTCAACTTAGATTTTACCTATAGATCAAATGCAGTAGTCATTAAAAATGGGACACACAACCAACTCACAGATGTCATTGAATATTGTAGTTGCATAAATTACCTCATCAACCCTAACATTGTAAATGTGGATTGTTGAATCCTCCATGCCAATGGCTATAATGTTGTTATCTTGAGGATGGAACGCTAAGAAAGTTGAAGCTGGTGGAGGTGGCATAAATGTTGTCATTACCTGTACATCTCAGTTATATCACATTCCCATAGCAAACCCACTCAAATGGTATGTTAAAAGAACATGACCCTCTTCCATAGATTTACCTTAAATGTCATCATATTGAATAGTGACACTTTTCCACCAGCAGCTGACATTACATAAGAGTCATTCTTTGAGAGGGCTATGCAAGGAACAGCCTCTTCCAAATTGACACCTGAGACATCATTAGTCATAAGAAGACCACTGTTCGGTTGCCAAAATTGCGGAACAACGTTAGCAGTGGCCTTTTTTAAGACACAAGATATTTCATAAGTTAGTTTGTATAACATTTTGAAAATAAATATGTAGCTAAGACATTGTCAATTAAGTTAATTACCTTGCCAGTTGGATTTTGTTCACTGCGGGCCCACTTCCACAGCTTTTGAATACCATTTGAACCAAGTGCCAAGATCCCAACACCGGAATTTGTATAAAGCAGCCTTGCAACCTAAATGGAAGAGTCAGTTAAACGATCCAGTTACATGTGAATCACAATACAGAATAATTGCACACGAATTAGATAACGTACCTTGTTACTTGAATCTGAACTCTCAGGCATGGTGACCAACCTGCATTGAGCTTGATCTAAAATTTCAGTCAACTGCCAGGGTTTAGCCTTATCTGAAACATCCTCCAATACTCTTGGTTTCTCCATGCTTCTGGGCACAGAATCAACTCCATTCTGCAAAGTAAGATATTATAAAAGGATAAATTTACTAAGCTGCAACACAGACGATGTTTGAAGCTAAAATATGCGCTTATTTAATCTTTCATGCAGACTCTGAAGACTAAACTGAGAATGAAAAAGTTGAAATATTGCATACAAGGATGGGAGACGGCCTGATAGGAGAGGTCCTTTCAACTTTACAATTGACAGGAGCAGCATTTGGAACAGAAGAGCCAGAACCCTGCTAAAAGAAGCACAACGAGATCTTTTTACTATTAACGAAATAAAACTACGCTCAGAATAAGTGGAGAAAGCAAGCAACCATCAATACCTTAATAGCAGCTGCTTCAATGGGTGATCTTAGTGCTTCAAAAGGTGGGGCTTCAACGGTCCTCAAGGATCTCAAGCCAGCAGCATTTCCCAGTATCTTAATCCCATTGTCAGCAGTAGTAACAGCAAGAAGATTCCCTTCCTTGTTGAATCTCAATCGTGGAAGACTCTGCAACAACCACCACATTTAAAGTCATCTTCAAAATATTCCAAACATAGGGCAAAACCCAATTTTGTTTAGAAATTTTCATTTTCCTTTCTTTTTTTGTTTGGTGTATCTAGGGGATGGTTGCTCAAATGACACTAAAGAACTGGCATAAGCACCAACCGGGAGACCACCATCAGCATGTGTAGTTGTAAGAATGTTAATATTGTCCATGTCCCAAAATTTTATCTGGCTATCTTCACCCACAGCCAGGAAGTGATTTTGAGTAGTGTCAAACTGCACAACACCAGCTGATTTCTTTCTAAACCCAGAATAAGTCCTCTTTATGGCTCCTTCACTTTCATTCCATTCCACAAGAAAAGAATCACCTTCTTTACCAGTTCCACAAGAGAACAATCTATAAGCATGAAAAATCAACATCAAAGAGTTAATATAAGTCAGTGGAGGCGGTGATACTCGCAAAGACCAACATACAGTAAATAATGGATTCTCTTGCAACCCTACCTAGTTCCGTCAGCACTATAAAGCATAGTTGTACACCAATGACCAGGAGCATCATAGTCAACCCGAGATCCCATATTGTCATACAGCCAAGCTTTTATTTTCCCATCTATAGCAGTGGAAAAAATGAACTGCATAAAGAATCCAAAACAAAATGTTATTAAAGATGCGTCAACTGCAAACACCATTAAAAAAAAAAGCAGGCAAACACCTGAAAATACATCAATAATGCCTAACGTCCTTCTCAATTTAGTTACATTGAGTATAAAGCATCTGTCTAAACATAAAACTAAAAGCTAGTACACATTTTCACATCCATCAACAATTGTACAAGTCATATCATAGGATCTCCAAACGCAGCCAGGCACAGAAAGTGCACTACACCTCATATAGACATGGCCTAAGATTGAGATAGGTAATAGCTTCTCAGATCGTAGAGTGAACCGTCAGCACTAAAATAATTTACATTTGACATATTCAATGATCTATTTGCGCATAGAATCCAATCATGGGAAATATTCATGCAGATTCAGATATTCATGGAAACTTTGATAAAGTGTGATCAACCAAAACCTAATTAAGTTTTTTCCAGTTTCCAACAATAATAACTATATGGTTTATGCTATTCCCTAACAGAATGAATCTAAATAGAATGTAAAAGGTTGATGGTGGCAACAACTGAGTAATTAAATAGAACCGCTTCTTTGGGATAACCAATAGTAATGAAACTGTAGAAAGTAAGACGAATGCAATGAATGTTCCCTAGCACTAGCAACAGTAGATAGTTAATTTGACCCTATTTTATAATAGTTAATGAATGATCCCTAGCAACAGTAGATAGTTAATTTTTACGCTATTTTGAAATAGTTGATGAATGTTCCCTAGCAACAGTAGATAGGTAACTTGTATCCTATTTTGTAATAGCTAATGAATGCTCCCTAGCACTAGCAACA
Organism: Capsicum baccatum var. pendulum; assembly: GCA_030864225.1. Classification (NCBI taxonomy): domain Eukaryota; kingdom Viridiplantae; phylum Streptophyta; class Magnoliopsida; order Solanales; family Solanaceae; genus Capsicum; species Capsicum baccatum. The sequence goes on from CM061557.1 coordinate 268,954,487, forward strand.
GTAATCAGAACGCTGCATCTACATTTTCCAAGACTTTCCAACTACCAGCTGAAGGAGTTAATGAATTGGGTTAATGAAAAGTAATTCAATCCTGAAGCAATGACCAGAAATCTATGCAAGTTCTTCCATATTTGAAATTACCTGAATGCTCTCCTTCTGATGAGGGCATATGGAATATACAGGAGCTTCATGCCCTTCAAAATTAAACAGTTTTCTTCCTGTTATATCCCACACCTGTTGCACAAATTTTTCATTCAGCATTTTCCTAAATGAGTTGCAACACCAACTGAAATAATGAAGTTTCAGCTAATACCTTTATCAACTTATCATCTCCACATGTTACTATACATAGCTGCTTGTTTGGGAAAGCGAATGCCAAGTCATTGACACTTCCAGCATGGGCATCCAACTTAAATCACAAAGGTACAGGTAAGATTGAGTTATGAATTATAGCTTTTAAGTTCGCCACCACATACGGTTCAACTTGTTACTTGAAAACAAAAGAAGCAACAGAAAAATCTACCTCCAAATGCTGGCGCAAATCATTTGTTCCAATAGTGGCATACAGATGGACCAAATGCTTAGAGAATGCAACTCCTGCAATAAAAAGTACAGTTATGAATGTCCACAAGACATGTATAATAACAAAAACAAATAAAGGCACACACCAACAAAGGTCCCATCTGGACTCCATGCAACACGGCTTACAGAAAATGGTGCATCTTTGGAAGCAGAAGCCTGTAAAAACTCTCCGTTGTCAGGAAGGAAAAGTAGTGTACTGAATTACCATTTGAGAAATCTTAAAGACATCAAACCAGAGACTCACCCACAGCACTACATATTTGTAAGGAGACTAGTCTCTCAAACTATAGAACTGATGATTTTATTTGAGTTTACAAGTATTGCCAGATAAAATGCAACCATATTGAAGAAAAAAATTAAAAGTCAAAAATTGAATGTTTGCTTTCACTTCCAGAGTATCAATTTGCAAAGAATTTGGTATAAATTAACCTGAAATGTCAAAGTACAAGCTTGAATATCCCATATTTTAAATGCTTTCGCAATCAGCTTCTCTCGCGTTGCTACTTCCCATAGTGTTATTTCACCATTGGTGGATCCAACTGTTCAGCACACTCCATAGAGTTAGAGGAAGAAGATATCTTAACAGCTGTGTGTCTTCTATCACAGCTGGTCCATGCGGAAAAGGGACTAGGACACAGCAACAATAGGATACATGGAGAAAAGATCTTAGACAACAATATACCAAGCAGATATGTATGATGAGAAGGATGAAAGTCCATGCTAGTGACGGAGGATCCTTGAGGTAAAGTAAAAGCTACTGTCCTTGGTAAGTCATCGAGGGACCAAGAGGCTTGCTGACGAACTGTAGGATATGTGACCTGAAAGGAAAAAAGATAAAACGCATTTCAAAAAACTGATGTGATCTGATATGATAATAATATATTTGAGGGTGAATTCTGCATGAGGAAAGAAAAAGAAAATATATCATTTAAGAAAGATTCATTTCAGCAGTACCTCCTCAACAGACTGTGCAGGTCGTAAACGTTTCATTATTTGCTCATGATCAGCGCTCTGATAGTCAAGCATCCCTAATGTAGCTGGAGGTGTGAGGGGGCGCTTCAAAATTGAAACTGTTCAACAGAGAAACATACTGTCAACAAAAGTGGAGAATATCATCTCTGGATCAAACACTCGTTGTAGTATCAATAGTCTGCTTGACTGCTTCGTGTCCAAACCAACTAACCCACATTATGCAAAGTTATACTTTGCAAGATCTAGAGCTTTTTCTTAAGAAGCCAAGAACCTAGTTCTCAAACACATCAACTTTGGACCCTATTTAATGCTATCAGATTATTGATGAAGCATTATTGTGATCCTCAAGAAAACAACAGCTACTATTCTTTGTTTTTATATAGCAGGTGAAAACACGAGTTACTGTTCTTTCTTCCTGCCTATTTATTTGGTGCTTCTTTACCATTTACATGTTGAAATATATGCTTATTGAATAGAATACTATTGACATCCATTCCAAAATAAATATTGAGAAATTCGCTAATATAATTACACAGTACGTTCATGGATTTCTTAACCTCTCAAAAGATGAGTTGTTCTTTCTAAGTTTTTAACAAATATTTGAAGCATAATTGATGGTGTCCACAAGAAGCCAGGCCCCTAGTCATTCGAACAGCACTAGTTAAAACTCACCTTGATTTGGTTGAACAGGCAAGGATGATGCCGTCACAACAGCCGCTTGAACAGAAGAAGAAGCAGCGGCGTTTGCCATCCAGCCTGCTAAAGCATTAGCATTAGCAGCAGCAGCTGCTGCGGGTGGAAAGGGCTACAAGCAACAAATTAAAACACATGATTTGGCTGAGGTGAGACAAGCAAAGATGTGGTCACTAGTCATTAGGTAAAGAATAATCAAATTACAGAAGTATCATAACTAGAGTAACCACAAAGAATCATACCCCATGCGCCCCGAGTGCCGTAAAAGCAGCAGGTTTTGCAATAGCTGCAGGAGGAAGATTAACGGGTGTAGGAGCAACCGCCCCATTTGGAGGAGTGCATATATGATCTGTAAACAGCGTCTTAATGTCGGGGTTTGGCCTTGGGTTCTTGCAAAGCTGGTGCTGCCAGTTGAGACTGCAGAAAATGCCAAAATGAAAGATCAAATCAAAAGACATGATTCCAAATATAACTGCGAACATAAACACATCATGTTCAATCCCAAGAAGCATACTACTGTTAACCTTTACACAAATGCAAGAAATGTATTAATCACAAGAAGTATACAAGTGTGGAGACAGCACATCTGGGTTATCTTGCAATCAAAGAACCAAGTCAAGTTGTTAGAAAGCAGACCATTTTATAAACTGGCACTCACTTCTGCTCATTGTACTTGAGAATCAAGGTACCCGAAAGCCAAAAAAGTAACAAGGTAATTGACAATTTTCTTGTTAGCAGGCAACAAAGATTAAGTGAAGCACAAGCCCAAGTGCATCCCCCATGCATGTTTGTTGACTCGATTATGGACAAAATTAGCATGATTCATTTCTATGCCGAGACAAGGAGCTAGCCAATAGAACCTAATACAAAGTTTACAAATGCCAGTACGTTGACCGAGCAGGGCACCAAAAATATAAAGCTGATATTATTATCCTTCTCGATAGATTAGTATAAGAAAAATCATAAAGAGACTCTTCACCTTTGATTGATTAATGTACGCAATCTCGAAGACCTCAGAGTCGGGAAAACGAGCTTTTCACGGAAAAGAGGATTTGCTTCGATCAATTTCTTCAGCTCTATCAACATTATGCTACGCGCTGTCTTGGTGTCACCATACTTCGAAAGCTGCTCGTTCTCTCTGAAACCAAATAAGCAATGTAGTAATTCAGAAGTCATCAGTTGACTTACATTGAATTGCTAAATCACATTTCAGGAAAGATAAATATCAAGCATGGAAAGAATAACTACATAAATTGAAAGAGTCATTCTACAAGCATTGAGTGCAGAATCCTCATTCACAGAACCTATGGGCTCAAAAGAAATTCCAACAACTCAATAACTCGAAAAATGCAACTTCTAGGAGCCTGAGATCTCTACTGCTAAACATGCAGATAATACCAAATTCTGCATTTTGCCTCCTTCCATCTCAAAAATTAAGTCTAAAATTTACTTCATATTTGGTCGTCAGACAACAGAAAAATAACACAACCAAAAAAAGAATCCCTGTAAATAAGCAATGTAGTAATTCAGAAGTCATCAGTTGACTTACATTGAATTGCTAAATCACATTTCAGGAAAGATAAATATCAAGCATGGAAAGAATAACTACATAAATTGAAAGAGTCATTCTACAAGCATTGAGTGCAGAATCCTCATTCACAGAACCTATGGGCTCAAAAGAAATTCCAACAACTCAATAACTCGAAAAATGCAACTTCTAGGAGCCTGAGATCTCTACTGCTAAACATGCAGATAATACCAAATTCTGCATTTTGCCTCCTTCCATCTCAAAAATTAAGTCTAAAATTTACTTCATATTTGGTCGTCAGACAACAGAAAAATAACACAACCAAAAAAAGAATCCCTGTAAATATCATGGTAAGCCAATAAGTAAATCACCTTATCTATAACCTTACCTCCACAATACTATATGATGGGGCGAATTAATGCAACTACAGTTGATTTATCAGTATTCATTAAGGGAGAAGAGGGAGCAAGAGATACTATTGTGCATTCATAATTGAACATAAGGTTGTCTCTTCCTTTAACTCCATGATGAGGTTTTTTGGCATATATTATCTTCTCACCTTTTCCTCCCAATAAAAAAAACTTAATTGTTTTCAGAAATCTTTGCCAGTTGAGTTTAGGTACTAAATGCATTTAGTTATTAGGTTTGCATTACAACCAAATTAAATTGTACAGTTAATTTCCCAATCTGGTTCAAGCACATGAACTCCCAACACTTCAAAAAAGATAGTCAACTTGTCTAGATCGCTTGCCGAGAGGACAGTCCATCAGTCAAGAAACACGATTAAAACAAATCAATAAATGGACTTGGATTATTGGTCCTCCACAAGAGGTTTGCAACGCATGCCAAGGATTACTAGTAGAAAGATACTCGACCACACAAAGAAACATTTTAGCTTCCACCCAACGGGTCAATTTTCAATATTTTACTCTATCTGGTGACATTTTAGGACAGAATTAATAGTTCGAAAGAGAATTTGGAGTCCACTAATAAACAAGATTCCCATTTCTTTGTTCTACTGCAATGCAAAATTATAGGCAGATATGAACTACTATTAAACAGCCTTTTCTAATTTTCACGTGATTTACCTAAGACGGTATTGAAACAGCAACTAGACACTCATGAATCAAGATTGCAAGAAGCACAGAACTGACACAAATGAAAATTTGGAGTCCAATTATGCAATAACAGGCCATTTCCATTTATTCCCTCTCATATTCTAATTATATGTCCTTAAACAATGCTACAAGTTATTTCTTCTTTCAACGTCGTTATGCATGGATATTCCTATCACACAACATGACAATTAGATACCTGAAATTGGTAAGTGTCAAGAGCTGAGTGATCTCTTTGTAAAGGTCCTCATTGAATGTAGAGAACACTTTCAAATCACTCACAAGAATCTCAACTGCCTTTGCCTTGTCTTGCCTGAAATAACAAAATGTCACACAGAAGAAAAAAAGTTCAAACCAGAAACCTACTACAGGAATGTATCTACAGCATTGTAAAGTAACAACGTGGACATACTTATCAAGAGCTTCAAGATATTTCTGCTTTCTTATCTCGAAAAATATTTTCATGGAGTATCTGTTGTCATCAACTTTAGTAAATCCAGAGAGGTACTTCTCAACTTCATCCCATTCACCTGCATGTACTTTCTCTTCAAAGTACTTCATATTGAAGAAAAATCCTGATTCTTGCTCTAGCCTGCAAACAAAATGATACATTTTTCCGAGAGGTTAAGCATTTTCAAGCACAGAAATTCATATAAACACATATTTGCTTACATTTACAATAAACTCTGATAATTGATGTCAACCATAAACAAAAAAGAAAGCGTTGGACACCCTCAATTGCACTTATACAAGCAAAAATTTCATTCCACACGAACTGATTAAATGATGTCAATTAAAAAAAAGGAAAGCTTTCACTTTTTTCACACTTAAAAATTTATTTCAACCTAAAAAACAAGATGTTGAAACACTATTGCATTTGCAAATGATGCAAGAAAAAAGTTAACATTTTTAACAAGATATACTGATGCCACAAAGTTTTCATTCCGCAAACTAATCTCTTTACCAACTTTTAAACTCATCTTTTAATACCTTCACACATTCATAAAAGCACTAAATAAATAACAACGAATAATTAAAAATTGGTCATTTTTTCTTTACAGATTACTACTACTATCACTTATCAAGGCACATTAAATGTATATCATTAAACTCTGCACCAGAATTTACAACAATTAAAAAACGAAAACCAAAAAGGAAAAAGAAAGGGAAAAAGCAAAGATATAAAAAGCACAGCAAAACAGCTTACATCAAGTGGTTTTTCTTGCCCTTTTCAGATAAATTACCAGAACAACCCCAAAACTAAACCCATAACTTATTTCTTTGGTTTTCACCTTCAACAAAAAAAAGTTTTCACTTTCAACAACCAAGTAAAAATAGTACCACTCACAAACAACCTGACAATAAAATTCCCCCCCCCCCCCCCCCCCACAACCCAAAAAAAAAAAAAAAACACATATAGATGTGTGTTTGTGTGTGAGAGAGAAAAAGCAACACAAAAAAATAACAAAAATAAAAATTAAAAAAAAAAAGCATACTTGTGAACGGATTCTTTAAACTTCTCCTCTTCCAGAAACTGTAGTATCAGAAAAACCAATTCCCGGCTTAAAGATGACATTTCTCTACACTTGACCACAAAAAACGCGAATCGAACAACGGTCGATTTCACGACTCAACAGATCTAACCCCTAGATATCGACACGCGCTAATATTTCTAGGGTTTCAGCTCCTCCTCAGCCAAAAAATCAATAAAAAAAATCAGTGCTTTTATGGGAAGACAGGAATTATATATGTAGAGAGAGAGAGAGAGAGAGAAGGAATAGGTATGTAGAGAGAGAAAGGGAAAAGGGGGAGGGATGGGGTCTATTTGTAGTGCAAGGGAGAAAGAGAAGAGTAAAGAAGATGGAAAATGAGGTGGGTGGGGGAGGACTTGGTCTCGCTATCTTCGATGCGTTTAGCAGTAGCCTATCTGTTTTATACTCACCTATCACTGATAAGCTTATTCACTTATTCATTTCGTGGATAAGTTGGTTATGATAAGTTAATTTACTTATCGTGGGAAGTGGAGTAGCTTATTGATAAGTAGGATGTGACTGGACTTGCGGATTTGAAATGGGGAATTCAAATGGAGTTGAATATTCAGTTTGAATTACGATTTCCCGTCGTGGGTTACGTGTGCTATTTGATGAGAATGGTACTCTCTGGTTTCGGCGGCATTTAATTTACTCGTCTAATTTATCGCGAGATTTTGGTTTCTCGTACCGTCTGTCTCACACAACACCTCTTTTGTGGAATGGAGAATTAATTTTGGTCATGTCAGAAGAAAAAAAAGTTTGTTTTTAAGATAAATGAATTCAGTGGAACAGCGCGTGCCCACGCGCTTGCTGAGATAAGGTGGGTCCTTCTGATTTTTTGTCTCACTTAAGATGTGGTTCCTTCTAGTAGTTAGGCGCGTGATCTTCAGAAAGGCTTTTTAGACTTCTTTTTTCGTTTTTTGCTTTTTAAAAAAAAAAAAAAACATATATACTACTCTATTATTTTAAGAAAATAGAAAATAATTGTTGCACTATCTGAACAATTTAAGGATACTAAAATAAGTAGGATATCTATCGCTCGGATCACTTAATAATGGAAAGAAAATAAAAAAGAATTCTACTAATTAGGCATGCAATATCTAAAATGTTTTTTAGTTTAATTAAGATGTTATTTTCAGAAACGAAAAATATTTTTGTTGTCCTCTCCAGATTTCAGTTGAAGAGAATATATTAAGTAGGATATATATTGCCTAATTAATTCGATAATGGAATGAAAATAAATTGCATTGACCAGATCTATATAATTTAGATGAGACTTGACTAGCATAGAAAAAGAAGGGACAATACCCACGAAAATATTCGAAGTTTGACCGCATTATTAGTGGAGCATATTGAACTTTGTGGGGGTCCTATTACCCCCAGACTTTTTTTTTCATATTTTAATGGTATATATCTGCCACTTAGCACATTGCGTGTTAGTCACGCGCATTGAGCGCGTGAACAATGCTAAAAACATTTTAAACTCTTTTTTTTTGCCAAACAACTCCTTAGTTTTATAATTATTTAAAGTTTTATATTTTTATTTATTTAAAATTTTTCATTCTTTTTCTCCTTTCTTGTTTCTTCTTTCTTCTTGAGTTTCAGTTTCTTCTTCCTCTTTGTTGCAGTTCATTTAGTTCCGTTTTAGTTTCCATTCTTGAAGATTCCGTCATCGAAACTGAAAACTCAATGGAAGAAAGTTTGGGGTTTTGAGTTTAAGAAATTTTTGTTGAAGAAAGTTTTCAAGAAATTTGAGTTGGAATGGACTTAAAATTTGAAACTCAATGGAAGATTCAATTGAGTTGGAGTAATTTGAAAATGAAATTTGAAAACTTTTGCGGATCCGGATGAAGAAAATTAATGGAAGATTTCATTCAATTATTGTAAATTCAATGTATGTTTTTTTATACATAAACTGAAATTCAAGTGAATTCATATAAATTCAATGTGCAAGAAAATTAATGTGCAAGAAATTTTTTTATTAAACTCAATGAAATTCAAAGTTTGAAACTAGAAATTGAATTTGGAAACTTGTGTGATAAGAATGGACTTAAAATTTGAAATTGACTCAATAAAATTATTTGAAATTTGATTTGTAGGATGAATTTGAGTTGTGGAATCTTTAATATGGTTGTAGTGATGAAAAATGTTTAAAAGTGATAAAATGGAGAAGAAAAAGCACGTGTATCACACTTCCCACCTAAAAAATTGGGTATACGTTTTTTTTTTTTTGGGGGGGGGGGGGGGGGGGGGGAGGGGGTTAATCCACTTTAAAAAAGTCTGGGGGGAAATTAATTCCGATTAAAAAAGTATAAGGGATAATAGGACTCCCGCAAAATTTAATATGCTCCACTAAAAATTTGGTTAAAGTTCAGATATTTTGGTGGGTATTATAAAAAAAAAAAAAAAAAAAAAAAAAGAAGGAATTTTTATAAACCACAACAAAATCAAGAGCATTGTGATGAATAATGTAAAACATTGACTTTGGAGTGTGTATAAATGTATGACCAAAATGAGAAGAAAAAAAATAAGGAAATGCTTATGTGGCAAAAATGGACGGAAAAGAAAGTTAATTAATGTAGCTGAATCTATGCCTATGTAGCTAGACTTATCTAATTTGATTTTATTAAGTTTTTATATTTAATGAAGAAACTAGGGAATTATAGTGTTCCTGGCAACTTGAACAATAAAAATCTAATCGACTTAAATTAGAAACGAACTGTCAATTCTTATTTATGCTCATTAGAAAATATACATAAATCGACATTTGTACTTGCATGATCTTGCATTGTATGTTAGCCTTTTAATGTGAGTTTCGAATTAGATACTTCATCTTGAATAAATTGTTTACTTTAAGCATCTTTAATGTTAATTAATATGTGAACGTTCCGGTGGTCAGGATGGTACAAAAAGCATGTATGAGCTTGTAGTAGGAAGGATGAATTATAGGAAATAATCTGTCCAACAGTTTGAAAATGCAACATCTATATTAACATAGATGATTCTCAACGAATGTTAAGTTCAACGCAACAAACATGAAGAGGATCGATTTATACATAAAACGATGCCAAATAATTTAGGTATCTGAATTATCTCGTAATGATTAGATCACCTCTATGGTGAGTTATAGTAATGTCACCTAGCTATAATGGAAGCAGCTTCCTACGTTAGCTTGACAACGATGAGAATATATGTGTACATTATCCAGCTATAATGCAGGATGTTAAGAACTAATAAAGATAATCAAATACCTAATTAAACTGCTCAATATCATTATGTATGAATCGTCTCTTTTCATATGTTGTTGATTTAATTTTATCTTGACGTTCAACAAAAATCATTTATTTTCTACGTGTTTTATTTAACTGTCGAAGAGATTATTTCACCTAATTCATGTTTAATTTCTTAATTATAAGCGTGACTTCATGCATTTTGTTCAACTAACATAAGTAAGACCGTACCAACGTCGTCATGCGGTTGGCATTCACCATCGAAGGCGCGCTTAAAACATATACATTTTATACATCCAATTTGAGGTGCCTACTGCCTAGTCATGTTAAGGAGCTGGCATGCAAACCTCGATCAGCATACAATAACTCATGTGTTGGAAACTAAACATTATTTCAATATACTATGGAATTATCTCGTTTCTAATTATTTAAATGAAACGAATTTTCATTCATCCAGTTCACATGATCTTTGTTTCTTCGTAGGTTTATATGATCTGTTTTATGTACTGGTCATTCCTTTATTGTGTGTAGTAAATTTGTTTGTATCTGTGTATAAGAATTTGAGGCGTAGAAGGAAAATGATTTAGAAGAAAAGAGATGAGATATATATTGTCGTTGTGTGTTTGTTAGGGGAGGGGAACGTTACGTAATTAGATGATCTCTACTCTCTAGTAGCGCAAAGTGCAAACGGTGGTATTGAGTTGATGGTCAACGACAAAATTACACAAATAATCAAATTTGGAATTGTTCTGACTTCAGCCGTAGCTTTAATTTGGTTCACGGAACTCAATAATTTTTATTCAAATAATATGTAATTTACAATAATAATATATCGTATTTTCACAAAGTGTGATTTGAGAAAAGGTATAGTACATACGGTATGTATTTTTATCTCGGAAGTGAAATAGATAAATATAATTTCATACAAAAATTAACTAAATATCTTTTATCCAAACTAGATAAAAAAAAATTGACTAATTTAAGCATTCGACTGTAAATCGTATTATTATTATAATATTAATTTTAAAATTATGAACTTCAAATTTGAATAGTCTCCAAATCTGATGTGAGGTTGCTGATGTTGTAAAGTGCGTGAGTGGCGACAATTAATGCCTCTTAGCATAGAGGAAATTTTGCAAAAAAGAAGACGTGAAGCATTTCATTTCTAAAAATAGCAACTTTGTTGAACAAAACTACAAGAGACCAAAAATTTGGAAAAAGATTAAGAAAGGAAATAAGGAAGATAATGACATAGGAGTTTTTTTTGTCTAATTAAAAGATTGACCAAAAATGCTATGTATATGAAGCTTGTGGGGATAGTTTGGATCACTGCAATGATTTTAGATGTGGTTGAGAGGAAGAAAAAATTTAAGCAAATTTGATAAATGGAGTTTAATATAACCTAAAAATTGCACATGTCAAACAATGTCTTATTATTGTCATGGGTTGTTGAAAGTTAAATATTCGTAGAGTTATATTATCTTATTTGATGTAATTTTTATGTGAAGTTAAAAAAATTATATTTGAATTGAGAAAAATACATAAAGTGTCTCATAAATTAGTACCTAAAAGTCACTTCATTTTGTGGGACTTTATGACCCCCGAACCATTTTAAACTGATAATTTTATATAAAAAGTAGGTCAAATTCATCGATAGCCTCTTAAACTTATCCTTAACATTTACTTAGACCCCTAAATTAAGGTTTGTATCTATCAAATTCCTAAATCGTCCAATTTTGTTTCAATTAGGCATTTTTTGCTTATGTGGCACTCCGCATGTCGTCCACTCACTAGGGACGCGTGAGACACGCCTTTTTGAATAATTATCCAATAGAAAGGTGCCAAGTGGCACTGAGCCCCAAAAAATATTAACTAAAAAATTTATATTTAAATTAATTTATTAATATAAATTTTAATTTCTTAATCTTTTATTAAAAAAAGCACCCCACCCCCTGCATCTTCAACCCCAACTCACCCCGCCTCTTCATCGTCTTCAACCCCACGCCACCCCGCATCTTCATCGTCTTCAACCCCACCCTATCCCCGCATCTTCACATAAATAATTTCTTTTTAATCCACCATAATTATCCTCGTTTCTTGAACAATTCCAACAAAATTCACTTTTTTTTTCTCCATTAGTGTCACCATTTCTTGAAAAATTACAACAAACATCACTTTTTTGTTGAAAAATTACAAGAAAGATCACTTTTTTCTCCATTAATATCACTATTTTATGAAAACTTTTAAGAAAGATGTTTTTTTTTAGACCCCTTTTAAATTTTTGAAGTAGATTTTAAATAAAAGTTTTGTGTGTGTGTTTTTGAGGTTCAGAGTGAAGCAAAGTTTACTTTAATGGGAAAGAAGATGAACGCAGGGGGAAGAGAAGATGAATGCCGGGGGGAGGGGTTGAGAGAAGATGAACGCTGAGGGAGAGGGACTTGGGGGAAGGTGGGGATTAGTTTTTTATTTTTATTTTTTTAAATTTTATAATTTTATTTTTAAAATAAATTTATAATTTTTTAAATAATCAAATTTTTATTTTTATTTTTATTTTTAAAATAATTTTATAATTATTTTTAATAATTTTAATTCAATGCCATTTTTTATTTTTATTTTTTTAAAATTTCTTTTTAATAATCAGTTTTTTAAATAATTTTATAATTATTTTTTAATAATTTGGATCCTCAATGCCATTTTTTATTTTTTTTTATTTTTTTAAAAAAATATAATTTTATTTTTATTTTAAAAATAATTTTAGAATTATTTTTTAATAATTTGTTTTTTAAAATTTTAGAATTTCTTTTTAATAATCAGTTTTTTATTTTTTATTTTTAAAATATTTTTATAATTAATTTTTAATAATTATTGGACCCACAATGTCATATGTCAACTTTCAATTAACCATTTTTACCACATCATCGCGTGTGTGCTTTTAGCTGTTAGCTGGTTGCCAAAAAAAAGGCTCAATTGAAATAAAACTAGGCAATTTAAGTAAGAGTCTAAGTGAATTTTAGGGATAAGTTTGAGGGGCTATCGATGGTTTCACCTAAAAAGTATGATCTGTTTAGTTTATGTGCATAAGACCATAAAACTACTATCTGGGGCGAAAAGACGACTTTTAAAAATGGTAGTATGAATTTGCTCCACACGGTTATCTATGTATTTTTATATCATTTATATATGGTTTAAATTATATATATATATATATATATATATATATATATATATATATATATATATATATATATATAATAGATGTTAAACCTTCTTCGAATAGTTCGTGTGCGAATTTTTGAATCCTCTCAATAAAAATCACGATTTCACCACTAAAATCGATACTCTCATACATAGATTTTGCAATACACGAACTTAAATACTCCCTCTATTTCAAAAGGAATGATCTATTTTTTTTTAAGTTTGTTTCAAAAAGAATCATTTTTTCTTTTTTTTTATAATACTTTAATTTTAATTTTTCATGTGTCATGCATGCTTAAGGCCACAAAATTAAATAATATTTTAATATATTTTACATTATTTTAATTTATAATCATAAATTTTAAAAGTCTTCATTACTTTTTAAAATTCTGATAAAATTAAAATAAAATATTCTTTTTTAAAGAAAGAAAGCATACGAGTTTAATATAAATATTAAATATTGAATATAAAAGAAGAAGAAAAAGAGGAACTGGTGGGAGTCTTTATGTTACTAGTATTATAGTGGCCTTGATGGGGATGGCTGTCCACACACTGCATCAGGCACATGACTAGGACACTTTGCCTGAATTGCATTGGTCCTGTTTTCTTTTTTTTTTAAAAAAAAAAAAACTATACAGCACAAGAAGCTCGAGATTAGCACTATATTATTTCAAACTGTTGATTAATTAAATTAAAATACTCCATTTTTAGCCAATAAGGTCAAAAAAATTCTGCTTACCTCATTTTGGTATTATTACTACACTACTGCAAAAAGTTCTGTTATCTTCATTTCTGATTCATTAAGGATTTGAAAGCCACTGCTTCGGTTAATTTCATTTTACATTTTTCCATTATGACATTCAAATTTGGAATATATTCTAGTTAAGCTCTCATATGATCATAGATTTGATGACTAATTTTCTTTACAAATAATTGAATCATGAAATTTGATTAGTTTTTGAAGTTTCAAAGCTAGTTCGGGTCAGTTTTTTAGTGAAATTTTACTTTTATTCATAAATTTTAATTTTTTTTCAAGTAAAAAGTATGTCCAAACACAACTTCAAGGTTCAAAAACTATTTTTTTCAGTAAAACTTTCAAAAAATCATTTTATTTAAATTTCAACTAAATTTATGATCAAACGCTAGTTAAGAATTTTGAACTTCCATCCACCTCAACTTTAAATGGTACATATTTAATCAATATGGTTAGAATTAGGTCATGTTATATATTTTTGTGTCTAAAAAAAATAAAGTTCTTGCACGTTATTGTTTGCAACATAATTTAAATTAATGGAAAATAAATTTTAACCACAAACAAAAATATAAAGAAACAAGAATTTTTTATTGATAAACGATTGTGGTTACAAATCTATTCCTCCCTTGATTCTTCTCTCTTGATTTTCTCCATTCCATAATTCGAAGGTCATTAGTGGCTTATTCTCGAACATAGGATGATCTCTTTATGAATATTTCATGATTTTCTGGGATATTGGAGATCCCGATCTTTTTAAGAATACTCATCAGCTTATGGAATATTCAAGATGCCTGTTTCAGGGAACATGTTACCCTTTAAATATGCGAGATTTAGGGTAAAACAACCTTCTAGAACTCTAACAGAATTTGAATTCTTATTGAAGAGTACACAAATTTTAGATGTCTACAAATGCCCCCTACTTCAAGGCTTGTCGAAGTGTAGATTTGATGACGAGTCTTGAAATACCAATAGAGCTTCCATCTGGCTTGTCGAAGTGTAGATTTAATGACGGGTCTTGAAGTACCAATAGAGCTTCCATCTTTATGCGGTGGCTACAGATTTGCAGATATGATTTATGGGAGAAGAGATGAAAGACAGATTTGGTCCCACTGGGCGGGTCAATTTGTTTGCAACATAATTTAAATTCATGGAAAATAAATTTTAACCATAAACAAAAATTATTTATTGATAGACGATTGTGGTTACAAATTTGTTCCTCCTTTGATTCTCTTCTCTTGATTTTCTCCGTAATTCGAGGGCCGTTAGTGGCTTATTCTCAAACATAGGATGATCTCTTTATGAATATCCCATGATTTTGTGGGATATGGGAGATCACGATCTTTTTACGAATACCCATCAGCTTATGGGATATTCAAAATACCTGCTTCAGGGAACATGTTACCCTTTAAATAAGCGAGATTTAGGATAAAATAATCTTCTAAAACTCTAACAGAATTTGAATTTTTATTGAAAAGTTCACAAATTTTAGATGTCTACAGCTTATCATTATATATAGATCATGTTAAGAAAATATGTGTGTGCACACGAATACTACCAAATACTATAAAATAATTAATCTCATGAAATATTTTGATATTCTTATCGATCGATCTCATCATGTCATTTCACGTATACTACCAAATGACCTCAAATAGTGACCATCGAATATGGGGATCAAAAAGGTTGTTTGTGCTGCCCCCTTTGCCACTTTTCTGGAAAATTGGTTTGAAAAAAAAAAAATAAAGAAAGAAAGAATAATTGAGAAAATATAAGAAGGTGTTGACATGAAAAATTGACCCTTAAACTACTAAAGCTTGGTAGAGATAAATTTAGATCATTATCTCTTTTGGAACTTTTCACAAAGTTGGCTTTTGCATGTGAAAGCCACCCCTCAGTCAAAGATGTGATGATATATACTAACTACAATTTTCCTCTTCTAATTGATGGGTATTATAGTTAATTACTACTTCATCTGGAATTAAATGTAAAATTTGAAATAATTAGTTTTGTTTTCTATGATATACTGTAATATATAATAATATATACTTGCTAGTTGTTACTACTGCTGTTTCAGAAGTAAAATAAGGTTTGAACTTTGAACTCAAAAAAGTTTTAAAGTTTTATAACAATACATAATAATCAATATCCTCGTGTTTGTAAAAAGAAGATTTTAGGTGTTTAATTAATATTCACAATAAAATACTTTATCCATTTTCTTTTATTTTCACATTTTGACGTGGCACACTCATTATAAAAAATAATTATTAATATGATTACTTTATCATATTCAGGGACGGATGCACAACATAAAGTGCAGGTTCCCGGAAATTCATAACTTTCGTCCGGTTCTTGAATGTATATTGAAAAAACTAGTAAATATATAAGAATTATAAGTTGAAAACCCAAAAACAAAGTGTATTATTGATCTAGTGATAAAAATTATAAGTTGAGAACCACAATCTTTAAATTCTAGATCCGCCTCTGATCATACTACCTCTATTAACTAATGCTTAATAAGTAGTATTACCTTAAAATTGATTTAGAGAATAAATAAGTAAAGACAAGACTATACTAGGATTAATTTTTTTATTTTTTTTTTATGTGACAAAAGTAAATGGGAAGTCCGATGCATTAAAGCTTCCACTATATGCATGTTCGAAAAAGGGTCTGACCATAAGGATCTATTGTACACAATCGTACCTTGCATTTCTTCTAGATGGTATTTTCAAGACTTGAATCTGTGATCCCCCGATCACATGACAACAACTTTATCGGTTACTTCAAAACTCTCTTTTTTAATATATGGCAAAAAATTTATTTTGAAAATAAATAACTAGTAAAAATAAACAAAAAAAAATCTACAATGTAAAATAATTTTATAATTATTTTCTGAAAATTATTATTCTTATATCACAATCGCATATATTAAACTACTTATGATGGTTCCAATTATGTACTACGCACCTTAGAAGAAAGGAAGAACCTCGTACACTAGTCGTGGAGTTACTTCAGGGTGGAGCTATCATATATTCGAATTTCCTTCAATAAAAAATTATATTATTTAAAATGAAGGAAAAAAATTCCTTTCAAGTACTTGTGCATATATTTTTAAACTCCTTTAATGGAAAACTTAATTCCTCACTATTTACTCAGCTTCAAAGTGGGCAACAGTCTTTTACTATCGTAAGCCCGACCACACCGGATAATTTCTCATGATTATTACGTCTCTTGTACTTTTCCTTTTTTTTTCTTTCTTTATTCTTTAAATGTAAATTTCTTGTGGAGACAAATTAATGAGATTTCAATAAAGTATCATATCAAAACAAGTTCTCCTTCTAAATAATTTCTCATATCGCTGGAGCTGCAATATATCGCGAGATAGGGGACAAAGTGGCAGAGTTAAAGAGATGTTCATCTTTATCAAAGTGGGGCCCATGTTAAGGTCATTTTTTGCAGAAGCCACCTGTCTACTTCGTCTATTTAATACTCCTTTCTCATCCGTGATGCTTCTTCCGTCCAATTTTATGTGACATTATTTAATTTAAT
Organism: Capsicum baccatum var. pendulum; assembly: GCA_030864225.1. Lineage (NCBI taxonomy): Eukaryota > Viridiplantae > Streptophyta > Magnoliopsida > Solanales > Solanaceae > Capsicum > Capsicum baccatum. The sequence continues at coordinate 268,971,634 of CM061557.1, forward strand.
AAAATATTTTAAAAAAAAATTGAATTGACTTGCAATTTAAATAATATATTATTTTTTATTTTATACGACATATTTTAATTGATCACGATACTTGAAAAGAAACAAAAACTTTAAAAATTTGTGTTCCAAAATCATTCTTGAACATTCGTGTAATTATGAATCATTTTATTAATGATAAATAAAAAAATTAAAAAGTTTTTCTATTTATTTATTTATAATAAGATAGACATTTTTTTGAAATTGACTAAAAAGTAATGTATATCACATAAAATTAGACAAAAAAATACTTATTAATTCTTTAATTTTATCTTACAGGAGTACCTCTTAATTTAGAATAATTAATGTTAAGTGTAGAGTTGAAAAAGAATAATTAATGCTCTCATAATATTTGAGAATAACGACTATTTTGAGATAAATAATTTTTAGTAAATATTTTAATTATTGTAAGATGGTGGAGTAAAAAAATAGATGATATCTTACTACATAGGAATGGGCCTTAGTTAAAATTTGTGGTGCTCCGACATCCATTAAATTCAATATAGAATAAATGTGTGCGTGTCTACACATACACACACATGTGTGTGTGTTTGAGAGAGAGAGAACGTGTAAAAATTGATACGAGATGAAGAAAAAACCTTGAAATGAAGAAAATAATTGGGTACTTTAATTTTCAAACATAACCTTAAAATTTCAGATGTTAATGTGTGTGTTCGAACCTTCCAAATATTCACGTTCCTAAATCCCAGGTTCATCACTACAACTCCATATGTTTCATTTTATCTGACACTTATACCTTGTTAATTTGACATTCTCTTAAAAAAATATTTATTTTACTAGACTAGTCTTATTAAATATTCATTGAAAATATAAACTTGAGTATTATACATTTTATCTTGTCATTTAATAATATGATAATATTGAAAAAATATAATAAAATTCTGTTGATTTTATATTTCTTCTTGTCTAAAATAAGTAAATTTTTGAGCAATTTTTTAATCTCCAAAATAAGTAAATCGTTCATTCTTCAAGAGCTTAATAGAATATTTATTCAAATTTTACCCATTATTTATATTTTTTAGATTATGAATTCCAAGTGATTCAATTGATTTTATTTTAATGTGACTGAAATTTTAAAAGTAGGTTGATAATATGTAATATCTAAAAGGGTATCAAAATGAAAAGTAAAGTGTGATTTATGTCCTAAATTTTTTTTCTTAATAGGAATGTATTAAGGTGAAAATTCATTTATTTTAGATTAAAGGAAGTAGATTGTACAAATAAATTTAAATAACTAGTCCCCCGTTTCTAAATGCTGTACCTTCTTGATTTGCGCACCATTTAAAATAGGCATAAGGTAATTTGATAAAATTATCTTTATTTATTATTTATTTCTATTGGATATTTTTTCACACTATATTAATACTTTTTCAGATTTATATCTAAGAGTAAATATAAAAAAAAGATAACTAATCATATTTTAATTTTCTAAAATGATAAGCATGAAACATCTATTTTTAGACAACAGGTATTTAGAAATGAATGCAGTTAATAAGAAAGTCAAATAAAATGAAATAGACAGAATACCATTTTAAATCATAAATTTTAAATTTTAAATTTTTTATTACTCTGTGCGTTTCATTTTACTTTTCTCAATTCAATATTGCATATTGATTAAGAAAAATAATTAATAACATGGCTATTTTACCATAGTATTTTTATAAAATGATGTTTACATTTTAATTTGAAGAAAAAAATTATTAATATTAAGGGTAAGAAAAAAAAATCTTGTCTTGATTAATGAAAATGACAAGTAAAATGAGAAATTAAATTAGAAAATTTGGAACGAAAAAATGGGACGTAGGAAGTACAAAAAGAATGATCAACTTTTTTTTTAAATTTATTTTAACAAGATTGACACATTTTATTTGATAATACCTTAATTTTTTTTTTTTACGTATTATATTTAAGATCATAAGAATAAAATATATATTAATGTATTATATATAAGTTTAATTTAAAATAATAAATTTCATTTTTATTTTTTAAAACTTTATGTCAATTAAATTAAGATCATTTTATTTGAAACGCAGTGACTAATTTTGAAATTTGGTGTCTCAATCAAACAACTCGCGTAAATTAATACGGAAAGAGTAGTTATTCTGTACTTTATAGACTCGCTAGTCCGATAGCGTGAGGTAAACGCACGTACTTTCTGGCGGAAAGTAGAAGGAACTTATGGTGGGCACGTCACAAGGACAAGAAGAGAAATATATTATTCCCTCCGTTTTATTTTATCTAATTTAATTTAATTGAATACGAAATTTGAAAAATAAGATCTGAATTGACCATATTTATTATTTCCTCCATTTTAAAATATTTTTTTCATCTCAAATTACTCATTCCAAATTGAGATGATATATTAATTAAGAAAAATAATTAATAACATGTCTAATTTATCATAGTACCCCTATTAAATGATATTTATATTTTAATTTGAAGAAAAATAATTAATGCAGAGGGTAAAACATAAAAATATTTTTTGTCTCTTATTAATTAATGAAATAAAAATATTTTTTGTCTCTTATTAATTAATGAAAAAAGTCAAGTAAAATGAGAAATCAAATTAGAAATTTGGGGACAGATAATCTGAAACGGAGGGAATAAATGAATTATTGAACTATTTTTTAATGTTTAAAATAAATAAATTGTTCATTCTTCGAGAGACATATTGAAAATTTCTTCCAATTGTATCCTTTTATTTAATGAGTTTCTTAAGTACTTCATAATTTCTAGAAAATTAATTTGATAACAATTAAAAGGATAATAGTAGAGAGTAACCTACAATTTATGTCCTAAAAGATTTTTCTTTAGCAATATGTTATATCTTAACAATTCAATTAGTATTTTAGAAGGGAGGGAGTACTATATTATTTTTTAGTATTAAAAATATATTTAGATTAATTTTATTTAAAAAATAATAATTAATGTATTTATTTTTAAAATAAATAAGATTAACAATGCTAAAAAAATAATTGTGTTTTTAAAAAGCTAATAAATAAAAAAAATGTGATCCTTTTTTGTGTCAAAATAAAAAAACAAAATAGATCACATAAAATGAGAGGAAAAAAAATATAAAAATAAAGTGCCATCGCTATCCTCTCTTTGTTTTGAGTGAAAGCGCGTGGACAAGGGTTTTTGTACTTTTGTTCCAAGTACCCTAATAAATGGAAAAACAAACACCAAAAGGAAGAAGAAAAAGGACACGAGATATAAACCTAATATATAATGACTCTTCTTAACTACATTTTCTATTTTTTAATTCACGTTTTTCTCCAAAAGATATTTAATAAATGTAGTAGTAATTGGTATTGAATTATTTACTTAAGAAATAATACTTATAAAATATTTGAATTTTGATCGAATTTTCAGTTGATCATATTAAATTTTGCGAGAGTTCTATTACTCGCTTAGACTTTTTTTTGTATTTTAATGACATATACCTGTCCATTTGGACACGTGTAAATATGAGGTTGGCCACACGTGTATTACACGTGTCAATACACGTGTAAAAACGAGATTGGCGCGTGTATTACACTGCTAGCCGCCGAAACTGGGTATAGAATTTTGGAAGGGATTAAATTCACTTTAAAAAGTTTAGGGGTAGTAGAACCCCCCCACCCCCCACCCTATCCCGAAAAGTTCAATATGATCAATTGAAAATTCGATCAAAATTCAAGTATTTTTGTGAGTATTATCTCTTTAGTTAACGTAACTATTTATCTTTCATTGAAATACTATTTTACAAGGCCAAGTCAAAATAATAACATAAAATGTGTAATTTTCACAAATAGGACTTTGGAAAAATTATGCTGACACAATCTTATTTCTATTTTGTAAGTTATTTTTGATATATTAAATTTAGTTGAGTAAGTAAAGGAAGTTCAGTGTTCTAAAACTCGTGTTATGCGCACATTTTGGAAAAAGGCTTGATCATAAGAGTCTATTTTATGCAGTTTTACTTTACATTTCTATAAGAGATTGTTTTCAAGATTTAAAGTCGTGCCCTTCTGGTTACACTTCTACAATTTTAGTTGTAAATTTTTTACAGGAAAAAGACATCATTTCCACCCCTACTATACAAGAAAAGTCTAAGTCACACTTAAATTATATAAGTGACCTATTACACACCTTAACTATATAAAAGTGATATTATTACCTCCCCACGACCCCCATTCTAAGGCGCGTGTGTTACACTTATTTAAGGCGCGTCCAGCCTATTAAATAACAAAAATAAACGGCTAAAAACATTAACGGAAAAGACATCACTTTCACCTTAAACTATAGTCGAAAAGTCGAATCCACACCTAAACTATATAAGTGACCTATTACACACCTTAACTATAAAAAAATGATATTTTTTACTGATGTGGTGCTGACATGGCAGCGCGTGTAAGACACTACACCACATGCAAGTGGTGGTAGCCTGACAGGGTGTAAATAGTTTCACTTTTTTATAGGTTAGGTGTGTAATAGGTCACTAGTATAGTTTAAGTGTGGCTTCGACTTTTCGGGTATAGTTTGAGATGAAAACGATGCTTTTTTCCATTTTTTAAACGACTTCTTAGTTTTCAAAAATGTTTGATTCTCCGAAAAGTACTTTCATGATTTCAGAATTCAGATCGCATCGTACAAATTTTGAGAATGGTTTCTACTTTCTAGCACTTTTATAGACTAGAGTTTCATTTAAAAAAAAAAAGAAGAAGAAAAGATTCTCGAAAAATAGATTGTGAATTTTATAATATAGACATTACTAGTTAGATTCCAAAAAAACAAAAGAGAATATGGATCTATTTCATGTTTTTTAAAAAGTGAGCCTAAAACAAACATTTTACTTAATATAGAATAATAAGTAAATCTCCATCTTGTACTTCTCTTCTCGATTTTTCCTTCCTGAACCTTTATTTTAAAAAAAAAAATTAATGTAAATCCAAATTAATTAAGACCTAAATAAATATTAGATACGGAACGAAAATTAAAATTAAAAAGAATGCCGGGCAAAGAGCTCAATTAGGGTGCCTCAATAAGCTAGCTAGCACGTACGTCAACGCTGAAAAAAATAAGTGGAGTAAGAAAGATGGAAAATTTGGCTGTGTACAGCGCGGTGAATTAAAGCCCAATAATTATGGGGGAATACCCTAAAGAGATGTACAAACCACGTAAATATCTTTGATATGGTGAAAATATTTACATATAATTTCGTTAGTATTATAAATGTATTTACATTATAGTGAATGTAGATCTACTTTAATATTTATTATGATTTGAAATATCCGTCTTTTACTCGGACTAGGAGTAAATTTTCCCTAAAAATAGACGAGTTCTGTTCATTGTATTGATAATCTTATGATCTCTCATCCCCAAGAGAAGAAATAAGAATTAATCTCTCTATTCTCTCTTTTTTTTATTTTATTCTTTATTGTTTTATAACACGTTATCAACACGAATCTCTAATTTATTAAATAAAATTTGGTTTTCTTTCTTACAAAGAAACAAATATCACTGATGCACCGATGCATGATTCTTTCAGTGAAGAAGAAACAATTGATTTTGGTATAATATTTACAACCTCGGGATACCATAGATCCAGAATGAAATACTTCTCATAAGAAAAGTATAACTATTATTATAATAGTACTATGTGTTTTAAAGTTTGAATATGTGTGCATACGTTATTAGTATTATAGTTACTGCTTATTTAAGTCACCTCTATTTGACATGGATGATAATTTTCTTGGTGCTTTTATAGACGTATTAGCTACCGTGAAGTCAATCACTATTTATAATAAAATGTCAATTGCTTTATATTATTGGTGGCCACCATCTAAGTTTAACTTATAATACAAGGTTACACAAAGTCTCTTATCAATTGAGATTCGTATGGTAAGTTTGAATCTTTGATATGGTAAGAAATTACTTTAGCCGTAAGGCGTGTTTTATTAAAAAATTACATTTGTTCTTGAAATACCGTGATGATAAGATTTTGGATTCAAGTTCCAATATCAAGTTATGCCTAAGACACCTTTATATGGATAAAATGTTGAGTTTGAATCTCAATGAACCATACTGATGATAGTCATGAAATTCGACCCATTGAATATGCTCTATTCCATGAAGTGAATGTGGTAGCAATATATGATAAGTCTGAAATATGACAACTTACTTCATTCTTAAGGTGTATGTGGCAATAGTGCATAATATGTCTGAAAGGAGACAAGTGATTGAATGCACGAATATAAGCGTGAAGGGACAATATGATTATGATCATCAAAAGTGATGATATTGTCACACCCATATTATGATCATAAGATATGATGGAGAAAAATTCTCTACACCATATGTATACCTCGATTTGCTTCTGAAGTAGCAAAATCTTGAAAGTGGTTATAAGCTATCATAATTTGATAAGCTTAAGACACGATTACATTCCATTCATGGGGAATGAGAAGCTTATTAATGAAAATGTGTACTTGATTGTGATGGTATCACAACTCACCTTCGAACGAGGCAGAATAACTGAGAAGAGTTATTTCGAAAACTACTTCGAAAGTAGTAAATTTGAAATTTATTCATTTAACAGTAAATCTGAAATTTACTAAAAAAAAAATACATGTAATGGTAAACTTGGAGTTTACTAGAATAAAAATTCATAAATTGATATGACCGATTGTGATATCTCGAAGATGTGCATATTGAATATTAGACATGTATTGAAAAACTAGAAGATTCTTCGAGAATTGTTTATGCCATTTGTTCTTATGATAAGTTGGTTGGACCAACTAATGTTGGGATTGAATTTCTTAAATCTGAAAAATATAAAAGGTAAATATGGGACAGTTCACCTATCATGTGATATGTTGAAAAGATGCATCAATAAGATAATCACATGTACATTCATTGTCAACTGCAGTTTGACATTCATAAAGTTGCTTGCTCAATAAAATTGAGTTAAAAACATAATTTTCAGATTGTTCAGTCAAGAAAGTTATCTTGATGATGATGGTTTGACATTGAATACCTTCGATATATAGCTAAACCATCACTAATGAGAATAAAGCTTCGTGTGTTGGTCTGAAATATGATATGTTGCATACAATAAAACTTGTATGCATTAGACCAATAAATTATGATTATTTCTTCCCCCTCAATTGGTTCAAGGTCATGAACCAACTATTCCATCTAATAGTTTTGATATGTGGTATATGATTAATAAATATATCATGATGCACAAAGATGGATTCCTCAAAGAAGATAGAGGATGTATATTAGTTTTCCTAACATAAAGGGGAGATTATAAGCAGCTATGAAATATGTTAGAATTATCAACAGATCCTCATTCAAAAGATAATTCAATTCAAATGCCGAAAGTATTTCATATTTAAGCTGCAAGTGCTCCTATTTTGTATCCATGAAGGACAAAGTCTATGCATGCGTGAAGCGTGGTAGACCAATCGATTCCAAATGAAATAATCCTTGAAAATGATAAGGAGCAAATAATCATAATAGGAAGGCAATGTCTACGACATAACACTTCATGAAATCTTATGAGAGGTTCAGGTACCTGAAAATAATGAAGTGATGAGATCTCAAAATGTTATGTCACATTGTGAACCGGTACAAAATGATAGATCATCAATATTTTTGATACAATATTGGCACAATATTATGAAAGATTATGAGGATCTGAATTCTACGTTAATTTAAGCTTGCTGACGTACAAACATTTATCAAGGGACATGAAAGGATGCATCTTGATAAGCGTAAAACTTATTTGATTTGCAGTCCAGACATTTGAAGCTAAGATGTCACACATAAAATGTTGAATATTGTCACTTGACAAAATTTATATGAAAACTTCTTTAAGGATTCAAAATATAAAAGTTTCTGGGAAACTTATTGATAATCCTTATATTGTATAAGCTTGTAGCTTGAAAATTATTGAAACTCTTGGAGAGTTTTCAAGAGCAATAAGATTATTTATTGAAATGAGAAATATACCAATTTGAATTGGTTATGAAGTACCATATCTTAGTACAATTGGTGCACTCATGTATTTTGTAAAATAGTACAAGACCCAATATAGCCTTTCGCTCAATTCGTTAGCAAGGTATATTTCTACTCCTACTACGAGACATTGAAGTGGGATAAGATACATGAGTTTTGATGATTTTCTAAAGATTGCAGTCCCGATATTACTGGTTATGTTGATGTTGGGTACTCATCTAACCCGCATAAATCTCGGTCTCAAACATACAATGTGTTCATATGTGGGGATACTGTCATATCTTGGAGATATACAAAGCAGTCTATCTATCCACTTTATCGAACCATGATGAGATAATAGTTATTCATGAAGCAAGTCAAGAATGAGTATGGTTGAGATCCGTGATACATCTCATTCGAGAAAAATATGGCGTGAAATGTGACAATGTACCCACAATTTTATGCGAAAAAAATGCAATATGCATAACACATCTTGATGGATTCATAAAAGGAGATAGAACGAAGCACACTTCATCAAAACTTTTCTACATACATGAGCTCCAAAATAATGGTGATATTAACGTGCAACAGATTCGTTCAAGTGACAATGTGGTTGTTTTATTCACCAAGTCTCCTTCATGCAACTTTGAAGAAGATGGTGTACAAGATCGGGATGCAAAGGTTTAGGGATGTTCTCATTAGGTGGAGTTAATACGTGTTGTACTCTTTTTCCCTTACGAGGTTTTGTCCCGCTGGGTTTTTCTTGTAAGGGTTTTAATGAGGCAACCGATATGCTATTGTTAGAAATGTGTACTCTTTTTCCTTCACTATATTTTTTATCCTACTGATTTTTTCTAGTAAGGTTTTAACGAGGCACATTATCTACCAATTAGACATTCAAGGGGGGGGGTTATACATATATTTACATAATAGTGAATGTCTATCAAGATCTACTTTGATATCTATTAGAATTTGAAGCATCCATCTTTTACTCAGACTAGGAGTAAATTTTTGCTATAAATAGAGGGGTTTGTTCATTGTATTGATAATCTTATGATCTCTCATCCCCCAAGAAAAGAAATAAGAATTACTCTCTCTATTCTCTCTACTCTTCTTCTTTGTTCTTTATTATTTTATAATAGTTAGATTTTTTTCTTTGTAATTTATAAAATATAGTTATACATTAGCTAGGTCCTTATCAATTGCTGTAATGTATGATAAAACAGATTTGTCATATTTATGGAAAGAGAAATCAGATACTATATTTCTCTATCTTAATTAACGCAATTAATTACCTAACATTATGTGGTATATGATTAAATATAATAACTGAAATTTAAATTCAAACAAAATCTTAAACATCACCATTAATTATTCTTATTTACAATATTTTATGTTGTTTATTCATTTTAACAGATAAAAAAGTCTTATTATTTCCTTCTTATACTATTTTTAGTAGTAATAAATTACATAAATAATAATAAAATATAATTTTAATTAAAATCTTTTTAAAAATTATGTAACAACAACATAAAATAATATAAAATCTAGTGGGAGTATTTGTTTTTCATTCTCTTTCCTTTACTTTAGTAGGAGTATATTAATACATATGGATTATTTGAGTTCACACTAATATAATCCATTAAGCTCGTAGAAAATTAATTTCCAAAGTATGTTTTGACGAAAGAAATTATCTTTCATTCACGGAATCATATAAATTTATTATAAATAATTTAAAATCCATGGAAAAAATAAACGTAAGTTAACAAAATAGTTAAATGAGAATAATATATATCCAAATATAGTTGATGTATTAAGTTTTATTGTTCCATATGTGATGTATTTATTGAATCAATGCAAATAACGGATAAGTTGAAATTTAAAAGATAACATTATACAACAATTGCACATGTATGTGGGCACATTATACATTTAAAAAATAATCTGTTGTAATGTATAATGTCATACTATACATTTAAATATTAACATTAAACATGTATATCCGAAGGTATAATGTAACCTTATACAATATTAATACTTTCTAATTGTATAATACCAAATAATACATAAAATGCCTCTTAAATGTAATAAGAACTTCTTAATGTACAACATAATGAAATATATAGTAGAAGAATTATATTATACATTAGTCTTCAAAAAATAATTAATGTATAATGTCTGATATATTATAACTTATACATTAAAATATAGGGAGAATACTCACAAAAATACTTGAAGTTTGACCGGATTATCAGTTGAGCATACTGAACTTTGCGGGGGTCCTATTACCTCCAGACTTTTTTTTTCGTATTTTAATGGCATATATCTTCCCACTTGGACCATTGCGTGTAAGTCATGTGCATTGAGCACGTGAAAGTGTTAAAAAATGTTATAAACTTTTTTTTTGCCAAACAACCCCTCAATTTTCTGATTTTTTAAAGTTTTATATTTTTTATTTATTTTTTTCATTCTTTCTCTTCTCTCTTCTTTCTTTCTTCTCTTCAACAATGGAGTCTTCAACAATGGTTGCTCCATTGTTGAATTGAAATTGAATATAATTTCATCACACACATACACTAAATGGATCTTCTTCAACACACCCAATTCAATTATATCAATTTGATTCAATTTCAACACCCCCCCCCCCAAATGGGTCATCTTCAATTTCATCAAGATGAAAAAATTTAATCCACCATTGCCACCACCAACCAACCACCATTGCCGCCGACAACCACCAGCTAAGGGAAAAAATAAAAAAGAACATCCACCAAGAGAGGAGAAAAAATTGACCGTCGAAACTGGAAACAAACATTCTTGAAGCATCTGCTAGTTAGCTAGCTCTTAATTGTTGTGTAATGTCATGGTCCTGCAATTAGCAGATTCTGCAATTTTTTTAAGAAAATTTTCTATTTGAATAAAATTATTAAAGAAAGTTTTCAATTTGAATTTAAATTTTTTTTAAAAAAATTCTTTTTTTAAAAAGTATGAATTAGCTAAATTTGAAGTCGTAATGAATTTGTTCGCAAGGCAAAACAGGGCATTTCAAGATTGATATAGAACAAGATTTTGGTGAAAAAATAATGAAAAGTAATAAGAATAGACTTGAAATTTGAAATTGACTTAATGGAATCATTTGAAATTTGATTTGTAGGAGGAATTTGAGTTGTGGAATCTTTAATATGGTTGTAATGGTGAAAAATGTTGAAAAGCGATAAAATGGAGAAGAAAGAGCGCGTATACTACGCTTTCGACTGTCAAAACTGGGTATAACATTTCGGGGGTGGGGGGGTGGGGGTGGGGGATGGGGGGAATTGATTTCACTTTTAATATGTTTAAAGGAGACCTATTATCCCCCTAAACTTTTTTTTTACCGAATTTATTACCCCCTAGTTTCTGACGTGTCAAGGGACGTGACTACACTGTCCATGGGCGCGTCAGTTGACTCTTTTCACTTTCAATTTTTTATTTTTTAGTTGCCACGTCATTATTTTTAATAATATAATAAATATTACATTATATGTCATTATTTTTAATAATATAATAAATATTACATTATATTATATATTAGTCAATTCTCTCTTCTCTTTCTAATTAAGAATTTCTAATTTCTCCACTTTATTAAAGTGTGCGTCCCAACAGTCTAAACTCATCTTCTTCGATGAAACTTTTTAGCCATTATAAAGCAAGTCTAAAACACTTAACCTTTCCGTTTTACTTCTACTTATCCAAGATCATCGAAAATTTTAAAATCAATATTGTCCATTATTTCCGACTTTGAGATCGTCGTAAATTTTAAAATGGGTATTGTTCATTATTTTCGACTTTAAGGTCGTCGAAAATTTTAAAATTCTCCACTGTTTCTAACTTTAAAGCCATCAAAATTTTTTAATTCAGTATTATTCATTGTTCTCGGCTTCAAGGTCATTGAAAATTTTGAATTTGGTATTGTTCGTTGTTTCAAGATTTAAGATCGTCGAAAATTTAATAATTAATATGGCCATTGTTTCCCACTTCAAGGTTGTAAAAAAATTTCAAATTCGATGTTGTTTATTATTTTCGACTTCAAGATTGTTGGAAATTTTAATTTCGGTATTGTTCATTATTTTTCACCATTCCGCCGCCGTCGCCACTACCGGATTCACCATGAAATTTCAAAATTCCTCCTTAACTCTTGAATTATGATTCTTCAAGTTGTATATAAAATTATGACATTTTGAAAATCAAATTCTTTGTTAAAATTCAAAAATGACAATACATTTTTCCACCATCTCCCTCGTCGTTCCTACCATCTGCGACAATTGTAGTGTCGATGAATGGTTGTTTCTCCACCAAATCTTACTGGTTCAATTTCAAGATCAAGAATATTCCAACCCCTTTTAAGATCTACTGCCAATATACCTAACTAGTCTAATGATTAAAGAATACAATACCTTCAGAATCTCAAAACAAGAAAAAAACTCAACCTTTTCAAGAATCCAAAATTGCATAAAGGGTGTCATCAAAACTAATTGTTTTTTTTCAAACTAAAGCTTTTTCAAGAATCCAAAATCTGCATAAAGGGTGTCACCAAAACTTATTGTTTTTTTCAAGCTAAAGCTTTTTCAAGAATCCAAAGATGTAAAAGGGTAATCTTGAAACTTTCTTTTTCTAACCAATTTTGGATCAAATGTGAACAAAAATTGAAAAAGAAACTTGTGTTATATAAAACAAAAGACACAAACTTATAACAACAATAAGATGATTGCTTGAAAAGTCACAACCCAAAATTTAGATTAGAACAAAAATCTTTAAAAAAAAAGAGCTGAAATCTTGGTTTAGAGATAAGAGAGAGCGTAGAGAGGAAGATGAAAAGGTTTAGAGAGAAGAGAGAGGAAAGAGGAAAGAGGAGAGAGGAGAGAGTAAGATTAAAATGAAAGGATGAAAAAGTTTTTTGTTTTGTTAAGAAATGAAGAATATTGGCGTGGGCCCAGGCGCGTGGAATGCACCGATCTGCTATTACTTAATTTATGTTGACACGTCAGCAATTAGGGGGTAATAAATTCGATAAAAAAAAATTTAGGGGGGTAATAGGTCACATTTAAAGGTTGAATGTTTAGTTGAGACTTTGACTAAAGGTTTGGGGGGGGGGGTAATAGTCCATTTATTGTCACATCACATTAGCTATACGATAATAAGGAACAAAAATGATTCAATTTCTTTTATTACGTAAATTGAAAGTGTACGTCTTCAATTTCAATTATAAAAGTGACACAATGAGGGGGGAGGGGGGGAGGGAGGGAGATGAGAGAATATTAATATTACATTAGCTTGATTGTAGGTGTAAATTAAAGGAACACATCGGTGCACTAAAATATGAACAACAAATGATATTTTGATATGTATGAGGGGGATGAGAGAAAGAGTGAATTTAAGAGATTTAAGTAATTATTTTGGAATTTTTGTAATTTCTTTCCCAATATGAGATTTTATGTAATAAAGTAAAGTTACCTTGTGTATATATGTAATTTTTTGTAAAGATAAAGTACATGTTCATTTACAAGTTATACTGAGATTAGTTATGATGGGATAAGTTATACTGAGATTATTTTTTATTGAGTGTTTGGTTTGTTGTATTCAAAGCAATATAGATGGTATAATTTCTAAGAATAAATTAATTGATTACCAAAATACCCTCCATCTTATATATATGTGTGTGTGTGCATGTGTGTGTGTGTGTGTATATATATATATATATATATATATATATATATATATATATATATATATATATATATATATATATATATTTCTTTTCAAGCTTTAAATATTTATTCTTAAAAATAAAAAATTTATCTTAATTAGCATAATTTTTTTGTGTGTGTGCATTTTCATAATTATATCATGTGTATTTTAAAAATAAATTTTTCATATTATTTAACTTTAATTTTTTTGCATGTGTCTTCCCATGATTATGCCGTGTGTGTTTAAATTAAGTTTGAAATAAAAACTTTTAACTTAAGTTTGTTAAAGTAAAAGAGGATTTGTTATTTATGTCACTTCATTTAAACACATATCACTCATATAATATAGAATATTAAAATTTATTTAATTGATATATACAATATCAATTTTTAAGTGATTAAAAAACTATTTAATTTAAAATATGTAATTCAACAATGGAGTCGAACTTAACTTAACTTTAGCACTTAAACTTAACTTCTGTTTATTTACCCCCCTTAACATCTTTAAAGTGTATTTGTTTCACCCCTCAAAACTGAATACCACTCTCACAACGGAGAGTGGGTTACACACGCGCCATGTCAGTGCCAAATCAGTGTCAGGTCATTGCCATGTAAGAAATTAGGATTTTTTTTACAAAAAAAATTCCACACACATACTATTTTTACGTATTTTTGTTTTAAAAAGCAAAATATATTTATTTATTATTTATATATATATATATATATATTAAATAATATATATATGTAATATAGATATATACACTATTTTAATATATATATATATATATAAATATTAAATAATATATATTTATATATATATATAAATAATATATATATATTAAATAAAAAATGCCCCCACCCCCACCCCATTTTTATTTAAATAATATATATTTTATATAATTATTTTTATATATTTTATTTTAAAAATAAAAAATATACATGTACTATTTTTTATATATATAAATATATATTAAATAAAAAATTCACCCCTCCCCCAATCTCTTTCTCCATTCTAGCACCCCCCCACCCCACCCCACTCGCTCTTCTTCCCTTCCAGCCCCCCCTTCCCCCGCCATTCTTTTGCCTCTTTCAGCCTCACCCCTACCCCATCCTTCCATCCCCCATCCCCCACCCTCGTCTTTCTTATTCAAACACAAAAATACTTTCATCAAGTTAAAATTATTTTTTGCAAAATGTCTTATTAATGAAAAAAATTCAAAAGTAAAAATCAAAAGAAATCTCATTGATGATAAGTGATTCAAAAACAAAATCATCAATTTAATTTAATTATTACGTAAATTTTGAGGGAGTTGGATTGAAGGTTGAGATGGTGTTCAATGGAGAAAATTATTTAATAGTGTTTTCATGTTTGTTCTTGGGTGGTGTTAATGGAGGAAAGTGAAAAGAATTAAAGGAAAGTGTTGTTCTTGGGTGTTGTTGTTAATGGAGGAATGTGAACAAAATTAAAGGATAGTGTTGTTCTTGGGTGTTGTTGTTAATGGAGGAAAGTGAAAAAAATTAAAGGAAAGTGTTGTTCTTGGGTGGTGGTGTTAATGGAGGAAAGTGAAAAAAATTAAAGTGTTGTTCTTGGACGGTGGTGTTAATGGAGGAAAGTGAAAAAAATTAAATGAAAGTGTTGTTCTTGGGTGTTGTTGTTAATGGAGGAAAGTAAAAAAAATTTGAGGTTGTTAATGGAGGTTTGAGTGTTGTTGTTGATGATGATTTGAGGAACAAATAAGAAGAGAAAAAGTGTTCATTTTTTATTTTTATTTTTATTTTTGAAATTATATTTTAAATATAATATTACTGAAATTAATTTTTTTAATAAATAAATGCGCCTCTTTTTTTAAAAAGATGTCACGTCAGTTTTAGGGGTCAAATAAATACACTTTAAAGATGTTAAAGGGGGTAAATAAATGAAAGTTAAGTTTAAGTGCTAAAGCGAGTTTGACGGACAAATTCAGGGGGGAAAATATGTATTTTCTCAATCTCTAATATTTCATATTAAATTACATATTTTGTTCTAAATTTCATAAAATATTGATAATCTCATTTTTTGTTAAAAAAATTTATCATCAAAAAATGTGAAAAAGAATTACTCTCATTTTTCATTATTTAGTATCACTAATATTTGGAGAGTCAAATTATATTTAAAAAAAAATTCAAATATTTTCAGCTAAATATAAAAATATTTTCTTATTTAATAATTAAACATGTATTAAGTTGGAAAGGGAATGTCAACATACTTTGATAACTTGTCCATAATTTTATAAAAATACCTTTTGGAGGGCAATTGTGTCCTTTTCTAATTTTATCTCAAAGATAAATAATGATGGAATTGTTATCCCACCAAATGGGTGGATAACTTATCATGATACTATTTATTAGTCCCAAAATAAATTATCCTCAATACTACCAATCAAATATAAATTAAAAATTTTATATTGAAATTATTTGTTTTTGTAACTTAAACCAAACTGCCCGTATAGTATAATGGAAGAGCCCACTTCCCGTTCAAAGAATGTGTGAATAACTAAATATTAAAATTTATAAGGCGGAATGCAAGTTATTTTTGGCAATTACATCTGTCAATTTCTTAAACCAAAAGGAACCATATAATTGGAAATCAATAGCATCCAATGTGGACATATATATATGCATCATCATCATTTGTTAGTTATTTTGAGTCAATTAATTTTGTAATTGTTTATAAATATCTTACTTTACACATAAGTGATCTAGAATAACATATAACTTTTTTTTTCCTTCCTTATATTCAAATTGTAAAGGATTATGTATTGTTCATTCATTTTCTTTCGATCTCCTTTGAAAACTACTGTAATCGACAACTATGTATGCAAACAATGAGTAGAAACTAAACACGTAGGCCAAATTGAAAAGAAAAAGATGGCAGCTATCACGTCATGGGTTACATCTCTTCAATTATATTTTTCATAACAGGAGGACCAGTGGTGGATAAGGTTTCAAAGCAATTTTTATCTCTCACTTGAATTATGTTTTTTCTTTGGAAAAATTTATTGCTCCTGGGTTTATAATGATATATCAGAATAAAATTTGATTCCTCCAGAAAATTAGGTTGACGATTCTTTAGGAGACCTATCAATACTTTTCAAAATTCTCGTTAGAAGGCGCAAGTGTTAGGCTAAAATGGTCCAACAGTGCATGCGCTCTTTATCTTAATATAATGTGATATTATTCATTTTAGAGAGAATGTCATAAATAGTTCCTTAACGAAGAGAAGGTCTAAAATAGTTCCTTAACTATATATTCACTTTTCAGTTTTGGTCCTTTAATTATTTAAAAACTTATCAAGTTTTGTCTTTGACTATTTTTTATAAAAACAACATAAAATTTATATTAATGAAATTCCTCCTTTCGTAAATGTCACACCCCTTTTTCGCTCGAGAGCCGAGTCGAAGGGTTTTTCAATTAAAGTGACGATATTGAATAAGGATTAAATTATTTACAGAGTCGCCACTTGGAATTGAGTTTTGGTGTTCCAAGTCACCTTTTATTGAATCCCTAATCAAAAGGAAATGACTCTTATTTGGTCTGCGAAAACAGAAAATGGGTAAGGAATTCAGTTGATCGAGGGGAAGGTGTGAGGCACCCCTCGAATCCCGTGGTTCTAGCACGGTCGCTTTTATTGACTCATCTTAACTTAAATTATTTTTTAAAAATTATGTTAAGGCCTAAATCGCTCATTTTATATATCTAAAATCTCGTTTATTATTAAATAAATCGGTGACAAGTTGAAAAATATTTGTCAAGTAAATTTTAGAAAAAATATTTACAAGGTGTATTTTTACATCCTTGAATTATTTTTAAATGTCTCAGGAAGATGCGTGCGCCGCATTCTTAGTTGAAACAAAAATTTTAAACGTGCCTAAAATTTGTCTAGCGTTAAAGGAATTTGTTTTGTCTCTTGTAAACTTGAGACAATTCTATCTTATCCATTTTTATTCTTTTTCACATTTTATTTTTGCAATGAGTTTTGAATTATTTTGCAACTCGCCTCGCTCCTTTACAAAATGGATTTTTCCTCTCTTTTCTTTTCCTTTATGAATTATGGAATTTAGAACAAATCCTCATCTATCTCGTTCCCTTACAAATAATTTAATTTTTTTTTCTATTATGATTATTATCTATGTATTTTAATCTTCTTAAACGAAAAAGGATTAATCTATATACTTTGGGGAACAAATTAATATATAACTTAACAAGCCTACTAAAAAAAAAAAATTTTCTTAATCGTATAACAAAATTAATTAGCAAAGTTACATTTATCAAAACCAATATAACGAAGTTAACAAATAAATAAAACAAAAACTAGTATTATTAGTATTTTTTATCAGTAAGTTTCATTATCACTATTTTCAAAAGCCATATACTTCTTCAATTTTTTAATACCGAAAAATAAAAATAAAATAAAATAAACAAACGAGTCCCTTTTCCTTATTTTCAAACATTCTGCTTCCCTCTTTTTGCGTTTGTGCATTTTTCCTTCTTTTTTTTTTAAAAAAAACTAATTAATTATTCTATTTTGCATGCCTACATGGGGTATATTATAATCTGCATGTTAACATGAAATAACTTTATACTTTTAAATGCTAATAACTTTAAAATTATCTCATTTAAAGTGCTAATCCGATTTGATCAATATTATTTTGAATCCACAAACGAATTATAAATAAAACAAAGAATCACATAAAAATAATAAACTAGATGTATTGAATAGTATAAAAAAAATCTTCATTCATACTTCGATTCACCATAAAAATAATAGTACAAGGGTTGAATAAGAACCTGTATGACGACTATGCCAAACGAAAAAAAAACTTTTACGTTGAAGAAAAAACTCGAACGAAAACTTCAAACCCGACTTATCACTCTTTTTCCGGATTTATGTTTTGTTTTTCCCACCGAATCACTTTTTTTTTTCGTACTTTCTTCTTACTTTTTGCTTTCTCTCCCATTTTTTTTTTAAGTTTTTGTCCTCTCCTCCTTTTTTTACACCCAACGACAACATGCGTGGAACCAAATTGACGTACCAACTAACAAATATCTCATAAAAAACTAATTAAGGGTGCACCATATTTTACCCATATTGAATCATGTACGAAGAAATTAATATAGGTGCTAAGAGTTAATTAACACTCACATAAATCAACAATAAAGAGTAAATAATATATGAAACATTTAAACAACTTCATTCATGCTTTAATTTACAACTTTTTTTTAAAAATATGAATAAAAGAATCAAACAGAAACCTGTGTAGTAGAATAGAAACAAGAACGCCTTCACCGAAAAACTCAAACGGAACCCGAACTTTAACTCAAGTCGTCCCTCTTTCTCCTTTTTTTTTTTTTTTTTCTGCTCTCTTTTCTTTTCTAAATTTTTCTCTAGTTTGGTTTATAGTTTTTTTCTAGTTTTTGTTTCAGTTTTCTTTTTTTTTTCCGTGCCTGTTTTTTTTTAGTTGTTGTTGCCTTTTTTTTCCGTGTGTGTATGTTGTTCTATATATATTAGTGCTTGTGTGCATGTGTATGTTTTGATGTGGGTGAGTAGTTGTGGGGACGTGGGGAGGTTTTGAGGGAAATGGAGAATGTGGGGGGGGGGGGGGGGTTAGGGTAGGTTTTAAGATTTTTTTTTTTTAATAACGAAAAACGATTAATAAATAAATAAATATATAATAGTAACAAATAAAATAATAATAATAATAATAATTAATTGATTTTTATATTTTTTAAAAAAAATACAATAACAATCTAAAAATAGTCAAAAATAAATTATATAATTAAGATAGTACAAAACTATTTTTTTTTTAAGGAATAAAACAAAATAATATCCTAAAATTAAATTCATTTAATTATTTATATTATATTAAAATAAAATAATAGTCAAAATAATATATGATTAAATATAAATATAAATATTTAGTATCGATAAACAAGTTAAAATTTAGGGAGGATCAAAAATCACGTGTCTACATTTTTGAACCTCTTTGTGTGAAATCTCGAAGACTTTTCGTACAAAGAAGTAGACAAGATATGATTTTTGACCCTCCAATTATTTGAAAGGTAAAAATAAGAATAAAAAGATAAATATGATCGAGTCCTGTTTTTGGACATCCTACCTATCCCGGGTTATAAGGGAATCAGGTCATGAGTAGTTCAAAAGGTAATTTGGTGAAAGAGAAAGCTAAAGTCGAGTGAGATTCCGTCGAGTTTCCGGTTGACGACTTCTGCTTTTACATTCAACTGACTAATAAAAATCAAAAATGAAAAATACAAGTAAAAATTGCAATCTCTAGAATCTTGATTCAAATCTTCATGACTTGAACTTGAAAATTTACCCCATTCTTCAGGCGGGCTTCTGAACTTTCTTTTCTTCACCCTGTTCTTCAGGCGGGCTCCTGGACTTTCTTTTTCTTCACCCTGTTCTTCAGGTGGGCTCCTGAACTTTCCTTTTCTTCACCCTGTTCTTCAGGCGGGCTCTAGAACTTTCTTTTTCTTCACCCTGTTCTTCAGGCGGGCTCCTGGACTTTCTTTTTCTTCACCCTGTTCTTCAGGCGGGCTCCTGACTTACAAATTCTTCACCGTGTTCTTCAGGCGGGCTCCTGGACTTACAATTTCTTCACCCTATTCTTCAGGCGGGCTCCTGAACTTTCTTTTTCTTCACCCTGTTCTTCAGGCGGGCTCCTGGACTTACAATTTCTTCACCCTGTTCTTCAGGCGGGCTCCTGAACTTACAATTCCTTCACCCTGTTCTTCAGGCGGGCTCCTGGATTTGCAATTTCTGCACCCTGTTCTTCAGGCGGGCTCCTGAACTTACAGCAAATAGTGAAACAGAAAAATAACATCCTATTCTTCAAGAGGGTCCTGTATATAAAATAAATTCTCATTTTTTAGGAGGGTCCGGAGCATAAAAATAAATTCCCATTCTTCAGGAGGGTCTTGAGCATAAAATAAATTCCCATTCTTCAGGAGGGTCCTGAGCATAAAATAAATTTCATACAACACACATAAAATTTTGCCCCAGTTTGCACTGAAAAAATTTATGTGTTACTGGATCTTAATATATCTCGCAAAGAATAAAGTTTATCATGACCGAGATCCAGTATCGGATGTTGTAATCATGCTTCTTGCATTGAATGAAGTGTGAAATTGCCTCCTTTATCTGAAAGTAATCATTTCATCTCTGTTCCAAACAAAGAAAATTTGTGAGTTTTAAAACATATGGTGGTTAGTTTGTGACATTTGGCTTTTGAAATGGCTGCTCTCGCACTCGCCATGCTCAACTCTTTTCCAATCCATGATAATATTCTTTGAATTGTCACGTTTCTGACTCAGGATTCTGACTACTGAGATCCTCAACTCAAATCATATTTCTGTTGTATGATGCTTCTGAGTTTAGCTTCCAATACATCCCTTAGATTTCATGAGTTTAAAATTGTCAAATTATAATCATCTTGAGTACCTTACTTTTACTTTGAAATGTTGTCTCTGTACATCGACCCTTTTGTCTTGCTTTGTACCCTTAAAGGAGTTGGTAGCGAGTTTGGAGTCTTTTCTCACTTGACCTGACGTGAATTTGACTCAAAAAACAATAAAGATTTTTGTTTGATGACAAAGACATAAGAATCAAAAATAAAAATAAAACAAAATAAAAAGACGATAGATATCTCTTTTTCAAAACAAAGAGAAAACATATCTGAATGTGGAAGTCGATTCTGATGATTATAACATGCATTTTGAATAAAACAACCAGATCTACCCATACCAATCATTACAACTTTTGTCCACATATTGAGCTTGAAATTAAGCCAATCTTGAATTTGTTCCTTCTTGATAACAACCTTTCTTAAGCTAGTGGCACCTCAATGGGTTTTTGCCAACGAGCCTATCTCCTTTTAATTTTCGTCTCAGCTCACAGTCGTCTTATGATGCCCGAAAGGGTTTTCACCAATAAGACTCTCTCATTTTTTCATTTTTTTTTCACTTTTTTTTTTTAATAAACATCCAAAATATGAAATATCATGCAATCATAATATGTTTAGCCTTGACATTCTCAAAGATTAATCCGAAGGTCTTTCTTTGGTTGTAACTTGACTTTTGGATAGGGTTAGAAAGAAAGGTAGGCATGAGTCTCAAAAAATTTATAACATTGGGTGAAACATACAACTTTTGGAATCTATCCTTTTAGGAAAATAAATTTTTGCCCCAGTTTCATTTCATTCTGGGTAATTTGAATTTTTCTTCTGGTTAGACCAAATCCCAGAGTAGGGCTGCCTACGTATCTTGTCATAACAAGAATCAGGTCAACCGTAGTTCATGAGACATCATTCTTTTGTTTGATTTTGAATTTTTGATTGATTTTTTTTTTAACACACTTTTTTTTTTAATTTGATTCCAAAAGAGGGGTTCGAAGAAAAATAAAAGCTCAAAGGGGTAAGCAAAGGTTTATATATTATTCAGATAGTAGAACAAAATGCCTTCATCATTTCAATCTTTAAAAATATAAGTACAAAACATACATAACATAATTGTACATGAATATCATACATAATATCTTTTAACTGCATCAGCATTGACCGGCATTCCTTCCATCTTTCCTTCTACATTAGTCAGATATAACGCGCCATTAGGTAACACTTTCTTTACCATGAATGGCCCATGCCAATTAGGAGAAAATTTGCCTTTGGCTTCAATTTGATGAGGAAGGATGCGTCTTAGTACTAACTGACCAACTTCAAAATGTCTGTGACGCACCTTTTTATTATATGCTCGTGCCATTCTCTTCTGATATAGTTGTCCATGACATACTGACGCTAATCTTTTTTCATCAATCAAGCTTAATTGCTCCAAACGAGTCTTGACCCATTGGTCTTCATCAATTTCAGCTTCCACAACTACTCGAAGAGATGGAATCTCAATCTCTGCAGGTATAACTGATAACGCTCAATCTACAGCTCTCGTGGGAGTGTAAAGCGGTCGTTAGCAAATATAGAACCCAACCTGGGTTGGGTGTCGATCCCACAGGGAATAGCTTGGCCAACAAGTAAGCAACGATTACTAGACTTTTAGTGCTAGTCTCGTAATGAGGGGGGATTGCAATGTGTAACCAAATTATTAAAGAAAAACTAAAAATAGCAAAGTAAAAAGAAAGAATATTTCATAGGCTGTGAATCAATGAGAATTGAGGAGTTGGGGTTATGTCCACCTTCTGAGTTATACGTCTCTATTGGCTATGAGTGTGTTGAATTCAGACATGCATGTGCTTATAGAGAATTGTATTCGATGGTAAATCCAGGCGTCTTTCGACCTATTCGAGGATTATTTCACTTTAACTCTTTCGAGCTTAAAGCGTGTCTAACGGTACGAATTCTCCAAGAGGTTAATCCAGTTACGACACTAACTTTTTAATAGGGGATGGGACCCTACTACCTTGACATTATTTCTTTTCCAGACAGATAACCTTTCTTTCAAACAAGTTAAATGTTATACTGGCGTTATTCTATGCGTCTGCAGCCACAAGAATTTTCATTAAGATGAAGAGAATAATGATATAAGCAGCATACGTATCACGAACTCACAAACTCACAGCAATAGATAGTATCTCATTCGGCTTCCATAACCCCAACAGAGAGGTTTAGTTACTCATGAGTGCGAAAGAAGTCACAATAAACATGATCATTGTACCCCAATAAAGATTTGCACGTTAGGTGTAAGGGTGAGGATGGCGTGAAGTCCTTTGCAAAGTAACGTCTCTCTTGTTGTGGAATTTAATAGAAGAATGGAAGAAGAATAAAAATAGAATTAATGGAAGAATTAGAATTGTTGGAATAGTAAGTGAATGAATCTCTCCACTAAGGGAGGAATGAATAAAAATCTTTAGCATGATAGGGTATTTATAATACCCATATCCTATTCCTACTAAGCTAATGAAATACTTAACCCAATTGTACTAGGTTAATGTATCATTATCCTAATCCTCATAAGCTAATGAAATATTTAACCCAATTGTACTAGGTTAATGTATCATTATCCTAATCCTAATAAGTTACTGCTAGTCCCCAAAATCTTCAGAAATGCTATTTTAGCCCGGGACAGATTTTTCATGCATCACTTTTGGTCCTTTAGGCGTCCAAGCTCCCTTTCCTTCCTTTGTGAGCTTTCTTTGGCATCAAGTTATCCACAAAATGCTGAATTCTGCATCATTTATACCTGAAACTTTGCTAATCATGTTCTTTAGCTCACTTACAGGAAAAAGGACTAAAAGTGCATGAAATATATAATTTGTTCTCAAAACGTGGCACAAATATGGGCAAAATATATTGATATAGGCGTGTAAATTCGCCTATCATCAATAACTGCTTCAGTTCCATACACTAACAAGTAAGGAGTTGCACCAATTGAAGTCCGAACTATAGTACGATAACCCAACAAAGCAAAAAGTAACTTTTCATGCCATTGTCGGGAACCTTGCACCATTTTACGGAGTATTTTCATTAAGTTCTTATTGACGGCTTCTACAGCTCCATTCGCCTTTGGATGATAAGGAGTTGAATTTCGATGCATAATCTTAAATTGCTGGCACACTTCTTGCATCAGATGGCTATTGAGATTCGCAGCATTATCCGTGACAATTATCTTTGGAATGCCGAAACGACAAATGATGTTGGAGTGAATAAAATTAATCACAACTTTCTTGGTCACTGATTTGAGAGTCACTGCTTCTACCCATTTCGTGAAATAATTAATGGCTACCAAGATGAATCTATGTCCATTCGAGGCCTTTGGTTCAATTGGTCCAATTACGTCCATTTCCCAAGCTATAAAAGGTCATGGAGCAGTCATTGTATGCAACTCAGATGGAGGGGAATGTATCAAGTCTCCATGTACCTGGCATTCATGACATTTACGAACAAAATTGATGGAATCTCGCTCCATGGTGAGCCAATAATAACCTGCTCGGATATTTTCTTTGCCAAAACATACCCACTCATGTGTGGTCCACAAATCCCAGAATGTATTTCAGTCATGATTTTTGAAGCTTCTTTAGCATTTACACACCTCAGAAGTCCCAAATCAGGAGTCCTCTTATACAAGATTCCTCCACTTAAGAAAAATCCACTAGACAAACGTCGAATGGTTCTCTTCTGATTACCATCAGCATGTACAGGATACTTTCCAGTCTGAATATATTCTTTAATATCATAGAACCAAGGCTCCCCATCAAATTCTTCTTCAACCACATTACAATATGCATGTTGATCGTGAATCTGTATATGTAAAGGGTCAATATAAGTTTTATCGGGATGTTGAAGCATTGAAGATAAGGTCGCCAAAGCATCAGCAATCTCATTATGAGCTCTGGGAATGTATTTGAACTTTACTAATACAAAGCGTTGACAAAGATCTTGCAAACAACTTCTATATGGTAGGAGTTTCGAATCACGAGTCTCCCAATCTCCTTGGATTTGGAGGACTAATAAATCTGAATCTCCTAATACCAACAATTCTTGGACCCCATGTCAATGGCTAATCTCAATCCTAGAATGCAAGCTTCGTATTCTGCCATATTATTGGTACAGTAGAATCGAAGTTGGGCTGTTATAGGATAATATTGACCTGATTCAGAAAAAAGAACCGCTCCTATCCCCATTCCTTTTATATTAGCAGCTCCATCAAAGAACAACTTCCAGCCTGAATGGCAATCTTCTGAAACAAATTCATCAACATACAATACCTCTTCATATGGAAAATAAGTCTTCAATGGTTTGTACTCCTCATCAATAGGATTTTCAGCCAAATGATCTGCCAAGGCTTGAGCTTTCATTGCAGTTCGCGTCACATAAATAATATCAAACTCTGTGAGCAACATCTGCCATTTCGCGAGTCTGCCTGTGGGCATAGGCTTCTGAAAAATGTACTTTAAAGGATCCATACGAGAGATGAGGTAAGTAGTATAAGATGACAAGTAATGTTTCAGCTTTTGAGCTACCCAAATTAAGGCGCAACACGTTTTCTCAAGCAGAGTGTACTTAGCCTCATAAGTGGTAAACTTTTTGCTGAGGTAGTAGATGGCTTGTTCTTTTCTTTCTGTGACATCATGTTGACCCAATACACAACCAAAAGAATTATCTAAAACAGACATGTACAATATCAAGGGTCGGCCTGGCTCTGGAGGAACCAAAATAGGCGGATTCGACAAGTGTCTCTTAATTCTGTCAAATGCCTGTTGACATTCTTCAGTCCATTCAACTTTAACATTCTTTTTCAACAACTTGAATATTGGCTCGCAAGTTGTCGTAAGCTGAGCAATGAATCTACTGATATAATTCAACCTTCCAAGTAAATTCATCACCTCTGTTTTATTTTTCGGTGGAGGTAAATCTTGGATAGCTTTTATTTTTGAAGGATCTAATTCAATACCACGTCGACTGACTATAAAACCCAAAAGTTTTCCTGATGGAACTCCAAATACACATTTTGCTGGATTAAGTTTGAGATCATACTTCCGAAGCCTTTCAAAGAATTTTCTCAAATCTTTGATATGATCAGATTGCTCTCTCGACTTAATGATCACGTCATCCACATAAACTTTAATTTCTTTGTGCATCATGTCATGAAACATTGTGGTCATTGCCCTCATGTAAGTTGCCCCAGCATTCTTTAATCCAAAAGGCATAACTCTATAATAATATGTTCCCCATGGTGTAATAAATGATGTCTTTTCCGCATCTTCTGGATCCATAATGATCTGGTGATACCCCGCATAACAATCCACAAAAGAAGCAAGATCATGTTTGGCACAATTGTCCAACAGAATATGAATATTAGGAAGTGGAAAATTATCTTTTGGACTTGCTTTATTTAAATCGCGATAATCAACACACATCCGAACTTTGCCGTCTTTCTTTGGAACAGGGACAATATTTGCCAACCAAGTAGGATACTGGGTCACTCGAATGACTTTAGCTTCAAGGATCTTCGTGATTTCCTCTTTAATTTTTACACTCATGTCAGTTTTGAATTTTCTTAACTTTTGCTTGACAGGAGGAAAAGCAGGATCAATTGGCAACTTGTGAACTACCAAATCAGTACTTAAACCGGGCATATCATCATAAGACCACGCAAAGATGTCCTTATACTCATGCAAAGCTTCAATTATAGCTTTCTTTTGTTGTGGTTGAACATGTACACTTATCTTAATCTCCCTAATATTTTCAAGATCTCCTAAATTGATCGCCTCAGTTTCTTCCAAATTGGGATTTGTCTTATTCTCAAACTGTTTGAAATCTTTGCTTATATCCTCAAATGTTTCTCCTTCATCGTATTCAACCTCCTTATTCATTATTTCAAAATTAGATTTGGTTTTTAAATCTGGTTGCCAATTCGTCATGCATGTCATATCATTAGAATCGGCATAGAAATAACTGTATGATAGAAAATAAATAAACAAACATCAGACCCAAAATAAAACAAAAGGAGACTGTACTTTATTAAAAACAAAGCTAGAAAGAGTTTTAACCTAAAATACCAAGATAAAAGTATGAATTACAATCCTAAAATTATTCAGAAAGAAAAACAAGCTACTAAGATTATAAGAAAAACAAACAAACTACCAAGACTCCTTCATAATAGGGAGAGGAGTGGCCTCCCAATCGTTAAGCTGGACATCAGGGCCGATAAACTGCACATCTGTATTGCTGGTACCCTCCCCAATTTCAACCATATCAGCTTCAATGAACATATTCTGAAAAAGATCAATCAACTCTGTATCATCATCATTCATTGATTCTGCAGCAGGTAACTTGGAGGATCCAACAACACTGAATTTGATGAAAGACTCATAAAGTGGTGGTATAGGCTTGGCAAGTGACCACAACTCTTTCTTACGCTTTTTAGCCATCTTTATATCTTCAGCAGTAGGCTCATATCCCAAACCAAAAGTACCAAAGTTCTCATAGAGGTTTACGGGATAAACTATGCCTTGCAAAAACATCCCTAGACCTTTTCCTGGTTCGAAGCCATGCTTCAACATTTCATTCACTACCATAAAAGATGCAGAGGACAATTGTGGTCTTGCGATGAGATTCCCCTCGAGGATATGCTTAACAGCCACTACCTCAGAAGCTTGATGAATTAACACATTGACAGTATTTGCTTCGATGGAAGAAACAGAGTAGTCTTTATACGTTGATAAGTCTCCTTCACCATGAACCACTATCTCTTTCCTGTCACATTCGAATTTGACCATTTGATGCAATGTTGATGCGACTGCTTTAGCCCTATGAATCCATGGCCTTCCCAATAACATATTATATGAAGCATCAATGTTCAGCACTTGAAAATCCATAGCAAAATCCACAGGCCCAATTGTCAATATGAGTTCTATTTCACCAATGGCATCAGTTTTTGATCCGTCCAAACCTTTGACGCACACATTGTTAGATCGGATTCTTTCCCCATTAACATTCAACTTTTGTAAAGTTGACATAGGACAAATGTTAGCACCTGATCCTCCATCAATTAACACTCGAGTGATGATGGAATGCTCGCATTTCACAGAAATGTACAGACCTTTGTTATGCTCCGTACCTTCTATAGGCAATTCATCGTCTGAAAAAGTAATTTTATTTGCTTCAATGATCCTTCCAACAACTTTTTCCAGCTGATTTACTCTAATCTCACTAGGAACACATGCTTCATTAAGAATCTTCATTACAGCCTTGCGGTGTTCTTCTGAATGTATCAATAAGGACAACAAAGAAATCTGTGCTGGTGTCTTCTTCAACTGTTCTATAACAGAATATTCTGGCAGTTTCATTTTCTTTAAGAATTCTTCAGCTTCTTCATCAGTGACAGGCTTCTTGACTGTCATTCGTTCTTCACGACCTTGTTTATTCTTTCTTAACTCTACTGGAGTATAACATCTTCCAGATCGAGTTAATCCCCCTACTTCATCTACTTCTTCAGTCACTTCTTTCCCCTTGTGCATCACCACAACGCGATCATAATTCCAAGAGACTGCCTTGGTATCAACCATAGGCAGCTGTGATACTGGTTTAATAACAATAGGAACTACAGGAGCTCCTTTTATGATTAAAAGAGGCTTATTGGATCTTCCAGGAATAATGAGTTTCGGCTTTATTTGACTTGACCCAATATTTTCTGAAATCTCTTTCTCCATCACAAAGGGATCATTCGATGATTCGGGTTCTATCACCACCTCCACTTCTGCAAGCTTTTCTTTCGTTAAATCTACAGCATTTGCTGATTTTTCCAAATCAATTTTAATTTTAATGATCGGCTTAAAGGGAATCGTAGCATTTTCACCACTGAGTATCAAATCGAGCATGTTTATTTCATTATGATCTGGCAGCGGATTTTGATTGACATTTGGAGTGCCTGGACTTTCTACCTAATCTGTTGGGTATCAATCAACTCTTGAATGGCTCTTTTCAGATACCAACTTTTTTCTGTGTCGTGCCCTGGGGCATCAGAACAGTATTCACATCTTCTAGAATAGTCCAAATTCTTCGGAGGAGGATTCAGGATCCTTCTCTCAATTGGGTTTAGAACATTCATTTTTCTGAGTCTATGAAATAAACTGGTGTAAGATATTCCAATAGGAGTGAAATTATCTTTTACCATGTTATCCCTTTTGAATTCTGCTCTAGGCCGAAAATTAGACCTCGGAGGGCCTCTTTGAACTTGCGGGGCTATTGGATGATTTTGGATTGTTGGTGTATGCCACTGCGGGTAAGAAGGACCTCGAGCATATGGTTGTGTATTGTAAATAGGATATTGGGGAGGTGGAACAAGATATAATGGATTCTGCGCGTATGGTTGACGCGCACCTCTCCAATTTTGTCGTGGATCTGCCATGACAGTTGCTACATCCTCCTTTCTTTTCTTTCCTCCAAAACTTCCTGTACCACTTTGAATTGCCTGTGTTGTTGCTTTCAAAGCGGCCTAGCTGATGATCTTTCCTGATTTGATTCCGTTTTCTACCATCTCTCAAACTTTGATAACTTGTGCAAATATGCTACCGATAGTAGAGAGCAAATGATGAAAATAATCAGGTTCTTGTGCTTGCAGAAAAATATCAATCATTTCAGATTCTTTTATCGATGGTCTAACTCTTGAAACCTGCTCTCTCCATCTGACGGCATATTCTCAAAAACTTTCAGTCATCTTTTTTCTCATGTTGGCAAGTGTAGTGCGATCTGGCACTATCTCAATGTTATACTGAAATTGCTGAACGAAATCTCGAGCCATGTCGTCCCACATGTGCCAACGGGAAATGTCTTGGTCAATGAACCATTCAGAAGCTATCCCTGTAAGACTTTCTCCAAAGTACGCCATCAATAATTCTTCTTTTCCTCCTGCTCCCCTTAATTGATTGCAAAACTTTTTCAAATGAGCTACAGGATCGCCGTGTCCTTCATATTTGTCAAATTTTATCATTTTGAACCCTATCGGCAAATGGACATCAGGAAACATACATAAATCTTTGTACGAAACACTTTTTGATCCACCTACTCCTTGCATATTTCTCATACTTTGTTCCAGACTTCTAACTTTTCTAGCCATCTCCTCCTGTTCCTCATTCTTAGCAATCTTCTCAATCACGATAGGAGTATCGCGTTGAAGAACATGATAATGTGGATTTTGTGATTTGAAAGTCATTTCAGGAGGATATAACATATCATGATTTGGTTTTCCCATATTCTTTGGTATTGTCGGTTGAATACCTGCAGTAGCTGGCGCTACAGAAGCAAAAAGTGGGTTATTTGCGACAGATGGATTTGGTGGGCGCACGGTAGAAGTACCAGCAACTCCAGACATATTAGCAAATGGGCCAAATCCTGGTGGGTAAAATGGATCACTAATTTGAGCTGGGTCAGAATTTGGATCATTTGAAGTTGAAAGTCCAGGGATTAAAGAGGGTGGGGCTTGTCCATTCAACCAAGCTTTGTACATCTCCGTCATTTGTTGTTTTAATGACTTTATTTCTTCCATTGATGTTAATTCCTGCGAAATCAACTGATTCTTCTCTTCTTCACTATCAGACCCTATATCTTCTCTGCGAGTCATTCTTCTTTTACCTTTGTATCTGGTGTTATACGGATGTGATGCCAGTTTAAACCACAAACTAACCACCAATTATTTTATCTTTCTGTTGACAAGTAGCAAACGGGTGAGTGTTATATATTTAACACTTTATAATGTCACGTTATATGTCATGTTTCTATATGCATTTCCCAACCTATCATGGAAGCTTTGTGTTTCATCCCGGCTTTTCTAGGCATATTTTCAAAAGTCATGATCGAACCCTTTGGAAGGTTGCCTACGTATTATGTCAGAACATGAATCAGATCTTGCGTAGTTCGGGAAGAATTTAACAAAATTATTTTGTCTTTCCTTTTTTTTTAATTATTATTATTGAAGAAAATAAATAAAGTAAGTGAAGTAAAACATATGTAATATATATAGAAATAAACAGTTAACTTCATTACATTCTACGATAAAATAACTGACTCAACTTCTAAAATAAAACCTATTAACTGACATTTGAAAACTAAAAGACATAATATCTAAACAAAAAAAAAAAAAATTAAAACTGAAAATGAAAAACTATGACAAAGAAAACAACGATCCTTTCAAGGAGATTTCGATTTAATATGTCCTCCCAAACTCAAATATATGTCCTCCAATGAAGTAGTGAGTCGCTGTGCGAAAGCGGGTACTTGTGCCAAAAAGTCCTCACAATCCAACTGCTGATAATCTAAACCCATTCTGGCAGTATCCTGCGCTACACGGTGGACCTTTCCTCGAAGAGAACTGAAAGCCTGATCCCATTCCTGGGCCTGTCGATCTCGGAAATCAACCATCTCTCTTGCACATTGTTCACGAGCAGAAACAACCTCCAACTGTTCTCGCAATATTCCTTTTTCACGAATCCATTGAGATCTCACTCGATCAAATTCTTCTTGCATATTCTTTTCAACTTCTTGAAGTTGTTGTCGGCGAGATGCGGCAAGTTCTGCAACGTGTGACCCCCTAGTGGTAGCAAACTTGATTTGTCCCCGAAGTGCAACCTCAATAGCTGCTGATTTAGCTTTCTCTTCAGAGAATTCCCTTTGTTATTCGTCTATTTTTGCCCTGACACGCTCTAATTCTTCTCTCAAAACTTGGTTGGCTTCATGATGTTCTTGCATGGCCTTTTCAATTTCTATCCTGATTGCAGCTTCCTGATCTATAGGTCCCTTAACCGATCTTTCTGGTCTGACTGGAGGACTCGACTGTTCTTCAAACCATTCCTGGTAATCTGGGTGCACTTCTCCTTTCTCACGCTCTATGACCATCGTTTCAATTCCCATAATACGACGACCCTCCCAAATCTGCTAGGCCAAATCTTCTGGAAGTGAAATCTCTGGTGTGACCTCAGATACGAACTCAGCCATGTCTTCCGTTATGGGAATTATTTGACGCCTACCTAGCTGACGTAGAACTCTCAATGGAACATACGGTTGAACACCTCGAATACCCATTAATAACAAGAACGGACGAATGACAGAACTATATATGACTTGTCTCCAAGGGAACCAATGGAGATTCCAAGTGATTTTATCTGTTGTCAAAGAACAAAAAAGTTTAACCCAATCTCCGATTTCTTTTAGACATTTATATTTCTCCATCCTTTCCTCGTAATCGTTGATTCGATTAAATCGCTCGGGATTGAACCTTGTCAATGTAGGACGTTGATAAAGATGCTCCACAATCCACATCTGTAACAAGATATTACATCCCTCAAAAAAACATTTCCCTTTCTGACAAACAGTCAGAGCACGGTAAATATCAGCTAGGATCATTGGTATCATGGTGTAATCTTTCTTAATCAGTATCTGTACCACTCCCGCTAAATGAATATTAATTTTTTCTTCTCTTCTTGGGAAGACCATAGTGCCCAAAAAGGCTACCATGAATGCAAATCGTCTGTGAACTTTCCAAGTCTCAAAACTTCCCTTATTACAAAGTTCTTTACCGTAGTTCTGAAACCCTTCTTGCTTTCCATATCGGTCATATAAAAACTGCAAGGAAACCCAACCCTTTTTCATTGATTCTTCTTTTGTGTTCCTTATGTTCATGAGCTTGCAAAACTTGTTTATCGAGATAAATCTTGGGGCTATCAGTTTCTTCCGATGCATATCACCATATCCAACATAGCCTGCTATCTCTTCTAAAGTAGGTGTTAACTCAAAATCTGAAAAGCGGAATACATTATTCTTTGGGTCCCAAAAATTCAGTAATGCATCAATCACCTCCCTATTAGGGTTGATTCTCATGATACTCGTTAAAAAACTCAAATACTTATGTATTTCGCTATAATCAAATGTATCCATTGCATTCCACCATAACCAAAGTTGCAGAGGAGTACAATCCACAACCTGAAGCGGTATATTCCCATCTCTCTTTCTCTTTGGACGCTCTCCACGAACAGGGGGGACATTTTATACCTATTGAAAGAGACATAAAATTAATAAATATCTAGACTTAAACAAAACTTAATTTATTAATTTTGAAAAGAATTTATAACTTGTAAAACTTAGTGCGATCATTATTTAAACTTGGTTACAAAGAACAATTTTATCAAAAATCGAAGCGAGAGAAACAAGATTGGTAATTTTTTTTTTTAACTGACTCTATCAAAAACTTTACTATAACAGACTTCTAGACAATTTTATCTATATGTATGAAGACAATATTCCCTAAGTATAAAAAATAAAATAAAAGGACTCAGAAATAAAGAAAAACAGAACGGTCGTTTTATGTATGAAGTTGTATAAAATTTTCAGTCTCACGACCCTAAAGGTTCAGGACTTGTTAAAATTGATATATATATATTTTTTGTAAAAACTTAGCCTCATGATCCCTAAAAATTTCGGGCTGTTGAAATATATTTTTATTTTATTGTTATTATTATTATTACTATTATTATTATTATTTTTTTTTTATCTTAGCCTCATGATCCCTAAAGATTTAGGGCTGTTAAAATATATAAAAATTGGACTTGAAAATTATAAAATAATTATAAAAATAATTGTATTTTCAAAATATTTTCCAATAAATCTATGAATTTTTTTTATTTTTTTTTTAAAAGATAAGGTCGTATCCTGGGAAGGACTTCCTACGTATCTCACTAAGATGTGAGAATCAGACCCTCGTAGTTCATAAAGATTGTAAAAAATTGTGTTGCTGTATATCTAAAAAATTTCTTTATTTTAAAAATAATTTTTTCTTTCAAAAATGATCAACTAAATTTGAGAATAAATTAATCTCTCGTATTTTAAAATTGCCTAAAGCCGGTCAACAAATAAATAGTCTTCCAAGCAAATGTCAAAGAGCACGTAGGATGCACATGTTGGTCTTTATAAATTAGGTTACCTATCCTAGACAGACTCGACCCCTGTGTCGAGTCCTGCTAAGTCAAATGCATATGATGCAAATAAAGCGGTACCTAATAGGGATAACCAGATTCTGAGTTTTCAGTTCTTCTAAGTTAAAACCTAATAGGGATAAGTGTCTAGACTGGCTTACTCGAGCGGACACTCGAGTCGGGGAGGGACAACTTGGTCGGTAGCAGGGCAACACCGCCTTCGTTGTCGATCCGAACCCCGCCTAACATGTGTGACTATATCCTTCACCAGGTGTCTTGACACTCCGGTTATCTCAAAAAGAAGGTGGGATGCATATGCTGCATTCCCTCTATCCTATTTCAGAGACTCAGAGGGGGTACGTAAGAGAAGACAATATATAATACAGTTCAAATAATATCAAAGCAGTAAATGAGCAACAAGTAGCACATAAGGCCAACAAACAAACACAATATTAAAATAATTAAAGCAAGTAAAAGTCAATATCTAAAGCTCAAATTCTTATTTATCCCCAGCAGAGTCGCCAGAGATGTCACGCCCCTTTTTCGCTCGAGAGCCGAGTCGAAGGGTTTTCCAATTAAAGTGACGATATTGAATAGGGATTAAATTATTTACAGAGTCGCCACTTGGAATTGAGTTTTGGTGTTCCAAGCCACCTTTTATTGAATCCCTAATCAAAAGGAAATGACTCTTATTTGGTCTGAGAAAACAGAAAATGGGTAAAGAATTCAGTTGATCGAGGGGAAGGTGTGAGGCACCCCTCGAATCCCGTGGTTCTAGCACGGTCGCTTTTATTGACTCATCTTAACTTAAATTATTTTTTAAAAATTATGTTAAGGCCTAAATCGCTCATTTTATATATCTAAAATCTCGTTTATTATTAAATAAATCGGTGACAAGTTGAAAAATATTTGTCAAGTAAATTTTAGAAAAAATATTTACAAGGTGTATTTTTACATCCTTGAATTATTTTTAAATGTCTCAGGAAGATGCGTGCGCCGCATTCTTAGTTGAAACAAAAATTTTAAACGTGCCTAAAATTTGTCTAGCGTTAAAGGAATTTGTTTTGTCTCTTGTAAACTTGAGACAATTCTATCTTATCCATTTTTATTCTTTTTCACATTTTATTTTTGCAATGAGTTTTGAATTATTTTGCAACTCGCCTCGCTCCTTTACAAAATGGGTTTTTCCTTTCTTTTCTTTTCCTTTATGAATAATGGAATTTAGAACAAATCCTCATCTATCTCGTTCCCTTACAAATAATTTTTTTTTTCTATTATGATTATTATCTATGTATTTTAATCTTCTTAAACAAAAAAGGATTAATCTATATACTTTGGGGAACAAATTAATATATAACTTAACAAGCCTACTAAAAAAAATAAAAATTTCTTAATCGTATAACAAAGTTAATTAGCAAAGTTACATTTATCAAAACCAGTATAACGAAGTTAACAAATAAATAAAACAAAAACTAGTATTATTAGTATTTTTTATCAGTAAGTTTCATTATCACTATTTTCAAAAGCCATATACTTCTTCAAATTTTTAATACCGAAAAATAAAAAAAAATAAAATAAACAAACGAGTCCCTTTTCCTTATTTTCAAACATTCTGCTTCCCTCTTTTTGCGTTTGTGCATTTTTCCTTCTTTTTTTTTTTTTAAACTAATTAATTATTCTATTTTGCATGCCTACATGGTGTATATTATAATCTGCATGTTAACATGAAATAACTTTATACTTTTAAATGCTAATAACTTTAAAATTATCTCATTTAAAGTGCTAATCTGATTTGATCAATATTATTTCGAATCCACAAACGAATTATAAATAAAACAAAGAATCACATAAAAATAATAAACTAGATGTATTGAATAGTATAAAAAAAAATCTTCATTCATACTTCGATTCACCATGAAAATAATAGTACAAGGGTTGAATAAGAACCTGTATGACGACTATGCCAAACGAAAAAAAAAACTTTTACGTTGAAGAAAAAACTCGAACGAAAACTTCAAACCCGACTTATCACTCTTTTTCCGGATTTATGTTTTGTTTTTCCCACCGAATCACTTTTTTTTTTCGTACTTTCTTCTTACTTTTTGCTTTCTCTCCCATTTTTTTTTAAGTTTTTGTCCTCTCCTCCTTTTTTTACACCCAACGACAACATGCGTGAAACCAAATTGACGTACCAACTAACAAATATCTCATAAAAAACTAATTAAGGGTGCACCATATTTTACCCATATTGAATCATGTACGAAGAAATTAATATAGGTGCTAAGAGTTAATTAACACTCACATAATTGATCGACAATAAAGACTAAATAATATATGAAACATTTAAACAACTTCATTCATGCTTTAATTTACAACTTTTTTTAAAAAATATGAATAAAAGAATCAAACAGAAACCTGTGTAGTAGAATAGAAACAAGAACGCCTTCACCGGAAAACTCAAACGGAACCCGAACTTTAACTCAAGTCGTCCCTCTTTCTCCTTTTTTTTTTCTGCTCTCTTTTCTTTTCTAAATTTTTCTCTAGTTTGCTTTATAGTTTTTTTCTAGTTTTTGTTTCAGTTTTCTTTTTTTTTTTAGTTGTTGTTGCCTTTTTTTTTCGTGTGTGTATGTTGTTCTATATATATTAGTGCTTGTGTGCATGTGTATGTTCTGATGTGGGTGAGTAGTTGTGGGGACGTGGGGAGGTTTTGAGGGAAATGGGGAATGTGTGTGTGTGGGGGGGGGGGGGGTTAGGGTAGGTTTTAAGATTATTATTTATTTTTTTTTTATAACGAAAAATAATTAATAAATAAATAAATAGATAATAGTAACAAATAAAATAATAATAATAATAATAATTAATTGATTTTTATATTTTTTTAAAAAAATACAATAACAATCTAAAAATAGTCAAAAATAAATTATATAATTAAGATAGTACAAAACTATTTTTTTTTTAAGGAATAAAACAAAATAATATCCTAAAATTAAATTCATTTAATTATTTATATTATATTAAAATAAAATAATAGTCAAAATAATATATGATTAAATATAAATATAAATATTTAGTATCGATAAACAAGTTAAAATTTAGGGAGGATAAAAAATCACGTGTCTACAGTAAAATTAAATTGTAAAAAATTTTCTCAATGGTTTCTCTCTCCTTGTCACCTTTTTCTCAAATTCCTCTTGTGAAAAAATTCCTAATCTCAACAATTCAAAATAAAATTTCCCACGAAAGAAGACATGAATTCAAATAAAAGGAATTATATTGTTGTTGCTAATGACTTGAATATGTTATGTTTCGGAGAAGATGACAATAACGACAAACTTAGATGCAAGAACAAACTTTTATCACCATTGAAGACAATTTGAACAAAGAAAAATTCAAGATGGAGATTTTGGGCATGGTCCGAGAAGTTTAAATAAAATGGCAAGTGAAAATTAATACCAAAAAGGAAAAAATCATGAAAAAAAGTAGCAGGAAGAGAGAATTTCACGGAGACAGGGCACCGTTAGTATAATCTTACATTGTTTATATTAAAAAAAAAACAATATCAAACTTGATAAAAATTCAAGACAGATATTTCGTCGTTAAAATTACTACTAAAATTCGTCTTAAATTTTGCTTTGTTCAAGTTGCCTTCAATGGTAATAAAAATTTGTTCTTGCATCGAATTGTATTGTTATTGTCATCTTTTTCGGAACATAGCATATTCAAGCCATTAGCAACAACAATATATTTCCTTTTATTAGAATTTGTGTATTCTTTCTGAGAAATCATAAGAGGAATTTGAGACAAAGGTGGCAAGGAGAGAGAAACAATTGAGGAAATCAGTTAAAATTTAATTTCACTAAAGCGAGAATTTCATTAATATAAATACTGCATTATTTTTATAAAAAAATAGTCAAAGATCAAACTTGATAAGTTTTTAAATAATTAAAAGACCAAAATTAATAAGTGTATAGTTAAGGAACTATTTTAGACCTACTCTCATAATTAAGGGACTATTTATGACATTTTCTCATTCACTTTAGGTCAAGCTCGTGTGATTTTTTTTTTTTAAAAATTATATTACTAAGATTTTTTTTTCTTTTTTTCTTTTTTATTATTAAGATTATTCAATAACTTATTTAGGGACATGGGATGATTATCCATATGTCAAACAAAAAAAGAAGGCATTTTCAATATTCACAAATTTACGAAATATTCATAAAAGATCATCGATCTTTAAAATTCCATAAAATCATGAAATATATCCAAAATCATGGAATATATTTCAAATACTTTCTTCTTGATAATCAAATACGTCAAGGTGATTCACAAATCTAAATACTCCAAATTCAAATAATTCTTTCGAAATCTTTTTACGTTCAAGAAATACGTCAATAACAACCCTCGAATTACGGAGAAAACCAAAAGAGAAAAATTAAGGAAACAAACATAATTGTACCCGCATGTTCATCAATAAAATTATGTTTTTTTTCAGATTTATTTTGTGATTATAATTTATTATTCATCACGTTAAAAATTGTTGTAAACAAAATTGGCACGCTCAATTGGATCAAATATGCCCTCCATTTCTTCTCTTATAAATTAGATATGCAAATTTGTAGCCGCAAGACCATGAAGATGGAAGCTCTAAGGGTAGTTCAAGATTCGTTTTAAATTTCGTCAAGTCTACATTCATCAGGTCTACATCCCGGCAAGCTTAGCTTTGAAGTAGGAAGCATTTGTAGCTATTAAAAATTTGTGGACTCTACTAGAAGAATTCAATTTATGTTCGTAAACCTAACTTGGTGGCTACTCAACTCTAAACCTGAATTAGGGCAAATAAGTTTTTTCTTAAAAAGACAGTATTTCACAAATTCACAAGATATATCAATCCTTATATTACGGAAAAAATCAATCTTATATTATGGAGAAAACCAACCAATAAAAAAATCAATCCTTTGTATTATGAAGAAAACCAACCCTCGTATTACGGAGAGAAAATCAACCTTCGTATTACGGAGAAAATCAAGAGAGAAGAATCAAGAGAACAAATAGAATTGTACCCGCATGAAAGAAATCAATCCTTTGTGTTACGGAGAAAACCAACCTTCGTATTCCGGAGAAAATCACGAGAGAAAATAAAGAAAACAAACAGAATTGTAACTGCATGTTTATCAATAAAATTATGTCTCTTAAGATTTGTTTTGTGATGACAATTTATTATTCATCACATTAAAAATTATTGAAAACAATTACATTCATTATGCTGGCATAAATGCATTTTTTTGGGGTTCGGAGGCTTCACCAAGAAAAGAAAAAACCAAATGCGGATTCATTCTTTCGATTCAGCAGAGAGAGAATCGCAGCGAGAATCGCCTTTTTAAAAGTATATCAGGTCATTCTTCTAAGAAAAAGAATTCAGCTGAGCTAGAATCGTAGCGAAAATCGCCTTTTTAGGAGTATATCAGGTCATTCTTCTGAGAAAAAGTAAAAGTAGGAGTTCACACTTACCCATCTCAGCTTTCATGGAAAATCTTGTCATCATAAAAATCAAATTCTTCTAAGAAAAAGAATTCAGCAGAACAAGAATCGCAGCGAGAATTGCCTTTTTAAGAGTACGTATATCATGTCATTCTTCTAAGAAAAAGTAAAAACTTACCCATCTCAGCTTTCATAGAAAATATTGTCATGTTTTTTTTTTCTTTTTTTTTTAGAAGATGTCACTCCCTTTTTTCACGCGTACTCCAAAACATTGGAATATTTTTAAAGTTCAAAAGGGTTTTATTATTTTAAGTGACAAGAAATGAAAATTTGCTTCGAAAAAGGAATTATTTGCGTTTTTTATTCAGATTCGCCACTTGGCATAATCCGGTGTGCCAAGTCACCTTTGAAAAATCCCTTTTCGAAACCAATTGACTCTTAAACCGGTTTGCGCACAGAGATTCCGGCTAAGAAATTCTGTTGACCGAGGGGAAGGTGTTAGGCACCCCTCGATCCCGTGGTTCGACCACGGTCGCTTGGTGGAGTGTATCGACTATTTTGGCATTATGAAGTGTATAAACCACAGAAAAAGCACGCAAAACAATCAAACAAAACAAAACAAAACAAAACAAACCGAAATGTAAGTCCAGTCCAATTATTACAACCCAAAATAGAAAGGGACTGAAAATAAACCTACGCTAATTCTAAACTAATGCTTTACCCGATGCCTCGGGCCTTCACCACGAACGTCCTCCGGGTACATGATACCTCGGGGCATTCCCCGGTTAATAAATATATACAGATACTTCGGGGCATTCCCCGGCTAAATAAATACATCTAAATTAAATACGATGAACTAGAAAAAAAACATTCACACGCATATCCCAATATTCAACAAAACACTTATTCCTAAATTCTTGCCTACCCGAACCTATATTGCCTATCCATTTCATTACGGCATGAATCTATCATATTCACTTGTACCAAATGGAACAAAAGACAGCAAACCAACATCAATCTACATTCAACTTTTATCAATTTCTCCGTTCCTTCCCTACATCCCCTTATCAATCCAATAAAACATGATCAAACTCAATCTTCAAACCACCAAAAATTGATCCACCCAACATCATGATCGTAACAATCAATATCAACAAAGTGCAACAAAACATAATCACAACAAGCATAATCACAACCAATTCAATATAACAAGATAAACAAAAGAGAGCGGGTTAAAAAAATGGACCTCACTGACACTGCTTTTGTCGATAATAAAGAAATCCGAAGACCAAAACTCGACCGGAGAACCTCACGACGAACAAACCAAACTCGGTATTAAAATAATAACCGGACAGCTCCAAAACCCGTGACTAAATCCTTACTTTACGAAACTCAACCGAGAACGACGACGAGATTCGATAAAGTCTACTCAAAACCCAGGCGACGGAAAGAACGGCGACAGCAGATGTCCGACATTATCGCCGCCGTCGTTGGTCGGACGGTGGCGGGTTGGTCGTGGTTTCGGACGGCGGCGGATCTGGTTGTTTCGGATGGCGAGACAGCGGCGGATCTGGTTGATTCGGACGGCGAGACGGCGGCGGATTTGGCCGACGCTGTAAGAGATGGTCGGCTGACCGACGCGCCGCGGAGATCTGGTCGGAAATGGCGTCGGTCGGAGATGACGTCGGTCGGATTTTTCTCTTCTTTTTTTTAGTTTTAGGGAGAGAGATGGTAGAGAGAGGGGAAATACGGTGGTATTGTGGTGGGCGTTCGCCGGCCGGCGGCGAAGCGGTTGTGGAAGTTCAAAATTTTTTTCAAGAGAGGAAGAGAGAGAGTGTATAAACATTGTTTGTGGTTATTATTTGTGTTATTTTTACTTTTTGTGTTTTTTCGTGCTCTTTGTTTATATTATTTATCCTATGTGTTACCGTTTTATATCTGTCATCATGAGTCCACCCCCCGGCCTTCTTTCTGCAACAAGTCTTGGAGCACACGTCGTGCGCACGAATTCTAGTTGAGTCACCATTATTTTAGGGGGGAGCCGTTGGATGTATGGAGTAGGTGGAAAGCAAAGCAGCCACTATCGACCATATGCTCCCCCGAACGGCCTTGTTAGTAAACCAAAACGTAGGTTAGCCTATAGGTCATTCTTATGTGCATCATATTGAGACCTAGCAGGGCCTACACGGTCCTTTGTAGGAGACTCACCTTTAAAGCATTCCTACGTGCTAACTGTTGCATATTTGAGGGTAACGTGGTCATTTGACGGACTGATTAAAAGAAAAAAAAGAAAAAAAAAAGTAAAGAAGTGAGTCGAAAAGAAAAAAAAAGAGGAATTTCGTAGTTTATTTTAGAATTCTTTATGGCTTTTGTTCTTCACAATATAAAAATTCAAAAAAGATTTTTTTATGTTTTGCATTTGTCTTCTCAAAATACCGTAAATGTGAAAAAAAAAAAGTTTGTTTGCCTTTCCTACTTAGTTGTCAAAAACAAAAATACCAAAAAGATTTTTCTGTATAATTGGTGGTGTCGGTCTTGGTTAAAGCGTCTAGTTGAAAAAAAAGTTTTATTCGTTTGTTTTCGAATGTGTCTCTTTAGTTAGGGTCAATTTATTAGTTAATCGTTAATTGTCCAATCTGGACGAACTACGCACCCATGATTCTCCTCTTTCGGGATGTGAGATACGTAGGCAGCCTATTGTTGGTTCGGAGATCTTATTTAAAAAATTCAAAAAAGATTTTCTTCACTCTTCATTTAGAATAGGTGTTTCATGTACATCTTTAAAAGAAAACAACAACAAAAAATATTTCCCTTTAACAGGTTCAGGTTTCATTTTTTGCATGAAATTCAAAATAAATTTAAAAAAAAAATCCAATTTTTTTTTTCGGTAATCATAGATTTCATTTTGTACAGAAATGTGAAAATTCAAAAAGATTTTCTTCACTCTTCATTTAGAGTAGGTGTTTCATAAACATCTCTAAAAGAAAACTACAAAAAGATTTTTCTTTAATAGTTTCAAGTTTCATTTTCCTATGAAATTCAAAATCAAAAAACCCAAAAGATTTTTTCTTTGTTAATCATAGTTTTCATTTTGTATAAGGATGTTAAGCCTAAAAATGCAAAAAAGATTTCCGTCAGTTCTTTTTGACAATTTGTTATTTTCTTTTCTTCTTAAAGTTTCAAAAAAGAATAAAAAGGAGAAAAAGAGTTCAATTAGCCATTTTGGCACGACTTCACGAACTACGCACACCTGATTCTCTCCTTTCGGGGGTTAAAACATTAGTGGTAGTTTGTAGCACTTGGCTTTCCAGGCATTTTCTCCAGTATTCATTCCCTTCATTTTGTTTCAGA
The DNA here is from genome assembly GCA_030864225.1 of Capsicum baccatum var. pendulum. Classification (NCBI taxonomy): domain Eukaryota; kingdom Viridiplantae; phylum Streptophyta; class Magnoliopsida; order Solanales; family Solanaceae; genus Capsicum; species Capsicum baccatum. The sequence goes on from CM061557.1 coordinate 269,014,693, forward strand.
TTGCTGACATTTGCCCCTGCTTTGTCGTGTCATTGACCCAAGCTCAGATCATTAGGAGTGACTCCAAAATAACCACAGTATCTCTGCTTTGTCATGCTTCTCAGATAAATTCTTCAAACCTTGGTATTTTCATAAGTTCACAATTATGTCTCTTTCATATGCTGACTTTGTCTTGCATTGTGCAATTGAAGAAGTTGGTGGCCAGTTTTGAATTCCTTTCTCACTTGTTTTGATATGGACTTGACTCAAAAACAAGAGAAAATGACAATGACCTTTATCTGGACCACTGACTCAAGAAAATAAAATAAAATAAAGAGAAGAAAGAAAAGACGATGATTGTCCCCATTTGAAACAAAGAAATGACAAATTTTCAAAAATGACAGTCAACTCTAATGATTATGCCATGCCTTTTGGATTAAGCTACCTGATCTTTCCATCCAACCTTCCTACCAAATATTGCTGAGTTAATGGCCTTGAAACTGAGTTGTTTCCTTAGACCAATTACATTCAGACCTCATTCGGCTAGTGATGTTTTGAAGGGTCTTTCCCTCAGCTCACCCTTGTGTTATGGTGTCTGTGAGGGTTTTTACTAATGAGACTCTCTTATTCTCATTTCTCCCAACTCACAATCGTCTCACGGTGCCCATGAGGGTTTTCACCAATAAGACTCTCTCTTTTTTATCTCTCTCAATTTACTATCGCCTTACGGTGCCCGTAAGGGTTTTCACCAATAAGGCTCTCTCATTTTTATTTCTCTTTTGATTCCTTGGGCTGAGGAAAACAAGTAGTTCTCAAATACATCAGTATATCCCTTGCATGCTTTGCCTTAACATCCCCAAAGATTGATCTGAAGGTCTTTTCTTTGGTTGTAACTTGGCTTTTGGTTAGGGTTAGAAAGAAAGGATAGTGTGAGGCCCAAACGACACTTGAAGTGGGTTAGGACTTACAACTTTTGGAATCGACTAAAACAATGAGGATTAACTCATGCCACAGTTTCTTTTGACTGGGTGATTCTAAATTATTTATTTGGTTGGACCGAGCCCTTAGTAGGGCAGCTAAAGTATCTCACCCCCGAGAGAGGAGAATCAGGTCATGCGTAGTTGTGGCAGCTTGTCCTTTTGCTTTGATCTGATTTTTCTCTTTTTTTTTTCTTTTATTCGCTCCTTCACTTTGCGATTCTTTTTTCTAACTCTATTTTTCTTGACACTCTTTTTTGGAAACATTTTTGTCTCTTCTCTTTTTTTTTTTAAAAAAAAAACACAAACTTTTGACTTTATCTTCTTACTTGACACTATTCTTTGAACTTTGCTTACTCTATCTTGATTCCAAAAGAGGGGTATGAAAGAAAATAACACTAAGGCTCAAATGGGGTAAACAAAGGATGACACAATGTTTGGATAGCAGAATGAAATGCCTTCATCATATCAATCCTTGAGAATGCAAGTATATAGCATGCAATGTGAAAGTACATGACCAATATCACTTATGACATGTTTTACAACACTAACTTGCCTCGAACATGTGCTTCACCTCTTTTTATATACCCGTCGAAGATACAACTCTACCTTTGCTATGCATTCCTCACATCGAGTGATTCATGCTTCTGTGGAGCTGATTATCTTCTTGTTAACCTTGATATAGGGATCACACGTCCACCATTTGACCTAATTGGGACTTGCCTTTCAATCGATGACCAAGTTGTTCTTGTGATTCTCAAAATAATTGCCTTAACTTGTCACCAAATGTCTCAGCACTCTATCTATTTTCTCATATGCTCTCTTTTTCTAACTTTAACCCTCTGATTCAATGTTCATACTTACACTGGATTTTAAGATCTGGCTAAAAATTTCATTGCATGTCATATCACTAGAGTTTAACACAAAATGTACTATGTAAAGAAAACAAAAAAAAACACATATTTAAAACACAAAGGAAAATGAGACACTTCATTTAGTTGAAACAAAAGATAGAAGGGTTTGAACATAAACAACAAAAGGACAAAACAAGACAGATCCCGAACTACAACCCTGAAATAATTCGGAGAACAGAAAATAAAACAAAACAAGCTACCAGACCTCTTCCTAGTAGGGAGAGGGGTGACTTCTCAATTGCTCAACCTGACATCTTAGCCACTGGTTTGCATATCAGCATGACTAGAGCTTTCCTCACTGTCAGATATGTACCATGATTGATTTATCTTGAATCATCTTTTCAATTTCTCTTTTCAAAGCATGACAATCTTCAATACTGTGACCCTGAACATCAGAACAATATGCACATCGTACATTATGATCAAAACTTCTTGAATGTGGGTCGGGAGTATACCCGAGGAGAGGAGTGATCATGTCCTACTGTACCAATCTCTGGAATAAACTTGCATACGACTCTCCAATGGGTGTGAAGTTATCTCTCGACTTCTGTCTCATTTCATTGAAAACTAGGCCTAAAAGGGCTTCGGTATGTATGTGGAGCTAGGGGATGACTCGGCAGAGTTGGCGCACGCCAGTGTGGGTAAGATGAAGGTTGAACATAAGGTTGCGCATTATACACTTGATATGGAGGTGGGGGAATGGGATATAATGGATTTTGGTAAAGATTTTATGGAGCTTGGGCATAAACTTGGGTTTGAGCCTGTGGGTAACGATGTCGTGGTCCTCTTGCCCATGTCTGTTGTCCAACTGCAATGGCAGATGCATCTTCCACATTCTCATTCCCCGAACTCCCTATCAGATTAGTGACAATTTGGTATCCTTGTTGGCCATAACTTCCTCTGTGACTTGGAGCAATATGGAGGACCAGCCAAAATGCCACAAACCAACCACCTTAAACGAACTCGACAAGAGATAGCAAATGGTTAGAGTTCAACAGTTTTTCAAAACCTCTATTTATTTATTTATTATTATTATTATTATTATTATTATTTTGAAAAGATCACCGAACCCAAGAAGGGCGCCTACGTATCTCACCCTCGAAAGTAGAGAATCAGGTGTGCGTAGTTCGTGAAGTCGTGCCAAAATGGCCAATTGAACTCTTTTTCTGTTTTTTATTCTTTTTTGAAACTTTAAGAAGAAAAGAAAATAACAAATTGTCAAAAAGAACTGACGAAAATCTTTTTTGCATTTTTAGGCTTAACATCCTTATACAAAATGAAAACTATGATTAACAAAGAAAAAATCTTTTGGGTTTTTTGATTTTGAATTTCATAGGAAAATGAAACTTGAAACTATTAAAGAAAAATCTTTTTGTAGTTTTCTTTTAGAGATGTATATGAAACACCTACTCTAAATGAAGAGTGAAGAAAATCTTTTTGAATTTTCACATTTCTGTACAAAATGAAATCTATGATTACCGAAAAAATATTTTTGACTTTTTTTTTTGTTAATTTATTTTGAATTTCATGCGAAAAATGAAACCTGAACTTGTTAAAGGAAAATATTTTTTGTTGTTGTTTTCTTTTAAAGATGTACATGAAACACCTATTCTAAATGAAGAGTGAAGAAAATCTTTTTTGAATTTTTTAAATAAGATCCCCGAACCAACAATAGGCTGCCTACGTATCTCACATCCTGAAAGAGGAGAATCAGGGGTGCGTAGTTTGTCCAGATTGGACAATTAACGATTAACTAATAAATTGACCCTAACTAAAGAGACACAATCGAAAATAAACGAATAAAACTTTTTTTTTTCAACTAGACGTTTTAACCAAGACTGACACCACCAATTATACAGAAAATTCTTTTTGGTATTTTGGTTTTTGACAACTAAGTAGAAAAGGCAAACAAACTTTTTTTTTTTTCGCTTTTACGGTATTCTGAGAAGACAAATGCAAAACATAAAAAAAATCTTTTTGAATTTTTGAATTGTGAAGAACAAAAGTCATAAAGAATTCTAACATAAACTACGAAATTCCTCTCTTTTTTTAATTTTCGACTCACTTTTCTATTTTATTTTATTTTTCATTTTTGCCTACGCACCTTACTCCTAATTTTTTTTTTCAAAAAATCAATCCGTCAAATGACCACGTTACCCTTAAAAATGCAACAGTCAGCACGTAGGGATGCTTTGGAGGTGAGTCTCCTACAAAGGTCCGTGTAGGCCCCGCTAGGTCTCAATATGATGCACATAAGAATGACCTAAAGGCTGACCTACGTTGTGGTTTACTAACAAGGCCGTTCGGGGGAGCATATGGTCGATAGTGGCTGCTTTGATTTCCACCTACTCCATACATCCAACGGCTCCCCCCCTAAAATAAAGGTGACTCAACTAGAGTTCGTGCGCACGACGTGCGCTCCGAGACTTGTTGCAGAAAGAAGGCCGGGGGGTGGACTCATGATGACAGATATAAAGTGTTAACACATAGGATAAATAATATAAACAAAGAGCACGAAAAAGCACAAAAAGTGAAAATAACACAAACAATAACCACAAACAATGTTTATACACTCGTAATGCCAAACAAAGTCGATACGACTCCAAAAATAGCTCGAATTCTGAGAACTTGTCATAGTCCCCAGCAGAGTCGTCAGAAGATGTCACACCCCTTTTTTAACGCGTACTCCAAAAAATTAGAATATTTTTAAAGTTTGAAAGGGTTTTATTATTTTAAGTGACAAGAAATGAAAATTTGCTTCGAAAAAGGGATTATTTGTGTTTTTTGTTCAGAGTCGCCACTTGGCATAATCCGGTGTGCCAAGTCACCTTTGAAAAATCCCTTTTTCGAAACCAATTGACTCTTAAATCGGTTTGCGCACAGAGATTCCGGCTAAGGAATTCTGTTGACCGAGGGGAAGGTGTTAGGCACCCCTCGATCCCGTGGTTCGACCACGGTCGCTTGGTGGAGCGTATCAACCATTTTGGCATTATGAAGTGTATAAACCACAGAAAAAGCACGCAAAAACAATCAAACAAAAACAAAACGAAACAAACCGAAATGTAAGTCCAGTCCAATTATTACAACCCGAAAATAGAAAAGAACTGAAAATAAACCTACGCTAATCCTAAACTAATGCTTTACCCGATGCCTCGGGCCTTCATCACGGACGTCCTCCGGGTACAAGGTACTTTGGGCATTCCCCGGATAAATCAATACAAATCCTTCGGGGCATTCCCCGGCCAAATGAGTACAATTTAAACTTTTCGTGCAATAAAGTAGAAAGTATCATTCAAGCACATATTCAAAACATTCCAACGAATTGTTATTCCTAAATTTGCCTGCCCGGCCTACGTTTGCCTATGCGTCTCGAATAAAGACATAATTCTATTATGATTCATACCAACAATAAATCAAATTAAACTGAATCTATGCTTTTGTTAATTTTTCAATTCCATCCCCCGACTTTCTTCCTATCCATTCCTTAGAACATGATCAAGTTTATGCCTTAATCTACCAAAATCAACAACCAAGCATTACAATCATAACATCAACATAACAAAAATCCAACAAAATCATAATCACCATTCGCAATCGCAACCAATCAAAACAACCAACCACGTATATATATATAAAAGACGAGTTAAGAAATAGACCTCGATAGCACGCTGTGTCGATAATAAGGAAATTCGAAGACCCAAACTCGATCGACGATCCTCACAACGAACCAACCAAACTCGGTATTAGAATAATAACCACACAGCTCCAAAATCCGTGAATAACACCTTACTATACGAAATCCAACCGAGAACGACGACGAGGTTCGATAAAGCCGACTTGAAACTCACTATCGACGTTGAACCATGAAATAGTCGAAACCAAAATCAACCAAAGACAATGGAAGCCAAAAACCAAACAGATCGAGGCGGGGATCTCACGGCGACAGACAGACCGGCGGCGGCCGATGTCCGAGGTCGGCCGGTTCACCGGCTGTTTCGTCGGACGGGTGAGCCGCGACTGCTGGCCGAAGCTGGTGACAGAGATTTGGTGACGGCGATGGTTCGCCGGCCGTTTTGCCGGATGAGTGAACTGCGGTGGTTTGACGGCGTTATCACCGAAGAGGGAGAGAGGAGGAAGCTGCGATCGGAGCTGGTCGATTTTCGACTGACGAACGGTGTTGTCACCGGTGGACGACTGCAGCCGGAGCTGGCCGTCGCGGAGCGGCACTGGCACAAACGCCGACGCTGTCGTCGTTACTGGTGAGAGGTCGGGTCGGCGGTAGTAGATCTGGCGGGTTTGGCCAGAGAAGAAGAGAGATCGGAACCGAGAGAGGGCAGCGCCGACATCGTTATGGTTGAAACGACGGCGGCGTCTTCGCTGGAGTTGACTGTCCGCCGCAGATCTAGGCAAGTTTGACGGTGGTGTCGCCGGAGTTGGTTGGTTTGTTGGGCGACGGAGAAAAAGAGGAAGGGAGCCGGCCGGTTGGTGGGTTGCTCGAAAAAGGGATTATTTGCATTTTTTATTCAGAGTCGCCACTTGACATAATCCGGTGTGCCAAGTCACCTTTGGAAAATCCCTTTTTTCGAAACCAATTGACTCTTAAACCGGTTTGCGCACAGAGATTCCGGCTAAGGAATTCTATTGACCGAAGGGAAGGTGTTAGGCACCCCTCGATCCCGTGGTTCGACCACGGTCGCTTGGTGGAGCGTATCAACCATTTTGGCATAATGAAGTGTATAAACCACAGAAAAACACACGCAAAACAATCAAATAAAACAAAACAAAACAAACCGAAATGTAAGTCCAGTCCAATTATTACAACCTGAAATAAAAAGGGACTAAAAATAAACCTACGCTAATCCTAAACTAATGCTTTACCCGACGCCTCAGGCCTTCATCACGGACGTCCTCCGGGTACAAGGTACTTCGGGGCATTCCCCGAATAAATCAATACAAATCCTTCGGGACATTCCCCGACCAAATGAGTACAATTTAAACTTTTCGTGCAATAAAGTAGAAAGTATCATTCAAGCACATATTCAAAACATTCCAACAAATTGTTATTCCTAAATTTGCCTACCCGGCCTACGTTTTCCTATGCGTTCTCGAATAAAGACATAATTCTATTATGATTCATACCAACAATAAATCAAATTAAACCGAATCTATGCTTTTGTCAATTTTTCAATTCCATCCCCGACTTTCTTCCTATCCATCCATTAGAACATGATCAAGTTTATGCCTTAATCTACCAAAATCAACAACCAAGCATCACAATCATAACATCAACATAACAAAAATCCAACAAAATCATAATCACCATTCGCAATCGCAACCAATCAAAACAACCAACCACGTATATATATATAAAAGACGAGTTAAGAAATGGACCTCGATAGCACGCCGTGTCGATAATAAGGAAATCCGAAGACCAAAACTCGACCGGAGAACCTCACGACAAACAAACCATACTCGGTATTAAAATGATAACCGGACAGCTCCAAAACCCGTGAATAAATCCTTACTATACGAAACTCAACTGAGAACGACAACGAGATTCGATAAAGGCGACTCGAAACCCACTATCAACGTCGAAACATGAAATAGATGAAACCAAAATCAACCAAAGACAACAAGAAACCAAAAACCAAACAGATCGAGCTGGTCGAATCTGGTGACGGAGAAGCAGCAGAGATCTGTTGTCGGCGTTATCGCCGCCGTCGTTGGTCGGACGGTGGCGACTTGGTCGTGGTTTCGCCGGTTGGAGGTTCGCCGGCTAGCGATGGTGGCTGCCGTGGGGTCCGACGGAGATCTGGTCGTGACGGCGGCTGTTTCGGGTTGGGAGATCGGGTCGGGTCCGGTCGGGTGACGCTGAGAACGACGTCGGAGGAGAGAAGGCAGCGACGGTTGACCGTCGTCGTTGACCGGAGATGGCGTCGGTCGGAGCGACGAAAAGGCCGGCGCCGCGGATTCTTTTTTTTTTTTTTTTAGGGAGAGAGATGATAGAGAGAAGAGAAAGATGGTGGTATTGTGGTGGCCGGAGCTTCGGTCGGTCGCCGGCGACGTTTAGAGAAAGAGTGTGAGTATAGAGAGAGAGAGAAAGTTGTTGAGAGAGAGAGTGTTTTGCTGATGGTTTTCTTTTTTTTTTGATTTTTTTGTTCACTCTTTTCACTTCGCGATTCTTTTTTTTTTTTTTTTTTTTTTTTTTTACCTCTATTTTCTTGACACTCTTTTTGGAAACATTTTTTGTCTCTTTTTTGTAACTTTTGACTTTATCTTCTTACTTAACACTATTATTTGAACTTTGCTTACTCTATCTTGATTCCAAAAAAGGGGTATGAAAGAAAATAACACTAAGGCTCAAATGGGGTAAACAAAGGATGACACAATGTTTGGATAGCAGAATGAAATGCCTTCATCATATCAATCCTTGAGAATGCAAGTATATAGCATGCAATGTGAAAGTACACGACCAATACCACTTATGACATGTTTTACAACACTAACTTGCCTCAAACATGTGTTTCACCCTTTTTCATATACTTGTCAAAGATACAACTCTACCTTTGTTGTGCATCCCTCACATCGAGTGATTCATGCTTTTGTAGAGCTGATTATCTTCTTGTTAACCTTGATATAGGGATCACACGTCCACTATTTGACCTAATTGGGACCTGTCTTTCGATCGATAGCCAAGTTATTCTTGTAATTCTCAAAATAATTGCCTTAACCTATTACCAAATGTCTCAACACTCTATCTATTTTCTCATATGCTTTTTTTTTTTTTTTTTTTTTATGATTAAGATTTACTTATTTTTTTATGATACACTGTATCCTTGAATAGTTTCTTCCGAGCTGACGGCAGAAAGGTAAAGGAGGACTGCAATTTATTACATTCTGTACTCTGATTTGAACTTCTCTAACACGTAGTTCTGCAGCTGACAAAAGAAAATTGTAACTAAATTCCCTAACTAGTACTGGAGCAGGCAAATAAGGCATTGATTAAATGTGAACTTGCATAGCTTTCACCATTCCTTCATCCCAAAGGCCTCTTTTACTCCTTGCAGTTTCACGAATTTTGCTTTCTTACTGAATATTTGAGACCACATATAGTTATTCTGTATCTAATTAACAGAACCACTAAAAGGTTTTTGTGTAACCTCCCGTGTTGTAGGCATACGGGTTTGACTGTGCACTTGCTAATCCTACTTGTCCTTGCATTCCATCCCTTTGATATTGTTGCCACATTAACTGCTCATCTATTAATAGTCTCTGCTTCTTTTCCATTTCTGACATCTGAACATATGATGGTGGAGCTATTACTAGTGATGCTGCAAAAGGGTCAGTGTTTGTCCTGGCTGTGTGAGCTCCACCATCGGCTGATGGAGGTGCCGGCAAGGACAGCATTGCCGGCCGACCGGCTGATCCCAGCGCGGCACTGCTAGCACTTCCAGTAGCTACAACACCTGAGCTGGCTACCACCTTAGCTACTGCTCCTTGTTGATACATTCCATCTAGAATTAACGTGTTGAACCCTCCAGGAAGGGAAGCCTTCTGATTTGACAAATGGCTCGTGTGCTGAACCAGTGTGGTTTCCCAATCACTTGAATCTTTGAACGCTTCCCATGGTGAAGTGGTTGTTGAAGGAGCAGCATTTGTTGGATCACCATCAAAGAGTGCTACCGCCAATTGATCTCCATGTTCTTCCATAGTTGGTGCATCATCACCTATGTTCAACAAGTCGGCTATGTCTTGGGCTTTCACCATCTCTTTCTTTTCTTCTTCTTCATGTTTCTCTTGCTTTATTTTTTCAGGAATTCCTTCTGGTGGTGGTAATGACTTAATTGCATTCATCTCCTGTTCTGGCTCTGGTTCTGGCTCTGATTCTAGCTCTGGAGTTTTTTCAACCTGCTCACTTTTTGGTTCATAACGCATCGCATTCCCATTCTGCCCCGCTATGGATTTCTCTCGTATGAATTCATCAATAAGGTCAAGTTTCTTTTGTGGAATGTTCTCAATGTCTGGATATTCAGAAGTGCGTCCAATTCCAACCGTTCTACACCAATTATAGAATTGTTCGAGCTCATCATATTGCTTGTTAATACGGCAGAAGATTTCATGAACCTTCACAGAGTCAGGGATTGATAGTTCATGGAACTTATTAATCAAGATACTTATTATTTCTGTTATTTCATAGTATATCTGGAAACTCTCCTTCACAAGTGGATATAGAGCCACGAACACAGTTCTGTTGGTCCTTGCTAAACCTGCGGGTCTACAAGCTAGGAATCGCTCAAGAAGTTGGATAAGATATTGGATCCTTGAGAAAATGTCATCATTCTTCATTTCGCTCAAGGGTGTGGGTTTCACCATGACAACATCAGTACCAACACCATCTAAATCTTCGTCATAAGCATAGGCGCTGCGCTTTCCCCGGCGGCTCTGCATCCTATACTCAAGCTGTTCGTCAAGGTACAAGGAATAGGTTCGGACAAGTGCGGAATAGTCCCATGAATTGGATCTGGAATCTCGAAACTCAGACATGTTAAGAAGCCTGGTTCCTTGTCTCGTGGCAAAGAAAATCTCCTGCTCATAAGAGGGATCACCATCAGAGAGCAATCTATGGATCAACATTACTGACTTGAGCGCCACAACCCAGTTCTTGGTCTTGCCAAGACGTCTTGAAATGTTGTCGACACAAGCACCAATATTGGCCCGAGAATAAGCAGTCAAGCTTAGAATCTCTCGAATGTGCCTCTCCTCAGGCGGGTACTCTTGGTGTCTAGTGGCCTTGACAATGGCAACTTCTAGGTCGGACAAGCTATTGCTGCCGCCTACCTTAGCCAGACTTATGGTTGTTTGGTCCTTGACAGCCCCAATTGCTTTTCTAAGTTTACTTGGTGCCATGAAGTTAGTTTTCAGGCTTGTCACAATTAAATATGGATAAAAATATTTTCTTTTTCAGTTATTCAGAAGGGTGGCAGCTTTAACCTGTGAATGAATAAAAAAAACAAACACATGCTATTAATTTATAATGACATTGAACATGCATTCGTGAAGTTTACATCAAATTTCTAGAGTAATGAATGTTGTGACACAAACAATATACATTTCAATGGTGGATCAAGAATCGATGTGTTTATACAAATCTTTTGCTTTGCCAGAAGCAGTTGGTTCACTTGAACAGTGGAACCCCTTAGATCTTCTCTTTACCGTTATATCTATGATTATAGCTGCCCCACAACTGATATTGTTGGAAATTTACGATTAGACTATCACAAAAATGATGAAAATGTTTTGTAATTTAAGGATAACTTAAAGGAACAAAGAATCGAGAAGAAGACAGAGGATGATGTATGTACAGCTCTTTCTTCTTCCCCTCCTTCTGTTCTAGTTAAGCTTCCAATTTTCCCATATGCATTCTTCCTCTCGACTGGTTCGAACGACCATACAAATATCCTTCATTTTAGCACAATAATACGGATAGGTAATGAAATGTTTTCGAAAAAAAAAAAGCTGTGGTTTAGATAAACTTTCTATAATCATTGAATTTTGGGTGGAAAAAGATGAGAGTTCCTTTTTATTCTATTTGACTCATTCCTGTGGCGGGGTTAGTCATTTGTTCATAGAAATTTTAGTTATTGCTGAATTATCAAGAAAAAAGAATAAGGAAAAACTGATAAAAGAAAAAAGAACAAAAAAAAACTGATAAAAAACGTGTGTTAAGTCTAATAATTTCATGGCATTTACTAAAAATGAGTTATATATGAGTTTTAATTAAAAGGATTCAGTCCTAAATTCTAGTTTGATAATGTCAAGAGGATAGTTTGAATAATACCACTTCCTTAATTTAATTTGACTAGCTTGTAATTTGTGCTTTAAAATTATTTATATATACATAATATAAAAAAAAATAGTATGGTCTTTTTTTTTTTTTTTCTCATAATTATTGTTTTTAGTGTAGTAATGTATTTTATATAGTAATATCATTATTTATAATAGTAAGAATTGGGTCAAGTTAATAAAACGTTAATCATGTGTTTTTAATATTGCCTTGGATGTTATTGTAAAAATATTATTTATTACAATAAAGATTTGAGTAGTTGGTTCAAAGTTTTAAAATATTTATATTGAATGCTGATAGTTTTCTTTATATTTTATGTATAAATTTTGTACATACATGTGTATATATATATATCTTTAGTACAAGTGAGTTACTGTTGGACATGTCACATTTTTTGGCCTTGTCTAGGGAAGACATCGTAAAAATATATGTCACAACAAATACTGTTAAAATTGATATATTCGGTCACATAGAACGATAATGAGAAGATATTAATCATTGAGCATGGAATTAAGTTATTATTTTTCCCACATTTATTTGTTAAAAAAGCAAAATTTCTTTTCAAATTATTTGCCAACTGATTTAGATTTCATGTGAAATATCTACATACTATAAAATCTTATTGAATGATCAATTGACATGTTATGGAATAGGAATTTAAGATTTAGACCACTTAAATGGTCGTTTTTATAAACTTATGGCTCTAGTGTGGCCTTTCATTTCAAATTGAATGTCACAATCAATTTTGAGGTGATAAGAAAATGACAAGTTTGGTGGTTTTCCTATTTTTGTTTACCCATAATTACTAAAACATCAATCATCATTGGCCCCAAGAGAAAAGAAGGGCCACATTATTCTGCAAAAGCAAGATTTTAGTACATATGAGCTACTGTTGAACATGTCGCACTTTTTTGGCCATGTCTAGGGAAGACATCGTAAAATAGGAATACCAACTTGAACAGAGTGGTAGAAAATATTATGGTAGCTATTAGCTAGTTATATTATGTTCATCGGGTGAAAGTGTAATTCTTTATATTCATCCAAATTTAATCAATTGAATAAATATATATTGGTGAGTAAATTTGAACATAACTTGACTTAACTCGTCCAGGGCTGAAAAATACTTATATGGACTACAACACACATGGACATAGAAGTTGTGATTTATTATGCATTCTGCTTTCTTTATATTTTCATGTACTTCTTTTAGGGTGATTGATAGAAATAGCCATCCATTCAAACAAAGAAAAAAGAAAAAAGCAGCGAGCAAATATATAATATAAACATTAGCTAGCGAATATAAATAGTTTTGTTTGAGTGATCAAATGGATAATTATCCCTTCTTACGTTTGTTGAGAACAGATTTAACCCAGTAAATCCAATCCATTGAATTGGAGTTAAAAGCAGCCCAATGGACTTGAAATTTATGAGCAATCAGGCATCAGCCCATAGATAAAATAAGGGGCCTATAAATCAAGAAGTAGTTACAGCAGTAGAGCACATGTTATAGTCAATTCAACAAATAAACAAAATTCTTGTCTAAATAGAGAGTTGTACATGAACTAATCCAGGCATAATAATATTCATAATGATAGAGACATCACATGACAAAGTCAATCCTTTGTGCATTAGTACGTACGTAAGCAAGAGAGGAGATAAATAGGCTTATTATCTTAATTTGTACATCTGTCCGTTCGAATATTTACTATTAATATACACACATAAATCAAAATCAAACATCTAACAGAAGAAGATAAAAGAGAGCAAAGGGAACCTAGTGCTGACTAAGGTATGATATATATTTGACACTTACAATTCATACTTTAGGAAATTGACAAACAAATATGACAATGTAGACAATTCTCACCGACAAACTTCTGACTCATACGTACCCTCACTTGTCCTTATTTATTAGTATGTCATTTTTACAAAAGTGTTCAACGTTGCAGAGTTTTGGAACTTGACTCTGTTGGTATTAATCCTCATCAGCATCAGTCAGCAACATTGTTTACATACGGCAGATTTAGTAACAATCTTAAAATAGGGCCTAGTTTACTTCGACATTGACTCAAGCCCAGTAAGGTAGGTATACTTCTTGGCCCAATAGAGCCCAGAGGCTTCACCATGTGACATATGGGCTATCATTTCTTCCAGTCCATTAGAGATTATTACTACCATATTTACACTATGTTTTGTGAGCCCCCAAAGAAGATTGAGGGCTTCCAAATATTGACGGGCAAGCCACACCAAAGTAGGGCGGGCTTACTCGCCTTGAAGAAAGTGTGTTCGTTTTGTGGGTGTCGGCACGATCCACCGGTCTCTATACGATCATTAGCAAATCGCATCAGCACCCCCGACGGTACGAGTTAACTTGTTTTGGTAGTTAATTTTTCAACGTAAACAGGCAGAAGTCCATACTGCCAATTCTGCTCTTTCCGATGTGGGACATAAATGAACTATCCAAAATTCCAAATATTCATCAATCTTCTGTAACAACAACAACAAACATTCATGGGACTATTTTATTCCATCCTTCATGATTAATGTGTACTTCACACCAAACATAAAATAAAGTTAATCCCAAATTATATCTCAAAATTATTTTACTTATATCATATATCAAACGACTCCATGCTTCTTTGTTATATCCAAAAAGAGAGGTTGAGTAGGTTATGAACCAATTGTCCCATATTGAAAAAATAGAAAATGCTAATGGGTTTATAGACCAAATGACTTCTTGTACCCATCAAGATAGTCTTTTGGGTTGGGCTCTTTCATTTGGTTTATAACAAGGTAGCACATATATTTGAGTTTATCATCCTTTTTGTTGCATTTTCTCTTCACAACAGTTCGTTTCTACTTTATTCCAAGTTCAACTTGACTAAAAGAATCAATTTGACATTTCTTCTTCGACTATTACTTTTCCTTTTTTGGAAGTTATGTGCTGTGTTTCTATACATACTATTGTGATCCATATTCCAATTGGTAACTTAGACGAATGAAATTACTAATGACATGTGTTTTCCTTGGATGATGAATTACAAACCATCAATCTTTCACAAACTATCATTTTCCATTCAAAAGGTTATATGTGAATGATGTTTGTTTACAATAAGGGTGTGATGGGATAGTAGAGACATTAAATTCCTCCATGCTAATTGGATGTCTTAATTAAATTTGAATCCTGAGTTTTTTTATTGGAGAGTATATTGTCCCCTTAATAAGTCCTACTCGACACGAATCTAGATTAATGAAATTAATAAAATTCAAAAATAGGAGGTACTTACAAAAAATACGTTTTTATTATACAATATAATACACACTCTCTCCCTATATACATGATCCAAACATGAGACTAACTGAAACAATCGGATAATAATTTGAAAAATAGAGAAGACTAGTATTACAAAATTCAACTGAATTATAAAACTAGAAAAGAAATTAATAATAGAACAGTAACAAAGCATACTTCTTTTCACAACTCCACTCTCTTGCTGTGTGTGTCCACGTTGATTGGTTGATGTGTCTGTCAAGTTAGCTTGTTGTCTCACAACACTAATACAGTAAATTAAATTAGTTTTTGTTTTTATTTGTTTTACCTTAACGTGCGTATATGTAAGTATTATTATCCTTTTTTATCTTTAAATGTCATTTATATACCAGATTAAATAACAATATCTATTATTAAGGTATTTTTTTTATAGAATACATAAGACTAATACAAATAAATTAAATTTAGTTTTCGTTTTTCTTTGACTTTCCTTAATGTGTGTATAATATGTATCGTTATTCTTTCCTTTAAATATCACCTAAAGACCAGATCAAATAGCATCTATTATTGAGATATTTTATATAATAGATGTGGCTAGTACAAATAAATTAAATTTATTCTTTTTCTTTTTGAATATCTTCAATATACCAAATTAAATAACATCTATTATTGAGGTATCTATAGAACACATATAAGAACAATAACACAAATAAATTAAATTGGTACTTTGTTTATATTTGCCCTTTGTTAACATTATATATATCCACGTTTATCCGTTCCTTTCATAAGAGTATAAATATAATATACCAGATTAACAACATCTATGTATAATTTGAGGGAGCAACTACTTTGCCATACATTAATTAAGGATGGAAGAGTTATACCTTCATGAAAATTGGAAAAGCCTATTGAGATAGCTCCATGTTATTTTTAAATTGGAAAAATTTCCAGAATATTATATGGTAATAAAGTTTGATATGAATATTAATTTGAGTCGACCTGCACATGATTATTGCTTATTTGGAAGGGTTTTCATTTATGGAAAAATAACACAAAAATACATTTTAACTTAGCGTATTTACACATATTTTCACCTTACAAAATAATTACAAATATTTCAACTAATAATGTATATTTGTTGGATGAATTGGGAGCTAATTATATATCTCGATACGCTCAAAATCGAAAAAAAGGTTTCGAGAGCTAATTATGTATTTATATAAAGGAAAAAATGTATCTTCGTTGGATGTACTATGTATCTCGACAGACACAAAATTAAAAAAAAATGTATCAAAAGCTAATTATGTATCTTTACACAAGAAAAAATGTATATCTTCGTTGAATGTTTTCGGAGCTAATTATGTATCTCGACAAACTCAAAATTAGGATTTTCAATAATTATGCAAAATATTAAATTTTCTATAATTAAGCTCCAATCTATTTGAAATTTATGTTGTTTGCCCTCGATTTATACACTTACAAAATATATAATCTGATGTATATAATGTGATCAGAAGGTCACGTCTTCTTATTGAAATATCAAATAGTGTTGTACATAATAGGTCCTTGCACTACGACTCTTTTCTAAACTCCTTATATTATTTTACGAACATAGAATTTAAGTGTTCTCACCAATATTGAGTTGCCCGTACTATTGTTGGGGACATTGAAGAAAAATAATTATTTAATTGCTTCAATTTTTTTTTCTATATCGCAAACCAAGGTACTTAAGGTTACACTTTTGTAAGGAGGATAATTGTTACCAACATGGGTTGTGGTGCAGTGGATGGGGCTGCTCCGTCCTTAACCAGAGGTCGAAGGTTCGACCCTGAGTATGGAGAAAACTCTATTGGGAGCGCTGTCACCTTAATGGGCCCTGCAACGCGCGATCCGAATTAGTCGGGATTCCAATGAAGGTACCGAACATCAGATGTGAAGAAAAAAAAGAGATAATTGTTCCCCCAGCTAATTTAAGAGAATAATTGTTCCCTACAGCTGATTTTGACATATATTTAGGTTGAATCTTCTACCTTACATTTTTTTGTTTGTTTGTTTAATAAGTAATATTTAATTTATGGAAAACAAACGTGGTGCCCATTTCTTACCAGTTAGACAAAAATACAAAGCGATTCAATAAATAATTAAAAACTTCTAGTAGCTAACAATAATAAAATGTGGTTATGCTAACACATGTGCCAATTCTTAAAAGATCAAACAATGATAGAGAGAAGATGGTATAATATAATTGAAAGCTATGCAGAAAAAATATATTCAAGAGGATATCTTGAATTATTTCTTAGTAAAGTAATCGGAGTTAATTAATATTTGGGTCCAAATATCGTGTGAACAATGAAAGGCAATTTTAAGTAATTAAGTTCTTATCAAATTATGAGCTCATTTCAAAGTCATCTTTTGAATAAAAGTAATAGTTCAATTTTATATCAAAATTGCAAGGTTTCTAGTTAATTTTTTAAAATTAAATTTAAGAAGATATTCATAATATAATTGCTATAGAAAATTAGACATCAATATCCACATACTCAGCTTCAGTAGTCTAGAATTAATTAAAGGTTGTCATCAGATTGAAATGCATGATTATATTTGTGCGACTAGGGAATCAAATTATTGTATTTAATTTTTAAATAATTAAACGTGATACTTGCAATCATTTGTTGAACATAATAGGGATGAAAATTACGAATATATGTGAAGAAAAAATCTCCTGACTATTGTTAAATCACAAAGAAACACAAATATCTAGTTTATGGTCACCAACTTAATTATTCGAATCCTCGTGTAAATATATAATTTAATAAAATTTATTAATTTAGTAAATCAACAATTTAAATTTAATTTGCTATAACTGTTTTGGTGGGAAAATATTTAGGATAGGTACTGGTTGATCTTTCCATTTAGTAGAGGCGTCTCAATAAAATTAGTGACCTAAAATCAAATTTTAATAGGTCTTACGTATAAAAATATACATAAAAAAATACTACTATAATAATTTAGAGTTGTTTTCTTTACTGTAATAATTTAGAGTTGTCTTATTTGTTCTTGCATAAAAAATGTTTCGATATAGTATTTTAAAAAGACACTTAACATTTAACTTCACATATTAATATGATTATTAATAAAAGTAAGGATTAATTCTTGTTAATAAGATGTTAGTCATTTGTTTGCAATGCATTAACTTGGATGCTATTGTTAAAATTTATTTATTAATATAAAGTTTGAGTTGTTTAGCTCAAAGTTCTAAAATATTTCTTGCGAAAATGAGATAACTTTTTCTCTTTATGATTATTATTATTATTATTATTATTATTAATTAGATATTTTAAAAAGGTGTATTTCACAATATTCATTATTATTTCAAGTGAAGTTGAAATTACAGAGTTTACTATTAAAAAATTTCATTTCAAGCAAAAATTTTACTAGATTTACCATTGAATCACCCTGCCATTGAGTTAATTTGCTCTCATAACTCATTTCAAACAGGTTTACATTGATGCACTAGATCTAATTCACTAGCTTTGGACAACAAGGTACTCTACCAGATCTAAATTCTGGTAAACGTCCTTAATAATATTGATTTCATCTTTCTTCTGGTACCAAATTTTGGTAAATCTTTTTTTTTTCGTGTTCAAATTAAAGAATCTAATTCTAATCTTGACAATTTTCTCTTCCTTTTTATCTCTAGAAAATCTTGGGTACTATATGTTCTAAGAATATAAACAAGTAGATAATAGTATGTCTTTTCTATCCGCTTAAATTTTAAGATAATATGAACATTTAGTTGAATATAATATGATGTCAGCGTAGACAAAGAACTTGAGTTCGACTCTAATCACCGCTGCTACGATCAAATATTTTTGCGTGCTTCACTAATAAAAAAGAATTAAATCCCCACATAATAGACATGTTAAAATTAAGTAAATAAAGTGCGATCGCTTAATCCACTTTCTCGTTAATAATTACGTGTGCTAATGTATGTAATTGTGCCGTCAACTAGTCATCCTCCAATTAAAAGACTTTTAGAATACTTTGTCTTTGTTTTACGTTAGCACTTTGTTGGTAATCATTACCTTTCTTTGTTCCATTGTTATTAGCCTATTATGAGTATGTCATTAACAATAGAAAATATTCACTCAAAGTAACTTTTGAGCCAACACAGCCAATGACAAAAAATTTAGTATTCCGTGACATGTCAAGTATAAATAAAATAATGCATGACTAAATCCATTATTTGATTCCCAAGTCCCACCCCTTTGTCTTTTAATTTAGTGGCTTTACCCCCATGGAATTATTTTACAAAAACAAAGTATGGAAACTTTTTCTTATATAAATATTTCTGTTCCACATCGGAACCAATTATAACTTGGAAAACTGCAATTACAAGATTTACATGCGACTGTATAAGCAATGCTTTTACTCCAATTACCTTAACCAATCTCTTCAAGCATCAATCGATTATAGGTTTTGTGCACCCTTAATATATAAGAGATATTTTTACACCATCAAATAAATGTTATACACTGACGGCGCATAAAAAACTTAAACTCTACAATTAATGCAATTAATGAGGTATATTATCTTGTCCACAATTTCATGATAATACAAATTCTATATCTCCGTGAAGAATAAGTTGTTAGTATTATTAACACTCAAATTGTCAAAGAATATTACCCTTAATTTTAATTTTCCGATCAACTTCCTCCACTTCACTTAATAGATCTTGTCTTTTAGTAATTAGTGGGAATCGAATCAATTGGAAAACTTGAATCATCATCTTTGAACAACTTGGCATTTTAAAAATTAATCTTAATTCACTTGGTTGAAATAAAGATTAAAGGGGTAGCTCTTGGTTAATCCAACTAGTACTCATGTTGTAGTGTTGCCACCCATTTGGAAGAGAATTTCACGAAATACTATTTTCTTGAACTTAGTTATTGGTTGGATGAACTGAGACGATTTTATAAGTTGAATTTTGAAGTTTATCACAATTTATATTTATAATTTATATTTGTTCGAATCTAAATAGTGGATTCAGATGAACTTTATACGTTCAGGTTTAGAGTTTGAGATGATATTCATGAATGGCAAGCACAAACGAAGTGGAATTCGAAGTAGTATCGTAAAGGAAAATTAATTTGTTAGATGGAGTAGCATGATGCTCCTAGAAACGTCTACGTAGTACTAGAGTGTCCACTTTCCAACTACTAATGTACATGTGCATCTCATATACACTTGTAATAGTGTTTGGTTGAAAAAGTCTTTCAAAATGACTTTGATTTCCTTCCTTTTGTTTATTTATTTTGAAAAAAACCAACTTTTTGTAAATTTTTTGTTACACTTTCTTCGAAAAGAAACGTCCAAGTAAGTGAAATAGTAGAAGGTAGAAAAAGGGGTCTTCCATTCTATTAATTCCTTTGAAAATAAGTTATCGCCGTCCAACTTCCATTAATGAAGTGCCAAATAAATGGTATTCGGTGGGATTGCTATATAATATAGAGTTTAAGTTTTGTGCACTGTCAGTGTACAAAATATTCTATACTATCAGGTAAACTTGATCTGCTATTGTAGGTTATTCAATTTTTTACATAAAAATTGAAAAAGAAAGACCGAATAACTTGCAACAGCAGGTCAAGTTTACTGATAGTGTCGAATATTCTGTACACTGACAGTGCACAAACTTAAATTCTATAATATATACAGTAAGTATATAGTATAACAATGGTAGTTAGGTGGTAACCATAATTGGTACTCCTTCAACAGTGACAATTTTGGAAACTGGCCTGGTCCAATTCCAATATGACCATACGTTAGGGATATGGGTGCATGCATGAGGATAAATCTATGATAACTTGAATGTTATAAATCTAAGCTTGGTATTTAATTTACTAGTTCAAATTTATTTTCATATATTTAATCGATTCCTAATACTTGGATAAAATTCAAGCTGAGACTAATCACTAATGAACTCAAAATTTATTAGCTAGATCGGTCTGGGACCACCAATATAGTGTGTAATCCCCTTTTTCCAACGAAAAAATTGGAAAGGTTTCAGGTGCATTGTCTTAGGTCATTTACGTTCATGTCCGTCACCGTCCAACATTATATATTACGTACTATACATTGATCAATTTATTTTATTTTATAGTTCACAGAACTGATATTAATTGTGTAATATGGAGAAGCAGGAGAGGCTCGTCTTGTCAACTCATCAGTAAAATGAGGAGCTTCCAAGAACTTTAATTTCTTGTGTCCTTGTTTTATCCTTGTGTCCTATTCCTTCACTAGTTCAACCAATAGGTTCCTAATTAATTATAATCGTGAATCCATAATATTTCCAATGATTTCACATGTTACAACCGAAAGAATGACGACGAGTCCTTCCCCCAAAAGATAGCTAATGGACAAAATATATTCAAGTGGAAGGGAAAAGACCATAGACTTTGAGAGAAGCAAAATCTTGTCATGAAGATATGGGGAAGATGTTTTCACACCTCTAAGACATTTACTATATACTATTTACTATAAAAATCAGAATGGGGATAGGTGTTTATTCTTCAGAAAGTGATAAAATTTTAGAATAAGAAAAGGTTGTTCAAATAGGGAGTAATATGGGTCAAGTTTGCAGGTGCCATCCAAAACTTGACGTTTATGTGTCATCATTTTATTGATGGATTTTCAAAATTCTATCACTACTTTGCACCGACCGTCATGATGCCTTATTTTCCACTTCTGCATTATCACTCCTGATACAATAATCAAATCTATACTCCAGTAAACATTTTCATGTGTTATTTTTTACTTTTGTTTTGGCAGATCGAAGTTTTATTCCCCCCCCCCCAGCCCATGGAGGGGGATAAAGTAGTAGAAAGTTTTCAAGTAAAATTTACATGTAGAAATTTTACCCTTTTTAGGTACTTAGACAAGTAAATTTACCTTTTTTAACAAAACAAACCATTATTGATTTATTTCCTTAAATTACCTATAATTATTCTTGATAAAAGTTATCGCGATGAAAGTACATTTTGAGTAAAAGCTACTGCTGTACTTATTCTTTATTAAGTTACTATCTCAAATTTCACATTTGAATTCCAAACTTGATTCCCGGCTAGAGTTCGTTGCGGAAATGGAAGTCCAATTATGAAACTTATCAAAGGCGGATTTAGGACTAAAGTTGTTTATGAATCGCTACAATAATAATATATAATATATGAGAAAAAGCTACTACATTTCAGAATATCTAAAACTTTGGATCCACGTAGAATTTACGCGTTGGATCCTGCTGGGAGAAAATTTAATTAATAAATGGATGAGAACATAGGATTTAAGAAAACAAGCAAATGATGTTGATATAGGAGATCCACTTTAATTTTCCACAAGAGGATTAACAAAGTAGGTGCTCATGTGAGTCATTATTAATACTATGATAATGATAAGTATATCACTTTTATTTCTTTTAGTAATTGATTAATTGCATGGGAGAAAAAGTTTGTACCATATCATTCATCTTTTTCTTCAGTTGCTTTGACACTGGTTTCGGCCAGCTAGTGAATTAAGTATATATACATATATATATTTAAGCAAGCATAATTGTAATTAAACATATAGTTAAAAAAATGTTTTTAATTATAAACTTATGAGATATTCGATCAGATCACATTCGATACATGCTTAATTACTTTGGAAGGATCTTGTTGACTGTTGTCGTTTCCATAAAAGTATTAAAGATGCTGTAGCTTAAAGTCTTGCAAATGGCTGTTTAATAAACTAAATATATACTCAGTAGTACATTGCTGTGAGTTCTTGTCTAATCCTCAAATCCAAATAATAATAAATTACTAGTAATTATAGTACTTTATGAACCAAAGCATGGTGTAAAAGGCAAAACTTTAGTCTTGGATAGTCAAGTAAATAGAATAAATGCGTCACTAAATCCATTTGGATCCCAAGTCCCCACCCACTAGCTTGTTCAACTTATTACCTTCCCCGTAGGGAATTGAATTGTTTAGAGAAAAGGATGGAAATTTTTGTCATATAAGTAAAATATAATATGTCTGTTCCATATAAAATTTGCGTGTGAGTTATAAGCAATGATTTCACTCTAATCTAATCTAACCAAATCCTTAAGCACTGTAATCAATTTAGTAAATGGTGGAGGTATATAACTTTTAATGTCCACTAGTTTATGATATAATACAAATTTTATCACCGTCAAGACCTTAAAGAGTCAAAATATGTTCATGATTCCCCTTAAAATTATAGCATCAACTTCTCCTACTTTACTCAAAAGTAATATAAATTTTGTGTTTATGTTAATGTACTTAGAAGCTAGGAATTTAATAATCTGAGCAACTTCTATCGTCATCTTTTATCAACTTGCAAAATTGAAAAGGAAAAAAAAAAAAAGAAAAAAAGAATAATCGCTTGGTTGTAAATAAGGGGTAGCTTTTTGTTGATTATTCGTAGTACGTACTACGTATACTGCTCTTTGTAGTCTCATAGATCACTGATTAATTTCTTGAAAATTAGTGAAAGAGAACTGTAGGGGCGTTTTGAAAATTTTGACCCATATGTACCTTAGAAATTTGGAACCAAGTATATGTAGAGAACTGATGATCTAAATTAGAACCAAGAATAGATGGATTAAATCACACTTGTCATGATTTATTTCACTTAATGTTTCATGCTCCCTTAACAAGAATTATGATCATTATTATCATACTTATAATGTGCTCTAGCTAGTGCATTTATTTTGTACCGGCAATGATCGATATATAGTGGACCCTATTTTGAATTGATAATTCAAACTAATCTTTTAATGTATGAACAAATATGCAAATTAAGATCGATCTACTCTAAGGTGGGGCTTACTTATATTAAGACCAAATTGTATATATACACGCATTAATGTGGAGCGGCTAAAAACTTCAAACTCGTCAAAATCAAAGTAATTGAGGAGAGGAAAAAGGATCTACGCGTTGTATTTATAGCTTGTTTGGCCAAACTTTTGAGAGGCTAAAAGTACTTATTAATATTCAATAATACTTGTTCAATTCTAAAATTAATGAATAGTTTATCATTTTTTATCCATTTACACCCTTGCTATTAAAATTCATCACTCAATGCATTTACCAATGCATTAAATTTATTATGTTCAATGGGTATTATAGTAAAATTATCCATATTATTTATTGTTTCTTAACATGTGTGTCAAGTTAGTAGTGGACAAGTATTATTGGATGGAGAGAATATAAAAAGTTAGTGAGGTGTTTAGCCACATTTTGGGAGAAAATAAATGTTTTTGAAGAACAATAGGAGTTGTTTTTCATAAGTTAAAAAAGTACTCCTAATTTTCATCTGAAAAACTATTTTGGAAACACTTTTTAGAAAATACACTTTAAAGTACTTTTTAAAAAATTATCCAAACACTAATAATCACTCAAAAAAAAATTCAAATTAATTAACCAAACACAAATCATTTCTTACCAAAATATTTCTATAAAAAAAGAACTTTTTAAAATAAATTAATTTCACAAGCTTTCCAATCTCCGTTATTAGTCTCTTTTGACTTTCGTTGGACATGAGTCATACACCACCGTCCAAGTTTTCAGTAGTAAAGTGCGGCATTGTCTCTAATAAATGGTATTCCACCGGTGGCCCAATGTTAATGCCCAATGTACACATGGGGACAACTCCAATCTCAATCGTGTTGTGAAGAGATTAGGAAAGTAAAATAGTGCTCTCTCCAGATAATAAATAATTAAAAGACTCCAATTCCCCCCCCCCCCCCCCCCCCCCCTACTTAATTAATATAATGAAATAGCATCAATGAGCTAGTCAAAGGGATTGAGTTTGCACACACAAAAATTGGATCAAAAAGCTTGTAAGTGATGAACTTGTCCAGGTCCTCAATGTACGAGGGCGATGCATCCCGACAAAATCTAGCTATTATACATTCTACCCTCAATCAAAATTGATCAAAATAACACACCACAAATAAAATTAAACTCTCTGTAATATATATGATTTAACTTGTTTTACCCCTCAAAGTGGGTCAAAATGATTGATCGTTAATTACAAGTTCAATAATTTCTATTGTTATAATTTTCATTTAGTTTTATACTAAAAGATCTTCTGAATCCTAAGGAATACGTTGTCGGGAAATGTATTTAAGTTCTATTGTCCATACATGCACGCGTCAATGCGCTTCACAGATTATTTTTCACTCTTCACCACAGGATACGCATGATTTAATTGTAACTCCTTTTGCCGTGGCAGGAATTAAGAGAGTACTTTTGTCTTGGACCACTGTGGGCATGCACGAGGACCACCAAATATTTAAAAAAAAAAACTTATTTGCTTGGAAGCACTTGTAAATAATAGAAAGGTACTTGATGAAATTTGAATTATGTATCTGAGTGATATACAAGTAAATTTATCGTGATTATATTATTTAGATCGAAGTCAAAAAGTAAAAGTTTCTTATCCTATAGCTGCCACGTACATGCATTAGAATCTTTGAACATACACATTTTACATGTGTGGTCAAAGAAAGTATGGGTACTAGTTCTCAGTGTCATTGTCTCCAATGTCTTTTGATCCATATTGGGAGTGACTGAAGACGCATGGCCTTGGTTTGGATAATATCCATTCATGCCAGTCAAATTCTAGCAGCTACAATGATAGGATACTGCTTACATGCCCTAATTATTAAGTATTCTTCACTTTCCTGACATTTCGCTATATTCCCTTTCATTTGGACGTGGTTTATGACCAAATGACGATTACCTTAGCAAAAAATGTTGTACATTTTGCATTGGACCAAGTTTTTGCCTTTTAGCTAGTGAGAACATCTTTTGACTGACTTG
Source organism: Capsicum baccatum var. pendulum (assembly GCA_030864225.1). Taxonomy (NCBI): domain Eukaryota; kingdom Viridiplantae; phylum Streptophyta; class Magnoliopsida; order Solanales; family Solanaceae; genus Capsicum; species Capsicum baccatum. The sequence goes on from CM061557.1 coordinate 269,040,558, forward strand.
CATTTTAGGTAACAATGTTGGAGGTGGTTTAGATTTTCTTTTACTTCTTTTAGATTTGCTCACAATGTGGACGAATTAAAATGGAAAGCTAGTAATAAACATATATATGAGTGAAGACCCTTAAATTTGTGCATTTAGCGCAGTTGTGTAAAGTTACCAAAGAGAAATTTAATTTGCATACAATTGTCACACGTTTGCGGCTGAGGAAAGCCTAATTATATCAGACGTGGAAAGGCAAATTCCTTCCTTCAATAGATAAATGACAAGCGATCTCATGTCATTATTCAATAATTTCACCGCACATGTAACTACGTTACAAAAGAAAAATCTCATATAATTAATGACAAATATGCGCAAAGAAACTTTTTACAATATGCATGGTGAATGGGAGATGGTGAATTGAATGCCTCACATCTGTAAAAGAATGAAATTTTGAACTTCTTATAATGTTTGAACAACCCTCTTGTTAGCTTTTCAGATGTGATATAACCGAAGGGCGGAGCCACCTCTGGCAAAGAGTGGTCAATGCACACCCTTCGTTCAAAAAATTATGAATTTATATTTAATTTTGCACTCGATATAATTGAGAATAAAATTTACACATGCATCCTTCATCAAATTTCTCACTCTGCCACGCAATGATATAACCTCAAGACCGAATTAGACAAAAAATGGTAAGACCTTAATGGACACTTTCCTCGTATTTTCATGCATGATTCGACAGTTTCTATCATGTTATAAATGCACCAAGGAAAAAAATGAGTACGTGACCGACTTTGGTCATTGAATGAGCATATGATCAAAACGCGGATAATAATTAAGGTCCTCAATTATAGTCTATAGAGGGAGCTGAGAGGAAAACAAAAACATGTCTGTAGATTGGGAAAATGTATACAGATGAGGGTGAAGACTGAATAAGAATGGGAGTATTGAAGGGTCAATTTTATGCACTACTGCTGGAAAGAGAAAATTCAATAATTTTGCAATGGCACTGCCACCCCACACTTGATTGTTGCCAGTTTAATTACGTGTCACCATCTCCTCATTTCCCTTTCCAAAATTCTAATCACTCAGTATTCCTTTCGAACAGTGTGATGTTATTTCTCTCTTTTGCCTTAAGCTACCCGGCACTTAATTTGTCACTAACAACCCATTATGCAGTTCATTGTTGGTGTATGGAATATTTACATTATTAGTAGGTCAGATTCACTTATGATGATATGTTGTTTTTCATAAGAAACCCCAATATATAATAATGTAGAAATTAAAATAAAAATAATAAATTATTATAGTTAATTATATTGAGTTGATAGTATAAAAATATTTCATATTGTTAGTGTATAAATTTAATTAAAATTCAGAGGTTATGTACCCTCCTTTTTAGCTTACAACTCATGTTTAGTATAAATTGTTAGGATACATTTAACCATTTAACATGGCCAATCAAACACGACAGGAATTATTTTTTCTTATACAACAAATCAAACGCTACTTTAGTTAGTTATGGGAAGATTATGTTTACCAAATGTCCAATTATACATTTGCTTCTATTTATTTCTTGCAAGATTTGATATATACTATATTTCCTCTAATAATTGTTTTTGCTTTCATTGGATGATTGACTTGTGAGATCCTACTAACCTAATTAATTTCTAATATTGACTTTTACATGAAAAATATTTTCTCCTTGACGATTAAATAGTGGCAGTGATGTGCAACCTAGCTATATATATGGACGTAGACTGAAAAAAAAGAAAAGGCAAAACAAGTAAATTCCTTTATTGTCAATTGTTAAGATTATTTTTGAAACACTTGTCATTATGATTTAATAGAAAGTATATAAGCTAAAGTGGAGTAATAATTTTTGTTGAAAGGGTTGGATTATATTGTTACCGACCCACCGAATCTAGTGACCAATTATAATAGGGTCCACCATAAATAAATCATAGATTGGTGAGTGTGACCATCTAACCCAAATAAAATGGAATTACTCTTCCAAATTAAAATTTTTAATTGGTCGTCAAAGGGACATCAATATTAAATTAGCTACTACTTACATTGAAGATTTTAGGTAAAGAAAACACACAAGGGCCCCCTCCTATTCCGACATTTCTATATCCTCCACATATTTCTTAGCTGATTGGCATCACTTTATATTCTATTAATAAATTTCCACACATTTTCTCTGTCCCATTTGGTGTTACTATAGTATATATGTCCCTTTAATAATTATTTATATTCTTTAAGAAATGCATTGTACTGGAGTATCTTATTAAGGAAAAGATATAACTACAAGTTTCTAAGTTCAGTTTAGATTAAATGCCGTGTCTCACTTTTTTGGCACGCATCATGTTCAATTAAAAACTACCTACTGTGGTTCAAAAAAATTAATTTCTTTCTTCATTGTATATACTGTGATGTTCAGTATTTTGCATATAATTAGTTTGAATAATCGTAGTTTACTAGCAATTATTAGCGGTGTGTTGAAGTCATGTGGCAACTTTAATTAGTTTTTGTCAATTTAAATTTGTGATTGACGAAAATATTGAAAACTTAAAAAAGAATTTGGATTTCTACTCTTCATTTCTTTTATTCATTTTTATTTTTTGTGGCTCCGTGATTCATTAGAAGTATTTGAACTGCTAAATTTTGACTTAGGAAATGCACATCTCTTGTTTTAGTAGGCTGTTAATATGTTCGATTTTGGAGGTCTTCATGAAAATTTAAAATTTTGAATAATTGTCAAACATCATGTGGTACGTCTTCGAACATTATTGCGGTCCAAAATCACATGCAAAAACTGCACATTGAAAACTATACAGAAAAAGAAATGAATAACATCATTCAAGAAGAGGGTGCTGTATGTTTTTTTTTCATCCAGTGTCCCGTACCCGCATTGGAATCTGACTAATCCAAATTTGTACCGGGTAGAGGCCCATTCAGGGATAGCACTTTCTACCAAAAATTATTTTCCAGGGCTCGAACCCGAGACCTTTAGTTTAATGAAAAAACAACCCCATTATCCACTGCACCACATCCTTTGGTGGTGAGGGTGCTATAGGTTATTCTAGGACCTTATCCCTACCACTTCAGTTTCCAGTCTAGACCATGTGAGACTTATTACATTTCAGTCTATCGATTGGCATTACATGATTACTTACATGTTTTTATTGGTCCCTGTTTTATTTCCTATTATATTGTGTATCACCTTTCTTATGATTTTTGTAAAGAAAATGACAAACTTCCAAAAAAAAAAAGTAAAAGCAGAATGCTTTTCACGAAGAATACCGCTAAAGAAATGGGATTCGAGGATAGAAATACTTTTCTAGTCGATATTCAATGTTCATATTGAATTTTATTTAATTTAAATTTTCATTAAAAGATATTTTTATTAGTTTTTTCTATTTTAGATCATGTTTGCCTATTTAAGTTATCATGATCAGCACAATACTTACATTAGAGTACTATCTTGACAGTGTTAAAAGAACTTTTTAGTTTAACTGTCTTTGTAGCACATGTCTCCTTTATGATTTGAGATTATACTTTTAATTATACGAATAAATAAAAAGTGATTTCATTTATTTTTTTTTGATAATGGAACAAATGTGAAAATGATAATATAATATCAATCTATGCGCGGCAACTATAATTTTGTGACATTAATTATTGGTAGCCTACATTTTTATAATTCAAACCTCAACTTTATTTTATCCTTATATAATCTTCGGATTATTTCTACGAATATGATTCCCTTTTGTTTTTCTTAATCTTCCTCAACTTATATTATCCTTATATAATCTTAGAATTATTTCTACGAATATGATTCCCTCTTGTTTTTCTTTATCTTTTGCATTTGAATTTCATTCGTACGCCAATATTGCTTATGTCAGAAACCAATACCAACCAAAGAGTTGACAAATAAATAAAATGTTATTAATTATTTTGACCAATTACACGGCTCTGTGATTGGGAGCAAAGAAGTTTACACTTCATTTCAAATTATTTTCAAACATGTATATTTTTACCATATTAATGAGAAGACTTACAATTCATAAATATTTTCTGTATAGCCCGAATTTCTACATTATAATGGTAAGACATTAAATTAATTTAATTTAATTTATCTTAAAAGATAAGTTATTTTAACTCTCAAAAATAAAATATGACAAGTATTTTAAGATGAAGAGAATATTTCTGAGGACAAGACTGTAACTTGGAGAATTTTTCCTTCCTGCTCGTAGAAACTTTTGCTACTAATTCATCCAAATATAGTGTTAGCTAACCTTCAGTTATCTCTACGGATGGCATCTGGAAACAAACTGTACGTTTGTGATTTTAAATAATTAAAAGTTATTAAACCAACAACTAATAATTAATCATACCAACATAATTGCGTTATCTTGAAACTATAAAAATAATATGGACAATAGGAGGCACATCGATGTGGACCGCCAATCTAGCTATTTAATTAATACTCAATCTTGTTGAGCCTTCCAAGTTCATCCACGTCTTTAGTTTACCCTAATATCTTTAATATTTTAATGATTGTATAACTGTTTGTTCGATATTAGTTAGATTATTCGTTCGTTTTAAGAGAAAAATCTGTAGTTTGACAGCTTATAAGTTTTAAAAGAATTGTATTTAAGCTCTTACCTCACATGGTTAGTTGAATAACAAATTAAATATTTAGATAATAATTCATGTTCTATAACTCTCCGATCACAAAAGTATTTGACAACCTACATGATTCGATCATGTTATTAATTTAGAATAAGATTTTCATTATTGTAAACAAGATATAAGTGATAAGTAAAACACAATAAAACATAATCTTCCCAAAAGGCATCAACTGTTGATACATGCATGATAATACATATACACATATTATGTCTCGATTTATATGACACTTTTTACGTCATTCCTTCTATACAATTTTAGCTTCGTGGAATTAACCACAATAAATCAAATACATCGTATAAAGGGGGAGATAAGTTTTTTTAGCCTGGTCGTGAATTAAATTAATTTGAAAAAGGAACCAAAAGCGTATAGAATTGTAAGTTGTTACCATAGTCGAGATTAGTTTTGCTTTTATGTCATTATCCATTAATTGATAAAGTTGAGTATCCGTTTTTGCTAATAACAAAACTTTTAAGATTTTAATGATGTACTGTAAATTATAGGAACTTCACGCCTGATTTATGGGGATGGCCATATTGAAATTGAGAAAAAAGAAGAAAAAGAAAACGGTCGAGTTATTGTTTTGATATACCTCCTTTTCTATTTATAGGAAATTTTTCCTTTTTTTGGTTTAAATAGAAAGGCACACACCTTTTTCATATTTGAAAGCTTTCTCTAATAGAGTAATTAAGGGGTCGTTTGGTTGGGAGTGTAGTTATATTGGGATTAGTTACGTCGAGATAAGTTATATTGGAATTAGTTATACTGAAATTATTTTTTATTGAGTATTTGGTTTGTTGTATTCAAAGTAATATGCATGGTATAATTTCTAAGAATAAATTAATTGATTACCAAAATACCCTTCATCTTATTTAACTTACTAAAAAGGGCCTAAAATGTCCTTCAACTATGTAAAATGGTGCAAAAAGACCTTCCATCTAACTATTGAACCTAAAATGTCTTTCTCACCTATCAATTGGGTCTAAAATACCCTTCTCATCTACTTATTCGGCCTATTTTGCCCTTTTACTTAGGCAAATTATATGGAAAGACCATTCATAAAATTTAATTACATAAAGAATAATACTTTTTCGATATTAAAAAAATAATAGTTTTCTTTCTTCATATATAGCCATTTTAAGAAATAAAAAAAGATAATTATAATTTTTAATTTAATGCAATAACTAATTATCAATTCACCTTAATTTAAGAGATATATTTTCAATCTTCAAATTAAGTAGAAAAGATAACCCTTGCTTTCAAATTTTTTTCTCTCTTATATTCGAAATCCATATATTTTTAAATAAACTAAGCATTCCATTATTTGCTCGTGTATGTTTTATTTTATTTTCATGTATGTTAAACATCTAGTATTATTTCATTATTGTGTATTTTTAATCCTAATATAATGGGTTAATCATATTTTTTATGCATAAATATTTATGGAATAAAAATCATTATGTTGGAAGTATCGATATATCATATATTTTTGTTGTATAAATATAATTAATTAGTCCTTTGTCTTGAGCCGGGGGTCTATCGGAAACAACATCTCTACTTCTTTAGAGGTAGTGGTATGGACTGTGTACACTCTACCCTTCTCAGACCCCACGATGTGGGAATATACTAGGTTTGGTTGTTGTTGTTGTAAATATAATTAATTAATATTAAAGTCAGATTATTATTATATTTTTAATATAATTTTTGCACCATTTGATATAATATCAAATGGTGTTTGATATTATATCAAATGGTGCAAAAATTATATAAAAAATATCATGATATTTATCTCATAAATTATACAAAAAATATAATCATAATCTAACTTTTACATTAATTGTATTTATACAACAAAACTATGTGACATATTTGTACTTCCAACAAAATAAATTTTATTCCATAAATTAGATATTAATGAGATATAAACATAAATGTACACTGATTTAATTAAATATTATTAATTCTAACATATAAATGACTTATAATAATTAATTAGGGGTAATATAGTAAAATAATATTATTAATTCTAATATATAAATGACTTATAATAATTAATTAGGAGTGATATAGTAAATCAAGAAACAATTAGGAGTAATATAGGCAGACATGTCATCTATTTTTTAATTAAATATTATTAATTTTTTAATAAATAAATGACTTATAGTAATTAATTAGGGATGATCTAGTAAAATCACGGTTAAAGCAGCTGAAACAAACGTCATAAAGATCTATTTTTAAAATTAAATATTATTAATCTTATATATAAATGACTTATAATAATTAATTAAGGGTAATATAGTAAAAATATTATTAATTCTAATATATAAATGACTTATAATAAATAATTAAGGATAATATAGTAAATCATGGAGCAATTAGGGGTAATATAGACAGACATGTCATCTATTTTTTAATTAAATATTATTAATTTTTTAATAAATAAATGACTTATAATAATTAATTAGGGATGATAGAGTAAAATCACGGTTAAAACAGCTGAAACAAACATCATAAATATCTATTTTTTAATTAAAATTTATTAATTCTAATATATAAATGACTTATAATAATTAATTAGGGGTAATATAATAAAAACATATTATTAATTCTATTATATCAATGACTTAAAATAATTAATAAGGGGTAATATAGTAAATCATGGAGCAATTAGGGGTAAAATAGTAAATAACGAAGCATTCGTCGACACCAAATGAATTAAAATAATTAATTAGGGGTAATATAGCAAAAAAAAATATTAATTCTAATATATAAATGACTTATAACAATTAATTAGGGGTAATATAGTAAATTAGAGAGCAATTAGGGGTAATATAGACAGACATGTCATCTATTTTTAATTAAATATTATTAATTTTAATATATAAATGACTTATAATAATTAATTAGGGATAATATAATAAAAAAATATTATTAATTCTAATATATAAATGACTTATAATGATTAATTAGGGATAATATAATAAAAAAATATTATTAATTCTAATATATAAATGACTTATAATGATTAATTAGGGATAATATAGTAAATCACAAAGCAATTAGGGGTAATATAGTAAATGATAAGGGGAATTATAGTAATCTATTTTTAATTAAATATTATTAATTTTTTAATACATAAATGACTTATAATGATTAATTAGGGGTGATATACTAAGATCACGGTTAAAGCGGCTGAAATAAACGTTATAAATATCTATTTTTTTCAATTAAATATTATTAATTCTAATATATAAATGACTTATAATGATTAATTAGGGATAACATAATAAAAAGTATTATTAATTCTAATATATAAATAACTTGTAATAATTAACTAGGGATAATATAGTAAATCACAGAGCAATTAGTGTGTAATATAGTAAATGAAGAGGTGGTTGACTCAAAATAATTAATTAGGGATAATATAATAAAAAAAAATTATTAATTATAATATATAAATGACTTATAATAATTAATTAGGGATAATATAGTAAACTACGAAGCAATTAGGGGTAATACAGTAAATGCTAGGGGTTAATATAGTAATCTATTTTTTGAATTAAATATTATTAATTTTTTAATACATAAATGACTCATAATAATTAATTAGGGATGATACAGTAAAATCACGATCAAAGCAGCTAAACAAACGTTATAAATATCTATTTTTTAATTAAATATTATAAATTATAATATATAAATGACTTATAATAGTTAATTAGGGTAATATAATAAAAAAATACTATTAATTCTAATATATAAAGGACCTGTAATAATTAATTAGGGATAATATAGTAAATTATGGAACAATTGGGATGTAATATAGTAAATGTTTGGGGGTAGTATAGTAAATGAAGAGGTGGTTGAAACCACCTCACTAGAGGTGCATGGCCCGTGTCAGCACGTACCCAACACTATAAACATCTTTTAGCACTAATATTTGATATTGATGAAATACAAATATAAATGTATATTGATTTAAAACGATAACTTTTAAAATAATAACTATTTCACGGTACTCGCTAAGAAGTAAAGTTTTATAAGATAGTTTTTTTCCACATGATAAGAAAGTGTGATGGGTCGTGTAGTCGAATTATTTTAATTGTTTGATAATAAGATTGAGACCTGTTACAAAATATAGAAAAGATATAGAACTAATATTCATAGGATTATTTCATACAAAAACTCGAACAAAAGATACTTCAATTAACAATAAAGTCTTAGATCATCTTCTCAAAGATTATTATGGTTTAAGCAGCTGCAACAAATATGTCATAAACGCAAATTTTTCTTTTTTAATTAAATACTATTAATTTTTTAATACATAAATGACTTATAGTAATTAATTAGGGGTGATATAGTGAAATCACGGTGCAGCTCTTGAAGCGACAATGTCGAAATTAATATTTTAATTAAATATTATGAATTCTTTAATACATAAATGACTAATAAAAAATATTATTAATTATAATATATAAATGACTTATAATAATTAATTAGGGGTAATATAGTAAATCATGGAGCAATTTGAGGTAACGTAGTAAAATAACTTAGAATAATTAATTAGGGGTAATATAATAAAAAATATTATTAATTCTAATATATAAATGACTTATAGTAATTAATTAAGGGTAATATAGTAAATTACGGAGCAATTAAGGATAAAATGATAAATAACAAAGAGCTGGTCTAAACCAGCTCCTCTATAATATATATATATTTCTTTAAGTCTTAAATATTTATTCTTAAAAATAAAACTTGTATCTTATTTAACTTAATTTTTTTGTGTGTGTGCATTTTCATAATTATATCGTATGTATTTTAAAAATAAAACTTTCATCTTATTTAACTTTAATTTTTTTGCGTGTGTGTTTCCATGTTTATGCTGTGTGTGTTTAAATTTACTTTAAAATAAAAACTTTTAACTTAAGTTTGTTAAAGTAAAAAAGAATTTGTTGTTTATGTCACTTCATTTAAACACACATCACTCATATAATATAGAATATAAAAATTCATTTAATTGATATATACAATATCAATTTTTAGGTGATTAAAAAATTATTTAATTTAAAATATGTAATTCAACAATGGAGTCGATATTTTTATTATTTTTTAGAGAAATTAAAATATATAAATAAACATAATAATTATTCAAATAAATTTAACGTATCATATATTCATAAATAAAATATTTCTTAAATGTGTATGAATCTCTAATATTTCATGTTAAATTACTTATTTTGTTCTGAATTTCATAAAATATTGATAATCTCATTTTTTGTTAAAAAAATTCATCATAAAAAATTTGAAAAAGAATTACTCTCATATTTCATTATTTAGTATCATTAATATTTGGAAAGTCAAATTATATTTTTAGAAAAAAATAAATTTTAAAATATTTTTAGCTAAATATAAAAATATTTTTTTATTTAATAATCAAGCATGTATTAAGTTAGAAAGGGAATGTCAATATACTTTAATAACTTATCCATGATTTTATAAAAATACCTTATATTTTATATAATAAAAATAAAGTAATATATATATATATATATAAAGTGATAATCTAAGAATTTGGAGGACAATTGTGTCCTTTTCTAATTTTATTCCAAGGATAAATAATAATAGGATTGTTATCCCACCAAATGGATAGATAACTTATTCCGATACTATTTATTAATTTCGATATAAATTATCTCAAATATCGCCAATTAAACATGTATTAAAAATTTTATTTTAAAATTATTTATTTTTGTATCTTAAATCAAACGGCCCCTAACAGTTTTACTCTATTCTTGAAGATATGCTCCCTATATGAACTGATTTGACATGTCGAAAACCACTAAATACCAAAGTAGCTTAAGTAATATGCAATCTTTTACTCTTTAGTTTAGATTTTAAAAGTCTTTCCTTTTTATGAAATATCGTATACAATCAAATATCATTACATATACATAAAATAGCTAAGATGAAAAATTAAAATGAGCATTTAAATTATATGTCAACGTGAATTTTACTTCAAAAGCTTTTTGTTGAAAAAAAAAAATTGACTCTCCTCGTACAGTTGTGCTAAATGATTCGAGTTCAGAACTTGGTTGTTAAAAAAAAAAAAAAAAACTTGCAAGTTAATGCATGGCCAAAAAATTATTTTCAAAAAATATCTGGAGAAATTGAGGGCAATATAGACATTTTCATAGTATTAGAGCATATATTTTAGGAAAGTAAATTAAGGTAGAAAGGAAGTTGCACACCACATGTTTAACGTACACTGCGTCTCCGTGTATCTCTGTTACTGTTGTGTGTATGTATGTCACTGTACACATTAACCAAACTCTATTTGTCTCCTCTCCTTTAAAGGACCAATAACCAACGTAAATCTTTTCATGGATTCTCTTCTTCTCTCTCCATTTCTCAGCTCAACCCAATCAGAATTTCGTCATTTTCCGGCAATCTTTTCTTGATTTTCCGACCTGTATACAACTCTCCGGCCATTTTTCCGACCATATTCCACCGGAAGTTAAACCAAAGGTGGTTCACATGGTCTTATTATTTAAGGGTGTTGATTTTCTTGAGTAGTAAAATTTTGTGCTTTCAAGAATATTAAATTCTGTTCAAAAGCTATTTGGGTTCTAATCTTGTGGACGGAATTACGTAATACCCGTTGTTGGTGGGAGGTGGCAGTTAGGTGTGCATTAGCTGGATCGGATACCACGGTCATAACAAAAAAAAAAGAAAAGGAGATATAGAGTAGTAAAGTTTTGAACTTTCAAGAATAGTAAATTTTGTCCAAAAGTTATTTGGTGTTTTTCTTGTTATTTAACTGTGTTTGGTAATTGAGGAAAGGGGTAAAAAAAGGACAAACTTTTTTAACTGTAAAGAAGTTGTCGTTGTCTGTTTATGTTAAAAAAGCCATGGTGGGAATTGTCTAGAGTTAATGGATTAATGGGTATCTGTTCATTCTTCTGACATTTTTCTGTTGATGGAATTCCAAGTTGGAGTTTGCATATTCTCTGCTTTGTTTGTAGAGTTAAAAGGTTCTTTAATCCTTCTTCTGTTTCATTATTTTTGGATATTTCTGAATTTTATAAGCTATAGATTCTTAACTTTCTGACTCAGATCATATCACTTTTTACCTCAGCTAAGTATATCTAATTACTTGATTCATGTCATGGTGTCTCACAGCGTATTATTCAGTTTTTTACTAAATATGATAGGGTTGTTTGTGCCTATAAATCTCAAGGTTTTTTTTGGCTTTCTTCTGCAGGGGCCCGGGTATTTAGGTAAGCTAAATTAAAGAATCTTGAAATGGGGCATTTTTCTTCCATGTTTAATGGATTAGCAAGGTCTTTTTCCTTGAAGAAAAGAAAGAATAACTCTGGAGATGGGAAATATGATGGTAGAGATGCTGTTGAAGCTATGGCTAAAGAAGCCAAGAAAAATGACTTGATATTAAGGTCTTCAGGAACTGTAAATGTTGGTGGTTCTAAGAATTTTGCTTCATTATTCTCCAGGAGGGGTGAAAAAGGAGTAAATCAAGATTGCTTCATTGTTTGGGAGGTATATTTACATTACTAGCCTATTTGTGATCAATACTAAGTCAATAGTCTGTTTATTTATAAGAATATCTAGGAAGGGTAGAGTGTGCGCAGAACTTTACGAGGTAGAGAGGCTGTGCCTGATAGACTGATGGATTCGTTGTTCCATTACAGGAATTTGGATGCCAAGAAGACATGACATTCTGTGGTATATTTGATGGGCATGGTCCTTGGGGTCATTTTGTGGCAAAGAAGGTTCGAGAATCGATAGTGTCATCGTTGCTTTGCAATTGGCAGGAGAGTCTTGCTGAGGCTTCCAGTGATCCAGATTTGGATTTAGATTCTGATAAAAAGCGTCAAAGGTTTAACATATGGAAGGATTGTTTCTTAAAGTCATGTGCAGCTGTAGATCAGGAGCTGGAACACCATCCTAAAATCGATACATTTTACAGTGGAACCACTGCTTTAACAATAGTAAGACAGGTAATTGCTTCAGCTATCTGGTAATTCTTGTGTGGCCATCCAGTTTTTACCAACCAGGCTTCGTAAAAAGCAAACTAAACCTTGTTGTGTAATCCATTTTCGTGCTTTTGATTGAAACTCAATGTAGGAAAAATATGCTGAATTATTGATTTATTACTGTTATAATGACTATCGTGACACTGTTGTGTAGATGTATTTTGTTTGTGAATGTAGAATGGTAACGTTCACGTTGTTTTATGTCCCTACAGCAAAATGAACTTACTTCATGGTTCCCTGATCAGGGAAATTTGCTTAATCATGTTGGTGTTTATTGTATTTGCAGGGTGAGGTTCTTTTTATAGCAAATGTTGGCGACTCACGTGCTATATTGGCTACCACTTGCGATGATGGCAACTTGGTATCAGTTCAGCTCACTGTTGATTTCAAGCCTAATCTACCTCGTGAGTCCTCTATATACATTTGTCTCCCAGCTGTACATGTCACTCCATTTGAGCTCGAATAAGATGAGCATGTATATGCTTAATGCTTTTGTTTCTTGCAGAGGAAACAGAGAGAATACTGCAGTGTAATGGTAGAGTATTTTGCTTAGATGATGAATCTGGGGTGCACCGATTATGGCTGCCCGATGAAGAATCCCCTGGATTGGCAATGTCTAGAGCCTTCGGGGACTATTGCGTGAAGGACTTTGGTCTAATTTCAGTGCCTGATGTGACTCAAAGGCATATCACAAGCAAAGACCAATTTGTTGTGCTGGCAACAGATGGGGTATGTTTTGCCCTTCTGGGTTGCTTCCAATTATTAAATTAGTCTAAATAGGACAGTCATGCTTCCTCATTAATAGTACCATATTTCATAATGAGGCACATTGAACAAAAGTAGGTAGGTCATAAATGACAAGCATATGGACCTGATATAGATCCATCAGTTCAACAGAAGGCGTTGGCCGCAATAAAGGAACCTAGGTTTCGAGTTATCTTCTTTAGTTAGGGTATATATTCTAACATTCTTTGATGACAGCTAAAGGGTGGTTGTTTATTTATTTATGCAGGTGTGGGATGTTATATCCAACCAAGAGGCTGTAGAAATTGTATCAGAAAGTCCAGATAGAGCGAAAGCGGCCAAGCATCTGGTTCAACGTGCTGTCCGTGCTTGGAAACGTAAGAGGAGAGGGATAGCTGTAGATGATATTTCAGCAATTGTACTCTTCTTTCATTCTAATCATTTCTGTCAGCACATTTACCCTGTAACTACACCAAAATAACACTTGATAGAAAACGCAAGTTTCTGTCTCTTATTCTCCACCTACCTGCCTTCAATTAGTCTGTTATGTTCACATTCTATTCATGAAATGGTCTGGATGGTATTAGTCTAGATACGAAAAGAGTCATTCGACTAGATCAAAGCCGGAAGCAAGAGAACTAAGCTGGGAACACCACCAAGAGCTCGTCCACATGCTTGTATGTTGGAACAACACATAAATGATAAAAGTCTTAGATTTAGGTGCCCTCTAAGTGAACCTTTTCAGGAGTTTCTGCCTCCAAGAACTCGTTCACATGTTTGCATGTTACGAGATACATCAACCTCATATTTAGGTGATCTTTAAGTGAACTTCCCACCACCTGAAGTTTGGAAAAAATGAATTGAATCTTCGAACCTGATCAAATGTAACTTATATAGTTCAGATATCGCCATAGAGGGTGCATTTGACTCCTAGACCACATGGTTTGTTACAAAAGCATGAAAAATTGCAGACAAGTCATGTGAGAAGTACTAATGAAGAGTAAGATTGTTAACCAAAAAAAGAAATGAAGAGTAAGATTATAAGCACAACAACTTTCTCTTAAGAGGCCATGTTCATAGGGATCAAACCCCTTGCTCCGTCTAATAAGCACACAATCATTTATGCAGAGATCCAATGTTCATGATAGGTTGAAAATAGGCATTCAATCTCCAATTAGGTTCTTGAATTTTTTAGTATAGGAAAGGCATTTCACTTTCTAAGAACTTTTGAGGTGCTACAAAGAAATTTGAAGAATACTCCCAACAAGTTGGCCTCAATTCAAAACTAGGTAGGATCATCGACTATATGAATGGTCACCAACAATATCTCTCCTCAAAAGAAATAGGCAACTTGGATGATGATATTAGGGAGTTGTTTGGCCATGACAATCAAAAACATACTCACTTTATTTGATATTTTTGAAAGTAAAATAGAGTGGGAATTATGTTTGGCATAGTATTTAGAAGTGGGTTATTTTTGAAATTAAAAAATATAGAAGTGAAATAAATTTAAAAATATTTAGATTTTCTTTTTTGAAAAAAAGAATTAAAAAGTGAATCCAAAAACAGTGAAAACATCTCTTTTGAAGTATTTTTTAAAAATTCAAATATTGTGAAAAACATATTTGGAATATTTATGGCCTAACAAATATTTCAAAATAAAATAAGAATGTATTTCAAATATTATGAATAATATTCATGGCCAAACACCTGCTAAATTTCAAAATATATATTCAATGAAGACTACTGCAATTGGAGGAAAAGTGCTAAATTTCCTGCTCCAGAAATTCTGGGGAGGCCACCCTAACATAGGACCAGACTAAACAAAGATTTAACATGTGGATAAAAAATCATTGACCAAGAAAATAAGAAATCAAAAGCAACTTTGCTGCAACATGTCAACAAAGGAAATTAAGGCCAATATTTGTAAAGGTCAAGCCACTATTTCAAACGGCTACGAAAGTGAAAGTATTTGCCTTACCCTCACTAAAAATAGCGCCATTATATCAATGCATGTAATCAAGATTGCGAATTCAAGAAACTTAAAACTTAGCTAAGAAGCTAAAGTTGTAACAGATATAATAAACATGCTGTCCTTAACATAAAACAATATAGTCAAGTTGAAAGTGGCAGCTTCGATAACGCATCAAGGCAATATAAGATTAGTGAGATATACATTAGATCCAAAATACAATTCCAATCACTAATCCAACTACTAGGTTTTAGAACTATGCAAAATCCAAATAACAATCAAAACCTACTGAATCCAAACTAGATGATATTAATAATACCACCATGTTCCAAGATAAGGCCAAATTGTCTACACTCCCGTGGATCCAAAGCCACCAGAGCCTCTTACAGTTGAGTCAAGATCATCAACCTCCTCAACATCTGGTGTCACAATTTTCTGAACAATGAGCTGAGCTATCCTGTCACCAGCCTTGACTTCAAAATCAACTTCAGAGTGGTTGAACAATACTACCCCAACTGGCCCTCTGTAATCAGCATCTATGACTCCAGCTCCAACATCTATAGAATGCTTCCATGCCAGACCAGATCGAGGTGCTATAACCAAACAGAAACAACACCCCAAAAGATATCAAACGTGACAAATTAAACCAGCTCTCTGAGGTTGCTATGGAGCAAAATGCTTAAAGCACAAAATGTTTTACCTTGTAAATTCATTTTTGGGACCATTTTCCAAGAAATAATTATAGAAATAGGTAACACCTGATTTTTTGGGGTAGGAAAACAGGTAACACATGATAATCACACATAGACCATCTCCAGCCCAACATCATTTTGGTGTGTGAATTGTGTTACACCAAATTTGATGTAACACTATTCATCAATTTTTTATTATATGACAATTTTAACGTACTATAAATTTTACTAATCTTTTTTCATTCAGGCCCGTAATATACCTAATATTAATTTTTATATTTGAATTTCGGTGTATAATTTTGACACATTAATCTTTGTATGTATAGTATTTTGTATGAAATTGTAAATTAATTTTATTATAGGTTATAATTGTACAAAAAAATATAACCATCATTAATGTATTTATAGTGTGGGGTGGTATTAGGAAGTAAGAACAATCAGTGTGTAGTAGTACCATTTGTGAAACCTATTTTAGGAAACTCATTTATAAAAAACTTACTTATTTTCCCAAAAAATATTATTTTTCAAAGATCTTGACAAATAAGTCATGAGACGAATTGAAAATACATACCAAACACATCTAGCACGAATATTGTTAAAAGACAGGAAATAACAAAAGTAATTACCAATACGAGCGTAGGTTCCTTGTGGAACAGCAATGCTGAGATCTGTGGGTACTAGAGCCTTGCCTTTCGCAGGCACTTTAGTCTCTACAGCACTGTAAAAAATGTTTTTCATAAAAATAAAATAAAATTCAACGTTCCGGCCAGATGGATTTTAACAAAATTAGTGAGTGGAAATGTGAAAGCGGACCTGGATAGATCGTAACCAGCAGAAAGAGGAGAAGCTCTGGAGGGCAAAACAGCGTTTTCAGAGAGCTTCTTCACTCGGAAAAACGGGGTTTCAGGGACGGCACCGTTTTCGGGGTGGTCTAATTTTTGAATTTTGGGGGAAGGCTCTTTGATTTCAGGAGAGTCGATTTGATTTTCTGCCATTTTTGGATGAGGAGTTTTTGAGAATGCTAGGGTCTGAAACGTGAGTGGGGGAATTTTCGCTAAGAGAAATGAAATGGCGCCAAATGTTCCCGCCTTGTTTTTGTATAGGGAAATGGGGAATAGATAATTCTCATTCGTTCCAACTAGTACGAGTGCTATTTAATTCACAAACCATAATGAGAGTAGATGAGCTTGGAGGCTGCATTAAAAATTAAACTCTATTATAATCCATCCGTGGCAAATATTTCATTTTAATTCTCCAGTTTTGCTTAAACCCCATTACCCCCTACCCCTATATTATCCTTGGTAAATAAATAATTACATAAAAAATACTCCTCCATCCCAAATTACCATTCCAAATTTTCTAATTTGATTTTTCATTTTACTTGTCTTTTTTCATTATCAAGAAAAGACCAAAAAAAAATTTCATATTTACTCTTTGCATTAATTATTTTTTTCTTCAAATTAAAATATAAATAACATTTAATAGAGGTATTATGATAAACTAGGTATGTTATTGTTATCTTCCATAATACGGGTACGTAGAATCTGTACAACAGAACAACAACTTCAACTCGAGTTCAAATATGAACAAGAACACAATGAAGTTTTAAATACCCTCAACACAAGATCAAAATGACCTTTCCAAGATGTGTATTTATTTTTCAGAAAATAAAGATGAAACAGAAATGATTAAGTCCAAGTCGTCCGAATTCACGGACTTTCCTTAAGGAATAATTCCCCTCACTGTACCCGAGGTTATGGAATCTTCCTCCCAGGATAAAATGGCCTTCAATCCGACTATAGCGGTACCTCAAATAGGCGGATTCTTCAAACACACTCACGGTTTGAATGATCACACTTAGAGTATTTTTAAGACAAGAAGAAGAAGTTTGTAATCTGAAAATTACTGTACTTTTTTTTTTTTTTACCTGTGGATGAAAACCAGGTTATTTATAGCCACAAGATGCCCTTTTGAAAAGTGGCATTGGTTCAATTTAGAGTTGTGTGTCTTTTCTTGAAAATACATGTCTGTTTACTTAAACCATTGCAGTAATTTTCTGAAATAGTACACCATTTCATGAAACATTGCATCAGTTCGAAACAGTGTTGCAGCAGTGCACTGTTCACGCGTAACAGTGCTACTGTTCACGTAACAGTGCTACTTTTCACGCGAAACAATCACTGTTCACGAGTCAGTTCGTGAAGCAGTGCACTGTTCACGTATCAGTGCTACTGTTCACGCGAAACAGTCACTGTTTACGCGTTCCTGCATGTTTTAACATTTCCATTCACACCCTTTCATTACTATGAACCCAACAATCCCCCACATGAATGGGGAATGACTATTATTTTCGTAAAAGTTTTACGGACAAGTATGTGATCATCAAGTAAAGACTGATTGCATCTGGATAAATGGGTTTTCCTTTGAACTTTCCATAGTGAACATGCATCGGATGCACTCGGTCAATCGGTAGATTTGATATCTTTGAACCACTGAGCTTTAATGTACACCTAGACAACACATGTCACACAACCAGCCTTTTACCGTTTATGATTCTTACGGTTTTGTTCTTTTCAGCCATGAACACATCCCGGTTTTCATGAGAGCTTAGAGAATAGGCCTTTACTAACATTCTTTTTGAAGCGGCTTTCACTTCGCCCACACATGGGTGATTTCTAAACGTTTAATCCTATAGATTAAATTATTTGGTCAAATCTGCCAAATTTAGATAATCATTAAAAGACTTTTCGTCTTAAGTCTTATCCTTGTTTACTATACATTGTCTACATCGTGAGAATGGGTTGGGTAATTGACAATGTTGAACCTGTCAGACACAACTTTGTTTGATCTCCTTGAACCTAGCTCTTGGGATCTCCAGTTTGTTAGGTAGAGTTACCGCCATGATGACTTGTCCTAGGCCTTAAACCAATTTCCTTGGATGTTCTTTCCACTCCTTCTCTAGATAGGCCTTTTGTAAGTGGATCCGACACATTATCTTTCGACTTTACGAAGTCTACAGTGATAATTCCACTAGAGAGAAGTTCTTTAACGGTATTATGTCTTCGTCTTATATGACGAGATTTACCATTATACATCATGCTCTCTGCCCTATCTATTGCTGCTTGGCTATCACAGTGTATACATACTGGTGCCACTGGCTTGGGCTAATACGAAATATCTTCCAAGAAATTTTGAAGTCATTCTACTTCTTCACCGGCTTTATCTAATGCGATAAATTCAGATTCCATTGTAGAGCGAGCGATACAAGTCTGTTTGGATGATTTTCAAGAAACTGCTCCTTCACCGATAGTAAATACATATCCACTTGTGAATTTTACTTCGTTCGATCCGGTGATCCAATTTGCATCACCATATCCTTCAAGTACCACAGGATATTTATTATAATGCAAAGCATAATTTTGAGTGTATTTAAGATACCCCAAAACTCTTTTCATTGCCATCCAGTGAGTTTTGTTGGGATTACTCGTGTACCGACTCAATTTACTGATAGCGCATGCTGTCTGGTCGTGTACAGTTTATTATATACATTAAACATCCCAATACTCTTGCGTACTCCAATTGCGAGTCACTTTCACCTTCATTCTTACGAAGTACAAAGCTCGCATCCAATAGAGTCTTGGCAATACCGAATTCCATATACTTGAACTTGTCAAGTACCTTTTCGATATAAGGAGACCGTGACAATGCCAACCCTTGTGGAGTTCGATGGATTCTTATACCTAAGATCACATCTGCAACTTCAAGGTCCTTCATATCAAACTTGCTCTCGAGCATTCGTTTTGTTGCATTTATGTCAGAAATGTCCCTACTGATGATCAACATATCATCCACATATAAACATACAATGACTTGGTGATTTGGAGTGTCTTTAATATAAACACATTTATCACATTCATTTATTTTGAATCCGTTTGCCAACATGGTTTGGTCAAACTTCGCACGCCATTGTTTAGGTGTTTGCTTTAGTCCATATAATGATTTGGTAAGTTTACACACTTTGTTTTCCTTTCCTGGAACCACAAAACCCTCAGGTTGTTCCATGTATATTTCTTCCTCCAAATCTCCATTTAGGAATGCGGTTTTCACATCCATTTGATGGATTTGAAGATCATATACCGCCGCCAAGGCAATTAACATTCGAATTGATGTTATCCTTGTTACTGGCGAATATGTATTAAAGTAATCAAGGCCTTCCTTTTGTTTGAAGTCTTTTACTACAAGTCCTGCCTTGTATTTGTTAATAGTACCATTCACCTTCATTTTTCTTTTGAAGATCCATTTAGAACCTAAAGGTTTATTTCCGAGAGGAAGGTCAACCAATTTCCATGTATGGTTGTTTAAGATTGAATCAATCTCACTATTGTTTGCCTCTTTCCAAATGGATGAGTCTAACAAAGACATCGCTTCTTTAAATGTTTGAGGTTCACTTTCTAAGAGAAATGTTACAAAATCCGATCCAAACGAAGTTAACATTCTTTGACGTGTACTGCGTCTTGGATTTTCTTCATTATGTACATTCTCACTTGGTTCATCTCGAGGTCGTTTAGATCCTCCGTTAAACTGTTCATGTCTAATTTTATACGGGTAAGTATTTTCAAAGAATTCAGCATTGTCTGATTCAATTACCGTATTTTCACTAATATTTGGATATTCGGATTTATGAACCAAAAATCGACATGCTTTACTACTTTTAGCATATCCTATGAACACGCAGTCCACCGTTTTAGGTTCTATCTTAACCCTTTTAGGTACAAGAACTTGTACTTTTGCTAGTGTCACGGCCCAAATCCCATCGGGCCGGACTGGCACCCGAAGCCGAGAAGGCCCGGGAGAACCCGTTCAAATACCTGTACTTTCACTTACATGTCACCAAAAATTTGGGCAGCACTTCGCTGCATATAAAAGGGTCTAATTACCTGTATCAGCACAACACGCACAAATATATATACATATATATAATACTTGGCCGTCGGGGCCACCCCATATACGAATATAACATCACTATATAAACTTCCATGACTTTACCCTTCTTTATGTCTACAAAGCCTCTAGGATATACATGACATAACTAGGGTCGGGACAAACCCCCGCCCACACATGACTCCTGTACAATAACAAAATATAAGGAACCGACTCGGAAAGCTCCGAAGTAAACTGGAGCTCACCAACAGTAGCTGTATGACCTGGCTCCTATCTATGCTGTGAATGAGCTGAAGTACCTGATCCTGCAGCATGAAATGCAGGTCCCCCGTGAGGGACGTCAGTACGAAATATGTACTGAGTATGTAAAGCTGTAAATAATCATATGTGATATGGGGGGTCAAGAAAATCATACACATGTGAATAAATCCTAATAAAAGTGAACCACACTTCATAAACACTTTTAGGATCATGTACATTATTATTAATCTGAATTGGGTTCTTGAATACAAACACATTTGTGGAACGGTATACATTCGTTCATTTCATTCTTTACAATTATTATTCGCCATTACCTCCTCCTCCTGAACCTCCAACCACCTAACAATAATCAATACTGTACCGTACTGTGACCATTAGGCTGCCCCCAGTACATATCAATTGGGATCGACCCATGCTAGGCTTATGCCCCTGGGATACCACCCACACGTATATCAAGTAACACATAAGAGATTTTTCCAATAACTTAGTTCAAAAGCTTTTGAGATTATTACATTAGTGTTCATGCCAATATAGTACCTTTGGAACAATGATACATCAATAGGAATCAAGTAATAGACCTTCTATACAATAACGATGTAATAAGGACTCATTGGTACATCAACAATATGTTTCAGAATCATCAATATCACAACAATGAAATAGGAGACTTTTGGTATATCAATGAAGCATTTTGACACTTTATAGAATGGAAACAACTTCATTGGTAATGTAGAACAATACATGTGTTTGGATAACCATCGGAATCTTACTTTATGGAACATTGGTGTTTTCATGCCAAAGAACATCGTTAGAGTATGCTTTACATACCTCGTTGCAGATTCGGATACCAATTCAACACAACTTCCCGCCTTTACAAATCACTTATCTACAATGAAATATTTGGCATCTAGTATTAGCAACCCAACACCACAATTCTCTTCCATAATTCCATACAACCAATATTTGCAAAGCATTCCAAAAACCAACTTGAACAATAGGTTTATGTGTATATATATATATAATCATCATTTCAATACCATATCATCAATACCACATCATCCCTTCACAATTCAACATAATCCAACCATGCACAAGAATTATCCAACATCATTTCCAATCATCTTTCAACAACAATCAAATAACATACTTCTTATGCTCACATGCATATATATATATATATATACATATCCATATAAATAACACCAACATAATTTACATCCTTACCATAGAATGGCCCTTTGGGTTTTGAAGTCCTGTTGGCACAAATAAAGGGTGCTTCTCGAAGCCCTTGAGACGATGAACACAACTACGGAATCAATTTGGACTTTCCACGGTTGAATCACAAGATAATTAGAGTTGAAAATCAGGCTAGGGTTTGCTCTTTCCTCTAATTGATGAAGAAACTGATTTTTGAGCTCATATACATGTATATATACACATATTCCCGTCCATAATACCATAGAAAATGACCAAAGTGCCCTTAAAATTTAAATAATGTCAAATATGTCCTCCGGTGGACTGTTTTGACAAGCTGAAGTAGATAGACCATAACTCTTTGCTCCGATATCGGATTTGGGTGAAATTGGTATCATTGGAAAGATAATTCAAAGGTCTTTCATTTCATATAAATTAGACCACCCAGTTCGTCCTGTACAAGGAGTTATGATCGTTTGAAGTTGACCCTAAAAATCTGTTTTGAGAGGCTGAAGTAAAACGCGTATAACTCCTTACGCAGATGTTGCATTTGGATGAAAACAATTTCATTGGAAAGAAGACTCAAAGATCTTTCTTTTGATATATGGTAGATCTCCCAGTTCATTATATTGAGTGAGTTATGATCGCTCAAAGTTGACCCAAAAAACTGGCAGGCCTCAGTATTTTCCTGCTAATTTACTGTTCACAAAAATCCGTTTTGAGAGGCTGAAATAGAATGAGTATAACTCCTTACTCAGATGTTGGATTTGGATGAAACCAATTGCATTAGAAAGAATACTCACAGAGCTTTCTTTTGATATGTGGTAGCTCGCCCAGTTCATTATATTGAGGGAGTTATGATCGTTCAAAGTTGACCCAAAAACTGGAAATTTTCCTGCAATTTTACTGTTCACATCCCGGCCACCGTTTTATAGTTTCGAACGTGCTCGCTTATATCCGAAACTTATCCGTTTTTGAAAATATTTATATCGTCGGAAAGCTTATTCAATAACCTTCGTATGGAAACATCGACGGGCAAATTCCGGTATAAATAAGGTCGATTCCTATACACATATAATCAAACTATACACTTGAAACCATCTCAAAATAATCAATACTCATATATACCTAACTTAGGATCAATACATATACTCCAACACATATAACAATGGCTAATGCACGTAATTAAGCACGGGGTGTTACATCCTTCCCCCCTTAAGGACATTCGTCCTCGAATGTGAATGTAGTTATTTAGCCGAAACAAGTTCGAATTCATAATTGATATTCACGTTATCATATAGATGTTATGCAGATGTAAAAACTTACTTGTTAGTGTCCCAGTTCCACTCCTTGCACTTCTTTTTCATCTTTGAACAAATAAGGGTATTTCAATTTCATTGCTTCCTCCGCTTCCCATGTAATCTCTTCCCTTTGTTGATTTCTCCAAAGTACTTTCACCGATGCTACTTCTTTATTTCTCATCTTCTTAACTTGACGATCTAATATAGCAACAGGCATCTCCTCGTAGGTAAGATCTTCTGTTACTTGCACATCTTCAGTAGAAGTAATAAGGGACGGATCTCCGATGCACTTTCGAAGCATCGATACATGAAATACTGGATGCACTGATGAGAGTTCCTGGGGTAGCTCTAATTCATAAGCAACTTGCCCACATCTTCGAATAATCCTATACGGGCCTATATATCGTGGACTCAACTTTCCTTTCTTGCCAAATCTCATCACCCCTTTCATTGGCGATACCTTCAAAAATACCCAATCGCCTAACGAAAACTCTAGCCCTCTTCTTCTACTATCCGCATATGACTTGTGTCGACTTTGGGCTGTTTTCAACCGTTGCTGAATCACCTTGACTTTTTCTATGGCTTGATACACAAGATCCGGTCCGAACATAAGAGTTTCACCCGCTTCGAACCATCCTATTGGTGATCTACACTTCCTCCCATATAAAGCTTCATATGGTGCCATTTTGATACTTGAATGATAGCTATTATTGTAGGCAAACTCAATAAGAGGTAAATGATCATCCCAGCTGCCTTTAAAATCTATAACACATGCTCGTAGCATATCTTCAAGTGTTTGAATGGTGCGCTCTGCTTGTCCATCCGTCTGAGGGTGAAAAGCTGTACTCAGATTCACTTGTGTTCCCAAACTCCGTTGGAAAGACTTCCAAAAGTTTGCAGTAAATTGAGTTCCCCGATCTGATATAATAGAAGTTGGCACTCCATGTAATCGGACTATTTCTTTAACATACAGCTTCGAATATTCTTCAACTGTGTAAGTGGTCTTAACGGGTAAGAAATGTGCGGATTTAGTAAGCCTATCCACAATCACCCATATAGAATCAAATTTCCGAGCTGTACGAGGTAAACCTGTAACAAAATCCATGTTGATCATGTCCCACTTTCAAGTTGGAAGATCTATGCGTTGCATATAGCCTCCGGGCTTTTGATGTTCCACTTTAACTCGTTGACAATTTGGACATTCAGCTACAAATTCTGCGATGTTCCTTTTCATGTCATTCCACCAATATATATCTTTCAAATCTTGATACATTTTGGTTGATCCTGGATGAATGGAATACCTTGAAAAATGTGCCTCTGTCATAATCTTCTTTCTTAGCCCGTCTACATCCGGCACACACAATCGGTTTTGGCACTGAAGTACTCCTTCTCGCGTAAGCTCAAATGCCTTGGTTGCCCCACTCTGAACGTTCTCCTTAAGCTGTAAGAAAATAGGATCCGCATATTGCTTCTCTTTCACTTCAGCTACTAATGAAGATTCCGCAGCATTATGTACGATAAGCTCTTTGTCCGGAGTTTCAAGAAGGCGAACTCCCAAACTAGCTAACTGGTGAAGATCTTTAACCATCCCTTGCCTTTCTATAGGCATCATCATAGCCTTACGACTTAACGCATCAGCTACTATATTCGCTTTCCCTGGATGATACAAAATATCAACATCATAATCTTTTAATAGTTCCATCCACCTTCGCTGCCTCAGATTTAGATCCTTCTGACTGAAAATATATTGTAAGCTCTTGTGATCAGTATATATATCAACATGAACCCCATATAAATAGTGGCGCCATATTTTTAAAGCAAAGATAACCGCTGCCAGCTCAAGATCGTGTGTAGGATAATTTTTCTCATGTGGCCGCAATTGTCTAGAAGCATATGCTATTACTTTACCATGCTGCATCAATACACATCCTAAACCAATTCTAGAAGCATCACAATACACTGTATACCCTTCTGTACCTTCTGGAAGTACCAACACAGGTGTAGAAGTCAACTTATTTTTCAATTCTTGGAAACTCTCCTCACACGTATCATTCCATTGGAACTTGGATGCTTTATGCGTTAGCTTGGTTAAAGGTGCTGAAATGGAAGAAAAGTCTTTAACAAACCTCCTATAATAACCGGCCAACCCGAGAAAACTACGAATCTCCGTCGGCGTTGTGGGCCTTGGCCAGTTCTTCACAGCTTCTATCTTTTGAGCATCAACCTTTATCCCTTCACTAGATACAATATGACCCAAAAATGCCACCGACTTTAACCAAAACTCACATTTAGAGAACTTTGCATAAAGCTTACAATCACGAAGAGTCTGTAATGTCTGTCGTAAGTGATTGGCATGGTCCTCTTCTGATCTAGAATAAACTAGAATATCATCTATAAAAACTATCACAAATACATCCAGGAATGGCTTAAACACCCTATTCATCAAATCCATAAAAGCTGCAGGTGCATTTGTTAGCCCAAATGACATAACTAGAAACTCATAATGACCATACCTTGTTCGGAAAGCTGTTTTGGGTATATCTTTTTCTTTGACCCTCACTTGGTGGTAACCTGACCTCAAATCAATCTTAGAAAAGCACTTGGCGCCCTGTAACTGATCAAATAAATCATCAATTCTTGGGAGAGGATATTTATTCTTAATAGTCACCTTATTCAATTGCCGATAATCAATACACATCCTCAGCGAGCCATCCTTTTTGCGCACAAATAACACTGGTGCTCCCCAGGGGGACATACTAGGCCTTATGAATCCCTTCTCAAGCAAATCTTTCAATTGCTCTTTCAATTCTCGCAATTCTGCTGGGGCCATTCTATATGGAGGAATGGAGATTGGTTGGGTGCCTGGAATTACATCAATACCAAACTCTACTTCTCGTTCAGGAGGCAAACCTAGAAGATCTTCAGGAAATACATCAGGAAATTCATTTACCACCGGAACAACGTGAAGAGTTGGTGGCTCCGCTTCTGTATCCCTTACTCTAACTAAATGATATAGGTATCCCTTGGAAATCATCTTTCTTGCTTTGAAATAAGAAATAAATCTACCTCTTGGTGCGCCGATCTTACCTTGCCATTCAATAACTGCTTTATTCGGAAAATGTAAATACATCATTTTTGTACAACAGTCAATTTTGGCATAACAAGACGCCAACCAATCCATACCCATTATAACATCAAAATCTACCATTTCTAGTTCCACGAGATTAGCCATCGTGTCTCGACCACACACAGTTACTACACAATCTTTATAAACTCTTCTAGCAATAATAGATTCCCCAACCGGGGTAGACACTTCCAACGGCTTATATAATAATTCGGGGGTTCTTTTGAACTTTCCAGCAACCAAAGGAGTAACATATGATAATGTAGAACCGGGATCAATTAGAGCATATACATCAAATGAAAATATGGACAACGTACCCGTAACCACATCTGGGGAAGCCTCTAGATTTTGTCGATCCGCTAAAGCATAAGTGCGATTCTGAGTCCCGCTGGAACTGGCGACTCTTGTTTCGTTTCTAGCGTGACCCACGGGTCGTGCGCCTCTACCAGAATAAGATACCGGTGACGATGATGCAACAGCTGATCCCGAAGGTCGTGCTACACCACCTGCGCCCCTTCGTGGGCATTCTCTCATCATATGCCCTGTCATACCGCACCAATAACAAACATTTGTTCCCATTCGACATGCGCCCATATGATTCCTTCCACATTTATTGCATGGCTCTCGAGGATGTCTCAGTTGGATCATATTCCCTTGCCCATGATAACCCACTGATCGCGAACTATGACCCTCACTTCTTTGCCCAATTTGACTGCCTCTGAACCCCTGATGCTGGGGTGGAGCACTAGCTGCAGAATAAGAAAATAATGGCCTAGTTGGTCTAGCAGAAAATTGAGGTCTAAAACCTCCCTGTGGAGCCATAAACTGCCCTGTAGATCTGGACCTCTTAGAAGATCCACTTTCAAATTCCTGCGTTCTTCTTCTCTGCCTCTGATCTTCCATTTTCTGTGCAAATGCTTGGATCCTAGCTATATCCATATCTTTATTCAGTGCAGCAATAGTACAATCCCTAACCAAATACGGATCCAATCCGTTCACATACCGATGAACTCTGTCATCCATAGTAGCTATAACATTAGGAGCATATCTGGACAAGGAATTAAATCGAAGACTATACTCCCTCACACTTGTATTACCCTGCCGAAGATTTAAGAACTGATCCGCACGGGCCTGACGAGTCTCATATGGAAGATAATGATCAATAAATGCCTCTTTGAACTCTTTCCAAGTAGCTGGGGGTGCATCAATGCCCCTCGACCGTTTCCAGTCTTCATACCAATATATAGCCTCACCTTTGAATCTATACGCGGCTAACTCCACTGTCTCTCTGCCCGATACATGCATCACCTCTAGGGCCCTTTGGATTTGATCAATAAAGTCCTGCGGATCTTCGTTAAGATCGGATCCGGTAAAAGTAGGCGGATCCATCTTAAGAAAATCTTGTGTCCGAAGACTAGCCGCCCTATCAGTACTGCTAGAACCCGCGACAGGAATGGATTGCCCTTGGACTTGCCCAGCAACTATACGAGTCAAAAGTTGCACTGCATTTCTAAGATCTTGATCAACAACATTAATAGGTGGCTCTGGGGATATAGTTCTCCTCTCCCTTATTTCTTCTGGACTGGGGGAAGTTTCTGATGCATGCTCAGCTGGAGCCTCACTTTGATTAGCTGGTATAGTGGGTGACTTACTAGTCCCCTCTCCGGCAGCCACATCTACTTGCTTACCGGTATTCTTGCTTCTGGTAACCGGCATCATTACTATAATAAGAGAAACAAACTGACTCAGTGGTCAACTATGACTTCATATACAATATAAGCTCTATCGCACGATCTAAGACATGAAGAAAAGAAACAATTCCTAAATGTCCATAGCCTCCTGTTTATAGATGTGGTGCACAACACACCGATAAACAAGACTCTACGTAGACACGGCTTTGTAGACTCACTAGGACGAACCGCTCTGATACCACTTTTGTCACGGCCCAAATCCCATCGGGCCGGACTGGCACCCGAAGCCGAGAAGGCCCGGGAGAACCCGTTCAAATACCTGTACTTTCACTTACATGTCACCAAAAATTTGGGCAGCACTTCGCTGCATATAAAAGGGTCTAATTACCTGTATCAGCACAACACGCACAAATATATATACATATATATAATACTTGGCCGTCGGGGCCACCCCATATACGAATATAACATCACTATATAAACTTCCATGACTTTACCCTTCTTTATGTCTACAAAGCCTCTAGGATATACATGACATAACTAGGGTCGGGACAAACCCCCGCCCACACATGACTCCTGTACAATAACAAAATATAAGGAACCGACTCGGAAAGCTCCGAAGTAAACTGGAGCTCACCAACAGTGGCTGTATGACCTGGCTCCTATCTATGCTGTGAATGAGCTGAAGTACCTGATCCTGCAGCATGAAATGCAGGTCCCCCGTGAGGGACGTCAGTACGAAATATGTACTGAGTATGTAAAGCTGTAAATAATCATATGTGATATGGGGGGTCAAGAAAATCATACACATGTGAATAAATCCTAATAAAAGTGAACCACACTTCATAAACACTTTTAGGATCATGTACATTATTATTAATCTGAATTGGGTTCTTGAATACAAACACATTTGTGGAACGGTATACATTCGTTCATTTCATTCTTTACAATTATTATTCGCCATTACCTCCTCCTCCCGAACCTCCAACCACCTAACAATAATCAATACTGTACCGTACTGTGACCATTAGGCTGCCCCCAGTACATATCAATTGGGATCGACCCATGCTAGGCTTATGCCCCTGGGATACCACCCACACGTATATCAAGTAACACATAAGAGATTTTTCCAATAACTTAGTTCAAAAGCTTTTGAGATTATTACATTAGTGTTCATGCCAATATAGTACCTTTGGAACAATGATACATCAATAGGAATCAAGTAATAGACCTTCTATACAATAACGATGTAATAAGGACTCATTGGTACATCAACAATATGTTTCAGAATCATCAATATCACAACAATGAAATAGGAGACTTTTGGTATATCAATGAAGCATTTTGACACTTTATAGAATGGAAACAACTTCATTGGTAATGTAGAACAATACATGTGTTTGGATAACCATCGGAATCTTACTTTATGGAACATTGGTGTTTTCATGCCAAAGAACATCGTTAGAGTATGCTTTACATACCTCGTTGCAGATTCGGATACCAATTCAACACAACTTCCCGCCTTTACAAATCACTTATCTACAATGAAATATTTGGCATCTAGTATTAGCAACCCAACACCACAATTCTCTTCCATAATTCCATACAACCAATATTTGCAAAGCATTCCAAAAACCAACTTGAACAATAGGTTTATGTGTATATATATATATAATCATCATTTCAATACCATATCATCAATACCACATCATCCCTTCACAATTCAACATAATCCAACCATGCACAAGAATTATCCAACATCATTTCCAATCATCTTTCAACAACAATCAAATAACATACTTCTTATGCTCACATGCATATATATATATATATACATATCCATATAAATAACACCAACATAATTTACATCCTTACCATAGAATGGCCCTTTGGGTTTTGAAGTCCTGTTGGCACAAATAAAGGGTGCTTCTCGAAGCCCTTGAGACGATGAACACAACTACGGAATCAATTTGGACTTTCCACGGTTGAATCACAAGATAATTAGAGTTGAAAATCAGGCTAGGGTTTGTTCTTTCCTCTAATTGATGAAGAAACTGATTTTTGAGCTCATATACATGTATATATACACATATTCCCGTCCATAATACCATAGAAAATGACCAAAGTGCCCTTAAAATTTAAATAATGTCAAATATGTCCTCCGGTGGACTGTTTTGACAAGCTGAAGTAGATAGACCATAACTCTTTGCTCCGATATCGGATTTGGGTGAAATTGGTATCATTGGAAAGATAATTCAAAGGTCTTTCATTTCATATAAATTAGACCACCCAGTTCGTCCTGTACAAGGAGTTATGATCGTTTGAAGTTGACCCTAAAAATCTGTTTTGAGAGGCTGAAGTAAAACGCGTATAACTCCTTACGCAGATGTTGCATTTGGATGAAACCAATTTCATTGGAAAGAAGACTCAAAGATCTTTCTTTTGATATATGGTAGATCTCCCAGTTCATTATATTGAGTGAGTTATGATCGCTCAAAGTTGACCCAAAAAACTGGCAGGCCTCAGTATTTTCCTGCTAATTTACTGTTCACAAAAATCCGTTTTGAGAGGCTGAAATAGAATGAGTATAACTCCTTACTCAGATGTTGGATTTGGATGAAACCAATTGCATTAGAAAGAATACTCACAGAGCTTTCTTTTGATATGTGGTAGCTCGCCCAGTTCATTATATTGAGGGAGTTATGATCGTTCAAAGTTGACCCAAAAACTGGAAATTTTCCTGCAATTTTACTGTTCACATCCCGGCCACCGTTTTATAGTTTCGAACGTGCTCGCTTATATCCGAAACTTATCCGTTTTTGAAAATATTTATATCGTCGGAAAGCTTATTCAATAACCTTCGTATGGAAACATCGACGGGCAAATTCCGGTATAAATAAGGTCGATTCCTATACACATATAATCAAACTATACACTTGAAACCATCTCAAAATAATCAATACTCATATATACCTAACTTAGGATCAATACATATACTCCAACACATATAACAATGGCTAATGCACGTAATTAAGCACGGGGTGTTACAGCTAGACACCCCCACACTTTGAAATATTTCAAGTTAGGTTTCCTTCCTTTTCATTTTTCGTAAGGAATTGATTGTGTATTACTATGTGGAATACGACTGGCCGTAAAGATAGCCTCCCCCCATAAGTTTTGTGGTAAACCAGAACTTATAAGTAAGGCATTCATCATTTTCTTCAAAGTTTGGTTTTTCCTTTCCGCAATTCCATTGGATTGAGGTGAATACGGGGTCGTAGTTTGATGGATTATTCCATTCTCTACACATATTTGCGCAAAGGGAGATTCATATTCTCCGCTCCTATCACTTTTTATCATTTTAATCTTTTTGTCTAACTGATTTTCAACTTCTGTTTTATATCGCCTAAACGCATCTATTGCTTCATCCTTACTATTTAGCAAGTAGACATAACAATATCTAGTGCAATCGTCAGTAAAAGTTATGAAATACTTTTTCCCACCACGAGATGGTGTTGACTTCATATCACAAATGTCAGTGTGTATTAAGTCTAAGGGATTGGAATTCCTTTCAACAGACTTATAAGGATACTTTGCATACTTAGATTCCACACACGTTTGACACTTTGATTTATTGCACTCAAAGTTTGGCAAAACTTCTAAGTTAATCAGTTTTCGTAACATTTTGTAATTAACATGACCTAAACTTTCATGCAATAAATCATAAGACTCATCTTATAAAGGTCCTCCGTGAGATAGCCTTTTCCTACATACATTTCTCCTTTGCTAACTACAATTTTCCCAGAAATGGTTACACATTTGAATCCGTTCTTATCTAGGGGTGAAACATAAATTAAGTTCCTACGTAACTCCGGAACATATAGCACATTGTTCAGTGTCAAGACCTTGCCGGAGGTCATCTTTAGGCAAATTTTTCTTGTTCCCTCCACCTTAGCAGTAGCAGAGTTGGCCATGTAAAGCATTTCTTCTGCTTGAGTCGGAGCAAATGACGAGAACAACTATTTGTTTGCGCAAACATAGCGTGTGGCACCAGAATCCATCCACCATTCGCGTGGATTCCCCACCAAGTTGCATTCCGTGAACATAGCACACAAATCATCATATTCTTTGTTGGACTCAATCATGTTCGCTTGGTCTTTTTTCTTGCCTTTCTTCGGGGCTCGACAATCTGTGGACCTGTGGCCAATTTTGCCACAATTGAAGCATTTTTCCTTGAACTTTTTCCTGGGTTGATTGCTCCCATGTTCAACTTTCTTTCTTTTCTTCGTGTTGTTTTGGCCATCTTCTACAATATGGGCTCCATTCATTATAGAATTTCCCTTTGACCTTCTTTTGGCAGCTTTATTGTCCTCTTCAATACGAAGTCGGACGATAAGATCTTCAACGGTCATCGCGTTTATGCTTTATGTAGTTTTTGAAGTCTTTCCACTAAGGTGGTAGCTTCTCAGCTATCGCTGCTACTTGGAAAACATCATTCACAATTAAACCTACAAAACAGTTTATGTGAGTATTAAGAACATTTTTAATTTGTTCAACTAAGGTATTTTTTAAAAATATACCTTCTGCTAGAAGATCATGTATGATGAGTTGCAACTCCTGTACTTGAGAGACAACAGATTTGTTGGCAATCATTTTGAAGTCCAGGAACCGTGCAACAAGGAATTTCTTAATTCCCGCATCTTCTGTTTTATATTTCCATTTAAGTGCCCCCCATAGTTCTTTTGATGTTTTGGTTCCACTATAGACATTATAGAGGCAGTCTTGGAGACCACTCAGAATATAGTTCCTGCAAAGGAAATCCGAATATTTTCAAGCTTCTACAATAATGAAGCGGTCCTTGTCCGAGGTTCCCTCGAGCACCTTGGGAGCGTCTTCGCTAGTGAACCGTTGTAGACATAAAGTGGTGAGGTAAAATAATATCTTTTGTTGTCACCGCTTGAAGTCGATGCCAGAAAATTTTTTGGGCTTCTCCGCCGGTGTCATCGTTGGCGGAGCATTTGTGCGACTTGATGTGGCAATATTATTTGCCCCCATAGACGCTGTCGCATCCATCATTTGACTTTTAGTTGTCATTTTTACTGTCACCACAAGACAGAAAACTTAGTATTTTTCAGAATACTATTTATAAAGTTAAGTAACTTGAAACTCTTCTTCTTGTTTCTAGTTAACGATGAAGTTTTTATTGCTTCAAATCGTCAACCGAGTGAACCTTAACTTGTGATGAAGATTTTATGTCTACTAATCACTAGTTAAATTCAAGCAGAGTAGAAAGCCTAAGCTTTAATCTTCAAAAACAAGCAATACAGATTCTGTAAAAAAAAATTATTCCTTAAGATTGTTATCTTCCACAATACGGGTACGTAGAATCTGCATAACAGAACAACTTCAACTTGAGTTCAAATATGAACAAGAACACAATGAAGTTTTAAATATCCTCAACACATGATCAAAATGACCTTTCCAAGATGTGTATTTATTTTTCAAAAAATAAAGATGAAAAAGAAATGATTAAGGCCAAATCGTCCGTATTCACGGACTTTCCTTAAGGAATAATTCCCCTCACTGTACCCGAGGTTATGGAATCTTCCTCCCAGGATAAAATGACCTTCAGTCCGACTATAGCGGTACCTCAAATAGGCGGATTCTTCAAACACACTCACGGTTTGAATGATCACACTTAGAGTATTTTTAAGACAAGAAGAAGAAGTTTGTAATCTGAAAATTTCTATACTTTCTTTTTTTTTTTTACCTGTGGATGAAAACCAGGTTATTTATAGCCACAAGATGCCCCTTCGAAAGGTGGCATTGGTTCAATTTAGATTTGTGTGTCTTTTCTTGAAAATACATGTCTGTTTACTTAAACCATTGCAGTAATTTTCTGAAATAGTACACCATTTCATGAAACATTGCATCAGTTCGAAACAGTGTTGCAGCAGTGCACTGTTCACGCGTAACCGTCACTGTTCACGCGTCAGTTCGTGAAGCAGTGCACTGTTCACGTAACAGTGCTACTGTTCACGCGAAACAGTCACTGTTCACACGTTCCTGCATGTTTTAACATTTCCATTCAGACCCTTTTATTACTATGAACCCAACAGTTATTAATTATTTTTCTTAATTAATATGCCATCTCAATTTGGAACGAGTAATTTGATACGGAGGGATTACTAGTTAAAAGTTTAGAGTTCCAAAATGTTTTTTGGAAATGGAAGTCTAGATTTTATACAATAACAAGTCATATTGCCTTCGCATAATTTTTGCAAGTTAAATAGACTAATTTATCTAAGCCAATTTACATCAATCTACATTGAAAAGAATATCAAATCCCGTTAGAGATCGAACTCTTTTATCTTTTTCTTCTGCAGGAAATCTATTTGCCAAGCTTCTCCTTTTCAATTGTTAACTCATCCACGGTAGATGACGCCTCAATAATTTGAAGCTGCTGTAACTGAGCAATTCATTTCTGTTGGAGTCGTGACTCCAATTTTGTTGGTCCGGCTCTGAAAGTTTCGCAATGCGACTCATGTTTGTGATTTTCAATGGGTCTGTAGTGGTAACGTAAGGATCGGGCCTATGGAGCCCACCACTGATCACGATGGGGTGAACCTTTATGTTTTTGGGTCTAGGACCTATTTGTACGCACGTACTATATAAGTGTGATTTAGTGAGTTATTTTCATTATTTATAAAATTCAGTCTTATCCACATTGTACACTCTCTCCATTATAGTGAAACCTCCTTTGTTTCCGCCCATGGTTTTTCCCGCAAGAATTTTCATGTAAATATATGTATTGTTCATATTTTTCGTTTACTTATGGTTTACTTATTCTGTCTGAATCATAACAATTTTCTTTCTTTTCCCATAAAAAGAGAAGGGGGAGCGACAGACTAGAACTACTAGTAACAGCGTCACATATACTCATGCAGCCCAAATTTTTTAATCTTATGTCCCATTTTACTTGTCTGTTTTTACTTATCAAAAACAATTTTTTTTTACATATTTTATCCTTTGCATTAATTATTTTTTCTTTAAATTAAAATGTAAACATCATTTAATAGGAGTACTATGGTAAACTAATCATGTTATTTATTATTTTTCTTAATAGCTGTGCCATCCCAATTTAGGACAGGTAAAATGGGACGGAGGGAGTATATGAACAAGCATAATGTAGTGTAACATTAAACTGTAAATAGAAGATACGAACAGCAATTCACATATATGCTGTTTTCAGAAAACACCAAGTCTAATGTAGGGTCTCAAGTTACAAACGAAACCCAAAGAATATATTGGGATCAATTCAGATTAGTCCATAAAAGAATAAGGTTGGATTATAAAATATACAAGAGAGGCTCTTGGAAGCAGCTTGATAATCTTGATACACAAGAAATTTCAGTCTAACTGCTGTCCTAAAATGGCTACTAATATACATAATATATATGTGTACACTTTCTTGAGCACTAAGCCTATATCTCTAAAATTCACAACTTAATTTGTAGCTTAATGGAATACTTGAGGAGAAGTATAAAACTCGGTCTCAATGAAACCCGGTCTCAAATCTTCTTCACGCATGAACTCCAAGGGAAAAGAAACAAGATGTCCTTGGACTGATTTTAACTTCTCTTTCGTATTCACTACAACTACTTGCCCATTATCATGAAATTCAAGTTTATCAGGAGCGACACCTAGATCAATAATAGTGTGCCCAAGCTTATCTTTCCAATTGTTCATACACTGTCGAAGTTCAGACCTGCATTCCAGGATGATATTAGATAAAATAAGAAACTGAGCATGATCAAAGAGCTTTGCGCCGCAAACTACGCCTCCCCGGCCTCCACAAAAGAGAAAAAGATGGTGGAAAGTCAATGTGGTAGTCACGTACCTTGAGTGAACAAGATCATTTGGGATGCAGGAGAACACATCTTGGTAAATCGTGGCATTTGACTGTAACGTAAAAGATACAAAGAGTTATTGACGCTCTAAGATGAAAATCTAAGTGACCATCTTAAGCAAGTTTGAACATACGTAGGAATGATATTTCGGTCAACGGGCAGTTACAGAAAGACAATTAAATAACTAAAACAAGCAGAAAGAGTGATAATGGAACCAGAGGAGAACCCATGATCCAAACTTGACGGGTGCACCTCTATATTTAAATATAGTAACTAAGACATACAGTTTTTTGAAAACTTGTTAATTATAGTATTTTATACGCAAAATTTTAATATTATTAACTATCATTAATTAGATTTAATGTGACAAAAGTGTGTTATTCACCGTACTTAAATTCAATGCACTTCCATATTTTGAACAATAATAGAAAGTTTTTAAAAAATATGAAATTCGAGAGATTTGTTTGCTAGATGGTTGCAAGGGGTAACGTTCGATTTAAGCCTATCTCAAACTTTAAATTGCTAATTTTTTAAATAAAAAATAACTCAATGGTCAAAAGATTACAGAAAATAAATATTATACTGTATAAACTGGAGAGAATATCTACCTTTTGAATTGGAGAGAAGCTTGTATTTTGAAATAAAGTAAAAAATAGGCAGACAGTGTAATTTGGAAATTGGAAAAAGGAGCAAATAAGGAAATGTTGTTATTGGGGTTCGAACCTGAGCAATCACGCAAAAAGAGCAACTTTCAAGTGGCAAGCCCAACCATTTCATCAGCCAAATCAGTTGTTTCTATGGGTGCACGACATATATTTAACATAATAGCCTGATATATATATAGATATACGAACTATATATACAGAGTTTTTCTCGAGGCTAGCGGGTGCACGTGCACCCCCTACACTCAATGTAGGTCCGCCTCTGAATGGAACTGCTGTCATTTCCGAAAACTTTATTTCTATGTTACTGTGTCCATGCATCTTAACCAAAAGATAGGCATAAGGCATAATTATTATGCGCTTCTTTCAAGGAATTAGTATAATTCGTATTGCTTTTCTTCCAAGGCAATCAACTAAAGTAAGAAATACCAGTCTGACCTTTGCAGTTGCCATCCATATATCTTTGTAAGTAGAGTCAGCCACGGGATCTTTGACTTGACAAATCTGGAAAACAAAGGATGAGCATTAGTTGCTATATTTTGAAACATATGCAAATATAAAAGTATTGCATGTCAAGACATGTGACATCCATTAGAGGAAGTTTTACAAGTCTGCAGCATCACTAACCTCTTCAGCACGTAAACCGAGATGTTCTGCCCACAAGGAAACCCGAAGGCTATAAGCAAACTTTCCAGCTTTCCAAGGCTTTCCGTCCATGGTTGAATCAATGAAATCTTTATCTTCAATGACTACACAAATCTGGAACCACCAATTTTCTGTCAGAAGTTCCTTTGTTTTCTAATTTTTTAAATCTGCTGTTTAAAACTATGTACAGAACAAGATACTGCTTTGGAGATAAGTAGCTGCAAGAATTCAATTGCATATATTCAAAGTAGAAATTAATATGGGAAGCCTTATGCAGTTGAAAAGCTAGAAAGTCATATTTATCTTTCGATTGTGGACAACTCTCATTCACAAGCAGCATAAGTGGTATAAGCAAGTATAGATGAACCAACTTTATGAATCGATGGACATAAATTCAAGGTGAAAACAGGGTGAATTTACAGTTTCCTATGATAGATGAACAAATTCACAAACGAAGGCAAGACTTATTCAGATAAAAGCTGGATGTGTTTATTTTTCTAATTTATGAGCAGTTTCTAGAGTTTTACTTCTACTTACAGGATAAACACGTGATTAGCCGTAAAAGCAGTTTCCCCTTGCTACTATCCTATTTATATGTTCCCTTGTAAGAAGAAAAAAATCGACAAACTCTAGTGACAGTTATAGTATTACTATATTAAGAGTGTTAAACAAAAGTTTGACAGCGGTTTTAACTGCTTGACTAACAATTATCCCCATATTATTTGTATTACCATTTGAACTTAGACAAAAGCTATTGTCAGGAAGTAATTGCTGTTTCCCTTCTCCAAAGAGAAAAAGACTTGTCTTATAGAGACTAACATTTCATATTTTTAACATGCTAAAAACCTACAAGAGATTTACCTCAGAGTCGCGAGATCCAAGCAAACTTCTGTCATTTATATTAGATGATCCAACCAAGGCTATACGATCATCCACTATCATCACTTTACTATGTACGTAGACCTGTATTGCAATTTGAGAACTTTTAGTGCATATAGAACATCAAATTTTCAAACAATTAAGATCAACCAAACTTGCAAAGCTACAGGTTGCATGTAAGAGAATTAAGAGCACACATTGAGAGACGATGATGAACATTTCCTACAAAACAGAAGAACGAGCTAACCCCCAAGGCTTGCCGAAAAAGTACATTTTCAGAACTTAGGCCAAGTATTTGCCATATTTTTTGGAGGGTAAAGTTGATCATACAAATATTAGATTGACTGGCTCTTAGCAATTTAAAGACGGGCAATGGCTCAATGCCAATCTATGGGCAATATTCCTATATAAGTGAGTTTCAGTTGATTGATTTTTATCGTTCGCTTTTAAAGAAATTACCTGATTCGTGAACATGGGGCCAACATCAGAAAGCTGGCCATACGTCCTGAGACCATAAAAAGATATGTAATCACGAGTTTTTGGACCCAATAGAGCATTAAGATTATGCAATATTGAATTGCTGCCTTTGCAAATAGTCCGATATTGCCAATGCATTAAGGCTCTCACAGTTGCTGCCCCCGTGTCATCCAGGCCTCCCTATAATTTTGAAGCTATATATGAAACGTGAAAGCTCAAAACCAACTTACATCTCCAATATGAAGTGAAGATGCCTACCTGAAAACCAGGTAATAGTGGGATGACTATTATAACCCTGAAACACTTATTTTCTTTGTATGCTCGCCTTATACGTCTGTATAAAGCGTCAGCTACACGATTGCGTATAATTTCATCTCCAGCAAGACCCGAGATGAAAAATTGATTCTGAAATATTTGCAAAAAAACAAAAAAAAAACATTAGTTTTCATTTAATAGGTGAGCTTTGTTACTATAATTTTGCACATAAACCGACATAAAACAGATCAGCACTGAGAAAAACAAAAAGGATTATCAGAAGACAAACAAGAACCCTCTAAAGTCAATTGTGATCAATAGCATGGAAAACAAATCACAATATCATATTGCTTCTAAATAAGAATAAATAGAAATGTAATCTTCCACATATGCGGTTTAAAATAGCTAGTTGGTTATCATAGAATCAGTTTCATATGGCGTCAACCATATTATCAAAATTCTTCCTTACTACAACGTCTTTTCCAAGACACTAGGAAAGTGTAATTATTTACAATTATATCTTATTCAATTATTTACAATTATCTCTTACTCTTAGCTTCCAGATTTCCATTACATTATTTTTTCCTATGAAAAACTCACTTTAAATGTACAAACTTGTAATGGGCCTTTCTCAAGCATATTTCTATAGCGACCGCGGAATGGAGTAGTGCTGCAGTCTGAACACGAAGAGTACACTTGTGACTGGACAGTAACAACAATAAACCCACTGAGCCGCTGGTGGCAGTCAAGCTAAGGTTACGAGATGGATATTAGCTTTCTATAGTCTAGAGACTGGATCAGAAAATAGCACTACCAAAATCTGTATAGCTGGAAATAATGTGTGTTTCCTATATTACCTCAAAGCAGAAAATCTCTGACAATCAGTATCGTCTTCATGGTTAATTAGTGCATACCTCAATGAACACAAAGCTCTGGCAATCAATTGTACTTAGTGAGTACCTCAATGAACACAAAATGTGCTGCTTCCTCAATAAGTGAGCAATAAGCTTTGTGAATGCTGTCTTCAGTTTGAGTTGTTCCAGCAGACCATTGGCTGACACTTCTAATGACCTATGACAAGTTAACCATAAGAAATGACCATGACAGAGTTAACCGAAACATATACGGAACTGAAAAAACACAAAAAAGAATTTAAATTTTCAGGTCAACTATGAAGTAGCTTGAAGGAATATTATGAACTGAAACATTATAAGCAGAAAGTATAAAATAAAATGAAGCTGCTACTAGTCCCTATCATCATTTGTTCAATATCTTTACCCTCCTAAGGGGGGCGCGACTGATACTTCCGCCACCTGATTTTATGTTTAGAATTTCTTCAAGTGGTCCACTTTCGAGGTTCTAATACTAGCTGAAAGAAGCTTAATTTTCTGCTTGTTTTTGTTAATCCATGAGCAATAAAGGATAGCTATTTAACAATGTCACCTTTATAAGCAGAACGTAAAAACCACCTGTTATACACCACCAAATGACATCCTCATTTTAATATAATGTTGAGCTAACCTGACAGTGACAATGAGTCCGAGGACCAACATCTTCTATTTCATCAGTTGAAACCACTTCTGCTACTCGCTCTTGTGTATCCCACCAATTATCTAGTTGGTGAGTTTTCATTTGGCTTTGGAGATCAAGGTGATAAGTGTCATCTGAAAAAAATATCGTCAGGCCTAATGACAACATGCTAACTGAAAATAAATCAAACCTAAGTAATAGACTAGAGACCAGACCAGTCAATTTCTCATCCGCAAAGGAAACCTCCTCATCACAATCAGCTTCCTGGGGTAAAAGTA
The DNA here is from genome assembly GCA_030864225.1 of Capsicum baccatum var. pendulum. Classification (NCBI taxonomy): domain Eukaryota; kingdom Viridiplantae; phylum Streptophyta; class Magnoliopsida; order Solanales; family Solanaceae; genus Capsicum; species Capsicum baccatum. The sequence goes on from CM061557.1 coordinate 269,081,845, forward strand.
AAGGGATGTCTTCCGGTGGTGACCCAGATGGAAATGGATCTTGTCCTTTCAGATCTTTCGAGATGAGCTCAGCTGTCTTACTTTCGACCTCAACTTCTCTGCTTCTGCCCATGTAGTGTGGAAGAACCATGTGATGCTGTGGCATAAGCAGTGGTATAGTCTGTTCATTTGGAGCTTTGCTTCTCTGCATCAATGGTCAGAAATATTAGCAACTTGAAATTTCATCAAGAAGTATACAGTGTAGTAGTTTAGTAGAAAAGAACCTTAGCATGATTCCAGCGTTGAACGAAGTGTCTGGCAACATCTCGGCAAGGTGGTCCCCAAAGAGCACAGTGGACATCATGCCATGGCATTCGGGGATATTTCTCTCGCTCTAGTTCATCTTTCATGGCATCTTCCCAAGAATTTGGCTCGGACTCTCTGCAAAATAGTGACTGCTTAGCAAATTTAAATATCACACTTGCTGCATAGTTTGAGTGCCTTGTACAAACACCTAAACCGAAGAGAATGCGCTAATTCTTTTCTTTCTCCATCTACAAAATCAATATCAACTTGAATCATCTCAAACTAAGATAGATAGTTGTCTGCACAAAGTTGGACAAATATGAATTCTAATAGAACATTCACCGAGCAAGAAACCTCGATTGATCGAACTAAATAATCTAAGGGAGGTATAGAATATTACTCATGTCAGAAAAGATAATACATTCTTTTGCCTCACCGTATTGGGGCGGAATGGATGAAGTGGAAGCTCGCCTCGGGGGTGTTGTGTGATAAGAAAGTGCCCCTAAAGCTTAAAGGCAAATTCTACAGGGTAGCAGTCCGTCCTGCCATGCTGTATGGCGCGGATTGGCCTGTACAGAACTCTCACATCCAAAAAGTGAAGGTGGCGGAAATGAGAATGTTGCGTTGGATGTGTGGACTTACTAGGAGTGATAGAATTCGGAATGAGATTATTCGGGAGAAGGTGGGAGTGGCTTCGGTGGAGGATAAGATGCAGGGAGGAAGATTGAGATGGTTTGAGCATGTGATAAGGAGGGGCACGAATGCACCGGTTCGTAGGTGTGAGAGGCTTGCTTTGAATGGCTTTAGGAGGGGTAGAGGTAGGCCGAAAAAATACTGGAGAGAGGTGATTAGGCGGGACATGGAGCAGTTACAGCTTACTGAGGACATGACTCTAGACAGGAAGATCTGGAGGACGCGTATTAGGTTAGAAGGCTAGCGCCAAGTTGGGTAGGTAGGGTAGGGCTTTACTTGGTGGGTGTATTAAGCCTGTTTTGCTACCTTGTTGCATGTTGTAGTACGATTGCTTACTCTTCTTTGTTTACTATTCCTCCGTTCACCATTCTTTTGTAAGTAGCGTATTTATGTATTGGCATCTTTTTGTTTGGAGTTGATTACTATTCCCTGTCTTAAGCCGGGGGTCTATCGGAAACAGTCTTGCTACTTCTCCAGAGGTAGTGGTATGGACTGCGTACATCTTACCCTCCCCAGACCTCACTATGAGGGAATAAACTGGGTTTGTTGTTGTTGTAAGTTGTCACATTTCCGGGACAACGGAGAAAAATAGAAAACTAAATTTGATTTAAATCCGTCACAATTTCAACATGAATAGCATTAGCTCTTTCAACTATGTAATGAGGGAATTTTTTCAAAATCAACATATTTCATTCCTCACTTCGACAGGTTATAAATATCTTTATTTCAGCATCTGAATGCTAATGTAGACCTATTACTCAAACACATACAAACTAAAGGAGTGCGAAAAGAACTACCGCAAAGAAATATAATGGCACACATATCTATTTGCCATAAGTTATAAAATTACAAACTTGACAAAGGAAATTTCAAGTTCATGACTAGGTCATAATACATATAATAGCGGGCTTACCTTGGGTTATAGTAGTCCTTCCCAGGCCAAATAAAAGGAGGCTGATCAGCCAACTTGTGTTCTCTGGTGTCATAACGGCCAAAACACAAATCTAAACCACCAATGTAACAAATCTTGTTGTCCACAATGACAAGTTTTTCATGATGCGACCTACATGTAGCAACTACGTTTTAGCTTTAACAAGCTTATCAAAAAATAGAAGAACTTAATTACATAGAGTGTAAACAAGGATGCGAAATCTATTATAGGTGATGATTACATCAGAGTCTATGCTGAATAAAAAAATTTAACTGCATACCACAAGTAGATCCCAGAGGAGAAATGGTTCGGATATCGCAGGACTTTAACATTTTTGTGAATCTTCAGAAGCTTTCTTTTGCTGTACAAGCTGTTAATCTTTAAAGCAATAGAAACCTCCTTGTAGAGAAGAACATAAATCTGCATCAACATATATTTAGAAGTTAGATTGGATCTTAAAAATCACAACAAAAGAATTGTTAGAAAAAATGTATCCTTTCTAACTTTTGAAAAGTCTTGTAGTGAAAATGGAAAAGAATAATGAGATGTAAGCATGATCCCTTCTTTTACAGTATAAGATAATTTTAAAATGAAGATACCAAGAACCAATATGAGTAACAAAGTTGCATTATCAAGCGAACCGGGGCCAACCATTTATTGCACCTATTACCATCTACATTTTCTGTGGCCAAATAACACATACATTACTTGTTTATTTTTTGAATATAGAATCTAATAATAAATACTTTCTTTAAAATAAGATCGACAAAATAAACACAGAGACATTTGTACATAACTACTAGATATACCATCTATTTAAAATTCAGCAAATGCTCCGGTATATTTGTTATTACTTCAGAAAGCACGCAAAGCACTAAAAAATCTTAGTATGAGCAGAATGCACATCAAAATTGCTGGATACACTCTATGACACACTCTAGTTTCATTGTGTCGCTGTTAAACACAATGCATCTAGATGCAAGACGAAATGCCTAGTTCCTCATCTTTAGCGCCAGTGACTTGAGTAAACGTCTTTCAACACAAGTGTGACTTATTACTGTTGGCAGCTGTCTAGGAATAAGAATATTTATACATGCAGAATTTTAATCAATTATTTATGAAGTTAAAACACGTTAGGCAGAGATCAGTTGCATATGCACCTGTACCCCTTCTTTGGCTTTAGACTCAAGTAATGCGTCAAGTCTAGAAGAGCTATTGTTGTGAAATGGACGTCTCAAGTACAGTTCTGGGCAAAGCCACCATCCAGTTATATAGATCTGCATAAAATTAAATTAGGTGGAACTATCTGCAGCAAGAAAATTTATGATTAAGATGCAAAAAAGTTGATAGATCAACCTCAGATTTTGCACTCTCTATTGAAGAAGCAATTGCCTCAAATGCTGCTTTCCCATCTACAAACCACTGAGCTTGTGCGGCATCATCATTTGTCCCCCTCAACGGCGCAAAGGAACCAAAGCGGTGAGGGTTACACCAACCTTCTGGAGGTTTAAGAACAGCATCATTAATTGCACATATCCAATCATCGACTTTGGCATGGCTCCTGGTTCTAAACCTGATGCTACGGTTCCCACAGCAAACCTTTCAGCCATTAAAATTGTCAGTTTTACGCAGAAGGAGGCAAAACAAGATGCACTCTTTGAGAAATAGATTCAGCAATTATGAGATAACATATTAAATACAGAAGGAAGAGATTATTTAAATTTGCGACATGCAACATATCATATCATACTGAACCACTATGGATTTATTTGATTAAGGGGGAAAGCAACAGAAAATGGATTTCCCGAAACACAAGCAACGTTACATAGAGGAAAAAAGTGAATGCCCCACATATCTTGGTTGACCAAGGAAGTTGTTGGACAGTTGACAAAAAAAATCATTAGTTTGACTAAATTTATTAGTCAGTTCTTTTTCCTGAATTAAACTTCCTAAGATTAGATGAATTTCCCAGCGCAACTTGAATGGTGAATTTATGGGAAAAAGAAGTAAACAATGTAAACTGAAACAAGCTCAATCATTATTTAATGTTATAATGTAGAGCTGAGTGATTTAGGTTAAATCATCTCCTTCATTGAAGCTGCTAACATCATCGGCAAGTCATCATACAGGTTTAGGAATAGAACATTAATTGATTAAACTTAAACTACTACTTCAGAATGTGCACAAAATCTCTTGCTTGTAGCCAAGTCTTGCTTTCAAAACTACATAATTCTTAGCTTCGGGCACAGACAGGTGAGTGTGGCATGATAAGCAACTAATAATACACAACTTTGTTTCAAAAATATCTGAGTAATAAAATTAGCTTGTTTCAAAAATATCTGAGTAACAAAATTAGCACTCTCTAGTAGTAGAGCACTAATAAAATGAACATGTAACCAAGAAATTAGAAATTGTAATGGTTGAACATTGAGTTTAGACAGTTTCAGCAATGTTAAAACACCATAAGAAAATCTGTAGAGTTTGACTGAAAGCAGACCTTAAATGCATATTGCAAAGGATTTCTTTCTCTTATTTTCTCTGCTAAGTGTAACGCATTCTCTCCTTTCCCATTAGAAGCGGGAAGCACATCAAAAACAATAATGTCCAGCAGTTTTGCATCAAAAGGATTGTTTAGTAAGGCCAAGAAACCAGGTTTTAGAACAGCCCACACCTGCATGACATAATATAAGTAGTTAAGACAAGGAAGACAAAAACATTTAATAGTGTCAACCATTGTGGAGAACACGTTGTATTCAAATAACACTGCCTCCATAGACAAGTTGATGATACAGGAGAGCAGAAAAGCTAAGAGATAACCTTAGCCTTACTTCTACGTTTACCTAATAGATGTCTAACCACCTCAACTCATCCATAACATGCTTCATTCACTATGTTTCTTTGAGTTCAAAAGTAACCCAAGTGATTTCCAGTCTTGTTCTTAACAAATGAAATGCCATCTTGTCAGTAAAGAGGAAAAATGCTTTTCAGGTTTCCATATTTATGTCTGTATCGAAGAAAGCTGAGGAAGGGACACATATTCTGAATGTAATAACATTTCTCGAATCTGAATGCAACATAAAATAGGTGTGACAGTTTCATGTAAAGGACATAATCAGTTCTCATACGGTAATCTTTGAAAGATAGTATTTGTCAAGTAATAGAAGAATGTACCAAGCTTTCCAGCTTTCAGAAAGATAAAAGACCTTATTGCATAAAAGTTTGTGCATAGAGTGCATACAAGTATCTCCAAAAATGTTGTACGCAGAATATGCACTCTGTTGATCATTTACCTTTTGCCACTTGCTCTTGAAACAGCCAAACCAATAACATATGCAACATCCCACACTCTCCTCCTCTTTCGGAACTTTCGATAAATGCTTAACCATTACATAATTTTCTTTGAGCTTTGGACCATATTCTGGTAAGAATGATAACTTGGATACCTCCAAAAACTTGCACACCTGAAGTTTAAAATTCTCTATTTGTCACAACCAAGGAAAAAAAACAATAGCAGAAAAAGGTCCCAAAGAATCAGATATAGAGTTTCATAACTATGAATAACAGAAATTGCTCCCGAGGCCAGGGATATCTAAGGAAACATTGTTTGGAGGAAAGGTATAATATCATCAGAAACATGAATATCCAACAGTACAACAGAAAAGTAACAATCACTTAAAGGAGCACAGAAGCTAATTGCCTAATCAAATGAAGTATATGTTTCCCATACTTCCTAAAATGGAAAAATATTAAGCAACAACAGATATTACAAGCACTTTTACAAGATTATCCCCATGCTTAAGTCAAGATTCAGGAGAAATTACAGAGATTAACTAGTGTATGTCCTCCAAGACGTCAGTAAATACCCCTGCCAACAGTTACCTTATGCAATAACTGCCCATCCTATACAAACTTCTCTGGTCAAAAGGTATCTGTCTAAGAATAAACTACAGGAGAGTGAAACAGAATACTATACACACCTCTCGAGAATTTACGATGTCCAAATTCCCCAAAAAATGATTCAGATACTCTTGCATAGCAATTTTTGCTTTTCTTGTGATGGTTTGCTGCCTGCCCAATGCTGGACGAATGATTGATAAAGCAGCCCGGGATGGCACACACCTGCAAACATACCCACAGGTAAGAATCATATGTGGTATTTGCAGAATGCTATGCAAGGTCCAACCTGCTAAGCATAACAATATTCAAACAGAAACATGTTGACACCTATTTCTAATACTATCTTCATTGTAAATTGGCACAGCTCCATCATCTTCATCATCGTCATGTGTGACAGCTGTATGTTCTCCTATTCCAATGTGGTGAAGCCATTCCTTAACCTTTTGACAAGTATTTGAGAATGAGATTAGGAAGACTATTAGATAGTCACCATTATCTAATTAGTTGAATGAAGAAATAACGAAGGCACAGAAATGTTTCATATATGTGAAAGCAAAGAGAGAGATGAACCTGCTCCTGTTTCTCGTGGAGTTCCTCAATTATTGCACGTCTCCTCAATGCAAAGTGTAAATAAATAACTTGTGAGGCCTTCTTCAATAAGCGCCACTTGAACTGCGGGAAAAGAAAAGATTTCAGAAAAACAGCTTCCAAAATTCTAACTGCTCAATCTTTTCATTGTTTTGGCATAGAGTGAACAAGTAAAGGATTAGCTAGCAGAAAAAGCATTCTTGATTAGGGTCGCCTGAAACTGTATTCTAGAAAAGAAAAGTTGCTAGTCCTAAGGTCAAACCAGGTAGAAGGGACACACGCATGATATGGAATAGCCGGAAAACTAAATATGATTTACTAATCAAGACAGGGTGAAGAGAAACTATATCAAATTCTATCACAATTTTCAAAAGTAGGTAAATCCAAAACCTAAAGAACAACATCCAGAGATTAAAGGAGAACAAAGATGACCTAAGAATAATATCAGGATACCCCACTTACATGCTCTTTTTTACCCGGTCATCTGGACCGGACATAAAAGAGTTATTGGGCGTAAAGGTTGTACGTCTTTTATCAAATGAACCTAGCTGTTCATAATCACCTATTGAACTCCGATACATCCAGTACCATGGGCCTCATGACTTTTTATACATGCCAAAGCATATCCAATCCGACATTTTCACCTGCGTGAGTTCTTTGATGACTCTATATGTATATTCTCATGGTGCCTTCCCATAAAATATCCATAGCCTTTCGGCCACGTTTCCTCCTAACCACAACCGCCCATCTTAACAGTATTGACGACGCCTGTTTCAATAATTACACCATTACAAAATGGTCTAAAAGCTAATCACATGTTTCCCTGATCACTAAACAAAAAATCTGTCCCAATGTGCCTATTTAAACAAAGAGCGGATGTATAGTATAAACTGTGGGTTTGGAAATCTGCTAAATATGTACTCCCGTTGTCCCAATTTATGTAGCACCCTTTCCTTGTTAGTCCGTCCCGACAAGAATGTCATCTTCCCTTATTTGGCAACTATTCAATTGCACCATCTCCATTTTATCCGTATTCAGCCCCCACTTAATACTTTATTACGAAGACAAGTCAACTAAAAGTAAGCATTAAAGTGACTTTAATAAGGGCAATTTGGTAAACATAACAAATTCTTCCCTTATTTCTTAAACACCATGTCCGATCAAATGCTGCCCCATAAATTGGAACAGAGGGAGTACAAATATTATATTTTGAACTTCGTATTGAAATGGACGGTGACCTCAGTTGTCATTTCGAACTGATAAAATTTCAAATCCTAAACTCGCCTTTGTTTAAATACCACTTCGTACCAACTAAATTGCCAGGTACATATTCTAAAAGGAAATTCCCAACTTAAACCACAACAATTAAATTTCCTTTAATCTAATTAAATTCCTACTGCTTCGTACATGAGATTAAAATCTAAACATAAAATCATGTACTCCTTATTTCATTGACTATAGCAACTATTAAATGAAAACAGAGTAGAAACACAAAATAGTTCACAGCATTCAAAGCTATAATATGTAATCTACTACTCCTACTATTTGAAAGTCTAAAGTCATGATTAAAAAAACACACTCTCTTCCCTAAATAGAAATTGTGTTTTTGAGACTTATTTTTTCTACCGTATAAGCTGCAATTCACCGTACTTGCGGTGTAGTTTAATATAGAACTAATCTAATCTAATTTATCTTTACAATTAGTTAAATTAACACTCGAAAAAACAAAACATGAAAACTATTTTGGAACGGAGGAAAGAAGAGAAAGAGAGACTTCACCTGCTTGTATTGAACTTCAATGGTGTAGGACAAAAGCAAAGGGCTTATATCACTAGCATCTGGTCTTGACACACCAATAATAGTCGCCGTCGGCAATTCATCGAAGATAGTTGCTGGCTCTGTGTAGTAACGGAGCGAATGCGTCGATGACATTGCCGACGCCGGCACGTTTTCTATTAGTTTCTCCGTCGACATTGTTACTTGAATTAGTTCAAATTATCTTCTTCTATCTTATAATACAATGTCAAATTTATCTAATTATGATTTCAGGAAATCAAAAATATGTACGAATATTCTACTGTGTTGGTTTTTTAAACGGAAACAAAAGAGCGTAATATATATACTTGTTGGAGGATAAATAGAGCAAGTTCGGTTACGGTGACAGGTAAGTTCATGTATTTTACGTGAAGCTCTCTTGGAAATGTGACACGTAGATGTAGGTTGTGGTGACGTGGGTGGTTTTACACGTGGCGGGTGGTCATTTGTTATGGTAATGGTTTTGGTGGTGTGGCGCAGTTCGAAAGTGATGATGTCACGGTCTTTTTTGGACCAAAAAATTTAAGTTGGTCCCTAAACATAACAATGAAATGACAGAATTACCCCTAGCAAGATACGTGATGCATACTAAATAATTATTAGTACTATGCGTTAACTTGCACTTTATAATTTGTTTTTGTTTTGTATGATTGTTAAAGACAGCAAGAATAAGGAACTTTCAGTTTTCTCTTGTCATTCTTTAGTCATTTACAAATTTTATGCTTATAGATGATATTTTCCATCAATGTACACAACTACATAATTTATGTAGCAAACTAGCAATTTATATTTAAGTATGTTTTTATTACAAGTAAACTATTTCAATAATACTGAAGAAGGAAAATGGGGAAAAAGAAACATTAATTTAAACTAATTGAAGGCGCGGAAATTTCGTTACCTATAATTATGCGAAGGCCAAATTTACTTTTAAGAAAAGACGAGGATAAAATTGTACTTTAACAAGTCAACTAAAGGACATAATTGTCATTTCAATTCGGATGGAGCTAAGCCTCCAATTTTAGCCCTCAACTCTTGTATGTCCCATAATAACAGAATAAATTTTAGAATATCCAAAGTTATAAATGAGTATATGCTAAAATTAGCCACCAAACAATTGTCAGAGGTATCACACTCATATTCCACAGACTATTCCTAATAACAACAATAATCAAAACCCAATTGTTACGACCATACTTTTTTGGCATAGCTGGAATAATCGGATGGTCGCCGTCAAGTACGGTGATAAACATGAAATATACCAGATTAAAAGCTTTGCTACTGAGTTTAAATTGTATTTTTCATGGATGCAAGCAATTTCTACCCTATCACATAAATATTTATTAATAATTCTTCTTAAAATTATGTCATATTTGAAGCCTTAGAAATAAATAAGTTAGCCACTGCAGCAAATTAAAATGACACCGCACTTATGTATATTATTTAAACTCGACTTGACTGTTAGTAATAATGTATCTATTTTGTTTACCACAACACGCCACTTTATAATAGTCGGGTTGTGGGTCGGGCCGGATCCGGGTTGTGGTTAAGTGGGTCGATCGGGTCAGAAATTTTTTTAAAAATAACTCTAACCCAAGCCACTTAACCCAACTCGATCAAACCCACCTAAATCTGGTTAAAAATTCGGTCAAACCCAATCAAAAAAAAAAAATCAATACACACTATATATACCCACCTATATACATTTTAAATACATTAAACAATATATATACACTATATATATAGTAGATACTACATTAGAATTTAAAAAATATATACACATATACACAATTACACATATATACATAACATTCAATATATACGACTATACGTACTACTTTAAATAAAACATATACTATAATATATATAATTATACATATAGTTATATGCGAATTACTAATTTATAAAACATATATGCATGTATACATTAAATATATATATCTATAGAGGATATATACACACATATATACGCACCATTCAATATATATGTACTACTTTAAATAAAACATATACTACAATATACATTACAGTATATATATATATATATATATAGTTATATAGTTATATAGTTATATAGTTGTATACTGATTTATAAAACATATACACATGAATACGTTAAATATACACATCTATAGAAGATATATACACATATATATGCATCATTCAATATATATGTACTACTTTAAATAAAATATATACTACAATATATATATATATAGTTATATACTAATTTATAAAACATATACACATGTATACGTTAAATATACACATCTATAAAAGATATATACACACATATAAGCACCATTCAATATATATGTACTACTTTAAATAAAACATATACTACAATATATATACATTACAATATATATATATATATATATATATATATATATATATATATATTATACTAATTTATAAAACATATACATATGTATACGTTAAATATACATGTCTATAGAAGATATATACACATATATACACACCATTCAATATATATGTACTACTTTAAATAAAACATATACTACAATATATATATATATGTATATATATATATATAGCTATATACTAATTTATAAAACATATACACATTTATACGTTAAATATACACGTCTATAGAAGATATATACACATATATACGCACCATTCAATATATATATACTACTTTAAATAAAACATATACTACAATATATATATATATAGTTATATAGTTATATAGTTATATACTAATTTACAAAACATATACACATGTATATGTTAAATATACACGTCTATAGAAGATATATACACATATATACGCACCATTCAATATATATGTACTACTTTAAATAAAATATACTACAATATATATACATTACAATATATATATATATATATATATATATATATATATATATAGTTATATACTAATTTATAAAACATATACACATGTATACGTTAAATATATATGTCTATAGAAGATATATACACATATATAGGCACCATTCAATATATATGTACTACTTTAAATAAAACATATACTACAATATATATATATACTACAATAGATATATAATTTATAAAACATACACACGTGTATACATTAAATATACACATCTATAGAAGATATATACATAAATATACAAAACATATGCTACTTAATTTAATAAATTAATAATACTTGATAGTAAATTAATAATATATTAAAAGTAAGTTTTTCGTTTAAACTAGAAATTCAATTCAAATCATTCAATGAAGAAAATTACAAAGTAAGGACTAAGTAGTGAATGAATGTTAAATTTTATTGATTGCAAAATAATTCAAAATTTATAATTTACATGAATGAAAAATCTAAAAATTATACATCATTTTTTCCAACTCATTCGTGTTAATATTAACGGGAACTTGCATAGGATAGTCAAAGTCAACGGGGTGAAAAATCATGCATTGGACTTGATTCTGCTGAGTTCTCCCGTGAAGACATAATTTCTTCAAGTTTCTGCTCGTCATTCGGCTCCGGTTCCATTCCTTGACTCTTTCTTTCCGCTCTAATTCAATCTCTGAGGCAAACTAGAACATTCATTGCATTGTTTCCCAATGAGTGTTGGTTGTCTCCAAATTGTTGTCATCCCTGACTAAAAGCGCTCTCTGATGCAACGGTTGACATTGGAACATTCAAGATATCTCTAGCTAATCTCGAAAACACAGGACATTGTGTTTCATTACTCCTCCACCAATCCATGTTGATCCATCGTCTGCAATCCTCTAACGGCGATTGAAGATAATATTTAAGCTCTTCCCAATAAGTCGATGTGTAAGTTCACTCATCAATACTGTTCCAACAAGGTAAATCATAAAAGAAATTAGGAAAATCACTCTGTGCCGGCCTTTAAGAAGATGATGGCTCCTCGAAAGGATGAGGAGCGATAGTTGGAGTGATATTTGTAGGTACAACTAAATTAACTAAATCAGCATGGTGATTATATAATTTTTCTATGTATTCATTTGCATCACCCATATCCGTCCACAAATCAGGTTGTACTTGTTCAGAATAATTCTTAGTATTTATTTTTAAGTTAGCATAAATAATAGTACTAAAGTGGCACATAGTAATATATTTCATGCACGGATGTAGTATAGCACCAACCAAGTAAACATGACACTAACAGCTTTTTTATAGCCTTCTTTATTTTTATATTATTTGAGCAAACCAGAACAATCGGCTATATATGCCAAAATATTACAAACAATAGGATAACAAGCACCGAAAATTAAACCGTAGCTATATATTTTTTTTAAAAAACTTAATAAGATCATTAAATACAACTCAATTAGAATCATGTAGCATGCAATCAACACAATCAACAAATGAACCACCATGTTGGTTAAAAGCTAGTGTAATAGGAACTCTATACTTATAACAAGTTTTTTAAAAAATCATACGTAGAATTCCATCTAATATCAATTTCCCCAGGTATCAATATCGGTGCAAGTCCATTTTCTTGACATTTAACTTTAAATTCTCCAATTATTTTCTTGAATAAAATCAACAGCAAGACGAACTTTTTCAATATAAAGCTCAAAAAACTCAAAACTATCTTTTACAATTAAATTATATATATGACATGCACACTTAATATGAAAAATTTCAGGTAGCGATGGAGATAACTTAGATTTTAACTTTGTTATAGCAGTCTTGTTGCTAGAAGCATTATAAAAAGCAATACAGAAGATTTTATTTTCGATATCATAAAATTCTGCAACTTTAACAATCGAATTAGCAAAAAAATGTTCAGTATGTTTACGATCTTCATCATATAAAAAAGTAAGAATACGTTTTTACATCACAAAATTACTATCCATCCAGTGACAAGTAACAGTTAAATAATTATTTTTATTTACATCACAACCAAGATCAGAAGTTAAGGACAATCTACATTGAATATTTTTTTAATAATGTTGATAAATAAAAATAATATTGTGAATGAAGTTTTAAAATATCAGACCGACAAGTACTTCTAGGAATACCATTATACATAAGATTATAAATTGCTTGACTATAATGAATAAAAGCATCAAAAGAAGAAAAACTAAAAGGCAAATAACCTATAGCTACCATTTTAGCTATTTTTTTCGATCCCTCAATTTATTATACTTCCTCATTACCTGATCGGTTGCTCGGTCCATTCTAATTTGCGTTGGCCCATCAACATCCGCACCACCTCGTGCAATATTTAACTCTCTTTCGTGAGCATCACCTATATGTCTCATTAACGTATCCGTACTCCCTTGCTTGCCTCCGCTTTTATGCTTATATATTTATTGATAAATATTGCATTGCACCTCAGTATCTGATATACATTCAAAAAATTATTATGCAATACTAGTTGTTTTACGAGCTCTTGGGGCACGGGGAAGATGGGGAGAGAGATTAACCGATTCAGATCTAACGTTAACATTTTCTACTGCGGGTATCTCACCAATATTTTCATCATCTTCGTCTAAATTAATCGCATCTACTTCATTTTCTTCTTCTGTACCGTAATTTTCCTGAGCTTATACACAATTCATATCGTGGGCACTTACACCTAAAGGTACACCTACTTCTTCCTTAAAAGGTTGACTAAGCGGTGCCGGGGGCATACAGGTATATCTACTACTTGAAGTATCTCTACCGCTAGTAATTCATTTTTTACTACCGCTTTCGGAACAAATTTTTTTAACACCTTTAGTAGCGAGGTTTCTTAATTTGTCCATAATATAAATTAAACTAAAAAAATTCAAAATACACAAATATAATAAAATTAAATATTCAGCAATTAATACACTAAATAAAAATTAAATGTAATGGAACGACAATACCAAATTTTAGAAGTATCCGAAGATTGCGATTTTTGAAACTTTCACTCGTACTTTGTAATCGCAAAATAAAAAAATTAAAGTGAGCACTCTAAGAAATTAAATATATAGAATGTTTGAGAATTGAGATTTGAGAGCGAATGAGAATTGAGAGAATGAAAAATTGTGTGGAAAATGATTTGAAAATGTAGGATATTTATAGAATTTTTTTGGGGGTTAAAAAATATTTTTAAAAGTTTTTTTTTTTTTAATAAAAAATCTCAAACTAGCCATTTGACCCAAAAATGACTATAAAGCCGTTGAGCCAATGGCTAGTTTGGACTTTGGGCCCAACAACCCACTATTTTTTTTTTTTTAGAAAAAAATCCTGACCTATTAATCGGTGGGCTCGGACTGGACTTGGTTCGAGCCGAGTTAACCGGGCCCAACCAAAAAAATAAATCGGCTCAGAACACAAAACCCTACAACCCATGGACTGATCGGATCAATTTTCTTAAATGGGTCGATTGGGCCGGGTCAACTCGATCCGTTTGAGAGGCTTAGCTTTACTTTTTAGTTTATATAATGGTGTTACTGTAGCTCTTTTTGTACCATCAAATTTCACAGTAAACATATATAAAAGGATTTTAAATAAATATTTATTTTGGTAAATAAATGAAATGCAAGTACTTGTTCTCTCTATCCATCTTTCTTTACAATTTGATTTTATCAATTAACGATAATACTACTATATTCACACCTTCGTACTTCACTTTGAAAGAGAGAGTCCGTATGTTGATGACAAAACTAGCAATCTACCTAATATAAACACAAAAATGTTGCGAAAACTTAACTATAAACTCACTTATACTGATAGCTGAAGGTTTGGGCTTTACTGAGAAATCAGCCATAGCTAAACTGGTAACTAGAAGTAGCTGGAGATTTGTGTCGGGTAGATTGTTTATTTGTTAAAGAAAATTCTCATGGCAGCTCTGAGTTTAATGATCTTGACGTAACAATTACGAAAGGCCATCAAACTCAGCTTGCTTCTTTGCGATTTGTTGTAACAGGATAAAAACGTCTCAATAAAATTAGTGATAAAAAATAAAATTTTAATAAGAGACATTTAAATATATACACACATAAAAAATAATTTAAAATTCTTTTCTTATTGTTACATATTACTTGTTTTAAAGTGTGCATCTATCTATTTATAATAATAGAGGTAAAAATGTCACATGTCAAACACCATAAAAAATCAGTATTTTTCATAAAAAAAAATAACTATTAAAATAATAATTTGAAAACAATAATTACAACCTCCATGTAACTGCACAATAAAAAAATATATAAACCGAAAATAAATCATGTTTTTTCAATTTTTTTTTTTTTATAGCAGTTGGTCCTTTTTAAATACAACTACAAATCAGTTACCTCTTCCAAAATCATCATTATATACATATGACCTGTTATGAGTGCATTATAATTTCTTCTACGAGAAAATAAACAATTCCTTCTTTTTCTCACAAATTTGAGACGAATTTGGTAAAGCAGGCATGAATTTTAAATTTGACCGGGACAGTGGCGGCATGGGCTATATTTGAATTCTGGTGGTTGTGCGTGGTTGTTTTGGTGGGAGTCGATGGTTCGCGGATTATTGAGCGGCGACGGGAGTTGGACCTCGGAGCAGGAGAGGCGGCGTCTGTTGGTGTGTGGATCGGTCGGCGACGGTATCAACAGAACCTTCGTAAAAGTTCAATAAAATTTCCCTTAATAAATACTACACAAAAAGGAAAATTTATAAGAATTTATTTGTATTTGTCAGTCATAAAATTTGTATTACATAAAATTTTCCTTTTATAATCTTATGCAAATTCTACATTCCTTTTATAGTTATCACGTCACATATTTTTATTGGCGTGACACTGTAAATTTTTCATTAGCATGCTTCATGCCTATGACCTTTTGGTCCTTTACTCATTTTTCCCCATGGATTTAACTTGCAAAAAGTCATATAAAAGAGAAAGAATGTTATATATATATATATATATATCTTAGTTTAAATTAAAATTGTATATGAGAATGAAATAATAAAATTAGTCAGTTAAACTGTTAAATTATTTTTGTTGTCTTATATCTATGTGGTATATACAATATGCATAGTTGAAAAAAAAAAAAAAGTCTCAAATATACCACTGAACTATCATAAATGACTCATTTATGCCATCTGTTAAAAGTTGGGCTTATTCATGTCATTGCTGTTACAAAATCGATCCATCCATGCCATTACTTTTTAACAGATGGTTTTTAAAAACAGTCTTGTCGCGTGGCAGCTTATTAGAGGGTCACGTTATTTTAAAAAAAATATTATTTTTTTTAAAAAAAAAAGTAATAATTTTTTTTTGATCCATTAAAAAGAATCCACGCAACTTTTTGATCCATTGAAAATTAATTTGATTTATGCTTTTAAAATTTGATTAATTTTTCATGAATATATTTTTAAAACATTCTCGGTCGATTCATTTTTTTTGACATATTAAGATTGTTTTCATATTTTACCTTTAATATTAATTATTTTTTTCTTCAAATTAATTTCAAATACAATAGTAAACATCATTTAATAAATATATTATAATAAAATAGCTATTTTAATTGACGTGCGAGTAACTAAAAGGGAACGGAGAGAGTATACACTCCACGTTTTTTATCACTTTTTTTTTATTCTTTTAAAAGATTCACGTTAACTAAAACTTTTGTCATTTTTCAGTTGAAACTGAAGGGATATATAAACATCAAATATTATTATTAATAGTTAGCTTCTCATTTTACCAACTCTACGTATATTATATATGTCGGCATGTTGTCGCGTTCCTGTTTTTGCAATGATAAATGATGATGCATAAAGTGTTGCGTACAAATGTTGAATACTGATTAGGAGCGGCTCAACCCTTTAGGAGAAAAGGCGGTCGCCTAAGACCCCAACATTTGAGGGACCTATTTTTATTTAGTAATAATAAATTACAAATTTTAAGAAATATATTAAATACTATTTATAAAAAAAAGAAAAATTTTATATAACAAAATAAAACGCAAGGCCTCCGTTTGTTTTTTGCTTTAGGCCATAAATTTGCTTGAACCGCCCCTGATGCTGATGATGTCATTCTATGCTTAGTAAAAAAATAAAAAATTTAAAAGTTACTTACATTCGGCTGACAAAATATTTCATATATGCTTAGACATACTATATGCTTAATTAGAATAATGTTTGGTTATAAATTTTAGTAGTAGATTTTTTTTAAATTTTTTTTTTTAAATATTTGTTTGATCATGAAAAATTAATCAAATTTTAAAAGCATAGATCAAATAAATTTTTAATGGATTAAAAAATTAGGTGGATTCTTTTTAATGGATCAAAAAAAAAAATTAAAAGAAAATTAATTTTTTAAAAAAATAAAAATAAAAATAAAAAAAAATGATGTGGCCCTCTAATAAACTGTCACATGGCAAGGCTGTTTTTAAAAATCGCCTGTTATAGCATGGATGAGCCAGTTTTGTAACGGCGATAGCATAAATGAGTCCAACTTTTAACGGATGATATAAATGAGTTATTTCTGATAGTTCAGTGGCATATTTGAGTCTTTTCCCCCAAAAAACTAACATTATCTCTAAATTGATAGAAGTTGTCTCTAATCAACTTTCATTTATCAACATGGGTTGTGGTGCAGCGGATGGGGCTGTTCCACCTTTAACTAGAGGTCGAGGGCTCGACCCTGGGCATGGAGAAAACAATTTTGAGAGCGCTACCCCCCGAATGGGGCCCTACCCGACGCGAATTCGGATTAGTTGGGCTCCAATGCGGGTACTGAATACCGGATGAAAAATAAAAAAAATAAAAAAAATTCTTTTTAACTTTAAATAATAATAATAATAATAATAATAATAATAATAATAATAATAATAATAATAATAATAATAATAATAATACATTTTAAAAAAGATAAATCACGGACGTGTTTAAACAATTTTAAAATTTTTCAAATTTTTTGTTATAGCAAATACAATTTAGCTTTGTATCTTTTGATGCATACTGATTCTGCATTTAATTTGAATGTAAAAATATATAATTATATTGTTGTTTAAATTTAGTTGCAATTATTTGTTCTTGTATTGGTTTCATATTTTAATTTTTAGTAATTTTAAAGTTATTTTTGTCTGTGAGAATAATTTCAACATGTATAATGATGAAAATGATGAAAGAGATGTTAATCTTATTTTGATAATATATCAAGGAGAAACGATCGATAGTTTGTAGAAGTTTCAACCTAATCATTTATTCACCTTATTTCTTTGATCAACAACAGTACATTCAACGATTTCTGCCAGACTTACTGTTTTGGATGTTATAATTATTACTAACAAAATTTGACATTCTCCTTTAATTAATTTGCGAGATATAAGGCCTATTTTGGTGGATGAATAGCAATTTGCATTTGATAATATTTTTTAAAGGAATTTATTTTTGCTCTATTAGATTATTATTCTAAAGGACTTTAAGTCATATTTTCAAAGAAAAAAGACAATTGCTAGTATAATAAGCACTCTCACTTCCAACCTCAAGTTGTGAGTTCGAGTCAATAAGAAAGCAAAAAAGGTAGAAGTTTATAAGAAGAGATAAAAATAAACTTTTAAAAAATCATATTATGAGGAGAGACATAATAGTGCTTGATTTATTGTTGAAAAATAATATTATTTATTCATTAAGATATCCTGATGAGTTTTCGATTCATTAATAAAAAGGTCAAATAAATTAAGAAATGGGCAAGAAAGAAGAGCATAATGAATAACTAATGTTTTGATTCTATAAGTGTAGTTCAATAAAATTATGGAAGAATACTCATAAAATACCTAAAGTTTGACCGGATTACCAGTTGAGCATACTAAACTTTGCGGGGGTCCTATTACCCCCCAAGCTTTTTTCTTTTTCGTATTTTAGTGACATATATCTGTCACTTGGCCCATTGCGTGAGCGCGCAAAAAGTGTTAAAAAACGTTATAAACTCTTTTTTTTTGCCAAACAACCCCTTAATTTTTTAATTTTTAAAAGTTTTATATTTTTTATTTATTTTTTCATTCTTTCTCTTCTCTCTTCTCTTTTCTATCTTCTTGATTTCTTCTCTTCAATAATGGAGTCTTCAACAATGATTGCTTTATTATTGAATTGAAATTGAACAATGTACTACACTTCAATTTCAACTTTATTCCGTAAGTGACTTCAATAAATTTTCTTTTGGAAGTCTTCAATTGTTCAATGTCTTTCGGAAGTCTATAACATATTTCCATTGTTGAAGTCAATTATTGAAGACTCAATTTCTTCAAATTTTATTTATTTAGTTCGATTTGAATAAAATTATTGAAGAAAATTTTCAATTTGAATTTGAAATTTGGGGAAAAAATTTCTTAAAATTATTGAATAAATTTTCTCGAATAAAATTTGAATAAAATTATTGAAGAAACTTTCTCGAATCTCCCTCTCAATTTTTCACTCTACTCTCACGATCTCTCAATTTTTCCTATCTCCGATCACCCTCACTCTCTCCATTTTTTTCGATCTGCATGTGTGTGTGCTGGTAGCTAGAGATTTGAAGAGAAACCCTGGCGTCTAAAGGTTTCCGGTTGAGTAGGACCAAGACGGAGTACTTGGAGTGCAAGTTTAAGGACTCGAAAATTGAGGAGGAGGTGGTAGTAAAGTTGGACTCTCAAGCGGTTTGCAAGGGGGATAGTTTTAAGTATCTCGGGTCTACGATTCAGGGAAATGGAGAGATAGATGAGGACGTATCTCACCGTATTGGGGCAGGTTGGATGAAATGGAGGCTCGCTTCGAAAATTTTATGCGATAAGAAGGTGCCCCCCAAGCTTAAAGTTAAATTATATAGAGTTGTAATCCGGTCTGCTATGTTGTATGCAGCGGAGTGTTGGCCGGTTAAGAATTCTCATGTCCAAAAGATGAAGGTGGCTGAAATGAGAATGTTGCGTTGGATGTGTGGTTTCACAAGGACGGACAAGGTTAAGAATGAAATTATTCGGGAGAAGGTGGGAGTAGTATCAGTTGAGGATAAAATGCATGAAGTGAGGTTGAGATGGTTTGGCCATGTGATGAGGAGGGGCACTGATGCCCCGGTTCGTAGGTGTGAGAGGTTGGCCTTGGAAGGGTTCAAACGGGGTAGGGGTAGACCGAAGAAATACTGGAGAGAAGTGATTAGACGTGACATAGAGCAGTTATAGCTGACTGAGGACATGACCCTGGATAGGAAGATTTGGAGGAAAAACATTAGGATAGAAGGTTAATGGTGTGGTTGAGTTGTAGTCAGTAGGTAGGGGATTTGTGGTGTCCCGTATTTTGGCAATGTACTTTTGTGGATGTCGTATCTATGTTATTGTATCATGTTCTATGTTTTTGATGTTTTGTTTACCGCCTGTCATACTGCCTTGTATCTTGAGTCGGGGGTTTATCGAAAACAGTCTCTCTACCTCGTTAGGGGTAGTGGTATGGACTGCGTACACTCTACCATCCCCAGACCCTATACTGGGTTTGTTGTTGTTGTTGTGTGTGTGTGCTGGTACGTATAGCAGTGAGTGTGTGAGAATTGAGAGTATGTGCTTATGTTCTGAAGAGTATGTGTATGTTGGTGAGTATATCAGTGAGTGTGTGAGAATTGAGAGTATGTGTTTTGGGGAAAAATATTCTTAAAAATGGTGAAAAAATGATGAAAAGTAATAATAATGGACTTGGAATTTGAAATTGACTCAATGAAATCATTTGGAATTTGATTTCTAAGAGGAATTTGAGTTGTGGAATCTTTAATATAGTTGTAATGGTGAAAAAATATTGAAAAGTGATAAAATGGAGAAGAAACTGTGTGTACTACACTTCCTACCGTAAAAACTGGTTATAACGTTTTGGGTGGGAATTAATTCCACTTTAAAAAAGTCCGGGGAGGGGGGAATTAATTCCACTTTAAAAAGTATAGGTATGTAATAGGACCCCCGCAAAGTTCAATATGCTCAACTGGTAATCCGGTCAAACTCCAGGTATTTTTATGAGTATTCTTCCTAAAATTATGTAATGTGAAAAGTTAATAAGAAGTTATTAGCAACACATAATACAGTGGATATTTCATCAAATAAAAATAAAAAAGAAACAAGTTAATTGATGGCCATAAATTCATTTTCCATTAATTTTAAAAAAATTAATATTGTACACTTTATATGTGTAAGCAATATTGAATTAGGTATAATGTAGATGAAAACTCAATAAGCTAAAAAAAAAAAGATTATTTCGCTTTAAATGAATTTTACAAATGAAAAGACATAGTAATTTTCTTCTATTATATTCAATTTGTTTTATTATATTCAATGGGTCATACAAAAATAAAAATATATAGAGAACTATACTTTTTGTAACTCTATACACATATAATTAATTTTTTATGCATGTATATACTACTAAAGAAAACATCTATCCTACTGTAAAATAAGATTTTTTATTTTTGCATAAATAATTATTCTATGAGTCATGCAAAGTAGTTCTTTCTAATGATAATTAGACAGAAAAAGAGAGAATCTTATATAGTTACCATTGTTATGCATAATATTTTTTATCGTTTTGTTGTTGAAATATATTTGTGCATATTTGCCCCTACCTTGGAGTATAAAAGATGATATATTGTTTGAAGAAATTGAAAATAATAAAGCAATATTAATTACATATACTATAAAATATTTGTATATAATAAGAATGATAAAAAAAATAAAAAAAATATCCTTAATATGTCATACATGGTTCATATACATATGTTTCTATTATCACTCTTTACTCTTTTTTATTGAATAATCCGCGCAACGCGCAGGCACATATACTAATTTCTAAAGGACATAGCCTGTAATTTCACACAATAATTTTTAAATTACTTATAGAAGTAAGTAATGGTTTTAAATAATGAGATGTTAGTCATTTATTTGCAATATATTAACTTTGACGTTGTTATAAAAACTTTATTTATTAATATAAAGTTTAAGTTTGTTTAAAATTCTAAAATATTTATTGTATAATAAAGTAGATAGTTTCTCTCTCTCTTTCTTTTATAATATAAATTATATATATATATATATATATATATGTATATATATATATTTTATCATCTTCAATATTAATTAATTTATATAAAGTAAAATCATAAAACTTTCAAAATTCTGAGACTGAATAAATACTTTGTAGCCGTTTGACCATGAAAATTATTTTTTTTTTTTCGAAAAATTATTTTCTTTAGTGAAAACAAGGTGCGTTTGACCATGAAAATTTCAAATACAATTTCTAAATTGTATTTGAAAAAGTGAAAACACGTTTTAATTAGTTTCACTTTTTTCACTCATACTTCTCTCACAAAATTTCAAAAAACAACTTTAATTTATATTCATAGCCAAACACAACTCCAACTCCGAAAAACTATGATTTTCATGGCCAAACGGGGCCAATTATTAATGTTACCTTGACCTTGAGCCACCCCTTATAACCATGAGCAACATTGGAAGAATAATATTTCTGTCGTGGTGTTTGTTACTAGCTGTGCAACCATGTTTCACACTTTCGGTTACCCTCATTCGAAGTTCCCCTTCTCCTCTATCTATTGTCATGAGGACTACGAGTTCACTCGTAATTCGTATGGTTAAAGATCAAAGATATGGAGCCTATTATATATATTGAGCAATAACAATATAAAACTAGTGTTAAGTTGTGCTTAGGACGATCTTTTAACATAGTTTTAAGGAAATTGATTGTTAATATGGTGATTACTTATCTAGGTTGACTAAGACGGCGCCACCTTTCCTTTTTACTAGTTCTTACATTTGATTTTGCTATCGCTCATGACTTGGTATGGAGTCGTGTAGAATCTTGGTCACTTGTTCAATAATCTTAAAATGAAAATGACAATTGCTTACTAATTCTAAACATGGTTGAACCAAAAAGGAAAAGGGGCATACTATTTTTGTTTCTTTTGGCAGTGAATATTTCCTTTCTAAAGAGGACATGGAAGAGATTGCTCATGGGCTAGAGAAAAGTGGGGTTAACTTCATGTTGGTTGATTCAGATTTCAGAAGTTGTTAGACACAAATGGCAAACTGGAGAGAGAACAAATTAAATAGCTCAAGTGATCAATAGGGTTGCTCTTTATAAGAGGGGAAAATCTGTCATGTTGATTAATATGAGGTGGCTATATTTTAAATACTCTATGATTTTGTCTATGCCTTAAATAGTGATCCTCAAAGCAGCCATATGTGCTGTGCAGTTGGTCCGATTATACAGTATACTGACTTTATTGAGCCAATGTGAATTGTGGAAATTAATTCCAAAGATAAAATATGCCCCCATCAAATTGAACTTTTCCTTTTTTTTTCTTTCTTTTTCGGGCCAATAGGAGAAGATAGTACCAAGTAGTTTTCCAAGTGGTTCAAGTGGCAGTCCTATAGGGCACGTCAAAGAAGTCTGCCAAGTTCAGCTGCATTAAATTGCTGTCTTCGTTTCTAAATATGATAGGTCCTATGAAAAATTGTCAAGTTGAGTTTGCATTAAATAGCTCTATCTTTGTTCTAATCCTATAGGCCATTTGACTTGGTAATTTCGAACCTCCAAACAGTGCAATTAATGAGAAGGTTGTAAGAAAGATGTGTCTTTTTTACCTGTCGTGGTTTCTCCCTAAGTTGCTATTGGATGATTCAGCTAGCTACCTCGTTGTTATTGACTTTTCATTCCTCAAAAGTAATAATATGAAATACTGGCATTATAATAATATTACTCATACTACACTTTCTGAGTTAGGTGAAATTTTGATGATTTTAGAAGTCTTAAGTTATAACCAAATTGAACGCCTTTCCAGTTGTGGATTAAAGAAATACTAGCTTTATGTACGTATACACGTGCTTCCATATTTCCCAGTAGTGAATAAATAGAAATTCCAAATGTAACGATGGGTTTGCATAAAATTAAATACTCCTCTTAATTTCCAGTCAAAAGAAAATTGTTGATAACTTTAGATTTTGACCAACTTGCAAATATGAAGTCATCGATGCATTTTTTTAAAATAAAATTATACCCCCAATGATTTGACCATTTTGGACATGTCATGCCTATTGCCTTTTCTGTGACTCTCTTTATTAAGGTGATAGTGGACCAGCTCTTTTTTAATTTTGCCGTTCTTCGTAAAAAAAATTAAAAAAATCAACAAACTTAATGAACTACATTATCAAAAACGTCATTAATAAACCAAAGACCAAAACCATGCGATGGGACATAAGCAGGGCGCAGGGGAGCCAGTCTTCTGTTCGGAGTTTCGGTCGAACCTTCTTCGACGGAAAAATATATTATTTATATATGATTAAAATTATTTTTTATGTGATTATAGTAGGTGTTAACCCTCTTCAACTAAGTTTTCTTTAAATATAAAACCCCTTTCGTTGAAATCCTGACTCCGCCTCTGGCAGGGCGGATCTATGTAGGATTTTGGGATGCTTCGGCACCCACTAAACTCGACGCGAAATAGGTATCATTACATAGAAAATATTGGAAAACGAATATAAAACATATAAAAGCACCCATTATAACCAAAAGTTGGATGGTGTATTGGCATTTAGATTGACTTTAAGGTCCTTCATTGGAAGGAGGCCTCGAGTTCAAACCTCATTGGGATGATTTTTGAAAAAATTACACAAATTTTGATATTTAAGACACCATATTACATAATATCCCTTAATATTTTAAAAATTACATAAAATCCCTATTTGCATATTTACTCTTGATACATATGATATAACTTGCACGCCCTATTTTCTCTTATTTTTTTTCACGTCATCTCTCTCTTCCTTTTACGCATCATTCCTTTTTTTCCCCACAAATTACTCCCCTAAAATCTCTCCCATTTTTAGTAGATTTTGAGTAAACTTCATTCTCTAATATTTCAACTGATTTTAACCGTAATCATTCATCCTTTAATGTCAAAAATTGACAACTTCTTCAACGAGGTTAGCTTTTGGTTTATGCTTTAAAATTCTTTTGTGTTAATTTATTTTATCTTCAATAGCTAATGAAGATTCACCCTCATTCAGATTGGGAATTTCACAAATTGAAACACAAAAATCTGCTCACGATAGTAATCAAGTCTTAAGTTTTACTCCGGGCAATTTTGATTACACCAAATTAGGTTTTAGTGAAAATCGATCAAAGCAGCGGAACAACCCTGAAAAATTAAAGATTTTGCTGCTAAAAATCAAGTTTCTGACATGCAAATGGAAGCTCGAGATAAAATTGAACAAATCCCCAAATCTCCGCCGGAGTAGGTATTATTTTCGCAATTAATTCGTAAATGGTGATTCATATAAGTGGTTCGTTTAACTAGTGATTCATATGAGTGATTCATATAATAACAAATTAATAGATTAACTGGTTACTTGGTGATTCATACGGGTGATTCATATGGGTGAATCAATAAAATGATATTTTAATTGGTGATACATATATTGTACTAGTGATTCATAGATAGTGATTCATTTGACTAATTCTTTTAACTGGTGATTCATATGGGTGATTCATATAATTGTATATTAACAGATTAAGTGGTGTTTCATATTTTTTTGGTGATTCATACGTGTGATTCATATGTGTGAAACACTACAATGATATTTTAATTGCTGATGCATGTATGGTACTGGTGATCATAAATGGTGATTCATATAACTGGTTGTTTTAATAAGTGTTTCATTTATTTGCAGATTAACTGATTAACTGATTAATTGGTGATTCATATTTTTTTGGTAATTCATATAGGTGATTTATATGGGTGTTACGACAAGGTGATCTAAACAGCTGCTACATATGTTCCTTCTTTTCAACATTGATATCATGGATCGAGGAACCAAACAGTTGTTAAGTATGTTCTTTCTTTTCGACATTGATATCATGCATCGAGGAACCAGCAAGGTGATCTCCATTGCTACCACAAATGCGAGAGACTTGAGGAACATATTGTCATCCCTTACTGATAACGATGTGTAACACCCCATACTTAATTACGTGTATTAGCCATGGTTATATATGTTGGAGTATATGTATTGATCCTAAGTTAGGTATATATGAGTTTAAGTATGAGTATTGATTATTTTGAGATGGTTTCAAGTGTATAGTTTGATTATATGTGTATGGGAATCGACTTTATTTATAGCGGAATTTGCCCGTCGATGGTTCCATACGAAGTTTATTGAATAAGCTTTCCAACGATATAAAGATTTCCAAAAACGGATAAGTTTCGGATATAATCGAGCACGTTCGAAACTATAAAACGGCAGCCGGGATAATTGTGAACAGTAAATGTGCAGGAAATTCAAACTGATGAGGCCTGCCAGTTTTTGGGGTCAACTTTGAACGATCATAACTCCCTTAATATAATGAACTAAGAGAGCTACCACCTATCAAAAGAAAGATCTTTGAGTCTTCTTTCCAATGCAATTGGTTTCATCCAAATCCAACATCTGAGTAAGGAGTTATACTCGTTTTACTTCAGCCTCTCAAAAAAGTTTTTTAGGGTCAACTTCAAACGATCATAACTCCTTGTACAGGACGAACTGGGTGGCCTACTTTATATGAAATGAAATTCCTTTGAATTATCTTTCCAACAATACCAATTTCACCCAAATCCGATATCGGAGCAAAGAGTTATGGCCGATTTACTTTAGCCTGTCAAAACAGTCCACCATGGACAGATTCGGATTTACTTAAATTTTTAAGGGCAATATGATCATTTTCCATCACCTCATGGACGAAAATTGGTCATTATATACATAAAATTAGCCTCATATCCATCATTCATCATCCAATTAGTGAAGAATAAGGAACCCTAGCCTAATTTCAACTCCAATTATCTTGTGATTCAACCGTAGAAAGTCCAAATTGATTCCGTAGTTGTGTTCACCGTCTCAAGGGCTTTGAGAAGCACCCCTTATTTGTGCCAACAGGACTTCGAAATCAAAAGGGCCATTTTATGGTAAGGATGTAAATTATGTTGGTGTTATTTATATGGATATGTATATATATATATATATATATATATATATATATAGATGCATGTGAGCATAAGAAGTATGTTATTTGATTGTTGTTGAAAGATGATTGGGAAATGATGTTGGATCATTCTTGTGCATGGTAGGATTATGTTGAATTGTGAAGGGATTTGGTATTGATGATGTGGTATTGAAATGATGATTATATATATATATATATACACATAAACCTACTGTTCAAGTTGGTTTTTGAAATGTTTTGCAAATATTGGTTGTATGGAATTATGGAAGAGAATTGTGGTGTTGGGTTGCTAATACTAGATGCCAAACATTTCATTGTAGATAAGTGATTTGTAAAGGCAGGAAGTTGTGTTGAATTGGTATCCGAATCTACAACGAGGTATGTAAAGCATACTCTAACGATGTTCTTTGGCATGAAAACACCAATGTTCCGTCAAGTAAGATTCCGAGGTTGTCCAAAAACATGTATTGTTCTACATTAACAACGAAGTTGTTTCCATTCTATAAAGTGTCAAAATGTTTCATTGATATACTAAAAGGCTCCTATTTCATTATTGTGATATTGATGATTCTGAAACACATTGTTGATGTACCAATGAGTCTTTATAACATTGTTATTGTATAGAAGGTCTATTACTTGGTTCCTATTGATGTATCATTGTTCCAAAGGTACTATATTGGCATGAACACTAATGTAATAATCTCAAAATCTTTTAAACTAAGTTATTGGAAAGATCTCTTATGTGTGTTACTTGATATACGTGTGGGTGGTATCCCAAGGGCATAAGCCTAGCATGGGTCGATCCCTATTTATGTGTTTATGGGTGGTATCCCAGGGGCATAAGCCTAGCATGGGTCGATCCCTATTTATGTGTTTATGGGTGATATCCCAGGGGCATAAGCCTAGCATGGGTCGATCCCAGTTGATATGTACTAGGGGCAGCCTAATGGTCACAGTACGATACAGTATTGATTATTGTTAGGTGGTTAGAGGTTCGGGAGGAGGAGGTAATGGCGAATGATAATTGTAAAGAATGAAATGAACGAATGTATACCGTTCCACAAATGTGTTTGAATTCAAGAACCCAATTCAGATTAATGATAATGTACATGGTCCTAAAAGTGTTTATGAAGTGTGGTTCACTTCTATTATGATTTATTCACTTGCGTCTGATTTTCTTGATCCCCTATATCACATATGATTATTTACAGCTTTACATACTCAGTACATATTTCGTACTGACGTCCCCCACGGGGACCTGCATTTCATGCTGCAGGCACAGGTACCTCAGCTCATTCACAGCATAAATAGAAGCCAGGTCGTACAACTATTGTTGGTGAGCTCCAGTTTGCTTCGGAGCTTTCCGAGTCGTTTTCTTATGTTTTGTTATTGTACAGGAGTCATGTGTGGGCAGGGGTTTGTCCCGACCCTAGTTATGTCATGTATATATCCTAGAGGCTTTGTAGACATAAGGAAGGGTAAAGTCATGGGGGTTTATATAGTGATGTTATATTTGTATATGTGGTGGCCCCGACGGCCAAGTATTACATATATATATTTGTGTGTGTTGTGCTGATACAGGTAATTAGACCCTTCTATATGCAACGAGGTACTGTCCAAATTTTTGGTGACATGTAAGTGAAAGTACAGGTATTTGAACGGGTTCTCCTGGGCCTTCTCGGCTTTGGGTGCCAGTCCGGCCCGATGGGATTTTGGGTCGCGACACGATGCTGTCAGGGTAATAGGCAAGTTGATTGCAGAGCGATC
The DNA here is from genome assembly GCA_030864225.1 of Capsicum baccatum var. pendulum. NCBI lineage: Eukaryota > Viridiplantae > Streptophyta > Magnoliopsida > Solanales > Solanaceae > Capsicum > Capsicum baccatum. The sequence continues at coordinate 269,110,758 of CM061557.1, forward strand.
AAAAGAATCTGATGTCCACGCCATTGCATATGAACCTGAGAAGAATGAGCGAATAAAGGGCATACTTGGGATTATTCTTGATACTATTAAAAAAAAATGAAATCATATTTGTTTGAAATTTCACCTTGTGTACTCTTGACTTGCTATTGGCTACTTTAGATATTTTCAGGATCAGTAATGCCCAACCATTAGAACCCATACGCCTTCCTCTGTATTAGAGTTTGTCTTTGTACCATAGGATAGTGTTATATTTTGCCAAAAGATTGTTCTGTTACTGTGGTAGTGATGAGAACTATTTCAGTACCATGTTTAAGTTTGCAGTCCTCTTTGGAGAAAATATAAGGCTCTTACAAGATCGAAATAGGACATTGTTGTTAAAATTTGTTCAAATGAGAATGGTGCACCAACAACTAGCCATATAATAAACATATTACTGAGTTTAAGAATTTGTTCGTGTAGAAAGCTAAAAGAACAACAATTGTATTTTTATCCTTGTACCAAACTTTTGCTTTCCAATATCAAAACAATCTCTTCAAAATCAAATCAAAACACAATTGTTCCCAAGAAAACATATTCAAACCAAATGCATCTATTTGTTCTCCCATATCAAGAAAATATGTATTAGTTTTGCTGGTGTGTGCGCATTTCTGTGTGAGTTTTCTGTCAATACTTACCACCACACGTCAAATCATGACGAATCTGTCAATACTTACCACCACACGTCAAGGCTCAATTTGTAGCTAGTTTACAAAAGAGTCAAATATGTGTGTGTGTGTGAGAGAGAGAGAGAGAGAGAAAGAGAAAATCTTGTAATCTTATTTATCAAAATTTAGTCTTGACAATGATAAAAAATACAGTGGCAATAAGCCAATAATACAACATGTGTTTTCTTCAAAAGAACAAAAAATTGAAAGAAAAACGAAAATGAAAAATTCTTTAAGTAGACTCCTATAAATGTAGAATCTATAAAGATACATCGTTTTGCTGAAGACACATAGAAAGCACCAAAATGCAAACAATACTGGTATACCTGGACTCCTGGAGAGAAAGGAATGACAAAAGAAAAGGTTAGTTAACAGTAAGATCAATTAAGAGCAGAATAAACATATCACGCGTCAAAGCAAGCCCAAGTTTAGAATTCTCCATTACCATTACACTTAATCGTGTTTCCTCCCTACAAATGGATTCTCAGGCAACAACCTGTAGCATACAAGAAAATCTGTATAAATTTTCAAGAAAGTAGAAGTAAAGTATATGCAGAAACAAAATTTAATTATTTTTACAAACAAATAAAGATGGGGCATAATGGAAAGACATAATATATTCCCATACCAATCAACGGGGAATATATTTAGCCATGTAAATACATTTACTTTAGGGCCTATGCTTTCTAGGAGTTTCTTAGCTCTAATAGGAGACTTTTATGACAACACAAAGTTAGAGAGCTTCTAGAACTCTTATAGTTTTGGTTTAATATGTTGGTCTGAGATGAAATTTTAATTGGATAAATATGGTTAATGCAGATTCATATAGCCAATCCCAACTTATTTAGAACTGAGGTCTAATTGTTGTTTATACAAATAAACTCAAGACCTGCTCATTACATGAGCTAAAATCAGCAGGCAACCATAGTGAATCATCTATATACTCCATTATTAAGGAGACAATTCTCCTGGATAAGGCAAAGTTAGGATCAAATCTAACCATACGAATCATGATAAATCAAACAATGCTCCATAGACTCAACATATATATAGAAATTGTTTAAACTCTTGTAAGGCAAGAATCACAAAAAGTTGGCAGATATCCCTAGCATCACTTTAAACAAGAACATAGGATTCTCACATTTAAGTGTTAATTTACTAATCTCATAATGTAGAAGAGATCTAACTCGTATAAGACCTAACATTTGAATCACCATTTATATGAATATCCAATTACATGAATAACCAGCTATATGAATCACCATTTATATGAATATCCACTTACAAGAATAATTAATTATTTGTATCACTTATATGAATCACTTGTTATATGAATCACTTATTATTTGCATCAACAGTTACATAAATCACCAATATGAATCACCAACTATATGCATCACTAATTACATGAATCATCAGTTACATAAATCACCAATACCAATCACCATTTATATGAATCGCCAACTATATGAATCACTAATTACATGAATCATCAGTTACATTAATCACCAACATAAAAAACCAGGTATATGAATAACCTACTATATGAATCAACAATTAACTAATATACAAAACATTTCTCTTTCAATTGTAAACAAAATATATCAAGTTATAAGCATCGCCAATATGAATCACCATTTATATGAAACACCAGTTATATGCATCAACAATATGAATCACCAGTCATACGAATCTGTTATATAAATCACCAGTTATTTGAAACACCATTTATATGAATCACTAGTTATATGAAACACCAGTTATATTATTCACAAGTTATATAAATCACTAGATATATGAATCACCAAATAATCATACTTACATAAATCCCTGAATTTTTGTGCATTGTATGCAAAACTAGATTTCAAGTGGAGGCATATTTGTGTAGATGTATCAAAGTGATACACATGAGTTCCAGATGTATCACTATGATACATCTGTTATCAAATAGTTAAAAAAAGTCTGCAAATCAACTTACCATCATGCACATGACTTTGCCTCGTTCAAAATTTGAAGAAAAGGTTTCATAGCCATATCATTATAAATCTCCAACACTGATAAATTGCCTTTAACAACGTATTTGGCATGAATTCTTTTCAGAGAAACGTCAATTTTCAATTGAATTGATATGACGTCCATTAAATCGCGGTACGACATTTTTTTATGAATTACAATACCGTTGATCCGATAGTTATCGTACCTTATTTTCGAAATCTATTCCTTGGAATGACACAACAACACCGTCACGAGTTCCACTGAAGATTACCAAAAATTTTAGAAGGAAGATCGATTTTTTTCCTCAAAATTCAAAAAATTTGATCTTGTAATCTGGTATGGTTCAAAAATATTGGTTTGCTTCAACTTTGAGCTCTTGTTGAATGAAATTGCGTTTTTAACGCTTGTAACTGTTTTGCCATTATTTGCGTTGTTGAAATCAGAGAAAATTCACTACTTTCTAAAATAAAGATCTGATCTATTTCATATGTATCACCTTATCACCGCTTAACATATGTATCACCATTTCAAAAATCTGAAATAAGGTGTAATTAGTAAAATAATCACAATTTTATATAATATCACTTAATTAAATATTTAGAAATTTATGTAAGTTTTTCATTTTTTAAACATCCATTATCTAACTCCTCGACCTGCCACTGAGTCATAAGTACGAAACTTCCCCCAAGCACCGGTTCTCCATTATTACGAGCCCCCTATATCTCTATATATCATTCAAATTACTATAGACTTTTTAAGTTTAGCCAAGTCCTTGGTTGAATTGTTACCCTTCGGTTGTTATTTTTTCCTTATTCAAAGAAGATGGTAAAAGTTAAAACAATGGTAGCACTAGGGAAGCACATATATGATTTGCCAGATGATTGCGTCAGTACCGTAGTCTCTCTAACTTCACCATCTGATACACTAAAACTATCACTGGTTTCTTCAATTTTCCGATCAGCGGCAGAGTTGGATTGTGTTTGGGATGCGTTCTTGCCTTCAGATTGGCAAGATATTGCTACAAAATCAGTCACCCCTTTGAAGTTTTCTTCGAAAAAAGAGCTCTTTTCCTGCCTCTGCAATTCCATTCTAATAGACGGTGGCAACAAGGTATATGAATCATATATTGGAAAAAGTCTTATCAAATCTGGTTTTATACATAATTATAACTCTTCTTCATGTTATATTAAACTCTGACATGTGTTTGGTATTTGATTTGGGTCCAACTAAACTCTTGTAACGAATTTGTTTCTCTAGTTAAGAATACCAGAGAGAGATCTCAACCATTCCACCATAACTCATAATTTGTTTAATCATGATTACTAATAAAATGAATATCTAGCTTACATGTATACATATTTCATCCAATTCTTCAATTTTGGAGATTATTGACGCATATTGTTGATCATTTCTTTCATTTTCATGTTTCAGAGCTTTGCTTTAGATAAATCAACCGGGAAAAAGTCCTATGTAATTGCAGCAAAAGAGCTCTCTATTTTATATGGAGATGAACCTGCTCATTGGAACTGGAAAACTGTCCCAGAATCAAGGTAAATTCACTTCTTTTAAAACCATTCTTTCCTACATCATGAAATATGAGAGAAAGCACTATTACCCTGAACTATAGCCAAATTTGTTACAACACGGTCTTTGGACCCCTAAACTTAATTTTATTATATTATTGCCCACCTTGTGTGCTTACATGGCCTAAAAAACCCTGCAATTAAGGTGTATCATAAAAGATGTCACGCTATAGTTTAGGTTTAATAGTACTAAAATTAGTAGGAAGTTATTTGGTAGTCATAAGCCATCTAATTTCCTTATTAATGGTGTTGTTATGTTTTATTTTCTTATTTCTTAGACTTCAATTTTACTATTACGTGTTGTTTCCTATCTTTCGATTTTCTTATTGATTGTTGCTGCCAGTGGTATTCTGTACTGTACTTCCTTTATCTACTTGTTTGATATGCTTTATTTGAGCCGAGAATTTATTGAAAACAATTTTTTCTACTATAAAGTAGTGTAGAAATCCGTAAACTGCACCCTCCCCTGGCCCTGTTTATGAAATTTCACTGAATATATTATTATGACGATGCTAATTGCGAATTTTAATACTATAGGTTTGCAGAGGTAGCTGAACTGAAAAGAATAAGCAGATTAGAAATACAGGGGAAGATGAAAACAGGGGAGCTCTCTCCAAACACAACATACGGTGCTTATATACTGATGAAAATTTCAAATCGATCATTCGGTTTGGATTCTATTCCTTCAGAGATTAGTATTTCAGTAGGGGATCAAGAATCCATCAGCAGTACCGCGTATTTACGCCATTCAAGGAACAAGAAGAAGGAGCAGCTGGAGACTCTGTTTTACAGAAACAGAGTGGAGACATTGAAAGCAAGAGTGAATAAAGGGGAGGAAAGAATGCCTATTGAAAGGAAGGATGGATGGTTGGAAATAGAGCTTGGAGAGTTCTACAATGGTGGGAATGGTGATGAAGAGATCCTAATGAAGTTGATGGAGGTGAAGGGTTATCACGTTAAAGGTGGACTTGTTATTGAAGGCATTGAGTTAAGGCCTAAACACTAAGACAAGATTGAGACAAGAGGTAGCTGCTCATTGTAAGCACCTCTCACTTACCATTCAAAGATGGTGAGTTTGAGTTATCAAAGGAGTAAAAGAATAGCTATTTTTTGTTGTTGTTGGGATGACCTTATTTCTTTTATATTTTGTTCATTTTTTTTTTTATAATTAATTGTCATTTCACTTGTACCGAAGCTTTAAGAAAGTAAATATAATAAAATTTTTAAATGTTGTGAGATACATAGGAATGTACTAAAATGTCAATTAATTTTATCCCCTAAACATGTTTTATAAAAAGTTAACATTGGAAAGTTCAAAAAAAAAATAAAAGGGGAAAGAGAAAGTTTTTTCTTAAACGCATTAAAAAAAGAAAATAAGTTAAAAACGAAAAGAATACTTGCTACTTATTGTGTGTGTATTGACGTGTTCTTTCTTTAGTTTCTTCTTTTTCTGCTGAAAATTTATCATTGAAGAGTTTAGCAACCATGCAGCGCTTGTGTTTGTCATGTCTTTCAAAATTATAGCAGCAGCAGGAGCCATTAGTCAAAATCAAACCATTCAAAAGCCTTCAAAGCATTACTATCTCTTAGCCCATAAGATATTTTAACTGACATTGACGGATATTTTAACAACTCAAATCATTTATTGAAAGCTAAAAACACATGTGGAAATGGGCTTAAATCTTATCCTTTCAAAACGTTGTTATGGACGACCAGGAATCAAATAAAAAAAATGTGCAAGTAATGAAGAAACCAAAATTGACTGACAAGACAAGACCCCAGATGCCAAAACATATAACACGCTAGTTTGTTACAAGGAAAGTTCCTCTAATTTTAACGTTGTACTAACTGGCCTGCAATAACATTCTTTTATTGACCTTTTGAAAGAAAGTGAAAATGTTATTGGCTTCAAGTGTCAAATATCAATTCCACCACTAACCTTTTCCTATGCATTCACAAGTAACGAATTCCACCACTAACGTTAATTAAAAGACCTCGTGTGAAAGCAAATAAATGCTAAATAAACGATGAGAGAAAGTTGTTTCGATGATAAACACACTTTACTTTTAATTAGAATGTTGTGAGTTTGTGTTACTAAAATTGCAAAAGAGGAGATAGTTTTTAGGGTGGATAAAAAAAGGATAAGTAAGTTATGAACTACTATTTTTCTCTTCCAATCTATGACATAACTATTTTTTCTTTTTAATCAATTTAAACAAATAAATACTATATTTTTATATTTAGAAATAATTTCAATCAAAAGTTTTAATGAAATTATTTATAGTCACGCAAGTATTTATGACCTATTTGGAGAAAATTTAAACAAGCTTCATTTCAATCTTAAATTTCATGTTCAAGCAAACACATTTATATATAATAAAATATCATTATAGTGACAACGTTTATTTGAAAATTTTCATAATATTTATAGTGAGTTGTTGTGTATATGCATAATGACATGTGAGGTTTGAATCATATTTAGATATTATAAATAAAAGTATACAGAAAATTAGTTTAATGACTTTGTGCAAATAATGAATGTATTTATTAACCAAAAAATTAGAAAGAGTGTGAATGCAAAAAAGACAAATACGAATAGCTCTTATGACCATAACTAATAACCATTATTTAAATATAACTATTTTCTTTTTGATATTCATAATGTGCGGACATTAATGATGATAATATAAATATTCTACCATTTTATTTTTATACCTAATATAATTCTTATAAAATTAATATTTAAATATGATTATTATGTATAATAATAAAATTGACTTAAGTCATCGATAATCACTTTAACTTATCTCAAAAATTCACTTGAACCCCTGAACTAAAACCTATACCTATTGAACACTTATACTATATAAAAAATTGTTGCTATTAAGCACTTTAAGATATTTAGCAAAAATTATAAAATGTGTGGAATACACCATGACAAAAACAACAATTAAAAGGTGTCATGTGATATTGATGGTTCAAATAATTATTTAAAAATAATTATAATTTTTTTTTTAAATCCATCTTCTTCTTCATTTTCTGCAAGAAACTGGTCCCCCCTCCCCCTTCCATCATCTTCTCCATTATCTGCAAGATTTCAGTTCTAGCGGATGTCGATAATGGCGATTGAGAAAATGATTTCAGTTCTAGCGGATGCCTATAATGAAAATTGATAGACAGAATTTTTAGACCACAAAATGTGTTATAATTTCAATTCAAGATCCTAATCACGAAGGAACAAGCTTCTCCAAAATCAGAATTCAAATTTTAAATACTAAAAAAAGAGCAAAACAAAAAAAAAAATACATTTCATACATCTAAAACAAGAACATCAGAAAGATTATTATTCTATCCAAGTTAGTCGTCTTCTTTTTTCATTAAAATTTTTTGAGAAATGCATTTTTCGATCAGTTCGGCGAGACTCCGAAAAATCAACTCCAAATAGCCATTTGGCCATAAAAACTAAAAATTTTCGGAGTTAAAATTAAAGTTGGAGTTGAAATTGAAGTTGGAGTTGTGTTTCACCATGTCTTTTTTTATTTTTCTTTTGACTTTTGAAATTTTTTTTTTAAATATGATTTTATGCCCTAACTTTTACAAACTATCAAAATCACTCAACTAAAATTTACCTACTAACGAAAAAAAAACACAATTAGCCACTTTTATAAAAATAATTATATATACATGGTCATATTTAATGAATTTCAATTATGACATATATAATATTTACATTAATAGCCATTTCTAATATTTGAAAAATTTAAATATTGATGTTATATTAACAGATCACTGCTTCCTATTTTTTAGATAACAAATATTATCTTTCAAACAAATTTATTTTTTTAGAAATTTATTTTCCGTTCCTAAAAAATAGGAAATGATGAGTTGTTATTAAATTTTAGGGTTCCGCTAATTTATTTCTTTAATTTTCTTATACAAAGATTTTACTGTGTGTGAATAAATTATTTCTATATAAAACATACTTTGTATATTTATGATATATTATATCATATACCATAAATATATAAATATGCTTAGTATGTTTCTTTATACTTTGTATATTTATATATGTGTATATGGTATATACATGATATAAACTTCACATATAACATACTTTGTATATTTATGTTATAAATATGCTTAGTATGTTTCTTAATACTTTATATATTTATATATGTGTACATGGTATACCGTACATACATCGTATATACTTTGTATATTTCTGTTATAAATATAATACTTTATATATTTATGGGTATAAATATAAATTAGCAGTAAAATAGTATTTTAAATAAGGGAGAAAATTAAGTAAGGGAGAAAAATAATGATGAGAGAGAAAAACAGATATATATTAATTAGGATAACATTAAATTTGAAATTATAATTATCTTATTCTTTAAAACTGTTATATACGTAATATTAAAAAAGTAATGTTATAAGGAGAGTTTTATGTAAAAATTTAAAAGATTGGGGTTATATGTAATAATAATAAAAGTTGAAATTGGAGTTGAAAAATTGTGAAAACAACAAAATTTGTTTTCCCTTTTCAGATTTTTTTTTTTGAAATTATTTTTTGAATTTTCATGGCCAAACACCACAATTTTCAACTCCGAAAAAAAGGAAAAAAATTTCATGGCCAAACAGGCCCTAAGATTGTTCGAATTTACATATTTACGAGCTTAAATAACTCAAACCCAATATAATTTTTTTCTCAATCAAACTTATAGTTTGCGACTGCATTAACTTTGACGTTTTCGATTCCGATTGTAAAGCTATTTTTTGCGGAACGTTTTCCTCATTTTTTGTTCTTGATTTGGATGTATAAAATGGATTTTTTTTGGAATTGTTCTTTTTTTGGAATTTAAAATTTAGATTCTGATTTTGGAGAATAATGTTATCATTTTCATTTGTTGGGAAGATGATATTGACAGGAAGAGTGTGGGTAGGGGTTGAAGACTAACTTAGGGGTAGGGGTGAGGACGCCGATGAACGGGGTTAGATGGTTGGGGGTTGATGACGAACTTGGGGGTAGGGGTGAGGAGGACGAGGGGGGTTGCTTTTTTTTTTTTAAAAATTAAGAATTTATAATAATTAAAAATTATATTAATAAAATAATTTAAATATAAATTTTTAAATTAAAAAAGTAAAATATTATTTATTCTTTGATTCAAGGGCTTAATTATGTAATCAATATTTTGTGTCTAACATATACCAATTTTTATCACACTTGGGGTGATACGGACCTTAGTTAGGGATAAATAAATTTTCGGAATAACTTAACATGGCTATTTATCTTTTGATTGTTGGTTGGTTGTTGTGGATAATGAATGTGTCTATCTAAGGAGCTTTGACCGTAATAGAAATTGAAATGGATATAGTTTGAAAATATAAAAAAGGCTTTTTGAGTGAGAGAGAAACAAACGCAGATCGAACCGAGTGGCGGCATAATCAAGCAGATCGAAAATGGCAGGTAAGGATCCAATTATCATGAGAGAGAAGGATGAGATGAGAAATTGGACGAGGAGCACGAGAGCTCAAGGCCATACAATTGGCTTTGTACCCACCATGGGTTACCTCCACCAGGGTCACCTCTCTCTAATCGAAGAAGCACACAAACACGCTGACCGTATAGTCGTATCCATCTATGTTAATCCAGGTCAGTTCTCACCCAATGAAGATCTTTCAACATACCCTTGTGATTTTCAAGGTGATTGTCAGAAACTCAAGGCTGTACCTGGTGGTGTTGATGTTGTATTCAACCCTGATAATCTCTATGCCGCCTATGGGAATTCCTCTCTAGGGTCTGAGAGGAATGGAGAAATGAGAGAGGGAAGGTTGGTATCTTGTGTTGAAAACAAGTGGGGTATGGGGCATGAAACTTGGGTTAGAGTTGAAAATTTGGAAAAGGGTTTGTGCGGGAAGAGTAGGCCTGTTTTCTTTAGAGGAGTTGTTACTGTTGTCACCAAGTTGTTTAATATTGTTGACCCTGATGTTGCTGTCTTTGGCAAGAAGGATTATCAGCAATGGAAGATTATTGAGAGAATGGTTCGAGATCTTGATTTTGGGATAAAGGTGATTGGTTCAGAAATTGTACGAGAGCAGGATGGCCTCGCAATGAGTTCCCGTAATGTGAAACTTTCACCTGACAACAGACAAAGGGCTTTGTCAATTAGCCGTGCACTGTCTAGAGCCAAATTTGATGCAGAAAATGGTCAGCTCAACTGCCATGAGCTGATAAATGCTGCCATTCCCAAGATACGTGAAGCCGGTGGAAGGGTTGATTATGCTGAGATTGTGGAGCAAGAAAGTTTAGAGCCAGTGGAGACTATCAACAAACCAGTTGTATTTTGTGTAGCAGCATGGTTTGGAGACGTCAGGCTCGTCGACAACATGGAAATAGATATAAATTGAGAGGCATGGAGCCAGTACATATGCAGTTAGTTACCTTGGCGTTTGGGTTCTTCCTCTGTACCGTCGCTGAGAAGCTTTTGCAGTTTGTACAAGCTTATCTGAAAATGACTTTCGCCAACTAAATAACTGGAGTCACCTTTCCAACTGCTGCATGTAGGATTGTTTACTCATGTTGCTCTTGTAGTCTTGCTTTCTTTTTTATGATGAGAACTCAGAACTAGCATCGTCTTTTACTATTTCTTATAAAAAAAGAAGAGAAACAAATGCACATCAACTCAATCAGGAAGCTTAATGAAAATTAGAACATTTCAAATTTCCACATTATTATTACATGTTAAACACCCTACAAATGTCACCATTCCACTTTATTCCCACTGCAACAACCAAAATCCAACATTCCCAAAAAAGTATTGAAATAGTACGAAAAACAAATAAAGAACCAGACAGTATCCATTGATGGCCAGTATACAGTACATATATTGAGCAAAATCAAAGCCTTTTGTTCCAAGAAAATAATGATCAAAACAATGGCAGGGGCAGAGCAATTCAATGAATTGCCAGAAGATTGCATTTGTACAATACTTTCTCTAACTTCACCTAAGGATACAATTAGCTTCTCCCTCGTTTCTTCCTTTCTCCAATCAGTTACAGCATCTGATTGTATCTGGGAAACATTCTTGCCTTCTGATTATAACCAAATCATTGACAAATCTGTCACACCATTGAATTATTCTTCTAAAAAAGAGCTTTTTGTTCGTCTCTGTAACTCAATTCTCCTTGATGGTGGTAACAATGTATGTATACATATGCTATTCAGTGGCGTAGCCGCATAAAGATGGTCAGTTGAACACTCTTTGTTCAAATACTATTTCATAGTGATTATAAGAATAAACTACTAATAATATAGGCCAAAAATTACTTTCAACGCATATGTATAAATCTGGAATAACATAAGGTAGACTACATGATATTGTCTTATCAATTTTTGCAATCCTCTAGTTTAAAATTCTTCCTGTTATAACCATAGAGCTTTGCGTTAGAGAAGTCAAGTGGGAAAACATCGTATATTATCTCAGCTGAAGAACTGTCTATTTTACATGGGGAAGAACCTGATCATTGGACCTGGAAATCTGTAGCAGAATCAAGGTTTGATCACTCGTTTCCCTCTAATTCTTATAAATAAAGTAAAAGACTCAAAAATTCTGTCGGACTATTTGGAATTGAACAAAAATACCATCTATTAGTAGTTTGGTCTAGAAATGCTCCTGCCATTAATATTAATAGTTTGGTCTAAATATGTGCTGCTGCTAATACTCTAAAAATGTCCCCATTGTTACTTTTGAGTAAGCACATTTTTTCCTATTAAACGTCTGGAATATTTCTGGACCAAACTATTAATGCAATCTTGCATAGTTTAAGGACATTTTTGTTCCCCCCAAAAAAAAAATGAAATCTTTCCCTACATTCTTGAAAATTTTAAGAGTGTTTTCTTTACAGGTTCTCAAAAGTGGCTGAACTGACAGTGATAAAGCTATGGACAAGTATACTTTCTGCAAACACCAAATATGGAATATGCTTGATCATGAAAATCTCGGATGGTGCATTTGGTCTGAGTTCAGTGCCAGTTGAGATCAGTTTAGAAATAGGGAATCGTAAAGAAGTTCACATGGCGTTTCTGGACCACCGGAACAGCGAAAGAGAGCTGCTTCCAGAAAGACTGCCGTGTAAAAGGGGAGATGGATGGATGGAGATTGAGCTTGGAGAATTGTTCAATGGTGGATATGATGATGATGATGAAGAGGAAGTTAGAGTGAGTTTAAAGGAGGTGAAGGGATGCCATATAAAAGGTGGACTTGTTATTGAAGGCATTGAAATTAGGCCTAAACACTAGACGAAAATTTAAGGCACCATTCCTATCTATCCCCTCACCAGTTTCGTTATTACCTTATTCACGTACCAAAGTACCAGACAACCCTCTAGAGTATACGGTTTAACGATTTATTTATCCTGTGCCAAATATTGGTGAGCAAAGAAAGCGTTCGATAATGAAAAATTCGAATGCATATGGGTTTAGGGGGTGGTAAAATCAATAAAATTGTAACACTAGTGCATCTTATCCGTTGTAACCCCCGACAAGTCAAAATTCAACCTAAACCAAAGCATGCACAATGATTCGGTGCATTTAGTTCGATCAATCGAGGTTTCTTGCTCGGTGAATGCTCTATTAGAATTCATATTTGTCCAACTTTGTGCAGACAAGTATCTGTCTTAGTTTGAGATGATTCAAGTTGATATTGATTTTGTAGATGGAGAAAGAAAAGAATTAGCGCATTCTCTTCGGTTGAGGTGTTTGTACAAGGCACTCAAACTATGCAGCAAGTGTGATATGCTAAGCAGTCCATTATTTTGCAGAGAGTCCGAGCCAAATTCGTGGGAAGATGTCATGAAAGATGAACCAGAGCGAGAGATATATCCCCGAATTCCATGGCATGATGTCCACTGTGCTCTTTGGGGACCACCTTGCCGAGATGTTGCCAGACACTTCGTTCAACGCTGGAATCATGCTAAGGTTCTTTTCTACTGAAGCACTACACTGTACACTTGATGAAATTTCAAGTTGCTAATATTTCTGACCGTTGATGCAGAGAAGCAAAGCTCCAAATGAACAGACTATACCACTGTTTATGCCACAGCATCACATGGTTCCATCACAGCTGAGCTCATCTCGAAAGATCTGAAAGGACAAGATCCATTTCCATCTGGGTCACCACCGGAAGACATCACTTTACTTTTACCCCAGGAAGCTGATTGTGATGAGGAGGTTTCCTTTGCGGACGAGAAATTGACTGGTCTGGTCTCTAGTCTATTACTTAAGTTTGATTTATTTGCAGTTAGCATGTTGTCATTAGGCCTGACGATATTTTTTCAGATGATATTTATCACCTTGATCTCCAAAGCCAAATGAAAACTCACCAACTAGATAATTGGTGGGATACACAAGAGCGAGTAGCAGAAGTGGTTTCAACTGATGAAATAGAAGATGTTGGTCCTCGGACTCATTGTCACTGTCAGGTTAGCTCAACATTATAGTAAAATGAGGATGTCATTTGGTGGTGTTTAACGGGTGGTTTTTACATTCTGCTTATAAAGGTGAAATTGTTAAATAGCTAACCTTTATTGCTCATGGATAACAAAAACAAGCAGAAAATTAAGTTTCTTTCAGCTAGTATTAGAACCTCGAAAGTGGACCACTTGAAGAAATTCTAAACATAAAATCAGGTGGAGGAAGTATCAGTCGCCCCCGCCCCCCCCCCCCCCCCCCCCCCCCCCCCCCCCCCCCCCCCCCCCCCCCCCCCCCCCCCCCCCCCCCCCCCCCCCCGCCCCCGCTTAAGAGGGTAAAGATATTGAACAAATGATGATAGGGACTAGTAGCAGCCATTTAGCTAAACAATACTTCAAATATTTTGTACTCTGCTGATAATGTTTCAGTTCATAATATCCCTTTAAGCTACTTCATAGTTGACCTGAAAATTTAATTTCTTTTTTGTGTTTTTTTCAGTTCCGTATATGTTTTGGTTAACTCTCTACTGTCATGGACATTTTTCAGTTCTTATGACAAATATTTTGTCATAGGTCTGCTGGAACAACTCAAACTGAAGACAGCATTCACAAAGCTTATTGTTCTCTTATTGGGGAAGCAGAACATTTTGTGTTCATTGAGGTACGCACTAAGTACAATTGATTGCCAGAGCTTTGTGTTCATTGAGGTATGCACTAATTAACCATGAAGAGTGAAGACGATACTGATTGGGTTATCAATTACAATTCACATGTGATGTAATATGCAATGATATGTAACCTTTTATTTTTTTTCAATAATTAATCTCTATTTTATATAAGTGTTTAAGTCTTACGTATCAATTTTAATTTCATATTTTGTATATTATACAGAATGTAGCAAATCTCAGTCATCTAAACTTCAAAATGCATTGAATTTTATTACTTATATAAGTAAGTTATACATAATTCTCTTGTGAAATAATTTGGCTCCATAAAGAATACTATCAAGTACTCCATAAAAAATACTATCAAGTAGTTAATATCTTTTGTGTATTCATGTTTTATAATTCATAGTTAATGTTGTGTATTCATGTTTTATAATTCATAGTTAATGTTGGGCCCGTGCTGACACCAGTCATGCTTCTCTAATATAATATATAAAAGTGTGTGTATATATATATACACACTAATTTTAGAATGAAAAAATTACATAACACCATAACTTATCTTCACTAAATTACATAAAATTCCTATCCTTTTTAGGCAAAATGACCTTCTGGACCCCTGTACTATGTCAGTTTTGTAAGTTGGACGTTTGTACTTACATGCTTGTCATCTGAACCCCTGAACCCATTAAAAAACACCTTTTTAAACCCTTTGTCGGTCTACTCAGCTGTGCGTGTTGCACAATTGCGGTCACGTCATTAATTTTGTGTAAAACAATTTTCACGTATGAAATGACGTGTGTAGAGTATAAATAGTAAAATTTGACCTAAAATTTAGGTCATGTTACGCCTTCTTCTTCGCCTCTCCTCTCTCATCCGAAACTAAAAGTTTAGCATGATTTTAGGGTAATTTAGGTCGATAGTTGTTGAAGCTTGTTACAATCCTTGTAAGTATTTAACATTTTGGTGTAGTTGTAGTATGTGGTTGTTTATTCTGAAGCTTGTAGTCGATTAAACGGTGGTCCGTTCTACTGATTTTAGGGTTTTCCAGATTACGAACGTTTTTCTGCATTTTTTTGTGTGATTTTGTTCTTTTTCGCATGTAGTGTTGTTGTAGTTAGTATTTGTAGTGATGATAGCTTCAATGACATATATTTGGTTTTGATTAGAATTTTGGGTTTGCGAGTTTTTCGTAAACTGAAAAATTGAGATCGAAAATTTGGGGCTTTTGGTTTGTTTGTAGTCTAATGCTCGTATAAAAGCTATATATTGCAGTTTTTATGCCTTCGATGGTATTTTTTGTTATTTCGAAAAAATTTTAGGATTTTTTTGGTCAATTCAGAATTAGGTCCAAAAATTTTGGGGCTTTTGATTTTTTGGTTGTTTAATGCTCTTATTAAACGTGTGTATAACTGTTTTGTGCCTTCAATGACATGTTTTGTTATTTCGATTACACTTTAGGGTTTGTTGGATAAAATCAGAATTGATATTTTTATTCCTTAGTTTTTTGTTTAAAAATTAGGGCTCTGTGGATAATTGCCTAATGTATATGTTACGTTATCATTGTGCAGGTTTTATAAATAAATGGATGTAATTGTAACAATTCAATTCACGTATGGGGGTGTCTTTTTGTCAGACCCTGATTTAAGGTATGCAAATGGAATTCGTATTTCTGATGTTGATGTTTTAAGCCTTATCAGTAGTTTAAAATCTGGAGATTTGGTTGATGTATATGTGGTTCACCAAATTAGTGAACCCATAGTTATTAATGATGATGTGGCAGCCACTCCACCATTATTACAACTTAGTAATGGTGATCTGGCAGCCCCTGTTGAACCTGATAGGGCTGATGTGTCTTCATCTCATCCATTGGTTATAAATGAAGATGAATATATAAATGAAAATCAGCCTCCTAGTACAGAAAAAGGAAAAGCTAAGGTTTCTTGTGAAGACTTATGTGAAAGTCAATTTAATGATTTCTCCACATACCATCTCCAAACATCTGATTCTGAATTAGATTTTGATTGGACTGATTCTGATGGTGATTCACTTTATGATGGTGATTAAAACATTGAAGAGTTGAGTGATTTTGATGAAGAGTTGCTTCAAGTTAGAAAGGCTTAACATTGAAAAACAAGCAAAAGAAAAGGCTGATAGGGTGAGTGTAGATGAGATACCATCTGGATCAGTAGATATAGATGCTGGTTTTGAGGATATTTGTAAGAACAAGGGGGTTAGATATGAAGGTAAACTGGGTGGGAATGACCCTTATTTTGATAGTTCAGATCCGGGTAGTGACATTAGTGATGAAGAGGAAGGAGATCCTGTTGATGATGATGAAGTGGTAGATCCACTACCTAGAACTTTTTCTAGCAAAATATACTTTGATAAAACCGCAAAGAAGGTATGTTTTCAGTTGTATATGGTTTTTTTGAATGCTATTGAGTTTAGAGAGGCACTGCAGAGTTACTCTATTCAAAAAGGTGTGAACCTTAAGTTGAAACCTAATGAGAAGGAAAGGGTAAAGGCTAAGTGTAAGCACAAGGGTTGTCCTTGGGTTATTCTTGGAAGTATTGATAACACAGAATTTTTTACTGTGAAAACTTACTTTCCTGTATACAAGTATTCTAAAAGGACAAGAAATAAGATGTGCAACCCTTTGTGGATTTGTAAGCATTACAAGGATAGGATTATGAGTAATCCATCAATAAAATTGCATCAGATTCAAGCACTTTTAAGAAAGGACTATGGGTTGTATGTTATTAAAACAACCTGTAGAAAGGCAAAAATCAGAATTATGAATGAACATTTTAGTGATTTTGTTGAAGAGTTTTCTAGGTTGTATGACTATGCTGAACAGTTGAGGACCACCAATTCTGGTACCACTGTATCTATTAGGACATCCAAGAATGCAGTTCCAGAAAAAGAGGTGTTTATGGGCATTTACATTTGTCTTGGGGCCTTAAAAAGTGAATGGAAAGAGGGCTGCAAAAGAATAATTGGTTTAGAGGGTGCCTTTCTCAAGGGTGTATGTAAAGGTATCTTGTTGTCTTGCATTTTCAAAGATGGAAATAATCAAATGTACCCTGTAGCATAGGCTGTGGTTGATAAAGAAACCAAGGACACATGGTCATGGTTTCTTAGGTGCATCAGCCATGATTTGGAACTTGAAGAAAATGGGGGTGAAGACTTGACAGTCATGTCTGATATGCAGAAGGTATGACTCTTCATATGTTCATATTTTTCAGTTATTTATTACTGGCTAGTTTGCTGCAATGATGTCTTAAATGTTTAACTACTGTTTTACATGATTTGATAGGGTCTTCATTTGGCACTTACTAATCTACTGCCAAATGCTGAGCACAAATGGTATGCTAGACATATATGGGCCAACTGGAAGCAGGTTGGAGAAAAAAACTCTGGCAGGTTGCAAGGGCCCTATTTGAAGTGTACTTGCAAAAGAAAATGAAATGAGTGAGTTGAGTATTGGAATTGTGAAAGATTTGCTCAAGTATAACAAAAAGGCATGGTGTAGGGCCTTTTTAAAGGAACATAGCAAGTGTGATGTGGTTGAAAACAACATGTGTGAGACTTTAAATAGTTGGATTTTAGCTGCTAGGTTCAAGACAATTATCACTATGTTGGAGGAAATAAGATGCAAAGTCATGGAAAGAATGAATCAAATAAGAGATTTTTGTGAAAAATGGAACACTGATGTATCACCAATGGCTATGGAAGTTCTTGCAGAAAATGTTGAATATGCAGCCAAGTGTGAGGTGAGATTTAATGGTAATATGGGGTTTGAGATTGGTGATCCACCTTATATACATGTTGTTAATGTGAAGAGGAAGCAATGCAGTTGTAGGTCTTGGCAACTAAAGGGAATTCCTTGTGCACATGCAATTACTGCAATGCATTACAAGGGATGGAATGTGGAGTCATATGTTGATCACTGATATCAAAGGGAAACATACCTGAAGGCATATGAAAAGTATATTCAACCAATGACAAATATTAACATGTGGCCAAGAAGCATAAGACCACCAATTAAGCCACCTGAGATTACTCCCATGCCAGGAAGGCCAGGTTAAAATAGAAAGAAAGCTAAGGATGAAGCTATTAACAAGAAGTTTGGAAAGGCTACAAGAAAGGAAAGAAAAATGACATGTTCTGTGTGCAAGTGTATTGGACACAACAAGAAAGGATGTCCAACTTTGGTAAGCCAAAGTTTTTCTTATTGATGAATTTTACTCTTTTTGAATGTGTTTTTGACCTTTCTATATTTTTTGGTAGAAAAAAGATTTCAGTAGTAGCTGTGGCAGTCAACCAAGTGTGCAAGCCAGCACTAGTACTGCAGTTGTTGCTGCTGAGAGAGATGGAAATGCTTCAACAGTTGAAGAGATGCCTGTAAATGCTAAATCAAGCAACAAAAGGCCTGCAGGAAGGCCTTCAAATGCTTAAAGTGCACCAAGATATTCAGGAAGGCTTGTAAATGCTCACAGTGCACCAATAGCTGCAGGAAGATATGCAAATGTTGCATCAGTTGGTGGTGTGAGGCTTGCATGTGCCTCAACAGCTGATATAAGGCCTGCAACTGCTGTGATGCCCACTACCGCTTCAGTAGTGGGTGCTACTGCTACACAATCTACAACTCAGCTGTCTACTAGTGGTGTTGGTGCCCAAAAGAGGAAGACTAGTACAACTTTGAGAGGTGGTGCAAATCTGGCATATAAAAGACCAAGGCAAAAGAATCAGGTTTTGGTGTGCTGTTTGGACCAAGTGGCAGTGTGGTAGAGATGGTAAGTTTCATATAATGTACTTTACATTTAACTGGTTTTAATTAGTGCATGAATAACTGATTTTTTTTATTTTTACAGTATGGAAATACTGATAGAGTATTACATAGTCCAACACTTATTAGTTCAGTTCCAACCAATATTGATTTGGGTTTCAAACCAAATGAACTCAAACCAAATGGACTAAGGTGGAAAGATGGAGCTGCAATAACTCAAAGACAGCTACAACAACAAAGTAGCAAAAGATCAAAGGTAAAGTCATCTCCAACCACTCAAGCCACATCAAGCACTCAAGTCAGCAAGAATCAATCCACAACAAGCACTCAAGCAACAAATTAGTGTAATTCTCTTTTTGTATTGATCCCAACTGTTGTTAAGATAATTTTTTAAGACTTCTGGTTCATTGTTGTTAAGACAAGAATTTTGATGTTGTTAAGACAAATATTTTGATGCCAATTATATATTGCAGATTTTTATGTTGGCAATGGTGTTTGTCATTAAATTTTAATTTCGTTTCATTGTACATACCAACTACATAGATCAAGCTATCTTAAATAATACAACAGATAGAAATCATATGACAACGATAATGATAATAGTGATATCAATACTAATGTTTGGTCTTTCATATCTTCCGTGCCTTTCATATCTTCCTAGTCCTTGTTGTCTTTGTTGTCTTCGATGTCTACCTTTATATTGTTCATTTTCATCGGCCCATCGAAAGAATCCACAACCAGTACCAACCTGATGTTTTGGACAACCCTAAAACATTCTTCCTGATTTGGTTGGTGTTCTTGACATCTTAAGTTCCACGTAAAGTCCAAAATATTAATGAACAAGAACTTAGAGCGAAAAAAAAATGGAGAAGAATGGATGAAAAAAATGCTCAAATTGCTCTAACAATGGTGTTGGAAGCAAATGACGAAGAAGGAGAATTTATAATGGGTGTTGGAACCCTTTCTGACCGTTGGGGCCCTTTAATTTTTTGGCTGACGCGTGCCTGGAGACTAAAACACACGCTCCTATGTGGTCCCAGCCACATAGGATGCCACATAAGAATTGTGTTTAAAATGTTGTTTTTTAATGGGTTCAGGGGTTCAGATGACAAACATGTAAGTAGAAGCATCCAACTTACAAAACTGACATAGTACAAGGGTCCACAAGGTTATTTTGCCTTTTTATTAAGTTCGAAAAATGACCTAAAATGCCCTTCAACTATCTAAAATGGTGCAAAAATGTCCCCCATCTACCCACTGGCCTGAAATGCCCTTATGTCTACCTATTGGGTCTATTTTACCATTTATTTTAACAAATTAATTTATCCTCAATTCATTAATGACGTGACTTCTTCTAATTGGCCAACTAATTATTAATTAAATTAATTAATAACCCAACCCATTAAACCTGACCCATAACACATCTGAACCTAATAATCCAACTCGTTAATACTCCAAACCTAATAACTCGGTCTGACCCATCCAACCCTAATAATAACGTAAAAAAAAAATCCAAATCAGTCAACCCTAATAATCTATATTTTTAACGTAGAAAGCATCACCTGGAAGGTAAATAATCGGATGTGGTTGATCCTTCGAGCAATCAATTCCAAATCCTGTATAGCCACAATACTGAGGAGCACTTGCGTTGTAATTGTCGAGTCTCCAGAAAGGATACGAAATTTGAATTCAATTCCATTGCAGGTGGAATTTGGACAATATGCATGTGATGACTGTGTATTAATATTTGCACTGGATATGACGAAGGAGAAAAACAGAGACACAAAAAAGTAATAGAAGAAGAAGAAAGAGATTAATTGATTTTGAAACATCGTTAATTGAATTAAACAAATTGTTGAACTGATTGGTATTAATTTTGGCAGCTTCAAACTCGCGATTACTCAGTTCGCTTGACTCTCAAACTCGAACACCACCCCATAAATTAGATCGAAAGAACTAGCAATTACTCAGTTCGCTTGACTCTCAAACTCGCAACTGATTTGTTTTTATTTTTTTACGTTATTATCAGGGTTGGATGGGTTGGGTTGGGTCGGGTTATTAGGTTTGGAGTATTAACGGTCGAATTATTAGGTTTGGATGGGTTGTGGGTCAGGTTTAATGGGTTGTGTTATTAATTTAATTAATTATTAGTTGGCCAATTAGAAGAAGTCATGTCATTAATGAATCGAGGATAAATTAATCTGTTAAAATAAAGGGCAAAGTAGATCCAATAGGTAGACATCAAGGGCATTTCAGGCCCAATAGGTAGACAGAGGGTATTTTTGCATTATTTTGGATAGTTGACGGGCACTTTAGGCCTTTTTCTGTATTAAATATTTTCTATTATATAGAAGAGGTGGTTTCGACCACCTCTTATCCAATTATCAAAATATCCTTTTATTCTCACTTAATTACATACCATATCCCAATATATAATAATTTTATTGTTTCATCATACTGGTTTAAATATTTAATATATTCTATTAGTTTATATTAATTAACTATAACTAAATATTGAAAGTAAATTTTATTTATTTATTTAATTGGCTATCATGTTCAAAACTAATTTGTTACCACAAATCACAATAATTAATAACTTAAAATATTTAAAAGACATATAGAAATTTTATTGACTCTCATTATTTTAGCAATGTCACATAAATTGAGATAAAAGAAAAAGTATTGCAAATCATAATAATTAACAAATTAAAATATTTAAAAGATATATAACATTTTAGTTGACTCTCAAAATTGTATCGAAGCCACATAAATTGGGACGCAAAAAGTAAATATATTATTTGATAATTACGTAAAAATTATTATAAATCACAATAATTAATGAGTTAAAATAATTTTTTTAAAAATAGATAAAAGTTCTATTCAACTCTCAAAATTTTATCGATGCAGCATAAATCATGACAAAATAAAAAATTATCTTAGTTAATTACAACTAAATATTTAAAGTAAATCAATTTTATTATTTTAATTGACTTTTATATAGAAAATTAATCTTTTTATTCATTTATTTATTTATTTTAGTAAATTTAAATTTTAAAATTATTTTTTTCTTATATAGAAACACTAATATTTAAACTTAACTTTAAATTTTTAAAGTACAAAATTAATAAATTTAATTTAATAAAATAAATTTCTAATGATTATTTTCTTAGAATTTGTGTTGGGTCAATATTTATCAAGTTAAAAAGAAATAAAGAAAAAGATATAGTAAAATTTTATTATTGTGAAAGATAAATATAATGCACTATCTAGTAATGTTTAATAATATTATATTTTGCATATGCAAAAACAACATCCTGTATTTAATTAATATGCTTTTCCGATGAATTATCGATGATTACTATTGAATATGATAAAATTATATTAATTTTTATAGTAATAACATAATCAATCGCTCTTAATTAATTATTATGTGTAATCTAAGTATTAAGAAAATAAATAATATTTAATGAAAAATAAAATGGACATAAAATGCGAAATTAACTCTGAATATTTTAAATTAAATTTTTATCTTTCGAATGATGATTTTACTATATCACTCCTTATCATAAGACATTTTTCTATTAGAAAAATAAGAATAACAAAATGATATATCAACATAAAATATTTGATTAACTATCAAAATTATATTAGTGCCACATAAATTGAAACGGGACAGAAGTAGATATAAAACAACATATATTATTTGAAAATAAAATAAAAAGTATTGTAAACAACAATAATTAACAAAAAAAAAAGTGATTGATTTCTGATTCAGCTGCTTCAATCGTGATTTTAATGTACAGTGATGTTTAAAGAGGGTAAAATGGCATAATGAAATTTAAAGAGGAAAAAATGTATGTAGTAAAGTGTGAGAAGAATAAAGCATAAGTAAATTTTATTACTGTATTTTAAAGAAATTAAAGAAAAGAAGTAGAAAGATTATTTGCAAAAGATTTTTACAAACTAATTTAAATATAAATAAAGTAAATTTAAGTACAAAAAACGTGTATCTATCACAGATTTGCTACCAAACACTTCACACTTTCTTAACATTAGCAAATTTTCTATCAAATATGTGTAGCCATCTTTCTCAACTTTTTAAAGCTCCTCAATATTAATTAACATTTTTCTGTTTTTAAAATAAAATAAAATAAAGAAAAGAAAATCTCAACTCTTCCTTCTCTATTAGCAAACAACACTCTTTTCCTGTGTTAAAATTAATAATTAAACAAAACAATAGCGAATCTAAAGTGTGTATTCTCTTTATCTGGTAAGTTTACATGATTCTTAATCTTTGTGATATTGAAAATCAATAATTTGTTGGATGTTTGATTTAAGCTATTTCATCAGATTTACGCCTCTTTTTTCTTTATATTTCTGATCGCAAAATTCAACAAGAAGGTTAAAAAAATGTTTCAATTGTGATCCCCTCAGCTCAATCATACAAATGAAAATATTCTACTGCTCAAACTTTCTACTCCAAGATGAATCCTACGATTTAAAACTTGCAATCCACATGTTTTACTATTGGTCCCGTGCTGACATGGGCCTTACACTTCTAGTAAATAACATAAATACCAACCCTTTGGAAGTAATTGCATTCTCTCCCATTTTTTTAATTACTTTACTTTCTGTCCCTATTAATATACATAATATAGCCGACATATACGTAACATTCTGTGTATATGTTGGGATTTTTGTAATATGTTTAGCGAGTTGAGATTTTTTGTAATATTTTTTTTTTATTTTTATTTTATTTTATTTTTTTTCTTCCCCCCCCCCAGGAGGATTAATAGTGTTTCCACACTTCCCCTCCAGCATGACTCGAACCCTCAACCTACCGGTTGAAGGTGGAGGTGCTCAACCACTTGAGCTATCCTCTCTTGTCTGTAATATTGAAAACATAAGTTGTGTATTTGTGTAATTTTTAGTTTTATTATATACTTATTTTAAAAAAAAAAACTGGATACACCTACAAACACTTAAATTTTCGGATATATAATTTTAATTATATATCTCCTTGTGATCTACTTAATATATTATGTATCTCGGTCAAATAATTTCAGAAATAAATGTATTTCAGTAATTAAAATTATATATCTCAACTTCAAAATTATGTATCCAAGTAAAAATAAAGTAATTAACTGTTATTTTTAAGTTCAAAATTATGTATTTAAAAATTATAAAATAAAAAATTATTTATAATTTATTAAAGAGTGGAAATAAGAAATAATTAGGAGTAAACTTGTTCGGATTTATGTACGTTTTACAAAAATAATAACATTGAAAAAAAATTATTGGGCTATGGTCACTATAAGCTGCTTTTTGTTTGGGTTGTACATGTGTAGCCCAATCTTTACTGCTATTCAAGTTGCAAATTATTTAAAGGTATAAATAACATAAATTTTAAATCCTTTTGGAAGAAAATACACTCTCTCCTATTTTTTTTAATTACTTACTCTCTTTTCCTATTAATATACACAACGTAGCCAACATATACATAATATTCTGTGTATATGTTGGATTTTGTAATATGTTTAGGAAGTTGGGATTTTTTGTAATATTGAAAACATAAGTTGTGTATTTGTATAATTTTTAATATTTAAAGTGGGTTCTCACAAGTTTTTTTTTTGGTTTCCCAAGGTATCCCTAGCCCGACAGGTCAAGGACTAATCCTCCGCGGATCTGAGCTCCATTTAAGGGTTTGTCGCTGGCCAATTGGTTGCTGCATGCACAAGGCGAAAATCGAACCCCCGACACTTACTTAAGCAACCTAGTGAGCTAACCACTAGGCCAACCAAGCTTGGTTTGGGTACTCACAAGTTATGTACGCTGCTTGACATATACACAATTGCTTGGTAGAATAAAGAGAAAATGGTCAAATGCCCCCCCCCCCCAACCTTTACCTCAAATTTCAACTACACACTTGTACTTTGCAGGAGTCCTATGATCCTCCTGAACATTTTCAAAGTGGAATATTTACACTCCTAAAAGCTCATGCCCCGACATTATTTCAGGCAATGAGTTGTACTCGCTGCCACGTCATTTTTTTCCTTTTTTACTCTAAAAAATTAATTATCTTACTTTATATATTTTACTTTTCTCTTTATTCTTCAATATATATATATATATATATATATATATATATATATATATATATATATATTCTCTTTCTTTTTCCCTCCTTCGTAATTCTTGTCATTGCTTTCAGTTTTCCGGCAAATTTTTTTTTTTCAATGAATTGTACAAAAAGAGAAAGAGAAAAGCGGGCATCTTCAAGAAAAGAATGAAATCAAAAAGTGTTGATTTTCTTGTCTGCTCCAACCTCTCCACCTTGAAAATTTAGAAACACACACAAACATCAAATTCGTTGGTGAACTCGCCGGTTGAAAACACACAAACACCATTTTTTGTGAACTGCTCCAATCATTTTTGGTGAACTGCTTCAACCATTTTTTTTTTAATGGAAAAAGTGGTTGGTTTTCTTGTTAGTTTCGGCGAATGAATATTCTTTCTTCATTTCTTTTTCCTGAAAATGAACTAACCGGAATTCACTTGTGAACTCGCCGGAAAATTGACTGAGATCTTCCGATCGTCGATGAGCTTGCCGGTCGTCATATTATCTTTTGTTTTATTTCTTTTGGTAATAATTGTTGCAAGTATTGATTGTTGTGTTGAATGTTGATTTTCATTTTGAAATTTGAAATAAAAATGAATTGGTAGAGACAAAAATGGTAATTGAGAAATTAATAGTGAGAAGATGAAATTGATAGAAGTATTGAAAATGTGATTTAGATTCCGACATAAATAGAGATGAGGAAGGTAAAGAGATTGGCCATGATAGTAATTGAAGAGTTATTGAAGCTTTTTATGAGAGAGAGTATTTTGAGGATGGTGATGAAGAAAGAAAATAAAATAAATAAATATATAAATATGTATTTTTATATTAAAAAGAAATGTAAAAAATACCATTTTTTAATATTTTCGGATTACTCACTCTCTCCAAGAGAGTGACATACACTCTTTGCTACATAAGCCTTTAGGGATGTAAATATTTCACTTTAAAAATGTTCAGGAGGGTCATAGAACCCCTGCAAAGTATAGGTGTATAGTTGGAATTTGAAGTAAAGGTTGAAGGACTTTTGACTATTTTTTCTAGAATAAACAAAAGAAGCAAAGAGTGACCATAACTGTAAGCTTCTCTTGGACAAACAGTTAAGGCCTATACATTTTAGAGAAAAATCAATCTAACTATCTAGGTAGACCTAGACCACAATTTGGAAATTGGAGATCTTAATTTGCTTGCATTAAACTCCTTTTGATCTTAACCACATTTACATATATGACATTATTAGGATAACGGCGTTGAACAAACAATTAAGCATTTTATTGTCTGGAAATTGAAGCTCATTTTCAAGTATTATAACTTCAAAGATCCCCTGCAAGATTTTATTTTCTGATCTAGATCTGCCTGTGCCTAAACAGTCAGGTAGACCACTCTAGGGGTGTCTAATCTATAATTAGCTTTGCCAAACCCAAATCTGTGTTGTTAAATTAGCCACTTGGTTAGAAATATCGAAATTTAATTTGATTAAATATATCTATAAAATAATCCCCAATTCTAGTAAGAACTTGTTAGTTCAAATTTAAAACAAAAACAAAACGTGGTCTACTAGGAACGATGTGAAATTTTAGGCTTATTATATAGACGAGCTTTATAATTTTGTTCGCTATTTGTGATAAGTAACCATGCTTGGTATTTGGGATAGCTTCCGTATATCTCAACTAAGTCCACAGAATATCGTTTCATCTCTTATCATGTCTATCCAGACTTAAATAGATGGTGGAAATCACCTTGTATTTTTGTTGTCGATGAAATTTGAACCTTAAACGTTATGTCTTTATCCTATTTTATTGACTATTAGGCTATTAATTGAGGTTGAGATATGAGCTCAAATTGTCCCTATTACATCTCCACCAATACATGATATAGGACTTGCGACACTAATTAAACGAACGACGAAGTTTAATAGCACATAGACAATCTAAGGGACTAAGGGAATCTCTAACTTCGACCTAGTTATTCCATGAGCTCAATTTGATCATCACTAAATATAATATTTAAATATAGTTTCATGCATTTTAAGCATTTCAAATCTATTTTAAAGTGAAATCATGGTTTGGTCTAATTAAGTTGTTACTCCTACATATTGCATGAATTACTAAATTCAGTTTCATTAAGCACAACAAACTCAAACCAAATTTCAAATAAAAGAAAGAAGATAGAACTGAAATCATTGATTAATTGGTTTAGGTGCCTATTGACGTTGAGGCATTGAGCTGGCCTTGGATTTGGAAATAAATATGAAAGTTAATCCCTAGAGGCTAGGCAAGCCTACACACAAACCTTTTGTGAAAGCTAGCTTAAGATATTACTCCTTCCGTCCCATTTTACTCGTCCCAAATTAAGATGACATAACTATTAAGAAAAATTTGTCCCAAATTAAGATGACACAACTATTAAGAAAAATAATAAATAACATGACTAGTTTACCACGTACCCTTATTAAATGATGTTTACATTTTAATTTAAAGAAAAAGTAGTTAATACAAAGGGTAAAATATGAAAAAATAAAATTATTTTGTCTTGATAAGTAAAAAAGCACAAGTAAAATGGGACACCGCCTTAGAAAATTTGATATGAATAAAATGGGACGGGGAGTATTAATCAATATTAACTCTTTGCAGCAGCACCAAATTACATCTGTTCTTTTTGACAGCACCAAATTACTTCTGTCTTTTTGACTTTGTTGTATAGCATTAAAATGCTTACATTTCCTAATTGAAACACAGGTTATCTCTGCATTGGTGTGTCCATCTCAATATTAATTAGTACCATTCCATTGTTCAATCTCATCGCCCTTCTCTTCATGGTCCATATAACTATATATAAGTTATCTCACTTTAATTTAAGGTTCATCTGATACAAGTACTAAATGATCATAAAATAATTATTCCTATCTAAAAGATGGGATAAAATAATTTTTAAGTTAGATCAAATAAGATGGAATATTTTAGGATAAGCTTGCGATAAGGTTGTTGGATTCGAAATCTAGAGGGCGTCATGCGGAATTCATTAGTTGCAAATTATGAAACAATAAATCAGTCGACAAAGAAAACAATACAAAAAACATAATATTATTATATGATTTAGTCAATTGGTCTACGTATAAAACCTAATATTAAAAAATATAAAATTAATGAGAGAAAAAATCTCCTCCAAAACTCTTAAAAATACTACATTGTGAATGCTATTGTTTTTATCACTTGAGAAGAGGAGTCTTCTAGAGTTATATAATCCTTAACCTAATAGAAATCTAATAGGAAAAAAAATTTTATCACTTGATAAGAGATGTCTTCTATTTATAGAAGAGTTATATAACCTTTTTTTTTAAAAAGAATAAATCTAATAAAAATTTAATAGGGAAGAGATGTTTTCCTATTAGGAAATCTTTTCCATTAAGAAATGATTTTTGAAGTAAAACACAATTATGATAAAATTCAAATAAAGTAAGAAATTAAATTAAAAAATTTAGGATAAGTAAAATAGGATGGAGAAAGCATCGTTGGTTGACATTTGGCACAGCCGGAATGGAAGTGAGAGTGGGTAGCTGCTGGTTGTCACTTGGCAATGGACATCATTGGTAATGGATTTTGTGAGAGACGCATGTAACACACATTTCACTCAATATATGGTACTGACATTCGTTTGAATTGTTTGTTTAATTTTAACGTCCACCTGGAGTTTAAGAAAATATAAGTAACTTTAAATTTTATAATTTAAAATTAAAAATATACAAAAGGTATTGAAATATTTTTTTGTATCATACTATTAAATCTGTCATTGTAAAATCAAAACAAAATATTGTAAAAAAAGATATAAATTTTTAATAAATAAATTAAAAAAAAAAGTAACATAAATAAAGTAAGATATTTTGTAGAGTTTGATATAAGAGTCCATACTTGTATGAGGCCCAACAAATACTATTTTTTTCATAGTATAGATAAATTTTAAAGAGTCAATTAATTTTTTATATGATTTTTTAATTTTTTAAATTATTGATTATAATGATATGTAGTACGTTTTAAAAATAAATTTTAGATAATATATGTTACTTTTGCCGTTATAATTTATGTGGCACTGATAATATATGTTACTTTTGCTGTTATAATTTAAATTGTTAATTATTGTAATTTATAATATTTGTACGTAACTTTCAAATAATACGCTTTCTGTCTTAATTTATGTGACACTGATGAAATTAAGAGAGTCGATCAAAATTTTTATAATACTTGTTACCAATTATTTTTTCAACTAATATATGTTACTCCCTCTGTTTTATGTAACTATGATATTTTTTGAAGAATAAATTAAATTTTTTATCCTTCATTAAATATTTTAAGTTGTTAATTATTGCAATTTATGATTCTTTTACGTTCTTTTTAAATAATATATGTTACTTCGTCTATCACAATTTATGTAGTACAAATAAATTTTGTGAGAAAATCAAGTTTTTAGATAAATATTTTTAATTTTGTAAGTCATTAATTATTATAATTTAAAATAAATTTGTACAATTTTTAAATATATATTGATTAAAAATAAAATAAATAAATTAAAATAAATAAAATAAGAAATTATAAAGAAGAAGTGGTGAAACCAAAAAAAAATAAAAATTCGTAAAGGATTAGTCCTTGACCTGTCGGGCTGGAGGATATCTTGGGAAACCAAAAAAAAATTATAATAAAGGAAATACTTTACGCAAAGGATGTTAGGCTACTGATGGGTTTAAACTCTCTGCTCGAGGAGGGGTTTGCATGGATCGGTTTGATTCGATTTTACATATTATCGGTTAAGTTTATCGATTTTTGAGTTTTAAATATGCTAAATCAATAAGATATTTTTTATCGATTTTTGGTTTATTGACTTTTAGACCATAGCGGTTCGGTTTTCAGTTTACTCGATAAGAAAATACTCATAAAATAATAGTAACTAACATGAAAAAAAAAATTGAATCTTAGTTGCAAACAAAAATTCTACATAATGTATTTTAATTTACTAGAATCTTCAAGTTTGAACTAAATGTTGTTAGGAGAAATTAAGAATTTGTATAATTGAAATAATAGGTTTGTTAATTTGTAGAGTTTAAAGAGAAATTAAGAGAAATATATAATAAGTCATATATACATATATATACTAGTTTAGGTGTACTTGCCTTACGCATGTACCTCACTTTAATAAATTTAAACATTACACTAAATAGGATATTTATTAAAATAATAAAGATGAATATAATAATTAAATTTAATATCTTTTGAGTATGTAAAGATGAAGAATTTATTTATTAAACATAACATTTACCAAAAATATTTTTAAAAGTTGATCGACATTCATCTACCATATGTAAATTGCAACAAAATAATACAATGATAGAGACATACAAAAATAAAATTAAATCTAATCTTTACGCACAAAAATTTTTGCAAAGTCGTTCGATACTCATCTACCACCTGTAAATAATAACAAAATAATAGATATCAAAATAATACAATTAAGCCTAAGCTTTACATAAAAAAAATTCTCAAAAGTAGAGATATTAAAAAAAAAAATTAAACATAACCTTCACCTAAAAACATTCCTCAAACCGACCAACATTTATCCATCGCCTGTAAACTGCAACAAAATAATAAGATAAAAGTGATAGCAAAACAACATAATTAAACTTAAATTTTACACACAAAAAATCTTCAAAGCCGATAGAGATTCATCTACAAACTGTAAACTAACACAAAATAACAAATTAATAGAGATATTACGATAATACAATTAAACCTAACCTTTACCTAAAAAATATTCAAAGTTGACCGGCATTCATCTAGCATCTGTAAATTAAAATAAAACAATAAGATAATAAAGATATCAAAGCAATACAATTAAACCTAACATTTACACAAGAAATTCTTCAAAGCCAACCGACATTCATCTACGACCTGTAAACTATAAAAAAATAATATAATAGTGATCATAAAACTTCTATTTTGATCCAACTAATTCTTGTCCGAGCAAAAAATTTGACCCTAAAGAATGACTTTGAATGAAAACAAAGAAGATATTTATACACACATGCTGAATTCTATTATACTGACAAAATTAAAACAGTTGAGGATTAGAAAATCAAGCATCCACTAATCTAGGCATGCAATCGAATCAAGTTAGATGAGCATTAATCATATTCTCCTAATAGGCAAATCGATTTGTTCTCTAGTTTAACGTGCATCTCAGTATTTATAAAAATATTTTCTTAATAGAGTCTTATTTTAAAAGTATTTTTCTAATTGAACAGTAGAAAGAAAAATATTAATTAATTTTCCTACCATATATTTTAGGAAGTCTAATAGAAAGAAAATATTAATTAGTTCTCCTACCATATATTTTAGAAGTCTCATATATTTTAGAAAGTCTAGTTAATATAGTAAGAAATAATTAAATAATAAATTAAAGAAAATAGTGAAAAAACAGTTTTGTCTAAAGAAAAATCTTTTAATAAAGGGAAAAAAGTTCAAATCACTTTTCTAAGAGTCTTCACACTTTTAATATATTATATAGATATATAGATATTATTATTGGGTTATCGGTTTACCCAATAACCCAATAAGAAAAATATCAAACCAAACCAAACCAATAATTCAATCTTTTTTTTTTATATAAAATCATTAAAAAATCATTAACCCAATAACAATAAACCAATAACATTTTATTTTGCACACCCCTAGCTTTGAGTTTAAATATTACCAAATGAAATGTATCATGGACCTCAACCATACACATTCTCGGCTTGCTTCATGAATAGTTATTATCTCAGCATGATTCGATGAAGTGGTTACGATAGATTGCTTTGTATATCTCCAAGATATGACAGTACCACCACATATGAACACATAGCCTTGCTAACAAATTGACTGAAAAGGCTATAGGCCTTGTAGTATTTGTAAGGTACATGAGTGCATCATTTGCACTAAGATATGATACTTCATAACCAATCCAATTCAATATATTTCAAATTTCACTAAATAATCTATTGCTTTGAAAACTCTCCAAGAGTTTCAATGATGTTCAAGCAATAAGCTTATACAATATAAGAATTATCAATAAGTTTTCTAGAAACTTTTATATTTTGAATCCTTAAAGAAGTTTCATACAAATTTTGTCAAGTGACAATATTCAACATTTTATGTGTGACATCTTCAAGTGTCTGGACTGCAAATTAAATAAGTTTTCACTTACCAAGATGCATCATTTCATATTACTTGATAAATGTTTCTACGTCAGCATGCTTAAATAAAAGTAGAATTCAGATCCTCGTAATCTTTCACAACACTGCGCTAATATTGTGTCAAAGATATTGATGATATATAATTTTGTATTGATTCACAATGCGACATAACATTTTGAGATCTCATCACTTCATTATTTTCAGGTACATAAACCTCTGATAAGGTTTCATGAAGTGTTATGTCATAGGCTCTTCAAGCGCATATTACCTTCTTATTATGATTATTTGCTCCTTATTCTATACAAGTACTATTTTATTTGGAACCGATTGATCTATCACACTTTACGCATGTATAAACTTTGTCCTTTAGAGACATAAAATATGAGCACTTGCAGCTTAAATATGAGATGCGTTCGGCATTTGACTTGAATTATCTTTTGAATGAGGATCTGATGATAATTCCTAACATACTTCACAGTTGCTTATAATCTCCCCCTTATGTTAGGAAAGCTAACATATATCCTCCATCTTCTTTGATGGATCTATCTTTGTGCATCATGGTACATTCATTAATCGTATACCGCATATCAAAACTATTCGATGGAATAGTTGGTTCATGACCTTGAACCAATTGAGGGGAAGAAATAATCATAATTTATTGGTCTAATGCATACAAGTGTTATTGTATGCAACATATCATATTTCAGATCAACATATGAAGCTTTGTTCTCATTAAAGATGATTTGGCTATTAATCAAATGAATTCAATGCCAAACCATCATCATCAAGATAACTTTCTTGATTGCACAATCTGAAAATTATGTTCTTAACTCAATTTTGTTGAGCAAGCAACTTTATGAATGTTAAACTGCAGGTTGACAATGAATGTACATGTGATCATCTTATTGATGCATCTTTTCAACATATCACATGATAGGTGAACGAGCCCCTATTCACCTTTTATTCTTTTCAGATTTTGAGGGATTCAATCCCAAAATTAGTTGGTCCAACCAACGTATCATGAGAACAAGCAACATTAAAGTTCATGAAGAATTTTTGAATTCTTCAATATATGTTTAATACTTAATATGCATATCTTTAAGATGTCGCAATCGTTCATGTCAACTTATGAACTTTTGTGCTAGTAAACTCCAAGTTTACCATGATATGTGTTTTTGCTTTAGTAAATTTCAAATTTACTATTATAAAAATAAATTTCAGGTTTACTACTTCAGAAGTTGATTTCAAAATAACTTTTCTCAATTATTCAACCTCTTTCAGAGATGAGTTGTGATACCATCACAATCAAGTGTACGTCTGCATTAATAAGCTTCTCATTCCTCGTGAATGGAATATAATCATGCCTTAAGCGTATCAAATTATGATAGCTTATAACCTCTTTCAAGATTTTGCTACTTCAAAAGTAAATCGAGGCAGACATATGATGTAAAGAATTCTTCTCTAGTATATTTTATAATCATATAAGCATGTGAAAATATTGTCACTTTTGATGATCATTATCATATTGTTCCTTTACGCGTATATTTGTGCATTTAATTATTTGTCTTCTTTCAGACATATTATGCACTGCTACCAAATACACCACAAGAATGAAGTAAGTTTTCATATTTCATACTTATCATATATTGCTACCACATTCACTTTATGGAATGAAGCATATTCAATGGGTCGAATTTCATGAATTTTCATTAAACACTCATTATTTTGCCTTAACTATCATAATATCATCAATATAGTGTATTGAGATTCAAACTCAACATCTTGTCCATATAAATGCGTCTTAGGCATGAATCGATGAGACTTTAACCCAACATATTATCATCCTTTTTGATAATATTATTTTTGAGGAATAAATTTAAAATATAAATGGTTCCAAACCAATTATTTTTCCTCAAATTCAATAATAATTATATTAATATGTCACGGCCCAAAATCCCATCGGGCCGGACTGACACCCGAAGCCGAGAAGGCCCGGGAGAACCCGTTCAAATACTTGTACTTTCACTTACATGTCACCAAAAATTTGGGCAGCACTTCGCTGCATATAAAAGGGTCTAATTACCTGTATCAGCACAACACGCACAAATATATATACATATATATAATACTTGGCCGTCGGGGCCACCCCATATACGAATATAACATCACTATATAAACTTCCATGACTTTACCCTTCTTTATGTCTACAAAGCCTCTAGGATATACATGACATAACTAGGGTCGGGACCAACCCCCGCCCACACATGACTCCTGTACAATAACAAAATATAAGAAACCAACTCGAAAAGCTCCGAAGCAAACTGGAGCTCACCAACAACAGCTGTATGACCTGGCTCCTATCTATGCTGTGAATGAGCTGAAGTACCTGATCCTGCAGCATGAAATGCAGGTCCCCCGTGAGGGACGTCAGTACGAAATATGTACTGAGTATGTAAAGCTGTAAATAATCATATGTGATATGGGGGATCAAGAAAATCATATACATGTCAATAAATCATAATAGAAGTGAACCACACTTCATAAACACTTTTAGGATCATGTACATTATTATTAATCTGAATTGGGTTCTTGAATACAAACACATTTGTGGAAAGGTATACATTCGTTCATTTCATTCTTTACAATTATTATTCGCCATTACTTCCTCCTCCTGAACCTCCAACCACCTAACAATAATCAATACTGTACCGTACTGTGACCATTAGGCTGCCCCCAGTACATATCAATTGGGATCGACCCATGCTAGGCTTATGCCCCTGGGATACCACCCACACGTATATCAAGTAACACATAAGAGATTTTTCCAATAACTTAGTTCAAAAGCTTTTGAGATTATTACATTAGTGTTCATGCCAATATAGTACCTTTGGAACAATGATATATCAATAGGAATTAAGTAATAGACCTTCTATACAATAACGATGTAATAAGGACTCATTGGTACATCAACAATATGTTTCAGAATCATTAATATCACAACAATGAAATAGGAGCCTTTTGATATATCAATGAAACATTTTGACACTTTATAGAATGGAAACAACTTCATTGGTAATGTAGAACAATACATGTGTTTGGATAACCTCGGAATCTTACTTGATGGAACATTGGTGTTTTCATGCCAAAGAACATCGTTAGAGTATGCTTTACATACCTCGTTGTAGATTCGGATACCAATTCAACACAACTTCCCGCCTTTACAAATCACTTATCTACAATGAAATATTTGGCATTTAGTATTAGCAACCCAACACCACAATTCTCTTCCATAATTCCATACAACCAATATTTGCAAAACATTCCAAAAACCAACTTGAACAATAGATTTATGTGTATATATATATATATATATATATATATATATATAATCATCATTTCAATACCATATCATCAATACCACATCATCCCTTCACAATTCAACATAATCCAACCATGCACAAGAATGATCCAACATCATTTCCAATCATCTTTCAACAACAATCAAATAACATACTTCTTATGCTCACATGCATATATATATATATATATATATATATATATATATATATATATATATATATATATATATACATATCCATATAAATAACACCAACATAATTTACATCCTTACCATAGAATTGCCCTTTGGGTTTTGAAGTCCTGTTGGCACAAATAAGGGGTGCTTCTCGAAGCCCTTGAGACGATGAACACAACTACGGAATCAATTTGGACTTTCCACGGTTGAATCACAAGATAATTAGGGTTGAAAATTAGGCTAGAGTTTGTTCTTTCCTATAATTGATGATGAATATGAGTTTTTGAACTCATATACATGTATATATACACATATTCCCGTCCATAATACCATAGAAAATGACCAAAGTGCCCTTAAAATTTAAATAATGTCAAATATGTCCTCCGGTGGACTGTTTTGACAAGCTGAAGTAGATAGACCATAACTCTTTGCTCCGATATCGGATTTGGGTGAAATTGGTATCATTGTAAAGATAATTCAAAGTTCTTTCATTTCATATAAATTAGGCCACCCAGTTCGTCCTGTACAAGGAGTTATGATCGTTTGAAGTTGACCCTAAAAATCTATTTTGGGAGGCTGAAGTAAAACGCGTATAACTCCTTACACAGATGTTGTATTTGGATGAAACTAATTGCATTGGAAAGAAGACTAAAAGATATTTCTTTTGATATATGGTAGCTCTCCCAGTTCATTATATTGATGGAGTTATGACCGTTCAAAGTTGACCCAAAAACTGGCAGGCCTCAGTTTTTCTGCACATTTACTGTTCACATCCCGGCCACCGTTTTATAGTTTCGAACGTGCTCGCTTATATCCGAAACTTATCCGTTTTTGAAAATATTTATATCGTTGGAATGCTTATTCAATAACCTTCGTATGGAAACATCGACGGGCAAATTCCGGTATAAATAAGGTTGATTCCTATACACATATAATCAAACTATACACTTGAAACCATCTCAAAATAATCAATACTCATATATACCTAACTTAGGATCAATACATATACTCCAACACATATAACAATGGCTAATGCACGTAATTAAGTACGGGGTGTTACATCCTTCCCCCCTTAAGGACATTCGTCCTCGAATGTGAATGTAGTTATTTAGCCGAAATAAGTTCGAATTCATAATTGATATTCACGTCATCATATAGATGTTATGCATATGTAAAAACTTACTTGTTAGTGTCCCAGTTCCACTTCTTGCACTTCTTTTTCATCTTTGAACAAATAAGGGTATTTCAATTTCATTGCTTCCTCCGCTTCCCATGTAATCTCTTCCCTTTGTTGATTTCTCCAAAGTACTTTCACCGATGCTACTTCTTTATTTCTCAACTTCTTAACTTGACGATCTAATATAGCAATAGACATCTCCTCATAGGTAAGATCTTCTGTTACTTGCACATCTTCAGTAGAAGTAATAAGGGACGGATCTTCGATGCACTTTCGAAGCATCGATACATGAAATACTGGATGCACTGATGAGAGTTCCTGGGGTGGCTCTAATTCATAAGCAACTTGCCCACATCTTCGAATAACCTTATACGGTCCTATATATCGTGGACTCAACTTTCCTTTCTTACCAAATCTCATCACCCCTTTCATTGGCGATACCTTCAAAAATACCCAATCGCCTAACGAAAACTCTAGCCCTCTTCTTCTACTATCCGCATATGACTTGTGTCAACTTTGGGCTGTTTTCAACCATTGCTAAATCACCTTGACTTTTTCTATGGCTTGATACACAAGATCCGGTCCGAACATAAGAGTTTCACCCGCTTCGAACCATCCTATTGGTGATCTACACTTCCTCCCATATAAAGCTTCATATGGTGCCATTTTGATACTTGAATGATAGCTATTATTGTAGGCAAACTCAATAAGAGGTAAATGATCATCCCAGCTGCCTTTAAAATGTATAACACATGCTCGTAGCATATCTTCAAGTGTTTGAATGGTGCGCTCTGCTTGTCCATCCGTCTGAGGGTGAAAAGCTGTACTCAGATTCACTTGTGTTCCCAAACTCCGTTGGAAAGACTTCCAAAAGTTTGCAGTAAATTGAGTTCCCCGATCTGATATAATAGAAGTTGGCACTCCATGTAATCGGACTATTTCTTTAACATACAGCTTCGAATATTCTTCAACTGTGTAAGTGGTCTTAACGGGTAAGAAATGTGCGGATTTAGTAAGCCTATCCACAATCACCCATATAGAATCAAATTTCCGAGCTGTACGAGGCAAACCTGTAACAAAATCCATGTTGATCATGTCCCACTTCCAAGTTGGAAGATCTATGCATTGCATATAGCCTCCGGGCTTTTGATGTTCCACTTTAACTCGTTGGCAATTTGAACATCCAGCTACAAATTCTGCGATGTTCCTTTTCATGTCATTCCACCAATACATATCTTTCAAATCTTGATACATTTTGGTTGATCCTGGATGAATGGAATACCTTGAAAAATGTGCCTCTGTCATAATCTTCTTTCTTAGCCCGTCTACATTCGGCATACACAATCGGTTTTGGCACTGAAGTACTCCTTCTCGCGTAAGCACAAATGCCTTGGTCACATCACTTTGAACGTTCTCCTTAAGCTGTAATAAAATATGATCTGCATATTGCCTCTCTTTCACTTCAGTTACTAATGAAGATTCCGCAGCATTATGTACGATAAGCTCTTTGTCCGGAGTTTCAAGAAGGCGAACTCCCAAACTAGCTAACTGGTGAAGATCTTTAATCATCCCTTGCCTTTCTATAGGCATCATCATAGCCTTACGACTTAACGCATCAGCTACTATATTCTCTTTCCCTGGATGATACAAAATATCGACATCATAATCTTTTAATAGTTCCATCCACCTTCACTGCCTCAGATTTAGATCCTTCTGACTGAAAATATATTGTAAGCTCTTGTGATCAGTATATATATCAACATGAACCCCATATAAATAGTGGCGCCATATTTTTAAAGCAAAGATAACCGTTGCCAGCTCAAGATCGTGTGTAGGATAATTTTTCTCATGTGGCCGCAATTGTCTAGAAACATATGCTATTACTTTACCATGCTGCATCAATACACATCCTAAACCAATTCTAGAAGCATCACAATACACTGTATACCCTTCTGTACCTTCTGGAAGTACCAACACAGGTGTAGAAGTCAACTTATTTTTCAATTCTTGGAAACTCTCCTCACACGTATCATTCCATTGGAACTTGGATGCTTTATGCGTTAGCTTGGTTAAGTGTGCTGAAATGGAAGAAAAGTCTTTAACAAACCTCCTATAATAACCGGCCAACCCGAGAAAACTACGAATCTCCATCGGCGTTGTGGGCCTTGGCCAGTTCTTCACAGCTTCTATCTTTTGAGCATCAACCTTTATCCCTTCACTAGATACAATATGACCCAAAAATGCCACCGACTTTAACCAAAACTCACATTTAGAGAACTTTGCATAAAGATTACAATCACGAAGAGTCTGCAATGTCTGTCGTAAGTGATTGGCATGGTCCTCTTCTGATCTAGAATAAACTAGAATATCATCTATAAAAATTATCACAAATACATCCAGGAATGGCTTAAACACCCTATTCATCAAATTCATAAAAGCTGCAGGTGCATTTGTTAGCCCAAATGACATAACTAGAAACTCATAATGACCATACCTTGTTCGGAAAGCTGTTTTGGGTATATCTTTTTCTTTGACCCTCACTTGGTGGTAACCTGACCTCAAATCAATCTTAGAAAAGCACTTGGCGCCCTGTAACTGATCAAATAAATCATCAATTCTTGGGAGAGGATATTTATTCTTAATACTCACCTTATTCAATTGCCGATAATCAATACACATCCTCAGCGAGCCATCCTTTTTGCGCACAAATAACACTGGTGCTCCCCAGGGGGACATACTAGGCATTATGAATCCCTTCTCAAGCAAATCTTTCAATTGCTCTTTCAATTTTCGCAATTCTGCTGGGGCCATTCTATATGGAGGAATGGAGATTGGTTGGGTGCCTGGAATTACATCAATACCAAACTCTACTTCTCGTTCAGGAGGCAAACCTAGAAGATCTTCAGGAAATACATCAGGAAATTCATTTACCACCGGAACAACGTGAAGAGTTGGTGGCTCCGCTTCTGTATCCCTTACTCTAACTAAATGATATAGGTATCCCTTGGAAATAATTTTTCTTGCTTTGAAATAAGAAATAAATCTACCTTTTGGTGCGCCAATCTTACCTTGCCATTCAATAACTGCTTCATTCGGAAAATGTAAATACATCTTTTTGGTACAACAGTCAATTTTGGCATAACAAGACGCCAACCAATCCATACCCATTATAACATCAAAATCTACCATTTCTAGTTCCACGAGATTGGCCATCGTGTCTCGACCACACACAGATACTACACAATCTTTATAAACCCTTCTAGCAATAATAGATTCCCCAACCGGGGTAGACACTTCCAACGGCTTATCTAACAATTCGGGGGTTCTTTTGAACTTTCCAGCAACCAAAGGAGTAACATACGATAATGTAGAACCGGGATCAATTAGAGCATATACATCAAATGAAAATATGGACAACGTACTCGTAACCACATTTGGGGAAGCCTCTAGATTCTGTCGATCCGCTAAAGCATAAGTGCGATTCTGAGTCCCGCTGGAACTGGCGACTCTTGTTTCATTTATAGCGTGACCCACGGGTCGTGCGCCTCTACCAGAATAAGATACCGGTGACGATGATGCAACAGCTGATCCCGAAGGTCGTGCTACACCACCTGCGCCCCTTCGTGGGCATTCTCTCATCATATGTCCCGTCATACCGCACCAATAACAAATATTTGTTCCCATTCGACATGCGCTCATATGATTCCTTCCACATTTATTGCATGGCTCTCGAGGATATCTCAGTTGGATCATATTCCCTTGCCCATGATAACCCACTGATCGCGAACTATGACCCTCACTTCTTTGCCCAATTTGACTGCCTCTGAACCCCTGATGCTGTGGTGGAGCACTAGCTGCAGAATAAGAAAATAATGGCCTAGGTGGTCTAGCAGAAAATTGAGGTCTAAAACCTCCCTGTGGAGCCATAAACTGCCCTGTAGATCTGGACCTCTTAGAAGATCCGCTTTCAAATTCCTGCGTTCTTCTTCTCTGCCTCTGATCTTCCATTTTCTGTGAAATGCTTGGATCCTAGCTATATCAATATCTTTATTCAGTGCAGCAATAGTACAATCCCTAACCAAATACGGATCCAATCCGTTCACATACCGATGAACTCTGTCATCCATAGTAGCTATAACATTAGGAGCATATCTGGACAAGGAATTAAATCAAAGACTATACTCCCTCACACTTGTATTACCCTGCCGAAGATTTAAGAACTAATCCGCACGGGCCTGACGAGTCTCATATGGAAGATAATGATCAATAAATGCCTCTTTGAACTCTTTCCAAGTAGCTGGGGGTGTGCATCAATGCCCCTCGACCGTTTCCAGTCTTCATACCAATATATAGCCTCACCTTTGAATCTATACGCGGCTAACTCCACTGTCTCTCTGCCCGATACATGCATCACCTCTAGGGCCCTTTGGATTTGATCAATAAAGTCCTGCGGATCTTCGTTAAGATCAGATCCGGTAAAAGTAGGCGGATCCATCTTAAGAAAATCTTGCGTCCGAATACTAGCCGCCCTATCAGTACTGCTAGAACCCGCGACAGGAAAGGCTTGCCCTTAGACTTGCCCAGCAACTATACGAGTCAAAAGTTGCACTGCATTTCTAAGATCTTGATCAACAACATTAATAGGTGGCTCTGGGGATATAGTTCTCCTCCCCTTATTTCTTCTGGAGTGGGGGAAGTTTCTGATGCATGCTCAGCTGGAGCCTCACTTTGATTAGCTAGTATGGTGGGTGACTTACTAGTCCTCTCTCCGGCAGCCACATCTACTTGCTTACCGGTATTCTTGCTTCTGGTAACCGGCATCATTACTATAATAAGAGAAACAAACTGATTCAGTGGTCAACTATGACTTCATATACAATATATGCTCTATCGCACGATCTAAGACATGAAGAAAAGAAACAATTCCTAAATGTCCATAGCCTCCTGTTTATAGATGTGGTGCACAACACACCGATAAACAAGACTCTACGTAGACACGGCTTT
Organism: Capsicum baccatum var. pendulum; assembly: GCA_030864225.1. Lineage (NCBI taxonomy): Eukaryota > Viridiplantae > Streptophyta > Magnoliopsida > Solanales > Solanaceae > Capsicum > Capsicum baccatum. The sequence goes on from CM061557.1 coordinate 269,153,018, forward strand.
GTAGACTCACTAGGACGAACCGCTCTGATACCACTTTTTTCACGGCCCAAAATCCCATCGGGCCGGACTGGCACCCGAAGCCGAGAAGGCCCGGGAGAACCCGTTCAAATACTTGTACTTTCACTTACATGTCACCAAAAATTTGGGCAGCACTTCGCTGCATATAAAAGGGTCTAATTACCTGTATCAGCACAACACGCACAAATATATATACATATATATAATACTTGGCCGTCGGGGCCACCCCATATACGAATATAACATCACTATATAAACTTCCATGACTTTACCCTTCTTTATGTCTACAAAGCCTCTAGGATATACATGACATAACTAGGGTCGGGACCAACCCCCGCCCACACATGACTCCTGTACAATAACAAAATATAAGAAACCAACTCGAAAAGCTCCGAAGCAAACTGGAGCTCACCAACAACAGCTGTATGACCTGGCTCCTATCTATGCTGTGAATGAGCTGAAGTACCTGATCCTGCAGCATGAAATGCAGGTCCCCCGTGAGGGACGTCAGTACGAAATATGTACTGAGTATGTAAAGCTGTAAATAATCATATGTGATATGGGGGATCAAGAAAATCATACACATGTGAATAAATCATAATAGAAGTGAACCACACTTCATAAACACTTTTAGGATCATGTACATTATTATTAATCTGAATTGGGTTCTTGAATACAAACACATTTGTGGAAAGGTATACATTCGTTCATTTCATTCTTTACAATTATTATTCGCCATTACCTCCTCCTCCCGAACCTCCAACCACCTAACGATAATCAATACTGTACCGTACTGTGACCATTAGGCTGCCCCCAGTACATATCAATTGGGATCGACCCATGCTAGGCTTATGCCCCTGGGATACCACCCACACGTATATCAAGTAACACATAAGAGATTTTTCCAATAACTTAGTTCAAAAGCTTTTGAGATTATTACATTAGTGTTCATGCCAATATAGTACCTTTGGAACAATGATATATCAATAGGAATTAAGTAATAGACCTTCTATACAATAACGATGTAATAAGGACTCATTGGTACATCAACAATATGTTTCAGAATCATCAATATCACAACAATGAAATAGGAGCCTTTTGGTATATCAATGAAACATTTTGACACTTTATAGAATGGAAACAACTTCATTGGTAATGTAGAACAATACATGTGTTTGGATAACCTCGGAATCTTACTTGATGGAACATTGGTGTTTTCATGCCAAAGAACATCGTTAGAGTATGCTTTACATACCTCGTTGTAGATTCGGATACCAATTCAACACAACTTCCCGCCTTTACAAATCACTTATCTACAATGAAATATTTGGCATTTAGTATTAGCAACCCAACACCACAATTCTCTTCTATAATTCCATACAACCAATATTTGCAAAACATTCCAAAAACCAACTTGAACAATAGGTTTATGTGTATATATATATAATCATCATTTCAATACCATATCATCAATACCACATCATCCCTTCACAATTCAACATAATCCAACCATGCACAAGAATGATCCAACATCATTTTCAATCATCTTTCAACAACAATCAAATAACATACTTTTTATGCTCACATGCATATATATATATATATATATATATACATATCCATATAAATAACACCAACATAATTTACATCCTTACCATAGAATTGCCCTTTGGGTTTTGAAGTCCTGTTGGCACAAATAAGGGGTGCTTCTCGAAGCCCTTGAGACGATGAACACAACTACGGAATCAATTTGGACTTTCCACGGTTGAATCACAAGATAATTAGAGTTGAAAATTAAGCTAGAGTTTGTTCTTTCCTATAATTGATGATGAATATGAGTTTTTGAACTCATATACATGTATATATACACATATTCCCGTCCATAATACCATAGAAAATGACCAAAGTGCCCTTAAAATTTAAATAATGTCAAATATGTCCTCCGGTGGACTGTTTTGACAAGCTGAAGTAGATAGACCATAACTCTTTGATCCGATATCGGATTTGGGTGAAATTGGTATCATTGTAAAGATAATTCAAAGTTCTTTCATTTCATATAAATTAGGCCACCCAGTTCGTCCTGTACAAGGAGTTATGATCGTTTGAAGTTGACCCTAAAAATCTGTTTTGAGAGGCTGAAGTAAAACGCGTATAACTCCTTACACAAATGTTGTATTTGGATGAAACTAATTGCATTGGAAAGAAGACTAAAAGATCTTTCTTTTGATATATGGTAGCTCTCCCAGTTCATTATATTGATGGAGTTATGACCGTTCAAAGTTGACCCAAAAACTGGCAGGCCTCAGTTTTTCTGCACATTTACTGTTCACATCCCGGTCACCGTTTTATAGTTTCGAACGTGCTCGCTTATATCCGAAACTTATCCGTTTTTGAAAATATTTATATCGTCGGAAAGCTTATTCAATAACCTTCGTATGGAAACATCGACGGGCAAATTCCGGTATAAATAAGGTCGATTCCTATACACATATAATCAAACTATACACTTGAAACCATCTCAAAATAATCAATACTCATATATACCTAACTTAGGATCAATACATATACTCCAACACATATAACAATGGCTAATGCACGTAATTAAGTACGGGGTGTTACATAATAGTAGCAAAAGAAAGACAACATTAAGAATTACCAACCTTGAAATCCTTCAAATTTATAATCTCACCTTGTTTGGCAGAGTCTCGTGCTGATAACGTGTTATAAAGTAGGAAAGAACAAAGAAGAAGAAGAGTAGAGAGAGAAGAGAGAGTAATTCTTATTACTTCTTGTGGGATGAGAGATCATAAGATTGTAAATACAATGAACAAAACTCCTCCATTTATAGGGAAAATTTACTCCTAGTCTGAGTAAAAGACAGATGATTCAAATCTTAATAGATATCAAAGTAGATCTTGATAGATCTTGATAGACATTCACTATAATGTAAATATATTTATAACATATATTATTTAATACAGAGAAGGGAGAAATCCAACATAAATAATATATAAATTTTCCGATAACTAATCTCTACGCTGTAAGTTTAGAACCAGTTGTTAAAGACTTAAGTCATCGCTAGTCACTTAAAGTTGTCCTAAAATTTTACTTAAATTCCTCAACTCAGACATGTACATATCAAGCCCCTAGCCTATTCAATTCTACTATTCACTCTCCTTAGGAGAGTAAATAGAATATTCAATGATTTTTTTTTTAAAAAAAAATCATTAATACACTTTTAATAATGACAATTTTAATTTTAAAAAAAAAAGCCCCCCCCCCCCTCCCCTACGCTTCTCTTAGCAACCTTCTTCATCTATAATTTTTTTTTTTAATTCTTAGCAAATTTATTTTTACAGAGTATTTTGAGATAAATTTTTCTGCTCATTGATCTAAAAATCAAAATATTTTCTTCAATCTTTCACTTGAGTTCTTGAAAATTTAATTCTTGGTGAAGTTGTTGTTTTTTTAAAAAAAAAAAAATTAGTAGCAAGAAGGCAGCAAATTTGAAGCTTAACATTAAAAATGTAGAATAAAATCTTATCAGAAAAATAAAGATCAAATTGGACTAAAAAAATTTTCGACGAAACTTCATTTTTTTCGACTGACTTGATATGAATCTAAAATTACTTTGTTGATATTATTAAAGAATTCAAATTTTAAGAAATCCATAACACAAGAAGAAGAAAAGATTGCAATAAATATAAATTGACACTAATACGAAAAATTTCTCCAGTGAAATTTTATTTTTTCTGGCTAATTTGATATGAATCTGAAATTACTTTTTTTATATTACTATTAAAAAATTTAAATTCTAAGGAACCCATAGCACAAGAAGAATAAAAGATAACAATAAATATAAATTGACACTAATACATCATTGAAAAACTTTTAAGAAATAAAATTGCTAAAAAAAATTTGAAAAATAAAATTACAGAATTTGATGGAGAAGGAAATGATTGGGGAGAGTGGGGAGGTAGGGAAAAGTTGATTTTCTTTTTCTTTTTCTTTTTTAATAAAAAATTGTAAATTGGATTATAGATTTTCTTTCACTATTATTATTTTCTTGATATTTTTTTGAATTCACATGCCAAATGACATTATTTAATTTGTAATTTTATCACATCATCACAATTATATTATATATATTTTATATTTATATTGAATTTTTAAAATGTGTTTAAACGATTCGAATTTAAATAGTAAAAGTATTTAATGTATAAGATCAATAATAAAGATATTTAATAAATATATTTTTAAATTAAATAATTTTAGTAAAATTTTGAGATAACTTAAAGGAATTGTGGATGATTTAAGCCGTTGGCAAACGACCACGACCCCTAATGGTCAAATGTTCAAGTTGGATTGTAAAATTGTACGCATGTGGTTTTCCGTGGTCATGTCCTCATATGTTAATTTCATGTCGTCATCATTAGGAATGTCATACCTATCTTCTCCTTATTATATATTAGTTCCTCTCATTTCCTTCTCCATAAATATATACATGAGTCATTTCTAAGTTTTATATACTCATAAGTTGTCATCATGGCAAATGAAAGTGAGATGAAACTTTACCTCTTGCCAGAAGATTGTATGGTTCAAATCCTCTCCTTCACATCTCCTCATGATGCTTGTCAATTGTCTTTGATTTCGACTATGGTTCGTGATGCAGCTGTGTCTGACTTGTTATGGGAGAAATTTTTGCCCTCTGATTATCGAGAAATCATCGAAAGATTAGTGTTGCCTATTGTTTTTGCGTCAAAGAAAGAGCTGTTTCTCAAGTTCCTTAGCCCTCTCCTTATTGATGGTGGTAGCAAGGTACGTTCGTGCACCTGCTTATTTTCGCATATTTGATTGATTAAAATATTTATGTTAGAAAAATAAGATCATTAAAAGAAATATGACTACAGAGATAATGTTCCACGATGATCGTCTTCTCCTAGCCCTCTTACACCTATACACCGGACCGTTCCTCGCCTCTAATTTTGTTTGCCTAAATCATATTTAATTCCAAAGGAATAATAAATTTTGCTGAACCAAACATCAGAAAATAAATTTTAAAAACTCATATAGTACTACTTTCCAGGAAAATATTTTCACGTGAAAAGTATTTTTCTTCCTACCTAACACACCCTTTGGGTCCTCTCATTTTCCTTAAAAACGTCCACAAATGATAAATTGATGATAATGAAATATTGTGTCCTTTCATTTTCCTTTTTTATGTTGAAACATATATATATATATATTGCAGAGCTTTTCAATAGATCGGGCAACGAGTAAAAAATGTTACATGTTGAGTGCAAGGGAGCTGTCAATTACTTGGTCCACCAATCCCCTCTACTGGTGCTGGAAACCCCTCCTTCACTCAAGGTAGTATTACGTAATTGTTTCTCCTTTCATTTTTCTATATTTTCTACAAAAAAAAAAAAAAAAAAAAAAAAAAAAAGGAAAATTATGGACTAAGCCTTGTATTTAATAAAATGATTACGTATTATCTGTTTCGTCTAGTCCTAGATGCCTACGCAATCCCAGATAATTAGTCTTATTAGACATAAATTAGTTTTAAAATGTTGAAGTTAGTATAAATTGCAAAAAGAAATTAAAAAATAATGTCATAAAATTCTTCAAACTCGTGGGTAAAGATCAGTTCAATTCACTATTAGATGGTGAAAAGGACCACATTTATATATTAAATAATTCTCGCCATATTTGACTTTGATCTACTTGATTAATCTCTCCGATGAGGTTAAAATGTGTTGCCATGAAAATGACTTGATGGTATACTATTTGTGCAGTTTCTCAATTGATGTAAAGAGAGAACTTATGATAAAGCACTAGTTATTTTACATTTAGTACAATTCTCTTTGTAATTCCAGCAGATTTCCAGAAGGTGTGGAGCTTATTATGGTATGTTGGCTAGAAATCAAAGGAAAAATAAACACTCGAATGTTGTCACCTCGTACAACATATGGAGCCTACCTCATTGTCAACCTGGCTGGTCGTGCTTTTGGCTTAGACTCCTTGCCATCGGAGGTGTCCGTCAATGTAGACAACCACGAATCGAAAGGAATCGTGTACCTACGCCGTAACTATGCCAACAATAGGAAACAAGAACTGGAAATGGTACTAATGAGACACAGAGTCGAGACTTTGAGATCAAGAGTTGATACAGGAGGCCAAGAGCGTTCGCTATGCGAAAGAGAAGATGGATGGTTGGAGGTTGAATTGGGTGAATTTTATTGTGATGGAGTGAATGACAAAGAAGTGACAATGTGCCTTAAAGAGGTTAAAGGTGAGCACCTCAAAGGAGGGCTTATTGTTGAGGGCATTGAGCTTAGACCCAAATAATTCAATCAAGGATTTCTCTTTCTTTGATCGTGTATAAATTAGTTTGTGAAAATCCTTCTTGTACAATCAGAATTTCTAGTGTGTATGGTGCAAAAGGAAGTGCTCTTTTCGAATCAACAATTTGATAACGATTTGAAACATCATTTTCACTATTGAGTTCTTGTTGTAAACAACCTATTACTAAATGTTCGAACATAGTAAGATAACTCCTCCAATTGAACATCAATTTCTACGTAGGCACCTTAATTGAGGATTTTTTTTTCCGTCAAACACTTGAATAGCTAAACTCTGTTGCGAAACGCCAGTACTTAAAGTTGTTCTTTCACCACTCTTAGCATGAGAAAAAAATGCATCTAGTTGCACTTCTTTTATGGAATTTGAATAACTAAATTATGTTTGCAAAAGACGCCTTAACACTAACATCTATGCATCGGTGAAGCTAGATGAAATGTGTCTCATGAATTTGCTAAGGAATCCCAAATGGAGAATATCAAAATGGTTAAATGTTGAAAACATGTATTGTGCTGCTATGCTTAGCTATAGGTTCCTAAGTTGATTTTTGGAAGCGGGATACTCTTAACAAGTGTGCATTGAAACGTATTGTAAAATGGCCGAACTATTGCCAAATTATAGTTAATGTAAGAGAGTGACATGTAAAGGGAGTATGTCCAGTAGCTTGTAACAGAAAATAGGTACACCATTTACCAATATAAGGATAATATGTATTGATATTATGATAATTTCACTATATCCATGTGTAATTTTACACACCAAAATAACAAAAGAGGGAGTAAATTGGATCGTATCAAATTTTTGTGATATTCTAAAAATTGCCTCACACTCAATGTCATGAAATTTATGCTAACAAACAACACCGTGCAAAAGTTTTAAGGAAGAAACGTTTACCAAATTGGCTACATGTTAAATAATTTTAAAAGAACTGAATAGGAATCCAATCTTCAGGCCCAAATTTAGATAACACGGGCCTCTGTCCTCTCTGGCCCGTAAATCTAAAAGTAAGAAATGTGTAAGGCCCAAAAATGCAAAGGCTATCAGTGAACGCCCAGTAGAAACCCTAGCCCCAATCTATTTAAATGAGTTGCCTCCTCCTTGCTCCATATCTACTTGCAGCTCACTGAGATAGTTTCCCCATATCCTTCGTAGTCACTGCTTTTTATCTTTTTTATTTTTCTCATTCAGTTTGATCTGTTTTATGTTTAACTTTGGTTTATTATGTAAATAGTGGCGATTGCAGTGATGATGACATTTTTCCCAGCTCATTATGAGACCTTATTTATAAGGTCAGGGAATATACTCCGTTTCCAACACATATATGTATCTGAGCTTCGCCTTTTCTTTATTTATCTATGAATTCATAATCAGCTTGATGCTTTTTTCCGCAGAGATAATGAATATTTGCTTCTTCTTATATTCCGTTTAGTCTATTTTTGTTTTATTTTTTTTGGCAATTGCAGTGATGTTGACATTAATCCCAGCTCGATGAGACCTTATTTTCAAGGTCTTGGATTAAACTTTGTTTCCAACACATCTATGTCTGAGCTATTGCCCTTTTTTTTTCTTTAAATTCAATGTCAATATGGTGATTTTCTCAACAATTATCTTGTGATTGGTCGATTTCATTTTTGTTTTAATTTTGTTTTATTTTATAAAGTAGATTCAGTTGCGATGATGATACATTTTTTTCCCAGCTCATTATGAGACCTTATTAGTTAAGGTCCGGGAATATACTCCATTTCCAACAGATATATCTGAGCTTGGCATTCGTTTTCTCTGAATTTAGAACAAGATTATGTTTAATATTAGTGGCAAGTTCTTTCAAAACTTATGTGCAATGAATATATTGGTGTTCCCGGTGATGTAAGAATGACCATGCTAATTCTGAATATTGATTTTGAAGAAAGCTTATGTTATTTATCTGAGGGAGCATTCTTGCATGTCATTTTTTTTTCCTCATCAGTTTTATTTCTCCTAGTTCTGGGGATCGAGATTCAGATTTTACGCCAATTGACCCGATTTTCCAATTTAAAGTTCTAATTGCTTCAAAAGAATTTGTAAAAACTTGGCTTCATTGGTAATTTTAATTGCGTTAATTTTTGAGCTTCATTGGTTATACTAACAATTAATTTGGGGAAAAATGTTTTCTGTGGAAACTAATTTAGGGTATGTGTGTTTGGTGTGAATAAAAATGTTTTCAATGACAAAGTGTTTTCTAGAAAAATAAATAGGTCCTTTTATTTATCTAGTACTCCCTCACTTTTCGAATAAATGAATTATTGGGGTATTTATTAGAATTATTGAATTTTTTTTAATTGATTTGACAATCAATTAACTTATAAAAAGGTATTATAAGGTTATTTTTTTTTTGATAAAAATGAAAAGTTGTGTTAAATTCATATTTTTAATATTTTTTTTAAATTTGTGTTAAAATATAATAATTTATTTATTATGAAACGAGAAAATATTTATTTTTATTTTCCAATATGTAAGTAAAAGATACTATTATTCTAAAATATTTTTAGACTCCGTTTTAGAGGTGGGGTTTAATATGAAGGTCTGTTGGAGGGGTGGAATGGGCATAATTAATGTGAAATAAGTCCTTCATATTCAGTTGATTAAACAAATATTTTATCAATATGAATTGTGGTGCAGTGGATGAGGCTGTTCCACCTATAATACGCACACATGTTGAATTCTATTATGCTGAGTAAAGAAGTTGAGGGTTAAAAAATCAAACATTCATTAATCTAGATATGCAATCAAATCAAGTTAGATGGATATCAATCATATTCTCTCAGGCAAATCAGAAGACGGATATCAATCATATTCTCTCAGGCAAATCGGTTTGTCTTCTAGTTTAATGTACATCTCAATATTTATACTAAGTATTTTCTTAAGAGAATTTTATTTTAGGAATATTTTTTTAATTGAATAATAGAAAAAAATATTAATTTATTCTTCTACTATATGTTTTAGGAGGCATATATATTTTATGAAGTTTAGTAGAAAGGAAAATATCAATTAATTCTCTTATTAATAACATACCACCTGTGATTCCAGCTTCACTACCACCTCATCCTCCAGCCTTACGTCATTAAACTTGCATTCCAAATACTCTGTCTTGCTTCTGCATTTAAGTAAACCAACTTGCATTCCAAATACTCTGTCTTGCTTCTGCATTTAAGTAAACCAACTAAATTAAACAAAACGTATACTTAGCAATTAACATACACATCCAAACCACAAATTACATTAACAAATACAACTAGTTTCAGTATTTGCTCACGAATGTTAAAATTTGTAACTCCATTAATAAAGTTTGTCTGTTATTTCATCATGTCCCTTTGAAAAAGTAATCCTTGGGCAAATGGGTTCAACAAAGTACGACAAAAAAAACGTAAAAAGTAGATAAAAGTATCATTTCTTTAATGTCCTCTCCATGTGTATCCTGAAAAGTACCAACAAATTTATGAAGCAACAAAGCGTTATATTTTGCGTGCTAAAACTAACACAGAAATCTTAAACCATGCATGATAACAAATAGAAACTATAAAAGATTCACACTACATTAAATTTAGGCCAAATCCATTGATAGGACCTCAAAGTTGTTCTGAAAATTCACATAGGCCCCTAAACTAAGGCATGTACCTATCAGACCCCTCAAGTGCTAAAAACGCTGAGTTGGCAAGGAGAGTATGTTACACTCTCCTTGGGCGCGTGAACAGTAAATTAAATAATATTTTATTTTTTTTAATTAAAAAATTATATTTAAATTATTTTATTAATATTATTTTTAATTATTATAATTTCTTTAAAAAAAATAAAAAAAAGCACCACCCCCCCCTCTTTCATCATTTTTTTCACAACCCTTCGTCATCATCGTCTTCTTTTACAAACCACGACCTCGGTCATCATCTTCTTTAGCCATTTTCGAATGCATTTTTCGGCGAGACTCGCCGGAAAATTAACTTCAAATTTTCAAGATTGTTCAAAATTACATGTTTATGAACTTAAATAACTCAAATCCAATATAATGGGGAATGGTATCCTTGATGGACAAAGTATCATGAGAACTTTTTTTTTTTTCTTAGATTTTTTTTATTTTTTTTAAGTTCTGCTTCCTTTTTGCAGAACAATGGAGAAAGAACAATGGAGAAGAAGAATGGAAGGGTGAAGGGTGAAGGGAGAGGGGAGCGGGTGTACCAGTGTGTGCGTGTTTTTTTTTTTTTTTAAATCATCTTTGATAAATAATGAAGAAGAGAATGAAAGGGGTGGCGTGGTGGGTGGGTGAGGGGGGGGGGGGTTGAAGGGGACTAGAGGGTTGGGGGGATTTGAAGGAACCTTTTTTTTTAAAAAAAAAATTATAATTAATTTTTCATAATTAATGGACCATAATGCCACATGACAGTTTCTCATTAGCCTTTTTTGCCACATCATCGCGTGTGTATTACATACACTTGACATTTTAGCTAATTGGCCAAAAAATGCCCGATAGGAACAAAATTGGGAGGGGGGGAGGGTTAGAAATTTGATAGGTACAAGCCTTAATTTGGGGGCCTAAGTAAATTTTAGGGACAAGTTTAAGGAGCTATTGATGGGTTTGACCTTAAATTTATTTATTCAATTAAGTATCAACAAATCTGTCAAGCAATAAAGTGTTATACTCCACAAGCTTATGCATTGTGCTAAAATTAAACTAACAAAGAAATCTTAAACTATGCATGATAACAAAGAGAAACTATAAAAGGTTCACAATACATTAAATTTATTTAGTCAATTAACCATTATATGATTGATATAAAAAAAAAAAAATTATTGAAGAGAGAAATTATAAAAGACTCATTATGTATTAAATTGATTTAGTCAATTGATCAATATATGACTGATATAATTAATTAATAAATATATAAATTATTGGAGAATAATCTCTCTTAAATAAAACTTCATCTTTCATAAATTGTTACCAATATTAAAATAACTCCTATTCCAAATAAATCAAAATTCAAGTAGTACGAATGAGTCCTAATATAACCCAAATAAAAAATTAATTTAATAAGAAAAATTATAATGAGTACTAAACCTAAACCTACTTAACCTAAATCTTATATTTTTTTCTACGACAATTATGGCATAAATGTAGACAATTAATACTTCTAACTATGGCATACTATATTCCTTCCATAAGTTGAAATTACAACTCCTAATTAATATATAATATATATCAAGTGAAAATATTAAATTTATTAAGAATAAAGGTGAAAAGATAATTTTGTCTTAAAAAGAGACTTTTAGTGGAGGGCAAAAAGTTCAAACACTATTTCTAAGATATAATTAATAAATAAATAAATTATTGGAGAATAATCTCTCTTAAATAAAACTTATCTTTCATAAATTATTACCAACATTAAAATAACTCTTATTCCAAATAAACCAAAATTCAAGTAGTACGAATGAGTCCTAATATAATCCAAATAAAAAATTAATTTAATAAGAAAAATTGTAATGAGTACTAAACCTAAACCTTCTTAACCTAAATCTTATATTTTTTTCTACGACAATTATGGCATAAATGTAGACAATTAATACTCCTAACTAAGGCATATTATATTCCTCCCATAAGTTGAAATTACAACTCCTAATTAATATATAATATATATCAACTAAAAATATTAAATTTATTAAGAATAAAGGTGAAAAGATAATTTTGTCTTGAGAAAAGACTCATTAAATTTATTAAGAATAAAGGTGAAAAGATAATTTTGTCTTAAGAAAAGACTTTTAGTGGAAGGCAAAAAGTTCAAACACTATTTCTAAGACCCTTCACACTTTTAATATATTATATAGATAGATTATAGATATAGATATATAGAAAACGTGCGTTGCACGTTTATCCCAAATATTTGATACTGGTTATTGCAATATATTTTTGAAAATTATTAAATCCAACAAAACTAACAAAAAAAAAAAATTATAAATCTCCAAAAAAATAAAGTAGACGTCCACTATAATACATGTATCTATAACTCTGTTACTATGTTTTATTTTTTCTATTTTGTTCGGATTATGCACTTTAAAAAAAAAAAAGAATAATGAACATAAGACGATAATGCGTTAATCAGCGTAATTCTTGCATATTAATTGTCAAAAAAAAAAAAAAACTATACTGCATTAATTTTATGTGCGTAATTCAACTTTTAAATATTATAAAAACGAATAATAATTTTGTCTAATGTAATTTTTTTTTTAAAAGGGTAAAAAAGATGAATGATTAATAACTCAAATGGTAACTCAACTATAGACTTTTATTCAATTGAGCATAATATTTAGTTGAATAAAAGTCTTCTAACTCTTCAACTATTCAACTTAACATAGTTAATTTGCATAGGATTGAGACACGGAAAGGTTGGCAAATATATATATATATATATAATTTAATGATTGATTCACTTATCATAGATTCAAAAATTATATGTATATATCTACCATACACATGTGAAATCTAAACAACTAATAATAATAATATACTGAATAAGGTTAGTGACTTAGACGATCCAAAGTCATAATATTTGAATTATCTACTATAATATAGATCTAAAAAGAAAACAAAATAAAATAATGACTTAACTTACTTTTATCTGTACTTTTCTTTTGGCTACAATAAAACAAACAACATCAAAATTAAAGAAGAATTGCAACAATATTAGAAAAAAAATAATTAGTAAACTAATTAGAAAAAAAATACAATTAACATACTAACCTCAATTTCAATTGAAGTTGAGCCGAGCTTCCTATATATTTTCAGGTCATTTATATCAAATCAAAATTATTTATCATGCATGTGGAGGAAAACAACTAATAAAGTGAGAAAACTAAAATATATTTTCAAGTCAATTATTGAATCAAAATTATCTATCATACCTGTGGAGGAAAACAACTAATAAAGAGGATTGAATCTCTACTTACATTACTTCAACCTTGATAGCTCACAAGTCCTTGATCTTTATAGGGAATCTTAGGTTTCTTCATCTCTGTATAAAATAACCATAAGTCCCTAGTCAATTTTTTTTAAAAAACTAAAAGAAACTTTTTATATATAGATTCTATCACTTACTATTTATGACCAATCAAGAGAGTTGTAACGTGGTCTGTTTTTCTTGAAGTATAATTATGTGGAATCCATGATTTAATAGAAAAGGAATCGTATGAATCCTAATTGAAAAATAAAAGAGAAATACCTAAATAATGAGTAGTAATCAAGGTACATTCATACTAATTTTATTTATAGTAAAAAGTTGTAACCTAAGTCTAATTCTTTTTTCATATATTCTAGGACTCATATATTTT